>JACGCL010000013.1:0-1448254 GCA_014925845.1 Crassisporium funariophilum
GAGAGAGATAACCTAACCCTAACCCTAACCCTAACCCTAACCCTAACCCTAACCCTAACCCCTAACCCTAACCCCTAACCCTAACCCTAACCCTTCAAGTTGTTCAATCAGATATGTGATTGCTTTACACTACTGATGTATATCACATACTTGGACATTATACTCATAGTCATACATACCTTTGACTTCACTCATATGCTGACCTGGTATATGGTTGGTCAGTTGAAGTGGGTCATGATACTGTCAATTGACTTGTTTGTCCTGATTCACTCTGGTACATTACAAAAAGTAGTCAGATATATCTTTGACTTGACTCTTATACTGACTTGGTATATAGCTGATGGAATATGATACAAACAATCGACTTTCTGGTATTGACTGACTCTGATAGTTTGTATCACAAATACTGTCAACTTCAAGTTGGTCACAATTGCTTGACTCGTGGTCAGTCATAGTTGGGTCATTGAGTCAGTCGTTGGTCCGACCACCAAGTGAACTGACTTGACTGATATTTTTGTCGGTCACAATTGCTTGAGTCGTGGTCAGTCGTAGTTTGGTCATTGAGTCGGTCGTTGGTCCGACCACCATGTGAACTGACTTGACTGATAAATATTTGATGGGCCTGTCACAGCCTGGGAATTTGGCACCCAGACTTGAAATTTATGGTGCAGGGGCACCTGACACGAAAGAACATGCACCGAAAATTTCATGCCAATCGGAGCACTCCTTGTCAAAAAGTGGCAAGTCGGTGGCGAGTCAAAAATCGACCTGACTTGAAAAAGTCCTGCAACATGCGTTTAGAACAAGGAGTGCTCCAATCACCTTGAAATTTTAGGTGTGTCTTCTTTGCCATTGGGTGCCCTTGCACCACAAGTTTCAAGGCTGGGTGCCAAAAAGCCAGGCCCAGGTTGGGGGATTGACCTGATGCAAAAGAGTCCTGCAGCACGGTCTGGGTTTTTGGCACCCAGACTTGAAATTTATGGTGCAGGGGCACCCAATAGCAGAGAACATGCACCGAAAATTTCAAGGTGATTGGAGCACTCCTTGACAAAAAGTGACCAGTCGGTGGCGAGTCAAAATCGACCTGACTTGAAAAAGTCCTGCAACATGCGTTTAGAACAAGGAGTGCTCCAATCACCTCCAAATTTTCGGTGTGTCTTCTTTGCCATTGGGTGCCCCTGCACCATAAGTTTCAAGGCTGGGTGCCAAAAACTCAGGGCCAGGTTGGGGGATTACTGTTTTCCTGTGTTTTTCCCGTACTTTGATGGGTCCGCCACGGCCTGGGAAAATGGCACCCTAAGCCCATATTCAGGGTGCTCCTTCATAACATGCCAAAGAACAATGGTGCCAAAAATCTAAGGAATCCGAGGACTTTGAGTCTGAATCTCGGTTTATCGGATTAACCGAAGACTAATATAGATAGGCTATGGCGCTGCGGTAGACGGGGGGAATGACGCCGACGGGCCCTAACGGCACCATGATGTGCGCCGAATGTACCTGCCGAGCACCAGCGAATTCGGTAGCACGTTGGACACGCTACAATGTTATGCTGACGCCGAGAAATGCTGATGCCGAGGGAGGCTATGACGCCGAATTCAGCTGACGCCGAGGGAGGCTATGGCGCTGCGGTAGACGGGGGGAGTGACGCCGACGGGCCCTAACGGCACCATGATGTGCGCCGAATGTGCCCGCCGAGCACCAGCAAATTCGGTAGCACGTTGGACACGCTACAATGTTATGCTGACGCCGAGGAATGCTGATGCCGAGGGAGGCCATGACGCCGAATTCAGCTGACGCCGAGGGAGGCTATGGCGCTGCGGTAGACGGGGGGAATGACGCCGACGGGCCCTAACGGCACCATGATGTGCGCCGAATGTGCCCGCCGAGCACCAGCGAATTCGGTAGCACGTTGGACACGCTACAATGTTATGCTGACGCCGAGGAATGCTGATGCCGAGGGAGGCCATGACGCCAAATTCAGCTGACGCCGAGGGAGGCTATGGCGCTGCGGTAGACGGGGGGAATGACGCCGACGGGCCCTAACGGCACCATGATGTGCGCCGAATGTGCCCGCCGAGCACCAGCGAATTCGGTAGCACGTTGGACACGCTACAATGTTATGGTTCGCCAGAACATTAGCTACGTTACAATGTAGCTTGCCTATGTGATGGGATAGGGAATACACTGGTCGATCGCCAGACAAGGTATGTCTCTCTGCTTGGCATTCTTTATCTGTTCCCAAGTAATGGTCATTTCTTTAGCCTTCTCCATGACCTTGCAGTTAAAAGGGACGACCATCCTTATCTTGAGGTAACACTCTCTTCTTACTTGAATTTTTGGATTTACTGACCGCAAGATCTCCAGCGTACCGCTATAGAATCAGATCCAAGTGCCGTTCATCAACACGCGCAAGATCTACGAGATTTGCGAGCGTCCAAGTTGCATGTGCGGCTGGACCGCGCTGGTAAGATCGCAGATGATCATAGAGCTCCCTTGCAACATCTTAGGGTTGTCCCTCCTCTTTTTTACATGGTACTGGACCCTTGGATCTGAGAGCTCGAGAAAGGGGTATACTTTCTTGATGTTGGGAGTTGTCTCCCCCATTTACTACAATACCTTTTCCCGGGTAAGTTTAACTCTTGTTTCCCCGATTCCACATCTCTCGTTTATGATCTGTCAGACTGTAGCCGCGATGGCGCCTAGAGCAGAAATCGCCGCCTTGTTAGTCTCATTCCTACTCATGTCTGTCATCACATTGTGGGTTACATCCGCGCCATACCCGTTACAATAACGAGTTGATCATTGACTCAACCAAAATCCTGCTTCGAGCTTTGGATTTGGGCTCATAACTAGCCAGTCCTGCTGAAGAACGGAAGGGCAGGGTAGTGGTGGAGGTAAAGATGTCAAGGCTCGTGCTGGATCAGGAGCTGGAGAAGAAGGACCCCCTGCCCATGACTTTTCGTCGCCCAACGTCGCCAGTCTAGGCGACAGCATTGTCAACGTTGGAGAAGTTGAAAAATTCTCGAGTATCCAGTCTACACTGGCGACGACTGTCGATATTTTTGCAATGGAAATGAAGATCGCATAAGATCTAATAAATCAATTATAAACTTCAAAATGAGCCATCGATTAACGCACGAAAAGATCATTGTTCCGTGTTGCTTATTCTTGGAATTGCAGAACCTAATAACGGCAATAATCATAAGTGTACAAAACGAGCCTGTCCGATGTCTCCGAAATAGACAGGCTGGCCCCCATTCTCGAGGAGTAACATCCTACCGAACACCTGGATAAATTTTATAAATAAGGAGCGTTAATTGGACAGGAAGAGACCAACCTAGAATAGCTCTGCCGGAGGCTAGAGACAAAATGTTAGCAGAATACTTGATGTATTCTGAAGGAAATGAGCAACATGAGCAGCAGCACAAGTTAAACATGCGAGTTGCCTTAAAAATGATATGATCGTCCAGGGGCTTTGCAACTTGAGACCAGAGATAGTTAATAAAAACAGAACGCAACGAACCTTGGCGGCGAGTTCGACTCCAATGGTGGATCTCTTCTTGTGCTCGATGCTGAGCGAACCGACGGCAGCATCTCAGTGAATAGTCTACCAAGCCGCACATTTCGAGACACTTCTTGACGCTAACCAATGATCGGGACTGAGGGCAGTAGTAACATATATTGAAACATGTGAAGGTAACAAACTGCTAAGACCGGTGCGAGCCAACGCTCGCGCCGGCCATCATCATATTCGTTCATGTGCCGTGCATCCACGGCACCGTATTATTTACTTACCGTTAGTAATGCTTGGTACATACTTTTCCATTCATGAGTACTACGTACACTAGTATATAGTCTTCGCTTGGGTTTCGGGGCACCTCAGTCGTGTGTATACGAACTGAGGTGAGCCCGAACCCATGTTACTTTATCTCATATGCTTACTTACCTATGTCGTACCTTTAGCTATCTCATAGGTACCTTCTTACAATCAATACAAGTCGTGTGTATACGAACTGAGCTATCTCATAAAACATACTCACTACGCCTCCTTCTCAGCAAGCGGCACAGATGGAGGTTGATAAAGTGTAGCGGAGAAAAGAAGAGCCTTGCGCACGGTGGAGAAAGAAATGTGGGGCATCCATTTGCTGGTAATGCGCACTACACATCAGATGCATCAGTGGTGAATTAGCAAGAAAGAGAGAGAAAATCGACTCACAGGCTGAGACTGGAAGTCGGCCAGGAGACCCTGACCATTTAAAAATAGATCACCAGTGATGACGCTGGTGTCGGTACACATAGCGAGGGCATTGAAAGGGGTAGTTTTGCCTGCGCCGGACTCACCCATCAGAGCGGTTAACTTTCCAGGCGCGACAGTGGCTTTACCAGGGGTGGGCACAACATATTGAGCGTGGCGCCAGGAAAAGATGTCGGTCATGCGAGAGGCAGTCATTGCAGTTGCTGTAGGATAATGGAGTTGTCGATGGCCAACGATTCATTGTATTCGGTGAAGACCAGCAGTGTTTCGATGAAAGCCATGCCAAACGCGATAACGATACCAAAGTTCTGGAGGCAATAAGAATCAGAAAACTGGGCGCCAGATAGCAAAGAAAACGAAGATAAATAGTAGGTGGACGAACCATCCAATGATTTGAGTGCTTGAAGCTGTAAGCTAGTTCCACGAACCGGTTTTCGTCGACAAAGGCATGGCCGGGCAAGGCTCCAACTGTGGCATCTTCTTTCTTTTTGGACTACTTCTCGTTCCCTTTTTCGGAATGTCACTGCATCTTTTTCAAGGCATGATGTAGCATGAGCGTTGTTATCTTCACTTCTGTAAGTAGTTTCAATCCGTAATCAAGATGAGAATGATCTAATATTTATCTTTGTGAAACGTATCATATTTCATTATTAAACTATCAGCAACCCGACAAAACTGAAAAATGGGTGTGCCTTCAAGACATGAGCAGTGTTTGACGGAAATGACTAAGGGCATTGAGTACCAGGTGCAGTGATGCCAAAACAGCAACACCAAAAAAGCATTTTACATTCACTGTGATGATTTTTGAAAAGACTTGCTCGTAAACTATGCATTCCTTCTTTGAGTAATGTCCTGGCTCAAGGGGAGGACCCAGAGGCATACAGATCCTCCGGATCAGCTTATCGACGGAGGAGTTTCGACGTTCGTATCGAGCACCAAATGGCTACGGGGATTATCAGAGAGTGTATCTCGGTATGGCCACAGAATTGCTTTAACCATCCGCTCTTCATCATTATTACCACTTGCTTCCCATTCTTTTCGGCGCTTTTCCAACTGGATCTGGACACTAACAAAATGCGCGTTATCCCCGGCCACGTACCCAAATTCGCCGAGCGAAAACTCTTCATCTAAGGCATCTGCACGGGCTCGATGCTTCGCCCAGTAGGCATAGGCTCCTGCATGCTCCTCACATTCCGCAGGCGTGAAGTTGACAGGGCATTTCTTCCCGGGAGCAATGTCACTCCATCGTTTCGTGACCTTGATGAGGACCTCTCTAGAATAACAGAGGTCAGCAGCTCCAGTCTCACAAAAAAAAACTTACCTGAAAGGCAGAAGTCCCGTTCTCCAAGTTCCCTGTGCCAAATCTTCCAATTCACGACGCTCAGCTAAAGCTGGTAGCTGACTAACATCCTGTAGAGCTAGAGTTTCAAACAACTTCTGTGAGACAGCTTCGCTGTGGAAACGCTGTGCTTTCTTGCGCGTAACGGCGTCAAGAGTCTCAAAATGGGCTGGGAGACTTAGAGCTTCTGGCCCTGCCGCCAACCCCAACCCACGGAACATTACAGGAACAGTGAGCTGCAGAAAGGCCGGTCCGACCCATGCCCCTTGCCAATCAATGCACGATGTGATATTTGCCTGTATCTTCCCGTCCTCCGTCGCGGGGCCTGAAGGAACGACGAACAAGTTTGCAGCATGCAGGTCTGGGTGCCATAGGTGACCACAGAGATAGCGACTGCCTTCGGGGACGAGGTAGGGAAGAAGGTATTTGTAATATTCCAACAGTTCGATATGATCGTCCTGCTTTCCTTGGAGAGGTAGACCACAGAGAAAATCATCGTGGATATGAGGCTTTGCGTAGCGATCGATCCAGGTTTGCTCTCGTATGGCAACATCGACCATATATTCATACGCAGATGCCCCTAGGTTCCATGTTGTCAGGGCGTCAGAGCAAGAAGGAAAACAACACACGTACACGGACCACGTTTTACCTCCATGGATATACGCTCGTCCTCCCAAAAATCACGCCGAGCAAGGGGGCCCATGCAGAAAGGGCTGATATCGAGCCCCGCAGGAACGGTCTCAAGGAAATCGGCCGTCGATGGATAGGAGGAATCGATATCACCCTTGTAATAAAGGCTTCCGTAGCGAGTAAAACGTAGGTCCAGTAACGGACGATGCAGCTGAGCTATTTTGGTAACTAGATCCACTTGGTCAACCGTTTCCCATATCTCGATGAGCGGCAAGCCGTCCGCCTTTTCCATGATGATAAATTCCGACTCTACTTCCGTTGAAAGGGCTCGCGAGCTCCAGGCAAGGACTTTTGGCACTGGGATTCCCAAGCGTCTCAGGAAATCCATGGTTGCGACTTCGCTGGCAGTGGAGAAGTGAGATGGGCCGCTAATTGGGGTGGGAATCCGAGCGATAACTTGCTGGCCGTTTTGGAAAGTGACGAGGAAGACTCGATTGAGGGATTCGGCTATTTTCTCCATTGATTGCACCTGTTGAACACGGGTATAAGTTGATTATATGTTAGAAAGATGAGACCACGTACTTGCGAACCAATCGCCCTGGATGCCACACGTTTCAGACCATCCACGTTGAAAGGAGTGCGCCGGGAATTGACTTGAGCATTGTTGTTGCATAGCCAGCGTCCAGAGGTAAACGTGAAGAAGGAGTTGACTGGGAACAAAATCATTCAACATTGAACATGCGGCATGTGATGGGCTAATTGTCACACTGACCCTCTTCTGTGCATGCTTTTCGACCCCCCAGGGCGATAGCTGACCACAAGGATTTTGCCTTAGAGAACATGAACTTGGAGGAAACGGAGTGATTAGAATTAGAATTGGAATTAATTTGGGCTGACTACATTACATAAGTAATTTAGGTGAGGTGAGGTGAGGGTTAACCGGTACGGTCCAGAACTGAACACCGGTGCCCGAGAGTATCCCGGCGTTGCGGTATACGCCATCGTCTCGGACCCATAGTCCTTTCCTCGACGAGCTATCCATGTCTCAGGACGTCTATCTTGGATTGTATTTCTGGGTAGTTAATGAATATATTCACGGTCTTCAGCTATTTGGTAGTTAGGTTTGTACAGAAGGTGATTGGCTTCATTCTATCCTCTGATAAGCGAGAGGAGATCGAGACCATTGGGAAAGCCGACGTCGCAGCCAACTTTTTATCTTTCGACATGACCATCGAACTCATCAAGTTGGTGCGAAACCACGTATCTATAATGGCAAGTCAGTGTAAGCTGCCGATGTTCATCACCGTCTCACGCATTCCAACTTCAAGACAGAGGCAGGATGCCGCACGTTGATTAATATGATATTACTGCGCCTCGCTTCCTCAATGCAAAGTGAAATGAGGGAGGTCAATATTATTCCCGAGTTCCTATTTCAAAGACGACTTTTAAAGGAATTCGGGAGGGCGTTCATACAGCGGGGTGGTCGATTATCTGCTGGCCAGTGTTCCTCCAAAGTACTCCCGTAAGCTCGCCATTTGTATGGTCCCTGGTAGTTTCTTAGGTGTCTCTAGGCTTTCTACTCAATAATCCTGTCGTTGCACTCACAAACCCTGCCGCGATCAACTGGCCCCCCCTCACTACCATCATCGAAGCTAAAGACAATATAGCATATGCAGTCCCCCAGGCGGCAATGACAGTGGCATCGTATTGCAGCACAAGTTCGTCCACTTCCCCCGGTCTTGGACCTTACCTAACCTGAATTACTTTAGCCTGCCTGTTCTACGAGGTTGCATTACATCAGGTGAAGAGTGGGCGTTTATTATCAAATAATGCATCTGGAGGGGAGATATATCTTGCGAATAACATCAGTTTGGGCCCCGAAGGACTCTGGAGTCGATAGGATGTTAGTTAGTGTACTATACTATTACGACCCAAAGTTCACGTAACGTGTAACGGGCCCACTGAATGAACAATTTCGCATTTTTGCAACATTTTTGTAAAGCGTAACGAGCCTCAAAATGGCTACTTTTCTCCAAAAAAGATGTGTGAGGCCCCAGGAGGGCAGTTCCGCCATTCCAAGGGGTTTCCTTAATGGAACTGACCTTTGGAGGGAAAAACGCTGAGCTCAAGAATTATGCGCTGTTCTCCCACCGTGCAGTCTCGTGCAAGACGGTGCACAAAAGACATTCGAGGTATGGGAGGTTATGGGTTAAGTGAGGTCAATTTTGGTGCAAACTTCGGTTTGGTGGCGGCTCAAACCTATGGGTTACGGGGGTGTATGGGTTATCTCAGGTATGGGTTTATGACAGGTTCAACTGTATGGACCAGCTACGGCAAGGTCTGCGACGATGACGTCACCCGGTCACGATGAATGCGCCTGAGAACTTCAGCACCCACCACCGGGCTCTGCATACTTCGCTATCCATGGAACGGCCCTAACCTTTTCTAGGTCTGTAACGTTGACATAGTGTATAAACAGAGAATGTTTTATTTCAAGTTGAATTAAAGCAAATTATACTACATCCGACAACTACAGGGTTTAGAATAGACAGTCGGGAAATTCAATAACTAATACATGCAAGAAAACATTGCGACTAGAAAAGAAACTTGCGTTGGGAAAGATAAAAAATTGATCTGTATCGTACAATTGTCGTTTTTTCTCTAACATTCCAACTATCCGTATTGATCCATGGTCGTGTCGTTCAGGGTGATCTGTTCTCAGTGGATCAGCACATCCACGGAATGGACGGCAATTCACCCCGTTCTAAAACGGGGCTGGGTGTTGGCGTCGCGTCCCAGTCCTCCATTGACTCCACGGTGAGCGAGGATAGGTCGAGTGGCGGCAGAGCAGGCGAGGCGTGGTGGGATCTAATTGGCTGGGGTATCGGGCTGGAGGGCATGATAATAGAAGAGGTAGGTAACGCGAGGGGTTGTCTTGGGTGGAGTAAGAGCGACTGGAGACGAATGCGGGCATTCTGGGGAGAGTATACCTTTGGTGAAGACTCACTAGTACGGCTGGTTAGGGGGCCCGATGGTGGCGAGGAAGGCGTTCTCGTCGAAGCAAGAGATGGCGATGGTACGGATAATGGGGGAGGGGCAGGAAATGTACCACCCATCGAGTGGGGACGGGGAGGCGCTGCACGGGTAGGGAATGGGACTGGGGCGTCATTGGCGGGTCCTGGTGAATTATGCCGAAAGCTATTAGACCTGAACGGTGCCGTTGTAGCTGCAGAGTGCGGTGGTATAGAAGAACGATGGGGGACGTTCGGGAAGGCGTTTAACAACGACATTGAATTCGTCGAAGCAGCCGGTTGAACCACTGAAGAAGGGAAGGGGGACAGAGTCAAGTGATTCTCGTATTCGTAGGTGCCAGGTGGAGCAGGCACCAAGCCCGGTGGCCCCATAGGATGTTGTCGGCGCGCTTCTGACGCAATTCCCTGTTTCACAGGTGCGCTGACGAGTCCGTTATTCATATTTGGAATTTTAGATCCGTTCGCTATCCCGCCAGCCCCTTTGCTGTCTCGTCCTTCAAAATACGGCACGTCATTGTGTAGCGCGATGGGTGAAGGCAGATGTGGTTCCAGTTGCGAAGAAGGAAGCTTGTCGTGATGATGTTTCGTAGCGTCTGATGGGAATAACCCCTTGATGGGAGATCGTGGACGGGAACCATCTCGGTGCCGGCGATGCGTATTGGTCCCGAAGAACAGTGATGCGTGATGATGAGAAACGACGGTGGGCTGCGAGGGAAAGCGAGGCCGTGCTTTCGTTGTCGACCCGGAAACGCGTATGGTGTCCTCTGGGGAGAAGGAGGCCAGATCGGCGTTGGTTAGTACGACGAAGGTGTTATGTATCATGCTAGCATGATGGGAGGAGGCGACGTGCGCGGACGCGTGTCGTTGAAGCGGCTGGAAGAGAGGTGTCAAGAAGGAGGGCGGCATTTAACACGGGTGGCACTTGCCTGGAATTTGCGAAGAGCTGTCTGCGTCCAGCGCAGACCGTCCAGGTCGCTGAATTCAACCTTGACAGAGGTGAATGGCTTCATGAGCATCTGCCTTTGTTCCTACAGCCCATTTCTTCGGTTTCAAAGAGCTGAAACTGAACATGGAAACAACTGACCTCGGTCATCTTCAACGCCTCTGCCTCCTCTGCCGCTTGTTCCGATTCTACCTCGAGAAGGCGCTGTTTGCGCTGCTCAGCTCTGGAGACATGGCCGAGGTCGCTGGAGGTTCGTGGTATAGCAGTAGTAGTCATAAGAGGGTCGTGAGGTATCAGTCGTGATGGGTAGAGAACAAGAAGGTTGTTGATGATAGGAGACAAGTGCCTGCCTAGCCTGCTTCGCGACAAAATCTTCCCATCACGACGGCGGTGACCGTGACGTGACCAACCGTGAACACGTTACACCTCCCATCAATTTTGCTTTGACGCGTCTCTCTCTCCTCCACCACCACCCGCACACCGCCTCCACGCGTTTTCTCCATTCTTTCCTTTCAAAATGCTCGAAGCAAAGCTCGCTGAAGCGGGAACGCTTAAAAAGCTCCTCGATGGTACGTTTGATGCCCACCTAGGGCGTCGTTTTGTTGAGGTTCATAACACGCGTTTTCTCGCATATAGCGATAAAGGAGCTGGTAACTGACGCGAACTTTGAATGTAACGAGGAAGGCATCCACCTACAAGCCATGGACAACTCACACGTGGCGCTCGTCGCCGTGAAGCTTCTCGCCCATGGTTTCAAGCGATATCGATGTGATCGCCCCATGCCCCTCGGTGTCAATTTGACCAGTCTCACAAAGGTACTTAAATGCGCCAAAGACGACGACATCTGTACATTGAAGGCAGCCGATGAAGCCGATGTGCTGAACCTGGTTTACGAAGCAAAGAGTGAGTCTATGTTTCGCGTCTCTTTTGCCAGTCCACGCGCCATTGTGCCCCTCCATCCATTTCCCGATTCTCTAAATACCATTCCCTGTATACTAACTTTGAAATCAATCCAGACTCCGATCGGATAGCCGAGTACGACATGAAACTCATGGACATTGACTCTGACACCCTCGGCATCCCGGATACAGAATACGATGCCCGTGTCACAATGCCCTCTGCCGAATTCACCCGCATCGTCCGTGACCTTTCCCAACTCGGCGAGAGCGTACGGATCGAGGTGTCCAAGGAGGGTGTCCGCTTCGCCTCCGAAGGCGAGGCAGCAAACGGTAGTGTCCTTCTTCGACAGGCTGAGGGATCAGGGATCACGGGTGGCAAGATCGTCGCGAAAAAGGAGGACGGCGCCGGGGACGATGAGGAGGAGGATGATGACGACGAGGCGGAGGGCGGTTCAAGGAAGGAAAAAAAGCCGAAAGTGAAGAAGGAGAAGAAGGACGATGATGTCGAAATGGATGACGAGGATAAGGAGGGCGAGGAGGAGGCCAAAAACAAGTCTGACGATGAAGGCGAAGAGGAGCAGGTAGAAGACGAAGATGAAGACGAAGATGAGGATGGGAGTAGCAAGAAGAGGAAAAAAAAGGTCGGTGACTCAATCAGGCGTTCTGTTATGTGTTATGGCTAACTTTCCTTTGAAGGCGAACGGCTCTTCCAAACCGGCCAAGAAAGCGAAAACGGCCTCTAAGTCAAAGAAAGGCAAATCCACAGAAGACGATGACGTTTCGGGCGTGACCATCGAGATGAACCAGCATGTTTCGCTGACGTTCTCTCTCAAGTACCTCGTCAACTTCTCAAAAAGCGCCAGTCTGTCGCCAAAGGTGCAGCTGATGATGAGCAATGACGTGCCTCTGCTGGTACGTTCTTTTAGTCCTTGCTTTCTCAAATCCGTCGGGCCTGATCCACCGTCTACAGGTCGCGTACGATTATAACGTCGGCCATATCCACTACTATCTCGCACCCAAGATCGGCGATGACTGAGCATTGATGTTGGTAACCTCCCGTCGTTATCCATCCTGGACTTTTTCATCTTCGGGGAGATACTTTTCGCGGCATAGGTCTTTGGTATATTTGAGAGCCATCTGCGTCATTGTCTCCTCTTTATCTCCTTCTTTCCATTTACCCCAGTGCTGCCAACTCTGAAACCATGTATTTTTTCCTTCATCTCGTTCCGTCCTGTTTGTCGTAGTAATGAATCGTTACCCAAATTTCCATCCCCTGACGCCTGTTTTATTTGGCCTGGACGATACCAGCCCACTTTCTTCAGCAAGGTAAAACATGCTGGCTCGAGGGTCTGCGCTTGAACATCCCTATAAAGTTTGTCGTTGTCTCTTATAGCTTCAGTTTCATGAATGATCATCGAGAATGAATCGGATCGCTTCGTCTGTCGCGACATTTACCAATGCGAAGGCGTGCGCGGGGAAGGACAGATGCTCCCGTGATTCTTCTCTAACCGTATCGGAAGGAGCCATGTACATCCTGCCACATTATCGATCCATGTTCCGTAGGTGACTCCAATCGAAGGTCGTATTGGGCGCTCGCAGATGATGTTAATTATGTGCAGTGACGAATGTGCTCTGTGCAATAAAGTTTCAATGATGCGAATTCGAGTAAGGCAACATGACTTTCCAGCGATACGGGTTTGGGTGAGGTGAGGGTTAACCGGTACGCCATCGTCTCGGACCCTCGGACCTATAGTCTGATACTCGACGAGCTATCCATGTTTCAGGACGTCTATCTCGGATTGGATTCTGGGTAATCAATAGATTTTATTCAGGGTGTGTAGTTAATCAACATTTAATTTTGTAGTTTTAGGAATTTTACGTAGCCTTTTTGGCCCCAATTGAGTAGGGTTCTGACCATGTTGTCTAAGTCCCTTACTTATATGTGTCTCTCGTAGTTGCACTAGGTCCTCGAGCCCTTCACACGCTAGCAGCACATGTTCTGGGGACTCAGTGTCTGCAGAACCTGCAGAGTCTCTGGTCTCGAGGTATCCTTGGGCGCTGCCATCTAAGTCGTTCAAAAGCAAGACAGTGGGCAGATACTACCATTCGAGTCATTGCTTCTCGATGATCGTGGGTTCCAACATATAGATAGTGTCGAAACCATTGTCTTTTCGGCACCATCTTGTCATCATTATCCGGTTTTTTCTTCCACACAGAAGTAATGCTCGCTATTCAAACCAGAATATGACAACCGTAAACATCAGTTTCCTGTACGCCATCCATGGTCTCGGCGATTCTCCGTCTGACTCCCGCACTGCCGCAGATTGAAGAGAGCTCAGATGGTTACACTGGATGGATATGCAACCCCATTATATTTGTATTTCCAGTGTATACCACCCACAAGAGCGTTATCCTACGGCTAAGGTAGAGACCACAAAGTTCTATTTTTGAGGATCAGACCACCTGGGATGTGAGCAATTAGATCGATGCAATCCTCAAAATAGCTCAAGATTCCATACGCGTGTATATTGTCGTTGAAATCTGAAAGGAGAACCTACTCAGCCTTATGTATATAAACTGGAGGAATGACCTACTGCGCGAAGCACTATCCTTGATACATGCACATCTTTGAAGTTCGGGACACTCATACTCCCCGGCCTGATGTTGATAACTGGAGAGGAGATTTTAACATAGGAAACAATGAAAGAACAACTTTACTCCCCCTAAGTCATTGAATTGCATCGCCTGATCCTGTCTCAAGGACATTGCAAGACCGTATGAATGAATAGGCGAGTCTCCCCACCGCTCATAGAAAAATCCTACAAAATTATCAGTCAATAATGCAAGAAGGGTTAATAGAGAGAGAAAATGCCTCCAGCTCTTTCAAGATGATCAAAAAACTTGGTATATATCTCACTCTCCCATACGCTCCGATGAGAGATTTCGAAGTTATTCTATAAGAGTAAGGTACGCATGAGGAACAGACTGAACTTCAGAAAACGCGGATGTACTCACATACATGCAAGCGCCAGTCCAGTCTTCGTTGTTACCTGCGCCAGACATAGCCTTAGTGACTGCCTGGTCACCCTTCCAGACGAAGTGCTGATTTGCATCTGCGGGTATAAGGTGCCGATTCTCGTACATGAATTGTGACACGTTGGATGCGAGACTTGGCTGGACCCATGTAGCGTCGTAGTTTACCTGCACGAAACCTTGAAACATGGCAAATTGTATATGAGACAGAATACTGCATATTTCTGGAGGGACCCACCATATACCGATTTACTCTCAATTAACCGTTCAACCGGATCATAAGGCTGTTTGATGATCATGATCACCAGCTATAACACAGGCACAACCGACCACTTACGACGTCGCAATGGAATTGGATATCCGTATCTAGCCGCCATAACCACTCGTATGATGCGAGCGCAGGATGCTTCCAGAAAAATCCTGTGGCAAGGTAAATTCACTTTACATGCCATCCAATAAATGATCACCTGAATAGAATCGGCACATAGCTCGATAACCGAAAGAAAATCTGGACATGTTTCAATCCGGCGAACGACATGAGCTGCAGTGTAATTTACCCAATGCTGTCCATGGAGCTCTTGACGCGCGTTTGGTCCATCCAAGGAGGAATATCCCAGGATTCCTTCATCGTCGTAGCTATATAAACGGTATCCAGCCAATTTTTGCGAAAGTTGCCATAAACACTCACCAAATGTTGCTCGGCCTTCTGTAATCCAGTTTGCCTTTGTCCTCACCTCGTTCGTGATGAAATCAACCTCATCTTCAGCGGTGAACAGGACTATGGGATACTTGAGTCGTCTATTGAACCTATCTTCCACGTTTTGCAGAGCTACCAAGGCCTGCGTGATGCGGTTCGGTGCCAGAAGGATGAATATCACTGCATTTGGTCGTGCGATTCTCGTGGGAAGGTAGGCGTGATAGTCGTGCCCAGAGATTTTCACCCAGAATCCAAGCAAGAATATGAGGAGCGCACTGCAAAGGGCGATACGGACCCTAAACATTGACAGAAGAGCAACCATGGGGGCTTGTGGTAACACAAAAAATCTGACGTTGTTCACTTTGAGAAACAATCAAGACTGCTGGTAATGCGGATATTTGGCGGATATCGGCCGTGACCTGTTCGACACGTCCATGGACAAGATAGCGAGGCATGATGAAGCCTGACGGGTTTGACAGAGCTTGACAGCAAGAATTAGCGGGGCAAAGGTGGAGTGTTGGATTTAGAAGTGATTGCTTCTTAGACGTGAACAGCACGATCATCACGATCTTGCAACTTGATACATGGATCCCGGTAATCCATTTATGTCTTCAGCTAAGCTGAAAACTCAGCGTGATTATCTCTACTTGAATAGCATCGGCTGGGGGCTGCCGTGGATCAACTCTTTCCTTCCACTTTCTCCACGCTCGTTAGTTCGCTCTCACGGGTACTTTTGCCCTCGACTCTCTTTCAACATCTTGTCGAACATATACTCGCATACTCGCGACGATGGCAGTCTCGATGCAGGTCGTTGGGGTCATCGCGTTCTACATGGTCGCTGCGCTTGTGGTAGGCAAATTCACTGATGAGGTGCAGGGTCAAACATATTCATCTACTCATAGATGGTCTTCGTCAATAAGGTCGTGCTCAACACAGCACCAAACCTACCTACATTGTTGTGCTCCTTTCAGTCGATAGCGACCGTCTTTCTCCTGAACCTCACCTCTTTCTTTACTCAACATGTTCAAATTCCCACGTGGGATCACGCAACTGCGCGAAAACTAGCTCCTTTAATGGTCGTGGACGCTGCTGGGTTCCTTTTCAACACACTGTGTTTGCGAGACGTCGAGGCGGCGTATTACAACATCGCCCGCGGTCTGGTTTTGCCTCTTACAATTCTGGTGGTCTCATTGCACAGCTTCACTCGACCATCCATCTTGGTCGTCGGGTGCGCTTCAATCGTCACTTTTGGATTTTTGCTAGGAACCTCATTCCAAGAAGACCTTCCAGCTAAGGCAGTCCCGGGACCGCTCGCATTGTTCTACGGTTTCCTCTCATCTCTGTCCATTGCAGTTCACGCAGTCATCGTCAAATCATCCCTCCCTCACGTAAATGGGAGTGCTACCAAGCTGTCATACTGGTCAAATCTGGGCACAGCCATACTGCTCGGCTTGACCGCGTTTCTCAGTGGTGAAATGAGAGATTTTATTCGGATGATGAATGATGATGAATGGGATTGGGCGACGTTCGCCTGGGGAAACCTAATCACGGGTGTATTCGGTTTTCTGATCAGCATTGCGGGGATATTGAGTGTCAAGATTACTAGTCCTGTTACACATATGTTTTCGAGTGTGAGCATATTAGTTGTTCTCGCCTTCGCGGGAATAAACTTCTCATGACATCTTACGGCAGGCCTCAAGAAGTGTCCTTCAAATCGCTCTTGGCGTTAAAATTTTCGGAGACGTCTTGACGAGGTCAGTGTTGACTTTCCCAAATCGATAACCTATTATAGACTTAGTGTCGCTCTACATCTTCCAGACAGCGAGTCACATCAGCGTTCACTATCTTGTTCGGAACTTTGCTCTACACCTATGTCAAGTCACAAGAACCAAGCCCGCAGCATATCGAACCGCTTAAGTCCAATGATGTAGAGTCTCAGGAGAAAACATCGGGAGATTACATAGAAAAGTCGTAGGATCTATTTGTCGCATTGCCGGCCAAGGCAATGATGACTGAGGAACGTGTGGTTTACGTGTGGTTATTTGCTTAGTTTGACATCTTAGGTCCGACTCTCCTCCGTCTTAGATTAATTAGTGGCTAATGGAAAAAACATATAGCTTGTATTATCATATGAGTAATTGTGATTAATAGTAGCTACGCCATGGTTTCATCATAGTTCATATCTATCCCATTTGAGGTATCCATATCGTCAAGTCCCGAGAGTGAGTTACAATCGATCAAAAATACCAAAGCATCCACACTATCACCCCAGCCCCGCACATATTCCAGAATACAGGACTTGTTGGCCAATAGAATGATTTGTCGCTTATATGAGTGAATGGAGAATCTGTCGAAGACCAAGACGAGAAGTGATGGATAGCTGGCCTTGAATTGCAACCTTTTTTTCCCTCCACGAGAGATCGAAGTGCGCGTTTGTCGACCTTCCCGTTTCTGGTAAGCGGAAAGTCTTCCATGGCATAAAAGTGCTTTGGAACGGCATAAGAGGGCTGCGTTTGCGCAATAGCGCCTCGCAGGCGACTTAAATCAACCGTTTCAGGTGTGACGAATCCCCACAGTTCCGAGTCAATCAACAGCGCCACACCATTTCTAACGGTAGGAAGCGTCTAGGGCTGTTTCAATACCGGTTACGCAAGTGAGGTTGAAGAACGGACATACGTGCATAGCTGCAGATACCCCGTCAAGTTCGACTCTGAATCCTTTCACTTTCACCTGATCATCTGCGCGCCCCATATGTTCCAACTGTCCGTCACGTCGCCAACGGCCAAGATCACCAGTATTGAACATCATGCCACCTTCCATAATGAACGGATCTTTTCGCCACCTCTCAGCAGTCTTCTCGGGAAGATTTATATAGCCATTACTGACACCCATACCGCCTACCCACATATAACCGACTTCGCCAATTGGAACTGGTGAGGTGCTGTTGGGATCGCGAGAGAGTATATACACGTTCGTATTTGGTATTGGAGTACCAATAGAGAGAGGATAGCCGGGGGAATGTCGTTGGACGGTATTACAGATCGAGATTTCAGTCGGACCACAACAATTGTTGAAGTTGGTGTATTTTGCCCATCTATCGGCGAGAGCTGGTCGTTTCCGGTGGGTTGGGTCTGAGGACAGGGATAAATAGGGGGCACGCACCTTGAAGGCATGGTTCCCCGCCGACAATGACGTGCTTTATCGTGGGATAGTCCTCAGGCTGATGTGGGATAAGCATGCTGGGGGTGGCAATGACGACGTGCACTGTCTTCAGGAGAGACGCCCACTCTTTCGATGTATTTCCCCGCAGGCACAAGGTGCACCCGTTATATAATGAGCTTAGGATTTCCCAAGCACCCATATCGAAGGCTATGTTGAGAAGTTGTGCGACACGCATCCCTGGTTTCATTCCAACATTGCCAGGTGCTCCGCCAATGACTGACGCTTGCCTGGTAAATCAAAGCAAGTAAACACGGGCTGAAGTACACACCGTTCGTTACACCTCTGTGTCTAACATCAACCCCCTTGGGTGTTCCTATTCCATGAGCATCATTACGGAATATGTACCATACGGTAGGCAGACAATCTCACCTGTAGTGCCTGAGGTATAAATGACATAGGCTCCGTCATCCGGAGAAGACAGGTCGTCAACCCTCGGTACCTCCTCGGTCAGCGTGCGATAAGGCCGGAAGACCGATTCCAGGACAATGAATGGAACGCCGTACACTCGATGAGAATATTCCGACATAACCAGTGTGATAGTAGGACGCGCATTCTCTACCACGAATTGCAACGTCTCGTCGGTAATGGTTTGGGCATCGAGGGGAACGTACTGGGCGCCAGCCTTCAAAACACCCACTATGCCAATTATGAGCTCCAGAGATCGCCTTGCCAGAATGCAAACTCTTCTCTCAGGGAGTACACCCTGAGTACGCAGAATTTGCGCTAGTCGATTGGAATGGGACTCCAGGTCCCGATATGTAAGAGTTTCGTTGCAAGAAAGATGTTCGACGGCGATGGCGTCTGGGCGTGCACCCGCTTGCTTCTCAATCCCGTGATGAATAATGGGAATATCGACCGACCGCTGTGGAGTGACTCCATAAGCGTAGAATAGAGTCTGGTCGGGTTGCGACAGATGCGATAAGGGGGAGGCGGTCGACATCTTGCGAGGCCAAAGAGTTCGGGATCTCTCTGAAGTCATCGATGAATGCGTTCTGGCTGCAGCTTAGAGAACACGCCGGTGTATACACGCGTAAGATGGCAAACTCATATTCATTTGAGCAGCCATTCTTAGGTGTCCCCGGCGAATGACAAATATAAGCTGGGAACGTTGTGGTTGAGCTTCATAGACTTGATGGCGATCTCCATTTGACAGCGTGGCCATTGAGGGATGGACTCAGTGGCAGGCCTAGGCAGACATTGACACGACAAATGATGCTGTAGAAGCTCGTCTCCCCAGCGGTCCTTCAAATTTACAATCAAGAATAGTAGTGCCGCCATATTGGCACTGATTGCTTGACGCAGGTTTCGGCTCAGTTGGGCATTTGTTGGGCATTTGGTATCACTTAACTGTGGTACGGGGTGCTTGTTTTGGCTAGGACGGATATACTTCAAATATCAACGACAATTGTGCGTGATCCTTGCGCGGCATGCATACGCAATTTGCCTGCAATCAGGAGTGATTGAAGGCACGACCCCTAATATTCATAGATCCCCGAAGCATAGATCCTTGTGAACCTCTGAAATACACTTGAGCCGACAACCGAAAACAAGCAGTCATATAGCACGTTCAAAGGTTCTGGCATTCATGGAATTGAAACATAAGTAAGAATGGGACATTTCTGTCAAATGCACGCAGTTGTTTTGTTGTATGAAACTCGAAGTAAATAAACAAATCTAGTCGTTGGGATATTCAATTTCGCTGGCGGGTCCATTTGGAAAGTGGTTGGTGATACCAAGGCATGCAACTGCACGTACGCCAAGCTACAGTTATCTTGTCACCTACGAGATTGCTTGAGAACGTCAACTTCCGTAAAGTACTCACGACCGTCAGGATAGCTGTCTGTAACGTAGAGGGCCATTGAGAACCACAACCATGATCGGATAAAATCGTAATTCGCAATGTAGCCACATCAGGATCGGTATGCTATTCATAGCTTTATAGCGGCCATTACAAGCCGAGACCTGGGAACAAAACCCCATCGACTGCAACGTATTGTAGGACGTTCGTGCCAAAATCTGTCTACAATCATCGAGGGATAACCACTATGTCAATGAAAACCTCCAGAAGTGCTGATCAATGGGCTACTACTGAGATAGGTTTTGAGCGTTTATTCGGGGATAGCGAGGCTGCGTTTTATCCTGGTTCGAAAGTGGGACTTGGAGATATGTGAGTGTCATATAAACTTGTTACGAATGACTTATCGAGGAAGGTGTAGGTTTCTTCATCTTGCATTTCGTGCACCGAAGGCTGCTATGCTCTCCGAGCGCGTGACGATTGCATGGGCAACAATTCGCAGACGACATCCCCTCCTATTATGTCAAGTGATGTTTGATTCCTCTATAAATATCCCCTACTTTTCGTGAGTAATAGATTCGCAAGGCTTACCAGGTGTTTCATTCGATATCCGATGAAGATGTATACCACCCATCCTAGCAAGCGGCGCCCTTAGGGAAGCAGAAAGCGCATTATCATTCAATAACAAAAGCAAAGATGGTGCGCACTCTTCAGAATTCAAACATCTATACCTTTTGGTTGATGGGATTCCAGAACTTATTTTAGAACATATGAATGGGCCTCGTGCGCTGTCAGACGAGCATTTGTCGCATCTCGTCATTTCGACGACCGAATCGACGCCTATGGATACCGTCACCCCAGAATACCACGTCTACGACTTACTCATGTGCGCGCCCCACTTTATAGGAGACGGTACTTCTCTACATCAGGCCACACATGATTTCTTATCGTTATTATCTTCGACTGCAACAAATTCGGAGATGACAGGAGAGCTGAATAACGATGCTAAATGGGTAAGCGCTTGACGTTTTCCTGCGTAACGCGTCTGATGATCCGGAGAAGATAGATGCGCTTCCTCCTGCCTTCGAGACCCGGGTTGATGTACCAACGGGTGCGTTTGCAAAGATCGCCTCCAAGGTGGATTATATTCGAACCCTCAATAGAGAGATTGTGAGTGTCATGGGATGACGCCCAATGATGAATGGGTACTGAACGTAGTGTACATTTCATACTTAAAGGGTGGACATACATTACCTAGGAAGCAACGCGGACCGCAGCAAACTGTCATCTACGAGACAGCTTTCTCGGAGGACGAGACAGCATTGATCCTTCACAAGTGCAAATCTAACAATGTCACCGTCAATCATGCTGTGGTCGCCATCTGCAACCTAGTTTGGGCCAGAAACATCACTAATCCAAAGCTAAAAGAACATCCACTGTAAGTGTCAGCTATACTTACCTGGCGGATCGAGGATCTGAATTTCTCATCTCATCTGACATCTTAGGATGATGTACACCGCAATCAACTTGCGGCCCTATCTATCCACACTACATCCAACCGATACTTATTGGTTTGTTGCGTTGACATATTTCAACGTCATTCTCCCCGCCTTTCTTCCGGAGACGCAGGGAGCGTTTTGGCAACGGGCGAGAACTGTGAAGAAGCAGATGCGTAACATGGTCCAATCACCGTTCTTGAAATCTAGAGCGCTAGAAATGGCGAAATTTCGCGTGGCACGTTCCCGAGGACAAAATGCAGACATTCCGAACCTGGCTCAGGCCTTAGAGACTTCGTCCGAGTTATCACTTCCTCCGGCACCAAGTGCATCTTTGTTTGGTCTGTCTCTCATCGGGAATCTTGATGCAACCTACAACCGCGCTTCATACCCTGCATTCCAGCTCCATTCAGTGACAACGGCAAGTCGCCAAAAGCCTGGTGGATTGCTCTTGCTTCAGCATACGTTCGCCAAAAAGCTCTGTTTACACTTATGTTGGGATCAAAATGGATTCGAGGAGGGTCATATTGAAAGGTTCTGGAGTGGCCTGCGAGATGCTGTACTTCAATTCCTGTTATAGTCAGAGATGAATCGATGACTCCTAGCCTAAACGTCATCGAAGTTAGATTCTTCAAAAAGAGTCATAATTACGGTAGATTCGAAGACGTACTGTTGTACCTCCAAACTGCGCAGTAAATGAGAGTGAAGGTCGTCAAGTTGTACGACACAATTTGACTCATCAGAATTATTCCCTGTTCTGCTTCGCCCCCTCCTCGTGTAGGAAATGCGGCTGATCAGAAAACATGGACCAATTATTGCCGGCGGCCTATTCTCATCGTTGTCGCAACGTCGAAAACGTAATGCTCTTCCATCCGAGCGCTCCAAATCCACTATGATCAAGGACGGCTGCCTGAGTTACTGCCCCACAACCTCCGCCTGCCCATCCAATCTCATCCTAATCCACGAGAAGAACGGTTCTTCTATTGAGAAGAAAGTCCTTGTCCGTGCTCTCGAGAGCCCTCCTTATTCGTCATGCTCCGTTACACCATGACTGTGCCCTCACGCATATATGTCGGTTGGCTTTTCTCCAAAGGCAGTGGGAATCAAGATATCGTTCACCTGTCGAGAGGTAAGCATGTAATACGTGTGTAGGGAGACTCCAGAACCACTTCGCTATCTGCGTTTGGTCAAGGATGAGAAAGACACAGAATGAGAATTTGCATCGACTCAAAGTCGCACAGGTCGGCCAATGCCGATCACCCTTCCTGATGACGTTTTCCACTGTGACGTTTCGCCATCACTCTTCCTAGTACCCTCATCTTTCTTGAAGCCGATTCTATTATCCTCTCCTATGCTTCTATAGGTCGGCTGCACCTGGGCTCTGTTCACCAAGCAAATTTTGTCACTTTCTGTCACTCTGCCGGGACAACTGAAGGGCGGAAGAGGCCAACATATACATGGGCCCAGGATTGCATCTCAACGCAAGATCGATGCACGATGATAGGAAGGGACTCCCTTATGAGTGATGCTCTATGAATGATATCTTCTCTTCGTTTTCACCAGGTTTAAGGGTTCGTCGAGGGTTGCGAACGGAGATTTACAACCAATTTACAAGCCACTTCACCGTCTGCGCTTCCTGCGGCAACCGTACATCTACATGCATGGTTACTCGACCGAAAACCGTCCTCAGCTCCTTAACTTTTCGTGTCCATATAATAATGCCAAATACTGCACTTCTGATGCCTAACTGAGCGAATCCTCCAAGGCGTGAACAGGCATTGCATCGCTTAATTCCACTGACGACCACCTTGCTTGGGAGAAACGTGTTGTACGGCTTGATGTTTCGGTCTCTTCTCGATGATGAAATATTTTCTGTTAATTCTTGAATCCATCTCCGCCATGAACAATCCCTACTAGTGGAATAACACAGCGCGGACGAACTTCGATCTAAGGAGGTTGTGGAAATTATAAGTGTTCGAGCCTTCAACTTCGAAGGACGCTCCATGGACGGTCATCGGTGGCGTCAGAAGCGGCAGCCTAATTTCAATCAACCAAAGGGAAAGCACAACTAGATAGCGAGACGCATGCGGTGGCTGGAGAAACTGTATTCGAAGGACGACCAACTCATCGATGACGAACAAGTAAGCACTCCTAGACTTATAAGAATGGCATGTCGGTGATGGAACGACAAGACCTCTACGACATTGGCAAGTTTTGTATCGGACAAACGAACCAACACGAAGACCTCAATGAGCTTCAATTTCGCATCTGCTCCGACGGCAGCATTGAGGTTGACCTCAACATCGCCAACGCCAAGTTTTTGACAAATCCAAATGAAAGTATTATCCGTCAGTTATGTAAGGCTGTCAAGTATAGAGTATGGGAGTTTACCACGCCGAACACAGCATCTCTCTGGGCATGCTTAGCCACGACCGCGGCGGCTTTACCCTGGAGGGTTAGTGCGCTGTTCATGAGAAAATTCTTCTCAAGAAATAATGGTAAGAGCTGGCATACAATACATCAAAACATCTGGACAGAACTCAGGGCCACAACATGACGCAACAGGTATGAATTCATTGCCTGGTCTTGTTTCCAAAGGTCAATTGTGTTTGACAAAGTTCACATTTCGATGATGTATCGCTCATAAAAACAAAGCATCTACATATAAAAGGCGATTCCTTCAAGTCAAGCAGCCCCTCATTCATTGAATGTAATAGCACAGGTCTACAACACCATTGGGCGTCAATACGATGCTCGTCGGAGGTAAAATAAACAACACTCACCCCGGGCGAGAGCCCTTCTCTCTGCGCAAGAGTGCATGGAGTGGAATTTGGGGCTGCAACACCACAGTTGCAGGTTAAAGTGCAGCATGCTGCCGGGTTGGTGAGGAAGCATCGACCGCCTGCAGCGACGCACTGGCGGCGTTCAAGTTCAGGGTCTGGAAGGACCGCAGCCGCGCTAAAGCCAATGGCGAGAACGATGAATGATAAGACGCGAATGAGCTGCATGGCTGGTAG
Organism: Crassisporium funariophilum; assembly: GCA_014925845.1. Classification (NCBI taxonomy): domain Eukaryota; kingdom Fungi; phylum Basidiomycota; class Agaricomycetes; order Agaricales; family Crassisporiaceae; genus Crassisporium; species Crassisporium funariophilum. Next base: position 24,359 of record JACGCL010000013.1, read on the forward strand.
AGTAGTACTGAATTGACTGTCGTTCAGTCAATATGGATTAACTGGATAGCGTCAAGCTTATATGCATTTCTCGCCTTTGTACATACTTTGTACACATATGTACTTTGATCTTCTCAATGCCGAGCTCCACAGACGACCTTGCGCTATAACTGGATAGAAATTAAGGATGACATGACATATGGCATGACATGCACTCCCACTGGTACATATGCGCAAACGCGAGTGGCTCTTCTGCAACGCCGTAGGAATAAATAATAATTAGCGAACATATCTCATTTGGAGAAGGTACGCCGAAACAAAAGTCCACTCTATTTCTTTCTTAGTGATGCAATGGACGATATATAGCAATGTATGGTACTTCGTATTATCTGGGACAGGTATTGGCACAGGCGGGGTTATTTTTGAGAAAGACTAACATGCCAGAGCGCTCGGTTGGAACCTATAAATAACGTTGCTCATGGGACGAACCTTACTGCTTTTGTAAACCTTATGAAGTCTTCCAGTATTTTCTCAACCTTTTCTGAGGCGCCCACCACGAGCAATCTCTTCATATGTCAATTGTTGTTGGCTGATAGAGCCACCCACTCAACCGCGGTATTCAGGAACCGTTGGCACTATATTTAGGCGTGCATCCGAATACTTTGAAATCGAGAAACCACGTCAGATGTCATTTGCATATAGATACTAAATTGAAAAGCTGACGCCCGAGGGTCACATGCGTGTGCATCTCTAGAAATAAACAGATTCATCATCGCATGCGAGCGAATTTCAATTCAAGGCAATCAGTGTGGAAGCCTGATCACTGTCAGCAGGGGCAGCTCGTGGATGCGAAGACGTTCAATATTTGCCACTTTCATGAACTTGCGCTACAGGTTAGGGATCGGGTGAATAGTTTCTATCTCTATATCTTGCGGTCATAGGCAACGGCGTCGAGCGCTATTGTTGCACTCAAGATGATTCGTAGCCCTTATCCATCTCACGACGTCGAGGCTGGCCTTTTCTCATGCATGGCCCTAAGAGTGATTGAGTCCCGGTGTGGTAGTGGCCTCTGGCCATTACGCCCGAGGTGCCGACTCCTGTCCATTAGATTAGATACCGAGTAGCACAGCATTGTCCTGCGCTCTAGTGGCGAACACATCCAAGCTTGGCTCTTGCCACTGCAAGCCTGCACGCAATTATGAGCCTCACCGACCCGAGCTCCCAGGGTAGGTCCACACGGACTACTCCACCAGTACAAACACTAGGGGTCGTCCTGCATAAAGTTAACCTATTGCCTTACTGTCGTGGTCAGCTCATGCGTATTTTATAACGCCGGCCTGCCGTCAAGCAACTAATGACTACTTGAGTACGCGGGATATTGGCGGGATCCACCTATTTTATGACTGATAGAACTCGCAATGCATCTCCCACTGAAGAAATGGCAGAAGCGGTTATTTCTCCTCGCGACAGCACTCCCATTCTTATTGTTCAAGCTCCAGGAGTAGATTGGCCGTCTTCTCCATCGGCAGCCTATGCTGTCATATTCATGCATTATACACTGCTAGTGAGCCTCGATTAGTGGTGCATTATTGACTCTTACAAGCTTTGACGGATGATGCATTACATTACCTTGCAGGCTCCAATACAAGCCTCATACCCTTGCACAGCTAGTTCCCGTGCCCTACCATGGTTCCGCATGCTTACCCTCAGCTTGCATAGTAGGTAATGCATCATCGGTCGCAACGACGGTGTGATGATGGATGATGCATTAGATGACCACTCACATGATTTGTCCAGTCCCGCCCTTAGTGATGCATCAGTTGTGACGCATAAGATGCCCGCCTGCGTGATTTGCCGTTTTGACCTCCTCGTACCATTTGATGCATTACTGGGAATGCATGAGACGGCCGCTTGCGAGATTTTGCCCTCATACCATTGATGCATCAGTGGTAATGCATTCAGTAGCTGACAGCTTGCGTGATTTCCGTCCTGACCTCCTCATACCGTCAGTTGTAATGCATTAGAATTTTACAAGCTTTGACGGATGATGCATTACATTACCGTGCAGGCTCCAATATAAGCCTCATACCCTTGCACAGCTAGTTCCCGCGCCCTACCATGGTTCCGCATGCTTACCCTCAGCTTGCATAGTGTAGGTGATGCATCATCGGTCGCAACGACGGTGTGTGATGATGGATGATGCATTAGATGACCACTCACATGATTTGTCCAGTCCCGCCCTTAGTGATGCATCAGTTGTGACACATAAGATGCCCGCCTGCGTGATTTGCCGCGTTTTGACCTCCTCGTACCATTTGATGCATCACTGGAAATGCATGAGACGGCCGCTTGCGAGATTTTGCCCTCCTACCATTGATGCATCAGTGGTAATGCATTCAGTAGCTGACAGCTCGCATGATTTCCGTCCTGACCTCCTCATACCGTCAGTTGTAATACATTAGAATTTAAATGTGACCAGTTGCGACTCTCCCATGCGGGCCCATTCATGCATCACTAGTAATGCATTGGATGACAGGCTTGCATGTTTTGCTGCGCCCTGACCTCCTCGTACCGTCGATGCATCACTGGTAATGCATCAGATGCGGCCACTTGCAGATTTGTCCGGTTCCGGCCTCCGTGATGTCATTAATGCATTGCCTCAGTGATAATGCATTAGGAAACTGTGCGACAAATGAAAAATGATCTCGTAGCCCTCACTCTTGCCCCGTACCTTTGATGCATGATTCATGATGACCGGCATTCATTACGCCATGCCACCACACGGAATTTTTGTCTGGAACGTTGCCGTTAAAAATAGCACCATGTTCCTGAGAGCATTGACAGAAATAACAATGACAAGTGCATCAGGCTTGGTGAGGCAAGGAATAATACTGACATATCACACAACATTTACACTGTTACACATTAGAAGGATATCATATTGTAGTATGAGGCAAGAGACAAGATACATAATAGGATCAGAGATACAAATACTACGAATTCAAGACATAACAAGATCAGCAAGACTACATAAGCAACGAAAACATGGAAATGTAACAAGATTCATACAAAAACAGACAGATCAATCCGTAGTCTTGGCCCTTCATTTGTACGGGTGTCAGTTGATGAGCCGTAAAGATGAATCAGCGTTGCTCACCGTTTGGATGGACCTGCAGTTCCCTTAGCCTTACGCTTGCGACTGACCGGCATCATTTTCTCCAGGCAGCAATGCACATCCTCAATGCATGCGCGCCAGTGTGGCTCCGAAGTCTCCTGCCACTGTGATCCCGGGCCAATTTTCATACGCTGTCCCCACCATACCAAAAGCGTCATGACAGACACCATCCCATTGGGTCCACCCTTCCGGAGCGCTGCCCATTCATCCACGTTCAAGGACTCTGACTCGGGAGAGTCGTACACCGCCTTTGGCAGCATGTCTGAGCTGTCCCGAAAGGCAGGCTGCATAGCCTTCCACCAGGCCATAACAGCGTATCCAAATTCAAGGGGATCCTCAATGGGTGGTGTTGTGTCATAGGCTCGAACACCCTGACGACTCTTCGCAACCCACTTGGTCCACTCGTCCGGCCGGGACTTTGTCGATGGCAAAGATCCCTTTGCATTTGCCCCCATCGCACCCTCAAACTTTGACCACCCTTTCACGCACTGTGCCCAAGCATCACCGAGATCGCGCGTCGTCAGGTGAGCTTCTGCCGCAAGTAGCCACGCCGGGCGCTCCAGCTGTGCATCTGGCGGGATGTTCTCCATGTTCAATGCATCGTGTGTGGTCTTCTGCAACGAGCCAATCTCGTTCATCTTTTCAGCACGAGTCGACGGAATGATCTGCCGCCCTGACCGTGAGCGCGGCTGCGCAGCTGATGTCTCGTCGTAGTTCGCCTGGTGGTTCACACTGGCATCCCCCAAGACAGGATGAACCAAGGCAGGACAAGCAGAAGGGGGAGTGGTGGGAGGCTGAGTGCAATCAGGCGGTGTTGCTTTTGTGAGGGGAAGGTTTGCTTCTGTCTGATTCTCGGTGTCGCTGGCAAACGGGGAAACCGAGGAGGAGGGATATGAATCAGGCGGTGTTGCTTTTGTGAGGGGAAGGTTTGCTTCTGTCTGATTCTCGGTGTCGCTGGCAAACGGGGAAACCGAGGAGGAGGGATATGGCAGAGGGGGGAGCCCATTGAGCGGCAACTCCACGAAAGGAGGAATCACGACGCCTGTCGGATTCAATGGCGGATAATTGAAGCTTGGCTGTAACTGTTCAAACGACAGCGGGTTATTGACATTCAAAAAGAGGCCTGTCGTATCAGACTGCATCCAATCAAAGTCTGTAGAAAAATTCCACTGGAAATTGTTGGGCCCAACACCTGGGCCATCAAAGTTGTCGACGCTCGCAAGCAACTCCGAAAGGTTATCCGAGTCCGTTCCAAGGACAAACAACATATCATCTCCGCCGGGACTTGGAACAACAGGGTCAGAGACTGTCGCAACTGCTGTGCTTGGCGGGATGGTGAGGGCCGAAGAAAGCCGTTTGACAGGCGACAAAGGTGCTTTGGTCGGAGAAAGGGCTGGACCGGAAGAAGGTTCAGGACGTTTGGGAGCTGACTCAGCAGTGGGAAGTGGGACGGGTGATGCATCAGCCTCGACCAAATCTGTGAACGACTTCAGATAAAACCATAGAAGACACTAGTGCATCAAACACTTACTGGAGGCTTTCGTTAATGCATCACTGGCTATATGAAGTTGAGTCAAATCCCTCTCGTTGATCAAGTTCAGCCCATTGATCTCTCCCTTCAAACTATCGACATCCTCTTCTTGTGTTTTCGGATTGAGAGCTCGCGAACGACGTATAACCGGTGCTGAGCACACAGGTCAGTTGTTTCTCTCTTTCAAAAATGGTGCCACTTACAGTACACATTAAGAAGAAACTCAGCGTACGGCGCCATGTACGCTTTCTCGAAATCCGGGTGTGCATGACCAAATTCGGTCCCAGCACTGCTTTCGCCGACGTGAAAGCTAGTCAATCCCTATCAGCAAGCATCCCAAGTGTGTAATGAGAATACTCACCTAGCCACATTGATATCGCCGTTATTGGATGGGTCAGGACCACCCATGAGCACTGAGAACGCCCATCCGGTCCTCTCAGCAAGTGCATTGAGGAAGCGACCGAGGAATCTCGGGCAGTCGTCAATTGCCCTGTTGACACACATTTGCAATGAGGTGAGTTTGTTTTCGCACTGAAGCTTAATCTCTTACTCCATGTATTGATCAGGTGTTTGGGATTCTTGGCTCATCGCTAAACCTTTTTTTGCAATCAGCTCAGCAAGCCGAGCCTCAACCATAGCCTTCAGTTCCTCGTCTTCCTCCTCCTCCCACATCTTGCGTGTAATATTGTTGCTGATACAAAGCTTCTGACCGCGGCCTACGATTTTATTTTTTTTGACTTCTTCCTTCACAACCGGCTTGATCTTCACATCGTATACTAGTTTTGAGTATATTTCGGACTTCTGCGGTAAGCGACCCTGGCCAAGAAGTTTGTCCAGCGCCTTGGTTTGCTTTGTCTCTGCACCGCGTGCTCTGCGAGTAGCCCTCCATCTGTACCATGTCTGAAGTTGCTACACAATTGAATATATATGTCAACATGACTCAATGGGGACTAGCTTGAGAATCAACAAACCTGGCGTCGTTTTTGAATAGCTGCTGTCAGTACACTTTCTTCATCGGCAGTGTAACTGGATCGATCTTTCCCAGGGAAAAGGACTTCACCCTCAGGATATTCCTTTGCCCAATCTTCGAAGAGCTTAGCCCAAAACACTGTGTAATTCCCATCCTTTTGCGCGTCAAGGTAATCACTGAACCGTAGCTTGAGAAATTCAAGCTGAGGGGCAGTGCTCCAACACGGTGACGGCATCTAAGATTGCGGCAATAATTAAGTGCGCTAACGGCAAATTTAAAAATGACACACCTTTTGACGCGATTCCAGGAACAAGGGTGCCTCCAATCTGACTGTGTCAACCCCGGCAACCAATGCCGGGCTGAACCTTATTTCTTGAACTGGCAAGTTCAAGTTCATCCAGCCAATCAAAGCACTCAGATCAGCTTCGCCATCATGCCACAGGCTGCACAATACAAAAGCAAACGATCGATCTCACACCACACTAACCCTGCTTGATCTATTACTCCGAGCGACCTTGTGCTCAACTGATTACCTCGTGCTCCATGACTCAAAACACCACTGCCAAGGACGAGGGGGTGCCTGTTTTGCCCTCGTCCTTGACCCTTGAACAATTGGTCCAGATGTTGTCGCTCAACGGCCGTAAGTGTCCGTTGATGCTGTCTACCTCTGTTGTCTACAGTTCAACTTTTTCAGGTCTCACACTCTGTGTTGGTGATCCTGTCTCCACCACCACCCTGACTGCGACGCCCGGTCCTCTCGCTCCTTCCCCTGTTGATCTTCTTGCTCCCACCATCGCCATCTCTGGAGGTGGCGGTGGTGTAGACACCTCGCTTGCCCCATGTGAGCTACTTCCTCTCAATTGCGTCCAACTCACCTGATTTCGCATTTCAGCCCTTGTTGTTACTTCCACCGCCTCAGGAGGTGGTGGTATGGTAGCCACAGCAGTTGCAGGTAAGCTACACCTCGTAATGTTAGCCAAATTGCTCAACTACCTGTTACAGCACAAGCTATACCCACGGTCTCTGCCGCGAGCAAAGCGGCTTTTCCGTGTGTCTCATGTGCTGCAGCCGGCTGTGTTGCACCCGCGCCTCTGGCCTCCGTTAGCGTTGCAGCCACTGTTGAAGACAGGCCTGGCACTAGTGTCCCCATGAGTGAAAACCCTCACTCCCCTATCAATGTTAGTGACACTGAATCCATTGATGGTATGTATCTGCTATATCTTGCTTGTTCGAGCAACTGAAATTCGCGCTTAGCGGAGGAGGATCCCACCGTGAGGTGGTACGCGGTGACACGGGGCCGGCATGTCGGCGTGTTCTGTCATTGGTACGTGATTTTGTTGTGGGGGCTTACAACAACTCAGTTAGTATATCAGGCATTCCGTCGCACCTCTCGTTGTATCTGTGTCCGGTGCGTGTTACTCCCGATATAGCACGCGCAACCTGGCTATTGCTGCATTTGCTTGTGCGCTGAACGCCGGCGCGGTCTCCACCATTAATTGATGGACTGCTTCTTTCTTGGACTACGTCGCAGCCTCATGTACACTACTACATCACCTTCTTCCACTGCGTATCCCCTTCTCGCTTTGATGCTGATTCATTCCGTCATGCTCTGATTTGTTTGAGATGCTGCATTGCTCTCATTTGTCCCCCCGTCATTGTATATATTCTCCACACCCCTTTACCCTATCTTGACATACCTGTTAATGTACTCTACCCTACTCCCCCTCCTATATAAAAAAGATTTCTTGGAAAGTCCGGTGTGATGAAAGTGGGGAAGGTTAAAACAAGCTATGGTTCTATGGAAAGTGACTCAAGAATGTTGATTCTTTCCTAATCACCTCGATTTGGAAAAGTCTCGCGTGTTCGATCATGATCAGAAGCACTTATTTTTAGCAGCTTGAAAGGTCTTGCATGTTCGATCATGATCAGAAGCACTTATTTTTAGCAGCTTGAAAGGTCTCGCATGTTCGATCATGATCAGAAGCACTTATTTTTAGCAGCTTGACATCATATCTAAATGTAGTGTTCGGGCCGCAGCCACTAGACTTGATGAGCCAATCAGAGGCTGTATAAATAGCTGCTGAAAATCCCCCACAAATAATGATGCGCACATTGTAGGACTTAGCGGCCACCCACACCTTGCTAGAGTATCTCAAAGAGATCTATCAATATGTAGCTCTTGATGGAAACCATTTCGAGCAAGCAGCACAGACCCTATGATCCGTTCGACAGCCTGAAGTAGGGAGGGTGTTATACCAAAAATCAACCCCATCGTCAATGAACATTCAGGTATATTCTTCAAGAGAGATCCTTCCACCCGCGTACAAACCGCATATTCATATCATAAAACTATCAAATAATGGTCCACATGCTACTAGTGTTGCAAGTCACTTATTTGAAGACCATTTGAGGTACAATCTTGTGTACTATTCCCGATGTACAGCATTGGGATGTATGTATAATGTGCGGCAGGTTGATACTGGATGGATCGATTTTTGTCTGAACTGGGTACTTCCAAGAAACATGATACTACTAGTTACGACCAACGATCTACATAGAGACATAGAAATGTGTCCGACCCCTTCCGAAGCGAAGCTAAATCCTTCTCTAATTGACATATACGCCGTGCCCCCCACCGTAGCAATTCCAACCCAAAATGGCCGTCAACACTCTGCCCAGAAAGCCCCACCATTGATGTTTGCAGCTCCTTCCAACGACGGTGATGATGCATAAGTTCCGCATGAACTTCGCTCGCAAAAGTAGGCAGAGGCGTGGTCTTGTATCGATGCAGGCGGCAATCCTCCTCTTCTCGTTGGCATCGGAGACGGTACCCGTGGAGTGCATCAGCGAGTTGACCGGGGTGTTGTGGGGGTGGCTGGTTGTACGGTGGTGGACGGTCCCACTTGGCGAGTTCCATGTCGGCATAGTTGGTGCCGTCCAGAACTTCACTGCTCTGAGAAGCCAGTTGGAAGTGGCGTGACTGTGGAGTTAAGAAATCGGCAAGTGCAACAAGCTCTGCTGAAAGAGCGGGGACAGAAAAAGCCGGGAGGGTGACTTTGGGCGGCTTCGGTGGTGCTGATGCTTTGCGAATTTGGTAGGCTCGGTGGTTCTGGGCCTTGCGCAACGATTGAAAGCTAAACAAGAGTAATAGCAGTGAGATGAGACTGAAACATTGCCTACTTGGATTACATACCATTCTGTTGAGGCAGCCTCCTTCTTACGTTGCCGTGCACCTGCATCTTTCTCTGCCTGCGTAAAATACTTTGCACTTCGACCCATATAAGCCACAGGATTGGGAGGACGTGAAAGACCAATCAACTGAAGAGAGAGTGGAAAAGGCACTGAGAGGTGTTACGAGTGGCTGAATACACAGTGTCTAGGATTCATCAACGCTCAAGATGATGAGAACACGACAATAATCAATGTTGAAGTCGAGATGGCAGCTATTTGATCGTGTTTCATTTGAATGGCAATCAACAGTGTTTTTGCGGCATTGCTTGCCACTCTTGCCCACAATGGGGCGTAACAAAAAATTCAAGTTGACTTTCCACAATAGCCTTTCTCAACGGTCTGAACCTTCTGAGGAACTTCGACATAAAAGCACCTGTTTCACGAGCGCTGCAGGCCAAGTCCGTGTCTCAACATCGATCATTTCCACGATGTCCATGAACTCCGACATACCATCCCTGCTCAATTCAGATCACAACACAGATCCCATTTCCTTAGCATGTGATGATGAGGATGAATTGTTGGAACAAGCTTATATGGACCACCTGGACCAAGTTTCAGTTGAGCCTGAGCGCTCTCGTCGAAAACGCACAGCCGGGGTAAGCAAAGTCAACTTATCTTACCGAGGATTTGATTGATAAATTCCTCCAGGATGAACCGCTCACGCTCTGGTTACCCGAACGTGAGAGATATCTCGAGGAGTTGATTAATCTAGAGGGCCGTGGACGCAACACGTCAGACATCTGCTCCACCTGTCTTTCCGACTCGGAGGAACGCAAACACAAAGCTATCTATGAGTGCCTAGATTGTTTTGGGCGTCAGCTGCAATGCAAAGGCTGCATTGTTGCAGAGCATTCAACTAACCCATTGCATCGCATCAGAGTGAGTGATTATTCTAATTAAATACACGACATGTACCAATGCATGGCCAAGGAATGGAATGGCGTGTTCTTTGTCAAAACAAAGCTGAAGGCACTCGGTTTGCGGATACAGTTAGGCCATGCACGTGGGGAAAGATGTGCCAATCCAGAGCCCTGTCCCAGTGACAACTTCACTGTCATTGATACCCACGCAATACACAGCCTTAGCTTGGACTTCTGCGGCTGCGGTCACTCCAGCCAGTTGCACACGGTCCAACTGCTTCGCCACCGGTTTTACCCTGCAACAACGAGGAATCCAAAGACCGCAACAACATTCAGAGCTCTCGAGGTCTTTGAACTGTTATCGTACGCATCAAAGGTTTCAGTTTTCGAGTACTATCAGGCGTTGTCCCGCCTGACAGACAACACGGGCACAGATCCCCCGAATGTGATTTTTTTTGGTTCGTTTCATCATTTGTCAGCTTGATTCATTGCTTTTTGGCTAGGATCGCTATCCCAACCTTCTGCTCAGCGTGCGTGAATGGCGATATCTGAAGATGATGAAACGATCAGGTCGAGGTCACGACCCTGAAGGTCCCATTGCGGCAACAAAAGAGGGTGATTGCGCAGTTTTATGTCCTGCCTGCCCACATCCCGATAAGAACTTATCGGAGGGTTGGGAGAACGCACCACCTGAGAAAAGGTATATACTTGCTTACAGCTGGTGTGATCAGGGCTGACGGTCATCACAGCTGGCTATATGGCCTCTTCCTCGGCATCGATGCCAACTTTCGACTGAAGCGCAAGCATGTTTCTAACGACCGAGTGGATCCTGATCTTGGGCAAGGCTTCGCATATTTTGTAGAAGAGAAGCAGTATAAGGCATATCTGGAGAAGCACAAAGACGGGACAGAACCAGTCCGTCATTTTCACTTGATGCTTGAACCTGGGCTGAGGAGATTATTTACCCTACGCAGAAGTCGACATGCTCACGGCACGACGCAGTCAACCTCTCAAACACCAAACCTGGCCAGTCTCACGCAGCTACCGGCGTTGGGACTATTGAATGTGCTCGCCACAATATGAAACGGCCCAACGCAGTGGGAGATCTTCAGTTCGGTGAGAGGTACGTGCCCATTGTTGCTCGTTGTTGTTCAAATTCAAAATTCAGTCAAAACTCACAGATATTGCAACATGGACTATCTATTCTGGCGGAGCCTTTTCACCTCGAAATTAAAGGTCATAAATGTATCATATGATATTGCTTGCCAGTGGTCAATTAATCTCCGCCGGCGGATGTTTGAGCTGGACCATGAGTTCTTTGTATACAATGGGCAGACATACATCAAGTTTCTAGTGCCAAAGTTTCACCTACCAGCACATGTCGTTGCCTGCCGCACAAGATTCTCGTTCAACTTTACAGTGGGCGTTGGCCGAACTGACGGAGAGGCCCCGGAGCGAGGCTGGGCTGAGGTCAACCCCTTGGCTGCAAGCACAAAGGAGATGGGTCCCGGATCACGGCGGGACACTTTAGACGCTCATTTTGGCGACTACAACTGGCGAAAGGTCATTGGGATGGGTGAGTAGCTTTCATTTCCTCTTATTGTCATCAACTGTCACTCACCGGTGTTTTGTTGAGGCCCTACTCTGCTGCGCAAGTTACGAGCGGCCGCAAACGACATGGCTGACCAAACAATTGCTCACGAGGAGCTTACCGCCTCGCTTCCGCCCGAGACCATCCTGGAATGGACAAAGGAAGTCGAAGCATGGGAGAAAGACCCGCAACCGGACTCAAAAAAGCCGACACCGTACGACGTCAAAGTCCAGCGTGAGCAATACACTTTTCAGGATCTCCACTTAGCTGATGGTCTGGTCTCAAGTGCCCACCCAAGCCGCCGTGCGCCTTCAAATGGCAGAATCGGAAGCGAGTGATCTGGCGTCAGGCAAAGATATTGCACTAGATGTAAATATCACGCCGAGCGTTTTGATCGCGACTGGGCTAGATCTCGAAGCAGAACAGTGAGCAGCCATCTTGTTATCTTCTTCGCTTCGCCTTGTTACATTTTTCATTCCACCTACGTCAACCACGGTGGTGATGCATATGCATCCCTGCTGACTCTGACACCGAGTATCTGATATATCGCTGTCTACGAATGATACATGACCGATGTTTGGCTCAATTTTCTCCTTAACAGGCGCTCCATCAAGGCCGACACCTCAAAGGTTTGGCTTCATTCCCAAGACCGCCAGAAGACTCGCCTACAGCTTCGGAACAATGCGCTTTCGCGTAAGATTGCCTTCTGGACCGCACGACAACAGCTCTATATTCCCACGGTTGTGGTATTACGGCGGATGGATGCCCAGGCGGCACAAGGGAGGACTTCACCCCTGCCGGTTCACGAGTTCCCATTATGGCTTCCATCTCAGATCAAGTCACAGGTTGCCTTCGATACACGCCTGGGAGAGATAGAGTGGGAGCTGCGGAAAGCCCAGGCAGACGAGGCGCTTGAAGGGGTACGCCGTAACCTGCAAATTCGCTCATACCTCTTCAAGTTTAAGGACCAGAATGTTCGGGGGCAGCATGCAAACACACGCGCCCGGAACGCCATTGCGACTGTACAAGCAAGAATTGATGCGTGTGCGGAAGAGTATCGAGCTGCCCATACAGCGTTGTTGTCTCTGGGGACACTTCTCGGGAGAGTGGGCTGGCAGGACCAGCTACGCCCTTTAGCTGCAGAGGATATTCGACAGATCTCCGGAGAGGATGGTGTTGGCCAAGGTAGCCAGCATCTGTCGTGGATATGGAAGACGAGGGGTGTAGCAGGAATGGGCGAGAACGATGAAGTATTCCGTGATAGTACGTCACAAAATTCACAGATCCGTGTGCATGCTGATCCATCAATGCATCTAGCTTTTCGTATTGAGTGGTATAAGTCCAGGGCTCGCGCCATGCGATTCACTGAGGAGGTCGCACTTTTAGTGGAGGAAATGGAGCGTGTCCTGCGATTTTTCAAGTGGCAGCAAGAGTCCTGGAGGGCAAAGGCAGAGCATTGGTCACAAAGTGCTGTTGGCGGTACTCCACGTGGTGAGGGGTTGCAAGCGTACGCTGAGCGTCAAGCCGCCCTTCGTGGGGATCTTTCTGCGCACTTCAGCAAGATGTGGCTTCCACTCAAAAGCTACATCGAACAGGCGCACCAACGGATCGCGGCGGCGGCATTGGGTACCAGCCACGTAATAGTGTTGGCGGGCCCCAGCGAGCATGTTTCTTTGTCCTAGTCATTCCCTCTTTTTTCGTCATGTATGTCCCGGTTGCGTAGAGGTACCACTCAAAACATGGCTATTTGATGAGTTTCTGGAATAACAAATTCATTGCTTGTTGTGACTTCGATTTCTGTACATTGACGCTGTTTCTGACAGATAGGTACCATTGGGACAGATCTTGTCAGTCTATGTATTCTAATGTATCTATTTTTACGAGGAGAACATTATGGAAGCGAGGAAAGGAAGGACAGGGGGGAGAAGAAGAGAAGAAGCAGCTTGAGCGGTAGGTATTGATGATGATGGTCGTGATATCATTGCCAAAAGCAGTGATGCATTGGTAGTGTGGTAGGATAATGTGTTATCAAGGTGCAGGGCGGGATGTGCAACAGAGCCATAATGCCAATCAGCAGGGAAACAAAAGTGAGTAATGCATTATTGACGGACAGGAGGCTGTGGAGTGAGCGAAGGGAAATACATCAATGATGCATTATCCATGCCCAGGGTGCAATCTGCAACATGGCCGTAATGCATCAGCAAGGAAAAGATCGACGTGGGAGAGGAAATCAACTAATGCATTATTCACGCACAGGAGGCTCCGGCGAGTAATGGACCAGCGATAAAATTAAGAGCTGGGCGAGTGGGTGGAGGGAGATGCATCAATGGTGCATTATGTAGGCGCAGGGGTGGGACCTTGGTGAAAGATCATCGATGTGCAGGGGGACGGCAACGGATGAAGCAGGGAATGCTTCAATGATGCATTATCAGCATGCTGGGCGCAATCTACAACAGAGCAGTGATAATGCATCAGTAACACGAGAACGTGAGACGAAAGCAAGTAATGCATCATTGGGCGTGATCTACAACAGAGCGGAAACAATGCATCGGTAACGCGAGAAGGTGGGACAAAAGCAAGTAATGCATCATTGGGCGTGATCTACAACAGAGCAGTGATAATGCATCAGTAACGCAAGAACGTGAGACAAAAGCAAGTAATGCATCATTGGGCGTGATCTACAACAGAGCGGAAACAATGCACCGGTAACGCGAGAAGGTGGGACAAAAGCAAGTAATGCATCATCGGGCGTGATCTACAACAGAGCAGTGATAATGCATCAGTAACGCAAGAACGTGAGACGAAAGCAAGTAATGCATCATTGGGTGTGATCTACAACAGAGCGGAAACAATGCACCGGTAACGCGAGAAGGTGGGACAAAAGCAAGTAATGCATCATCGGGCGTGATCTACAACAGAGCAGTGATAATGCATCAGTAACGCAAGAACGTGAGACGAAAGCAAGTAATGCATCATTGGGTGTGATCTACAACAGAGCGGAAACAATGCACCGGTAACGCGAGAAGGTGGGACAAAAGCAAGTAATGCATCATTGGGCGTGATCTACAACAGAGCGGAAACAATGCACCGGTAACGCGAGAAGGTGGGACAAAAGCAAGTAATGCATCATCGGGCGTGATCTACAACAGAGCAGTGATAATGCATCAGTAACGCAAGAACGTGAGACGAAAGCAAGTAATGCATCATTGGGTGTGATCTACAACAGAGCGGAAACAATGCACCGGTAACGCGAGAAGGTGGGACAAAAGCAAGTAATGCATCATTGGGCGTGATCTACAACAGAGCGGAAACAATGCACCGGTAACGCGAGAAGGTGGGACAAAAGCAAGTAATGCATCATCGGGCGTGATCTACAACAGAGCAGTGATAATGCATCAGTAACGCGAGAACGTGAGACGAAAGCAAGTAAAATGCATCATCGGGCGTGATCTACAACAGTGCGGAAACGATGCATCAGCAACGAGGGAAGGTAGGATGAAAGCAAGTAATGCATCATCATTACCCAGGATATGAGCAGAGCAGTATTGAATGTGCTTGAGTCACAAACGAGTAATGCATTGATGACGCAATTCATTGGATGCATTAACAATGGATATTGATAAGATGTTTGGTGTGATGCATTATCAACTAGCGGGGGGTAAGGGCAAGGTGGGTTAGGGGCATACCCTAGTATGAAGCCCACTGACGGTAATGTAATGCAATACTAGTCAATGCTAAGAAGGGTGGATAATGCACCAGCAATTGTCAGTTACTAGAGTAAGTATTGCATCACTCCCCCAGGGTCTGGTGCCATCGCTGCCACGGCTACCATCGAACGGGCACGAACGTCCCCACCTCCTTTAGCGTGTACTTTACTGAGAGTCAACATGACACTTTGCGCCCATGAGTTCCCATCCATCGTCGCTGGATTAGGTAAGTCCTATACCGCTTTCTTATTTGAGCAGGAATGGCAACCCTTGGCCACTTCCTGTACCATCATTGTGTTATCTTTTATTCTGATCTTTTTTCATGGACTTAGGGTAGCCCTAAGCGCCCACGTCTTTGGCAAGGTCATTCTGTTGCAGTGTAAGCTGGTGGCCACAAATCTGTCCAAATGACATTATACCTTGTGCCCCGTCTGCACCGGCCCACGTGGTGCTGTTGGTCCAAGAGCTGTCAGTAGCATGTCATGAAGGTATAATATGTTTCAATCGATCTGTAGCTACACAAGCGTAAAAGATTCCACGATACAGGGATCTCTGTTTAAGACCTCGGCTGGTAACGCTGTCAATTCCCCCCTTTCATGACAAGACGAAGGCCATGATATCAGTTGCGGCTGCTCTATGTGTGTTCAGATGAGAAAAAGGAAGAGAAAGAAATCCGTACCTTGACAGTGGAAGACGCGGTGTTATTTTTATCGAGAACGGAGACGATGTTAGATAAAGTATAGTGATAGTATAATTGAACACGTCACGATTCTGAAAGTCTCGCATTCGCGCATTGGTTTCGAAAGGAAAAGTATATCATAACAACTAAAAGGTAATTGAATCCCAGCATATATAGTCACAGCCAGCTTTATAAACATTGACTATACTGTAGAGAAGCACATAAGTAGACAAGAAGAATAGTGCACCAGCGCTCTATCACTCACGAAATCGCTTCGGATCTGACACGTGTAAGGTTCTTCACAGACTGCATTGAGATGTCTTTGAGAATGGATGTGGCAATGTAAGGAGGGAATCAGCGCACCTGTAGGGCCAGACCACCATCCTCCTGATCCTCCGCCGCATTGAGCGTAGTGTGGAGCAATCACACCTGGGCTGGGAGAAGTTGTAGAGGTGGGAGGAGTGGTAGTTGTGGCTCCTGTCGTATCAAGTTTAACTGCAATCGTGAAAGACTGAACAGCGAGGAGGAGAAAATGCGCAGATACAAGACGCCCAAACATATTTGCGGGAAGGTTGGATGTTGGTGGATTCCCTAGTGACAGGTTTACAGACCCTGCCATTGTGATTTAAGCTCACTTTATAACAACTATGGAATGGTATAGAGGCGAATTCTCGGCTGCAGTGTCTGGGTCAGTATCATGGATTGTCCGCATGACGATGGGTAGTTAATCCGAATTGAATAGGCAGAGGACGCTGAAAGACAGCTGCATCAAGCACCGTACAGTAATTATCAGTCCTTAAGTCGACGCTGGGGCTGCCAAACGAAATGTAGATAAAATAGAATATCGATGGAAATCTCCGTCGGGCGCATGCTTGGAGCACCTGATTGATATGTAACGCAACCGATACATAGTTTGTTTCGGTGATGACTGTATGATTCAAGCTTGCTTATCCTGAGACTGCGAGAAGATCACGACAAAGGGATGCGTAAATGTTCGACAATGTCAGATGATGATAAAGTACGAGGTGAAAATAGATCTAGGTTTGGAAAGGACACCAATACCACATTATTCATAAGACTGCTCTTTTTATATCTCTGTTTACTTCGGGTTTGGCGGTGCACGTCTGGCGCGAGAAGGAAGCGTGAAAACTCCGACCAGAATTGAAGAAACGAGATAAAATATTTTTTTCTTCTCGACTTCAGCATTGGCAGCTTCAGGGAATATATGTACCCACCAAGTAGATTTGCAGATCCATTGGTTGCACCATCAAGTGCGCTGGGGCCAACATGGGCTGGGAATACGTTGCGGCAGGGCGGTAACACCACAGGACAAAGCAATGGCAAGGGCAACGGGGGTATGGAAATGGTTCATGGTAAAGATTGACAATGGGAGACCCATATCATTGTGATTTGCTAAGTAACGATCGTTTTACATACAAGTTAATCGGTGATAAGCTCTCTATGTGCTTACTATGTGAGAATTCAAGAGGGACGAGTGGTTGTCTGACATTCTTGATTATTATGCGATTGCTTCATCGATCATCGCTGGCCCTTTTTCAACCGCCAACATGAAGATCTAGGCAGCCACCAATGCAATTGCCTACGCATCATCTCGCTTCGCTCGGCATCCTAGCCACCCCGTGTGACGTCGACGTCGTTGGAGTAATCCAAGTGAATCTGACAAGTCTCGGATGCGCGTCGATTAGGTGGGCAGTCTTTTAGGCATGCGGTGGTAGGAACCAAGCGCAGGTGTTGTCATCAATGAACCGCAGTCCATCTACCCTGTGCTACTTATGATATTGACTCTATTCATGTCTCGGGGAGCGCGGGCTAGATTCCACTACCACATCCACACCGTTCAGCAGAATTTCAATACAAGCATGGCTGTGACCAGGCGTTAGGTTTTTATGACTCGAGCTTGCCATGATTGGCCACAAATTGGCCCCAAAGGTACAAGACGTGGATGTACAACCAAAAATATTCCATGAAGGAAGGGCTGGTACGTCGTCACCCTTCCAAACATCATGATTGAATGTGGAGCCCTGTCCTGGAATTCGACGCCTGAATGGTTGTAGCAGCAAGTGGGCCGTGATTACCGCGAAATTGGACCTTGCAGTTTGAAAACGCTGGATGAAGCAGGCGTCGTGATACCTCGGCTAGAACCTAGTTGGATAAAGCTTCAAATGAGATGGCTAACATAGAGATGCAGGACAGGGCCAAGGATCGTAGAGGTTGGCCTACTATAATCAAATGTATGTCATTTTTCTCCCCATTCTTTTTGTCCATGTCACACCCAACGTTGTCTGCCATCACCAAATCTCACTTCCTCCGTTGTCCGTTATCCTCGCGTTAGCATTCGCACACTATCTCCGAATCTTCGCCTACGATGACTGTTTTTATCAAAGGTTACAGGCTCGACATGTCGAAGATAAACAAAATTGTTTCCCTCGACGGGAACAATTTATAACCCATCATCGACACTATCCCGAGGGACGCCTACAAACGCATCCACAACGGCTACGAATCGAACAACAGTCTCAACGCCATGATTGTTCTTGAGGATGGGTTCGATGAGAAGGAGTTAATGAAGAGCCCCGTCACATCCTCAGACAAGACACTAGTTGATATTGGCCACACCATTTGCACGCCGGGCATTTGGCCATTATTTGATGGTGCGTTTACTTGCTCAATTCTAATTTTGAAGGCGGCCCTTCTGATGAGCAGACACACAGGTCTTGAGTCTCCTCCGACGTTTTGGAAGAGCTCGCAGCGTCTCAGTACAGACTGCAGGAATTGAATGAAGAACAAGCAAAGGAGGTGTGATGAAAGGAAGGAAGGAGTGTGTTCCGGTAGCGTTTTGCATTATATATCTCATCACTCCTGCCATTCTGGGAACACGTATGTATTAAATGTTGAGACTGATGCTCTCTGCCTTTTTTCTTGTTCTTATTTGTTGTAAAAGCCTTTATCATGGTGAAATTGCTCGTCCTCGAAAACCCAAGGGGGCCGGTGACAGCATCCAGCGGCATGTACTCCCGTCAAACTTGGCTTTGCTGAGCCTTGAAGACAAACCCTGGACGCCGAATCCTCAGATTATCCTTTTCATCTTGTTATGAACCACCGTGGTGGGCGACTGGGTTTCATGCCTGTGAAGCCATCAGATGGGCGAGTTATTCTCTCAGACCTTTCCGGTGAGTTGTCGTTTCTTGTCAGGTTGTGTACAAATAAGGTGGGCAGGAACTATACGGAATACGACGGTCAAGAGCCAATGGGGAGAAGGTACAGACTTTACCCATCCCGCTTTTGTTCATGTTGTGCTCACCGTGCTGTCAGGCGGTGTATGGCGTTGCGGCGGCGCAGGAGAAGGAGCTGGCGACGGAGGATGGGCAGAAGAAGGCGGCCGAAGAGCAGCTGCAAATAAACCGGAAGGCGATGGACAAAGCTAAGGTATGTGCCAGGGTTGGGGTGCCTGTTTGGGAATCTTACCTTGCCTTTCTCTCAGATTGCGGACGATGTCAAACACTGCTCGTATCTCCTTTGTAAAACGGAGCTCTAGCACTTCGTCGACATCAAAGTAAAACGTCGACTCTGTCTTGATTAGTCTTACGAAACTTCTTACTTTAGTTCTCCTCTAGGAAGCTTCCGATGCTGAATACGCAGCTTTCATGGACACTCAACCCAAGCCGAAGGGCAGAGGTTGTAAGAAAGCGGTGTAAGCCCACACTGTCTCCAGGAATTCATGACAAACGTTCTTTATCCAGTGACAGCAACTTCCGCCACCGGAGATCCGAGAAGGAAGAAGACGAAGAGCTCCCGAAGGACGGAGAGGCTGGGTTAAGTGGAGCCGATCAACCGTTCGTATTTGAGACGTCTCCAAGTTGTACGTGACGCCTGTTTTCGTCGCTTTTCCTTTTCTACTGACTTATTCACTCTCAGTTATCAAGGGCCAAATGCAAGGCTACCAGCTCCAAGGCCTCCATTGAATGGTTTCACTGCATCATAAAGGACTCACCGGTATCCTCGCAGACGAAGTGGTGTGTCCACTTTTTTCTCCCCTTACTTTCAGCGCAAATTACCAACCTTACTTGGTTGAAGGTTCTGCGCATGACGAAGGCCGCGAAAGAGGGCGAAGACCTTCTCAGTAAGTCAACACTTGTGACTATTACCCACTTGAAGAGTTTAAACCTGAGCTGGCATAAATATACTCATTCCTGATTGGTGTCTAGTAACCAACAGGGGCCTGTGCGAATAACGGACTTAATTAAGGCTAGCCTCGAGCGAACTTACTGAGCCCTGCGTTAAGTACTGAATGTAGGGGGTAGGGCGGGGCAACATATGCACCCATGTTCAAGAAAATAGAACCCATGCTCCACCATGCTCAGTCCCTGCTTTGAGGTCATCCCTGTAGCCAGCTATCACGCTTGCATAAATGTCTGCCGCGTAAAGTTTGTCAATTACGTCTGTCTGTATACATTCAAGCCTGTAAATGTACTCGTACTCTAAATCCTACTACACTACTGGATCACACAGGTGGGACATTTCCTCGCACTTTTCTCTGCATGGTGAACGTGCTCCACGGGCATGGCATCTACCTTGGGATGGGTTCCCAGGTGCTCAGCCTTTGCCCAGTCGATAACCTCAGCTTGAGTATGACCATTCTTGTTATGATACACAAAGTTACCACCGTTTTGGTCCCTAAGAAATGCCTCTGCGTTAGCCAGCCAACGTGATGCATCGATTTTGGGATCTTACTTGTTTCGAATGCCGTGCTCCTTTGCGTATCTGTCGTTAGCCGCATCGTTGAGATGCTTTATGTCGTGCGCGGGCACTCCATGTTTCTCTGCGCTGTCTCCCATGTGCTTCATTACGAGGTAGTGGGTGTCCGTTTTGGGGTCGTGTCCGTGCCCAAGCAGCTGACCAGCTTGGTGAGCGTTGTGCGCCTCAACGCCAGGCAAGGGGTGGAAATGGCCACCGCCTGCGCCTGGGGCTATGATCTTGACGACGGCTTGGTGACCATTATACGTGTCCTTTAGAGCGTGGACAGTGCCAGTATTGCCATGGCCAATTTGAGGACCGATGTTATGTATCGCTGACTGTACGGTCTTGTGGTCCCGTGCAATAAGCTACAAACAACCAGACGAGATGTTAGAGTCGGCAACGAAACATCAGAGACCGCACAGCGTACCTGGGACGATTGAACTGGAGCGCCGAGGGCGCCGTATGTCAAGGAAGCCAGGATGGCAAAGGAGATCGAGAGGGCTTTGAATTGCATCGTGGGGAGTAGCGAATCGTGGATTTTCAGTAGAGATTAGTGGGTTAGGGCCAGCCTGAGGAATTTGCTGAGCTTTGCAAGGCTCTTATATTGTATAGCCATCGCTGTTTCTCGTTTTTCCAATCCGCGTCGGTCTCCTTGTACGTCGGAGGCGGTACCAAGGCGGTACAGAGGGCAAAGTTGAAGCCCCGTGATAACAATCTGATCTGACGTTTTCAATCAACATTTCTGCCAACAACAAAGTCACCGAACAGCGCCCAAGCCCCACCAGACTCAATCAAGAATCTATGAAAATGATACGCTCCTTTTCCCGTTCTCAAAGGAGTACAAGTAGCCCGAATAAAATGAAGACCGCATGCCTCTGGGAACGCCTTTGCAAAGTAAATCCTATTGTATGGGCATCCAAACGGGGAGCAGGATTCTTCCATCAGCGGGTCTTCGTATGGCCAGCGCTGATCAGAGGCTTGTTTGACTGCGCCCAGATTTCTGAAAGGGAGAAGGTCTATGGTAACAGGAGCACCATTGCGCAAGACGGTTGCTTTAGGTCGCTATGCATTGCACAAGTACGAGGGTCGATGACTTCTCGGCCCGGGCGGGGACAGGCGGGGACTCCTGATCTGCCTCCAAATGAGCGTGACAGTGTGTGAGATCCTCGCGGTACACGATCGGCCGATACCGTCTCCTCGTTGACCCATCATTGGCTTGGACTTGCGTTTGACAGTAAGGATCATGAGACGAGGATGGTATTGAATTAGTATGAAAGAAAGCCAGCAAATTGATGCGTACTTCGACCTTTGGGTTCAATTTGAGTTGTGGGGAGGAGGATTTCGACGAGCACATGGCGACTGAGGCAACAGAACTTCGGTTGCAGAAGTAACTGCCTCCATCTCCTCGTGTTACGTCATACGCCACAAACCATCAGATTTTCAGAAGATCTCAAGGGGAATCTCCCGAGTCCGTCGGTCCGCTTACCCGTCTTGCCCGACAGATTATCAACAGATTAAGTATGCCATTGAGAATCTACGTAGCTGCATAACTTCGGAACTCGCCTATAGCACCCTTGATGGTTTCAGGAAGTGATTGACAGCATTTCTCATTTGTAAGGTACTTATGCCAATGTATGCCAGTATGCATATCAGCCGAAACAGGTAATGTACTTTGTACAACAACAGAAAGTACAGCTGGTGATAAATAGACAACTCTCCTCGAATTGTTGCGGAACATTATTGATAGAATCTAGAATAACTCTTGCGCAAACGATTCCATCGAAAAGACTAACCCTGCCAATCACGGATAGTTTAGCATCACGTTGCGCGTAGTAAGAGGACGTAAGCTTGTGTATTTTTAGGATCATTCGAAACGCTGTACGAGGGATTTCACTCCAAACGGTCTCCCTGTTTGAGCCTTTGGGCTTCCTGCCGCATCTCGGAATGCAATTTTATGTGATGGGAGATTGACAGTTGACAGACGAGCCACTCCGATCAGCAAGGGATGATTTTATTATAAAGGAGCGACGCAAAGTTCAGAAGATTCCTCAGGCTGGACCTACCCCACTATCAATACTGCAAAATCCACAGATTCGCTACTTCCCACAATGCAACTAAAAGCCCTGTCGATCTCCTTCGCTATTCTGTCTTCCTTGACATACGGTGTCCTCGGTGCTCCAGTACAATCGTCCCAGGTACGCTGTCCGTTCTCTAATATTTCGTTGCCGACCCTAACGTCTCGTCTGATTGTTGGGTAGCTTATTGCCCGAGACCACAAGACTGTACAGTCAGCCATACATAACATTGGTCCTCAAATTGGCCATGGAAATACTGGCACTGTCCACGCTTTGAAAGATACATATAACGGCCACCAAGCCGTCGTCAAGATCATAGCTCCAGGCGCAGGCGGTGGCCATTTCCACCCCTTGCCTGGCGTTGAGGCGCACAACGCTCACCAAGCTGGGCAGCTGCTTGGCCATGGACACGACGCACACACCGACACCCACTTCCTGGTAATGAAGCACATGGGTGACAGCGCAGAGAAACATGGCGTGCCCGCGCATCATGTAGGGGCTCTCAACGATGCGGCGAATGCGAGATACGCAAAGGACCACGGCATTCGAAACAAGTGAGATCCCAGAGTCGATGCATCACGTTGGACTAGCTAACGCAGAGGCAATTTTCAGGGACCAGAACGGTGGTAACTTTGTGTATCATAACAAGAATGGCCACACTCAAGCTGAGGTTATCGACTGGGCGAAGGCCGAGCACCTGGGAACCCATCCCAAGGTAGCTGCCATGCCCGTGGAGCACGTTCACCACACAGAGAAAAGTGCGAGGAAGTGTCCCACCTGTGTCGTCCAGTAGAGTTCTAGGATTTTTTGCACAACTACATTTACAGGCTTGAATGTAATTAGACAAACGTAATTTGCAAATTTACGACGCAGAATTGGAAAAAGTGTGGGGGCTGGTGCTACAGGGACGTTAGCAGTGAGTGTAGGGAGAGCAATGACGGCAGTATGAGAGTTCAGAAGTGCTTATAGGCTGCGCACTCCTTGATGGACTGAGAATGCTGTTCACGCCTAAGCAACCAGCACTTCCACCCCCTTTGCGCCCCAACGCGGTCCAGGATAGGCGAGCAGAATTCGAACCTCGCAACATGGTCAGCGGTCACAAATTGCCCCTCCACGGTCAGAAACCCCACTGGTTAAAGCTCGTCGCCATAGTCATCAGCAAGGAGGCCATGACAAGCACTCCTAAAGTGCACCCGTAGGCGAAGGTGGAGGCTTGATTGATGTGCCGCTACCAGGAGCAACGCGCACTCAGTCGTACGCATTGTGCTCGTCACTGGTTTACAGTGCTGTATCTACTATCTACGTCCCCCGATCACTTGCAAGCCTTCCTTTCTCTCATGAGCGCTTTCAAGTCGATGAACGAAAAGATTCACTATACACAAGTCTCCTGTAATGTACAACGCCAACTGAGAATAATGCACTAAACGACAGTTCCAAATTTGAGGACATTCATACACCGCTAAAATTCCCTCTATCCTCGAGTCGCTCCATTTACGGCCGAATTGGCGATTTTAGTACCTAGGGTACCGACTACAGCATCTGCAAGGAGTATTCCACCCGTCTTTATCCAACCGTACCCTTGTTCTGGACATCTTCATCGAAAGCTGCATCGACAACTTTGCTGGGAGCTATATGTACTAAAGTACCACCAACTAAATATGCAACCCATGTCGAATGCGCTTGGGCCAACATTACATCTAATAGATGCAACTCGTTAGGTGCATGTGATGCATGAGGTCATTCGACGTTGTTTCGTTTCCGGACATTAAGTACCGAAAAGAATGAAGGTTTTTTATATCGATTTGAGGAAAGCTTTCACCAGCGCGTCCGAAATTACTGTTGTGGGATACGTCAACACTTTCTCAATCTCGACAATATTGTTCGCCAAGTTAAACGGGGAGCTTGCGACGGCCTCGAGATGAGCGTGAATGAGAGACAGATTCGGATAGATGCTTTTGCTCCTCTATGAGTTCCAACTTACATGGAAGCACGAATAGAGTATATTTCGAACGAGGGAGGCACTTGTTTGAGGAAAGTTCTCAGATGGTTACCGTAATCAATATCATCTGACATAGACTAACGGGGGAGGCGGGGAGGGTATAGGAGCACCCACATCATCAACACATCGCGCAGGAGCTTCCCTGGGCATAAGTCCATCCCGACAGTGTCTCAGTACTTTATTTAAGGATTCAGCTGACTATATCCGTACATGAAGATAAGATTCAAATGAAATTTCCAAAGGTAAGTGCACGTACTCGACAAAGAAACTTGCTCCATTACGGGATCCTATACAGGAGCCTTGCTGAGTGCTTCCACAAACATGGAAGACTTCTGAAGCAGCATTTCCCTATAGATAGGGTCAGAGAAATTGACAGACAGAAGAAATCGATAAGACGCGTACAAAATCATTGAAGCAGTATTGCGTCGCTTGAGTCGAACTGTCACCAAAAGCGGCATATAGGCAACTATTAAGAATGAAGGCAACAGCTTGGCCTGCTGGTATCGTGAAAGTGCCCGCTAAAGCACATCTGAGAACGCCATGTCGATATGGAGTATGTAATGAGAACTTACGGGTACTCGTCAGTGAAGCTGCGAGGGCTGGACAATCTCCGGCTTTGATGGTATTGGATGTAGCAAAACAACTATTGAAGAAGCCTATCAAGAGTTGGCAGATGAGATGGTAATGACGCGAGAAGCTTGGAGGAGCGCGATATTACTTACACGGAACACCACATATACAATTAGCAGTGGTGCACAGAGAGGCTTGTCTCTTGGTATTCACATCCAGAGAATGGCGTCTGCCAATAGCAGGGGAGGGTAACTGTGGGGTAGCAACTGTATTTGAACAGTTGAATGTTTCCATAGTGAGAACATGGCCAGACGGCGTCGTGAAGGGCTTCGAATCGATAATGTGCTTGTCCTTGCACTCTCTGGCATGGACTAGGAGCGTGACATATTAGTAAGGGCAACTGACATTTGAGGAGCTACGCACCTGCGCCAATGCTAATAGCAGTGAGCACGAGAGGAAAGAAAGCTCTGAGATACATACTGAGCACGCAAGTACCGTTGAAGCCTCGAGAGTAGTGTACCGCGTTTTATACCAGGTACCCTGGTCCCTGGGAGTCTCATATGTCTCGTACAAGAATGGTTCATAACATACGGGGCTGTCCGAGAGCCTGGCAATGCGCGTTCAAGATGAGAGAAAGCTCGGGACAGAAAATCTGCGCACACAACGTCATTTTAGACATGAGTCTGTGCCTTGATCGTGCAGGTACCGCCCGAAAGACGCACGTCTGTTACTCGAGGTCCGTTTCCGCAGCATCAAAGCTCTCTTGTGAGTAGTAGACTACGGAATGAATGCGCAGGAGATATCAACTGAAATTCCAGAAATATGCAGATCTACACCAATTGTCAAAGTGCAACCAAATGATAAAGCATAGTGCTCGAAAGTGCGTGTGAAATGAGGTAGTTAAGATTCCAAGGTCGATATCTAAAAACAAATGCGATACTCATGTTGGCTGCTTGTCGATGTCATCACACAATCACTTTTGACGGGCGAGCAAATCTAGGCCTGATAGTGGGAAAATGGAATGTACAACAGTATTGAGCTTCCTCGAATACGGTACACATGCAAGCATAACAATGTTCCTATGGATAGGTGAGTACTCGACTCCAAAGCGGGATTACAGTTTGAGTCTTGAGCTGACCTTCCAGCTTCAATGAACTAAACCGCTAACCCTGGTCACTTTGGGGAACCGAGATCACAGATTCAAATAGAACAGAGAAAGGAATTAAGCAATCATTCTGGGATTCGATCGTTTTGGGGAAGTCATGCTCACGCAATGCTCATGAAATTACAGGCGTACCCACAAGAGTGACAGTAGCTTCGGCAGGTGCTTGGACAGCGAATAGGCGGAGGAGGTTATGTTTGATGAGTGCACAGCAGGTGCATTGAGGTTAGGCGGTACCCCGACAACAACAACAGCCACAGTAAAACCAATTTTAACAGCCACAAGTCGATCCTTCATCCTCCCTCAGAGCCAATTGAATTGCAGAATCTCATTCGATCCGAGAGCACCGTTCTTCTTCCCAAAACCTGGCACGATGTCGAAAGCGCCTACACCCATCGGATGGAGATGAGGAGCATATCCAGGCAGGGTGAAAGAGCACGACAGGAGATTTGACGAAGAGCTGGACGGAGAGGTATAGGGAGACGTCGAAGATCAGGAGGAGGAGTCGAAGAAGGCAGACATGGCCAGTGAAAACGATCGATTTCCAAATTGAGCCATGTCCAGCCAAAATATCCAAGTATGCGTCATCCAACGAAATCGCTTGATGCTGGTTCGTACGGGGTTCCAACCATGCTACGAGTGCGACGCGGTCTTCCAGAATCCAACCAGCTACAACCTGCGGTGCAACCGCGGCTGTCTGTCCCTCCGCATTCTCCAATACTTTCGTTCTTCTTGACGACACGGCTTTCTCGACAGCAACTCATCGGTCCAAGCACCTCTCGCCTGGCCAATGGCAACAAACAAGCATGCAGCTGTAAGAAATACACACGTTCATCGGCTTCTTACCGGTATCTTCCTAAGTTCTTCAAAGGCTTTGACTCAAAGCCTACAAATTTGAATGACAGCTTTGGTTCAAATTGGAACAGGTCACATGATACTATGAAATTTGGGTTGGACAGCCACGAGCTGGACCCTGGCTGGACCCAACCCTAACGCTGATGGGTGACTCGAGAACAATTTAACAACGAGGCCGTTCTGCCCAATCTTCAACGATGTCAACTCCCTCCTAACCAACCCAAAGCCAACCTCATGATGCACAATTCCGAGAGGCTTGAGGAGGAACAATCCTTTGTTGGCGATATTGAATCATTGGCAGGCAAGATCAAGGTCACGCTGCCCACAGAACCAGATGAAGAGAAGCAACCACTGCTTAGCAATGGCGACTCATTGGCAGCAGGCATGGAGGCTGCGCCTAATGAGCTCGTAGGACTGGAAGCCGTAGCCCCAGCTGCAGATGGAAGCGTCCAGCCCTCCGCGCCCAAGGTGGTGGTGATGAAGCGATTGCATTTGATCGATAATATGCGAACGATCCTCATCTTCCTCCTTGTCCTGCAACACTCGATCCTCGAGACTGTCGCTCACATTCCAGGTTTCAGCGAACAGGAGTCTCCGACACATTCCTTATTGCTTACAATATTCCTTGAGCTCACTAAAAATACCGTTGTTGGGTTGCTGTTCTTTGTATCCGGCTTTTCATCTAGCTTTACCATGGTCGCCCGCCCGCACCACCCTTTCCTCTTTGCCGTATCCAAGACGGTGAAAGCCACAATACTTGTGGCGGGCTATTACCTCGTAACGCAGTACCTCCAATTACTTTACGGACCATGGCCAGAAAAAGAAAGAAACACAGTAGTCTCGTTCTATGCGCTGCAGAAGGGCAACCTTTATCTCCTGCGGGGTCCCATGTTCTATGTGATCCTGCTCCTCCCTTTGGACTATACGTACGCGATTGGGAAATATGTCAATCTTCGCTTTGGAAATTACAGCCCATTTGTCACCACGACAACTCGATACAATGTCGCAAAATACATTCCTCAGCTCATGCTTCAGATCTGGACTACGCTCGTGGCCATGGGAGTTCTACGCCCTCCACCACTCATCGTCCCATACCTCCCGTATTTCCACCCTGAAGCCCACTTCCCATTGCAGTATCTCATCACATACGTGGCGGGCGTCAACTTCGTTTCTCTTTACAGATTTTTCTTACTCGAGATTCCGCCGCAATTCTCCTATACCGCCTTTGTCGTGCGCATTTTTCTCGCCTCGTCAGCTTTATTTTCGTTGTATCGACACTTCCCCTCAGCAATGTATGAGCTCACAGGTCTGACGACAGCTCCAAAATACGCCCTCGAAGATCCCGGGAATCCTCTCGGTCCATTATACGGCGCATTGAGCATGTTGATTTTCGTCATTCTTTCTACATCTTGCCTCCAAATCTTCTTCGTCAAGAGTATACTAAAAAAGGATTGGGGCCTGCTATCAAGAGTGGCGTTTCTTCAGCCCTTTATTCATATGTTATTCGTCATGGGATTCGCGCGCCATACAACTTGCATCGATAATCCTATTGGAAAGAGTGTCTTTGTCGGCTTAGCCTCAGCATTGTGCGGATGGTCGGTGGCGATGTTACCCGTTATTCTCTGGAGATCTGTGCGTGGATTGGTGAAGGGATAAACTTACTTCCGTCTTCGCATCATTGATTGGGTACAACTTACTATCCTCCTTCTTTGCGTGCCGTTTTCCCGAGATGGCATTGGAACCACCTAGTAGACATGAGTAATGCCTACACGTTATGTTCATTATAACAAGATTATAAGCTTGCCATTCCGAGAAGGAGATGTAGAGAGAGAGAGAGGACTACGGAGATGCGTACCTTTCAGTCCTTCCTGTCTTCCTGCCCTGCTGATCGTGTATCTCAATCTTTGGGGGCTGGAACTTGGCTGGAACCAATGTCGGGATCGGTGGATCTGACACCCCTTGTAACATTAGAAGATGGGAAATTCTGATGTGTCGTTAAGGTGTTTGTTGTTCACACAATTCACTTTTCCTGACTCGCGTTCGCGTTGCGTATATAACTTTGAGTGTTTCGTATTCATCTCGCTGAGTTGTAAGCCTTAGCAGCACCATACGTCAACCGTGTCGATCGCTTGGGCTATCTGTCACTCACTCACTCATTCGTCCATTCTGTCCTTGGCCAATCCATGATGTTAATCCCGTTGGAAGTGTTGAATACCATCATCAATGACGTCGAAGATAAGAAGGACATCCTCAAATGTCGTTTGGTCTCAAGCGAGTTTCTATCCATTACGACGCCTCATGCTTTCCGTGTTTGGAATATCAATGGGGACGATGAGCAAAGCAACTCAGCGATGACAAATTTGATCAATGTGCCAGAGCTATTGGCGCATGTACGAATGATTGTGTACAAGCACAACGACGCTGACGACGAAGGTGAGCATATTAACCGTATGATCACTATTCAGCTTTGTAAAATATTATATTGAAAGGCATGATAACCATGGCGGCCTCTTCCCTCTCTCACCTCGGGAAGTTTCCTAACCTCAAGACCATGCACTTCTATTTTCCAACGACTTACCAGGACGGATGGGATGAGGATGAGATGTCAATAAATAGGAGGACTCAAATTTCTATCTTCGAATCCATCGCAAAGAACCCCCCTCCAAAATCCCTCCGTGAACTCGAAATACACTCACTCATCGCGCTCACCAACCCCGCATTGCGTCTGCCTGGGCTCGCAGACTTCTTGAAACCTCTCACAAAGCTCTTTATCAAAACTAACTCGGATCCCTCCGATGAAGAAACCGCGTTCGATATAGTACCGTTCCAGGAATTTTGGGACACCGATATCGCGTGCCTTTGCAAGCCACTAGCTTCCCTTACGTCCCTCACCCTCGACAGCGACCGACATTGCATCGCTTTAGCTTCTACGTGGGATCAGGTCACCTACCCTAACTTGACATTCCTTCACCTAAAAAGGATTATTTTCTCCCAGTTTCTCTTCCACGACCAGATTCCCGGTGTCGTAAACTTCATCTCGCGTCATGGGCCAACTCTAGTCACATTGAAACTATCGTCATGTGTACTTGACGTCGAGGATGAGCTTCCCCGTGCGAACGCCATGAAATGGTCTGATATCTGGGCACAGTTTGAACAGACATTGACTCATTTGAATACATTCATCTTCTTGCCTATGCCTGGCCTTCTTGTGGGGCGTGCATCACGAACCGGCAAAAGGACTTTTACTGGTTACGTATATCACGTCATCGAAGGCGGGTGGGTCAGTCTTTTTCTAAACCCACCGCAGGATGCAGATATCGATAGGAGGGCTTTTGAGCATCTTCAAGATGTCATTAGAGCGAGACAGGATATTTAACACCTTGTATCTTGAATTTGTAGTACCCCTAGCAGGTATCCATGCCAAAGACGACAACTGAGATGATTTTGGAACCATGTTTTCTCGTCAAACAACCATCAGTGGGTCGTTCATTGCGGGCTTGTCATTAACGGAGATTGGATTACAATTACAAGACATCCCGGTTCCTGATTATCTCACCGAATACGAAAAGCGACAAGGTGACCTATGTAGTAAAGTATCACAGAAGTTAGCCATACTGATGATCAAGTTGGGTATGTGGTCACTTATAATGACGAGTGGCAGAAAAACTTGCAAGATCCCCAACAGAACTGCGCGACTGAATTGGGCTACGCTCTGACGATGAAATTTCTGATCCACAAGAAAAATGGAGTACCTGAACTGTGCCCAAGAAATCATGTTATCCCCCGCCGTCATGTCCTTAGCATTGTTAGCCGTCTTTGAGACGAGCCATTGGGCAGTACACAAGCCATGCTCACTATGAATGTCCTACGAACATAAACGTAACTTATTTCATCCTTCATAGAAGAGTTGAGGGCGCGTTTCTTTCTCTAACCTGAGTCATGTTAGAGAAAGAGGAACACTCTTTTTGGCCCAAGTACACTATTGTCCATTGGATCGAATAGTTACCAGAAGCAACTCACAGGACACGCTCTGAGAAAACATATAACTTACTAAGCCTTGCGGGAACGTACTGAACTCATCAGGAGTTGTACAACCACGTAACAATACGCCTTGAAGGCGACAGGACAGTCGTATTCATGCTCCACCCTAGACCCGCCTCGGTGATCTCTGTGAAACCAGCCATCACGCTTTCTAAAGTATGCGGCGTAAAGTTCGCCAATCACGTCTGTCTGAATACATTCAAGCCTGTAATGTACTCGTGCTCAAGATCCTACTACACTACTGGATTACACAGGTGGGACATTTCCTTCTCTCTGTGTGGTGAACGTGCTCCACGGGCATGGCAGCTACCTTGGGATGGGTTCCCAGGTGCTCGGTCCTTGCCCAGTCGACAACCTCAGCTTGAGTATGACCATTCTTATTATGATACACAAAGTTGTTACCGTTCTGGTCTCTGAACATAGCCGCTGCGTTAGCTGGTCCATTGTAAAGAATGAACGCTGGAGTCTTACTTGTTTCGAATGCCATGCTCGAGTGCGTATCTGTCATTAGCCGCATCGTTGAGATGCTTTATGTCGTGCTCGGGCACTCCATGTTTCTTCGCACTTTCACCCATGTGCTTCATTACGAGGTAGTGGGTGTCCGTTTTGGGGTCGTGTCCGTGACCAAGCAGCTGACCGGCCTGGTGAGCATTGTGTGCCTCGGCCGCAGGCCCAGGGGCCGAATGCCCGAATTCACCCGGCTTTAGGACCTTGACGACGGCGTGATGGCCTTTATAGGTGTCCTTCAGACCGTAGACAGAGCCAGACATTCCGGTGCCGATGTGATGACTTATGCCATGTACCGCTTCATGGACGGTATGCAGGTCCCGTTCAATAAGCTACCAAAAATCATACATTATGTTAGAGTCGGCGATTGAATACAAGGAAAGGACCTGGACCGTACTTGGGTCGATTGCAGTGGAGCGCCGATGGCAACGTATGCCAAGAAGGATAGGATGACAGAGCATATTGATAGGGCTTTGAGCTGCATTGTGAAGAGTAGCGAGTTATGGATTTGAGAAAGGATTGATAGTGAGAGAGGTCCAGCCTGCTGAATTTTCTGAGCTTCGCATGGCTCTTTTATAGTGGAGCCATTGCTTGACTGTCGGTCTCCCAGTCCCTTATCCCCACCCTTTCCAGGTACAAAGAAGTGTTTGACCGCCTTTAAAAATGAAACATTGCATCTGTCAGCCTCATCGCAAGTCACCAAACAGCGCCCAAGCTCATACTAAACTTGATCAGGAATCAATGCAAGTGTGTACATAGGCTTTTTGGTCCCGGCAGGGCTGGTAAATGATCGATTTGAAACGGGGTTACTCAAGTACAGCGAGTAAGAGTCTGTATGAGTATGTTCGCAAAGTACAAACTTGCGAGCCTGAGTGTCTGATTGGTGTCTGACTCCGAGCCGCCATGAAAGTTTTCTCACAAGTGTGCCTTACTCAGAGTCGGCATCACGCATCTTGCTGCATCTGTCCTGCCTATTATGTACGAGTCGGGGCGTAACATTGCTCAGTCAGAATAATGATCAAGTTGTTTGTGTGCGGGCGCGTTCCTTGTTGTGCCAAGCTTCCCAAATCGAGTCCACCAAGAAAGGGAATGTTTCGCTTGGCGTCCAATTTTAGCGCTTGCACTTGGCTTGCACACTATCCATAAGTACCCCGTCCTTACGCACTGGAAATGACAATTTCTGTATTGATTGATTCAGCTCAAACTTCCCAACGAGCAAGAATAATTTCTTTTATTGACCGATTCCTGAGAACGCAAGGGGTGCCCAATTAGAATGCCGGACCCGGCCGCGGGCCTTGAAGGGGTGCGTAAGGCAAGCGTGGGGTGTTTTCGAATGTAAACTTTTACCCAAGGTGAAGGAGCATAACTGAGGACCCCCGAAAGTCCCCTCAGAGGTATGTTTTGGATCTCGAGGGTCGATGCCCGGATTAGACTTTTCACATTTGGGCAGATTTTACCCGGATTTTCGCTCCATACCTTCGGCAGGGCTAGTTATGGCCGGACTTTCGCAACATAGCTCATTTTTTCCCGAAAGCAGCGTAAAACACCGTAATATTGAAATTTAAGTTACTTACATGGTAGGAAACCCCCAAAAAACCTCTCCTAATCTCGCCGTCACTGTCTGATACATTAGCTGCTTGTTTCTTGGCTGAAAGCATCTTGTAAACCTGAGAAACCTTCTGCAAATTCTTTCGTAAGAAAATGAAGCGCACAGAATCCTTGTCAGAAATCTCTAATGATCCAATTCCCCTGCCAGAATGGGGAATCATTGGTTCTCTGTCAAGGTTGATCAGAAAAGCAGAGGAAGGAAGCAATCTAAATTGCTTCAGTTGAAGATGTCGAAGAGAAACAGGTACATCGTTGAGTTACTTCCCGCGCTGATGCTCGAAGATCTGGACGGTTATGTTCGATGCTGCAGTAATCGAGATGACTTAATTGCTTGGAAGGATATGGCGTGGTAATAATACTGAGTGTCCAGCCATAGGCACACCTATGGCCGGATTGTCCTAACATACGTACTGCCAGCCGAAATTTTATGTCCGGATTATTACTACAAACTTTGGACCCAAAATGGCAATTTTTGGCCGGACCTGTTACATACCTTCGCCTTCGGCGGGCAGTTTTTTGCCCGGACACGCTACATACCTCATAGGGGATTTTCGGGGGTCCTCATAACTGACACACGAAAACTCTAGATACATTCAGGAGATAATGAGAACGAAAGGGTTGCGATATCGGTTCCGACATACCGAGATCAAGGAACGGCTGGTGATCAGGTCACGTAATGACACAACCAGCCTGCTTTTCTTATGCGGCCATGGCTTGGAGACATGTAACAGCATCTCGGCAAAGAGCACAATTACTCCACAAGTGGATGAGGGCCCCGTATCTCGACAGAAGCTTTCAGTCCATTAGCCTAGCTTTCTCAGACTCGCAATGAACACTGCTTGACCACGCTTTCTAGATGTCTGCATCGTAAGATTTGCGAATTACATGCGTCTGTCTCAATACACTTAAGCCTGTAGATGTACTGGTGGTAAAGATCCTACTACACTACTGGACACCACAGGTTGAACAATGCGTAACTTTCTCGACGGGCATAGCAGCCACCAGAGGATGGGTCCCTAGGTGCTCGGCCTTTGCCCAGTCAACAACCTCAGCTTGAGTATGACCATTCTTGTTATGATACACAAAGTTACCACCGTTCTGGTCCCTAAGAGATGTCTCCACGTTAGCTGGTCTATCGTACTAGATCGATCTGGGATCTTACTTGTTTCGAATGCCATGGTTCGCTGCGTATCTGTCATTAGCAGCATCGTTGAGTTTCTTTATATCATGCGGCGCCACTCCGTGTCTCTCTGCACTTTCACCCATGTGCTTCATTACGAGGTAGTGGGTGTCGGTTTTGGGGTCGTGTCCGTGACCAAGCAGCTGACCGGCTTGGTGAGCGTTGTGCGCCTCTTTGCCAGGCAATGGGGCAAAATGGCCACCGCCCGCGAGTGGGCGTATGACCTTGACGACGGCATGGTGGCCATTATACGTATCCTTCAGAGCGTGAACAGTGCCAGTATTTCCTTGACCAATTTGATGACCGATGTTAGCTATCGCTGACTGTACGGTCTTGTGGTCCCGTTCAATAAGCTAACAATAATCAGACGAGATGTTAGAGGCGGCAACGAAACATCAGAGACCGCACAGCGTACCTGGGACAATTGTACTGGAGCACCGAGGGCACCGTATGTCAATGAAGACAGAATAGCGAAGGAAATCGACAGGGCTTTGAGTTGCATTGTGGGAAGTAGTGAATTATGGATGTTGCAGTAGTGATAGTGGGAGGTCCAGCCTAAGGAATTTTCTGAAAGTCGTATGGCTCTTTTATAGTGTATTCATCCCCTGGTCCTTGTTCTTTGCACCGCAGCAGAATGATATGTCACACCCCAAGTCGCACCGTATCGGGTAGCGCAGACGCATAGGAGCGTTAACCCTGCAATGAAAATTGATCTGACCTTCTAGATTGTCAATGTAGCTGTCGTGTGCGAGTTTCACACCCTCGATGGCAATATCATAAAACGCCGCATAATGAACGGGAGGGTTAAACGGCCGGGACCACCGAGTTCCAAAGTTGCCAGCCTCTGCATCAAGCATAATGCACAACGCAGACTGCATTGGTGTAGTCTCAATGGCAAATAACGTCACTACAACCAACCTACTCGATTATCAGAATGCGGCGACAGAAGCAGGAGAGTCTGTATGTTGATGGAAAGCTACTTGACTGGGTGGCAACATCCAAACATGCTGGTGTCACCTTCGAGTCCACAAGCTCGGCTGTGCTTGAAGACCCTTATAACATTCAGCTCGAAACGCGCGTGGTGCAAGTAGCGCCACATCTATGGTTGAACCCAGGACGGGGTCGATGCCGTCAATGGGAGCCATTACGCTATATATGGCATGGGTTGGCCCCTTCTCATCTCAGGCAGCGAGGTAATTGGCCCTGGATACAAAGCTGTTCTTGTTAACGTTACTTGAGGATGTGCAAGCAAACTTGTTGCGCCGCTTACTCGGTGTAAATTCCAAAAGCGACCTTGCGGTGCTCTATATTGAAACTTGGGTTCAGCCGATACGATGCCGCAGAGTGAAATCGGCCTTCAAGTACCTTGCATACTTACTCGAGCCTACGTCTGGCCAGTACTCAAATGGCGTACATCCAGGACTCGTTGATATTGGCGCGAGAAGGCCTTCCTTGTTGCCTGCACGACCTTTGTATTGTAGTGGTCAACTTGCCAATCCCGGTAGTATTTGAGATGGCGTGCCTAATGGTGGAGCGCGTTCGTGATGTGATTGCAGCTGCGGAGCTGCGGATAGCTGGATACCTCGTGTAATGGGCGGTTGCAGTAGCATACACTAGCCCTAACAATGGGAGCTAGAACTTCAGGTTGCAGAAGAGTTTGGATAAGACGTAGGGCCATTCGAAGTCCTCGTTGTTATCACTCTGACATGTGCAATCAAATTTCACGTCAACCCCGCAAGCCCAGGTTCCAACCAACCGTCCCAAAACGAGTCATCAGGTGTGGGCATGAGGTCAGGAATCATGGTCAAACATCCCCGGGTGAATTCAACCATGCCTGGAATATCATCTGCAGACACAACTCGCCTTGAGGAAATCTGGCGTTCCAGGGTCTCCTCCGGTATCCCTAACTTGAAGATCCCTCGCCGATAATCAGCAATCTCAAAATTCATGAGTAGCCCAGCACGGTGTGCATACCGTTTTCATCGAAGTAGTCGACATCTGAGAGCCATGAACATCCAATTTCGAAGAATAAAACATCCTAGAATAAATTCAGGCGGACGGAGGGACTTGGCCATACGTGATTTCTCCCAAGTTGATGTACTGTTACTCTTTTCAGCTATGTCAAGAGGGCTAACGGTCAAGCTGTCAATGTCAAAGCCGTCAAAGAACTGAGAAATGAACTTGTGCATTTCGTACACCTCATGCTTTTCTTTTGCGAGTGGCCAGGCGAGAGGCGCTAGGACCGGTGAGGAAATGTACAAGTTGCTAGCCGACGTTGGACCGACGTAGAAGGGAGTCCTGTTCAACAAAGTAGGTACAGACTGTCGCGGTTGCACCTGGTTGCACCGCAGGTTGTACTGTTGTAGCTGGTTCGATTTTGAAAGCCGCGTCGAACTCGTGGCATGACTGGAACCTCGTACCAACCACGCGATCTGCTCGATGACGCGTTCTTGGTTATTTTTGGCGGGACATGGCTCGATTTGGAAAGCGATCATTTTTTCATAATCTCTTCTAAAGAGTTCTGAAGCGCATGAAAACGCCCTCTGCACAGTGCGCATAGGGAGCGGTTTCGTAGGCGATGACAATCTGAAATACACATAGGAAGTGCCCAAACGTCAAGCATTATACATCAGTGGCTGCCAAGATGACTGCTCGCAGTGAAAGTGTTGTACAGAGAGGATACCACCTGGTCTCCAGCAAAGATTGAGTGCATCGCTTCCTCTGATGGGTTTTGAAGCGTTTCATGGACAGTCAAGATTTTGATAGCGAGATATATATCTTCCCTGTTTGTTTCCAAAGCAAACTTGTAGCGAACATGAGTTTTGTCATGAAGAACCCGACCCCCACCTACTTACCGCTTCACAAACCACGCAAAACTATGCGAGAACAGACTCTCGTCCTCAAGTCCTTCCATACCTCCATTCCTCTCCTCCCTTCCCTCCCTCTAGCCAATTAGTCGATTAATAGCGGCCAATATTTTTCGAGATTTTTTGTTTGACGCAGGAAATATCTGTCACGTGCAGCGTTCCCAAGCATCCGTGACTCAATTTGTGACGCCTGCCCTTTGTCGACTTTCACAGCGACTTGACGAGGACCAAGGACGAACGACGAAACTCTATTACGATGGCGTCGAACAAACCCAACAAGATGGCCTTCTTATCTATGACAGCACCGGCATCCTATGTAGCTGGTCTTGGCAGAGGGTGCGTCCGTCTCAAGCATCGTAACTCAAAGTTTTTCATTCACGAATTGGTAGTGCATCTGGTTTTACTACCCGCTCGGATATTGGACCTGCGCGGGAGGGACCGTCCGCAGAGGTCATAGCGTGCGTACCCTCATCCTTCATAGGTGTCAAGTCTGACAAAACATAGTGAGGCGCAGGCAAAACGAGGGGAAGAAGCCGAGGTAGACCCGGAGCAGTTCCAAGACCCAGATAACGAATATGGGTTGTTCGCAGGGACGACCTACGAGCAGGACGACGAGGAGGCGGACAAGATATACGATACGGTGGACGAAGCCATGGATTCCCGACGGCGCGCGCGGAGGTGTGTTCCATGGTTAGTTTTGTCCCCATTCCTTATTCCTCACACTACATTTTTTCCCTCTAAAAAAGAGAAGCGCAAGAGCAGGAAGAGCTCATGAAGCACCGCGCGGAACGACCAAAGATCCAGCAGCAGTTCGCGGATCTCAAGCGCGGGTTGTCGGCGGTGACGGACGAGGAGTGGGAGAATATCCCGGAGGTGGGGAATCTGACGCGGAAGAAGAGGAGGAGGGAGGAGAGGTCGTATGTTGTTCCTGATAGTGTTATTGTGGGGGATCGGGGGAAGGGGGAGTATGAGAATGCGCTGGACCCGAGGCAGCAGGAGGTGAGTTTTTCGGTCTGGGTTGGGTTGGCTGGAGGATTGATGTGTTTGGTTTGGATAGGGTGTTGGGTTTGCGACGCCGGCGGATTCGGGCGCTTTGACGAATTTTGTGGAAATTGGGCAAGCGAGAGATAAAATTCTCTCTCTAAAACTGGACCAGGTACGTCTTTTCCCTCGCCATCTTCCACCTCTTACCTTATCACCTCACGCAGATCTCCGGCACCTCGACCACCTCCGGCATATCCACCTCCGTCGACCCCAAAGGCTACCTCACCTCCCTCGACAGCGTCATCATCAAATCCGACGCGGAAATTGGCGACATCAAGCGTGCGCGCATGCTGTTCGACTCTCTTGTCAAGTCGAATCCGAAGCACGCGCCAGGCTGGATCGCGGCGGCGTGTTTGGAGGAGCATGCGGGAAGGATGGTGGCTGCAAGGAAGATTATCAAGCAGGGCTGTGAGCAGTGTCCGAAGAGCGAGGATGTATGGTTGGAAGCTGCGAGGTTACATGTGAGTTTTTATTTCCATTTGTTTGATCTACGTTCATGTCTGGGATAGAATAACGAAGATGCAAAGGTGGTACTGGCCAACGCTGTCCAACATGTTGGGCAGAGTGTGAAGATCTGGCTGGCAGCAGCCGATCTTGAACATGACGTCAAGGCGAAGAAGCGCGTCCTCCGAAAAGGTCAGTCCCTCTTCCTTATTCTTTCGCATAAAGTACACTAATTTTTTGATGACGTCAGCCCTTGAGCACATCCCCAACTCAGTCAGACTATGGAAAGAAACAGTAAATCTAGAATCCTCAGCGACCGACGCCCGTATCCTGCTCTCCCGGGCCGTCGAAGTCATCCCACTCTCCGTCGAGCTCTGGCTCGCCCTCGCCCGCCTCGAATCCCCAGAACGCGCAAAGGCAGTCCTTAACAAAGCCCGCAAAGCCATCCCCACCTCACACGAAATATGGATCGCCGCCGGCCGCCTCCTCGAGCAAGAAGCCTCTCTCCCCTCCAAAACCCCCGACCAACGCGCCAAGGAGCTTGAAGTCGTCGACAAAACCATCGAAGCGGGTGTGCGCGAGCTGCGGCGGCACCAGGTGCTGCTGACGCGCGACCAGTGGTTGAAGGAGGCGGAACGATGCGAGAGCGAGGGCAGCCCGCGCACGTGCGAGGCGATTGTGAAGGCGACGGTGGCGATGGAGGTGGAGGAGGAGGATCGGCTGGATACATGGGTTGGGGATGCGGAGAGTGCGGAGGCGAAAGGGATGGTGGCGACTGCAAGGGCAGTGTTGGCGTATGCGCTCAAGGTGTATCCGGACAGGAGGAGCTTGTGGAGGAAGGCGGCGGAGCTGGAGAAGGCGCATGGGTCGAGGTTTGATTTTTCTTTTTCTTTGGTAATTATATGTGCTGACGTATATGCATGGACAGGGAAAGCTTGGATGCGATTTTGGAGAGGGCCGTGGTACATTGTCCGCAAGCGGAGGTATTGTGGTTGATGGCTGCCAAGGAAAAGTGGCTCGCTGGAGATGTACCAGCTGCCCGTGGGGTTCTCGAGCGCGCGTTCGTGCTGAATCCCGAAAGCGAACAGATCTGGCTAGCAGCTGTCAAGCTGGAAGCGGAGAACGGGGAATCGGACGTCGCTCGCGAGCTACTGATCCGTGCTCGCACGGTCGCCGGTACAGAGAGGGTGTGCATATTTTTCTCCTTTTCCCAACATCCATTCAATTTTTCATCACGCAGATCTGGATGAAATCAGCCGTGTTCGAACGCCAACAGGGCCACTACGACACCGCCCTGCAAACCATCTCCGAAGCCCTTAAACAATTCCCAAAGTTCGCCAAACTCTACATGATGCAAGGCCAGATCCATCAATCGCACCCCACCCGCCCCAGCATCCCAGCCGCGCGCCTCTCCTACGCCGCCGGCCTCAAAGCCTGCCCCAAAGAACCCACCCTGTGGATCCTCGCCTCCAAACTCGAGGAGGCCGACGGGCGGAGCATCAAGGCCCGCGCACTGCTTGAGAAAGCGCGCCTCGTCAACCCGGGAAGCGACGTCCTCTGGGCCGAGTCCGTCGGAGTGGAAGAGCGCTCCGGTGCTGGGGCCGCGCAGGCGAAAGCCATGCTCGCGCGTGGGCTGCAGGAGTGTCCCGTTTCGGGCCTGCTATGGAGCATGGCCATCTGGGCGGAACCTCGCGCATCGCGGAAGACCAAGGGCGTCGACGCACTGCGGAAGACGAAGGACGCGCCGTTGGTGGTGTGTGCCGTCGCGCGCGTGCTGTGGGCGGATCGTGTGGTTACACGGGCCAGGGACTGGTTTGGGAGGGCGGTGGCGACGGAGCCAGGGCTGGGGGATGTGTGGGGGTGGTGGTTGAGGTTTGAGAGGGAGCAGGGTGGGGAGGGGGAGAGGGAGGTGGTGAGGAAGGGGTGTGAGGGGGCGGAGCCGCATTGGGGGGTGGTGTGGCAGAGAGTGGCGAAGGATGATCGGAATGTGGGCAAGTCGACGAGGGAGATTTTGGAGATGGTGGCGGATGCGTTGGAGTAGGTGGTGTTGGTCTTTGTTGTTTCATTTTGTACCTCGTCGTTATGTTCTGTATGAATTTTTAATCTTCACGTTGAGGTTTGACA
The DNA here is from genome assembly GCA_014925845.1 of Crassisporium funariophilum. Classification (NCBI taxonomy): domain Eukaryota; kingdom Fungi; phylum Basidiomycota; class Agaricomycetes; order Agaricales; family Crassisporiaceae; genus Crassisporium; species Crassisporium funariophilum. Next base: position 65,316 of record JACGCL010000013.1, read on the forward strand.
TTGCATCCCACAGAACACTCGGGCATGATATCAAGGGACCATATTTTATTGCCTCCCCACCGGGTGGCCGATCACACAATACACCGGTACAATAAAATAAATCATCCCATAAATTTAGTTCATCTTGTTCTCAACCTGTTTTCTTACTACAATCGACTCCCTCGTAACACATACCCTTGATAATGCATACTCCCTCATACCTCACACCTTTTTCGGTCTACCAAGTTGGTTCGCAGGGAAATGCATGCCATAACACATACAACCGCGATAGCTCATAATGCATATACCTCCCGGCGGAAAACGCATAGGTATTGGGGCTAAATTACTGTAGACCCTGGCCTATGTAGCCAGCTGATTAAAACAATCCGGAATCAAGGCAAAAAAAAGTCAGACTAACGTATGCATTCACCTCGAACGCAGATGGATCTGAGAAACTCCCCCTCTTCGTGATTGGGAAAGCAGCACGGCCACGAGCTTTCAACAAGAAGACAGGCGAACAACTGGGATTTCGTTACCGAAACAATGCAAAAGCATGGATGACAGCTCACCTCTATGAAGACTGGATCCAGGAATGGGATCGGGATCTGCGAATGAAGGCACAAAATATTCTTCTTCTCCAGGATAATTTCCCCGGCCACATTGTTCCAGATAACCTTCAGAACATTCGTGTTGAGAATTTTGAACCAAACCTCACTGCACACGTACAGCCCAAAGATCAGGGCAGAATTCGCTGCTTCAAAGCTCACTACCGCGCAAGATTTATCCAACGAGCCATTGACCGCTACGACGAGGGAATATCCCCTTCCCAGATCTATGACATAAATCAGCTGCAGGCGATGCGCCTTGCAGATCTCGCATGGCGCGATGTCGACACCACAACCATCCAATTGCTGGCGAAAGGCAGGGATTTTACCTGAAACAGATTCCTCTTCGTCCCATCCTATCTGCCTCAGGAGGACTTCATATCCGTGAGTCGAAAGACGGATTCTTGGGGTATCCAGAGGAGAAAACATTACAACAGGTGCTCATCTCTCCAAGGATCTGAAATTGGCGATGCTTCATACGAAAAGGAGGGCGAGGATCAACACAGGCTTCTCTCAGGCGAGATACATGCCGCAGGTCGGTGATACATTGATTCAATTTACAAGCTTACAAGTACCCTCAGCCCTGGGATAAGCATTCCGACTCCTCACTCTCTCTTTCTCTCTCTCTCTCTCTCTCAGCCGCGTCTCTGCAGAATAGTCTATAAATAGACCTGGTTTTGGATGAAGTCCTTATCTTTTCTTGTTGATCTCAGATTTTCAAACCCTGAAACCCTTTGACAGTGACCATTCTCCCACGGATTCATGGATACACCTGTCTTCCTTCATACATCTAAGCGGAATCCATCGACTGAACAGACAAAGTTTGATGACAGACTCGCTACAGGTCTATCTTTAATTATGATGCCGCAACTTCACGTCTGGATGAAACGGAGCTTGCTCGGCACTCGATGCAATGTTCTTCGGGTCCTATCATCTCTTTCAGTTCGACGAGAACTGTGAGTTATTGTGTCCTTCTTCATCGATCAACACATTGACTCAAAGTTAAATCTGGAGCAATAGACCTGGAACTTCTCCCAGAAGTATGGGCTTGAGTTCAAGCTTGAGATGCCCGATCTCATTCGCGAAAGGCGGGTTGGGTTCTCTTCATGTGAACGGGAGTAGCGGCGGGGAACTGGGGTATACATGCTGAATGCCCTCATGCGAAATACGCATAGTTGGTTTCAAGGCGGATGTGGCGGAGGGGTTCGGGGACGTACGCGGCGCACAACAATATGACCATACATACCAGCCCTTGGTCTTGGCAGCCAACGATACCGCGACGACACCGTAGGCACAATTCAGCACGGGTGAACATTTACCCATTAAATTGACGTTCTATCAAGGACACATTGCATCAACAGAACTCCTCCTTGACCTGTTAAGCAGCATTCCAGCGTTATTCCCTATTTATGATCATCCCCATCATCCCAGAGCCACCACATCAACCCCGCGAAACTCTTCGGCCATGTCGATTGACATACCCCTGATTTTCAAGAATAAATGCAGCATTTTCAAGATCGATTCTACATGCGGGGAACGTACCCCGAGTAATTTCAGGGTTATTCACAGTAAACCATCCCATGGATATACACGCTGGGCCACAAAATGCTTTATGGGAATGGACATGTGATCCGCTCAAGTTCATTCATCTCACGATTTGAGTACACTGGGTTGTTTCATTATCCAGTTTGGGAAGGAATGATGCCTACAGCAACCGCATGATTGACTGGGGTCGGGTGTAAGATAGCAATTTTGATCTACAGACTGCAGTCATCGCGTCCAGGGAAGAAGCTACAGAAGAGATATAAAGGCTAGCCGGCATCGTATGACTCATTATTGAATCGCCTCGTCCTCGACTTTCTGTCGCCGCAACACCTGTAGCCAAAACATGGGAGCCTCGTCCAAAGTGACCTTGCTGTAGGGTTTCTATTATACTCTTCCCTTGCCTTTTACCAATCTTGGGTTTCTGTAAGGTTCGGGCCCCTACTTATTGGTGTTATCCTAAACACGTTGTTGTACGGGGTGAGTCTCATCATACATTTTGATTCGAATTCTTTCGCGCTTACCTCATCCCCATGTGCGTTAGGTAGCCGTTGTGCAGGTTCGTAGTTGCGCGGTTCTCCATATGAGAAGGTCAACGAGCTCGAAATCAGTGTTTTATATACTATCAAACATACAGAAAGTAAATCATTTATTTCCTCGCGTTCGAACAATTACTCACCTTGAGAAGGGATGCGAAATGGATTCGATACTTCGTGAGATAACAAGCAATGTGTTTAAGCACTGGACGCTGACTCGCGTTGCCCAGGTGTTATATTTATTCGTCATCGAAACTGCGAACACGATCATGGACATAGGGTTGATTTTCGAGCCTCTGGTCCTGAACTATGGTAATTTAAGCGTCGTTAGTACCTACTGCTGCACATCAGCTAACAAAACACAGGTGAACCAGAAGCGTTGACAAATTTGCCAAAGAGTGAGCACAATTCTTTCTCCAAGCTTCCGGGGTAATTAATCTAGCATATCTACACTCCCCAGTGCTTATACCTGGTAAGCGCTATACCCATTTTGCTTTACAGGTTGCTCATAAATACAAACCTTCAGACGCCCTTGTCAATGTAATATCATCTTCTCCCTCCTCGAACTCTGGTCTAATACTGTTGTTAGGTAATGATTTCTACTCCGGTTCAATTCTTCATCGCTTGGCGGATCAAGATGGTCGGTGGCTCATGGGTTATGCCCATAATCATCGGGTTCTTTGGAACCTGCTCTTTCAGTGCGTTACAACTCGTGTAAGTGTTATACGCGTCTGAAACGATTGACCCTCCATAACCAGTTGGCGGCTTGGCGGCCACTATCGGAACGACCACAGTCCACGAATGGGCAGGATTGGAGCGGCTAAAGCCTGCAGTGATCACTTCTTTGGTAGCTACGGCCACAGCTGATGTTCTCATAACTACATCCTTGTCATGGACTTTGGTAAGCAGACTTCGTTTAGTCTTGAAAGAGACTTTAAGATCTCATGTTCGTACAAAGCTCAAGCGGAAGTCTGGGGTCAAGTCTACAGACGATAAAGTAGCAAGGATTATCCGATGTACGTTTTCGCATCCTGGCGTGCTACAGACCGCGAACAAATATTGATGCGTGTCTACGTCCTGCCTGCTAGTGACCGTGCAAACTGGCTTTATTACCAGTCTTTTCGCACTGTTGGATGTCATCACTTTCACGACACTTCAGGTCAGCGATCAGCATCGTCTATGCCACTGAACCTAATTCTCCCCACATGTGATTTACCAGGGAACCGCAGTGTCAGATATACCACAACGTTCTTTCCAGTCTGATTCTGACTTGTGTCCACAGGGCATTTACATGGGACCTGGCTCTCTCCAAGCTCTACACGAATTCGATTCTCAGCACGTGAGTACACTGGAGTACCACTAACCTCCGGAATTGCATTGAGACAACCATGTATTCTTAGTTTGAACGCTCGCGCTGGCTGGAACAACCTAACAGGATCCAGTGAAGCAGATAGCAATGTTCTCTTTGGCCCAATGACTACAAAAGCGACGGGAGAGGTAAGCACTGCTTAGGAGCGGCCTGATAGTGAAACTAAGCGAACCTTTTCATAGCTCTCAAGGCCTACGTTCAATCGCAATGAGAATGTCACTGTGAGTAATTAGTCTTTGGATTGAGTCCCATTTTGATAATGGGTGATCGTGCGTTTTCCCAGCGAACCGACGTGATAGAACTTGACCCAAGGGATCTAAGATCATATGCTCAATCGAAAGCAGAAAACCTCGAAAGCGGTCTTCCCGTTCATAAGGTGGTTGATCGCCTCACAGACGGTGATGATTATGGCAAGGCCATTATCCCCTAACTCTGTTTAAATGACTTCATTAAGGATCACCCTGGTCATTTACTATCATTGTCGATTTCAGCAACCAAGGATTTTGATATATTGAGAGGCGGGCCGGGAGGTGTAGCTGCTTACAATTGATGTTACATTGTTTGTATATCTTACGTGTATGTAGAAAAGCCATTTGCTCTGCTCCTGATACTGATTTTCTCTCTTATCACATATATCTCTTGGATTCCTCGTTGTTCTACTCCATATGTAGTAAGAATAAACATAAAGGGGTTGTCCGGGCCGGGGCCCGTCCCGCTGTTCATTAGCGTGAGAATTAATGATCAAAAATTTGTCTGTGTGTTCTGCCTTTACTCGCAGTCGACCTTCGTCCCTTTCTCTTTTCTTCATTTCTCATTGCCCCATTTCCGAAAGGAAAGAAACGATTAGACTAGGCAATACGAGACGAGAAAAGACGACACAGGATAGGCTGAAGGACAAGACTGAATTGAAGAAGCGATGCGCAAACAACTAGACCCCAGGATACCGATCCTGATCAACAACAACGTGAAGAAGAACCATCGCTCCTTCATCGTTCTCGTCGGGGACAAAGGCAGAGACCAAGTGCGTCTCAATCCTCTAATTCCGGATATTACATCTCACCAACCTTAGATTGTGAATCTGCACTTCCTGCTTTCGCAATCGCGTGTGTCGGCGCGCCCGAGTGTGTTATGGTGCTATAAAAAGGAGCTGGGGTTCACGAGGTATGTGTATTTTATCGTTCTGAGTGTGTGGGGTTGACGGCGGTGTGTGTGTCTGTGTGTAGTCATAGGAAGAAGAGGGAGGCGAAGATCAAGCGGGATGTGAAGCGCGGCGTGAGGGAGGCGAATGACCAGAACCCCTTCGAGATCTTCGTTACGGTGACTGATATTCGGTATACGTGAGTTTATTTTATTCTATGGTGTTTTGGTGGCTTTTCGACCACTGAGTTTTCTATGTTGGGAAGATATTACAAGGAATCACAAAAGATTCTGGGACATACATATGGAATGCTGGTGCTGCAGGACTTTGAAGCGATTACGCCGAATTTGCTGGCACGCACGATCGAGACGGTCGAAGGCGGGGGCCTAGTTGTGTTGCTTTTGAAGACGATGACATCGCTAAAACAACTCTACACGATGACAATGGTGCGTCTTCCCACTTACTCCTTCAATACGTTCGTGCTGACGACTATATACGAAGGACGTGCACGCGCGCTACCGAACGGCCTCGCACGATGCCGTAACAGCGCGATTCAACGAGCGGTTCATCCTCTCCCTCGGCTCGTGCCCTGACTGCCTCGTCCTCGACGACGAACTCAACGTCCTCCCCATCTCCCGCGGCAAAGACATCACCCCCCTCCCCGCCTCCTTCTCCCCTCCCTCCTCCTCCACTCAACACGAGCTCACCGAACTCCGCGCCTCCCTTGCATCCACCCCGCCCGCCGGCGCCCTCCTCGCCCTAGCCGCGACCCTCGACCAGGCCCAGGCCGTGCTCACCTTCATCGACGCCATCGCGAGCAAGACGCTCTCGAGCACCGTGACGCTCACCGCGGCGCGTGGACGGGGGAAGAGCGCGGCACTTGGCTTGGGGTGCGCAGCGGCGCTGGCCCATGGGTATGGGAATGTGTATGTGACGAGTCCGACGCCGGAGAATTTGAAGACTTTTTTCGAGTTTGTGTTCAAAGGGATGGATGCGTTGGGTTACGAGGAGCATTTGGATTATGATATCAGGCAGGGAGGGGAGGAGGTGGGGAACGCGGTTGTTAGGGTTGATGTGTTCAAGGGGCATCGGCAGACTATCCAGGTGTGTTTCTTTTCTTTGTTGTTTGGTAGGTGGTATTGGGCTGAAAGGGATGGGTAGTATATTCAACCGGAAGATGCACATGTGTTGGGCCAGGCGGAGTTGGTGATTATTGACGAAGCAGCGGCGATCCCTCTCCCCCTCGTACGGAACCTCATCGGACCGTACCTCGTGTTCCTCGCATCGACTATCAACGGGTACGAAGGCACCGGGCGGTCCCTCTCCCTCAAACTCATTCAACAACTGCGGGAATCCACCCGCTCCCTCACCTCTTCACTCCCCGCTTCCGATCCTTCCGACACCACTGCCGCCGCCGCATCCTCGTCCGGTGCGAAGAAACCCCAGATAAAAGCCGCCCCGAAAGCGCGGGAGCTGCGGGAGATTAAGCTCGACACACCCATCCGGTACGCCGCAGGGGACCAAATCGAACAATGGCTCAATGGCCTCCTCTGCCTCTCCCCGCCTCTCCCCGCACGCATATCCTCCGCCACCTCCTCCTCCTGCCCACACCCCAGCGTATGCGAGCTCTTCCACGTCTCGCGCGACACCCTCTTCTCCTACCACCCCGCCTCCGAGCTCTTCCTCCAACGCATGATGGCTTTATACGTCGCCGCGCACTACAAGAACTCGCCGAATGACCTGCAGATGCTCTCCGATGCGCCTGCGCACCAGATTTTCGTGCTGCTTCCTCCGATTAAGGATGACGAGGGGAGGTTGCCGGAGCCGCTTGTTGTGCTGCAGGTGGCGATGGAGGGGAGGCTTGAGGGCGGGGATGCAGGAGGGAGGGGAGAGGGGAAGGGGGGCGATTTAATTCCGTGGCTTGTTAGTCAGCAGTTCCAGGAGGGACGGTTCGCGGCGCTGAGTGGGGCGAGGGTGGTTAGGGTGGCATGTCATCCGGATTATGCGAATGTGAGTCGGGCTCCGTCTGCTTTTGAGAGAGAGCTGATTTTGTGGTTGTAGATGGGGTATGGGTCGAGGGCGTTGCAGGCACTCAACTCGTTTTTTGCTGGGGAGTATATGAATCTTGACGAGGAGCCGCCGGCGGGTGGGCGGGAAGAGACGGAGTATCCAGATGCGACTGCTATCGATCCTGTGAGTCCCTTTCTCTTCTCAACGTACCTTCACACAATTGACACACCCGCAGTCGTCCTCCCTTCTAACAGAAACGCCCTCCGTTCGCGCGCCCTCCGCGATGCCCCCGCTTCTCCAACGACTGACGGAGCGCAAGCCAGAGCGGCTGGATTACCTAGGGGTGTCGTATGGGTTGACACCGGCGCTTCTACGGTGCGTTTTTCTCCCTTTCCCCCAATTCCTCCATCTGTGTATAAGAGAATATACTTACGCTTGTGATAGTTTCTGGAAGAGAGCGGGGTACGTCCCGCTGTACGTGAGACAAACCACGAGCGAGTTGACGGGGGAGCATACGTGTGTGATGGTGAGGGGAGTGGGGAGCGCGGGCGGGGAGGTGGGGTGGTTGGGCGAGTTCGCAAAAGGTAAGTTTTCCCATATTCGTTTCGTTTCGGACGGACGTTGACGATATCGTATAGACTTCAGACGCCGGTTCCTTACACTACTGTCATACAAATTCCGTGAATTCGGGAGCATAACAGCCCTGAGCATTATCGACGGCGCCAACGCAGGCATCAAGTCCCCCAACATGTCCCCCAACTGTACGTCCCCGTCCCCCTTTACCTGTCCCCCTCCCTCCCCTTCGAACGGAAGAGCTAACAATAAACGCACAGATCTCACGCCCCAAGAACTGTCCTTCCTATTCACCCCCTTCGATCTAAAGCGCCTCGAGGCGTACGCGAACAACATGCTCGATTATCATGTCATACTCGATCTATTACCGAAGCTTGCTGGGCTGTTCTTCGAGAAACGGTTGGGGACGCCTGGCGAAGGTGATGCGGACGGGGGTGTGAATGGGGCGCAGGAACTGCATTTGACGAATGTCCAGGGTGCGATTCTGTTGGCTTTGGGACTGCAGCGAAAGACCATTGAGGACGTCGAGGTAAGTCCGCCTTTGACACTTGGGCGTCGTCAGACTCATATTCATCGTTTCTCGTGTGTATAGGCGGAACTGAAACTCCCCGTCTCCCAAACACTAGCGCTGTTCACCAAGATCATCCGCAAACTCTCCAAACGGTTATTCGATATCCAAAAAGCCGCCATCGCCGCTACCATCCCGCACGCTTCCGCCGCGGCGCTCTCGGGGCCGTTGGGCGGCTCTGGGTCGCGAGTGGAGGAGGAGAAAGGGGAGGAGATTGTCGGTGGGGAGATGAATATGGGCAGGGGGATGGAGGTTGAGTTGGAGAAGGCGGGGAGGGAGGTCGAGAAGGGGATGAAAGTGAGGGAGAGGCAGCGGGAGATGCTGGATGCGCTGGATCTGAAAAAGTTGGTGTTGAGTTAATTATTCTCTTCTCGTTCTCCCTGTCCCACGCTACACAGTTTCATGGACGCCTTGTACGTGCGCCTCGCCCATTCATCCATCCCCACATTCCTTCCATCCCATCCCTTCGTCCCCAATCCAATCTGACCAACCCATCCTACCTCACAGATACGCCATCAACGACGCCGCGGCAGACTGGACCCACGCAGAAGCCCAAGTCGCTTCCACGCGCGCCGGGAAATCAACGGTTGTGAGCGTCAAAGCCACCTCGTCAGGAGCTACGGCGCAGGTGGGGCAGAAGAGGAAGTCGGGGGCGGAAGAGGGGCAGAAGAGCGGAGGAGGAGGAGGGGAGAAGAAGGCGACCAGGAGGAGTAAGAAAGTGAAGCGGTAGTGTGGTTGGTGGGGTTTTAATTCTTTTTTTGCTTTTGTTGACTTGTTATAATTGCATTTTTCATTGATCTGCCTGCACAATGCTACCCGGCCTGCTAATCAAATATTTTGACGCTCATTCTCTACGTTGTCAACTCGAAAATGATTGACTACCGAATGACATGGATGAACTAGACTACGGCTGCGTGTGACATATTTCAGTGTCACCAATGTGGGTAAGGATGAAGGATGCTGGAACAGTGACAGTTCTGGGCGACAACGAGATGAAAATTCCATGCAAGACGAAGAAAATACTCTAAGCGAGACGCCATGGTCTATATTAGCTCAATGCTCAGTCTCCTCCCAGGTACGTCCTACAGTCTTGACGAGGTCTGCCTCTGTCACCTGTTTCCCACTCGAGAAGTATCCAGCTGCGATCTTCGCATCGATCTCGACTCTCGAATCCGGAGGAATCAAATGATCTACACGCGTCGTCAATGTCTATCTTCGGCAACTTAACCATGCGAAGGGGAAACGAGAACGCACCAGGAATGTCGTATCGTTTGTGGATCGGTATCCCACTCTTCACGATGGCGTCGTACTTCATGTCGCTCATCGAGACCATGTTGTCGATCTTGGTTATCCCGAGCCAGTGCAGGACGTCGGGCATGAGCGCTTGGAAGCGCATGTCTTTCACACCTGCGATCATCTCGGTCGACTTGAAATATTTGTCGGCGGAGTCGCCGCCGCGTTTGCGAAGGTTGTATACGAGGTATCTAAGAAGATGGGGTGGTCAGTGGGGGGGGGATGCGGATGGAGGTGCGGATGGGGGAAACGGACTTGGTGACTTCTCCCAGGGCGCGGCCTTCTTTGCGGAAGTAGACAACGACGCCGACGCCGCCTGGAGTTGATGTTAGTATGAAGATGATATGACATGGGGGTATGCGAACCTTTCTGTGCGGTTCGGATGCACTCTTCAATGGCGTATGTCAAGTATGGCTTGCAAGTACAGATGTCGGAGCCGAACACATCAGACCCGTTACCTGAACTCCGAGGTAAGATGGAAGCCGCTGTGGGGCGGTGAGGGACGTACATTCGTCGTGAACACGAAGGGTAAGCTCTTTGGTCTCGTCAGACATGAACGCTGGGTTTCCGACTGTCCTTACACGAGGTGAGTGGGAATTGATAGAGAAAAAGAGTCTGAAGACGAACAGATGTAGACGGTGAGACCACCGATGGGAGGAAGGAATACTTTGACGTCGGGCCTTGTGATCAACTCGGGATACATTCCTCCAGTGTCTTCGAACAGGGCTCGTCTCAGGAGTGCTTCAGAGCTACATCAAGCAAGGATCAATTCCATTCCAGAACAAGAAGCTCACGGCACTCACATTCCGAACCTATCTGCCACGCCAGGCAAATACCACACAGGTTCCACCGCCGCCTTGCTCACATTCACCTCCACCCCCGGGAACACATCAGGCAGCGTCTCCCCATTCACATCTATCACCGGGCGACTCTGCAGGACCACCGCACCATCCACCTCGATATCACCCTTCCGCGCCGCGTCATCCAGCTCGCTCATCTTCAGATGCGCCTTTGTCACAGCAATGCTCGGGCGCACATCCAAACCTCCCCCGATCTCCTTTGCGAACACACTAGGCACGAGGTGGCCCCAGGGATCGAAGGAGACGATCTTGGAAGGATCGGACCAGGTGGGGTTGGGCGGGATGTTGACAGGGGGCTCGGTCATGCTGTAGTCGGGTTTGTGGGTGGGACTGAGCGTGCCCATAGCGATGGATAAGGCGCGATAGATGGAATACGAGCCGGAATGGGCGCCGATTGCGTTGCGCTGTTTGATGGAGGAGGTGAGGCGGGAACAGATAACGGGGCCACGCGCGGAGGGATCGGTGGCGCCCCATTGGAGGCGGTGGGGCGAAACACCGTGTTGGTCGGGATAGGCTGCGATAAGAGTTAGATAGGACGCGTTATCGATGTAAGGACGAGATGGCGGATAAGGACGTACTGGTGAGGTTCACCCTTCCTGGGTATAACAACTTCTCCCTCTCTTTATCTGTCAGCGGAACAGCGGACGATTTGGCGTCGTTCAAGGTCGGAGATGCGGACGCTAAAGGTGCTCGAGTTGCTGTTGTTGGTGCTGCAGCTGAGGTCGTCGGCGTTGGGGTGACCTTGGGCGATGTCGCGGGTGTCGGTGAAGCCAACGCTGGCAATCCGACGATCGGCTTCGGTTCGAGGGGTGAGTTCAGGCCTTGCGCTGAGAATGCATCGAGCTGTCGTACATAGAACGCACAATTCAAGAAATGAAAGAGAAGAAAGCATTAATGAATCTGTATTAACGAGTCGATTTTGGGACATTGTGAAAGGTAATCCGCACCTTTGCCTGCATAGTTTGCTGCGACACCTGCAAAGCATCGAGCTGCGCTAGAATCTGCGTCAAGATCGCTTCGGAAACGGGCATTGTTCAGTCCGATAGGTGTATTACAATTCGTTAGGACGATGGTGGTGGTTGTTGACAGAGAGCAAGATCCGGCACATCCCTGACTTGACCTTGGACCTCATGCCCGCCGAGCGTTAACCTCATGTTATCAACTCGCTCATTTCAGCTTCTCGAACATGCTAGACGTCCTGTATAACTGCTTGGATGGACGTTTGGGAGAAAAGAAGGTTACGTTTACGACACATTTAACGTCCTACTTGGCAGTTTATGTCCGTCACGCCCCTATGTCGTCAACGGCTCAGAACTGACAAGCATTCCCATCTACTATCTGCAATTGATTCACAATTCTGCTTTCCCAAAACATTAGCTGGTGCATGTTATAGATTTCCGGTGACGCCGGGCCTTTGGAGGGATCGCAGCGCGCGTACTTCGCTCCCGAAAGGAGGTGGCTCTGATTTTGAGCCTTATAACCATTATGGAGGCATAGAAACCAATGCCAGCGAATTATTGTGCGGTCCGGGTCAAGTGATCGTTAACACAGTAGAAGGGGATGCTCGCGACACCAGCGAGAATTGCTCGGTCCGTGAGCTAAGCGTAAGGGTATAAAGTGTAACCCGGGATCTTGCACAAGGTTTTGGTTTCCACATTTACGTCCTTGTCTTCAATGTCGACTTTCCCGACCATTGTGAAAGTGAAAACATATCTTGTTGGAGGTGTACGTTTCTTTTTGCCATGGATATAATACCGAATGCTTATGATCAATCCAGGATGGCGACGGAGCTGACTATCATTCCCAGAAACGCGGTCATTGGATAATTGACAGTCCAATTGCTAATCCAATGTAAGACACAAGATTCGTCTGATTGACACTCAGTCATGGCGCAAGCTCGACAGGTCCCGGTACTCCCAATACAAGACATCCCGCGTTCAGTGGGGCATCAACGTCCTCGGCTCATTCTGCGTTGAAATACACGCCTCGGACGGCACGACGGGATTCGCAACAGGATTAGGCGGCCCCCCCGCATGCTGGATCGTCAACGAGCACTTCAAGCGTTTCCTCATTGGCGCAGACCCGCGAGACACCAACATGCTATGGGACCAGATGTACAAAGCATCCCTCTTCTACGGCGGGAAGGGGCTCCCAATCGCTGTCATATCCTGCGTGGACCTTGCGCTGTGGGACCTGGTGGGCAAGATCAGGGGTGAGCCGGTGTATAAGATGATTGGGGGTAGGACGAAGGAGCACCTTATGCTCTACTCTACGGGACCGTTGCCTGTTGAGGCGAAGCGGCTAGGATTCTTGGGTGGGAAGGTGCCTCTACCTTATGGACCCGATGAGCCGAATGGTATGAAGAAGAATATCGAGTTCTTGACTCAGCATCGTCGAGACGTAGGGCCTGATTTTCCGCTAATGGTAGGGCTCAACAATGCTTTATGTACCAGACTTGACTCACAGCGTATCAGGTAGACTGTTATATGAGCTTGAACGTCCAATACGCAATCGAGTTGGCCACGAAATGCCTTCCGTTGAACATCGAGTGGTGGGAGGAAGTCTTGCATCCGCACGACGAAGACGGATTCAAGCTGCTGAAACGAGCTCTGCCTCAACTGAAGTGGACCACGGGCGAGGTAAGCATGTATTCCCACCACTAAATCAAATACCGACAATAATACCTTCTCAAGCACGAATATACGCGGTACGGCTTCCGAAAGCTCATCGAGTCCCGCTCCGTCGATATCCTCCAGCCAGACGTCACCTGGGTAGGCGGGTTGACCGAACTGCTCAAAATCAGTGCTCATGCATCTGCATACGATATCCCCGTCATCCCGCACGCCTCGAGCTGCTACAGCTACCACTTCGCATTGAGCCAAACCAATACACCTTTCGCAGAGGTCAGCTGGGAATTCCCCGTTTCTTCGTAAATGTGGACCTGACTTGCCTACGAAACATAGATCGTGTGCAATGCCCCTGATGGAAAGTCCGTGCAGCCGAGCTTTGGACGGTTGTTTCTTAATGAACCTCTTCCGGTGGACGGGCGGATCGAGGTTGCGGCGCTAGAGGGTCCTGGATTTGGTTTGATTGTGAATCCTGAAGTGAGGTTGATAGACGCTGAGAATATCTTGTCGCCAGCGGTTGAGAGGCCTTTAGGAGCTGGAGACGAGGACCCTAGATGAGGGATAACATGGTAACCATGAAAAATATATTGTCGTTGCATAGCATTTGGCCCGTAGTACACTCACTCATGAGTCTCGGTCTCACAGTTGTCGCACGTGCAATCCTTACTTTTGAGCCCAGGATCATCCTTTTACAATTTTGTCGCTCCTCTCACGACGACATGACACAAATACTCAAACCTTTTCCTTTATTTCTCCTCCTTTGCTTAGCTCCGCACTTCCCTCGAAAATGCTACCACCTTTCCTCTCACCCACATGCTCGTTGTCGTTACTGGAATCATCGTCCTCAATGAGCGCATCATCCCTCGCCGCACCCTCCTGAAACGCCATTTTATGCTTTTCAAAATGCGACCCGTGCTTCTCGGGCCCAACTATGGTGATGATAACCACAAACGCGGCCACAACGCCAATGAGGATACCTTGGACCTGTATGTTATTCCATGTTTCTGCAAATCAAGAAAAAATCAAGCAAGAGAGAAGAACGAACGGTAGCGTAATCTGGCACATCCTGCAATTTTCCCATGCTGAAGATGGTGGTTCGGAGATTTTGACCGCCAGCTACGAGCGTGGAAATCAGCTTGGTATCAATACTCACTCATAGGGGAAGTGATCAGGGGGTTGACATACTAGCTTCGATTTGTGCTGATGCCGCAGAAACCATCTAACATTTGGAATATGAGATAAATCAGAGATAGATTGATCAAAGACAAAACTTACGTTCCCAATTTGATATGCCACGCCAGGGAACGTAGCTCTGAACGCAGGAGGACTCATCTCAGCCAATTGGATGGGAACCACGCCCCAAGCACCTTGCACGCCAAATTGAACACAGAACGCCCCTGCGGCAAGTGAGCTAAATGATGTAGGGAGAATCCATAGAGGAATGAAAACACCGATGAGGAAGGCGTGGATACTATGGAACATAAAATGAGGCTGAGTATTGAAGGAAATTTTCTAGATAACGTACATGATAGTCAGTCGACGTCCAATGTATTGACTGACCCATCCTGCAAATAGACTGCCTCTGGGTAGAAAGAATAACAGGTTCAGTGCTAGATCATGGCGTGGAATCGGACTCCCAACATACGTGATAGCCCCCTAGGAGGAGAAAGACGGATCAGTTCGAGCCGTTGCAGAAGAAGACTAGGAAGAAAGAAAGCACAAAAGGAATGAAAGCGCAGTAATGCAAGGTATAACAGAACGATGACTAAGATAAACAGGAAGAGAGTACTCACGACGGTACTGATAATGGTAGCGAGTGCGGCATCATGTGCTGAAAAGCCCTTGGATTGCTGGAGGTATGTGGGATATAAATCCTGTGAAGAGGTGGAGATCGTTTATTTTTAGGCATGCAGAACGGAACAGACGAGAAAACGAAGGTACCTGAGATCCATGCGCGAGGAAGTTGAAGCCTATCATAGAGTTCAAATTCAGATTTCAATTACCACAGTGGGGTTAAACGTGATGCTAAATGCGGGACAGGAGGGAAAGTCGAGGAAGAGGGCACATACCGGTCATGAGGAGGACGGCATAGATACACAATATCCAATGCGTCCTTAACATCTGCTTTGCCTCCTTCAAGAATATTCTTGTTTTATCTTTCGTACCCACACCCTTTGCCTTCTCTGCCCTCTTCGCCCTCAAAAACACCTCGCTCTCCGGCAGGACGGCTCTAACAGCCGCGGCAAATAGATTCATCCCACTTGCCGTCCAAAATAACGCGCGCCATCCTGCATTGACTTTCGGCACCAAGAAAAGATTGAGTACAGCAGCTAGTAAGTATCCCACTGCGTTTCCCCCCTGCAGGATTCCAGACGCGAAGCCGCGAGCTTCGACAGGGAGATTCTCAAGTGCGGTGGATGTTGCGAGGCCCCAGATCCCGCCCATGCCCACACCGAAGAGGGATCTGAGAGCGAGGAATTGCGGGAATGTTTGGACGAAGCCGGCGCCGAGCTCGAGGATGGCGATGAGTAGTAGGTTGAAGACGAGGAGCCATTTACGGCCGAAACGATCAGAGAGAGTGCCAAAGATTACCTGCAAGAGCGTTAGTGAGCCGGTTTTTAGAATGAGAAGGAGTGTATTTGACATACAGCACCGACTGAGCGAAGTATCAGTGTGATCGTGATGGCTGTCGTCTGCGGTGAAATGTGAGGTTCAATGTAGTATGATTGAAAAAGAGGATAACCATACAATGTCGTGAGTCGATTTCCCGAACTGAGTTTCAAGATCCGTGACACTGAGTGGAACCGAAAAGAAGTCGAGTGCAGCACAAGTCCATGCAAGCCATCTTCACCCCGAGACGACGTAGAGTGGCAGAAAGTAAAAAGAACCTCGTCAGCTCAAGTGGAACGGCCTGGACGATGTCTACAACAGCGCCAAGCCAAACAAACCCACCCTGAAAAGAAATGTGCCCACTGTATCCAAGTCAATGTCGCCAGGACCCTGAGCAAAGGTCTGGCCTCAGCACGTATTTCTCTGCGAGGAACGAGATTTTTTAGGAAATAGGGGGCCATGGCGGGGCGGAAAGCAGGGCAGAGGGGCAGAGACCGCACAAAAGGACAGATATGCAGAAAGCTCCCCACTCACCACCCTCGCCCACTCACGCTCGTCGTAAATAGGTCAATGGAACCCCCATTACCCGACTGATGGGAGAAGGTAGGTAGATTAGGGTGTCTCTCAGAATAGAATTGAAGCTGTTTGAAGCCAGTTGATGTGAACCAAGAGGAATACTACAATTGATCTACAAGCTGCGCTACTATGGTGCGCCGTCAGGAGAATCTTACGATAGGCTGCGATGGTATGAAATGGCTCGCGAAGTGCTGCAATGGCTGTGAGATAGATAAGCATATTGTAAGCCAGCTTGCGTGAAGCATCATGAGATGCGCTATCCAGTGTAGGCCGTCACACAAAACGACCCGCCAAAACCTGCCCTTCGCGACAAAGCTCAGACTGCCCCACACCTCTGATCCATCTCCTGTAGAGAGCCTGCTGTCCCTGCATATTGTCCCGTTCCTCGACAACGTCAACCATGTGCAGCGAAGGACACAACTTGAACAAGTCGCGCACAAACATCTTGCGGTGCTTGCCTATCATGGTACGGTGCTTGCCTATCATGGGACGGTCAGGCAGCCCCAGCACCAGTTCCCTCAATCTCGGCAGCCTACCTACCTGCTCTATGTCCTGTATCATCATAACGCAAGTTGAGATGTAAGAGCCCACCTTGACAAAACCGAACAGAATGGTTGACCACGCACCTGCTGATACGCGCTATTGAGTCGTAGCACTTCCAACGAGCCAAGATGATCCGCAGAAAGCGCCAATGCGCCCCAGCCCGATCCCCTCGGCTCCTTGCGCACCACCCAGATCGTTAATGTGCGGAGGTTGTTGAACGCCCTTGATAGTCGGCTCATCGACTCCCTGAGCCGATCCTCATTTTCACCGCATTGCGTCCACGTTAATCGCTTAATGTTTCGCCCGGGTAAGAAGAGGGTAATGGTGTCAAGACTCCCAGCGAAGGACCACAGATTCGGACAGATCCCGGGTAATACGGATGCGCAACTGACTGGGCGAATGAGGACATCCAGTTCTCGCAACTGCTCTTGACTCTGCAGAAATTGCGGGAGAAACGCATCGACCTGCGTGAGTCCGAAATTCGGCGAAATCCAGACCAGCTTCACAAGCCGAAACTTGCAGTCGACAAGCAACACCTCGTCAGCCCAATCAGACGCGGTATACGAGAACGCCTTCATATTACCCAGGTTTCGGAACGCACATCGTATGATGGGAGCCCAATCTGGCGCTGCCGACCCGTCGCTCTCCCATCGCGGCAGCAAGGAAGCGCGCACGTCAAAGTGGTATTCGCGCACGTAGGAGGCGAGTTGTGGGTTTCTGGAGATGGTCATGAGGAAAAGGAGGCCCTGGCGGTGGTGCGGGTAGCTGGAGAGTGTGAATGAGCGGTAGAGAAGGCGCTCGGATTCAGTTCGGAGAGATTTGCAGGTGAGGAGGAGCGCTCGGAGAGTCGGGACATCGCTTAGTTCTTGTATGATCTTTCCGAAAAGTTCGAGAGGGATTGTGTTCGAGTCATTCATTTTGTGGTGCGCAATGTTACCTTGAGACATGAGAGTCTTGATGGGCAGAACCTGGTCTAAAGGCATTCGATGCTTGAACACGCAACTCCACACGACATGTGACATCGAGCCTGAATTGCTCTAGCTTCCCACATAGCCCACATTCTACCCTATTTCCCCTTCGAACCACCATGTTTCCGTGACCTTATCTGATCTGTACACTCTGATACGTATACATCGTAGCTGACGTGCTGACGATGACGAGGTAATCTCACGCGGAATGGCTCAAGATGCACAGATAATATTCCCGCCAAACACATCTACGAATCAAACACTTGTAGACTCATAACCAATTTATAACACACTGAAGACCATCGTTTTCCTGACGAAGTCAGATTTCTACATTCCATTGAAGTCTATATGACACTCTTCACCCTTCTGGTCTTTGTTGTTGGTGTATGCGTTGATTCGCCTCCTTCCAACATCCTCATCTCCCCGTGATTGCTCCGGTGTCAACTAAATCCAGAGGGAAGAGAACTTAGCATGAAGGGATATCGCTGAATGGAGGAAATGAACCCGTGACGGCAAAACACGAGAGAGAGAGAGATCCAGCATGGTGGTCCCAAGGTCGGAACTGGGGTACCTTCTAGCTATTTATGGGTAAAGAAAACAACGCTGCACAAACGTTTTACATTGACCAACTGAGATTCGCAAGATATTCGCACGCGTTGCTACTCCATCTCTATCACAAACTTTCCAATTCCACCTTTTCCTTTCGCGACAACCTCATAGCCCTCGATAACCGCCTTCAAATCCTGTAGTTTAGCCGTACTTCCAACAATGGGCTTTATTTTCTCCTCCTCCACCCACCCTGCTAACCTCGCCAACTCCGCACTTGCATCATCCAAATGCATCAAAAAGAACCTGTATCTCGTACCGCATCTCTCAACCCTCCACCGAGAGAACCAGCTCATCACATCAAGAACCGGCCTGAACGCCCATGGCATCTCCGGAAATGCCTTTCCAAGCTGAGCCGAACTTGGGAATCCTGATATCCCGCAGATCAATCCTATATAGTTGTCGCGTCAAGAGAGAAAGAATCACATGGGGAAAGTATTGCTGGTGTGAGCTAACCTAGGTTTCCTTTCTTCATCACCTCGACGTACTTGAGCTGTTCTCCCATGGTGTCATAGAAGAAGTCAACGCTCCCTTTGCCGATTGTCCGGACAACATCTTGTGTTTGATAGTCCACTACCATATCAACCGTGCCCTCCCCCACAAGCTGCGGCACCAAATCCACCTTGTGGGTAGAAACAGTGGTGATAACTTTTGTCGCGCCAAAAACATGCTTGGCCAGCTGCACAGCGATGGAGCCTGTCCCGCTTAACCCGGCATTCACAAAGACAGTCTTTCCACGTAACCCGCCAGTGAGCGTTCGATCCGCGTATTCAAAAGCCTGAAGCGCAGTCAATCCAACGCATGGAAGGGCGGAATAACTGGATAGCCCATGTCGAGAAGATCTCGGACATCGTCCAATTGTCCGCGATGACACCGCAAGGTATTCCGCAGCACACCCGCTCACACTCTCCCTAATCCCGAAAACCTCATCACCAACCACAAAACCCTTCACACCCGTGCCTAACTGTACGATAGTTCCGCTGAAATCGCCATTTGGTATGTGAGGGAAGGAGGTGGTGACAAAAGCACGCAGCTTCCCGGACGCCATAATGACATCGCCCGGATTCACACCACTGCTGCTTACTTTTACAAGAACACTGTCTGGAGAGAAGAGAATGGGTGAAGGAACATGATTGAGGGAAAACTTGGACGGTGCTGAGTGGTGGGAAGCTGTGAGAGCTAGTATTGTTGGAGGAATATCTTGAGAGCTTGTTACCATGTTTCTTTTCAGAGAAGAGAGCGAAGGTAGCGTCTTTTGTATTGTTTCTGGCAGACACATACGTGTTTGGTTGCATGGACGTGTCCGCTGCATTGGTCATGGCCAGTGATAAGAATCAGAGTGACTTTCATCAA
The DNA here is from genome assembly GCA_014925845.1 of Crassisporium funariophilum. Lineage (NCBI taxonomy): Eukaryota > Fungi > Basidiomycota > Agaricomycetes > Agaricales > Crassisporiaceae > Crassisporium > Crassisporium funariophilum. The sequence continues at coordinate 85,072 of JACGCL010000013.1, forward strand.
GTCGAGGCGTCCACTGGAGCGTCCACTTGAGAGGCCACGAGGCACGACCAATATGGGGCTCTTTCTCTTCGGCCTCATTGAGGAAAAGCTCATGAGAGAAGGCTTCAGTTAATTGTGGACGAAGCTGGTATCTCAAGCAGGAGCGTTGCCGCACGCGCGCGCCCGGAACAAGAGGCATCTTATCTTATCTAATCACATGATAGCAAATTGAAAAATCTTTGTCGGTTTGCCACTGTAAGTTACCACCACCACCACCACCACCACCACCTATGTTATAATCCTGTTGCTGTCTACTTATTCTATACTCTACAAAACCTTAATCAATACACTGTTATGAATTATATGCCTGGCCCTTATACTCCCTTCCCAGTTTCCGGTGAGAGATCTGAAACCCCGCCTCCGGACTTCGACCCAACCCACCCATTCACTGGCCTTGAACTCACGGTTTCGGGCCTCCCATACACCTCCCTCACATCGGCTGTCGAACACCTTAATCAAATAATCCAAAAAATCATTTCTGAGGGAACGGAACGTCCTGACCTGCAAATTGTCTCACCGGCCACTCGCAAACCGTTAGACTTTGTATATGTCTCGCTCGTTGGTGTGTTAAAGGAGACACCGAGGCCTGATATTCTCGAGGCTTTCAGACTCACCCTTGATGCTCAGGACAGTATTGAAGCAAGATGGAAAGTGTCTAGTGGAAGGACGGACAAAACTCAACAGGTCTACTTCGAGACAGATCAGGACCTCAACCCCATTCAATTAAAGACTTGTATCAACAATATCCTTTAACAAAACCACTATCTACATCAATCCTCATACATTCCTGGTGACTCCAACCGCATTTTCTATCACTTTATCAAACGAGATTCCATCACCAGCCATACCAACACTCCAATCATGATCAACAACCGTTCCTACATCCCACACCGTGCCCGCCACATCCAGACATTATACGGTCTCAAAATAGCCATCAATGGAGTAGGCAATGCTCAGTCAGCCAAGTCAATAATCGACTCATACCTTGAACGCCGATACGGGGATTTTGTGGGCGACACCGTCGTTCGTCGAAGCAGGGTGGAACTTGATAGCTCAGTCGACTGTGCCATCCTGGCCACCCCACAGGTCACCCAACACTTCCTCCGGGACCCCTTCACCTTGCTTGAAAACTCTGGTTTTACAACCTCTCCTCCACAATTTCTTTATCTCCTCAACTCAGCCGGCATCCCTCCCACTTCCTTCACCAATTGTTTCTCACCCTCAACCCCCATAGACCCAACCGCTCAATGCCAATTCAACAGCCTCTCCAGCCAATGCAAAACTATGGCCGCAACAATTTGCTCCATACCTGATGATCAGAAGATGTTAGGTCACAATATCCAAATTGCACAAGATAACATCACTCGGGCTTTTGCTGACTCAGCAGATATTTACGCCGCATCCAACCTATCTACTGCAGCACAGTTTGAGCTCTCATCTCTCCAACAGACACTGACTACCCTGCAGCTTGTATCGGTAATGGCCCAAACTGATGTAGCCCAAAAGAACATCCAGAAATCTGATATCAAAATGTGTATTTAAAAAAAATTACTCTGCAAAAGGACTTCAAAAAAAGGTGTACCAAAAAATGTTGTGCCAAAAACAGCTTTCAAAAATGTTGATCCAATAAACCATGTTCAAAAAAGTGAATCGCACATAAAATGATCATTTCACTTGGGTTATGAGGTCCAATTTATTACCCAGTATATGTTCCATAACCAGACCCAGCAATATATTGAGCCATTCCCCAAGAATCTTTACATTCCCAAAACATTATTAGTCATTCCTGGATACTTTTTTCAGTTCTTGAAATAAAAATTTGAGATTCCCTAACATATATCTGCATTCCCAAAGAAATTTACTCTTGAATCTGAAAATTGTGAAGACTTGGATTCCTGGAAACATAATGCAACTGATCTCAGCTTGATTGTTGAGCTTGAATTAAATGCCTACTAGATAAGGTTATGACTAAAAGTAAGCAGCAGCACATGAGCTTAAGTATGGCGGGGTAAGTGGGGAAGTATTATTTGCAAGAAATCTTTTCCATTTTTTGTAAACTCTGTACAATTTTTGTCATTGCTTAGAAATTTGAACACATTTCCTGATACCGTATCTTAAGCTTTGTTCAATAAAATTGCATTCTCTAAGATAATAGCATTCCTTGTGTTTCACCTTTCCCAACATTTTTTCATGTTACTGAAACAATTTTTTGTCATTCTTGAATACATTTACTCTGAACTTTAACACCCAGGAACATCTTTGTTTCCAAAAACACATTTCTGTTTACCTGCCACGGACACGGCTAATCTTGGCCTGTCAGTTGGGGCCTGAAAATCACGCCCTCTTAAAAATGAAATGGCCTATAGGCTACGCTAGGGTCAACAACAGCATCCGGGCCGGTCAAAAGTGCATACAGTTCTGGAATGACAGGAACTGTACACACCTTTGACCAGCCCAAACATAGCCATACAGCTTATGCATTGAGTGGGCATTGAGGAGGTGCATATCTGGGGGTATTAAATATAAGCCCCAGTCTGACTGATTTTTAGTACTCAGATTTGGAAATAATCTACTCGTGGCCGGAAAAAGTAAGCACAATTATGTAATCTGATTGCATTTTTGGCTGCCTTCGCTCACAATGCAATGCTTTGTTCTTGAAGATCGCATAAGCTGAGACGTTGAGATTTGAAGAGGGCATGTGTGTACTGCCGAGAAATACCCCCTGCAAAATTCTGAGGTGAAATAATGATTAGAAGTATGATTAAGGCCAAATCTTCATGTGTTGGCACTTTTGAGAGCTTGTGAAATGTTTCAATCAATAAAACCTTTTGAGGTTCCAAGTTAAATGTGTAAATTGTAGGAAAACTTTACAACACGCCTAAAAGTGTAGGTGCAAAGTACTGGGGCACAACAAGGACACATTATTGAAATCCAGGCCATGCAAAATCAGCTGTTGGTTCATTGACAATCAAGAAATATTATTTTTGGATTGAGAACAACTCTCTGACAATATTTTGTGAAAACTTACATCATATTTCTGTTGAGGGTACTTCAAACAACTACTGGTAGTAGTTTATGGTCTTTTGGCAACAATTTATGGCTCTAAAGCCATTGAAATACTAATGGTTAGACACTTTTGATTACATTTGAGCTGCTGATTTACATTACAACTAATACAGGAGCACTTATCTTGCCTTGATAATTTACTCTGGCACTCTTTGGTATGTTACCTAGCTCTTCTACAATTTATATATCACATTTGGGCCCTTGAACAAAATTGATTGACAGAAACATTTTGCAAGCTCTCAAAAGTGCCAACATATGAAGATTTGGCTTTAATCAGATTTCTAATCATTATTTCAGCTCAAAAATTTTCAGGGGTATTCCTTGGCAGTACACACATACTCTCTTCAAATTTCAACATCTCAGCTTATGCGGTCTTCGAGAATGAAGCATTGCGTTGTGAGCAAACACAGCCAAAAATGCGATCAGATTACATAATCATGCTTACTTTTTTCAGCTACAAGTATTTCTTATGAGCAATAATAGATTCAACCCTTTTTTTGGATACTTTTCATGGCAATAATCATACATTGAAGGGATGTCAGTTCGTCAATAAATGGAAATTAAGCAAGGTAGGTACAAAGAATTTCAGAGATTTACTTGACCAATACTGCCTCTTATGCATGCAGCAGGACTGGCTTAGCACAAAGCACAACATGCAGGAATTGGGAGACAGGCACCACATTCAACCATAGGCTATTTCCTTTTTAAGAAGGTATGATTTTCAGGCCCTGACTGACAGGCTGAGATTAGCTGTGTCCTTGGCAGGTAAACAGGAATGTGTTTTGGAAACAGAATTGTTCTCAGGTCTGGGATTTTGGAGTAAAATTATTTGAGAATGACAAAGAAATGTTTCCATAATGTGAAAAAGTGTCCAGAAAGGTCCAAAGTATTTTAGGGAAACAGAAAATCTTTTTGGGAATGGCCAATATGATCTTGAGAATGCTATATATCTCAGGGAATGCAATTTTATTGAACAAGGCTCAAGATACAGTATCGGGAAATGTGCTCAAATTTCCAAGCAATGACAAAAATTGTACAGAGTTTACAAAAACAGAAAAAGTTTCTCGCAAATAATACTTCCCCACTTACCCCACCATACTTAAGCACCTCTCAATTTGTGCATCGTGCACTAGGCCCTGGGCACTTAACTGCTTTCAAATGCATGCAGGCCACCTTATAGTACCCATACCCTTCATATCTGCACTGGTTTACTAGTTGCAAGAGCTGCAAGAACATCAAAAACAGTGAAGAAATGGCAAAGATATGCCCAATTTTGATGATCTTTACGAAATTGGGCCTATCTCATTCAGTTCTTCACCAAAAAATATGATCTCTGCCTCGTTTTGAAGGTAGGGAAAATGCAAATTGGGTTTTTGCACGTTTGTATTTATACTCGTGACCTGTAGGGGTTCATGAACCAATAAAATTGCACAAATCTTGATGGTGCTGACTCATCTGGGCCGGTTGAAAGTCTGTAGCCGCCTGGAACATCAGTAACTTGACAGACTTTTGACCAGCCCAGACATGCTGATGCAGATCTATATGTTCCAATTGAGTGCATTTATCCACCCATTGTGTGAATAGCCCTTATTTTTGAAAGGAAAAAAGAGAAAAATTAGCCTTGTTGCCCATGCGCATTAGAAAGCAGTTAAGCACTCAGTGCACAGTGTGTGGTGCACAAATTAAGAAAGGCAATTAGCTCACGTGCTGCTGCTTACTTTCAGTCATACCCTGATCTAGTAGACATTTAATTCAAGCTCCAAAAATCAAGCCAAGGTCAGTTGCATTTTGTTTTTGGGAATACAAGTCTTCAGGATTTTCAGATTTAAGGATAAATTTCTTTGGGAATGCAGATATACGTTAGGGAATCTCTGATTTTTATTTCAAGAACTGAAAAAGTTTGCAGGAATCATGGGTAAGTATTATCCTGACACAATATTTACATATTTTGGATAATTTATATACTTTTCATAGTTCACCCAAGATTTAGATACATTCCCTAAGAAATATATTGATTTCTTTTCTGAATAAATTTGGTATTTCCGAGAACACCTGAAATACCCAAAAACAAATTTGGAAATTCCCAAACATATTGCTGACCATCCTCAACAACCTTTCTGGTTTCCAAAACAAAATTTGATGATTCCTGATTCCTGAACTATAAAATTGTATTACCAAACAGTTTTGCTCCCCAAGTCAATACCTCAGAAGCTCTTATTGCCCAAAAACATAACCAGTTGGTCTCGGCTTGATAATCGGAGCTTAAATGATTTAGCTGCCGGAAAGGGAAATGGCAAATGGCATGTGAGGCCGCACACCTTGCAATTGATGCATTTTTGCATAGCACTTTAGGCACCGTGCTGTATATCACCCCTGAAATGTGTCTCCAACCTGTGAGGTACCTGTAGTTGCAGCCCCACGGACTTTTCCTGATTAAAATGAGCCTAATAATGTCAAAAACGGTCTTTACATATTATTAAAGCCTAGCTTCTACGCTACAAGAATATATAAAAACTATGCAAATCACATAAGAATTGAGTGAGCAAATGCGTCTGCAACACACAGGTTCCAAAATGGTCACTATTTTTGCTTTTGATCAAAAACGGCCTGAGTGCCAACATTATTGCAAACAGCAGTAATGATAGGGAAATAGTATTCCCTAAAACCCTTAGTGTCCAGAGAACATATCTGGCCATTCCCAAGAAGTCTTTGCATTTCCTGAAAATATTTTTGACATTTCCTAGGATGTTTTCATGTTACCACAATGTTTTGGGTTAATTCCCAAGATTGGTACACCAATTTTTAAACCCCCAGAACAATTTCTCCCCTGAAAACATACTTCTGTTTACTTGCCAAGGACACGGCGCCTCTTGGCATGTCAATTAGTAATGTACTCTAAAAGAAGGAATGGCCACATAATGGCGTCCAGACCAGTCAAAATTCTGTAGCCATTCTGAACCTCTTGAACCCTACATGCTTTTGAGTGGCCCAGATCTTGGCATCTGTTTTACTTGTTCAATAATGTATACCTGCAAGTATTTATCTGAGTGATTTGGTGCTGACTGCTCGTTTAAATGGGCTGAAATCCATCTCAAACGGTGAGGATTTGACTGAGATAAGCCAAAAATACCAGCTGCATCCATTTCTTCAGCAAATTAGATGGTATTGGACTGTTTGGACCTCTTCAAATGTAGGGTTATGCAGTTAATAATTACACTTAAAATAAAGCTGCCATTCCTCTTCACTTTTAGCAATCAAAACTGGAAAATATGCTCTTTTGGAGGGCAAAGGTTGAGTGCTTCATCAATAATCTGAGGGCTGAGGAACATAACTTGAGTTAATAAAAATCAGAAATTAGGCAAGGTGGGTTGGAAGCATGTTAGAAATTTACTTGAACTCATGCCAGTCTCTCAGCATAAATCTGAAAGTGGCAATGCATGCTGCACAATGTGTCCCATATGAATTGGGATCCACACATACAGTATACCATGTCTTACCACACTGGCTTATCATTTTGTTTTTGAGGGGGCACAATCTGCAGGCCCTCATTGACATGCTGAGTGATGCCGTGTCCTTGGCAGACAAATAGTAGAATGTTTTTGGAAAGGAGGGGTTTGAAAACTAGCTTAAAAGTCTTTGAGATTGACAAAAAAACATTTTGGTCACATGAAAAATTGCTGGGAAAGGCCCAAAATATTTTCAGGAAATGCAAAGACTTCTTGTGAATAGCCAGAAATGTTCTCCGGACACTAAGTGTTTTTGGTAATACTATTTCTCTATCATGAAGCTCAGGGTCTAGTCTCGGGAAACATAGATAAGTGTTTTGGTGAGTATAAAATTGTTATGGAGTATAGGAAATGGCAAAGTATTTCTTGGGAATAATATTTTCCCTCATTCCCCACCATACAGGGGCCACCATACATGAATAGCCAGGTTGAGATTTCCCGATTTTTTGATTTCACATCAAAAATCCTGTTTTGCCAACTATTCTGAAAATAGCATTAAGTATAGAACCAATATGTGGTGCTAATTAGGAACTGTGTCCAACAGTTGAGGGTAGTTTAGGAATGCAAATAGAACTTCCTGTCCAAGGTACCTATTATAGAGTGATAAATGTATAGGTATTCAAACTTATCCAAGACAACTTAAATTATCCACCCAAGTAGTTAGTTAAGAGACCCTTGAGCTAATGATACAATTATTAACAAAAGGGTGAAGACTTAGTATTATTGCTGTTTTCATAATTGTTGGCAAAACAGGAAATTTGATTGCAAATCAAAGTTGGGAGACATTGACGAAGTATGACGCTTCTGGTTATCTAATCTATTTGGCTCGCTATCTTGCTTACTCAGCGTAGACTTACCAACAAAAATTTCTCTATGCTGGAGTTCACTGATTCTACTCTGTGAACTCCAGGTGCGTAGTATAGACTTTTTATGTATTTATCTAGCACTTACAATATACACTGATTCTACTCTGTGAACTCCAGTGCTAGATCCTCAGCCTTACCACTCGCTTTTAGAGTGCTCGCATTAGACATTTTGACTGGGCACATGGGGAGCCTCATATCTCGACAAATTTTGATGCCAGAGGTATATGGTTTAGTGATTCGGGATTGTAAGAAGCATGGCTACCAGAAAGTGTCAAAATGTGCAAGAAATCTGAGGGTTTGATGAACATGGTAAAACATAGCACTTGTACGAATTTTGTATGTAGTTCACTCAATGATCTATATTTCAATAACATTTTTTGGAGTTCTGGATCTCTGGAACGTTCCAAAGATGCTATAAAAATAACCAGAGAAAGTGAGCTACTTTCAATGAAGGTACAAAACACGCCTCTGGCAAGCTGATCTGCAACACTGTGCGCAACATAAATCAGATACCTCTAGCATCAAAATTTGTCAAGATATGATGCTCACTGTGTGCCCAGTTGAAATGTCTCCCAACTTTGATTTAAGATCAAATTCCCATTTTGCCAACAATCCTGAAAATAGCAATAATCTTAAAGCCAGCTTTCCACCTAGTAGTTCATTCAAAGTGATTTGAGATAAAATTTGATGTAGACTACTACATTTCAAGCCGTATTTATACCTAATTGTCACCACCTTAACTTTGCCTGTGGGCCATTGAATGGCAAATACAAGTCCCTCTCTTTTTAGTTTAGTGGTAAAAGTACCTGACTCAGAAGTGTATAATGAATAGAAATATTTTTTATTAAATGGTAGCTACTACACAGGTAATACTATGTGATGTTATCAGGGTCATAAATGGGGTGGGCAAGGATGAGCCAGTAGCTATCATGGCACAACAGGCAACCTCGTATTTTCAGGCCAGCAGCAACACAGCGGTTTATGTTGGAAGACGGCAGGAGTGGTGAGTATTGAGGCATGCTTTCTGCGTGAGCATGAGGTTAATGGGACAGAGAGGTTGTGCGCAGTGGCTCTCGCTGCCTCGGTCCATCCACTGGGTCGTCACCGTTATCCGTGGCTCACCACTCGGTTTGTCGCCTCGTATGCAACAGCGGCGAAAATGTGGATCTGTCGTAGTCGTCCTGTCCCGGTGCCTTCACAGAGCCGTGCCGAGGTTGGGTTGGAACTCGGCTGTTGGGGTTCCCCCATATGAAACTCGCATCGTCGTTGTCTGTCATATCTGTGCGGCAGAGGGATGGTGGTCAGCGCGGTCAGGGATCGTTGGCCACATACCTTGTGTGCCCTCACTGGTTCTGCGGCAGCCCCTCCTCACCTGCTTACTGCGTGGCTGCAGTTGCTGACTGCTTGTGATTAAAATAACGATGATTATGGGGCAGTGTCTGTCATACTTTGCGGGGGGTGTTATGATCCTCTCTAGAGCCGCGGATGGGTTGTGTCATAGGGACGGCGATGACCTGGCACAGGTTTCGTACCCGCGCTGGCATTTTCTGGACAAGAAGGCGGCTGGGGGTGGTCAGCCGAAGTGACTGAGGTGGGCGGGCCATGTACGGTTACCCCAGGAGGTGCGGCAGGCCGTGGTGCAGCGGAAAGTTGTTGAGGTGGTGCGGGTTTGATACCCACGCCATTGATTTCTGTGCTAGCAGACAGAGGACAGGGTCAGCTACGTCGCACGCGGTTGCTGGCTACATACGAAGTGCCTCTCCCTCCTGTCTACTTTGTTTGCGCTGCTGCATGGTATGCAAACGGGGCGGGGGTCTGCTGTTGCGGGGTCCTGAAAAGGTGAGATGGGAGATGAGTGAGCAGCGTGATCAACAACGAATTGGGGTGGCACTGGGAATTGCCGGAAACTTGACCGTTAACACACAGCCAAATTTTTGGCGGGTCTGGGACAATAATAGAACGACACCTATTTAGGTCGTAATGACTCGAAAGGCGGAGTGTCCACTCCGTGAGTAGAATATGGTGGAATATCCTACCCATTATTCAGAGGTTCCTTGCAGTCGCAAATTAACGAAGGGGTGGGTGTTCATCTACTTAGATGGGCGTGTACGTTACATAACATTTCAAACATGGGGCTTATCCGCGGGCTCTCTGACTTACGCCCCTACCCAAAGATATTTGGGTTGGCTTGTTGAAGCAGTGGAAGGTAAACACAACAACCTTTACATTTCATGGTCCGTATGCATTAAAAACAACAGAACAACTCCGCGCAAACCTTTGTATCGAAGAGGGCAGCCTACATTCTTGAACTTGAGCCGCATGATTTCTGTTTTTTTCTTCTTTCAAAATTTCCTCCATACACGGTACTGGCTGCGGGTAATTCGATGTTAGCATAAACTAAAGGCATATCGTGAGTGTGATAACCAACTCACATAAACTGCAAATAGACGATGGAAATTTTTTGCAGGAACGATTATTTGGTGTTGGTGTTATTGGCAACGAGCTTGCGGAAGTTCAAGTTGCCACTATGAGCATCGCACTTCCAATTGGCGTATTGAGCACAAGAAAGCACGGCAATTACATTCCCAGCCTTGAGGTTCTTGAACAGGTCATGGTCTTTGGCGAAAATGGGGCCCTCCTGGTCCGTGTAGGTACTGGTGAGCGGAACACTGTGGGAAACCCAGGTGAGCAGCTTTCCATCCACCTTCTTGATCTGGTCAGTGACGTTTTCGCCCAAGGTCATGTTCTTGGTTAGGATAGCAATTTCAAACCAGCTGTAAAGTCCAGCTTGGGGTTGATCCGCCCATCCTTGGTCACGGGCACTGGTGAAGAGTTTGACAGATACGTAACTCGTGGCATCGCTATTGGAAACTGGTCCAGTACCGAAGTAGAACTTCTTCACAATAGTTGAATCCGAGGCCGTGGTGATAATGTTGTCCACACTGGAAACGCTGATGGATGTCTGTACAATATCGCAGCGAATGAGCTCGAAGAGCTCGCTCTGTGGAGGACGGGCCGCGGTGCTCATGGTATTGACATTGATCTAAACATCAAGTGTAGGGTCAACCTCTGTTATTGCATCCCTAGAATGGTTCTCACCGGAGAATTGTCTGCTGCTTCGGTGGAGTTCTTCCAGCATTTCTTAGAACCGGCCTCCAAGATCCTGAAGTTATGTTAGCAGGTTTTTGAGTACCGACTGTCAAACCGCACCTGAAATAATCCACCACGGTGGTTGAAGTCCCATCTGGAGATCTAGTATTATAATTTATGAGTGTACGCATCCTGCAAACTTGAGGTTCTAATAATACCTAATTTCGGCACTTTCATCGCATCTCATCACCCAGAGGGGGTAGCTGCCCGACCTGTAAACATTCAGAACGCTGCTCTAAATAAATTTCAGCCAGACTGTCCGAATGCGCACAGGAAAAGATTGTACCTTGTCATATGTAGTCGCTCCGGTCTCTGGGTCAGTGGCTGGAATGTTAGTCGCAACGGGAACAACAGTGAATCCGTTCTTCAGGCCATATTGGCGCGTTAATTTCCACTAAGGATAAGAGTACATCAGTTTTTTTATAAATATGAAAGCTAGACGCTCTTACAAAGTTGCTCAAAAAATCGGTGTCAGCGCCCATAACAACCGGGACGGAGCTGTCGGATTTCAGACCCGTAGGCGAAGTAACAGATGCGAGGGACGGCTTTTCCGCGTCATCCTTCCATTGGATGATCTGGTAGAAGCCGTCGCTCAAGGCTGCTGCTTTTGGGTCGAACGGATTGGAACCCGACTGTTCTGCCTGTGCTGCGCTGGCCAGTGTGATATGTTTGAGCACGATGTGACCCGCATTTTTGGCTTCAGCAAGACGGTTGGTGGTAGTGAGAAGAGGCATGGCGTTGTAAGCGAATTTGGATCTCTAAGTGGAAGAGTGCAATAAGAGTTTAATGTCGAAAGGTGGTTTCATAGCGTTTTTATAGGTTTCGAGCCAGTGGCGCTCATACCTCGCCATTTATTCCGAACCTTCAGTTGTTTTGCAATTTGTTCCCTAGATCTTTCTCCTCCGAACTCTAAAGTTTGGTTCTCAAAAGTGCCGCTTCTGTCAAGATGTTCTAGCTTACTACATCTTAAAAAAGAACTCTGTCGCGATCACAATCTGTCACTTCTAAGGTAATAGGGGATTTACGATTGAATAGGGTATTAGTTTCAATGGCACTGATGCGGTGATAGACTCATGTGCGAGGGTTCAAACCAGTTCTCAAGGTGGCTGAGCGTCAATTGAATTAACAGTTAAGGGTGAGAGCCTCAAAGAATGGGGGGTGGATGAGCATCGATAAGGTTTTAGACTTGGCCCCCATAATCCCCAACCTCAAGAACACGTCCGCTCTGCCCTCGCGAGGTTTCATCGGTGCAATGACCGGAGTTTGGGACTGGACTCGTTTGTGCCATGTGAGTTGATCGGCGCAGTCAAGAAGTCAACAGAAACCTCCTCAACTGTATGTGAATTGAAACAGCAGAACTTCGACCATCTGTCATGTTGGTGCATCAGTGAGTACAAGCCATTCAAAACCCATCAAGGTATCCCGGGTCTCTGTTCGCCAGTTTCCTGAAGTTGAAACATAGGCACGCTCATGGTGGTGTTATTCCAGGCGATTCAACACTGACCTTGGGGATGCTTAGCTTGAGGGAAATTGCTGGGCATGGCATTTCCTTGTACGAATTGAATGATATCGGACAGTGGGTGACTTTCCGTTAAGGTTTAGAACATTTCTAGATCTAAACGGGGTGCCAACGTCGGAGCTTTAAATGGGTGATGGGCTTTCCGATGCAATGAGCAATTCAACTTGAATTCGACGAGAAACGTCAACAATTTCTATATTTGGGCAAAAAATGATGGAAACAAGGGTCATTTGTATTGGATGACATTCAGAAAAGGTGATTTTGTTTGGAAGGGGGGTGGGGAGGCCTCTTCTAGATTTTTGATTTAGAAACAACTCGGAGCTCGAAATATTTTCCGGGGTCCTTGGACCCTTCAGGAACATTACTTCAAAAGGTAGTAGGTTTGCAATTTAGACTAGAAACTTGAATACTTGAGTCTTACGGAAAGTCACCCAGTATTGAAATAAACCGGGGGCAGGGTAGATTTGTGGCAAACAAGTGAAGAATGAAGTGTATCTACCTTGCACATATAGTAGTTAGGGATCTATTATTACAAGATCCGTCCGCAGTATATGAGTCAAGGAATGGAGAGTTAAAAGGCTATGAAAAGAAAGGGATGGGATTGGTGGCGGCAGTGCTGGGTCATCACAACCAGCAAGTAAATTCCAACATCAACTGTTATGACCCATGCCATAACTTGAAAGGATGACGGAACAAGGAGGGAAGGACAGCATAGGTCAATGTGAGGGAGAAAGTTGGGAGAAAGTCAGCAATGAACAAGGTACGGATAGATAAAAATAGAATGCCGCGTTGCCGGCTTGTTGAACCTCAACACCTGGGTGAAATTTTAACGGGTCCAGGACAATTAGTGTTGTCCGCGTAGTGAGGTGACCTCGAGGTGAACCTCGCCTCACCTCAAAATCAAGGCACCTTGTGTCACTTCATTGACAATGAAGTGGTTCAAGGTCACCTCTTGAGGTTACGCAAGGTGCATCAAAACAACCATGTGATGCATCACACATGCAATCATGTTCTAGCGCAGTGATGTGCGGTCCCTAACCGTGACTGCCCGGTTACGATTATCCTAACCATAACAGTTAGTAACAGTTGGTAACAGTTATGCATCAGATAACTTTTCCATAAGTTATTTGCAGGGTGGGCTGGCTCCTGCCAGGCGTGAGAAGTCTGGCGCCCAGGGGATTGCATGTCATTTTGCGTGCAACACTGTTAGCGCCAAGTTAGCGCGCTCGGACACAGACTCCACTACTGTTGATCCGACCTTTCATGCGTTTGAAATGCAGCACGATCTCGCTGAGGCTGAGTCAGGTGGCGGCTCCGATTCATTTTCTGGTCTTATGCATCAACATGCCCGGCTTGTTGACAATGACGTTGATGCTCCTGGTGAGCCCGTCATTGACCCGGACAGCTGGGAGAACATCAAGATCTCTGACCTTTTCGACTTCGCCAACACTGCGTGGTCCACAATGTACGGTGGCTTTGTTCGGCGAAGTTTCAAGGAAGAATTGGTATTGTATGAACTATTAGAAAGAGATGCTGAGGGTGAGGAGGATCTAGATGATGCAGACCAGCCTAGCTGTGACTCTACAACAGAAGATTTTTTATTCTCTTAATTGATTCACAATATATCCTATGTTTTCGTTGCGTTTCGAGCCCGCCGTTTACATCTTTATCTATATACCTGGCGCACAAAGGAGCCCTGACCACTGATTTGTCAGCCATAGCACTATATATGGCAAGTCGGTTATGAGTTAACATCAGTCGCTAACTGTTCCCTAACTGTTCCTAACTGTGCAAACCGTTAGCTAACCGGCACATCACTGTTCTAGCGGACTGCTACATACAGTAGTACAGTCACTTTGTTTCCAAAACTGCTAGATACATATGTAGATACTAAGTAAATCACAATATCAGATGTTTAGACTTGGTGTACGAGAGTGATACAGCAAACATGAAGAATGCGCTGATTTAACAGCAGTAGCCACCTTTACCTCATTTCAATACAAATACCCAAGGCTCTTATCTCGGGTGGCAATGAATGTCCCCCCTGTGCAAGCATTATCAGTTCCGTGCAAGCACAAGGAAAGAAACTTGGGTGTTCCGCAGAAATTGAATTTCTCTGGAACTCCTCAAAGCCCTTCAAGTTCAAATCCTCGTACCAATCTGAACACCTAGCTTTTGTGAAAGACGGAGGCCAACTACGTGATTTCTGGTCCATTCACTAAATCCGCAATTGACAAGCTCATGGCAGCTGGGAAATTTGCTGAACTGAATCAACTTATTCAAACATGAGGGAATATTCTTTAGGTTAATGCCTTTGTGGCCCGGTTTGTTAGATGCCTATAATTTACTATAGCATTTTGGTCTACTGTTCAATTCTAACAAGCTTTTGACCCGTCGCTACGCGCCGGGGTTTGCTTTACTCACCCGGCTCTGCACAATAGGCCTTCAGCTTGCCGGGGCTGCCGCCCCTGGACCCCGCCCTGTCTCAATCTTCCTTTTTCTTTTTTTCAATATAACAGAACTATGATTTATACTGCTACTGTCAAGCTACTATAATTTATAACATTATGGCATAAGGCATATAAGACACATTGCAAGCTTTGAGAAATATTCTAAATAATTATCAATCAATGATGACCTCTGGATAAACTATGTTTTTGGTTTTTGTTGTTTGTGCTTCCTCATCCCATATTGCCTTGATGTTGTGCACAGAAGTTACTCGAGAGATTGCCACATACAGTTGTCCATGAGCAAAGACAGATTTGCAAAGATTGAGCCCAACATATTTGACTGATTGACCTTGAGACTTGTTGATAGTCATAGCAAAGCAAAGGTGGACAGGAAACTGTCTTTGACAGAGCTCAAAAGGGATTTGAGTGTCTGTTGGAGTGAGGCCAATCCGTGGTATGAATACTGTCTGGACTTTATGCTGTCCTGTCAAAAGTCTGACTTCCAATACATGTCCTCTACTTCCTAGGCTGGTGACAATTCCCCGTGATCCATTGCAAACACCTTCACTGGCATTGAGGTTCCGCAGAATCATGACTGGGCATCCAACTTTGAGTGTGAGCTTGGCAAGAGGAAGACCGGAGCAGTTGATTGTGTTGAGATATTCCACTGGATACATGAGAATGCCATCCTGACCATTGCCTTGGTTATTCAGGATATAATCAGCACTATTGAAGACTTTGGCATCTCCAGGAAACATCTCCAGGATAGTCTTGTTGACATCATCCACATCATCATTCCGGCTCCAGAGAATTGTCTGTTCAGAGTAGTACCCGTCACTTTGACCTGGAACACGATGAGCTCCAGGGTAGATGTTGTTGTTCAGAGATGCAACTGAATTTTCTGCACACTTGAAGTGTTCAGGAAGAAGAATGTCATCCGCCTCATCTGTATGTCTGCCGTGACCCAGATCCAACTGCCATTGTGCAAAGATCCGCTCTGCCTCATGATTGGTGTTTAGCCGCATATTCTCAGTAAGCTTGAGAACTTGGATAGATGTCAACAGAGCAGACTGCTGAAGAGAAGCACCAAAAATCTGGGCTCTTGATCCCTTGACAATCACTGGAACAATCTGCTTGAAGTCGCCACCAAACACAACTGTAAGTCCACCAAATGGCTGGTCACAGTTGCGGATATCATGGAATGTGCAGTCTACAGCCTCATGATTGTGACGGTGTTGCATAGGAGCCTCATCCCAAATGACCAAGTCAGTGATGCCGATAAGGCCAGCCATATCTGAACACTTTCCAATATTGCATGTAGAACTCTTGTGGACCTTGATTGGAAATTTGAAGCATGAATGAGCTGTTATTCCCCCAATAAGAAGCAAAGCGGCAATTCCAGGAGATGCAACACAGAGAACAATCTTTCCCAGACTACGCAAATAATGGCAGAGGGTATTGTAGACATATGTCTTTCCAGTTCCTCCTGATCCATGAAGAAAGAAGCATTGTCCTGATCCGTTGGTGACTGCTGCAACAATGAGATCAAAAGCTGAGCGTTGGCCTGCATTCAGTCTTGGAATCTGTTGCATAGCAAGAGTCCCCTCCTCAACCATGTCATAGTTGCGCTGCTCAGCAATAAGGCAATTTCCAATCAATGCAACTCAGTTCTCCTGTGGCTTTGGCATGGTAGGCCAGTCATCAAGGCTTTTGTTGGTTGCATGAAGCAGTTGATCAATAAGATAGAGGCCATAGTCAAAGACTTGCTCTTCTGTTGGATTACGGCAGATGTTCTGGTTATGGAGTGCATGGCGCAGATCATCACATATTTTTGTGCGGAACTGGAGCCACAATTCTAAAGGATTGGAAGGAGAAATTTCCCAAAGAATTGTGACAAACAAACTGCAGAGCTGTTGCCCAGTTGCCATTTCTCCTGCTTCTTCCAGGCATTGTATCCACTCAATGTTGTCTTCAAGAAGTCCCAATTTCAGATAGGCTTCATGGAAAGTTCCACATATCTCAGAACAACCATTGACAATGACTGTGCGGAGATGTTGATAGGATCTTGCTCCCTTGACAGCTGTCAGAAGAAGATGCATGTAGAAGCGCTCTCCAGAGCTTGGATGGGCATAGTACATTTGACCAATGGCAGACATCCGTTGCTTGTTGCCCTTCCAAACAAATTTTGAAGGAAAATCTTGGTATAGCATCTCTCTGGCCTCTGGATACTGGATATTGGCTTTAAAGTATGCAGTGAGCTTGGTGTCCTTGGCCGCATTCTGTTCTAGAACAGTCCAAACATCCGGGGCCACATTCTCATCCCATGTGATGATCTGTTCACCTTCAAGATGGACTTGGAGGCGGACAACTGGTGGGCTTTCTTGGTGCATATGAAAGTGAAAGATCCGCCAAATACCCTCAAATGCAGAGACATATTGGGCATCAAGGTAAAGCTTGATCTCATCTCTGCAGCAACCAAACTCCATTGTGGTGCAATCATGACCTTTGTAGACATATTTGTAGATGTATTTAATGGCTTTGATGGAGGCAATGCATTCAACATTGATATGGCAACAGTATTTCCAGATGAGATAACGGCAGTATGCAACCACCCAAAGATTGTTGATCTGGTGACCCCTAACCTCAAATGTCTTGCCTGTATTGCGTCTCCGGAGGTTGGCATAGGAGTCATCATTGACAGTGGTTTGCTTGCGGAAAACCTTGGGAAATGATTTGGAACATTTGCCATCAACTTGACATGGAGAATTTGCATTGTTATGCTCAGCACCACAGGGAGTATGGACCATGAATGACTTCACCAACTCAAATAGCTCAGGTTCCTCATTCTTGTCAGGAAATTCTGCAGAAAGAAGACTGTCAACATCTTCTGGAGTGTGAAGTTTGTGGTCCTGATGCAAGAAAATGATCATATGCATGTGTGGAAGTCCTCTCTTCTGAAACTCAATAGTCCAGACTTGTGCCACAGCACGACCCATGATGCCATTTTCACATATGTCCTTGATGAGCTGCTCTATTTTGAGATGGAATACACGGCAAATGAAATCAGGGCGGTCACTGGGTGATTGTCCAGGCAGCAGAGCTTCCTGAATTTCAGGCCAGTTGGGATTTGCTGTAGCTGTTAGAAACAGATCTGCTCCATGAAAATAGCGGTTGATTGCCAAAGCATCCTGGCAGTTTTGAATCATGTTCCGTGTGCTTCCAGTAAAGGAGGATGGCAAAATTGTCCATTGTCCAACATCTGCTCCCTCTGCGTCTAAATCTGCTGCAACTGCATCCACAAGGCCCTGCCGGGTTGCTGACCGGAATAGATGCTGGTTAAATTTGACCCAATCCAAGTGACTCTGTTCAGATGTTGCCCAGCAATCAACAATGAACTCCTGCAGTAGCCTTTGAGAGAGGACGACATGGAGTGTTTCTCCATCATGGGGATGCAGCCTGTATAGGAAGTACTCAGTCTGTGAAATGTACTTCCAATTTTTTCTTGGAGCAACTGCTTGGCCCTCATCTTCATCCTCATCAGATATGAGATTGTGTGCAGATGCATCATCATCAACTTCAACTCCATTTCTGAAGGGAAGTTCTGGGTGCCAACCTAACTGGCCAGTTGGAAAGAGAAGAACATAATGAAGTGCATGGTAAAATGGATGCATTTCACTAATTCTGACATTGTCTTCTCCTCCTCTACGCCGTAAAATGATGTCACATGTATGTGCAGGCTGGTCACCATCTCCAGGTAGGATAACAGCAATCTCAGTGGCAGTGGGAAGATTGTAGTGCCTGCGGTCAGAGTCACAGTCAAAACGGAGAGCAATGTTGCACTGATCCTCTAGGCTCATGTGACAGGTAAGCTTATGCCTGCTTGTAGAGATGGACTCCTGGATGGTGTTGGTAAAGCATGTCCTGTAGAACTTGCATAGTGTGGCAGTCCAAGTCTGCATTGGCATTATGTGCCATCCTCCGATTCAGTGCCTCTGCTGGGTCATAAATGTAAAGTTGGGCATAGACAGGATTATCTGCCACTGGGAGGAGGGACCCTGAAAAATGTGACAGCTTTCCTTGAATTTTGAAAAGATATGGTCCTCCACCACACTGATTTATTGCATGATCCTGCTTGACACCAACAGATGACATTGCCAGTGTGTTATTGTATTTCCAAATTTTAGTGCAGAAATCCTTAGAAAGGTCATCCATGCCAGTCAAAAGTTGAATGAGCTTGGGAGGTGGGGCATGAAGTCTTGGCAGTGTAATCTTTCCATCAAAACAGCACATGCCAAACTTGGGAAAACACTTGGAGGATTTTGAAAGGCGCTCATCCAACCAATGTAGAGCGCTGCAATGTTCACATTTGACATCCATTTGTCCAAGATAGTGGACAGGTTGATTGCGGTCAAATGGTCTCCGTGCAGCTCCTTCATCATTATGGACACGGGTGTTATGGCGTCTAACAGCACATGCAGCGGGAACAGGATGGTTGACAGGTAGAGCAGGTAGTGCAGGTAGAGGAGGTGGCAGAGGAGGTGGCAGAGGTAGAGGAGTGGCAGGGGTAGAGGAGGTGGCAGAGGAGGTGGCAGAGGTAGAGGAGGTGGCAGAGGTAGAGGAGGTGGCAGTGGTTGAGTCTAAACTCTGATTATGAGAATTTGTGTTGTAGAAATCTGTTAAGTGAAAACTTACAGCAGGAGGCATAGGGACTGGTGATGGTTGGCGTCTACAACATCCTTGTTGAGGAGGAACAGGGATAGCAGGAATAGCACCCTATACTCATCAAGGATAGCTTTATGATATTTAGACAGATCTATATTTACATACAGATATTGATCCAGAAGCAGGTAAAATCATAAAACTTCCACTTTGAACAGAAGAAGACGGAGGCACAGATGTTTGAGGAACATTTCCATGGCGTCGGCGCTGCACAACAGGCATTGGCGGAAGAGCAGCCAATTGTTGGGCAAGATTTTCAGGCAAGTGTGCATATTCATGGCCATTAAATTGGACCACATGAGGAGGAGGAGGATGGGTAACAAATGGGTCACCATGAACCATGTTAGTGGCAGTAGCTATGGGAAGAGGCAGAGGAACAGCAATTTGCAGAGACTCTATTTGGGGGTTTGGGGAGTGAGTTAGTCACACAACGCGTTTGAGGGCTATCTAATACACGGGCATTACGCTCATGGGTCTGAGCAGCAATTTGGATACACCGAGGAGTATTTAGTGGTGTTTCAGTCCTTTGAAAAAATTTGTTAGCATTTCTGAACTTACATGGCAAGGCTATATCAATTGTATGCCAGGAACTGAGATGTGGAAGCTATTCTGGTGCAGCTGTGCAATTCGATCAAAGCAAGAGAAAAGTGAATTCAGTGTCAACAGCTGCAGTTGATAGTGGAGATTCAATCCCAAATGGGAAGGGGAGGCAACTTTAAGCCCGCCAACCAATCTCCCTGCAAGCTGTGCTCAGAAAGAGGTCCAGACCAAAAGGTCTTTAGTCAACCGGCAAACACTCTGTGAAAGAGAGGCCAGGGAGGTAGGACTTTTCAGAGCTTCACCTTGATCTTCTAATCTCTCCAAAGACCTGATGCAAAAACGGCTGCAGCAGGAAGCTTAACCACACCCCAGCTCTAAGAAGAGGGTCCAGAGAGTCCAAAGCAGCCAGAGAGCCCAGAGTCCAGAGAGCCCAGAAAGTCCAGAGAGTCCAGGAGAGGGGGTCCAAGGGCCAGAATCCTGTTTTGATCTGAGAATTGCAGAAGAAAGAGGCAGGTGTGGTCACTGACCACAGAGAGGAGAAGATCTGGATAAAAGTCTTAGAGCAGGTGAAATCCCAAAGATCCAGATGACACACCTTACAACAGCCAAAAAAAAGCAAAATTCACCACCAAAAGCAAACCAAAGTCAGGGGAAAGTGATCTGCAGTTCATAAGAAAATAGATGTGACCTCAAGGAGCCATAGCTTACATTGAATCACTGACAACCCTTCCAAATATGCAGTAACAGGTGCAGAGAACACTGGAAAGGCATTTTCAGAACCGAAAAAAAGGCCCAAAAAAGCAAAGTATTTAGGCTTTACCTTCGGTGAAAAACAGCAGAAACAGCACAGATTATGTGGTATAGGGGTTGAAAAGCTTTTCAGGAATGTGAAAAGGACCAACAAAGTGTGGATTGTTGTGAGAAATGAGGCCCAATGGGTTGGATGGAGGTAATGTGGGTAGGATTGGCAAGGATGACACATTGTGTGTGTGTTGCACCCTGTTTGACTCTGAAGGCTTTGCCTTTGACCGCAGCACAGGCTGAGATTTCAGAGTCCGCTTATTACATAACATCATTATGTCAGCAAAAGACCATTGTGTTTTAATATATAGGATCTTATCAAGTTCATCACGATTTAACCAAATATGGTTTATCGCAGCAGATGGGAAAAGGCAAGGGGCAATCACCGACCTTGCAAGGCCCTTGATTAGAGTCTGTTTGGTAGCCATAATCATAATCAATTATGATTATTGATGGCTGCCGGACTTATCTGCAAGCCAAATTGGGAGTGTGTCACGGCCAATAAGATTGCCTCGCCGCAGCTCACTGCAAAAATGCCTCAAACATGTGTTTGAGGTGTTATAAACATGTTTATGGCTACTTGCTTTAACCCCCACTACCCCTGCTAATACATGTAAGGGGACAACCCCTCACAGTGCCATCCTTGCCATTTCTCAGTCAGTTCCTCTCTGTTTTCCACGATTCAACTTTGTACAACCTCGTCTCGTCCCATTGTACTCAACTACCGTTCCATTGTACGCGCCTTATCGATTCCTCAATCGCTCGACGCGCTCATGTTGTACATTGTGTGTTTCTCATTGTTTCTCTTTGTTCTCACTTCGTACAACTTCGTTCTACCTCGTTCCACTTTGTATACCTTCATATTGTCACCCCAAACCTTCCCGAGCACGTCCCTGACCGTCCCAAGCTTCTTTCATGTTCCCCCTGTTCCTATCTAGGCCGCTTCATTTATATTCAGCATACCTCACTACATTTGGAGACCCCCATTAGTATCACCCTTGGAACCAAATAGTTTAGTGTCTGTATATAGACAGAACGCCTACACAGGAGATCCCCATCCTATTCTCTCTGGATCTCCTGCTAGGTGAGTAGTTAGGTAGCATTTCTTTGAAATGACGTTGACTTTGGATCTCCTGCTAGACCTTGTCCGACTCCGTTCAACAGCCTGAGCAGTCGCCCTTACAATACTACCTACAATGCCTGCTGGAGCCGTCTGGATCTCTGCTGAAGAGACCTCTTTAGTTGACTTTCTTCTTGACAACAAGTTGGAAGCCGGGGATGGAGGCTACTTCAAGACCACAACATACCGACGGGCCGTTACCCACATTGCCCCTCTGCACGAGAGATGCATTGTCAAGACTGTGAAAGCCTGTCGGAACAAGTGGTGCGCGGTCAGTATCTGATCTCTTGTTGTAAAAGAGAGACCACTGATGATCATGCAGTTTTGCAAGATCTACAAGATCATTCGTGCAATCCAGTCTGTCTCAGGCTGGGTCTGGGACGACAAAACGGGGGCCACCATTACGGCGGATTCTTCTTCATCCTGGGACCACTATGTCAAGCAGCATCCGGCAGCCAAACCTTTTCGCAACAAGGGATGGGTGCACTTCCGCAAAGTCGCACTCATTATGCTGTCGACTGCTGCTGGTTCCAATATTTTTCATCCTACTTCCACCCTCGCCTCCAATGATACCAACAATAATTCAGTTTCTCCTGAACCCAAATCTCCTCCCAAAGCCTTGGCAGACCCTCAAGATGTCGATGACTTGGACCATGAAGAAGTAAGTGATTATCTTTCAACATTTTCTCTATTTGCAAATTAGAACTTCTATAGACCCCACTGCCGCAAAGCTCTGGCTCTCGGAAACAAGCTCGCAAGGCAGCTACCCCTCCTTGCCCTGTGTCTAAGCGTGTTGGCGCTTTGCAAGGTGCTGCGGCTCTTCAAAGTATGTTGGAAACCCTTGCCAACTTTAATACAGCCTTCACAGCCGCCCTTGCCCCCCCTTGCTCTTGCAATTGCTCCCTTGCCTGTTTGTAGGACCAATGTGATGACTGCTGTGCAATGTCTCAAGGCTGATTAGCTTAATGTCACTGAGCAAGTTGTGCTCATTGACTTCTTCAGAACTGACCGTACAGCAGCTGACATTTATTCTGCCCTCACTGAGCCTGATGTCCGCAAGGAGTGGGTCCGCATTCAACTCAAGAAACTTGGTGTTATGGTTTTCTAATGTTGTGGTAATGTCGCTGCCCCTACTCTCCTTGAAAATACTATCACAGATTTTATCTACATCTTTTGCTCTTCATAATAACCTTCTCTCATTTACACTACATTCATTTACAACTCCTTTAACCTTTACTTGCTAGTACCTGTTGGTAATCATTCCACATGGCCTCCGCAATATCATTCCTCATCGCCGTTGCTCTGTCCTTCTCTGCTTGAGTGACTGCTCCATCTGCTAATGTCCCAAATTCATTTTCCTGGGGGTATTCATTGATATCTCCAGGATTGTGATCCATAATAAAATTGTGA
Source organism: Crassisporium funariophilum (assembly GCA_014925845.1). Lineage (NCBI taxonomy): Eukaryota > Fungi > Basidiomycota > Agaricomycetes > Agaricales > Crassisporiaceae > Crassisporium > Crassisporium funariophilum. The sequence continues at coordinate 108,258 of JACGCL010000013.1, forward strand.
GTTGCAGCAAGGCCAGGGGGAGCTTTGGTCTGAATTGCCATCGAAAATTGTGGAGGGCGAGTAAGAATTCCAAAGTGCTTCTTCATGACCCCATAAATTTGCTCAACAATGTTATGTGCTGAAGCGTGACACAAATTGAAGAGTTCCTCTCGGTTTGCTGGCCTGTAAATCCAGCTGTAACAACTCTGCACATACAATATTTACCGTATATCAGCTCTTGCCCATTCTGCAAGGTGGTAATGCACACCACGGTACGGAACAAGTAGTGAATCACAAATTCCGAATCCTGCATCCGCAAGATAGAATTTTCCAACCGGGATTTTAAGATCGGTGAGACGGGAGTGCGCATACATGGTGGCATCGGCAGCTGAGCCTTCCCACCCACTAATAAAGTAGACAAACTTCATGGAAAATGAAACACAGGCAAGGCAGTTTTGAGATAAACCACCTTTCCGGTTTTGAGCTGCCTGTCTGTCTTCTGCAGTTGGACAACAATTAATATGTGTCCCGTCCATGGCACCAATAGCGATGTCAAACCAGGGACTGAATCTCGGTTGATGGATGTACTCTGATATTGGATCATCTGAATGAGGAAGCTGAACATATTTCTCATAGAAAGGCCAGATGAAACTGCACAAAGAATTCTTGTAAAATATCTATAATATTGGTTGGCTTGGGGTGCTTCTCACAATAAGAAAAGAAATACTTCAATATGGTTTTGTTTGACCGTTGAAATCTTTTGCCAATGTGCCTGATTGATAGGCCAGTGACAGACATATACAGGAAGATAGCAACCTGTTCTTTTAAAGAAACCTGCCTACCATCTCCAAGCATGCAGAGTAATTGTAGTTCTTCTACAAAAGCCAGGAATACATGGAGGCACATTCCAAGCTCTGTGCAAATCCGATCTAGATGTCCGTGTATCAACTCCTCAACCCAAGCTTCACCACTCAACTTTGAATTATGATATTCTTGTTTCCAGTACAATGGGGATGCATACAGAGTCGTGGCAATACCAATAACATTGACAAGATATGCCGCAGCAAGTATTATCTGCTGCCGCCGTGCTTCTGGTGGTGGTGGAGGCATGAAAAGAGGTGCGAGCAACGATAAGACACACTTGAGATTGCTTGATAAGACGTACGTGACAGGATGACCAAGTTTGGCGACAGGCGGAAAGTGCCGGCTGCCATCAATAATCATAATCAAATATGATTATGGCTACCAAACAGACTCTTAGTGGACTGTATATTGGGTATGGTGTTATACATTTTACTGGCCTCCAAGTCAATTAATCTGAAGAAAAAAAATTCCGGGCTGTAACAATCACCAATAGAACAATTTCATAGTATTTTTAGAGTTATTTATGGGCTCGTACAGTTTGCGCGCACCTGGTGCCCAGTTGACGAGAAGAACAACGGATGATCGGAGTTTGAACCGACTTAATGCCTGCTGGGAAAATGCCGGCTTCAGAATTTGCGAATGCCTGTATTAGTTGCCAGTCACATATAACTGAATTCATGCATGAACCCACTGGGATCAAATTCCGCCTTCGAAACAGGTGGAATACTGTATAATAGGGCAGCCACAGTAAGTCACATGGAAGTGAACCACAGAGCCAACAACCAAAAGTGGGTGATTTATGCTTATGCAAGCAGACCCAAAAACGGTCACCGAGTGGAGACGACTGAACCTTACCGAAGCAAAGGCGCTCGGAAGTTCGATGTATGATCTACTGATAACGAGCACCACTACAATTCAACCTCTGATGACAGGCTAATTCAATTGGAGCTAATTTTTGAAGAGGCCCTCAAAATTCATCAGGCTTAGTCTAGGCCTGCGTCAACAAATTGGTAACCCCGTTTCTCATGTCAGAATGGAGTTTGGGGTATGTTCTACATTCAGAAATCTGCAGTTTGCCATGTGCACTGTCCGAGAGCTGACCGTGCAAATGAATAGCTTCTCATCGGTTGCGAATTCACTCTGTATAAAGAATCAGCGAGATTTCTGAAGGCGGAGGATGAACCACACGGACATGATGTCCGTCAATCCCTGCCATTAATTTCAGGTTCAATTGGAATGAATTTCAAAAATGGATCATTACCAGTGTCTTCGAGTGTCAGTTAGTTCTTGATAACTTTTTGGAGATGGAAAAAGCCCTCCCAACAACATAAATGTCCACTTCGTGCTCTTTCTCGTTGCATGTGGACTCGCAATTGGATTTCATAGCGTTTATTAGAGGACGTCTCTCCCTAGCGCTGATCCGGGAGATTCCCTACGGCGCACTCCTATAAACCAGTATAGGCTTTTCATGAATAAAATGAGCTGGAGGCAATCACCGTTGTGAATTTTGTTTGCCTTGTAAGGACAATTCCACGGTGCTATTTAAGTTTCCCTCTTTAACATTTACTTTCGAGAAGGATCGCTGATCGATCTGCGACTTGCCAAACGACGCTATATTTGCAATGTCATCGTCGAACATAACGAAGGAGTGCCCATTTTCCACAGTCAAAGAAGGACCCCATCATCAGTTTTACCGAAATTGAGGTGACATTTAGTCCTGGTAAACAGCAGCATTGCCGCAGTCACAAAAGCGGAGAGTTGTACCCTCACAAGTAGGGTCAGCAGATCCGGGAACCACGGGACATATTTTGAGATGGACTAGGGGGTGCAAAACCTGAACCTCAGGCTGGAGGCGCCTTGCATGTAGATTTGCTTTACACGCCTGATAAAGTCGTACCCGTTCAGTAGTCCATATACGCCGTCGGGCCTGACCAGAAGAACTACAGCACATTTTTGAATTATCAGCACTCAATAGCCTGACTAGGAAATCGTACATGTCTCGATTACTCTCAGTACGGATGGTCATTCTATGTCTACGATTTTAGCAAAACATCTAGTGGGTGTAGATCCTACAGACGATTCAGCGTTGGTTTGAATGCATCTGCTCTCCAACCAGCGGTGCCCATGGCAAAATTATGATGTGATCTGTGAGTGACCGGCCTAGTTTGTCATTTCAATTCCTCTGGTTGGTTAGGTCCGTAGGGTCGGGTCCATTCGAAACACCTGCTTCCCTAGGTTCTCCAGCAATACTTCGAGGAAAAAGAACAATACTTTTAGTCAGGGATAACAGTGTGTATGGTTCTTTCCCTAGTCAAGCTATGTGACGATCCTAGGAGTGCGAATTAATCTTCTCATCACAAGTCGGCGATGAGGGCGCAAACTTCGAAAAAGGAAGTTAGGAAGTGTGGGCTAAGTACGTATAAAAGAGATGACGACCATGTTCGAAGAACATGAAACGAGAGCCAAGGCCTCGGCTCCAATTCAGAATAGTCGGAGGAGTTAAATTAGGAGACAGGGTATGAATCACAGAATATGAACACAAGACCTATGCCCCCATTTATTTCTCCGACGTTCGATCCATCAGTATATATAGACGCCCAACCTTACATTTAAGGAATGCTTTCATGATCAGCGGAGTGGCAAGAGCAGCTGTCTACGCCGGATGCCAGAAGGCAGAAGAGTTACTGAGTGAGATACCAACTATACCTACATAATGGATTTTGACCTGTAGGAATTGGTGCATGTAAACAATATTCGCACCTTATAATCGACTTCAGTGATACCGACAATCTAGAGGAATGGCTTTTTTGTTTTACTTTTTGATCTATGCTTAACTGTCCCTTGAAGCGTACATCTTATGTATAGGACTAGCATGTCAGCTTTCTATCAGGCAGATGGAAAAAAACTGGAAACTAAGATTCAAGAACCATCGCCTCAACCGTGAGCCAGCCAGGCTATTTATATTTTCACGGTCAGCTCTCAGACAGGCGATGTATCACAATACCCTAATTCACGGGACAAACATGCGAGAGGAAGCATGCATGTAGCAAACTGCAGATTTTAGAATGTGGAGCATACCCCAACTCCATGCTGACATGAGAAACGGGGTGCATTATCGGTGTATGAAGCAGGCCTACACTAAGCTTGATGAATGTTGAGAGCCTCTTTAGAAGTTAGATCCAATTGAATTAGCCTGTCCTTCCATGACGATCATACATGGAACTTCCCAGGGCCTTTGCTTCGCGTTTGTGGTACAAGTTCTCAATACATCTCTCAATTGGTGCATCAGGGTGCGGCTTTTCAGAAGAAGACTATAATTCTTAGAGCAGTAGGTGCACAGAGTTTCAGGGGGCACGGCGCACTCGTACCGGACATCACATTATGACACTGACCTCGGATTCCGGATCAGCCTATTGGAATTTACTCGCTGGTCGTGATGACCACGCCGCCGCCAACTCGCCGCCACCGTTCGCACTTTGTTGTTAGTGGTAACTCTCGTAGCCTTAGATATCAAATAGTATAAATATTCGTAGTTACATTATGTACCTCACTCGTTTGTAACCCCTCCCACCGATTGATTTCCACACAGCCCAAGAACCACGAATTCGGGTTTGCCTGCTTCTTCACCTCTTTCGTCACCCTCCGACAGGATTACCTTCAAAGCATTGGATGCTGCTCTGTCCACAACCCAAGGACTCCTTGACGAAATCGCGTATCCGAGAGCAAAGGCCGGAGCTTCGAAGCTTCACGGCCTCGGCACATCGTTCTTCGTGCCTCCCACCACCACCGCATACCGCCACCGCCGTTTTCCTGGACGCACGCTCAACTTACGCCGCCGCTATTTGCCATGTCGAAACAGCAACCTAGGCCTCTATCATCCATGTATGCCCCACCGACGTTGGCCATCGCTCCAGCCTGACATGTCCCAGCCGCCTTAGACACCACCCCCATCCGACACCCGTGCAACGCGCTGGTTGCGCAGTGCTCGCTCTTCCCGTAAGCCCCACCCTTGTGTATTCAACTATCCGAGACTGACACGTCACAGACACCCGAACGCCGGCACCCCGCAACATCCCTACCAGCTCGCACACTGTACACAGCGGACCCGAACCTCCCCCGACACCCACGATGAAGGGTCATCGCCATCGATTAAGCCCGCCATGCCACCTCCTCCGAGCCCTCATTTCTACCCCCTCGTTCCCTGCGCCTGCCATCGCCGCCCATATGTCCTCCTAAATCACCCCTTTCCTGCTTGTGCAGCTGCTGTGCTGCTCATTCGTTTCCCCAACCACCTCAACTGTGAGCCCCAAGCTCGTCCCCACTTCCGCGCCCCATCCGCCCCCCGCCCCGCCCCGTGGTTGCCTTCGCTGCCTGTCTAGGTCCACCCCCGCTCGTTCTCGTTCGTGCAACTGCGGTTCCCGCCTCCTATGCCTCTATTTCAGCTTGTTCCTCTTCCGGCTCACTGTGTGTGTACCCCTCCCCCTTTCTATGTATCAAAAAAAGACTAATATTACTCTCATTTAAATTACGAGGCCATGATTGAATCTGGAGGGCTCGTTACGCCTCACTACAAACCATCCAACTCGCTGTGAGTAAAATGTAGTCGTTTATTAACCCTATACAGTATGCTGGCGAGGTGGGCTTACACACCTGAGTTACTTACGTAACGTAGTCAGCGAAAATTATTCCATTCCATTACAGTGTAACTTCGCTTCACCTCACTTGCTTGAACTGTACTCTTTCAACACAATGACCTATGTTCAATAATGAGAACTGTCTGGAAGGTATCGAAAAGGAGATTTCGAAAGTAAATAATAAGGTATGGGAATGAATAGCCTGCGACAAACGACGAGTACGGTCCACCTACTTCTCCATACCATACCCTGGATAACTTGTATTGGCGCTCGGGACCAACATCTCGAATTCGGGACCAGGAAGGGGCATGCCGCCGTTGAAGACTGGCTTGAGATGGGGATCTGTACCCTCTTCCCAAACAAGAATCGTGTCAGCATGTGGCCTCCCGGGGAACGGCGTCACGATGGTCGGTGCGAGACCACCATACATATTCTCCAACTTCTTCGTACTCTTAACTTTTGAGGATACCAGCAGGCCGAGAGACCAGCACATAACAGCGATAGCGGCAAGGACCAGCGGCAGGAAGGCGGCACTGTATCGTTGGTTGTAGCACGTCGCTAGTTTACCTCCTGTGCTCAGCACCGTCACTGGCGCACTGCCCAGCGCCGCCCATGCGTTGTATCCCGTGCTCGCGAGGATATACGAAGCCCCAACTCCTCCAGCCCATTTCGTTACAACCGAGGTGCTGAAGGTGTCTGCGCTAAAGTATGTTGAGTTGATCATCGTGAGGGTAGTATCATCCAAACTGGACACGCCGAGCATAGCGGCTCCAATCTGCGAGAACAGTGGGCCCATGCTCCCTGGGCCGTGATTCAAGCCATTCGTGGTCGTCCCCAAGGAATAGCGTTGGTAGATAAAGTGCTGCGTATTTCCTGCAGCATTATCCGACAAGGTATATCGCTCAATGGGGTCGAATTCAAGGAACATGGTGTCCCCAGTGCTAGAAGGCTGGATGTCGAAGTAGCTAGCTGTGACGATGTGAAGATCGCTCGGAAGGCGATTTAGCTCGGTCGTCAGACGACCTTCGCCATCGACTTCGAGGGTGGCCTGTACCATGTTGACTTGGGTAGTTGTGGCACATACCATTTCCGAATGACCCTGGATGGCGCCTTGGTCGACAAAGAAAGAGCCGCGCATTTGGTATAACGCACACGCCGCTGGAAGTTTCTTCACCGACTCCGAAGGAATCGCGACGTTGAGCTTCTGGTGGACTTCCTCCGAGCAATTACCGAGAATAAATCTTGCGAGGTCTGCGTTTTGCACACCGTTGATGGATGGTGGCCACCAAGCCGCTGCCTGCGTCTGCCAGCTGTACTGAGAATAAGACGAATTGTAGCTCTGCCAATATCCAGCACCGGGCACGACGTTTGAAGAATTGTACCAGGGACGCATCAAGTCGCGGACACTGTCAGCAGCTTTCGCAAGCGGGTCACGTAGATTGTCTGGGCCGGTATACTTTGCCATCCTCGTTGATTTGTACAAGTCGTCAGGAAGGAAGTAGTCTTTGGCTCTGCCGAACAAGCTGCTGGTGTCTTCCTGTCCAATCATCCCCAGACCCATGCAACCTATGTCGACCTCTAGCGCGAGAGTCTTAGGCACGACAACTTTCTGGTGCTTAGTTAACTGGGGTACTCCAACGACCATCCTGACGCCGGTTTCGTGGGGAGCAACCGCGAGGCCCAACTTAATTGTTGGATTCGGGACTATCTCCCCTGATGCACCGAGGAAATAGTTGTTCAGGTCGAATATATCCTTCCTCGTGGTGTTATATCGTCCGAGGTTTGTGGGCATGAGAACATCGCTGTCTGTCGAATTCAGGATACGGAACCCGGACGAATCGCCGTATGTGGAGTTGCGCCATGCAGTACAGAGGCGCTCGGTCACATTGACGCCGAATACGTGATCTTGCGCAGCATCACACCTGTATGAGTTGACGGAGCTGGGGTCCGTGCCGTTAAGCATGTATGATTCGACCAGCGTGCGTGCATGACTTTCTGACCGTACGGAAGCAGGGACATCTTGGAATGGAGGACCGGGAATTTCGCATGAGAAGAAACCAATGAAGCCTACATCGCTCAAGCTCACGAAGAGCCCGTAGCAGAGGGACAATATGAGGGCGACAAGGAGATATGAGGAAGGGCTGGGATCTCTGTTCTTTCGAAAAACGCGTTTCACAATCCATTTCAGAGAGCTAGACGTGGATGTCGATTTCCCAACAATGCGATTGAGGACGTCATGGGTTTCGATTGGAGCTGTACGCGGAGAGTGACTGAGAATAATGGACCCCAGGAGGAAGAGTCCCCCATAGGCTAGGATTTGGATGACAACGCGTACAATGAAGGTGATTTGACCAATGGTCAGTCGATCTGTTATTATGAGCATGGTCTATCGTTTCGGAATGAAAGTGAGCAAGTGCGAAGGGGTTTGATACAGAAAGAACAAATACTGACATTTACCGCCTGCCTGTCGACGACGAGAGTGATTTCTAGTAAAAGAGTGAATGAAGCAGCGGAAACTCTCTTGAAGGAATTTTATGTCGATCTTTATCAACTCAATATGCTAAAACCTTGCTGGAATGGGAAGGGAAATTGCGCACGCGAGTCGCCACCTGTCTGAAATTGGCATGACGTGTCTAACGCGAGGAAGTAGCACATACCAAGACCATCTTGGTTGTCGAAACCAATTCAACGAAGCTCTGCAGGGTTACATATACATGCTACCCTGCGCTTGTTCCCTATGGAAAAATGAATCTGCCAAGACGGTTCTGCTTTGCCGACAAATTGTAGATAAAAATAGACGGTTATTTTGTTGGTGAATCCTGGCAACGTTGCATACTGTGAAGCTCATGAATTTGGCACAAGATGGTCGATTCGTTTGGGAACTTCATTGGTGATGTTAAGAGTGAACGACATAGCACTCATTTTACACAAGCCAAGGCTCAATGCGGGTGCGATGGTCTGAACCGAACATGGTGAGATTTATATCAATCTTCTCCAAGTCACACCGCCTTCCATCGCGGCTCCGCAGCTGGTGACAGAGTGAATTGAGTGGTGTGCGGGATAGAAATCAGCCCGTACGCCCGCCAAAGTTCACAGAACATGAGAGGCATCTGAAAAATTGGGGCGCCCACCTGGATGAGCGCTGTGGAGCAAGAGTACTTATGAGGCGGATAAAATTCATCGAGAATACAGCAGATAAACAAACGAACATTGTGAGAACCATGAAGCGTTTGAAGTAGATACAAGCAATCGCGTTACCAAAATCTAAGAAAAACAAGCTATGTTTGCGCAGCTATCAGGAAAAGTCAATAGAATGTGTTTATCACGAAAGCAAACAAACCTTGCACATACTAAAATCATACTTCTGAAGCACCATGTGCCGTTGGTGAAGGAACATATCCATCATTTAGAGGTTTAGGGTTGTACAGACAGACAAGGCCTTTCTCGAGATAGCTAATGCCACCCCACGCAACGACATACGATAGTCGGTCGGGAGTGCAACAGGAACACGAGTAAGGACCCATGCTTCAAGGTTCAAATACTGGAAGCAAGAATGATGGGGATGAGTTGCATCCAAGGTGAATTGGAACTTGCATCAAAATGTCATATCCTGAAACACACCCGCGGGTGCACACTCATTCAAACCTCACGATGACCGCTACCAACCAGACGCTTCCTTTCGGAATCCGTGGCTTCATGTACCCCTGTCAACTTCTTGGTTCGATCAATGTCTCATTGACTCACGACGGAGAGGCTGGAAATAAAAGGGAAAACTGGCGGACAGCAGTCATCTGGAATAGAGGGTCGAGCTAGTAGTTCACTGATCATCGCATTATTTGTGGTGCGATCCTTGTTCTACAACCGACGCGCTCGTCAGATTCCCAACCACGGTCACTATTCTTGCTTAACCAACTAGTGCAACCATTCCATCTAGCTGGGAGAGATGTCGATGAAGTCCTGCGTAGGACCACAAGTCATCAATGCACTCCCTGTCCCCGCTGCCAGGCGAGTAACATCAGGGTACAGCATCATCTCTCGGCCCTCGCGAACATTAAAATTGTCGAGTGCAGTGTAGTCAATCGAAGAAAGTGCGTAGTACTGGAACTCCGCGGTAATGTAAGATCTACAACAGGCGGGTTTACGTACAGGGCGGTCATTGATTTCTGGCTCTAACATCTCCAGGACCTCGTGAATCTTCTTGATGATGGGATAATTCATAGAGATCTTGCTGATGCTCTTGTCCCCTATCAGCCTCTTGCGTCTTTGAGAGGCTGTTGAGTATCTCTTTCGCACGTTTGAGCGTTTTGTGGACCGTGAACAAGTCCTCGCCGTTAGTTCTGCGAACCGACATGGTTGTTCTGAGCAAGTGACAATGAGGCGACAATCTACGTGGGACCCGTTGTTATTTTTCGCAACCCTATATTGCTGTTGCAACGACAGGACACTGATACCCCAGTCCTTGGATTCTAGACTTGACTGCATCATTTAACGATTTCTCACAGACCCTAGCTCTCGAATGGAATCAATCCGTCCAAGCGACGAAGTCCTAAACTCATCGAATTGGATGAAATGTCTGCCTTTTCTATCTTCCAAGCACACGCGCAGTCCGAAGGAATGGAACATCGTTGGCTACTGCCGAAAGTCCCCCTTTGCCGCATCTACCCCCTGCATGAACCCGTGCTCAAATTCCCAATAAGCCTTGCCATGATCACTCGTGCGTCGCATCGCCCAAGCGCCCTTGAATCCGAGCTGAGAAATAGTCGCAGACGATGGAGGAGAGGCGAGGATGAACTCGTATGCATCATCCCAGCCTATGATAAACCCCTCTCCAAAACGGGCATGATCATAATGACCCGGGATTTGCGACCAGTACTGCACATGCTTTCCTAAATACAGGATGAGCATGCTTGAAACCTGCGAGAAGTCGAAATTTCCCACCGAGTGCATCGTCCTTCATCATATCACGAGCAGAGGCACGCCCTCTCACCTCGTCCCGCCCAATTTCCCTCATCTTCGTGCCAACGAAGTTTGGAAACACGCCTCTCTCCACCGCATCCCTGAAGCTCCACCCCGTATCCCCGCCATGTTGCTTCTTGTACGTCCAGAAGAACCACCCGCCGCAACACCGTTCAAATAGATCCAGCTGCGCCTTCACCCAATTTTTTTGCTCATCCGGCGTGCCCCTAAACGAACCGGGGTTAAGCGCGCCAGACCATTCACCCACAATAATTCCCCCGCCTGCGCGCCCCAGTTTTTCGGATACTGCAGCGAGCATACGAGGGAAGGAGGCTGAGGGATCTTGTAAGGCACGTGTGTGGTCCTCGGCGGAGGTGTTAATGTCGGAAGAGGTGAAACAGCGGTAGAGGTGGTGATCGAGTACGGTGAGTGCGGTAGATGAGGAATGGTGCGTGACAAAGTCAGCGTAGGTCTCAGTTCTCCAGCATTCACCCATGTAAATGGGGAGGGTGCGGTCTTTTGATCGGAGGTGCTTGATGGCTGAGGCGTACCAATCCCGGAGTGCGTCGTCTGAAGGAGGACTTGGCTCGTTCAGGAGCTCGATCCCGACAACATTGTATAATGGAGGGTTGTGACACTCGGTGAATGCTTGTAGGTTGTCAAGGAGCGCCTCAAGAACGCGGATGGTGACTCTTTGATTGTGGGGATCGCCAAAGAAATTGGCCTTGTCCGAGGTCCCTGCGTGAGTGTCGTTGTTCTGCTTCCCAGGAGCTGCGTGCAGGTCTATGCAAATGTTAATCAGGATGTAGTACATGAGTTGGGCGATGAACTACCGATTAGAACGCCGAGTCCGTAGCGAGAAGCTATGTCTATTGCTCGAGTGATTCGTGACCATGCCCCACAGTAAACATCATGAAATGGCTGGAAATCTGTGCCATGAAGAACAGAAGGCTCGGCTCCGCAAACGTGATAGTAGCCTATCTGGATCCCCGAACTGGCACATCAGAATTGTAATGTCACAGCAAATCGATACTCACTGGTATTCTTACGGTGTTAATTCCGCGCTGAGCAATCCACTCCCAGTCTGTTTCTTGTATCCAGGTGTCCCAATGTTTCTCCAGAATATCCTTTGCGTTGGATCCATGAGCAATGTCAAGGTCGCTTTGACCGGGTGCTGATGCGCAGCGGAAGGGTTCGTCTGTGATCCAGCGCTCGAGTACAAACCATGATCCTAGGGCGAAAGATCTTATAATTCAGTGCAAGTCTTATATCAAAATTGTAGATGCAATCTCTCACCAAGGTTTACTCCTCGTTGTTGTCGGTAACGGAAATGATCTTGAGATATGTTGTGCTCTGAGAAAAGCGGCTTTTGTATGTCGTTGCTGCGACTTTGCAACTTCTCATAAAGCCTTTTCATGATCAATGGTGTTGAAACTGTTGTTTTTGAAGCGAGAGTCAACACGTCTGCTTAAATAAATGGGTGACGTCATTTGGTCCACGCCACACTCGGAACGGTGCCTGGTTGTCCTGGGCCTCCGCCGCTCACTACCGATAAACGTCTTGAAATTCGGAAACAGCTCTTGCAACGGGTCATTGACATTTAATCGGTCAAAGCTTCACAGCCAGTTGACAGTTCCTCGGTTTTGTATTGAGGGTTCTGACATACTGAGGGTTTCGACATACTGAAACAATGTTTGAGAGAGGAGTACCTGCTGATGGGAAAATCTGCTTCCCTGTTTGTTCAATTGCTCCGACACAGTGAGGCATAGCCTTGACATATTTCCTTTCAAACCATAATTCCAGTGCCTATTTTGGTTGAAGTCACTTTTCATGGATGCTCGTAGACGCGTGTCGAATTCATAGTGCTATGGTACGCGGAAAGGAAATGAATGAATGTAAAGACGCCCGAGGTAAGCGGGACTTAATTAGATTGTTTTCACAGCCTCGCTCCGTGGTCGTTTTGACCAATTCATCGAAAGCGACATCAACGATTAAGCGCCTCATTTCGTTTCCTTAGCAGTCTTACATCGAAATCTATCAAGATCATTCGGAGCTCTGTGCAAAGACGCTTGTGCGTTTTACTCCAGAATCTTTCCCTGTTTGAGCTTCTGGCTATCCTGTAATACGATTTTATGAGATATTGACAACTAATTTGGGAAGATGACACAGAGTGCCTCTCTGAATTTGACAAGGGTTGCGGACTGGCGCAAAACCGATGACCAAGGGATGGTGTCACTGTAGAAAAACCATGCGACGTTCAGAAAATGCCTCAGGCTGGACCTCTCCCATTATTATTTCTGAGAAATCCATAATTCGCTACTCCGCACAATGCAGCTCAAAGTCATTTCGATCTCCTTCGCTATTCTGTCTTCCTTGACATACGTTGCCTTCGGCGCTCCAGTTCAATCGCCATCCTCAGGTACTCTGTTCATCTCTGATATTTCATTGCCGATCTTAAGATCTTGTCTAATTGTTGGTAGCCTGACTGCACAGGACCACAGAACCGTACAGGAAGCGGTACATGGCATGAGTCATCACATTGGCTCCGGGACGACTGACACTGTTTACGGTCTAAAGGATACGTATCACGGCCACAAAACCGTCGTCAAGGTCATTTACCCAAGCCGACTGGTGAACATTTCCACCCCACGCCTGACAAAGAGGCGCACAACACTCATCAAGCCGGACAACTGCTCGGCCACGGCTACGACGCCCACACCAACACCCACTACCTCGTAATGAAGCACATGGGTAAAAGTTCGGAGAAACATGGAGTGCCCGCGCATGATATACAGCATCTCAACGATGCGGCAAATGCGAGATACGCAGCGAATCATGGCCTCCGAAACAAGTAAGACCAGCGTCTATTCATTACAGCGGCGATTTTCAGAGACCAGAACGGTAATAACTTCGTGTATCATAACAAAGACGGACATACCCAAGCTGAGGTTATCCACTAGGCAACAACCGAACACCTAGGCACCCATCCTCTGGTAGCCCCTATGCCCAAGGAGCCAGTTCACTTGAATAATCACCCTTCAAGGAAGTGTCCCACTTGTCTTATCCAGTAGTGAAGTAGGATTTTTGTAAGAGTACATTGTGTATTCAGACAGACGTCATCTGCAAATTTTACTGCACGAACATTGAGAAAGCGTGGTGGACCCCGGACGGCCTGCACGGCGCAATCCACGAACGTCTCTCTGGTGAGTAGTGAAGATTGTGGGAGTCGTCGGGGATAGTTTTGATCCTCAACTTTGTTAGCAGTTTTACAATGTTTGCGAGTCTAGGATAATACAAGGCATTGTTTTGTAGTGTGGTGAATGAGTGAATTTCAAGTTCACAAAGGAGTTTCGGCGTGCCTTGCTGCCCAATGGAACAAAAACAAAAGAAAATTGGATTTTTTAAAGACATATATATCATCATAACGACTCCCAAGGGGTGTGCTCACGCGTAGCGCGATTTGTACATATGGAACCATCGATTTGTCTCTTGAGTTAAACCAACATCTTAAGCGTCCTGACTGACAAAAGTTATACAAAAGGTACATATTGTGGGAGATCAAATCTACTACACGAAAACTTACAGGTTCTGTCTTGCCCTAATAACATCTTGGAGGTGCTCAAATGCCAACCTATCTGTCTCTCCATCGCGTGGAGGCTCTTCAAACTCAGTTTTATACATCCCTTCACCACAGTAAGCAATGTAACCGTAGAAGACATGCGGGTCCACGTCTTCGCCATCTGCGTCCGTATCACCAATCTTCGGTCGACCGGGCATCGGATGGAAGGTAAATGTCTCCAAGTGTGTCAAAGTCTGTTCGAACCGGGCCCAAATATCGGCCCATCTCGTGGCGAATGGAGTATAGAACCTTGCAACGATATCTACCTGGCAGGACAACAATTCCAAACGGGTAAGCGTCGCTCCCTGTCGGGTGATAAACCTTTCGAGACCCCCATGGAGATTGTCGTCAAAGATCATATTTTTGAGTCGAAGAAAGATTAAATTGGGGCAGGTAAGATCGTCCCAGTCTACAACATTTGGCCCTTGACAGATTACGTCACTATCAAGTGTCAGAGAAGCCAGAGAAGAACACGATTGGAGACAGTGAGGAATGACTGCAGACCAGAATTCTAGGAATGCCTCATCATTGATTTCACAGGCGTCGTGAGAATTGGTAGTGATAACGAGGTCCACGATCGGTTTCCAGAAATCGGAAAGCCCTGGTAGATAGAAAACAGTGTCGGCTTCGGACAGGAGAGCGTGGATTTCGACTCGACGAAGGGATATTGGAGGGGGATTTGATGCGAGCGTCGTGAAGATGGCGGTTTGTGCCTCTTTACTCGTCGTCATCGGTCGTGGAGGCCAATCCTCGAGGACTCTGATCGGAAAGTGCATGTGCACAGTCTCCAACAGCGGGAGCTCAGCTAAATGGGAGAAGTTGGATGCTGCTACTCCGATCATGCCTGTTGACACAGACCCGTAAGAGGATATAGAGTCATGAGCACTTGTTAAGACTTGCCATCATCGTCATCATCCTCCTGTCTGTATACAATTTCGCGGACAAGCTCCGAGAGACCTGGCGCATCAATCAGGTTATCTATAGCTATCTTGCTTCGCTCATCTACTCTGATGGTCAAGGTGCGAAAGGCGAGAGGGTTCGCGATGGATCGGAAGATGCTTGAGGTTAACCGGCATGTGAGAATGTCTTCCTTGTCGTCGAGGCTGCTGATGATGATATCCAACAACTCTACTGGCAAAGGAGTCGGCATTCGTGGAATGGTAAATTATTGTGACCGTAAGACAGCGTAAGTTGCCTGGTAGAGCAACCTTTTGACTCCTATGTACTGCAGTCCGGCGAGATTGATGGCAGTCGGAAATGGGTTTACAATTAATGTTCAGGCCTAGGAGACAAGCGACGTTTGATCAATGTAGGGTGAACTGCAACAGCGCCAAACTCTACTTGTCCGTGTTTGGCATCGGCATCCGAGGACAGCCCCAATCGACTTGCCTTAAGTACTTTTAAGCACCATGCTTTCCATTTCCAACAACCCATTGGCAACCCATGAAATTCTGATTGCACGGATTGCATTGCTGTGAGCACTCTCAGCGCAGCTAGACTCCCAGGAACTGATGACGATATTTGGACTCAACATCCACTACTTCCCTGGTGGATTGGCGGTGTACGAAATGGAATGCCACAAGATTTGCTCCTCAAGCTGAAGTTAGAAGCCGACCAAATCCATAGTTGGACCTGATGGGAAGTGCCGGCGAGAATAACAATGAACATGAGTTACAACATTGATAATGTCTGTGAGGCCTCTGGCATCTAGAAAACATAGTTCAGGATCGTCTCATGGTCCGTCATTGGCGGACCGGGACTATCACACCGCCGCCATTGATGATCGGAGGTCGGTGACTGTTGCTAGCTATTAATCAAAACGATGACATGCCAAATAGCCGAAGTCTCTTTCACAAAGCATTTTCGCCGGATACGCAATGAATGCCTTGTGAATTCATCGCGCCCGGGCAGAAATGCCACGGTGTGTAAGATCTAATTCGTCAGGAATGAAAAAAATGAGCGCCACTGGAGAAGGTGAGCGCAAATGAGCGGTTCCCGAAAGCGCCGAACCACTTCACGAGCATGAGACCCTTCAGTTCACGCTGTGATCTTTGCTCGTATACTTCAGCTGAATCTGTTCGGATCCCACCTAGCACGTCAATACCGACCTGTCACCCTGCGTCGGCAGTCTGTCATCGCCATGAAATGGTACAAGGTTCCTGAGCGGCCTCATCATGCTATGTCGTTATTCTCTTTGCAATATTTTCCCGGTTCCAACAGTTCAATAACTATCACGATATGTGATCCACACTAACGATTTTCTCTTCGCTAGTCGGATTAGATTCCCCCAGCGTGCGAAGATGACATCTGCCTCATATCGTCCAAACGTTCCAAGCTCCCAACTGTTCGACGAGAAAACGTGGCTTCAAGGAGGGATCATCTCAGCTGTCGTCTTTGGGATAAATATAGCCCTTTTCACTCTGACATTCACTCTTCTTCGTGCCCGTATCAAGCGCGAAATACATCAAGAGAAACATCCTTCGCGACAAGCTGTATGGCTCATGGCCTACATCTGGGTGATTTTCATACTATGCACCCTGACGATGGCCTCTCAAGCGGAGATGACGCAGCTTGGGTTTGTTGACAATCGGGACTTTCCTGGAGGGCCAGCAGCTTTCCAGGAGTTGATGTTTTCATTGCCGATTAGCAGGCTGGGGAACGTGTGCTTCTTCTTGTTGAACTGGTGTTCCGACTTTTTACTGGTATGCAGGAATCCAGCACTTGGAACTACTATTGATTTGGTTTAATCACATCGCTTATTTTTAGCTTTGGAGATGTCTCGTTATATTCAAGAATTCAGCAACATCAGTGTGGTTGATAATGGGTCTACCAGGGGTTATGCTCTTGTCGTCATTCGGTGGCTACATTTCCCTCCGTTCCTACAGTTCTCGACTGACCAGATCTCAGTGACTGGGGTTCTGTATCTCGACAGAACATCCCGCGCGTCCTCGTCGCCGTGGGACTCAGCCTTCACCTACACCTTAGCCTACGGAATAGTCAGTTTGACGCTCAACGTCGTGTTAACGGGCATGATTGTCATCCGGCTCTACCTTCACCGTCAGCGAATCGCCATGTTAGTTGGCCCTCGCTACGCCAATCAATACACCAGTATAATATCGATGCTGGTCGAATCTGCGTCGATCCTCTATGTGGTGGTGATTTTCTTCCTCATTCCATTCGCCATGGGGAATGCGCTCGCCCACATTCCCTTCTCGTCCATTGGTCAGGTGCAGGTGAGTATCTCACTACCATCGTCATGCTTCCAAGGCTGACAGTGAAGCTTTCCAGGCTATGGCATCGTACATGATCATATTCCGGGTCGCACAAGGAACTGCGTGGTCGTCGGATACTGCAACTGAGATTGCAACTGAGGAACTATCTGGGCGCTTAACAGAGCTTGGCAATAGCCGAGGTGACGCTGCCCCTCATTCTATAGCTTTCCCGGTCGCAAGACGAGGTCACCATTACAAGGCCAAGTCACCTATACAATTTCAAGGACGAGCATTAAAGGCGATGAGCAGTGGCAGCGAGGATACAAGGTAGTCTTAGTAGCTTTGGAAGCAGCCGGAATGTATAAACTATGTACCACATTTCCTCGAAGCGATGACAACAATTGATTTATTCGGAACGAGTCTTACAAAAATAAAAGGTAAACAAAACTATTGGAACAAAAGAAAAAGAGACACAGAGTAACTGGAGCAACAACATTCAAGTAAAAAGAATCAACGAAAGCAAGTAAACAAAGCAATTGGGGTTCAGGGAAAGATGATGATGACGACCTGACAAGTAAGTATAGACATATGTGGATGGGGATGATCGAACACGATGATGCCGGCGAATGGATGAATGTACAATGCAAAGAGAAGAATGGGACGGGACTGGGACTGTACACCAAAAAACAGACTAACCACGAACCAAATCAACGCTGGACCGTCCAGCTCCAATGCCCACACCACCACCACCACCACCACCTCCCGCAAACCCAACCTGAATCAGCGCCCGGATCTCCTCAATGCACTCATCAAGCCGCGCATGCACCTCCTTCGCATTCTCCAACAGAGGCTTGATATTCTCCGGCGTCATCGCCAGCGGCATACCCTGGCCGGCAGCAGCAGCAGCAGCACCCGGCAGCGGCGCCGACGCGCTAGCCACGAGAAGCTGAGGCGGCATCGAACGCACACTGCCCGTCTTCTGATCCTTGGAGGACGACGGCCTCGAAGGACTGGCACCCGTTCTTGACAGCCTCGACTGCGCCTGATGCGTCTTGGATGCCGCTCGAGGCGTCGTGCTGTCCAGCTCGTGTTCGTCCACGTTCGAAAGGCGGGTGAGCCGCGTCGACGAAATGGTGTTGGGGTTCATAGGGGACTGCTGTTGAGCAGCCGGCTGCTGCTGCTGATGATCTCCAGCGGCACTACTACCACCCCAAATCGACGACTGCGAAGCACTGAACGACCTCTTCGGAATAATCGAATGCCTCGCCAAAAACCCAACCGCACCACCCCCTCTCCCTTCCGGCACCAGCACCGGCAGCGGAGGAGGCGCATCATACGAATCATGCTGCAAATAAGGCGACCTTCCCTTCCTTCCCCCACCCCCACCTCCCATCTTCGCCCCAAGCCCACCCCCTCTCACCGTAGCGGCCCCATCCTGCTGCCCCCCACCCACACCGAGCGTCTGCGCCCTCGCCGCCGCGGCAGCCGCGTCCAGATCCGACGCCGAGTCCATGCGATCCCAGTCCTCCTCGCCCGTACTGCTGCTACTATCTTCCCCCGTCCCATTCCCAGTCTGCACCTGCTCGCCGCCAACGCCAACGCCCACACCCGCACCCCTTGAGGAATTATCAAACACCATACCGACAGCATTGGCCGCACTCTGATCGCTATCCACAGCCACGCTCACAGGCCGCTTGCCAATCCTGAATATGGACGCCAGAGACGGCCGACGAGGCGCCGGTTTCGCAGAGGAGAAGGAGCTAGGGCTGTACGGCGATATCGGTCTCTGCGCGCCCTGCGCAACGGTGGGCGGTGGTGGAGGCGCATCGCGGTTGTTGTTGAGGTCTTTCGTCGACCGCATCGACTCGGGCCCGGTGCTGCTCTTCCCGCGTCGACGGCTGCCGGAGGGAAGGCGGGGATGCGGGAAGCGGTGGTGGGATTTGCTGCCCGTGCCCGCTGACGAATCCGTGCTGAGCGAAGTCGAAGAGGGCATGAATGGCGGTAGGAGCGGTATTGGGTTCGGGTTCGGGTTCGCCTGCTGGTGCTGGTGCTGGTGCTGATGAGGCAGAGGATGCTGATGATCCGGTACAGCAGGGAACACCTCCACGACCCCTCCATTCCTCTTCAACGACCTCAACATGTCCCTAATGCCCGCCATCCCCAACCTCCCACTCCTCCTCTTCCTCTCTTTATCCCTCTCCTTCTCCCTCTCCCCCCTCTCTCTATCCATCCCCATCCTCCTCCCACCGCCCTCCTCCTCCTCCGGCAGCGTAATTGTACTACTCCTGGCATCCCCCCACGCCCACCCTCTATCCACCTGCAACCTCTGCCTCTGCCCCTGCCCATCCACACCCGCACGCGACAACGAGCTCGGGTACCCCGAATCAGGCACCTGGTCCTCCGGAATCGACGTGTCTCCGACCGCACTTGCGCCGGCGGGGTTGTTGAGCATCTCTCGCAGGAGGGTGAGCTGGCGTTGGGAGAGATCGTGTCGGCCGTTCGAGGCGCGCCATGAATCTTTGCCAGATTGCATGATGGTGTTGTTGCTGGTGCTCGCGCTGAGCGGGGGCGGGCTAGCTAGAGGCGGAGCCGAAACGTTGGTGTTGACATTGGTATTGGTGTTGACGTTGGTATTGGGGTTGTTATTGGAATGGGAATTACCCGACCCCCCAAAAGCAGAGCTCGGCAGACTAGCAGATCCAACAACCCCCTTCCCCTCATCCCCACCCGCAAGCGTAATCGCCCTCTCCCTTCCCCTCCCCACCGAGCTCTTCCCACTGCCACTCCCACCAACACCCGCCACTGGCACAATCGGCATACTCGCACTCGTCGCAATAGCAGTCGGCGGCGCACTCATCACCTCCGCCGCTCCCCCCCTCTCTTCCCCCCCTGCCCCTCCCGCACCAGACCCACCACCCGACCCCCCGCCCAACTCGATGAGCAGCTCGGCGCATTCCCACGATATCCGATACTTGGACGTGATACCCCAAAACGCCGCCGCCAGGTCTTGGTACTGCTGCTGCTCCTGCTGGTCCTGGTTCTGGTTCTGGTATGGGTGCTGCTGCTGGTACTGCTGCTGCTCATCCCACGTCCGGCCAGCACCAGCGTCGTCATCCAACATCAACGGCGACGACGCAAGACCAAGCGAGCCGGAAAGAGGCGAGGGAAGCGGCAAAGGACCGGTATTCGACCTGCTCCGTGCTTTAACTTTCGCTTTTGGTCGAGACTTTTGGAGCTTGGCGAAGAAGTTGGGTGAGGTGGCTCGAGGTGCAGAGGTGGGCGACATATTGGTGGTATGGGTGCTGGCGGTGGAGGTGGGCGAGAATGCCGCGGTAGAAGCTGAAGTGGGAGGGGAAAACGGGCGTTGGAGGTGGTGATGGTGGGGATGCGAGTCGAGAATGCCCTGAACCTCCGCGACGAGGCTCGTATAAGTGTTCTGCAACTCCTTGAGTTCTAAATTCAACGCATTAGTACATCATCTTAAGTAATACTCGCGAAAAAGCGAAAGAAAAAGAAAAGAAAAAGAGAAGACTAACCCCCAACTTCCCCAGCGAACTCCCTAACCATCCCCAGATCGCGTCTGAGGCCAACTTGCGCCTGACTTATCCTTGCAGGGATCTTGAGATCACCCAATGAATTCCTCCTCACCGTCCCCGCTCCCCCTCCCGCCGCTCCTACTCCCGCTCCTGCCGCTCCTCCCCCTGCCGCTCCTCCTACCGCCCCTGCACCTGTTGCTCCCACCACACTAGCGCCCACAAGAGACTCTACCCCTTCAACAACCGACCCTGCAACGGGAACCGTCGACCGCCCCAACGAAGCCGACCCGCCCTTCCCCGGCGACTTCGGCGACGCCAACAACAGCGGCGGCAGCGGCGGCAGTGGCATCATCCCCCCGCGCGCGTCTACCGGCTGTTTCTGTTCCTTCTGTTCCACTTGGCGACCGGAGGAAGATGGGCGTGGGGAGGATGTGGGTGTAAAGAACACAGAGCTGGTCGACGTACTCGGCGACACCGACTCGGTCCCTTGAGTTTGGGTTGGGAGGTATAGTCCTGGCGAGGTGCCGCTGGGATGGGAGGTGGAGGTGGAGGAGCGTTGCCGCCGTGCGGGCGGGGAAGGCGGTTGCAGCTCGATAGGTGGCAGGAGCGTCTGCGTCTGCGTCTTACTCTGATGTGGTGCAGAGGCTCGGGAAGGCGTCTTCGGCGTCGTTGGCGGTGGTCGGTCTGAGCTCCTCCGCCCTGGGTTGGTCGAGATAGACGACCGCCTCGGCGTCGAATCCCTGTCGCCAAGCACAGCAGACGGCGGAATAGGAAGAGGATACCTCTCAACATCTAAACTCGCCCTCCCGCTCTTCTGGGGCGTTCTTGGCCTCCCTCCCCCTCCACCACTCCCTCTCCGCCGAGTCTTTCCAGCAGAAACAGACGACGAACTACTCGACGCCCTCCGAACCGAGCCCGAAACCGAATGCGACGACGCAGAAGAAGCAGGCAAAACACTCGACGCGCCGCTCGGCACGCGGGTAGATGTAGCACTTGGGAGGCGGAGGGACGTCTGGCTTTGACTCATCTGGCTCTGACTCTGGCTCGTCGATCGTGTCGTAGAAGTTGACGTGGAAGGGTGTATCGACCCCGGCAACCCATAAGGCAACGGCGGCCGTATTGGTGACACCGAAGGCGCGATACCGCTGCCGCTTTTTGTTCGCTTATGTCGCCCACCGCCTACGCCCATACCTGTGCTTACGCCGAGGCTGATTCGGCGGACTGAGCCCATGAAAGAGCGGGAACCTTCTGATTTGGGGGTGTCTTTCTGCGGATGCGGTTCTTGACGTCGCTGTGGTGTCTGCTGCGTTGGCTGCTGCGATTGCGATTGCGAGTACGCCCGCGACTGGGATTGGGACTGGGATTGCGAATCCGAAGCAGACGCCGACGCGCTCTCGTTCTCTTTATCCCCCCTCAACAACCTCGACAACGACTTTCTTCTACTCCTGCTCCTCCCCTGGACTTGCCCGACACCGGTATCATCGCTATCCAACGTGCTTCCGGCGCGTCCGAGACCTAGACCCGCATACCTCCTCTTCTCTTCCTCCTGCCCTGCACCGACACTAGTACCAGCGACGACGCCTGAGGACGCAGGGCTCGAGCCAGCACCAGCACCGGAACCAGGCCCGGAATGCCCGCCGAAGCCACGACGCAACTGCACAAACCCCAAACTCTTCCGCTTGATCAACTTCGCAGGCGTCGTCGTACTCGGTATATGCGGGTTCATTCGGAGGTCGGTACTGCTACTCGACGGCGTATAGGCAGCATCTCCTGCCCGACTTCTATTTCCGGTGTTGTTAGAGGAGACGGGAGGGTGCTGGGAGAGAGTATTCCGCGGAGGCGAGAAGGAAGATCCGGGAGAGGAAGAGATAGAAGGGGGCCCAGCGCTGGAAGCCCGAAAAAACCAGTTCGAGCTCGAGGTGCTTGTGCTGGGTTGGTTGGCGGAAGGGGCGTGGGTTGAGTGTCGGTTCGTGGATGAGCTGAGCGAGCTGGGTGGTCTGTCTATAATTAGAATAGGTTAGCAAAGTAACGATATGAGAGAGGGAAGAAACGAACCGAGACTGGTATCAGCGGGCGTGGTGCTGTCCCCCCTCCGCCGCCTCACGCCCCACTTCTTCACACTCCCAATCCGACTCAGCAGCGCAGCGCCCTTGGTGGGGGTAGCGGGCACACTCGCGCTGGGTACAGGATCGGGCTTCGTGATCTCCTCCAGCACCATCTCCTCCTCCACCTCGCTCCCCTCCCACCTCATCTCCCTATCCCGCTCACCCCCCGACGGAATACTGGCTAGCTCCCACACCCCCTCCGGCCGCGGTCGGCTCTTCTTCCTCAGTCTCCTTCGCTCGCGTTCTTTATGTATTGGCGGGCTAGGCGGGAGGAGCGCAAACGCCGATGACGGCCTTAGGTGCGCAGTAGACGAGTACGTGTTTACCGTATTAGGCACTGAGAACACCGAGCTGGTGGGCGAGTGGGGATGCGGAGGGAATGGGTACGGGTGTGTTTGCTGCTGTTGTTGGTGGTGCTGGTGCGAGGGAGGGGGGAGCAGCGTGTGCGTTTGCGGGAGAGGAGGGGGGAGGGAAGGAGGAGAGGAGAGCCGGGCGAGGGCTGCTTTGCGCGATTTGGCGGTCACGGTTCGGTCCTCCTCCTTCTCTCCAAACAAACCAAACTCACCCCCATCCTCATCAG
Source organism: Crassisporium funariophilum (assembly GCA_014925845.1). NCBI lineage: Eukaryota > Fungi > Basidiomycota > Agaricomycetes > Agaricales > Crassisporiaceae > Crassisporium > Crassisporium funariophilum. The sequence goes on from JACGCL010000013.1 coordinate 131,743, forward strand.
ACCCATCCCCGTCGTCATCGTGCCGGTCATCCGCCTCATCGTCCCAGCTCTCCTCCCGCGACTTGATGTTGACGACCTTCTTCGGCGAATGCGGGTCCTCAAAGTCGTCGTCCCAGTTCTCCGTCTCCGTCTCCCCCTCCATCTCCCTCTCTGGCTCCCTGTCGGTGAGCGAAGTAGCAGTCGTGGCGATGCTCATCTTCCTCCGCTCCTGGAACTCAAAGTCGTCGTCCCACACCTCGGACGCTTCTTGCGGCAGCGGTGCCATGAGAATGAGAGTCAGAGCGGGATGGGATGGTACGTGTCGTGTTCATGCACTGCGTTCGTAGTAATGACGCGTCGTTTCGTGTCTTCCTTCGCGTATTTCGTGTTTCTTTCGTTCTTTCGTGGCGTGGCGTGGCGTTGGCGTTCTTATAGCGTATAGACAAAGCGGAGGAAAAACAAAGCGTAGTCGTTCGTGAGGTAAGTAATTCGTGGGGGAAGGGAGAGCCAGACCCAACTTTGCCGTCCTTGTTTTTACTTTCCCGCGCTTTCTCGCAATGTTGGGTTAGGGTCCCCCTTCTTGTTCCCGTTTCATCTCTCATCTTCCCTTTCTCATCTACTTTCTCTCGCTCTCTGTCTCGAGATCGAACGGGAGACAGCGGTGGTACACGATGAGACCTGCAGAGCGATGACAGGATCTAATCAAAATCAACAGCCTCATGTCCCGCCTCGAGGCTCGTTCGTCATTTGCGGTCATTGCGGTCAAAGCGAGCGGGGGCTTTTGATTTTTGATTTCAAGTTTGGCGGCGGGACCCTGCGTTGCGATTCTGATGGGCGTGTAGTGAGCGTGTGTGAAATTTGGACGGGGCAGCGAAAGTCACTAAGTTCGACGACGAGTTACCATGTTGTAGTGAAAAACAGAAATATTTTGCAAGTCGCTCCGTATTACGGATACGGGTAATCGGAAATCAGCGTGAAGTACGCGCGCATGGATAAAACAAGTAATATTTACCTTAACACCAGAAGCCAGGTGCGCGAACGATAGTGCGCAAGGTCAAAGTAGCCGTGACCCATCAAGTAACTGCATACCCATGTATCAGTTCAAATCGTATACGTGGGTGAACGCAGCGTACCTTTGCTTGTCGTCCTGCGAAAGTAGCCAACTTGAAAGCGCGGCAAACCTGATAAGGTCGATATTAGCAAAAAGTCCACATACGAAATACAAAAGGTTACCTCATCTTTGGCTTTGCGTGCCATAGAGACGATGTTCGAGGCGGAAGGTGAGTTTGGGTTGACTATATGCGGGTGATTGGGATATATGCGTCGAAATAGTGGAATACGCACCATTTCTCGGGATTTTGGGTAGTGGTAAGGCACCTACGCAGTTTATATGCGTCGAAATAGTGGAATACGCACCATTTTCTCGGGATTTTGGGTAGTGGTAAGGCACCTACGCGAAGGTGAGTTTGGGTTGACTATATGCGGGTGATTGGGATATATGCGTCGAAATAGTGGAATACGCACCATTTCTCGGGATTTTGGGCAGTGATATCACCCAGCAGTCCCCTGTGGATCCTAAACGACGTCTCACCAGAGCCCAAATCGCCAGTCATCGACTAGCAGGCGCATCTAACTCCCTTAGCGCTCAGATCGGATATGGAGGTTTTCTTGACAGCCAGGGTGGTGTAAACGTGTGCTGAATGCGTTGAGCAGCTCGGGAAGGGTGTATAAGGAACGGGAAGGGAGCGTTTCTGGAGGGAGATGGTGGTGGTACGGAAGAGAGAGTGGAGCGACAGAGTTGGGAAGCGAAGTTGAATTATAAGGTGAGCAGAACCCCAAGAGATGAATCGACTGGGGTCGTCGAAAGTTGTTGAATAACTGAGATGGACGTCATCTCTTCTCAAGTTCTATTTATAAACTCAAGTCGCGCTCCCCATCACAACGTACACAACTCCTACAAAACCACTCCTGCTTATCATTTATTTTGCTCTCTCTCTCTCTCCGTGTACCATACCGACTCATAAATATTAAATAGATATCAGCCGTCCGAGGGGTGGGAGATGAGGTTATAGTGCTCCGAGCCGGGTTATACTTTTACTGTGATTTGGCTCTGGAAGAGAGAGCAAGCAGCCATGATTCCCAGTTGAACATCCACAGCCGCCCACCGACGCATATTGGCGAATTGCCGTCGTGGTGACCGGAGCCGGAGGGTTGTGTGCGTGGTGTGCTTTCAAACCCTCGGATGGTGTGTTTTCGAGGACGAGGAAGGACATGGTAGACGATAGAGGGGAAAGGAAGCGGTACAGACAAGGAAGGTACAGAAGCGAGAGAGCGGACGCCGACGCTGTCTCTCTGCTCTGTTTTCCTTACCTCTGTTTCTACAACGACTGAAAGTCCTCTGAAAGAGCACCTAAGGTTCCCACCCCCTGGAGCCCAAGCTCGTCCGAAATCCTATCATTCGGCCCAATACAAACCACGTCACTGTCAAGTGCCAAAAGACGCGACAAAGATCTCAGGGAGTTGGACAGTTATTGAGCGCGTCCTGTCCAATCTGATTTTCGTTGACAAAGCCCAAAGCAGCGGGATGACGTGTTGATAGATCACAGAACAACAGTACTCAAGCCGACGCAGTACCTCTTAGATCATTAACATACAACCCCGCATTCCCAACCTGCGCAACCCAAAGACCCCATGCCCTATCAATCCTACACGCCGCACCCAATCACGCATCCCGTCAACATCATTCCATTTCTACGGAAGAGAAAAAGACGTACAAAGATTCCCCCTCGTTCGTGGTAGCGGCGTCCATTGCCTGCCGCGCCGTCAGCCCCATGGGCTGTTGCCCACCCGGTGATAAGGACCCGAGGAGGACGGCTTGGAATTGGACGACGGCGGACTGTTTGGTATAGAAGGAGCGGTAGACGGCGTCGCGGATTGAGGCGCCGCGTATCGCCATACCATGTCCTGTAATGTAAACACAAGAAAATGTTTAGCACCTTACGACAATGGTCGGAAACATTTGTGGGAGGTGGCGAGCGTACCTTTCATTAAGACCACTTGGCTGCCGTCGGCGAAAGTGTGTGCGAGCGCATCGCCGAGGACTTCGTTCCGGATTAGAAGGTCGTGCGGCTGGTTGTCGGGAAGAACCTTCGAGGAAAGGAGGTTGGTGTCGAATATGGGGGAGCCATTTTTCAACACCCCGACTGAACCTGCCTGATGTGCACGAGAGTCAGTTTTACGCCGAGCTCTACCAAGGAAAGGACAGAAAAGGACAGACGACGGCGAGGAGCGGATGAATGGTACGCACCGTGCCCATTTGGGCTTTTAACCCGATCCCAACGCCGGCAAAGGGTAACACTTCGCTCGTGTGCGCGTGTACGACACTCGTCACATTCGGGTACGCTTGATATATCTATTCCAATGAAATCATCCAACTGACGGTGTAAGAGATGGGACTGAGGTACTTGGGAGTGGATGAATCGCTCAAGGAAGCTGGAGGGTACGGAGGCGCCGGTGATGGATGAGTTAAAGGTGAGGTGGAGGGCGGTGGCGTTGGTGATGTCATAGCTGTGGATGAAGCCGTATCTCTCTACGCCTGTTTTCGCTGAGGAGGGGAGGTGTACTTACGTGACTAGGGATTGGGATGTCGTTAGCGCAGGTGCTATGGCAAACGACCTGCAATGACATATATTCAGAGTCGCACGTAGGAGAGCTGGAGGTCTGGGAAGGGAAGGGAAGGGAAGATGACTGACATTATAAATTGACTTGCGTTGTCGGGGTTGCGCACCGATATATGTCCGAATGCATCGATGATATCCAAGAAGTGCAGTATATCTGTCCGGTTTGAGTTTCGGTGTGGGTGGAAGGTGCGCAGATCAAATGAAATGAAATGAGGGGATGGTGCATTGGGGAGTTGGGGAGAAAGCTCACGGTTCGCATCGAGAAGATCGAGGGCGGCCGATTGCACGTTGGCGCTTGGGCTTGACGTCGCTTGTGGTTGTGGGGTTGTTTGTGAATAAACACTCGGGATTCGGAACGTTGCGAGGAGGGAAAGGACGGCAATCGAGAACGACAAATACGGGAACATCCTTTACTCGGACAGTGGAGTGCAAGAGAGCAAGGGGGAAATGACAATGCACTTTGCCCGTTTTTCATTATACTTATAAATACGTTCAGCGGAGGCAAACAATCCGCAGTGAAGGCACCGGAAGGGATGGTGGGACTGGCATATATATTCTAGGGAAGATATCTCTTCTTCAGAATCTGCAGCAGTCTCTCGGAATAGACTGGGTGAAGATAGCTCGTATTCAGAGCGCGTGATGGGTGTTTCTTTTATTTAAACCTTGCCATGCCGGCGGGGTGCCGAGGGTGGTGGGTGGTCGTCTGGAGGCTTTGAGTCCCATGGGTGTGTTGCGGGACGGGTTGGGAGGCTCAGGTGGTCTTTTGAGAGGGAGATGACGTTGGGGGAGTGGTGAATGTTTAAGACGCGTTCTTTGTGCATGTGCATACGAATGGATGGAAGTCTCTACTAGCAGTAATATCAGAGTGAGGCACGTCAGGAGGCTGGGCGAAAGTGTTTTAGGATGCAAGATCACACCGTTTATGTTGAGGTAGAGGGAAGCAATTTCACGAATTGGCGGATCCCCATGCTCGAATCAACGAGAACAGGAACACGATGTCGAGTGATCCCTTTGGAGACTGGGGAGCCTGTTGCCTTAAGTAACTTAAGGCCAACTTAAGTTAAGTTGGCCAAATCTCCCTTGAACTCGGACAGAAGTTCATTGTTTACGAGATGTTAGGATGGATGCGCATATATTGGTTCATCTAAGGTAAAGACTAACTTTCAGTCTTCAAAACAATGTTTGAGTCCAACGATGGACTCGTACAGGCCCTGTAAGCTTCATTCCCGGACCCGAGGAGGTTGAGATGCCATCAGAATGTATATAATTATATATGGTGCCACTGCTGCGCCATTCTTTTGTCGAGAGGCTGAAAAGTCCCTGTACCATACTAGCTTACAGATGTAGATAGATGTCAGATGAATATCACCGTCTTTCCCACTGACGCAAATTGGAGTCCGATTCTCTCTGTCATTGCCATCATGGTGCCCGGAGGGTTATGCTCCTCCGTGGTGTTCTTTCAAACCCTCAAAGATGGTGTATTCTCGAGGAAATCCATGGTAGACAATATTTAGGGGAAAGAAAGAGGTACAGACAAGGCACAGAAGAAAAGAGAACGGACATCGACGTCCTCTGTATCGTGAAAGTTCGTGGTGTGTCAATAAAAACTCGGATGCCCCACAACAAAATGCACAAACAAACTGGCATCAGCCGGGTTGGCGGTTAGCGCTCTCAGGACCCATCACCGATCGTTTTTCCAACACACAAACCCACCTGCGTCCCAGTGCCAGTGCAGCACCACAAAAAGCAATCCCGCGTTCTCTTTCTCGTCGTGCATCGACATGATCTGTCGACGCATCAATACGTCTCTCCCTACCTCATTATCCCTGCTGTCTTCTAACATCTTAAAACCACATTTGCCCCGCCTCCTGACGTGCCGCACTGTAATATCTCTCCCACTGGAGACACGTATGCACATGCACAAAGGACGTGTCCTAAACGTTTATCACTCCCCCAACGTTATGTCCGTCCACAAGACCACCTGAGCCTCCCGACCTGTCGCACAACACACCCATGGACCTGTTATTCGGTTCCAGTGAAAATAAAATATGGTTGCAAGTTGTTCAGGCCTAGACCTGTGTTTCATTCACGTATTTCTACCGGTCTGGCATCACAACGACTTCGATGGCAGCGCCCAATGATACCTCGAGATGTTTTCGTGGCCCCAAAGTCTTTGAAAGGGAGGACCAGCGGTCACCAGTTTTTGGAACGCTTCACGAGCTCATGTTTTGTCAAGGAAACACTGGAGAAGGGAACCATACGCCACAAGGTAAATGTGCGTGGTCCGTGATTGTGCGGGATTGAGATCGGGGTTTAACCCACAAGGTTCAACTTCGATCTAGCAATGAGAGCAAATTACTCGTATGTTGCTTGTATGTGACGGTCCCTAGACGGGCACTGCTCATGGCCAATTTCCAAGGGTCGACCTTGTAGGTTGCTTTACTTTCAAGTCTTGTTCGGACGATACCCCTAGTCTCAAATGTATAAAGCTGCTGCATGAGAGAGAACCTCATTCTGCAGTGCCGGCCACCCATACAACCTTCTCCATCACGCACTTTATAACCAACACAACACAACCAACATGTCATTCAAATCACTCTACCTCGCATCAATCTTCGCCTTGCTTGCCATTGCTGGTTCAATGACGGCCGTCTCTGCCAATCCTGGCACCACAGATGTATGTTCAGCGTATCAATTCTACTCGTGCCAATGCTTATTCATAACGTACCTGTAGAATGAGCTCGAAGCACGGCAAGAAGTGAGAGATGACATTATGGCGCGCAGCACTAAAGTCGCCCTTCTTACGGTTTGTGCTCCCTTCGACTTGGCCGTGAAGCCCGCTGAAATTGCCTTCAGCGTGATATTCTGGACGAGCGGTTTGCGCAATGCACGCAGGACTCGCATTGTGTTACGAAATTTTACAAGTGTATCCATGGCACATGCGTTTATCAAGGGTCACCGAGAAAAGCATAGAACAGATCCGAATGGTTCGAGTGTTGGTGGTAATGGAGAATTTTATTATGAACCTTGTATGAACCATCACATGAATTGTGCAAGAATTGCAGCAATTTCAAGCTGCGTAACCCGACTATTGATTTTATTTACTTGTGATCCACGCAAGGCAGCGCAAACTGTGATTATGAATCGAACAACCAGCGGACATTTGATTTGTCAAGAAATCAACAAGAAATATGCTCTCACTCAGAGGACTTTCAGGCGTTGTATAAACAGAGCAAAGAGAAGGCGTCAGTGTCCGTTCTCTCTCTTCTGTACCTTGTCTGTACCTCTGTCTTTCCCCCAAATATTGTCTACCATGGACTTCCTCAAAAATACACCATCCATGAGGGTTTGAAAGAACACCACGGAGGGGGTCACCATGACGACAATGACAGAGAGAATCGGACTCCAATTTGCGTCAGTGGGAACAGCGGTGAAAATTCATCTGACACCTATGTTTATGAGTTAGTATGGTACAGGCCTCTCGAAAAAATCATAGCGCACCAGTGGCACCGTCTAGAATTATATACATTCTGATGGCATCTCAACTTTCTCGGGTCTGGGAATCAAGATTACAGTGCCTATACGAGTCCATTGTTGGACTCGAACAATGGTTTGAATACAGAAAAGTTAGTCTTTACCTTAGATAAACAAATATATGCGCATACATCTTAAAATTCTGTAAACAGTGAACTTCTGCTTTCGGGACCACAATACAGGAACTCTCTCTCTCTCTCTCTGTCCGAGTTCAAGGGAGATTTGGTCACATTAAGGCAACACGCTCTTGAGCACCTGACCCAGTCTCCAAAGGGATCCCTGAGGTTTTGAGTCTGAGCCGAAGTCACCCTACAACTGGCCTGGAAGGCCTCGCGACTGCATTGATCCCCTAACTTTCAGCCAAGGCGACTATCCGTTGTTTCATTTTGGAACAAAGCAACAATGGGACGCTTCCACGCAACGCGAACAAACCCGCATTCCACTGTTAGCGACCAAGATCATTACTGAAGAATCCATGATTATTGACGGAGATACTGACGCTGAAGATAGCACATATGTCCCCAAATCAGGGACTTCGTCTTCCTCACCACCACATTTCAAACGACGTTCATCTACAGCTGTTCTAGTAGCCTGAACGTTCAGGCCTCGGTTTCAGTCACTCGCAACTTACACGAAGCATGTTTGGTATTCCATGCTCAGCCGCTTTCTTCCTCTCACCCATTTCTTACCAGTTTAGTTCCAACATGCATGAGGCGTCAAGGGGCGCTGCAGGATGCTCCTGGCGACGCTGACGGATCGCACAGCCTTTCATGATACGGTACTCATCTTCTGTCTCTGTCTCGACTCAAAATTCTCCTAACCGAGCTGATATCTTGTTGGCATAAGTTCGGAATTCATATTCTCTGCAAGACTTACAGGAAGATTGATTCCATTCTTGAAGAACACATCCGCGACTTAAAATGGAAACGGGGCTAAGATAAGATATGATACTGATCTAATCGATTTGACAAGGCGTTCCAACCACTCCTCCCTTCCTCCACCACCATGACCGTAACACTACTCTCGCTCCCGCCCGAAATCCTCATCCAAATCCTCTCCCACCTCCCCCCAACTTCGCTACTCTCCGCCCAACTCACTTCCTCCACCATCCACACCACAGTCACCACCTCCACCTTCCTCCAGTACCACCTCCACCTTGCGCTAACCAACACCCTCGACACCGGGCTCGCGTCCCGCCTCTTCCTCTCCGAGAGGCTGGAGCGTTTGAGGAATGCGGACGAGCAGTGGGCAAAGCTGACGCCAGGGTGGAGGAAGAGGGTGAGGGTTGGGCACGACCCGAGTGGGATATACGAGTTGACGGGTGGTGTTTATTTGTTGGGCGATGTGGGGAGAAAGGTGTTGTATTATACAGAGTTGCCGAGCGTGAGGGAGGAGATGGGATGGAAGAAGATTGAGGTGGATAGGACTGTTGTGGATTTGGGCCTTTGTATCGATGAACATGATTTGGTAGCTGTCGTCACTACGTTGGTTTTTCTTCTTCCTTTGGTTTATTTTCTGCTGATTGTACATCGCAGGCATCCAACAGGACACAGACACTCGATCGAAATCACGCTCCTGCAGTTCTCCACAGGACTCCCGTACCCGAATGCCCCGCCCACCCCGATCCATGTCATGAAAGTCCGCTGGGAGAAACCTGCTGTCGGTATCGAGATTGTTGGGGACCACCTGGTTCTGGTAATCACCTTCCACAACAACCCGTTTCGCCCTGAAGATCGCGTGTTTGTGTGGGAGTGGATGACCGGGGTGCTCAAGATGGTTCGTGCTTTCCGTACTCTTTCTCTTTCGTCTTTGAATGTTCCGGATGAGAACACGAGCATGCCCTTAGGCTGCCTCGAACAGCGCGGAAGGGACCATCTCATCGCATTGAGCAGCTCGTCATCCCCACTCGCACATATTTTCTCCTACAAATCACATCCAACTAACTCCAACTAACAACCACCCTGCAGACCTTCACCGCCCCCTACCGCACCTACTCCTCCCCTCTCTTCCTCACCCCCCTTCTCCTCCTCCTCCCAAACACACACACCAACGCCCTCGAATTATGGCCCATTCCCGCCGTTTCTTCTACACCCTCCATCTCTTCCGCCCCGCGTCCTAGCGTGATACTAGCGCTGCCGGAGCTTGCAGAGGGGAGGGTGGTAGCTGGGATATCGTGTAGAGGCGAACCCAACCCCGTTGGCGAGCGACGCTATCTGCCCTCCTCCCCGCTATCCTTTCCCGCTGAAGGTGGAGCGGAAACACAAAATGAAAGACAAAAACGCCCATTCAAACCCTCGCCCGACGACGCGATCATGATATTTCACCTGCGCGTCGTGGGTGGCCCGCCGGAGCTTGGAAATGCGGGGCTGGGGGGCTGGAATGTGGGGTTTGGTCACACTTTCACGTTTTTTGTGCATAGGAGGGCGTTGGTTGATGTTTTCACCAAGTTCTCCACTTTGTCCGACTCTTCGGGGTCGAGAATGTCTGTCTCTGCCTCAGCCGGAGATAGTGAACGTGATCAACGAACAGACGAAGAAGATCCCGACAAACTAGGGCCCATCCCAATTCCATACAAAAAATGGCGCGGACCCCGCCTCACCCGCTGGTTCAACGCAGACAACATGCCCACCCGCTGGATCACCACCACCTCCGGCGAACGCGCCGTGCTCATCGCTACCACATTGAACATGGACCTGCCTGGCGGTAACCCCAACAATAACTCCGACGATAACGACGATGGAGAGTGGGAGGGGGGAGGAGGGTTCCCGTATGTGGTGTTGGATTTCAATGAACACCGCGTGGGGAATATGAGGAGGTTGTTGAAAAGGGTTGAGAAGCGTGAGTCGCACGCGGAGTGGGGTGACATGTTGTCCCGTTCAGAGACGGACGTCGACGACGGGCTGGGTGTGGGGAAGTTGAGGGAGGAGAAGAGGAGGCAGGAGGCGGAGCTCTCCACGCGGGCGTGGTACGTTGGGGGAAAAGGGAAGGGCAAGGGGAAAGAACGCCAGCGTCGAGGCACGCGTCTCTCCGAAACCCACGAAGACGCGCAAGAGGAGCCGGATGAAGATGGAGCGAGACAAACGACGGTACCCGACCCCCAGGCGTACTCGCAGCAGGAGCAGGACCTGTTCTCCGACCTCTTGGGCGAGTTGTTTGACGTGCATGCGTTGCCCTCTCTTTCCTCTGTTTGGTCCACCGGTGCAGATGCTGAGGTGCCAACCATTCGAACGCTCGATACCACTTCGGCCCACGCCTCTTCCACTCCTCCCTCGTTAGATAACAACGAGGACTCGGATCAGGAGATGTGGGAAACGGAATCCGACGAAGACTCCGACGAAGACTCTGACGAAGAATCCGAAGACGACTCAAACTCGGGCCCCCTTGAACCCCGCGAAACCTGGAAAGACCCGCGCGGCGTGCATAGTCGCCTCCCCTACTCCGCATGCGCGAGTCGAGGGCGGTACGCGTGGGACGGGGTGTTGATGGATGAGGAGCGGGTGTTGGGAATTGGTGTGAGTGCTTTTTCTTGTTATTCCTCTTGTAGAGATGGCTGTTTTATGAGTGCGGGTTTTCCGCTGTCGTGGTTTTTGTGGTGTTGTGGGATTGGCTAACCTTGCCTTTTTTTCTGTGCAGACGGATATGTTGGATCGGATACAATTTGTCGACGTGCATCATTTTGGATGAATGTTGAACATCGAGATGGACGCCTTCCTCTTGGGGCAGGTGGAAATTGCGACCGTGCAAACCAGAACCGAAAAACATCCTTGTCTCGAGGTCGTTTCGTTTCCTGCGATTGTTCGCCATTCAGCGCGGCGTACACGTTACCTCGCTCTCATCAGCGAAAGTGTGATACTTGAGTTATATAACTGCATATGAACCTTAAATTCAATTGCGCGGTCTAGTAGCGAGCCATATTAGAGTGGCACAAGGTGATACGCCAGGCAGAGTGAAAGATCGAAGCTTGTGTATTCCGTTTGCGTTGAGAAGGATTCAGTTGGGAGTCAGGTGACAATGTTGTTGAGAGTTTCAATGGCTCAACACCCTTTGCAATGATTTTGGCGAAGGTGATTGAGAGTGATAGTATGGAATTTTGAAATTATGCAGTAGGACTATGGTACAAGTATCTTCTGCACTACTCCAGGAAGAAATAGGAAACTCGGGAAAGGGAGGGTTGTCGTTTCAGTATGCAAAGGTGGCTTCTTATATTGCTGCACTATGCGCTCCCAAGCCCTCAAGCTTGAATGCAACTTGAGTGGGACTTTGGACGATCCCTTCTTGTTTCGGGAAACAACATTCAAACATCAAGGCAAGGTAATGGCAAGCTAACTCCAATTGTCTGAAAGCCAAAACTCATCGTTTAGGCTACTAAGCACCGTAGAGGACATGAGTCCTGCAGAGTCCCGGAAAATGGTGTAGCGTTGTGGTTTTAACTGAGCTTTGAGGTCGAAATGTCGAAGACTCGGGCATTGGGACGCGATCCGTCGGACAACATCGATCATGGTGGTGGAACTTAGCTCGCTCACGCTCCAAGAACGTTCTTCAATCTCTTGCAATTTGGCAAAACGGCCCAATACCAGAGTAAGCATGTTCTACAGAAAGGCGGTTCATCAGTGGAACTTCACCTTTTGATACGGAAAACGGGTGACTGACCAATGAGATTTTTGGTAGAGGTCCTGACCATACTTCGAGGTTTGGACAAATGTCTGCAAAGCCCTCCATCCAACTGAAAAAATCACCGTTGTCCTCACGATCCGATGCCCAATCCCCGGCCATAAAGCTGAGATGATTCACACGAGGTAGGCCATTTCTCATTGCTAGTTGCATCAGCATGTCTTCAACATCGTCTAGGGCATTATGATATAATCCCTGCCCTGTAGATAAAGATGATATGTCGTCCAGGCATTTGCAGTCCTTCTCCGCCAACATCGTAACAATTCTAGCATGAGCCTCGAGACGTTGCAGGTTCGGTAGCATGTCTGGTCTAATAACATTCGGATCGAGGTCGCCGTAGAACAGGCCGTCCGACGCATAGCCTAGCGCAAGTTCATGCAGCGTCGGATGCGCGATGAGGAATTGGGTTAATGCTGTGCAGGGTTCAGAGGCGTCGACATCCCATGACCCAATCTTGAAGGAGTAGAGGGACTGAAATCGGAGTGTGCTGAATGGTATTAGGTGTTCCGCCTCGAAATCGTCAACGGTCGCCGGAAAAGATAGGTGAGTCAATGTCGAGAAAAAGTTGGCTGTGGGGGAATGCAGATAGAATCCAGAGAACGGGTCTACATTTGATGGTAAGTATATTTCAGCTTTAGTGATAATATATCTTACTTCGAACCCCCCATGTGAGCCTCTGGAGCCTACGGGAAATAAGCGCCATTTGCCTTCGCGATGTACCTAGTACGCCACCACAATACGAGAATACTCGCAAAAGAGGGCAAAACTCCCTGACAGTCTCAAAGAAATTACTTTCATCTTCGTCTGTGATAAAAGGTTTCCGAATTAGAATGAGAGACCGAAGATTGAGCAACCCCTTCATGACATCAACAGAGATCCAGTTAAGAGTCTCACGCCGGAGGGGGGAGGTTTTCAATTGAAGGGTCTCTATGCTCTGTGCGATATCATGGTTTGTGAGGAGGAGACTGAGAGTCTGATTGTATGGAATGTCATAATTTTGGAGAGCGACATGCAGGTACAGTTTCTTCCGCGCTATCTCCAGGAAGGCCGAGGAAACCCTGGCAAGTGAAGGCAAATCGCTTCGCAGTACTGAGGCGGTAATTAGGAACCACAGTTCAGGAGGTAACGATTGCATTGCGCTGCGGAGTGATGGGACCACAGTGTTGTCGTATGAGTTGCATGCACAGTGCGAGTCGATGATCCCGTTTAGTCTCCTTTGCTGACCTATTGATGGTCGTCGATTCTGGTGACTAGAAGGATCCTGTTGTTTGGCCACCCTGCCAGTGATTTCTTGATGATATGTGAGAGAGAAGCGTTCTAAGAACTGGTGACCGCTGGTCTGCGATAATTAGTTGAGACTCCGACGGCGCGCGTGAAAGGCGCCCTACGGTAGTCTCCCGTAGGCAACCTTATTGATGGAAGACGAATCGTTCCATCTACGGTGCCCCGTCCCAGAAATTTCCGCCGAACACCCCTTGGTCCGTTCAATGCTCTATCTCTCCACACCATCATCTTTATGTTCACAACTCAAGGAGTACAACACCCGCTCGTCATCCAGGTCCAGAACAACGCCGCCCACTACAGGGCACATCTCGGAAAGAGGTAAGGACATGCACCGATGTGAAGCTGAGCACTTCTGCGAAAATCGGAAACGGCGCCGATTTGTCCTGGCCTGCCCGGGTGATCCTAGCTCGGACTGGAACCGTGGAGAGTCGGTGTCCAATTGCTCGTTACCGAAAACATTCTTACATTGCATCCGCAGTGAATGTTGGTCCCTTCAAACTGATTTAATATCTGCGCAGTTTTTCATCCTACGGTCCATTGTTACTAAAAAAAGACGCAGGATCGATTTCTGGAATCACCATTCGTCTTTCAGTACTAACCCAAACTAGCCACGCGCTATTCTTGAACTACATGTCTGTCTCCACCACAAGATTCGTCACGAGCGCGGAGGACGATGAAACAACACCCCTGCTTCCACAAACACTTCCGCCTGTCTCAGGAACCGAACCAATTCCTCAAAGAGTGCACTACCTTGACAACCTCCGCGCCACTCTTACACTCTTCCTCATCTTCCACCATTCCGTCAAAGAGGCGCTCCGGTCGCCCATCGACCACACCATTGCGCTACCGCTGCCATTCGCCCCGCTCTCGGCTACGACCGACGCGTTTCTGTGGGGGTGTTTCTATTTCGTATCGGGCTATGCATCGCTTTTGTCGCTCACATCCAAACCATCGATTGTGCGCTTTTTCCTGGTAAAGACCATAAGGATTGGAGTCCCGGCAGTTGCGTATATATTCCCTGGACAATGGGCGTTGCTCTTCCTTCTTCACATCTTCATTTCTGATTGGACAATGCCACACGAGATATGGGCTTACATTCGATTTGACGATCGCTGAATGGGATGTATTCAGATGGATAACGGTACCGACGCTGGTGCGCGCATCGTTATCAACCGCCTTGCTTATGCAATATGGAGTGCGTCTTCATTCTACGCAATCAACATTACCCTACATTCAAGATGGATAACGGTACCGACGCTGGTGCGCGCATCGTTATCAACCGCCTTGCTTATGCAATATGGAGTGCGTCTTCATTCTACGCAATCAACATTACCCTAGTTTCTGTATTCGCAGCATCGCAATACACAAAGCGCGAGTGGGGTGCTATATCGAGACACACATACTTCCAGGTCTACTTCCATATGGTCGCCGTGGTGGCAGTCGTCCCCTATCTCAGCAGGATTGGGAATGACTTGCTGAGATGCATATTGGTCAGTGTTGCGGGAGTTGTCGGGAGTTGGGCGGCGACGTTTTTCGTATTATTGTTATTAGGTGTGTGGAAGGTGTGATTGTGGCACGGGCGATCGAAGGTTTTGATGAAACTAAAGCTGCGAATGTATCATCACAACAACTTTCCACGAGCATGACGTCTCTGGCATATGGCTTTACTCAAGTATACTGTATTGTATATGCACGGATCTGAATCAAGGCGCAGCGGCCAGCTTACATTTGTCGAGGAGATAACATGCGATTCTGGGGTCATCCTCAATGTTTGTGGGTGAGAGCAGTCTGACTCCCTGGAAAATCACGGGTTGTTGCGGTAACTTCGTATTTACCCGTGTTTCCCCTGGAAGGCCACAATCCTGCTGACTCACGGTGCAACCATGATGCCCACAACGACATCGGATGAGCTCCATAAAGGCCGTTGTAGATGCATTGATTCACTTTCCGCGATGGCATACGGTGTTATTTGTTCTTCCCATATCCAAATACTCCCATGTACCGGGACTGTACTTCCGCTATCGTCCGAATACCTGACACTCCCCGGTTCAACTTGGATCAGTCAAGCCTATCGTCTTTAAAACTTGTGACTGACGTTTACCTCCAATATACCCATGGTTTATCTTGGCATCTAAGTATATCGAGGAAGAGTTGAGCGGTGGGAAACTGTCAGTGCACATTGAAACATGTGAAAACCTGTATGGGGTGGCTCGCTCTCGCTCACTGCTTCTAATCGCAGTTCAGGTGTGTAGTTTCTCACAATATGCATTGCGATACCAACTGTTTTCTGATCATGTTGGTCATCTTTAGATAGGAGCAGCACTTGACATGCTGCTTTGTACCCCTTCTCTGACAAGGTTCTCATGTTGGCGTAGGACAAGTAGTTTCTTACATTCGTTCCGAGGCGCAAAAGGTTATTCTGATACACATAACTCGCGTCTTTTGAACCCGGTGTGATCATGGTGAGTCGCGAGCAACCTCATACCCAGGCTTACTTCTAACATCATGGTTAAGATACCCCATGTAGCATCTAGTCCCGATCCTAAGGATTGAGTGATCACTCCTTCTCCTGTCCCAACCTATATAATGACTTTATTCAAACTATCTTCGGGATCGAATCATTGGTCTTTTGATCACAGCTTACTCGCCACTACGAACCTCCAACCAAATCTGAGCGTATTGACCCTCTACCATGCCCGCCCTCCTAAGACACCGCTTCACCTTCAACACCAGATGCCATTCCAGTGTATCGACATCGCAGGAGGTCATAGCTAAACGTCGGAAACACAACATTCTCCTTCCAGTTCTACGACTCTACCCGGATCTACTCGAATACCTCTTCCTTATGACTGCGGAACTTGAGGCCGACAAAGTACTTCGCGAACGCACCATTATATCCTGTTCACAGACATGCCATACTTGGCGCGATGTGGCCCTCTCAATCAAATCTCTCTGGAGTAGGATGGTCGATTTTGAACACAATTTCCGGAGATGGAACGACGAACTGCTCCAACGATCACACCCATATTCTATCGATATAGGTCCCCGTGCATACGTCCTTCGCGAAAGGGGTATCATTTCAGTAGAATTGGACTACCTGGTCAGGATTCGAATATATCGTATCGCCTTTGACAAATCATCATGGAATACGCTTGTCAGCAAGCTTCAACAACCCGCTCCCTGTATTGAATATCTCAATATCAGCCAGGATCAGCCCTCCCAATCGTTTATCATCCCTGCTTCGCTCTTTGCGGGACATGCACCCCAATTTAGGCGCTTGGAAATGACGCAGTGTCTCATTGACTTTCAAGCACCGGTTGTTTCATCTCTCACGATACTCTCCGTGCTCAATCTCAACGCGAAGACGGCGCCGACACCGGTCGAATGGCTGAATCATCTCAGTCGTATGCCGTCACTCACCAAGCTTTGCCTTGAAGGGGCGATGTGGTCTCGCGATCAGTCAGTCATGTCAGCTGTCAATCATGGTTGTGGAGACATCAACAAAGTGCAACTTCCTTTCCTCGTGGATGTTCATCTCAATGGAAGCCTTCGTGACATTAGCATCTTTCTTGATGGTCTCATTTTCCCGTATGCCTGTAACATGACCTTGGCATGCTCGGAAACACAGGCTGGCCCGCATCTTCAGCGTGTTCAGTCGATATTTCTAAGAAGGCTTGAATATGCTCACGACCTACAACCAGATGTCTGTCCTCTCCTCATCTATGCGTCCGGACCGGCACTCTTCATTTGGAACGAATCAAACATTCATGATCCCTCTCTCGACAACACCATGAAATCTGCACCAAATCTTTATCTCGATCTCAATACAGCTGACTTCGGTTGTTGGGAAACTCTTCTCACCCCCGTCCTTGCCGCATTCGGAGACGCCTTTTCGAGGCTCACCTCTCTCGAACTTCAAATTCCAAGCATGCACCAGGCTTTACTTCCAGTTCTGGCGAGAGCCGACCGAATCAAAACCCTGACGAATATTTCCCCGACCATGACGAAGGAGTTTCTGGAAAAGTTACAAACTACCCACTGTTCCAGCTCCATTCTACTTCCAGATCTGCACACTATCCTCTTCACGAGAGATAGTTTAATGTGCGGCGTGCTATACCGAGCCTTCGAAAAGTTTTTGAAATGGCGGTCGTCTATGCGCCACCCAATGAAGAAGATAATTTTTCGTCGGTGCATGGTGCTTGATGAAACAGTGACGGGATTGGAAAGGCTTGGGATCGAGGTTGACTGGAACTCAGACGGGATGAGATGGCAGTCATTATGAGCTCATTTTGCTATCTCTCTTGCATCCTTCGTCTTATGTACTCCGAACCATGATCCATTATCCGAGAGCAGGACCAGCCCCTTAGCTACGAAATTCAACTATCTGGCAGATTGTCACCACGACTCGGCACTGCCCCCGATATTCCTCCATTCCTGGTATGATCAAGTCATGATCATGCAATTGAAAAAGATGAGCCTCAGAATACTGTTCCTCCTTGGTCGTGCAAATACGGCATACCGGACCGAATTTGGGGTCGTTGTCTATTCCATGGCTATTCATCCCGATTCGATCAATCCATCAAGGCTGGTTCAACCTCCAGACCCATAAGGCCAGTGTTTGCTGTGCAGGTCTGCATGAACGTGTGAATGTTGTACCTCACATCCAGTGGAGAGTGGGGTATAGCATATATGGGGGTTTGAATAGATGCGAGTCGGAAGCTGTCGGGAGGTTTCCTTTCCTGCCATCATCCCTTTCATTGTGTGAATTTGAACTCGAAATTCAACTCGGTCGCGCTGAGCCCTACGCGCCTCGGCGCTTTGTTCCCGATTATAGCCCTTCCCTCAAGCGAATGTCGTCGACATCATGGCGCCCAGATGTCCCAGCTTCGCAGCTCTTTGAAGAAAAAACATGGCTTCAAGGAGGAATTCTATCTGCTGTGGCCTATGGAGTCGTCGTTACTCTTTTTTTCCTCAATTTCGTTCTTCTCAAGGACCGTATACGAGCAGAGTCGTCTTCGGTCAGAAGAAAGCAAAACACTGCGCTGTTGGGATACATCAGTGTGATGTTCCTCTTGAGCACGCTCACCATGGCATCCCAGGCCGAATACACCCAACTTGGATTCATCGACAACCGCGATTTCCCCGGTGGGCCCGCAGCTTACCAGAAATTGATGTTCTCAATACCGATAAGCAATTTGGGGAATGTCTGCTTCTCGTTGATGAATTGGCTGGCGGATGTTGTTCTGGTGCGTTCATCGTTTGCCAGCCTTATTTTCTTGGGCGCTCACCTGGGTCATGCAGCTTTGGCGGTGTACAGTCATTTACAGAGCTGCGAACGTGTCATTGGTGATGGTTATGGCCTGTCCAACTGCTATGCTTCTAGCGTCCTTCAGTAAGACATGAATTCTGCCTTCTACTACGAATCATGCCTGACCTGATTTACCAGTAACTGGCGTGATATATCTTGAGGAAATCTCTCGCCCAGGATCCTCGCCCTGGGAATCAGAGCTGCTCACCCTCATCTACGGACTAATAAGCTTTTCCCTTAACATCGTTCTAACTCTCATGATCGTAATCCGCTTGTATCTCCACCGCAGGAGGGTGGTAAAGGCGATCGGGAGCCGACACGCATCCCAATATACCAGTATCATGTCGATGCTCATCGAGTCAGCCTTTGTTCTGGACATTGTCTTTCTAGCGTTCATCATTCCATTCGCATTCGGCAATCCCATAGCGAACATTCCTCTTCTAACGCTCGTACAAGTCCAGGTTAGCCTTGACTATGTGTATTAACTTCCTCAGTCTAATAACCAGTACTTTGCAATAGACCATCGCTTCTTTCATGATCATCTTCCGCGTGGCAACAGGAACGGCATGGGCGTCTGGAACAATCCATGAAATCCTAACACAAGAGATTGCCGAGAGGTTGAACGAGTTGTCGGTCATGCGCTTCGACCACTCTGGCATGGACACTAGGACAGCAGTCGACACACACCACCATGATGCCCCACATTCCCAACGAAAGTCGGACTCGACTTCCAAGCATCCCCAGATCGGAACTTCAAGTATTCCACACGCACATGCGGTGTAGCATGTTACGATGCCATTACATAGATTCACTACATCTCATGTACACTATTTAATTCTAACTTATTTCATCGAGAATTAACTCAGACTGTAGCCAAGTCAATCTAAGTAACAATGTTGGACGAAGGATTCGTCAGTTGAGCATCAAAAGGCGCGTATGCGCTACGGTAGGTGCTAGAACGCGACTACCATAAAAGGACGGTGATCGTTCGATCGCCCATTGTCCAATGTTCCGTTTTTCTTACCATGCTCGCTTTTTTCAATTGAACTTTATTTACTCATATGAAACCTACGATACACAGAAAACGAGCTCCCCCAGTCGAATACCTAGTTGTTGACCAAGGTGAGCCCAACATAACTAACTTGACATTACATTCTCGATTACTTACATACACGTTTTGTAGCATATTTCACCGTCTAACAGGTAGCTACGTATGCAGTCGAATACCTATTCGTTGACTGAGCATAATTCACCGTCTAACAAACAACACACTACTTGTCTTCAATAACCAGTCTCCAGTCCACATCTCACTATATTTACAGTCGTCGCTATCCGCGCTCCTGTAGACCTTCAATGGCGTGGTGCAAGCCTGGAGCGCGCATTACGCAAAGACTCCAAACGCCCTCACCTCTCATCCCAGGCTACACAGGGTTATCTGCAGAACCCTTTTGGAGTGTGAACGATCTTGAGGGAAGGGATGTCAAACGAGAGTCGAGGTCCATCGTCTGTAAGAGAGGGTCATTTCGCTGAACGGTCCTTCTACATACGGACATGCTGTGCTAAGTTGGTATCTAATCTAATCGGGTTGGCTTATGGGAGCCTCTGGAGCCTTCCAAAAATAAGCGCATTCGCCTTTGCGAATCGCAAAAAGCATCCCAAATAATTATTCTCCTTATTTGCCCCTCTATGCTTCCGGTCTACATTCAAAATCATGTAAACTATATCTTTTAACATTACCATAATGATCTGTGCCCTACATGGCTCGTATTCTGGGAAAACGGCCGTCATGGCCGCCTGTTCCCGTTGCACACCCGACCCGACCCGTTTGGATTTGGCGGTGAAGCTAGAACAGGACGGCCGTGTCGGTAACAGACCCGTATGACCCGTAAGCTCGACGTCCGTACCCGTAATACGGCCGGTGCGCAGCCCTATTTGCGATGTCAGTATTCCAGCATCATTGGTACGAGAATGTTCACGAAAGAGTGCAATTTAAATGGAACACGTTTCATATTTGCTAGTAAGCTACTTCCTATTCCACGAGACAGATCTGGTGAGTATCACAGCAACCTGGGTCGGTCCTCTCAAACTTGTACAATCCTTCAGGTGATTGACTGGTTCCTGATATATATCTCCCCCGCCTGTCGTCCAACGCAGCACCGCGACAGGTTGAGCGTCATGTGTCTGTGATCTTACGAAAACTTCAGGCATCAGCGCATCATCTGTATCGCGGACTTCCCACTGACGTGGTTCAACGAGAATGTCTATATCCCTTGTTCCTGATTGTCCGCTATTGCCGACGTCAAGGTAACGACACACATTCCTTGTTTGATCTTCATTATGAATATCAAATTCGACATCCTTGCAAGGGATACGGGGTCTGGTGAATGTTATGTCAAAAACGTACCCGTAAACCCCACACTCATTTGGGAGCCCTTAGCCGTCGACCGGGGAAAAGGAGGAAATACTCTACTTGAGCATTGCAGTTGTCAAAAGTCGAACCTCAGGTGCACTTTCCACTACGGCCCGTCCATAGAACGGAAGCAGCATCAAACCGGACCTTCCTCTCCACACACGAACCTAGCCGGAAACTCTAGTGGGTCCCCATGTATGTTGTCGGTATTTTGTTAACGCTTTGAACTATATAAAGAGTACTCATTTTTCATTTCACTCACTCCTCATCCATCAAATCATTGACATGCACTTCAAAACTCTCTTTGTTTCTTCTATCGTTTGTGCAATCACTCTTGTGAATGCTCAAATTATCGGACCCGCCAACTGGTGGTCTCAGCTTCCTCCCTGTGCCCAACAATGCGCTCTCCAGGCTGCTCAGACTGCCGGGTGTGATATGTGAGTGTCACTGTAGTCTCTCCAGTCATCTCCAGACAATATCACCATCACCAGCAACGATCTCAAGTGCTTGTGCAGCTCCAAAACGTTCTACTGGGATTTCTTGAACTGTGTCATGGCCAACTGCCCGAGCACGACTGATGTCAGCGCTGCCACCGCTCTCTTTAGCAAGTACTGTTGTAGGTGCACTATACTTGCGACACCCAATGTTCATCTCGACAAAGCAATTTTTCTCAGACTCCGTGGATTGGACGTGGGGCATGTGCCCTTGTGTCAAGAACTGTGCCTTGAAGGCAGCGCAGCTCGTAGGATGTGACATGTAATTTTCAAACCCTGCTTTCTTCTGTCATACCAGAATTACTAATTCAATGGATCTAGCAACGACCGAGCATGCCTCTGCGCAAATAAGGCTGCATTCACTGCAGCGTTCCTTGACTGCGTCCGAAACAGCTGCCCTGACCAGTTGCCGAACACCCAAAGCTACCTTGAAAAACTCTGCCGTACGTTTGCTGTTATTGCTGGAGTTCTGTAACTCACTGGATATGATTCATGCAATAGCCACTATTACTCCGGGGCCTGTCCCAACTGCAGTTGCTCTGTGACTCTGTATCAAATTCTGCCTGTAAAGGTTGAAGAATTAGTGTTGGCACTCTGTTGGACGGGAAGGATGGCAAGAGAATCATTACACATATACCTACTGCTTCTCGGTAAAAAAGTATGCTTCGAACAGTCACTTCATGCTTTTCGTTTGCGGGTTTTTCGATAAGATAAGATTACCGATGTTGCCGGTGTATACTTGGCGTGCCTCTGCACGGCACCGTCTTCAGTCATTCCGCTTCCGAACCCCGCGACTCGTGGCATGTCATTTGCGATCCAGGCAGTTAAAAGACATCAGCTCGGAAGCCTTCTGCGATCTATCCAACCCCCTGCCCGATATATCGCCTCAATCTCCACCGATAAATCATATAAGAAATCAACAATGGCCAAAAAGAAATCGAGGACCCCAGCAGAAGAATATCTTCTACTTCCTACACCTCCATCGACTCTGGGCATCGTTGATACTCACACACATGTTGCATCAACGTTCGAAAACTATCGTCAAAGATACAAAGAAGGACAGCATGCAACAGTATACGAATTCATACGCGCAATGTATGCTAACCGCCAGGTCGAAGCGATCGTCGATGTCTGGTGTGAAGCACCTGTACAGAAGATATGGAAGGAGTTTGCAGACTCTGCACTGAAACCGGAAGACAGAGAAAGTATATGGGGTGGACTGGAGTACTGGTTTGTAATGGGTACGTGCTTCGAGGCCTTCATGCAGCGAACCGTAGCTGATGGTTAGCTAGGTGTACATCCGTGAGTAAATCCCCCTATTACGCTCCGATCTTCCAAGTCTGACTGGACCCAGACACGACGCGAAATTGTACACCGATGAAGTTGAGAAAGACATGTTCGTGGTCGTCAACCCGTCTTTCATCTCTTACTGACCGATCTGAACAGTGTAGAAGCTATGTCTCATCCTCGCTGTGTGGGATGGGGAGAGATGGGGCTCGATTACCATTACGATAATTCGCCTAGAGAGATCCAACAGAATGTGTTTACGCGACAGCTTCGACAGGCGGTCAAGCTGGCGAAGCCGTTAACCATTCACACTAGAGAGGCCAATGAGGATACGGAGCGAATACTAAAGGAGGAGGTTCCTAAGGATCATCGAGTACGTCTCTCGGATTAAAGGACTAAGTCAAGTTTTGCTGACGTCTTGTAGATACACATCCACTGCTTTACCGATGCACCCGAATTCGCGAAACGACTCCTGGACCATTTCCCAAACCTCTACATCGGAATCACCGGTACGTTTCTCTCCTACGCACTCCAGCGTCATTTGTATGACTGAAGGACATAGGCGTTATAACATACGCCACGAATGTGGATACCTCGACCGTTATTCGTGAAATGTCTACAGCGGAACCAGATAAACCTCTCCGCATCGTCCTGGAAACCGACGCGCCTTACATGGTCCCAGCGAATCTGTACGACTCTCTGCCAGAAATTAAAGGCAAGCAATTGCCGATCTGTCACACAGCGATGGTGCCCTGGACTGCTGCATTTATCTCTGGTATTGCTGGTGAAAAATGGGATGTCGGTCGAGTCATGCTCGAAGCGAGGGAAAATGCACGGAAGATGTACGGCGTTTAGAGTCTGTGTTTGTAGATTTAATCCTGTCCTGCTGGCCGACGATAGTCTAGCAACATGTAGCAGAGCACGTTACATGAATGGGTTATAGAACATGTGCACTGAGATCATGCAATTCATTCTGGTCTGGTGAAAAAAACATCAGCCGAAGTGCATAATGTTCAAGTTCTCGATCCGAAACACATCTGGGTTGGACTCCTGTAAACGAAAAGCTATCAGCATACCCTCATTTAATTGAAACGAAGAAAGAAAACAAGTATTAGCACGATGGTGGATAGAAGCAACGTAGAAGTGAGACGGGCTAAATCGAATACCCACCGATGTGCCGATGATTCTCTCCTCGTCCACTAGAACCGCATCGTACATGTTGAAGACCTCCTCAGAAATACACCGCACATACGGCAACGTCGATTCAACATCCTCTTCCAACGCGTCGTACCCAAGACATATCGTATCCGTCGACTCATCAACAAATTCCTCCACCGCCTGTGAACCTGTATCTTTTCCTCGCGGCCCATCCTCAATCATACGTCGAGCCTTGGCCATTTTGACATGCCACGGGTTAAAGTCCAGGATATGAATCTTTCCTTCCCCGCCCCAGCCCCCAACCTGTTCCTCCGTGAGGATGTGAGGTCGGCCGACCAGGTAAACGTACCGTTGACCAGCTGTGGCAGTGATCAGCCCAGTGCTAAACTTATCCGCATTAAACCATCTCGTCACTGAAGGACCCCAGTCAAGCCAGGACAATACTTGAGAGATCTGGTCATAGTCTTGGAAAATATCGTTTTGCATCTCTTCCTCTAAGGCTTTAAGTGCATATTCCAGAAGCGCTTTCCGGTGCACAATCATAACATATGACCTCGCAGCTGGTTGAATATGGAGCATGAATATGATGATTGCTTCTGCAGGATCATTGGCAATCGGACGGGAAGACGGCGTGTAAGGTGGAAAGCGCGGAAAGGTGGAAAGAGAAATGGGATTCGGATCGGAGCGACAGGAGATGTACGTGATGTGCTGGCCCGCCGCGATCTCTGGGAGGAAGAGCGAGAGCACAACTCTGACAGGCCTAATACTCGCGGTGGTCGAGTTGGATTGCGGAATATGATATATGTTAATGGTTTCTCGTCCGATGTCGGGGTTGATGAAGAAATCTTCCCGCAAGAAAACAGTGCCTGCGTTGTTAACTTCTAACGGCACCTGTAAAAATGTGGTTAGAAACTACGTGTTGGCCAGTAAAGGACAATGCGGACTGATTTTTCCCTTCCAGCTTTCCAATCAAAGACATAGATGTGGTCTCCCGTCACCGAAGCCGCCATGGGGGTAGAGTAAGAAAGAACTACAATGAGGTTCTCGCCCACAATTTCGATGCTTGCACTCGGTGGCCCTTCAGAGATGTCTGAACGACACATCCGCAAGATGGGTTGGCGGGCTTCATCGTGAGGTTTCCCTGTGGAATACCGCACAAGGACAACTTCCATGACGTTTACTGTAGTATGAAAATCATTTTCTGAAACACTGAAAAATGTCAGGGCCCAGTCTGGAAGCTGAAAGCAAGTAACAATGGACATACGACGTAACCAGAGCCGCCAAGTCGTGCTCCTCGATCGCAGTTCCGAAATCAATGATTTCTTTACCCTTGCCAGCCTCGATCTCCCACCATTTCAATCCATGCTCTTCATTGGTGGGCTTTGCAGAAGGTAATCGTACACTTTGGATGGCCGATGTCACGAATTCCTCTGTTTCGGAGGCTCTCCCAACCATGTAGACACCCGGGGTTATATCATAGACGCCTGAGCACCTCTTCGGCACTTTAGCCCTCGTTATGAAGTCGTACTTGAATGTTGCCCATGCATTCTCGCGTCGTCTCAGGAGTTCCAGCCGAGAACTTAGTGAAAGAGAGGAGTACGGGTTGTCGAGAATGCCAGCGATCTCCTGCTCAATGATATAGTTGAGCAAGGTTGATTCGTTTATGATCTTGTGCAGCTTTCGACATGTCTTAAGGGTAGAAGAAAGGGATTTTGGGTGAGTTTGAGCTAGAACGGCGATGATTATCTCGACAGGTAGGTCGAGCAGATGCATGTCCAAGGTGAAAGATCAGGTTCCCAAACCGATCAGTTCATGGGGCCGGATGATCTTATCTTATCTTTTGACGATCACAAGCCTTGACAACGATCCAGATTCATAGAACCCCAATCTCTTCCTTCAACTTACCTCACCTCACGAGCATCATTGCTTCCGACCACCATTGTGTGGAGCTGGGTGCGACGCAGTTCTAGTAGTATAACTCGTCAGATGCGCCCGTCTCAACTGGCAAGACTCCACCCGATTCGCTGGCAACGAAGTTGCCTGACGCAATCTTTCTCATATCAAGAAATAGTCAGCGAATGGAACTTGTCGGTCCAACGTTGCTCGAAAAACCCTGGCCCGTATCTTCAATCAGTGAGAAGGTGTAATGTCCGTATCGTGATAGACAGTCTGAGTATACCGGGATGCGCATGAATTCAACCCTCCCCCGAGACCAGCATACGTCTATCTTTCAATAATACCAACAATCCTTAACTATACATCCGGGCAGGAACTCGGCATGCTTCCAGAAGGATCTCCAGCGACAGAGGTCGTTGATGGTTGCATCGTTGTTCCTGGAGAGCCAGGATCTTGCGTCAATGCATTCAGCTCTTCTCCATCCGGCACTGGCCCGTCCGTCTTTGCTGGACACGATCCCGCCGGGTTCAAGGAGTTCAAACCAAGTGGAACGTTCCCGGTCTGGTCTCCGCTGAATCTGGTGAAATCCGAGCTCGCGAATTGGCAGTGGAAGAGTCCGTTGAGCTCCATGTTCCTAGGTGCAACTTGGCAATATGGGACTTGGAGTTTGGTTGCCTAGGAATTGTCAACAGTCAGTCATGTTTATTGATTTTGTGAGCATCAGCCTAAGTATCTCACCGAGTTTCTTGGCTGTTGTACAAACAATTGCGCGAGCCTAATCATCTCAGAGTCGTTCCCGAGCTGTTTGGCAAGATCTATCATCTGATCCCCTGAATCTTGTTGGTCGCAAACCCCGCCTTCTTCAAGCAGGCTCGTGAAAGCTGTGACTGCGATGCTGCTGCACTGATCCGAAGACCCCCCTGAGGTCACCTAGAGAGGAAAAAAGGTAAACGTGTCGTTGAGATTGGGATTCTTGGCAAGAACGCATACACAAGCTTGTTGCCAATCCGCTGTCGAAGCAGAGATAACCTGGTCGATACGCTTGTCATGCCGGATGGGGGCGGCCCCCGTCATGCCACAGAGTACGGAGGTGAGAAGAAAGACAACAGAAAGAAAAGGCATGATGATCGACAAGCACTGGCAACTTTCTGAGGACCTGAGAGGTAGAAGCAGTACTACCGATGTAAATGGTGTTGGGAAAGCGCCTGGCCTGAGCAGAAGAATAAAATGAAAGTCGAGGGATAATAAAGTAAAGGGTGGAGCCATGCCCTGTATTTATGCGTTTCGTCAAATCATCCAGCATCTCTTGACCTCAACTCCCACTCCATTTTTTGGCTTGCGTTGTTCCTTTACTGTAGAATGAAACCCTGTGTATAATACTACTTGAGGAAAAACCTCAACAGCATGACCTATCTCCAGTGACCCCTGACAACGAGATATTCAGTGTTGCCTATGACTTGCCTTGCTATGTCCATCTCAGCTGATCATTTTTGCGGGTACATACGCACCATTATTTGTTTCAGCATGGATAGCCTAAGCTTCGCGAAAGACCTGAGACTTGAAGGCCCTGGTCTCTTTATTGTCAAGTTTTTGAGATCTATGTTCGAGATTCGAATTTAAGATGTCAAGTCCCTTATTTGTCATGATGGCCACATCACATATGTAACATTAACCACTCTCTCTCAAAATCATGGATAGGACGGACTAGGAAACCAAACCTTCACTATTGATGAGAAGATATCAGGTCAGTCGAATGTACGGAGTAAGAAACCACCGCTTCCGATGGACGATCCCTTCATCAAAGAGATAACACCGTGTAGCCAAGGCAGCCATATGCACGACCTTTGCTGGATCATGGCATTTTTATCGTAGACAGAGATCCAAGTGGCTGTATGTTCGTATCCAAGGGTAATCTAATGCATTAGATCTCAAGCACTTACGGCCATGACAACATACATAACCTATGAAATACATGTCCTAAATCTTCACTGTACTTTTTCAGAGTACGTTAAGCCTTTCTATCACTTGAATGATTTGACTGTACACGGGTGAAGTCTACAGATATTAGTATAGATCAACAAAAGAGGGTAAAGAGTTAAAATTCATCAGGACTTACCTCTTTGGCGCTTCTCAATATCTAATTTCCTTTGTTCAGCTGAGATAGATCCGAAAATGATATCCATCTCTTCCAAGCTACGGCCTTTGGTTTCGGGGATGACTCTGAAAGTAACGAACGCAAAATCTATGTCAGTTTATTGCCGGAAGTGTGGAAATAGGAAGCCTACAGGGAAAATACGGCCATACCCCCGATGTTGATAGTAGCAAACATCAAGAACATCTTGTAACCCAAGGCAGTGTTCATGGAAGGCGTCACTTTAGATACAACAAAATCTGTTCAAGAAGATGCGATGAGTGATGATGAATACAAAGTTGGCAGAGAAACCGAATATCTAATGTACGCACTCCAAAGCCACTGAGATGCGCTCGCGAGGGCAAGCCCGTAGTGCCTCGTTCGCGTAGGGAATATATCAGATACGTAGACCCACGGTAACGGACCTATGAATCGCATAAGAAAGGCATAAACATCGAGTTGGTCAGATCTTACCCCAACCCATCGAGTAGAAGCAGACATAGATATAGAGCATTGCAGCCATGGCCTTCGAAGCAGGCGGCGGATCGGCTGAGGCATGGTTAGCATCAACAGCAGGAGGTGGGTGGGTTTTCAATATGGCGCCGATTATGAAGAATAAAGTTCCCATCCCCATTGCGGAGATGAAAAGGGAGACCTTTCGTCCTAGAGTCTCGACTCCGAAAAAGATGAACAGCGACGTGGCCACTACTTTGATAACACCTGCCCAAGATTATTGACATATAGCCAATGAAATATGAAGAGATTCATGCTCGCTCACCGTATATGCCACTGGCCAGTAGAGAGTTCTTGCGGGCCGTGAACCCAATCTAAATCGCCTTTAGCTTGGTTCGCTGATGATAGATGATCAATCTTACGGATGCGAAAATCTGAGGAGCGTAATAGCTGAGGAATTTGAGTCGGGCAACGCTTCACGTAAAGCGCTGAACTCACTTCACAGAATTTTGGCCTGCCCACTGCTGCAGGAAGAAGATCACGAATGCGATGACGAATCGGATGAAATTCCCTTTGCCGAAGAAAGCTTCTTTCAAACCAAGGCCCTGACGAGCTTCACGTTCCTCCTGAATTGCAGCTTCTATTTCCGCCAATTCATTCAGCACATCTTCGTTATCAATATGTGCTCGGCGTAGATAGGCGAGATTCTTGAGAGCCTCCTCGTTCTTGCCAACTGACGCAAGCCAGCGAGGTGATTCCTGTTGGAGGAGACATAGGTGTAAGCCAAATCATTGAAGAATTCATCGAATAAAGGTGACTACCTTGACCGTCAATAAGCCGAACATCATAATACCTGCTGGTACTAGCTGGAAACCAAATGGAATCCTCCATACGTTCACCCCCGTTTGAATATGAATGCCAACACCATCTGATTAAACTTTCAGATTCAGGAGAATGATAATATTCAATATAGGACTGACAGTTGACGAAGTATGAGATCATCACACCAACCGCAACCTGAAATACATGGTCAACTTATCCTAAAGTTGATTGTCTGATTTCGCACCATGATTTGAAAAAGCCCGGTAATCCGTCCTCGAACTTCTTTGGGGGAACATTCCGAGACGAAGGCTGGCGCAACAGCCGAGATTGCACCGATACCAATGCCAGAAATAACGCGACCTGCGTATATCTCAGCCAAGCCGTTATCACCATTTGCGACAGTGGTCAGGATCTGGGGATATATTAGTTACATACATTAGCAAAAGAAGTTCGCACTGACCGCCCCAACAGCAAAGATGATGCTGAACACGAGAAGAGTGTACTTACGCCCAATCTTGGCTAAATGAAGGAATGGTTGTGAGACGCAGCCAAACGGGTTGACCTGGGGGCTAAATGTTACCTGACAGAGGAGCGCTTCCTAAGGCACCAAAAAATGCTCCGGCTTGAAGGACTGAGACTACGTTTGAGGACACTTCGTTGATCTTCGCAGTGTTTTTCGTGCCGTCTGCCGCTATCAAACCAAATCGCTCCAGGAAGTACGGGGCGCTGACTACACCGCCGCTGCACCATGACGCGCATCAGAAGATTACCAACCTAGGCTGAAGACTATGACCATACCCAATACCGCTATGTTGTCTCGTGAGAAACGTTCTTTACAACGAAGAAAACAGACATACGTGTCGTATCCAAACAGCACGATACCCCAGTACACCACAAAAGCCAACCCTGCAATTACTCAGTCAACGAGCACACAAGATAGGAAAACAGAAGATTCACAATACACGCGTATGTTCTTGAAGACACCGACTGACTCGTCTTTCATTGTGGGGACTCGTCGAAGGTACGGCTAGATGATGCAAGGTCGGACGAACCTACAACGCTCGCCTTCTTGCTAATCATCCTATACTTATATCACCACGGCCCACGGAGCTTCCGAACGTCAACTATCCTGTGGGCTCCATAGAACCGTTTCGCACACGCTTCGGAAGCGGGGCATGTGAGGTTTTTACAGCGGGTTGGTCAAGGGTTGGTGAGAGGATGGAGCTAGAGTGATGGGGTTGAATCAGGAGTGGGCCGGCACGGTCCGGTGTACGAGATGGGTGGGCGCTGAATATTGAGTGAATGTTGTGCTTCGAGGAGCTAGATGTTGAGAACGAGGCATGCTTTATACCCACTCACACACAATTATTGACCAGAAGGACTCGCACCCTCACTCAGTTTCTGGGGAAGCATCGATTGCAATGCAGATGAACTGTGCAAGAAGGGGAAAAGTTGATCCATTTCATCCTATTAATAGTACATGCAATGGATTGATGAGATCCATTAAGAAAAGCCTCCGACCGGATTGAGGTCTGGTAATAGGTAAGCGGTCATGAGTCATGAGAGTAGGTGCGTGACGAAGTTAAAGCCAAAGATAAAAAGGTATCAACAGCCAAAAGTTAAGGTGCTGGAACATTCTTAAACTTTGGCCTCAATTGACGATTTTTCATTTGAGTTCGTAGCGTCTTGTTCTTGGTCTTGGGCTAATGGATTGACCTCGTTAGAACTCCCTTCTTACAAGATAATGCAAAAACGAACTCTTTTCTTGCTTCATGATATTGGCTTGACGTTCCTCTGCTGAGATCGACCCGAATATCACGTCCATGTCTTCCAGACTACGACCTTTCGTTTCGGGGATGAGACTGGAAGCGAAGATCAGTTGATGCGATATATAATACAAGAAATGGACTGACAGCGAGAATATACCCATTCCGACTATGTTTATTGTTCCGAATTGGAAGAATATCTTGTATTTAAGATCGGTGATCATCATTGGTGTAACTTTTGAAACCACGAAGTCTGGGAATTCAAGGAATGAAGTTCTGAGACGTCAATTAGCATAAATCAAATCAAAGCTTACTCCAGAGCCATTGTGACGCGCTTGCAAGGGCAAGGCCGTAATGCCTGGTCCGCGTTGGGAAGATATCCGAAACATAAACCCAAGGAAGAGGACCTAAGATACCGTCCGTAAGGCATGCACGCGAGCTTGATTGACAACAACTCACCCCAACCCATAGAGTAAAAGCATACGTAGATATAGAGCATGGCTGCCATGGCCTTGGATGCAGGTGGCGGCGAAGGAGGTGTTTGGCCAACCGCAATGATAGGAGGCGGGTGTGTCTTTAGAATAGCGCCAATGATGAAGAACAAGGTGCCCATTCCGATCGCGGATATGAAGAGCGATAATTTACGACCCAGTGTTTCGACGAAGCCGAAGATGAAGATGGCGGTGGCCACCACCTTGATTAACGTCAGGCATAACTTGGAATATGAAGAATAGGACAAACCTTGACGACGCCATAAATGCCTGAAGCGAGAAGCGAATTCTTGGTTCCAGAATAACCTATCTGGAGAATCCATCAAGCAATTAGTAAACCGATGATTCGGGGGAACAGAATAGACTAACGGAAGCAAAAATTTGCGGCGCATAATAACTGAACAAAAATGTTAGTAAGAAGCGCGGCAAAGCTTAATATCACTCACCCAACAGAATTCTGACCCGCCCATTGCTGCAGAGTGAAAATCACGAAAGCGATAGCGAAACGAATGAAATTTCCTTTGCCGAAGAAGGCTTCCTTCCACCCGAGGCCCGTACGTGCGATTCGTTCTTCTTCTATTGCTGCCTCAATTTCGGCAATTTCATGTAGAATCGCGTCTGATGTAGTAGAATCGCGCCTCATGTACGCCAAGTTGTCCAACGCTTCTTGGCTTCGTCCAACAGAGGCAAGCCAACGCGGGGATTCCTGGAAAATAATGAATGTAGAGCAAGAGGCGGATGCAGAGATACGCACCTTGACAGTGAGAAGCCCAATCAACATGATACCAGCAGGAACCAACTGAAAGCCGAACGGAACTCGCCAAACGTTAGGACTATCCTTCAAGTGCAAGCCGACTCCATCTAGAAAAAGGAGTTTAACTTGATAGTTGAGAGGTGGAGACATGGCACTTACAATTGATGAAATATGAGATCATTACACCAGTTGCAACCTTTGCAGAAAATGAGAGGCGAAAATAACTTGATCGCATTGAAGCTCACCATGATTTGGAAAAGCCCCGTAATTCGCCCACGGACATCCTTCGGAGAACATTCTGAGACGTAGGCAGGAGCAACGGCAGAGATGGCGCCAATACCGAAACCCGAGATCACGCGACCCGCGTATATCAATGGAAGACCATTTGAAGGATCGTTAGCGATGGTGGTCAAAACCTGCGTACCACTTCAGCGTCACAGAAGGTGATAAGATAAAATACATAGGAAAACTCACTGCGCCAACTATGAATATAGTACTGAAGGCAAGCAGGGTCTTCTTGCGACCAATCCAGGCTAATAGTCCATTATTAGACCATGTATAACTGTATATTGACAGATGTCTTGCCTGAAACGGGCGCACTGCCGAGAGCGCCGAAGAATGCTCCCCCCTGAAGAACAGAAACGACATTTGAGGATACTTCGTTTGATCTCTTGATGTTGAGCGAGCCGTCGGCATTCGCGAGCCCGAAGTGTCGTTGGAAGTAGGGTTGGGAAACTACCCCTCCTGCGATACCACTGGGATTGACAGGAATGAACACTCGATCACTTTTGTCGTGCGGTGGAATACGTACGTGTCATATCCAAAGAGGATGATACCCCAGTATACGACAAATGCAAGCCCTGCCATGGAGATATTGTTAGCCCTTCGCCGCCGAAATCACAGTGAGAAAACGTACAATAAACTCGAATGTTTCGAAATCTGCCTTGCGCCGGACTCATCCTTTCGTGGTCGAACGTCCTGTGTGGGAGAGATGGGCTAAAATAACGATGACGGAAGCCTGATGATGTCCAATATGTTCGGGAACCTTTTAAAGAAGAGAAGCAAGCCCCGCACACGCACATCTCGATCTTGAATGGTTGCAGTTGGTGCGGGGAAAGCGTAAACTGACGGGCCGCCGGACCGCATCATTCCGGGCACCGTTCCCCGGAGGATTGTTGCAGGGAAGAACTATGGACGGAACGGGCTGGAATGGCAGGTTTGCCAACAGAAACCAAGCAGCATGGTCAGGCATGGCCCTCGTCGCTTCCAGTGAGTGGGGGAAAGGGGTTGCCAAGAGCATGTGGGGTGTAACATCAAACTCATCAAGCGCGTGGACAGTGCGAGATTTACCCGTGTGTGCTAAGATCGCATACGATTCGATGATTAACGACACAGAATTTTGTAAGCATGGGGAATGGTTGTGTCTTATTGATTGACAAGGTTTATGATAGATACACACCTGAAGTATGTCCTGCTCGAACAGGCGGATGAATCTTCTCTGATCTGACTGAGAGAGAGAGAACAATGAGCAAAACACTCAACCCGTCTACCGCACCGTTGCTCGTCCCTGGGTCGTCAGGAAGCTCGGCCTCCGTACAGATTGGTACAACTGTAAGAATGATGAGGTGGTATCTGGGTGGTATGCCTTGCCGATGATCACACGGGGATGGTTCGCGGCCCGTTCACTAGCGCTCCCGATCATGATCAATCACGGTGCTTATACTTGCTTATACTTGCTTTCTGCAAGTGCTTGGCGCGCAACGATGTTTGCTCCACGATCGCAGACTTTTGTCAACTGATACGGATGCGGCGATGGATGTGAAGGTCGTGAACGGGGCAAAGAGAAAGTTGCGGAGCGTGGCAGCCACGCATTGGAAAGACATGGAGAGGTGGAGGAGGTCGACAAATGGTCCAGACAATTTCAATACCTGATGAAAAGGCGCTTCATGACCACAAGCACTCACCTTAAACCTAAGGCCTGAGTACCTGATGCCGAATCGCCAGATTCTCATTAACTACCTAGGATGTTACGCAATTACTTCCTCGCTACCGTCCCCAAAGAAAGAGAGGAATTTCGCGAGTGACAGGGGAGTGTGAGCAAAAGACGGTTGCTGTCCGAAATCAAGGATGGTTGTTTCGGCTATTACCGGTTCACCCCTCAGACCGAAGTGCCGTCCCCTCCCTTAGTGCACCGATAATAATCAGCGACATTAATTTAGAGTGTGCTCCTGACTTCGAATACTCATCCCAGAGACGTCAGACTTGAAGTTGTAATACGGAGAGACAGGTGGTAGGTGGTATGGCCGGACTCCGAAAGCTGCTTGCGTTTAGTTAGGAGGATGTCTTTGTAAACTCCCAACCTTCGTGGCGTAATATCGTAAAAATCACTGACCTTGGGCATTTCCCATTGAAGACAAGCTATCCGGAGTGAATGAACTACATCAGTCAATATCTATTGCCCTTTTTCTAACCTACAAATAACAATGCAAGAGAAGACCATCCAACGATACACTTAGATCATAACACAAGTTGCGAGATCCACCCTCACCCCTGCCACCGCACCATAAGCATCACCCATCACCCCCGTCCTCATCCTTAGATCCTCCAACTCCCTCTCCATGAACTTCGTCCTCTCCCTTTCACCTATCCTCAACCGCGTACACATCGGTAGCAGCTCTTGCACCTTTGCCCACTCTTCGCATCGAACCCGAAGAATCTCGGTCGCAGGTACACTCACTTCCCTAGATTCATCCCAGGTTATACCCCCGTCGATTTTACATCCCAGAGGTAAGATCTGGGAGAGATATTCGGCGACTCTGTCGCCTTGGTTTTCTTTGATGATGGAAACGCCCATAGAGAGCCGTTGAAGGGTTTTGAAAGGGGCGACGGGAGAAAATGGAAGCGAAGCTGCAGCAGGATCTAGGAAATCTTCCACTGATGAGGCGTCGAGGAACAGTCCGAGATGTGTGAGTTTCGGGCAGTGTTTCGCAAATGGAAGGAGTGACCCCAGTGTCAAATTCGAATTGACGAGAAGCACTGGTTCGTTGTTCAGGATAAGCGTCTCGAGGGAAGGCCAAGATGATGCAAGAAGTTCGATATCCTCTTCTCGCAAAGACAGGGGATATTGGTGTACGATCTCCATCGTTGATAGGTTGGGCAGCTTTAAAACGGGTTTTAGAGTATCAATGGTGATCTTAGTCCCGGGAGCTGCTAGAAACCCATCATAAGAGTCTAAGGAGCTGGCATCCCGGAGTGACACCAGTGCGAGAAATTTGAGGAGCTGGCAATTCTCCGCGACGACGGAGAGAATTCTGTTGATGGATTCGGAAGTCTCGATTATATCGGAATCAAGGTACAACATAGTAAGGTTGGTCGGGGCGAAAGTCGCGTCGAGGAACCGGGCGGCGTCGTCGAAGAGCGCCGTCAAGGAGTAATCCCACAAAGCGGGGAACGCACCTTCCGTCAAGACTGGCTGGAACGGTTTCACGTCGTCTTCGCATCCGCAGCCTTGCTCCGGAATATACCGGAACTCAATGGTTCCAAGATGCTCAAGCCGCGATAATGCTTCTGCGACCTCGGTGGTACAATAGAACCTCGGAAAGAGGACCTTTGTAAGTTTCGGAAGTCGTTGAAGCAAATCAATAGTCTCGGCTTCGATAGCTCGCATGGGTATGTTGGAACGTATGTCAATGTTCTCGAGATTGGGCATGCGGGCTGCAATGTCTTGGAAGAAGGGGCGAGGCGATATGGTTTCGAGTTCAGGGGGAAGTTGAACGGCGAAATGCTTGATGCCGCGGTGCATGAACATGACGCAGAGAGCGAGCGGTGCTTTCCAGTAAAGAGTATGCATGTTGGGGAATATGTCAAGTCGCGTTCTCGTTCGTCCAACATCGTCAAACACACTTTGCTTGAGGGTATGGCTATTCGACGCGCGATAAACCAACCGCCTGACCCTTCTACCATACTTCTCGAAACGAATCCAGTCTTCCGTCTCAGGCATCCTGTCAAATTCCTTGTATTACTCAAATTAGTTTGAAATCGTCGTGGATGCAGGAGGGACTCACATATTCTTCCTCCTCAGTCTTACGCAGCGGGGCCAGAATTCCGAACAACCGATGGAGATCTGCCATATCCTTCCACAACGAGTCCAGAGCGATATCCGACCAGACCTTGCATACTCGGGCATTGACAGCATTTGAGCTAGGCTCCAGAAGGGTGAAGACCATGTCGAGAAGCTCCGGGATACATAGAACGCGGTGCATTCTCTGAGCACCGAAGCTCGGTAAAGTCAAACTAGTCATGCCTGCGTGCTTTCCGGTTGCGAAGGTTGAAATAGACTGCCACTTTGTGGCTGACTCCTTGAGCTTGTACGAATAAGAGAGAAGATACTGGGTGGGGTTGAGCTTGGGTTGTACAAAGGACGTTCTCAAGATGATGTTCGATGTTCAGGCCCAGATTCAGGCTGTTGACAAACCTGTCCAAATAACGCGTTAGTTGTGCAGACGCCGGGCCGGGACACCCTCGACGGAATGTTCGCGCATCACAAATTGCAAGTTGATTACAAGAGTGCATAATTCTGTGCCGCTGAACTTATCAGACAGACATGTAGTCAGTATGAGCTTGCACTATTTTATTTTACTCTATATGCACATAGTTGCAGTGATGGATGTTTTTGCTCATCAACAACTCATCAAAGTAGTTTGACGCGTAGAAAGAGGTTGCCACCACAAATCAAGAATAGGTTGCTTTTACTCCTCATCCATGACTTCATGACTTCGAAAATGCGAATCGAAGGCCCAATTGCAACAACAATCCTGAGAATGGCGCCAAACAGATTTATCTATAGCCTTGCCTTTAGGACTTAGTTTCGATCTCTTGACTCTTTTACTGCCAAACAACTTAAGTTTTGAGTCGTACGATTATGTCAAAAATAAAGTGAAGCATTCTCTCTCAGTTGTGGTTGTGAAGCTGAGAAGAATATCGGACTGTTCAAATTAGTTGGTCGTTGAAATCCTATGCCTACTCAAAAACCGCCGCCTTATATCCTTCATACAGTCACATGAGCTTGACGCGCTTAACGAGTCACTCCCAGGCTTACTCAAAGCAGTATGAAGCTCCACGAGTTTTCCAGTATAAATACAGGGCCCAGGTAGCCAGGTTCCCCACCCAACTGTCTCTCGACTCGTAGACAGCCAGCCTCAAGTTGAGCAACTCCACGTTTCTCACCAACCAGCATCAATATCCAAAGAACACGAATTCAGATGAGAGCCACATCCGCCTTGATAGCTCTTCTTGGATCCTTCGCTTCTGTCGTTTGTGCACAGTTGGCGATCAATACACCGTGCGTCAGCGCACCGCACCGTCTTGCCAAGATATCCCTAGACAGCGGAATTTTCACATTGTAGTGTCAATGCAGTCGTATGCGAGCCGACCCTAATCACTTGGTCTGGAGGCACTCGTGCGTTTGTTCACTTGTTTCTACAGTCTCGTTTTGTTGATTAGAGAATAGCTCCTTATTTTTTGGTGCGTGTCTGACACCCAAAACACCCCATCAGAAAGACTCAACGCAGTAACCACAAACCTGGATGATTTACATCTTCTAGACGTAAGCCTTTCCGATCGACCTGCATCCGAGTCGTGAACACTTGATATGCAACATGTGTCTCTAGTGTTCTTCCTGCTGGAAGCCCTGGCGGCCCGGCCCTCGTTGACTTGGGTGTGCAGACAGGGGTTAGCACGACCTGGAATACCAATGTGGCTGCTGGTCAGTCCATCCATTGATTTTAAAAGCAATAGTTATTCATGCTGACCCTGTACACCAGGCACTTCGGTAGTTCTCGGGCTTCGCGACAGTACAGGTGCCTTCGCGACATCAGCAGCTTTCACCATAAATCCAGGTCGTAAGTACTCACCTAATTGCTTTTCCTACATAACGAGAGATACTCATTTGAATCGACGTTTTCTTTGTGTTCGCTGTACCAGCTGATAAAAGTTGCCTTTAGTAGTAGTTTGAAGCCAAGGAATGTTCATAGAGAACGTTGGAATGTTGTAATCGTTCGAAGTTCGTGGCGGTTAAAAGTTTTATGTCAGATTGTTGCGGGAGTAGCGCCCAGAGAGGCGGAATCGTTTAAATTTCCTGATTCAAGGCGAAAATAGGGATAGAAGAGCCTCCGTTGGTGATTGGAAATTAGTCCCTTCGTACGATAGGTAATCGTTAGTCAAAGTTGTTGAGTGACAGGAGTACACATTGATGGTTTTGTCATAATCTGACCAATATCCGCTTGCCCGAATCCAAGACCCCTGGATGTCAGTGTGAGCGAGCAAAAGATGTGGTAATTCACTGTAGTTTTCAGAAACTAGAAGATTGAACGCTGCAATGGGCAAAACAGTGGCAACATTTCAAGCCCACGCCTTGTCAATATCGAATCATACTTGGATGTATGGATGCAAGCTAGCAGAAGACGCGGAACACAAAGTTCATGAATACAAGTCTGATCGCTAGAAGTCCAATAGCGAGCCCTATATGACAAGCAGCGGAACTTCATAAAGTAAAGAAGACAAGGGAATCCATACCCAATGTATTGTCAACCAGGATAACGTACAAATACAATGTGATTTGACTTTCCACCGACCGTAACAGAGCGAGCCAACCATGCCAACAATATGTTTGAACCAGCATCACGAAGCCGATGGGGCTGGGACAGCCGTTCGCTTTCTAGAAGGTACAGTCTGCTTGTAAAAGTGTGCTGCCATCGCTTCCGTGTGTGTTATGGTGAGATTCGTGACCGGATGTGTTGCGTTCTAGAGATTTTTGTGAGGTCTAAACCGAAGGCGCGGATGGATCACATACCAAACGATTCGGTTGACCACCGACTATCCTCGAGGTTCCCTCTTCTTCCGTCCAGGATAGGATTTCGGCGTAGACTTGTCTGCGCAGACCATCGGAGGAAGAATCTGACAACAATTACGGTCAAACTGTAATAAAATTTCGGCAATAGTGACTGACTGGAACTTTCCCAGGCATTGAGGAGTTCCGCACGTCGATATGCGGATGGGAAGACGTGGTGTTGGGCTAATGAGAGACCCGAAAGGCAGTAGAGGGTGTGGTACGAATCAGCGTTCCTGAGTCATGGTCAGCTCCTTCATTCAAAGAGTAGGATGCAAGACCTGCTTCGGAGGCTTGTCGCGAAGACCGCCAGCCGGGTGTTGACCCGCGTAGAGTATATATTCCTGCAAAGCTTTCTCATTAAAAAGACCATCTATACAATGTATGTCAGTTGAGCACGTAACAGGACGCACGAAGGAACACATACCGTCAATATCACTCCAAGGCTCATCGGGAGTATCGATAGGGACCTCGTCAGAATCTGCATTCTGGATGCCTCCGACTCCCAGCGCCTCCAACAACGCAAATGAGCCCCCACACCACCATGAGTAACATCCGTCAACCAACTTATTAGTCCGCCCCTTGAAACCACCGAGCTCAATCTCAGTCCCTTGCATCTGCACCAGCCATCGAAGCAGGTTCTTCAAATTGATCGTGGGCTTATGCGTTGATTCCGGCAATGATGAGAGATATGGTTGAAGGAGGACCCAAGATGCGAGAGCGCAGTAAGTGTATCCACCGTGGGCTTCACCCAGTGGAGGACGTGGGTTTCTGAGAAGCGAGGAGCCGAGACTATAAGAAGGGTGGGATGCGGATGCGAAACCGCCTTCGTAAGTCTGGCAGGAAGCTATGAATTCCGATGTTCCAGCAACCAGTTCCGGTGTGAGAATGTCAAGAAGGGTAGCGGTCACAAGCAGGCAGTAGATGCCGCTAATACCGGAGGTATAAGATTGAAGCCGTACGACAAGGACTGCTCCAAGTGACATACCGGACATCGACTTCGGAATGATGTGCCACGAAGAAAGAACCATCCTTCTGCTTCAGAGACATGAAGAACTGGTACAGTTTCTCTCTAAAGTACCTATCGTCAACAAACTATCCGGAAAGCAGGCAAAGGGGAGCGCAACTCACCGATCAATCTGGTCCCATCCGCCTCCCGGGCCTGGTCGACCCGCAATCGCCAAACTGCACACCGACGCATACGTGGGCAGCAGATGTGCAGCCTGTCCTGGTCCACCTCCAAATCCACCATCTGGGTGCTGCCAGGCCATAACCTTGTCGATCACCCTGCTCGAGACGATCAGTTCCAACCCGACTCTCAGCAAACGCTAATGTACGCACCTCTGTTTATTCCCCGGATCCAACCCAACCTGAAGGACGCTGAACGCTTGCACCGTCCAGAACATCAACCACGGCTGACTGGCATCTTGGCTGATGTATCTCGTTGGAAATCCTTGGACCAGATTCCGAACCAGGAATTGCATGTGTGCATTCTTATCGAGCTTAGGAGATGGCGCGGATGAGCTTGGATCTGGGATATGTTTGAGCAGAACAGCTTCAGTCTCTGCCTGCGTCCTCGAGGTCGCCGTAGGGAAAGAATCTGTTGGGCATGGTCTGGGGGTCATGGTCGTTACTCAGTAAAAGCCTCTGAGACCGATGACAACAATAAAAACAAAGAGACAACTTGAACAAAGAAAACCATTTACCCGATAGGTCTTAGAGCTATCTATCCATAGTCCCGAAACGAGCTCCAGGATGGAACTGGCATGATGACTTTGAGAATGGGATTTTCGACAAGAGCGTACGAGGATAGAAAGAGATTCATATTTCGTTCAGGGATTCAGCATGCCTGTCACGATCTACCGCGTACTCTACGTAATCAAATATTGTACATTATTTTCCTTGATCCTTGGCATCTTTCAAAGAACCTTTTCGACGAGACCCAGTCCCTCTTGCTCGAGGATGATTCGGATGGGGTCGCAGATCTCCTTGGAGTATGGAGCATGAACACCAGGTGTGCTGAATACACCATCGAGGACGAGCTGAGTGGCGATACCGCACGGCAATCCGACGGTCAAAGCCATCGCGGAGTGACCGTTGGGGCTACCGTAAGCCTCGAGAGTGGAAGTGAGGATTTGCTATTGATCGGCCTCGTCAGGACCTGGCTCCTACACGGGTATTGGGGGAAAATGAACATACCTCGGTTCCATCCGCCCATTCGACGAAGAACTTGTGCTGAAGCATGACGAGGTCACGCTCGCCCTGCTCGTACTTCATCAAGGTCTCTAACTGGGCACACAATGTGTCCAAGAGATTCCCAGCACGCGGCGTCACCGGCTCAGAGGAGAACAGACCAATCCATCGCAATCCGGAGATGATCCTGTTCGCCTCGGAATCGTTAGGGAAGTTGCAGATCCCCTTCACCTTGGCCACGAGGGTGCTATAGACCGCTAACGTCAATTACCTTCAAAATGACACAATCACAATAACTGACCTTTCATTGGCATCATTAGTTCCAAGCGTGTTTTGCATAACCTGAGCCCAAGTCAAACCCTCCTTCAGCCACTCCTTCTCAGACGCATCCAACCATCCCAGTTGAACCAGCGCTTTGATGAACTCGGGGAAACCCTGATATCTCAAGGTCCCACGAACGACGGTCTCAGCCTCCGGGATATTGTAATACTCCTTGAATGGCACCGAGTCGCGATTAGGGTACGCGACGAAGGCAAATGCTGGAGAGATGAAGTAGGATTTGGCGTAGCCCATCAATTCCTGCCCAGAAATGTCGAGACGTTTGCCTTCGGCAAGGTAGGAAGCCGAGTTCAACAGGGCGAGGAGGACACCACGAGACGACCATGAGAACTTATAGCCAAGTGGGTTGCCAGAGCATTCGGGTGCGGGAAGTCCACCACAGTACGAATGGAATTGCTTGATCTGAAGGTCAAAAGGGATTAATCGAATTCCTCGTTATTCATTGTTATGACACGAACCTTTCCACCCTGGGCATGCACTGCATCGATAGTCTTGATGGCGTAGAGGTGATCGATACCAGGGTCAAGACCGATCTCGTTCAGGACGACGATTCCAGCAGCCTTCACCTCGGCATCGAGCTCGCGCATTGCAGGAGAAATGTAGCTGGTGGTAACGACGTTCGTCTTGGCCTTGATAGCAGCCTTGATGACAGCTGCGTGGTAGGTGTACGGGATCAATGAGATGACGAGATCATGCTCAGCGACGGCTGCTTCGAGTGCGGCGGTGTCGTTCACGTCAAGAGAAATTCCGGTGGTGCTGGGGAGATCGGCACCCAGCGCCTGTGCGCTTTTCAGGGTTCTGCAGGCTGAGAGAAATCGTGAGTAAAATTAGCGATGGAAGTGATGGTCAATGATCTACCGATAGTGAGCTGGTTTGAAGGGTCTCGCACGACGTACTCCGCACATGGGCGAGCGACGAAACCACTTCCGAGGAGCAGCACCTTCTTTGTCGGCTTGGTCTGAGCCAGGACAGCGGCCTCCCTGCCGAATTTGGGTCGCAAGTCCTTACCGTCCTCCAAAAGCGCACGGGCAAACTCTGGAAGGTTGAAAGCCGACGTATGCAGAGCGGCATTATAATACCTGGTATCCTTGACTTCCCGAACCGGTGTCTTCAGATCACGACCAGGTGCCTTGGCGCAAACGATGAACCCAATCTGGCCAGATGGGTACGTCGGGATCGTGGTGTAGGCATACTCGGAGACAGCAAACAAACTGCGGGTCATGGTTTGCAGTCCCTTGATCAGGTCCAGATGCAACCACAAGCATTCTCCTTGGGTGGAGATGTGTCCTCCGGGTGTGAGGGCGTCGTGGAGGAGCTGGAAGTAGGGCTTTTGGAAGAGAGACTCGGCGGGGCCGACAGGATCGGAGGAATCTGTGATGATCACGTCGTAGGTGGATTCGTTGTCCGCGAGGAACTTGAAACCGTCTCCAACGTAGACAGTAACTTTTGGAGACTCAAGGAGAGCGGACATGTGTGGCAGGTAGATTTTTGAGACGCGGATTACGGCCTGGATGCAAAACAAAACGTTATAGCGATCCGCCACTAGATATAACACGGCTTACCTCGTCAATATCACAAAGAACCACATGCTCGACGGTATCGTGTTTCAAGACTTCACGCACCACACCTCCATCCCCACCTCCGATGACCAGAACTTTCTTAGGGTTTGGGTGGCTCGCCAAAGGCAAGTGAGCGATCATCTCCTGATAACTATTTCCATTCAACATTACTGATGCATATTCGGATCGTCCAACACTTACGAGAACTCATCCCGTTCTGTGCACTGGATGACACCGTCAAGTACCAAAACATTGCCGTATGTCTCTGACTCGAACACGAGTACATCTTGATACAGAGATTTCTCGGTGTGCAAAATTTTGTTGACCTTCAAAGTCATGGCCTGTCCTGGCCATTGCGACGAAATTTCGCGGAACCAGCAATCTATAGAACAATCAGAATCCGTGGATCGACTCATGTA
Source organism: Crassisporium funariophilum (assembly GCA_014925845.1). Lineage (NCBI taxonomy): Eukaryota > Fungi > Basidiomycota > Agaricomycetes > Agaricales > Crassisporiaceae > Crassisporium > Crassisporium funariophilum. Next base: position 175,257 of record JACGCL010000013.1, read on the forward strand.
TTGGATTTAAACGATTACCTTGGATCGCAGGATGTGTGAGAGGAGCCATGGTTGTTGCAATTCAAGCTATGAAAGATGAAAAATTGTGATCGATAACCGAATTGGATGAACATAATCATGCTATCTTATCTGATAAGATGAACTTGAAATGAACGGTTCGCCTTGGTCGCCCCTGACGAATTGGTGAGTCAGGTCCAGGTTCGAACCGGATTCACCAGGTTCTCAGACAATCAGTGTTTCGTCAATATTGTTAGATATTCACAACAACACCTCATAAGATTCCCCTGGGGCAGAGAGAATACGCGAACAATGACAAGGAGGGCGATTCAGAAGGAGGCAGAAATTCTCATTGTTGGAATATGTAGGTGGGTGATTGAGTGAGTGAATGAAGGAGACCAGCTGAAGAGAACCTGTATTATTTATACCATTCAAACTCTCCCCGACGGTTTCATGAATAATCAATCCTATGATTTTAGTGACTGTAGTCTAGCGTTATAGAAGTACTGCCAATATGATATCCAAGAACTGGATAATTGCAAGATGGTCGCTGGATGAGGCCCTCCCTTGGCCCTCCCAGCCCAAGCAAAACAAGTGGCGCACTTAGACCCATTCGGTTTCAATAAGGCATTAGAGTTGCATCATATTACAGCGGCAATTATTGGCAATCTCGGGATCATTCTGGGGTCACTGGATTTCTGACTCTCTCTGTGTGCAAAGATAAGTAGTCAAGTGCTGTTTTGACGGTGGGCAGGCCTTGAAGCTTGGTTCATGGACCCTGCAACATTTCGAGCACCAAAAATAAACCTATGGTGACCATGATATATTCGTAATATTGCGAGGATCTGAGATGAAGAGAAAGAGAGAGAGTTCCAGCTTGTGGCCCCGGGGTCGTACTACATACATGTCACATACACAATATATGCGACGGGCACATGAACACCTTACCACTGTGATCAGCTTCCAACCTATCTAAACCCTCTGGCCCGCCGTCGGGTATCTAGTATCCATTTTTGCACTTATGCGGGCGGGATTATCAAGGTAAACCTGCCAGCATAGGCCAGCATCTTTGATCATTTCAATTTTGGCTGGCAGGAGTCTTGAGGGAGTCCCCGCTAACGGAACAGCTGCGGACAGCCATTCCCTTCGAGACAACACTTCCTCGTATCCAAGTGCTTACCGAGGCTGGAAACCCTTCTCACGGAATCGGCCGTCATGCGTTTATGCGAGAAACTCGGTTGTGGTACGAATAAGTACAACACATCCGGGCGAATTCAAGTTCGCCAATGCAAGATCCAAGTTCCCTCCTGCTTATATTCGGGCCGGTCGCGCTCCAGTGTCATCCTCCTATCACGATGTTACTTACAGCCGCTCGTTGGAATGCCTGGTATGGCTTTCACGTATGCCAGATCATCACCAGGTATCTGTAAAAGGTTTGTATTCTTTGACGAACTATGGGATATACAAGGTCAATTACATGGCTCATGAGGATGACTGTCCAAAAAGTAATATACATGTCCAAAAATCACGAACGCGTCCATAGAGATAATCGTGAATAAAGACAAGGACGAGAATCCTTGAGACTCGTCGAGCATATTGACCAGTCAGACTACATCTGGTCAACCCCTTCAGCGCATAGCCCGCACCCGATGCATTCAAGACACGCTGCCACAAAGAAAGCAATGAGTTTCAATCCAGAGAATATTCGAGTGATTCGTACCGAGGCCACCGCAGCATGCACAGAGGTAGCATGGACAACACAGAGGATTGCTGAACGCCCCTGTTACAGGAGCAAACGTTGAGCCTAACACCCAAAGACATGGTTTTCGATATCGGCTTACCTTTACAACACCATGCGCTCAGCATGACCGCAAGTATAACCACGACCAAGAGCCCCACGAAGATCACGACTAGGTAGACTGAACGGAAAACAGTTGATATCAAACACAGAGATGAGAACCAAACCAGACTGACGTTTACGATTCACAAAAGGCCCCCCAGTACCCGACGACGACGTGCCATCGCCCACCGCGCGCCTTACCAACCCGTCCATCCATGCAGGCGCGCCATGCCCCGATGCGCATCCATACGCGAGAAGCCCACCCAGGAGCAATAAAGCGATTATGGCGGGCAGGAATAGACGGCGCAAGGTGGCGTTGTGGCATCCTCGATGCTCCGAGGGAGGTGCGTCGCATTGGTTGCAGGCGTTTTCGTCTGCTTCGTGCGTATGCGCATGGGGGGCGTGTATTGGGTGTGCTGCTTTCTCCGTGAGGGAGACAAGGTCGGAGGCGGCGAGGTCGGTACGGGCTTGAGGCTGCGAGGCGATGAGCGAGTATTGGTGGGATGGCATTGGACCGCAGTAGTTTCACGAAAGGCGAGTTGGAGACGTTAAGGAGGCAAAGAAACGACGAAGCACTGAGCTTAAGAACCGGAAGAAGCGGTGTGTGAATATTTGGAGAAGGGTATCTGGGCAGAACAGAAGACGCTACGTCTTCTCCCGTTGCTACTCCCCAAACGGCTTTCCTTGTGAGCATCTAGACCCTAGGCAGTGCTGGGTGCATTCTACTTCCCCGCTGTTGAATGATAACTACCTATCCAGACGACCTCCTAAGACAGATGCGCAGCACAATGTTTATTTTAGCTGCGTGTAGCTTCAGAACGGTCCTACGAGCCCGTTCATATAGTCGGAGATGACGTTTGGCGTGCACAGCCCATGCCCAGGGTTCAAGAGAAGCTTAGGAGAAACGATCCGCATACATAGCGAGAGTGTCAGGGAAGGATAAGCAGATTTAAGAGAACTCGAGGTGGTGAGTTAGTCTGGGCTGAGCCTGGGCGTTGCCTTGAGACATCATTACGTAAGAGATGTCCCAGTTGGGGTTCAGGAAAAGCAAGTCCAGCTTCGGCTGGGAGGAAGGAAGGGTGAAGTAAAGAGCTGGAAGTAGGGTTGGGTCAGCGTGGCCGCTTATGGGCGGGTGGGTTCGCACGCGCTGCCCTTTACAACACGGGTGTTAGGTGATAGTACTCTGAACTGAGCAATGTATTCTGGCAATTGTATGTTTTGGTTAAGCTACGTAGGCTAGGAAGGCATGGCAAGGGAGAAACTACGTAGGAAGGGTTTTATTTTTTTGGAGAAAAGTAAAACGGAAGGACGAAGTGGGAAAGGAAAGGCGTGAAATTGAAGTTTCTGGAGCTTTTGGGGATGGCTGGGCGGGAAATAAAACTAAGCAGTACGCAGCAGCAAAGGCGGGAGGCGGCGGGATCGACGACGACAAGGATGCAAGAGGGATAGGTTGGCGGTATTTCGATCGCAGAAAATGATTTATGTTTTGACTTTTGGACTCATTGGCCCCATAAAGCATCCAAGTGTGCAAAAGCTTGCAAAAGGCGACGACATTCTCGTGTTTCATGACATATATTCATACAGCCAGGAGATGACCGCACCGCATATTCTGACCTATGAGCAGAGACCCTGTTATAGGAGCATCAGACCACGTCTTCCATCCTCAACACCAAGTGCGTCTACGGAGTGAATGTCATTCCAACACTCCATCCGCAGGGTAGTCATCACCCCGTCCACTCGCACGCACGACTCAATGGCGCCCAAAATAAGCGCTTACACGGCCCAATCCCCCCACGTACTACCGCTTCACATACCTCCCAATACTATGCCAGAACAATGTCTCCTCCTCCTGCCCGTCCCTCCCCCACGCCTCCCCCTCCCTCCAACACCCTTCTTCCCCACCCTCCCCGTCCACACCCATCTCCCTCACCCACACATCCGTCGCCCGATCGATTCTACACCCATCAAACGCCCTCACCCACACGGGCGCCCAGAAGCGCTGCCACCACACCACGTCGGGGCGCGGGCTGAGGACGTGCTCAAAGTAGAGGAGCTGGCCACCGGGCTTGAGGAGGTCGCGCGTCATGGTTTGGAGGGTGTGTTGTGGGGAGGGGATGGTGCAGAGGGCGAGGATGGAGATGATGGTGTCGATGGGGGGTTGTTGGTGGGTGGTGCTAGGGGAGAGGGAGGAGAGTGAGGAGGGAGAAGAGAGGGAAGAGAGGATGGAGGAGGTGTGTTCGGCGCCGCAGGAGAGGATGAGGAGTGTGCCGTCTGATTCGTGGAACCCTGCCGCGTGGGCTTTTGCGCGGATGTGTGCGTGCATGAGCGTGTTGGGCTCGAGCGCGACGTAGCGCGTTACGCGCCTGCGGTCGAGGTACATCACCGTATGTCCGTGTCCTACCACATTCATTCATTCATTCATTCATCAGCCACACATCATATCGACTTTCCACACAGAGTAGAGGTACGTACCCGCGCCGACATCCAATACCACCCCACGCGCATTCGGCGTGATCAACCCCTCTTTCGACACCCTCTGGTTCGCATCGACGCCGTCGGCGAACGCAGTCCACACGTGCGCCATGAAGATCCGCGATACTTGGGCTGGGCGCAGCAACAGCGTCGGATCGCGCAGGACGGCTTTGAGCGCGGGGAGGAGGGCGGTGGAGAGGGCGATGCGGATGTCGAGGAGGATGCTGAGGGCGTTTGAGAGTTTCATGGTGGTGGTTTGGTGGAGGGAGGATGGTGGAAAGGTGTGTAAAAGATGGTACTTAGGCGCCGGAAGATTACTTATCGAGCGTGGGCGAATGTCTATAAGGGGGTATGGGCTCTCACATTTTCCAATCCTCCGAAGACGTTGTCGAGGAGCCACCTTCACTGGCCAAGTTGACGATGGGCACGGTGGATATGCGAGAGGTTCGTGAAAAGTTTTTTTTTGGTACGTGCCCGCTCGCTTTCGAAGCCCATTCAAAGCCTTCCGATTAGGCATCAATAAAGAGCGCCTTGAAAAATGTTACTCAACCCAAGTTTACCCAAGTCTACCCAAGTCTACCCAAGCCCCATACTCTTCAATGACTCGGAGTCACTCAATGTTGCCCAGCGCAAGCCCCAGTGTCGAAACTATGCCTCTGGTTCGTCTTTGGAAAGGAAGATACATGTCTCTCAAGGATGCCGCCGCCTGCCTAGCTCAATTGGATAGAGCGTCAGACTCTTATCAGGCAGAGTCACTTGGAATCTGAAGGCTGCGAGTTCGACCCTCGCGGTGGGCTACTATGTTTTTACCGTTCGCAAACATCTTTTGCCTGCGGCGGATCAATTTCAAGAAGCGCCCGCGGAACTCGGAACCAAGCGAGCCAAGCCCTACTTCAACACATTGTAGAGATGGCCCGGCATGGCATCAGTGCTTAATGAGGCCAAGAAGGCAGATGAGGCCTGGCAAGGAATGCATGAACGAAGTGCAAGTTGGATGACAGGGATTTCTGCATGTATCAGCGGCCATCTTTCAGAGATGATTTTTGTCTTTTAGGAGTTTGCATTTGTCTTTGCAAGGCGTCTTTGGTGTCTTTGTGTTGCGTGCATGTCCCCAAAAGTGTCTTTTTCACAGTGTCTGTTTTCTCGCTAATATCCGATGAATACGACAATAAAATGATATTGGTTGAGCGTGGACTCTTGTATATACAGTCTACTAGTCCTACAACAGTGCTACATTGCACTGGCCTTTGAATGTCACTTGTAGGCAACAAACCATAGTGAGTTGGAGTAGGCCTTACCTTCAGGACGAGGGATGCGGATGCGGTCATTTGGTTTGATGACGCTGCCGCCTGCCGCCGCCGCTGCCACCCAGGATGTTTCCTGGTGATCAGCGGGGATGGAGACGTCGTGTCGACGGGTACGGGCAGGGGTGAGAGCGAGGGCGGTTAGCGAGACGCGCAGTGACGGAGGTCAGAGCGGGAGGGGAGCGATACTTACACACATCCAGCAGTACTCCCTACTCCCGCCGTTTGCATACACGACCATTACTACACTACAGCGACTACACTCACGCCAACGCCTACGGATCGAACACCCACGAATACAACGACTACGAACAAGACGACACCTGTAAGCGGGAGACTGAGTCCGCCCCTTGTGCCGTAGACGTGGTGCTTGTCGCCGTCGCTATCTGGAGGAGGGATCGACGACGCTGCCGTTGCTGATGCAGCTCCAGCCGGGCGCATTCAGCATCTGCAAGGGAGGCGGGTGGTGGTATGGGAAGCCCTCCGTCAAGACCTCTCTCTCCCCATCCACTCGGCTGCAGCATACGACCTCCCACCGACTCATGGACCCTTCTTGCAAATGCACACCCTTATTTCACCACCCACTTCCTACTCGCACCATTCGCGCACTCTACACTACACTACGACTGCAGCTAGCGCCACCTCCTTCACCTCGGCAACCGCCTCCACGTCACTGCCAACCAATACGTTGAGGACCACCGCGACATCACTGCCTCGCCCCCTCTGAGTGGTCGGCACCTTCGCGTTCGCCTACGGCGAGAAAAGTGGGATGTACGTTGGGGAGATCGCTTATCGCTTCCCGAGGCTGGCTCGGGCAGGGTCATCGGGTGCTGGTGCTGGGACGAGGCGAGTCCGTTGGGCAGGGAGAAAGTGAGTAGGAAGTGAGCGGGGTTTGGACACGCTAGACGTGGTCTGCCGCCGCAGTAATCATCAGAAGGAGGAGGAAGGGGGCTCGGGTGGATAACGCTGCCGCGCCGCTAGTTCAGTGGCTGTCCAGCGTCGTGTTTCCTGGCTTAGGGAAGCTGGCCACTGGCGTTGTTGGGGGTGGATCATGACCCAGTCGTTGGGGTCTGCGGCTGCATGTTGAGTCCGACTCGAGTGAAGGCCGGCGGGTGATGAGGAGGGGCGCACAAGCCAGAGTCGACCCATCCCTGCACGAATTCCGCAACATCGTACCCCCCTCCGCCTTCGATGACATCCTGTGTATCGCTCAATGACTCGCTTCACCACGACTTCCTCGACATGTACTGAATCATGCACCAAGGTCGCCCGTGCTTCCACGTAACCCGAATTCGTCGACGAGGGCGGTCTTGTCGCCGGCGTTGTACGACGTTGTGGATGGTAAAGGCCATCGTGTCTGTTCAAGGTGACTTGATGCTTGGGGGGCATTCGTATACGGCGGGCTGGCGCCCGCTACGGGCGGGGCAATTCACATTCGATCTGAAGAAAGAGGCAACTATGAGTGAGTTCTTATAATCGAATCGGAAGCTATGACTTACCTTGAGGTATAGCAGCTCCGGGGTTTGGTGCGCCGTAAAATGGAGTCGGTCAACGTTAACAACGATGCGAGGAATTACATGTGAGTGGGTGAGAGCGGTCAGAACTGGCGTTGGGCGACGCTAGTTGAACTTCAAGTAAGCCGTCGGTCGTCATATAAGTTATGTACGAAACACTTACCGGAGGTAATTGTAAGGACCATATAGCGAGGGGCAAGGCGAATGCGGAGAGAACATTTGGGACGAGATGAGGAGGGAATGAGGGAATCAAGAAGTAAAGGTAAGCCACGTAATCCAATTTCGTCGAGGAGGGTATCGTGTTAGCTTGAAGTCGTCGGCCTCTATCGACTTGAGGTGAATATAGACACGTTCACTAGATGGACATATGCGCTCGTACACTCTGAATTGCTTTGCTAACTTCTATCTACTAGCTTATCGCACAGAGACAGCTTGCTACAAGGGCGTCACTGACTGGAACAAGCATTGGCGAAGCGAGGAGAGGCTAAATTTGACAAAATTAACGTACCGCGTTCATTATCGGCAAGTTACCAAAGAAGTAGGATATACACTCGAGCAAATGACAGGAAGTCTAGAGCTACTCAGAGGCGCTCGTGACGCATTTCAAGGTAACGTTTTTCTCTCTCACCAGCCCTATAGTCTGTGCTTATCAATATACGCCAGCTTTACGTGATGCTCATAGCATTTGCCATCGTTTACATCAAGATGTTAGTGCTTCGAACATCATTCTGTTCACCGATGCAGATCACATATACTCTGAGAGGCGAGCCATCCTTATCGATTGGGAGCTATCCTGTGAAGATACACAAGAGATCACTGGCTATTGGTGAGGCTTATTATCTTCTTTATCTTTGCATGTACGTTGCTAATATCATCGCAGGGTATTCCTGTCCATCATGTCATCGCAGATATGATGCGGGCGGAGAATCACTGATCTATGTAGTTTTCTACTGTGCCATTCACTTCCTTCCGTGGACTGGGTCCTACAACATCGGCCATCATCGCGACCTTATCAATAAATTCTTCAATGATTATTCTCTGTCAAGAAAACAACTGCTTCTGGAAAAACAGCCAATCTGTATGCCTCGTTGTGGTTCGACTCTGTCCCATTTGACAAGGTCTCAGCCTGGCTGGGGAAACTCTTCCACACGCGAAACATTATCTTCGTCTGAAACAGGCCGCAGAACCAGCTGATAAGGTCATCAAAGTTTACACCCCCCTTTTTGAACGCGATAATTCATATTGGATGAGCCTTCACGCAAAGAACAGAGAGCCCTACAAACTCCCTTACAAAGGCCCGGACGTCGAACTGCAACGTGGAACAACTTTCGCTTTCTGCGCGCGAGCAGATAGCAACAGGGATTTCAGCTCCACCAAGTGATGTATTCTCATCGGAGCACTCATCGACTGTAGGAAATTTGATGAAGAGGGATGTGTTGTCTGTTGACGATGCGGATGCGGAGTCCCCGAGCAAACGCCGGAGAACTGTCAAAAGCAGATGACCAAAACTGAAAAGTCAAGAATCCGAGGTAAGTACCTCCAAAGTAATTCCAGTGTTCAGACAAAATGTCGGAACAATTTTTGTATTCAAACTTTTGATGCATGAGATACCCTTTATTCAAAAAGTGGTCCTTTGCTGGATGATTCGCGAATGAGATCCTGCCGATGTACATACGCTACCAGATTAAGGAGGAGACGAACGAGGAGCTATGGACATTGGAAGTAGTGAACTTGAATCTGGGGAGGGGGCGACATGTGCAACGGGCGCATGCGGATGGCGTGAAGATCAAGTCGCAGGACTGCCTCGCCACAATCAAGCGCCAGCACAGAAAGGGCCGAGGCGAGTCTGGCGGCAGCGGCCTGCGACATCGCGTCGAAGTCCGCATGCGCGAGCTCCAGCAGGCACGGCGCCAGCTCGATGGCTTTTCCGGCACTCGAGGTTGCCTCGAGCCGTCACTATGTACTTGTAGACCACTTTGAATTTGCTTTGAATCACTTCGATTCCTTTCCAGTCAAGCATTCATTGTATTTCTTGGAGTATTTACTTGTTTATTTAGGTCAATACATGCACACATACACATCTGCCAATCCACGGTTATATCGAATGACAACCTTTGTCGAAAGTCATCAAGGGTATCTCGGGCATTGAAAGTTTGAATCCGAAAGTTGTGCCGATATCTTGTCTGGACACTGCAATTACTTTGGAGGTAAATGCTTGATCCTCGAACTTCTCCTAAGTTCTGAGGCTCCGGCAACGGGTAGCTCGGCATTCCTTCGCCGTTTGCCAGCGGACCCCTCATCCGGATCGTCTACAGACGAAACATCCCTCTTCTTCACATTTAAGGGAGCTGATATTCCCGAGCTTTTCTGGAGTGCAGAAAGCGAAGTTGTTCCACAATGCAGTTCGAGGTCCGGGCCTTGATAAGGGGGTTTGTGGCGCTCTTTGTTCATTTTGTGAAGGGTCATCCAATATGAATTATCGCGTTCAAAAAGGGGGGTGTAAGCTTTGATGACGTTTTCAGCTGGTTCTGCGGCCTGATAACGCATCATGTGTGGAAGAGTTTCGCTGAGCCAGGCTGAGACCTTGTCAAATGTGACAGAGTTGAAGAACCGCGAGTTATACAGATTGGCTGTTTTTCCAGAAGCAGCGAAAATTCCTGTCTTAGAATAATCATTGAAGAACCCATCGATAAGGTCAACATGGTGGTTGTTGTCGTAGGACTTGATCCATGGAAGGAAGTGAATGGCGCAGTAGAAAACTACGTAGATCAGGGATTCTATGTCATCACATATATGATGAGGGCGTCCTCCCTGGAGGGTGTTGATGGACATGAATGCCCAGGTTCCCTGCGATGATATTAGCAACGTACATACCAAGATAATAAGGCTCACCGATCGCCAGTGATCTCTTGCTGGACCCACTATATCTTCACAGGATAACTCCCAATCGACAAGGATGGCCTTCCTTTCAGAATATGGGTGCTCTGCATCGGTGTACAAAATGATGTTCGAAGCACTAACATCGCGATGTAAACGATTGCAACGGCTATGAGCGTCGCATAAAGCTGGTGCGTATATTGATAAGCACAGACCATAGGGCTGGTGAGAGGGGGAAAAAAGGTTACCTTGAAATGCGTCTCGAGCGCCTCTGAGTAGCTCTAGGGTTCCTGCCATTTGCTCGAGTGTATATCCTGCTTCTTTCGTAACGTGCCGATAATGAACGCGGTTCGTTAATCGTATCTTCTTTAGCCTCTCCTCGCTTTGCCAATGCTTGTTCCAGTCAGTGTTGCCCTTGTAGCGAGATGTCACTGTGCTATAGGCTAGCGTATAGATGTCAGCAAAGCAATTACCATAAAATAAGCGGGCAAGCCGGAAAAAAAACGCACCAGGATTACCCTGAGGGCCAACGTCGCTCCAACAAAGGACGGTTGGTGTATTCCGCACCTGCGCGGCCGCTATCTTCTCTAGAATTCGTCCTTCAACCTCCAAATCATCCAAAGCTGTACGCCAAGCATCTTTGAGAAAATGGACAGTTTTGTTCTTGGCATGCACGGCCCAGTAAGCTCTGGTCCCGCGAGACGCTAGAGATAGCGGGCTCATGACGGGACGAGAAACCAGAAATTCTGTCATCTCCGCAGCCTCGTTGAATGTTACAATCTCCTTGATCTCCGCTTTCCGAGCAGGTTTCTCTCCACCAGTTGCCCCAGTTTGTTTGCCGACTTGGCGTTCTGTATCTGCGGTACCAACAAGGTCTCCCACCGCGACAGCATTGTCACCTTCAAGCTCGGCATCAGCAGACACGGGTTTGACGCTCATGCATTTCCGTACAGGGATCTTGGTAACTCTCCCTCGTTCGTAGTGTCGCTTGAGTTCGTCCTCTATTTGTTTATATTCGTTCCCTAACTGGAATTTGATATGGGTCCTGATCGCCTCGGTAAATATCTTCTCTTCATCTTTACTGGCCTTCGTCACGGAGATATCGGCACCTCGCTGTTCGTGGGTCATAGTGCCAAGTCTCCAGAGAAAATCGCAAAGGGTTGAAGGTTTAGTCCTATAATTGAAGGATGCGGAGACGACAACGCCTGAGCGATCCCAACGAAGGAAACGCGCAATCGTAGGTGTGATGAAGATTGAAAATAGGAAGTTCCGGTGCTGCCGCGCGCACACTTCGGTCGCGTATGACACTTGTTGCCCTAATCCTGCTTGCGCCCTCTCCAGGTCAGTCTGGTTAGGGATATGACTGAACAGAAATTCGGGTTTCTCCTCGGGGTTCTTTGGATCCTGCTGGGGATCGTCGCATGCGAAATCAAGCAGCTTAATCTCCACAAATGTCTGTGAAATCCCTGGCAAAGCGATGTTCTGTCCGTCACCCTCCAAATATCCACAGATGTCCATCTTGGGTCCATTTACGTGTTCTGGACAATCACCAGTGTTGAAAAACTTGATTCCGGGGCATCGCGGCTGGCTTTCGTTACCGTTGAGTGCGTTAACCTAAAGAAGATAAGTAAAATATCAGAGAATAGACTGAAGTATCGCCAACTCACAAGTGGCACGTTCATGACTTTTTCGTCAAATTCTTTTTCCTCTCCCCATTCTTCTGGTTGAGGAACGTCGTCGAAAGCATGTACTGATGGTGGCATACAAGGTTGTGTTTCTGGAAGAAATTCTTTGAAGAATATATCCAGCGGCATAGGACCAACGAGATGGGGCTGAATATCCCGTGCCAGCCGTTTATAACGTTCATACACCTGGTTCTCCATCAGTGTGTCCTTGGTTGAATTCTCCGTCCTAGCCCGGGGGGTGTTTGTATAGGCTACTACGTTGGTGAGTTTGGTGGAAGGTGTGGATGGTGCTTCGGGGTTTTCAGATTGAGCATTTGATGTAGAAGAGGTAAAGGATGATTCGATTATTTCAGATTCAACTTCTGGAGAAGGTGTTGTCGGTGCTGGTGCGGCCGGTGAGCTGGGCGGTCTTGTCAACGGCGAAGATGCCATCCTAATGTGTGTGGCAAGGACATCAGCGAATCGGCCCGTGAGTTGTAATGCTAGCCTCGTGACCAGGCCGTCTATAAGAGGAAGGTCGACCTTTGGATGAATCCTCGATAGCGGGCCTGGTTCAATTGAGTTTCAGTTGGCAGAGAATTGCAAAGGCCCCACTTTTGACGTCGGCATTCCCGGCATTTTTCTCTAATTTCCCCTTTGAGTAACGTAGCCACGCGAGCGAACTCGCCGAAATGCCGCACAAGGGCGCGTCGCGCGGGCGCGCTCATTTAGTGTAACTTGAGATACGCGCCCGCGCCTCCCTTCATGTAAATGGCCTCAGAAATTCAATACCACGTTCCCACCCTTCAGGAACAGCTTCAGTATCTAAGGACTTTCTCTGACACGGATATAATGGAGCTTTCCATGTCTATCACCGAGCTCCAGACTGAGCTTCCTCAAGAATACATTGCAGAACTAATAGATACCGAGCAAGGCATTTGCCACCGCGCTTCTCTCGTATGCTGGAGTGTTACCGAAGGCAAGCAGGTCCCCAGAAAGATGCAACTGCGCGCCATTTTAGCGGATAGGCTCGGCAAAGAAAGCCTGATATCTGCAGGCACGGGAAGCGGCAAAACTTTGCCCATCGCTATCAACATCCTCCTCGACGACCCTTCTAAAAATCTGGTCACCCTCACAATATCTCCTCTCACACGGTTACAGGCTACTCAAGAGCAAGATTTTGTTTCAAGATATGGTATCCAAACATTCGCCATCAATGATCATACTCCTTGCGATGACACATGGTGGACAGTATGTATCATTTCTCCATAACTACTGCCTTGATGTAAACACATATATCAAATCTTTTTTAGACAAATATATACTCTAGTGGCAGGCCCATCAAACTCCCGGCTCAGCATCTTATAATAACCGTCGAACAACTGTTTGTCAACGGACATGGCCATCTTTCTCGCATAGGGAACCTCGTCCGCACACCAAAATTCCAGAAGCTCATAGTGCGTATCAATGTCGATGAAGCGCATTTTTTTTACACCGCAGGCTTTCCGCTTTTTGGCGCTCCTGCCTTCCGTCCGGCTTGGGAGAAACTGGCAGGGCTCAAGGTTCTTCTTCGGCCGTCTATCCGCTGGCACATGTTCTCTGCAACCTTCCCACCCCATATCCTCACTCATGTCAAGGAGAGACTGCTCAAGCCAAGCTTTGAGTTCATACAGCAGACCTCGAACCGACCCAATCTAATTTATGCAACTCATCAAGTACCCGGAAAACTCGACGACCTTTGTAACTACGAGTGTTTTCTCAGCACACCGTTTGACCTATCCTCCCACCCACACATTCTGATATTCGTCGACGATAAAGCTCTTACCTCGAAGATAACTAACCATCTGGACGCCTGTCTCCCACTCGAATATTGCGGAAAAGGGATAGTTAAGCACTACCACTCTGGAATGTCAACGGACTATTTAGAACAGACACATGGCGACTTTGTATCACCAACAGGAACATGCAAAATTCTGGTAACCACGTCTGGCCAATCAGTGGTAAGTAAGTATACTCTAAGATATATCTCCTGCTAACAAAATCTCTAGGGAGTTGACTTCCCGAACGTCAAAATCGTTGCTACAATAGGATTACCGCCCACTATTGTTGACGCTTTGCAACGCGGGGGCCGAGGAATCCGGGTTGGAGATGAGCACGCCCTCTTTGTGGTCTTCAACAAGTCTTGGGCGCTTGAGATTGACGAGGACGAATTCATGGAGGGTACTGATCCTGACCGCCCTCGCACCAAGCTAGGGATACACTCGCGTGCCCAGGAACGAGCGCCCTTATTGGCTATACAGCTCGTTCGGTCTCGTACTTGCTTGCGCAAGTTTTATGCTGACTATCTTGATGATCATGCGGTAGATGGTATGTTTCTTATCCTGACAGTGTGACTGCAACTTATAATTATTATCTAGCCCTCAAACACCTTCACCGGTTCTGTTGTGATTGTCACAACAACGGGTTTGATCTAGGGAGTCTCTTGCCCGGAAGACTCTTTACAGACGAAATTCCTGCGGAGGAAACAAAGGCAGCGCGGGCCGTATCAACTTATCGACCCAAAACTGACAGAGCAGCACTCGAAAGAAGGTAATTGAATGGATGGACCTTCAAGCCGCGAACGATCCAGGTAAACGGCCGGCATACGAAATTCTCTCGGTGGACCAGATGAAGACACTCCTTCGTATTCCCGCAAAGAAGGTGACATCTGCGAGTCTAATCGCGGATGAGCTTGACGAGACTGACGAATGGAAACAATGTTGGAGCCAGCAACTCTACGACTTGATATTTGAATTTGATCTCGCACTCACAACAACCAAGGCCGCCCAGACTGCAGCAAAAAAAACTTCATCACGAGCTAAGCGTGCAGCAAGTCCGAGTCGAGGATTCATTATTCAAACACAAGAGGAGGTACATGCGTCTATCTTAGCGGAGAGCAGTAGACCTAAAAAGCAAAAGAAACTGTAGTATGTATTATTTGAATAGACCTCCTTTGATTTCCCCCTCTTCTCGACCTTGAGTCTCTTGAAAGTTTACCTGAGGGATATCATCAACTTTGTCATTCTCAAATTCCCGTCCAGACTTGTACTCGTTTATCTTCTTGTTGAAGATTGCGAGGGACGCTGATCCAAACTTTTGATAGCCCACACAATGTAGGTCCAGTACCGGCTTCGATTGTACTTCATGGCTTTCAACATATTCTTGTAGTTTGAGCTCGCGTGCGCGATCGGCGATACGGAAAACAAGTATGCTGGTATTGGGTGTCTTGTGCGTCGAACCTTGATAGCCGCACCCTAAGCTCATTGTGACCTTCTTCTTGATGAGCTGTAGATAGTTTATCAAGGCCGAGATGCTTCCCAAGCGTTCCCAGTTGCTGTACAGTCCCTTAGCTGCAAATAACGCCTGAAATACACATAAGATTATCCGAAGTTCAAACTACACATCTACTTACCTTGAGATATCCAATGAGATGTTCGATGTTCATGTCTATTGGCATATTATGACCAGGAAGTCCAGAGGGATTAACGGTTTAGAGCATGATATCGCGCATCACGTCTCTGATAACCAATCATAAGTTACATGTATAATGTGTTCAACTATTCACTCACAAAAACTCCGGTGTCCACACATGTTTGATGTTGAACAGAAGGTGAAGAACTTCCATCGAATAATTATTCGAACCCGCGCCTCGAAAAATGCAGGCAATCTGCGGTAGAATGTCTTCTATCCGGCCGAAATCCCCTGCAGAAATTGCGCTAATTAGTTCAACAACATACAGAAGGTTGCGAGTAAGGAGTATTGTATTTGCATGTACAACATCAACATGTGGCGATGTTGCCTCGTCAGACTGGTTGAGCGTGTGAGCTTTGCGTTTCGCAGGTACCTCCGTGGGTGCTGTAGAGATGCTAGGACATGCGTATTTGTTGTTGATCACCTCAGCAATGCGCAGAATGTCGGCAGGAGTTGGCTTAGACGCAGCAAAGGCATCTAAAGATTCAAAGCCACATTCGGAGCGCCAGGCATTGAGAATGAGACCGTCAAGAATTTGTGTAAGTGCTGCAAGGAGGGTATGATAGTCCGGGCGGTCGTTGCCTAGTTGTGCCTTCTCCAAGATCTCGAAATAATGGGTTAGGGAACCGTGCTCCGCGGCAGTGCCACAGTGAGTATGTAGTAGCGCCCAGATGAGGTTCATCACCAGATGAAACGTACCAAACGCCAGCTGGAACACCTCTCGACGTTCCCAGGCATTGACGTCCTTCGCACGAAGTGATTGTGTGCCGCGTATCCGTGCGTTCGTGAGCTGGTCATTTAAGCTGGGAATGGCATTGTCGCCGAGAGTTTTCGGGTCGTGGTGCAGCTGTTCAATATACGCGTTGTCGTGGACATGTAGATTTCCGGTGACGCTGGCTTCCTCAATTGTAGATACAGACAGAGGGAAAAATCTTGTCTTGTGGCCTATAGGAAGCGGCTGACGTGGCTTATGCTGAAGAATGGGGTCGCATGATATGTTGTCAAGCTCAGGCAAGCATTTGAACAGAATGATGGCAATGTTGACAGCCGTCTGATGTGAATATGATATGGCGGAGGCTTGGGTGGGTTGGAGCTCGCCTAATCTAAGCGGCCGTGAGTTCTTGAGATTCGCGATTATCGGTGCGAGCTTTAGGTGGAGGGGATCTACACCCTGCAGCTTGTAGATGATGGGGAATGTCCCTGACTGGACCTTACACATAGCACCTGGCCGTTGTTCAACAAACTTAGAGCTGGAGAAATTGACATTGTCGTATGCGAAAGCGTGTGGACCGGCCGATATTTTCTCAGCCTGTTGAAGCGAGAATACGTGGAGGCCAAATATAATACTGCTGATGGAGCAGTAGGAGTTTGAGAGGCCGGCTTTGTGAAGGATATTGATCATATTACAAGAAGCTCCCATCGACCAAGCTGTCAAGCCAAGGCCAATTTGTACCTTGGAAGATTTGAACGAGCGTCGGTAATGCACCTGGGCGCTAATAATATTTCGTGTCTGCAATATGAAATAAGCTACAAGAGAGGCAAACGGAATTTCCACTCACTGTATGACGATTAGATGGAGATATTTCCTCTTCACCGTTGTCAGTTTCTACACGGTACTGTTTTGGCTCAGTTGCAGCCGTAAGGACCGCCGTCCACACGGGTGTGATGTTGTTTGACACCGGATCCATTATTGAGTTGATGTCCCATGATTCAATAAAATCCGGCGATGTTTCCGCAGTTGTCATGCGGAGGAAGGGTTTAGCGGCTTCCATTTCGTCGTGTACCTGGTCACAAACAAGTGCAATAGCGTGGGGGCGCATCCATTCTCTCAGAATTGCGGCCCCTTTCTTGTTGTCCATAATAAAGTCCAGTAGCCGACAGATGTTCTCTTCGTTTGTCTGTCGAAAGAAGGCTTTGCCTAGTCGAGCGTGGATGCCGCCTGTTTGCGCCGACTCCAGAAGGTGGATTAGCATAAGTGTTGGGGTAAGTCTGGCCTCCGTGAGGCTCTCTTGAGCTGCAATAATCGCGTCCGACTTGGATAAGTGCCTCCTCTTGTCAGTACTTTGTTGTGATCCAGCGGTCTCAAAGCTAATGTCACCGGCGCCAATCTCAGAGTCGTGCCAATCTAAGAAGTCTGGCGGCATTACCATCAATGAGTTGAGAGGCGACAGATCCGGGTCGGACACATCAAAATTGATCCCCTTGGCATCTGGAGAAGGCTCATAGTCATCTGAGAAGGCGCTTTGGGACCTTGGAAGATCTGGGGACAAGTCTGGAGCAGTGCTCGGTGCCGTGAATAATAGACTGGCACCCGGAGGTGAATAAGAGCTAAAATCAGGAAATAAATTAGCAAGGTGAGTGGTTATGAGTAAGTAAACAAACTTTTGGTGATAGTAATGACCATTATTGAAACTGGGAGCATGTTGCGAGGGAAATGGCGAAGGATACGGATTTTGATGACCATATTCAAATGCCGGGTGTAAAATTTGATTCAAAGGTGTTTGCGGTGTCATTAGACCATATTCCATCAGGCCTGCACCGTATGATGGGCCTACCATTATTTGATGGATGTCCGAGAGCGGGGTAAGTGAAGGGTCCATTGTTTTTCTGCGCTTGCGTGTGGAGGTGGCTATATTAGTGCTAGGCGCGTAGAACATTGGCTGTGTGCTGTAACCATTTGGATTCAAGTTCTCTTGAGCTACTTGAGGATTTACAGAGAAAACCAAAGTCTTCTTAGGCATTTTCAGGTGGATTTACAAGCGTAGGCAAAGCGTAGGTACAAGCACGTATCTCAAGTTACACTAATGAGCGCGCGCGCGCGTTCGGCAGAAGTCGGCGTGTTTGCTCGCGTGGCTACGTTACTCAAACAGGCAATTAAAGAAAAATGCCGAGCAAGCCGACATCAAAAGTGGAGCTTTTGCAATTCTCTGCAAAATCTGACTCAGTTATACCGGCCCCTCTATCGAGGATTCTTCTGCAGGTCGACTTTCCTCTTTGAGAGGGGTCGGTCACCGGCCTATTGTAATGCATTGTGAGTGATTGCGGAGTTTGCGAAGGTTTGCAATCAAACAAAAGATTACAACCATATGTAAGTTACATATGGTTGTAATCTTTTGTTTGATCTAGTGATTAAGAAGTCCGGGCTTGGGCCGGGCCTCAACGGGCCTGGGCTCAGTCAAAGTCAAGCCCAAGCCCAGAGCCCAATTAGTTTAGGGCCTGGGCCGGGCTTGGGCTCAGGCCCGGGCTTACTTACTTATTAAAGACAAGTACCAAAGTGTTATGAATGACACAAAGATTAGATTCAATTGGCTAGCTACTCTACTACAATACTCTCCTCCTCCTCCTGCTCATGTGCAATCCGAGCCTCCTCCTCCATCTCAGCATCCTCCCTGTCCACCTCTTCCATCTCCCAGTCAGCTTTTGGATCCCTATCACGGAAGATAAGGTCAGAATTGAGAAGCAACTTCAAAATTTGAAGTGCTTCAACAATGTCTGCCTTCAGTCGGTTGCGGTGTTTTGAAATTGTGATCCCTGCAGCTGAAAATGCACGCTCACTGGACACAGACGATGCCATAATGGAAAGGTAGTCAGCAGCAAGTGATGCCCATGTTGGAAGTTGTTGGGCATTCAGCTATTGTCAATGAACATTAGAAGTGGTTGAATAAAACAATAGAAACAAGATGTACCCCCCACCAGTTCACAACAGACTGGTCATTGTCAAGCTCATCATGTCCATCAAGATATTTGTCAAACTCCTTCCTCCATGGCTCAGAGGTGGAGAGAACTGGAGGAGGAGTGGGAGCAGTACCAAAGTTGTCATCAGAGTCGTCAAGAGAGAAGTCAAGGGTTGTCTTGGAAGATGAGTGATGTAGGGGACGGGAGGTGGGTGCCACCACATTGTTGGCATGGAGATTCAGCAAACTGACAAATGGAAACTGTTAGCAACAATAACAAAGGAAATTGAAAGAAGAAAGAGGAAGAAAAGGGACGTACAATTTTTTCAACACATGATTTCACATCAAGTTCCTGCCTTGCTGCCCACTTGTTGCAAAAGTGATGGGTTTTGAGGCTGGGGTCAAGGACCGTGGCCATGTTGTAGGCAGGCACGCTAGAGGTCTTGTTGTAATAAGTAGAAATCTTTGCAAGACCAGCAGCAAGAGCATCTTTGTGAGCAGCAAATCGGGGCTGTGATGATGCTTCAGTCCATGCAGTGTGAAGTCGAACAAGTGCTGGGATTGCTTTTGAAAGCACAGGCTCAGTCTCTGATGAGAACAATTGTTGGGCATCATTGGCAAACTAATCAAATAGTGAGAAGGTGAAAGAGAAAAGATTAAAGTGGCATACCTTAAGAACTTGAAGTGTCCGCTTGACACACTTCCATTCCTCATCCGAGACCTGAAGTGCAAGAATGGACGCCTGCTTTGAGACCGGTTCATCAGCAGCAACAGTGAATATAAACTTGTTAATGAAGGGTCGAAGATCATATGCTTGCTTGAGCATCGCATAACTGCTTGACCATCTGACCTTCATGTCCAGGATGAGGTTCAGCGGCAGCTTAACCCCATCCTTTGACTGAAGCTGCTTGAGCATCTCAGTACGTTTGGCAGATGACTGAGCCTGAATAGGGTGAGAAGGATGAAATGGTACCAAAAAGCAAGCATGTACCTTCACAGTGATGACCCGAATAAGCCCAACCTCATCCCTTCCAACACTGATCTCACCATCCCCTCCATTGATGTCAAGCTGGGCTGCAGTCTCCTCAACCTCAGTGGTGGCTGTGTCAACATTGAGATGAGGTGTCTTGCTGTAGGTGGCAAGCACAGCTTGGGTTGCAAGATTGATGATGTGGGCTAAGCATCTGTAGAATAGATGAGTTAGTGATGGAGAGAAAGGGAAGAACAAATGACTTACCGAATATGACAAGTCCTTCTATGACAACAATGCTTGTTGTTTGTCAGTCAATCCTCAAAGAACTTCAGCATAGTGATGTTGTTTGACGCATTGTCGCACGTCACCCAACCAACCTAGGTTGACATGAGATAAGTGGAAGAAAGAAGCAGTGAAGGGGGAAATACCTGGTGGGCGATTTGATAACGCTTACATATCTTGTAAAGCGCATTGCCTAGACGCTTGCCATCATGGCGAGCATTGAGCAGAGTGAATCCAAGAAGGGCTGAGCGTAAACACCAGTCATTAGAAGAAACCTCCTCTATCCAGTGGCCAGTGACAGCCATGTACGCGCCACGGTTGCCAGCTTGCCACACATCAGTAGTGAGACTGACATCCCCCTCGACCTTTGTACTCTGTATCATATAAGGAGATGAGAAAGAAAGAAAGAATAAATGAAAGGATGATAATTACATTGAATAGCTTCGACATCTCTTGGACATTTTGATGGAAGCAATCAATAATGTCTTCACGGGTGGCCTGAGTTGTCGGAACATTGATGGAGTCAGCAGTAGCACGTGACACAATTGTGATGAGCTCGAGAAACCGTGGGTGTGAGATAGCCTCAAGGGGCTAGGGTGTTGACACAAAATGAGAAAGTGAATCAAAAAAAAATATCATGAGGGGCACGTACCTGGTTGGTATCAATTAACCAGTCCTGGGCGGCTCGACGGAACACCTCTGAACTGAACTTGGCAGCAGGCGCAGCACGCCCAAGGACCTCGAACTGCCCATCAAGAGTCCCCTGGACAATGCCCGCCGCTTCCGCCACCGCTGCCGCCTTCCTTGCCTTGACATCCTTTGGGAGCTTGGATTCGAAGCCTTTCTTCTCACAGTACTCAATGTACTTGGGGTGATGGTGGCGTTTGATATGTCGACGGAGGGTCGATATTTTGGTGACAATATATGTACTACAGATAGTTAGCGAGCATAATTAACCATCAAAAAATGGGACATACAGCTCATTTTTACAATATCAGCACTTCCAATACTTCCCCTCACCCTTCCCCTTCTTCTGCATTGGGTTGCCAAAGAACGCGGCAACGTCGGCCGTCTTGTCCGTCTCGCGACGCTTGGGGACGTGGGCGGGGGTGTTGTCCTCATCAGATCCAGACCCAACAAGTGAGATAGGTGGAGCCGGGTGGGCGCTAGAAGGGGCGCGTGGTGCTGATACAATGATGTCATCATTGTTGTCCTCAACACGGGCGCATTTTTGGCCACAAACAGGATGGGGCTGCTGATCCTCGCTCTCGTCCTCATCCTCAATGGTCACGGATCCCTGGCGCGATTGAGAACGGGACCAAGACCCTGCACAAGCACCGGTGCGACGCGGAGGGTGAGAGCCGGCGCGAGAGCCGGCACGAGAGGGGGGGACAGAGCCTGTGCGAAGAGAGGGGAAAAAATCAAAGTCAACAAAGGAAAAACGGACGAAAACGGACAAGTTCTTACCATTGTCGTCAGCACGTGCACCTTGGTGGAGCGTAGCCTTGGGCCCGCCGGCACAAGAGGGGGGGACAGAGCCTATGCAAAGTGAGGGGGAAAAATGGAAGTCAACAAAACAAAAACAAACAAAAACGGACAACTTCTTACCAGTGTCGTCAGCCCGTGCACCTCGGTGGAACATAACCTCGGGCTCGGCGGCGTTGTCAGCGGTTACAAGACGCACACTGGGTTTGCCAACGTGTTTGCCTTTGCCGAGAGCGTGGTCGATTTCGGATGCCATGGGAGATTGCAAGAGGGAGATTGCAAGGAGATTGCAGGGAGATTGCAAAGGAGTTGTGCAAGATTACATAAGAGTTTTGGTATTCAAAAAAAAATGTACTTGCATGCCAAAAAGCCGGGGCTCAGGCCCGGGCCCAAGGCTTCGACAATCTCAAGCCCAAGCCCTGAGCCCGGCCCGGCCCTTTTGCGCTTTGTTAAAAGTCCCGGCCGGGCCTGGGCTTCGCGGGTTGGGTTGGGCCTGGCTCAAGGGCTCAGGCCCGGACTTATGAATCACTATATGTAACTTCAATCTAATCGGACTAACCAATCATTCTGGTTGCAACTTGATCACAACTCTTCCCAACCCCTTGGCTAGGTTATGGGCGGATTATAGAGAGGCTGCGACACAATTGCAGTCTAACAACTTCAGAGATACCTGCCGGATTGATTTGTCATCTGTAAATATATTATTTCTCCCTGCTCATTGTCACTGCTGGAAGCGGCGTCTGTATTTGCGGTCAAGTCAATTGACATTTAGTGCAAGAAGAATATACAATGGTTACAGAAGCTAGAAACTGCCCCTACAACAAGAAACATGGATATGTGGAACTATGTATGGTAGTGATAAAAAACCAACTCAAGCACATTGACCAATTGGCACCATTGCTTCCATGAATTGTTGCAAACATACATCATTGTGTTTGATCAAAATACGTGAGATATTCTGTCCGTGCAAATGGGTGAGGCAATGGGTGGTTGATTGTGGCTGGCCGGTGCCATTGTGAATGCCAGTCAGGATTTTCTGCATCAGGATCAAGTGACATGATTATGTAGACCTAGGTAGACCAAGTAGCCATGATAGACATGTAGACATGTCCCCTTTCTGATAGTCTCCGTAGAACTGTACTTCTACTCAGTAGTCTTATGAAGAAACTCCCTTTGTCTATGTTGTCCACAGTAGAATGCCATTGTCTTTCAATAGTGTTCTGTAGCACCCAATAACTCTTAACTATCAGTACTACTGGGACTATCACATCTACCAATCCTATCCAATTTCATCTCACATACTTAGTTCAGACAAAATGAGTACACAAAACCAAATATCATTCATTGTCAACCACCAGGCTAGTACTAGTCCTTGGCCTCACTATCCGTTTCCCCCGTTCGGCCCTCCAAAGCCCTATGTGCATGCTCTCAAGCCTCACCAACGGGCGCCTGTCTTGCTGTTGAGATGTCAACAACTCCTATGTTACAACTGTAACATTTATTGTTAATAAATGTTATAGATAGTAATTCATCCACTTACCTCACACCCACAAACACCTTGGTTTGAATCCCAGTAACTGCGGTCACATTGAGCTGTTGCCATTCCTCCAAATCCTTCCTATATACCTTGTGTCTTTCAATCATGCCGCTTTCCCATATCAGACACAAGATATACCTGGGAAGAGCCTTTGAGGCCGGATGGATGCCTCCACTCCTTCTTGTGGGCCAGGCATATCACCTTCCCATTCATCCGGGTGGTCATAGGAAGACCAGGGTGCCAGGCTTTTATAAGCTTGGGACAACATGGGGGCAACCACGGGCGTAGGTGTACTGGCAGCTGCAGCGCCAACACAATGGAGGACCACCTGCTTGGTGGACAAGTTGGAGGCCTGGCTGACGGCCAATGCGCAAACCTACAATGATACACAGATGAATATGTTGATTGATCAATAGAACTGGACAAGCAAAATTTTACTGCGCTCAAAAAACCACTGCCAGGAGGAGGAGGGTCAGCCTCATCCTCGCTCTCAATGTCATCATCACGCTCGGCCACCTTTGAGGCAGATGATGCTTGTGCTTGAGATGTGGTAAATGTCACAGTGAGCACAAGATTACATAACAGAAAACAAACCCACCTTTTATATTGGCCGCTTTTTTTCAAGCGTTTCTTGAGATCTTTTTGAGCCTGATCAAGGCAATGCTGTTCTGCCTCTAAATCTTCCTTGGCTAGGAAAGCAGCGAGTCAGAGGCTACCACAAGGAGCACAAAGGACACATACCAGCCTGGGCTTTTTTTGCAGACGGACCACGAGAGTGCTTTGAACAAGATTGAGATTCTGTTGTCTGTAGCAGTTGATTTTCATCTTCTTCTTGAGATGATTCCTCCTCAGACTCAATTGTGTGTCTGTTAGCCATAGCAGATGCAGCAAGCAAGATAGAGCAAGATGGAATGAGGGATATAAGGAAAAAAATTCTCTTGATATGCCACAGACGCTGACAAATCATACCATTGATTCATTACGCACCTTGCCATGGATCATAAATGTCCATACTGTAGTATCCAGAAGGGCACCCCATCAGGGTTACATCTCCACATTTTGCAAGCCAAACACTGCCAAGCCAAGATGGAAGCGGCCTGTCAGATGGAGGCTGACACAGCGGAACAGGCCTCTGGGCATGGTCTTGCAGCCAACAAAGTCCCTTTGCCCAGAAGATCACACAATGAGTCATCTTAATTTTGTTGATATGGATGTTGACCTACCAGCTACCAATTTCCGGCCCAGTACAACCCAGGCAAGCAACAGTGGCCCTGCCAAGTGAGTTCAACCCCACAGAACACCCATGGAACACCCCAGGAAGAACAATGAAAAGTGATTCATGCAGGATTTCACCTCAGCGGCTGGTGTTACCAAAGGTGCAGCCCCTACACAATTTGAGAATGAGCGGGCAGACCAGGACCAAACCAATCAACCTCCTTGGGCACCATTTGAGACAAAGAAAGAGTGGGAGCTTGCACATTGACTCATAATCTGTAGTGTCAGTCAAGCCAAAATAAACAAATTCCTGAAGCTGGAAATTGTGAGTGGCAACTGTTTTCCAAGAGATGATCCTATGTCTTACCAAAGGAAGTGCAGATACACAAAGACCTAAACCCCTCCTTTCACAACAGCCATGCTCTTTTGAAACATATCAACGGTCTGCTTTTGCAACCACAATGGACTTGCACATCATTTGTAGTCACGGGCAACAAAACAGACAGCATGGGGCACTTCAAGACAGAGGAAGTGGAATTATGGCACCGGAATCCCCTGGAGTGTATTGTCAAGCTATTCAGTAATTCAAAATTTAAAGGAAAGCAGGTGTACACACCTATTTGTGTGTTTAGAAATGCAGATGGTACCAATTGCAAGTATTCTGAAATGTGGACGTCAAATTGGTGGTGGGAAATTCAGGTATGTAAGATACAGTTATGCACCTCGTTGTACACCTTCTCATCCATTGTTGTCAGGAACTCCTTGAGGACGGTGCTACTGTGTGCCCTATAATCCAGTCATCAGACAAAACACATTTAACATGATTTAGTGGCAACAAAATGGCATGGCCGGTCAACCTTAGCATTGGAAACATCCAGAAAGCTACCCGCTGTCAGACAACAGAACGAGCTATGGTGCTTATTGGCTATATCCCTGTCACAAAGCTGGAGTGCTTCACAAAGAGCCAGCGCTCTACACAACTCTATCAGCTCTTTTATGATTGCATGAACTGTCTACTCAAACCTTTGGAAGCCGCTGGGCGCACGGGTGTTGATATGGTCTGCGCTGACAGTTTTATTCGTCAAATCTTCCCAATGCTTGCTGCTTATATTGCCCATTACCCGGAGCAATGTCTTGTATGCTGCTGCAAAGAAAACACATGCCCTGAGTGTGCTGTCAAAGGTCAGAAACGGGGAGAATACCTTGTTCATGCAATGTTACGCAATGTCCAAGCCACACTTGCCATGCTCAATGCAAAGACTGCAGGGCTTGCGCCACCAGAGTTTGTCGACCAGAATCTTTGCCTTGTGAACCCCTTCTGGCGCAATCTCTCACATTGCAACATTTTTTCCTGCATGACTTCAAACCTTCTTTATCAACTTCACAAGGGCGTCTTTCATGATCATATTGTCAGTTGGGCATCAGAGGCTATGAAAGGGCAGCAAGAAGAGGTAGATGAACAATTTCAGGCAATGTCCCTCCATCCCACATTGAGGCATTTCAAGAAGGGAATATTGTTGACCTCACAATATACCGGAACCAAACACAAGAATATGGAGAAAGTTTTTACCGATCCTCAGGTCATCTTAGCGGTGCAGGGGATCCTCAATCTCATATACTATGTGCATTTCAAAATGCACAGCAATGAATCCCTTGCTAAGCTTGATGCCGCCTGGTTTGTGTTCCATCAGAACAAAGAAGTTTTTGAGCGCCTAGAGATAAGAGAGCATTTTGTTATTAGCAAGGTTCACAATATTAAGCATTACCAAGACTTGATACACTCTCAAGGGACGGCTGATGGCTTCAATACCAAAGGTACGGAGCGCCTCCATATTGATCTGGCAAAGATGGGTTATCAGGCTGGCAACAAAAAGGACTATGTCTCACAGATGACCGTCTCCCTTGGGTGGCAGGAAGCAGTTCACCAGCGGGTGTCGTATCTTCAATGGGCGGTTCTGGGGTATACTGCTGCGCTTGTCCACAAAAATGAGGCTACAGGAGAGCCAGACAATGAAGGTACTGGCGGTGAGATTTTGAAGGAGATGGGAGTTCATCAGGAAAAGGGGGTTTGGTCCTGGAGAAACCTAAGCTGCTTTGGGTGTCTCTAGAGACTCCAAAGACTTCAAAGATGCAAAGCCACCCAGGCCTTGCTCAGAACTAAGTGCCTCAAGTTCAATTTTCCCAGAGCTCTCCCAAAGCAGTCGCAGAGCATCCACTAAGAGTCTGCAGAGAAACTCAGAGCATCCACAGAGGGTATACAGATCATCTTAGAGCATATACAAAGGAACCTAGACGTCCTCAAGAGATCCCCTAGACCACCTGTAGAGCACCCAGTTAGGCATTTATTTACTTCATATCATTCAAGTTTATAGGAGGATAGACAAAAAAATCATGAAATCATTATTAAATTGAGGCTAATGAATACATTTCAAATCTATATCTACCTGTCCTTAACTTAATCTAATAATTACTTGCTCAGGCTTTGACAAAAAATGGGAGGAAACATACAGGCTGTGGGCTCAAGGGCAGGGTCCAACATTATCGTATGGAGCAGTAAAGTTAGCACCATCATTGTCTCCATTGGGTGTTTGTTTGGGGTGGGTTCACTTACAGGAGCCATCCAGTAGGGTTCTTTGTCCGTGACAGGCCCCGGACGCACTGCAAACATGGGGGCGCCGCGACGCGAGGTAGACGTGGGGTACACGACTGTTTTTAACGGGTTGTGGGGGCAAGGCCGGTGATGTAGCAGAGGAGGAGCGGCAGAGGGTGTGGTGGGAAAGGGGCATGGGCATAGGCGGTTGGTGTAAGTGCATGCTTGCAACTTAAAAACAAAAATAAAGATTAGATTTTGGGGGAAAAAATGAAAGGAGGTGGGGACATACCGGGTCTGGGCGTTGACGGCCGTGTCTACTGTTGTGGCGGGCTCCTTCAGCCTATCAAGGCCGGATTTACTGGTTGAGGGGTGAGAGCAAGAGCTGGGAGGAGAGCGGGGGTGACTTACCAGGGGATCCGGGGCCATATTCCCTTTGAGTTGTCGGTGTCCGGCTATTTTCGCTTGCTCTCCCTGTTTGAACAGGTTGTACAGAGCGGCGGAGCTTGGGGTGGGGGGTGATTTGTTGTCTGAATCGGCAATCCTAAGCTTTCCATTGGAGCCGCGGCAGCGGCCTATTGAACGCTCATTGTTAATTGACATGGTAAAGTGGAGGGGTAGCGGCAGGGGCGCACTCAACGCTTCACGTCAGTTGACATAGCAGAGCGGAGAGCAGTGGTGGTGGGCAGTGGCACACTCCACGCTTGGTGTCATTTGATGTGGCAGGGAGGGCGGACCGGCAACGGATGCCCAACGTCTTTCGACGTGGCAGGGCAGATACAGCGGGGGAGGGAGCCCCGGGCTCAATGCTGCTTGAGTGGGCAGAGCGGAAGTGCAGCGTCCTGGATGTTTGTCGCTATTTGTTGGATGGGAGATCTGCAGGGGAAAAGTGTGAGGGAAAGTGGTATGTTTTGGTGGTGGGTGACCACGTACCTGCCGCTTGCCTTCTCCTCCTTGCCCTTGCCCCTTGGCAGTCAACAGCTTGCCGGTGCGCACTGCTGGCGTAACCCCGTTTGAGAGGCATTGAGGTGGGAGCTGGGCGTGTCAGCGGCCCAGAGGGGCATTCATAGTCCTGGTGGTGTGTTGGCAACAAAAGTGTTGACAGCATTGGGAGCCATTGACGGATGTGAGAGAAGTGGGACAAGGGAGGTGGTGGTGTAAAGAAAGAGGGTTGAACTTGGCAAAATCACTTGAAGCTCAACATTCACGTGATTGCGGGCCGCCAATCGCAAAGGTGAACTTTGAGCAATTTGCAAAGCTTGCACTGACCGTGTGAAATCAAGGAAATCACTTCCAAGATTTCACACCCTCTTGCGGCTTCAACATCTACGCCCCGCGCTCACCCAGTCCAACGGCTTCAAGGATGGCCAACTTGGGATTGCTTGTAAGTACTTTATTATTACACTTTTTTCACTCACTTTTCTCATCTTAGGTCCCACACGCCGCGAACGGCTTGCGCCATGTCATAAGCCCCGCTTCAGCCTTTGAGGGATGTGGGCCGAGGTTTTCACGGGTTTGGGTTGGTTGGGGGTGAAGAGCAGCAAGGGGAGACCCAACTGAGGGAGACCCATACAGTGCGTCGCAGGAAAAGTTGATATTTTTGACTCGTTCTGCTGGTCTCATTTCACCACCCATTCCCCACTCACCAATCCCTTGCCAGCCCTTCCACCTTG
Source organism: Crassisporium funariophilum (assembly GCA_014925845.1). Lineage (NCBI taxonomy): Eukaryota > Fungi > Basidiomycota > Agaricomycetes > Agaricales > Crassisporiaceae > Crassisporium > Crassisporium funariophilum. Next base: position 203,864 of record JACGCL010000013.1, read on the forward strand.
CCGTTTTTGCCTCAAACTCCCGTCAACGCCTCTCCCAACTCCCCTTCCCTCAACCCAAATAGCAATAATGTGGGGCGGCAGCATCACAGCTGCTGCTGTTGCTTGAAGACGACACAAAGGAGCAACGGCATCAGCAGCACCAGTGGCGCTGTCGTTTGAACACGGCGCGGTCAAGGCAACAACAAGGGCAGCAGCATTGCCGATGCTGCGGCTGCTCAAACACAGCGCGTGGTCAGCAACAACAAGGGCAGCAGCAACAACAGTATTTGTACTGCTGCTGCTGCTGGGATACAACGGTGGCAGTGCAGCAGCAGCATTCCTGCTGCCGCTGCTCGTATACAGGGTATACAGGGAAGGGATTGTTCCCCTTGCCTCACCTGATTCGCCTTTTCCCGTACCCGCCTCCCTCGGCTTTGCCCTCCTTGTTGCCTCTCTCCTGCCGTTCCTTTCCCCAGAAATTGCAAGAAGGACAAGCAGCAGGCAGATTTGGCGGCATTGAAGCAATAGCAACAGCAGTTTAAATGCTGCTGTTGCTTTGATATGAGGTAGAGGAGGCAACGAGTACGTTGGCTCCCATATCTCCCTCACCCGACTCGTTTTTGCCTCCTCGCCCAATTCTGTTGCCCAGGCCCTTCCCCACTCGTTGCTGCTATTTCCAACTCATCGCGGCCTCTGTCCCTCACTGCACGTGTTTCAACAATTCCCGAAAGGAGCAGCTGGAGCAGCAAAATAGTTGCTGCTCCTCCAAGGTCTTTGTTGGGTCCCGCATGGCTTCGACAAGTAAGTGGCTGGTGTGGTGAGGTAGTAACCCAGTGACAGACCCGGAGCACCTATGTCTATTCATGTATGACAAGGAGCAGTATGTATGTCACTAATATTCCATAGTTATTGAGAAATTTAATATATCTGACTCCAAACCATGTTTCTATTGAGTTCTCGTTTATATGATATAAATGTCTCAAAGAAGTCTCAGAAGGAAAGCTGAACTATCTGAAATGCAACCCAGGTAATTGCAATAATTTCAAAGATTACTAGAGAAACCCAGGCAATTGTAGCCTTGCCAAAGACATTCAAAGACACCTGGAGCAACTGAGAGACCTAAAGTCTCTCTGTGAAAGTTGAAATTACCTGAGGCAGCCTAGGACCAAAGGTCCTTTTCCTGATGTTGATAACAAAGACATTGTGAGAGAAGTTGAACAAACAAAGGTGGTTTACCACATGGCAAGGAAGCCGGCTATCACGGGCCTCTCTGGAAAGGCTATTGCTGCTGACTTCAACGCACCTGATTCCTTGTTGACTTCAAAGCTTTCCTGGCCAAATATCTCCCCAGCACCATCATCTCAATCTCCACTGATACCACATTTGATCTCTACAAGCGCCTGGTCCTCTTTCTGCTGGGTCTTCCTGAAGTAGGATCAGGCCAACCAGTCTCAGATGTCTTATACATGACCCAGGCCCAAGACCGTGTTATCACAGCCAAAGGGATTGAGCGTGCTGTTGCAGCCCGCAACAGCACGGTTCTCATTTGTGTCAAGCCGCCTGGCAAAGGAGAAGCCCCCCTTGATGGTAAGAAAACCTTGCTTTGGCTTGCTAAATCAGTACTGACTCCTTACTATCCTTGCACAGAGTTCTGCGCTGCCGATGTAAAGGTGATTTTTAGACTCCCTGAAGAACTCGGCAATTTTTCATGTTCACTCGCATATGTATTGTGGTATACCGCTTTTCAGACGCTGCTGGTAGATGGGTTAGCAATGTACAGAATCTTGCAGTCAACTTGTGCCCACCGCCGTTGTGCTTCCATCATCCCTGTGACGGACATAGTGTGGTCCTCTCATTTAATCCCAGGTTTTGGGGGTGCGAGGGCACATGCTCTAGGGTGGACGGCAGATACTGTCTTGACCAAGGCACCATATTTTTATGTTAATCCTTACCTATGCCACCACAATTTTGTGTGGCTCTGTTATGCTGTAAATATTTACCAAGACAAGTTGGCTAAAAAAGTGCAAGAGGTTGAGGCCACAAGGGCACGAGGAATCCAGCCTTGCAGACTGTATGTAGTTGGACGTGGATATACTCAGGGATAAATATACAATAAAAATTATGTTTACAACATAAGCGCCTATCCTACTGTTTGATGATATCCCCTATTGTGGCAAGCCTGGCCTGGTCATGAGGTCGTAGTGGGCCTGGCAAAAGTAGTCAAAAATTTACACAGCCACAGCCACTCCGCTTGCCTGGCCTTGCAGCGACTGTACTCCACCCACATATAGATCACCAATCTCTACAGAAATGGTTTTTCCAGTTGCTAGAAGGTTTTTCTAAACAAACTACATAAAAAAATTGATTGATGATATATTTTTTTGGCAAGGAAAAACCTTGTCACTGCCCATGGTTCATTATGGTCAAAGGCCTTGAGCCTGGAAAGTGTTGTGTTGTGACAAATTTGAGCAAAGTAAACAATGTGATGGTGCAATGGTATGTTGATGTGTTGAAGCACACTTTTTGTGGAAGGGCTTAGGTTTGAACCCCAGTCTGGGGCCCAGTGGTGCAATTCTTGGGTGTCTCTACAGCTTCTACAGCGTCTATTGCATTTGGGCGTTCTCTACTTGGAATTTGGGACAGTTGTTTGATTTACTGTGATGAGAAACACGTGGATATCTATGTGGGTTTACTGGAGAGGTGGAATGTCTATGTGGGTCTACTGGAGAGGTGGAAAGATGTGGTAGGACTATGGGATGTACTAAAAGGTATGTCTTCTATAAGTCCTGCCTATTCTAATATCCCTCTGTTGGCCTATTCAGGATGTCACTCCCTTCCTCACCTCACGTGGCTACGTGTTCTCCCTTATATAGACCACTTTGCCTCTTTCTCTTTCCTCAGTTGTCATCTCTTCTGTTTCCTGACACTGAGGACGTGAGTTTGTAGTTACCTACTCTCTGTAGACATAGCCAACTCCTCACTAGCACGCCCTGTTGTGTCTAGGTGAATACAACAAGTTGTCATCTCTTCTGTGTCCTGACACTGAGGACCACACCCTGTTGTGTCTAGTCAACACCCTCTACTGATGTATTCACTTGTTCCTGATGTGGAAGATATCCTTGCATTGCTCCATCCAATCAAGCCAGTGGCAACCAGTGCAGTTGTGTATCCAGGCTTCCGGAGGGGGAAACCATGTCCAGACAGTGACTTGACCTTCATATGCTATAAAATGAAATGAGTAAAGAAAGTGCAATAGAGGGAGAGAAATCCTTACGCATATGAAGCGAGTATGTCCCGTAAATGATAGCAACTTTGTTGGCTGTCAGTTGGTCATTTCAGAAGTTGTGTTGTTGTTACCAGACGGCACAAGGTAACCCACTTGGTGTGCAGTGACTTCAATTGAGGGACCACCCAAGACCCCATCCTTGCTGATGTACTCCCTTTGTGAATGTGTGATCACTAAGCCTATAACTTCATAGCACATACGGCTCAGTGATGGTGACTTGTCATGGGCTGCAGGTCAGGGGCAGTTAGGGTGCAGAAGGGAATACCATGGTCAAGAAGGCAATGTGCCACGGTCACAATAGTATGTGCCATGGGGTTTTTGAGAATGTATCAACAAATGTAGAGCGCTGCAGTGGCAGAATGAACACCAAGAACCCAGCGACATGAATTTGACTTCAGGGAAGAGAATACAAGAAGGGTCTCCAAAGGACGTCGGACATGTTCAAATTGGAAGAGGAGCAAAAGATTTTCGAAGTTCTTGGCTATGACTTTGTCCGATTTATAGGAACCAACAGCATTGAGCACAGCAGCTGCAAAGAAGTTAGTTCATCATGGCACTCCTCATGGGTTTGCCAACATTGAGCTCTTCCAGGTTTCTGACACTTGGCGGTATGGAAATGGAGGAACTCTATGGTTTTGTTGATGATGGGGTTGTTTCCAAGCGTAAAGTACTTTTGAATTATGAGACCGGCCAGAGAAAGACCTGGGGTGGCAAACAGAATGTTTGGCGCCTTCTGAGTGAGATTGTCTGGTGGTTGAAGGAAGTTCAAATCCGTGTTGTTTTGGATGGCCTGCTCCTCCCTGTTTGACCAGATGAACCACAACAGAATGTTGTGCTTGGAATACCATTCAATTGGCTTGCGGTTGCGGTTGTTGACAGACCACTGGAATACAATGCCAGCTTGTGGAGTTTTCCAGTCAAAGGTGCAGACGGCAGATTGGGACAGGCCATCAAGCCAGAGTTCATTGAATTTGGGCTGTTTCAGCAGGTAGCTGTACCAGTTGGGAGCTGCAGATGATGGATCAGCTGGTGTGGTTTTTGCAATGCAATTCTTGGACTTGGCTATGATGAATGAAAGGTATCCCATCCAGACTGCAAACCAATTCCAAGCAAGGCAGGCCATGCGCTTTGCAATCAGATGACTTTTGTGAGCACGGTCAAAGTGGAATGACAAAGGTCTGGGAGGGTGTTTCCAGCAAACTGTATTGCAGTCTGAGCTTGCAGGCAGCTTTTACAAGGAGATCTTCTGCCCAAATCCATTGCCTGATGTCATCTTCAGGCTACCTGAACCGGATTTGCATCACCATTTTGCCGGAGGGCGCGGGGAAGGAGAACCTGACTTCTTCAATGTGGGGCATTGCACAGAGAGGCTCAAAAGATGCAAAGAGGAAAGACAGCAACAGCGGGATGAAGCTTTGCCATGCCCAGTTTTGATCCCACCAAACGGGCTGTTTAAACATGGAGACGTCCAAACACTGCCACCTGAACGGATTGCTAGAATGAACTGGTTCTTGCGGGATATTGACAGGCCAAGAGCAGTTGGGTGAGTAGAATATTGACCCATGTTGGATGACAACCCTTCTGTTAGAATAGTCAAAAGCTAGGGGTGCCATTCTGGAGAAAAGAAATCAGCTTAATGTTGGCTTAGACTTTGAAAATAAGCACATACAGTAGCAAGACAGGACAACAGGATGTTTATTATCAACAAGTGTTTAGCTTAGCACAGAGAGAGGTCACTGCTAGGGATAATTGAGAGAGCAGTCGACTGTTAGGGATAATCCCAAGCAGAAGAAACAAATCAGAAGAAACAATGGAGGAGATAACTGGCGTGGATAATCTGTGCGAGTTAGGGATGTGGTGGTGGGTTGTTGTAGTGGGTAGTGGAGGGCAAGGAGTTGTGGTGGTTGTTGTAAGTGGAAGGCAATTTCACCAAGCACCTGAACCTGATTGAGGTCATGTGACCGTTATTTGTTCGGAGTTTGAATCCCGCCCAACATTTTTGGACTCGACATTCTTCGTCTTCACTACGTCCTGGATCATCCAGGGCATTTTGCTATAGTATACACCACACTTGCAACTTCCACCACGACAACCCAGTGTTGTTTCTAAGGGCTAAACATTATTAATGTTTAACCCTTAATTACATTCTAATGTTAAGCCTTAATATCAACCCTGGAAGGTTAATAACCCTTAATAAGTCTTAATAACGACCGAGTCAGAAAAACATGTATTGAGACTGGCATATTGGGTTTGAAAGGAGAGTCAGCGCCTACCACAAAAGGATGGGCGCAAGTCCGCGTCTACCACAAACGGACAGGCAATCCAATGATTGCCAAGTATCCGCTCTCTCATTTTTTTCTTCCTCATCCTTGTAAATTCCCTTCTTCCCCTGGGTTGAAAAGCCATGCCTCCTCCCAAAGGCCCAATCTGGAGTCATTTCCTACCAGGTGTGAAGCAGAATGGATCACATCTTTGTGCCTACTGTCACAGCTGCATTGAAAAGGAACGGCCAATGGGTGCAGCTCTAGATCTTGACAATGACGGAAGTCCAAAGCTGTCAGGAGAATCTTGGGTAATTGATGGCAAGTCAATTGACATCTCACATACAAGTGGCTTTCTTAACCTACATTTGTCAGCAATGAAAGCTGTAGTTGGTGGGGTACTTGGGGTCAAAGACTCAATGATCACACAAATACTTGGGAAAGGTGGGAATAGCCAATGCCCAAATGCATCAGCAGAGGCTCAAAAGACAGCAAAGAAGGTGAAGGACTTGAAGGACCTGGGGAAGCGGGAGAGGGAAGACTCTGAAAGTGACAATGACAACAGTGGCAGTAAGAAAAAGCCGAAGAGGAAGATGCTTACCAAAGTTGAGACATCGCTCAAACAGTCTCAGCTGAAAGTATTCCATTACTGGTTGGCCATTTGCCGACAAATGGATTGAGATTATGCAATGTTTTATACCCTATACAGTAAACTAGGCATGAAGCTAAGAAAGTCTGAGAGAACTATACATGTAAAGGAGCCAGCTCCCTACAACTGCATATGCGGAGAAGCCAACTGTCAACAACTGTAGATACTCAGTCGCAACTGCATATATGGAGGACCCAGCTGTAGGCAGCTATAAAAGCAGAGGAGCGAACTGCATAAGTGAAGGAGCTAGTTATGCTGCTCTACACGGAAATCATGTTCTCTGCAACAGCTTGACGGCAAAATAGGCAAGGCTCTGCAAAATGCCCTGGAAGCTATTTGTTGCTACAGTGCTCATGCATGATACTATGGGCTAAAGGGTGTGGTCTAAATAGTTCTTGGTAGCTCCCTATAGCATGTCATAACTCACATGTGCTGCCCCCAGCTCTCTGCAGCCCAAAACAGCTGTCCCCTGTCTTTACACAGCTCCTAGTGGGAAGAGCACGGGGCTGCAAAGTTAATGCCCCCCGCTACGAGGCTGTGAGGCTCTACAGTCCTGTCAGAGGCTGTGTAGCCCACCCATGATTTGCTGATGAGTGAAATCCAGGAGACGCCGCTAAGCGTTGCCAGGTGCGGCTAGACCAGGGGGTGTTCAGCGGAAAAGTCCGAGACATTAGGTTGTCAAGTGGCTACACCTATCCAACTACACGGGGTCCCAGCGCAGGGAATTCCTCATCAGGAAGGTACCCTACACTTTAGGAAGGTACCCACTCGCTTAGATCTGTTATCTTAGAATAGTGTTTGTCCTCACCATCAATACATGCTTTGATCAGGAAATAGACGTTACTGCTTTTTTCCAGCTCAGAACAAAGCTCTGCCCACTGTGTCCCACTGTGTCCCATCGGGTTGAACGAACAAGGGACCACCTTCTGAAAGTATAATTACCACATGGCTAATTTTCATCACACTGAAGCTGGTGAACTACCAAGCTGTCCACCATCTTTGCTGATCCAAGACATTAGTCAACAAGAAGATGTTGCAAATGGACTTAACCCGATGATTACCAAGGGGTGGAGGGAAAAGAATGAGTTTCCAGATAGCGATGCAATTGCGGATCTGGTGAAGCTTGAAGAAGCTCAGCTTCTTGAAGGCGCCCATTGCGAGTCCCGGAAGAGCGCACCGTTGGAGGTATCTCACTTATCAACCGCTTCTTGCCGGCCATCACCAACAAAGGTTCAAAGAAGGGAACATCAATAGACAAATTACTAAAGTTCATCAGGAAAAGCACCTTTGGTCCCAGGCCGGCCTAGGTAATTTGAACTTTTCCAAAGCAACTTTGACGATCCAGGCTGCTCTGGGTGTCTTTGAAAATATTCAAACTGCCTGGGGTGCTTCAGAAGACTGAAAATTTCCTGGGTTGCTCTGGGGTGTCTTTGTAAAAGCTCAAATTGCCTAGGTCTCTCTGGGGTGCCTTTGGAAGCATTAAAATTGCCTGGGTCTCTCTGGAAGTCTTTGGGAATATCTTCAGGGTGGCTCTAGGTGTCTCTGCAAATAGTCACAGTCCTCAAAGCTTTCTATGGCATATAAAATCTCAGTTTCACTTTATACTAAATCCTGTGAATATATCACATTTCTTTTGAGCAAATCCATTAAGAATTGACTGTTAAATATAATAACTGACTGATGCACCTTTATACATAGCATGTAACCTTTCAATTTTCATTGCTCTCCATACTAGTAAAAATTATGAATTCTACATGATAATTATGTACTGAATTTTCTAAATATTGTACATTTTCTTTGAAGGAAATCCATTGAGAATTGAGTGTTCAATATGAGAATTGAAAAAGCGTGGGCTTTTCCAGTCATGTTGACTGAGAATTCCCACACTTGATCTGCCCAAGGCTCAACGTCAAAATTGTGTAAAGTTGTTTCAAACTCCGACATCAAACCACTTACAAGTCGACGCCGTCAACCTTTATTCACACCACCACCTCCCCTCTCCCTCCCTCCTCTACCATGGCACACAACGCCATTGAGGCTCAACACCATCCCTTGCCCCTCCGCTCTGCCCATCAAACAGCATTGAGCTTGGAGGGTGCCGCCGCCGCCTCTTTCCTGCCACTTCAATGATGTCAAGTGTTCGAGGCGGCTTGTTGATCACATGGGGTTCAAATTTGAACCTCAAAGGTTCAAGTTCTTCCAAACTTCACCTTGACCAACACCACCACCCACCGTCTGGCACACCCAGCAACGCGGCCAACAACAATTGCCAGGTACATGGTCACCCCCCACACAACATCAATACTAACCGCCGTCACCAAGGCCCACCCAACCGCCAACTACAGTGACAACGCCAATGACGCCGGCGCCAACAACCATGCGACAAGCCAATGACGCAAGGCGACAACAACAAGGCAAGGCAACAAGGTGAGGAGGTGAGAAGGTGACGACACAACGGGGTGACAACGCAACAAGGCGGCAAGGCGGCAAGGCAACAACGCAACAAGACAAGGACAAAACAACGTGACACAACAAGGCAACGACACAACAAGGCAACGCAAGACGAGGCGGCAAGGCAAGGCAGGGCGGCAATGCAAAGACAACACAACAATGCCGCACACAAACGCAACAACACTGACAGGCAAGGAGGGCCAACACAACAATGGGCAACTGCCAGAACAGGTGAAGGCGGCACAAGGAGGGTGGGGAAGGCAACACGGACGGGCAGGCGGTGACAAGGGCGGGTGGCAAGGGTGGGTGGCGGCACAAGGGCGGGCAGCAGCAGCAAGGGCGGGCGTGGTCACGTGTCAAGGGACACAGTTGGCCGCTCCGGTAATATATTTCATAGTTCATGTAGTCAATAACCCACTTTATTTAGTTACTTATGAATATAACTTATTTTTGTCTACTTTCAAATTATGTAATGGCAGTGATAAAGGGAGTGTATATATAGTGTACCCTAAGTAGCTTAGAGGGCTTTGTAAATGATCTGGGGCTGCTCTGTGGCTGCTCTGGGATGCTTTGAGAGTGCTCTGGGAGTGCTCCAGGCAAACAAACATTGGGGACTTAGTTCTGGGGCGGGCCCAGGAGGCTTTTTATCTTTGGAGTCTTTGGGGTCTCTAGAGAGACCCAGAGCAACCTGGGTGGCTCTAGGACCAGACCCCTTTTTCCTGATGCTTACGAAGTACCATATCTGAAGTTATGTATTATGTTTGACGAATACCGGACGAGACTACAACACTATTCTAAGATAATAGCTCTAAGCAAGTGGGTACCTTCCTGATGAGGAATTCCCTGAGCTGGGACCCCGTGTAGTTGGATAGGTGTAGCCACTTGACAACCTAATGTCTCGGACTTCTTCGCTGAACACCCCCTGGGCTAGACTGTTAGTATTACTGGTGACTGTGAACGAACTAATAGTTCGTTCACAGTCACCAAATGTTTGTGTTGTTAGACAGAATTATGCTTGTTCCTGCAGAAGTGGTACATTGGGAGGATATAGTAAGAGACAGTACATAGTAACAATGCTGCAAAGTTCCTATAATCTTAGATATTGTGCACAATCCACAGAGGCAGGCGAGTGTCATTGCGTTTGACATCAACTGAAAGCTGTGTCAGACTGTAAGGTTGTAAGTATGGAGCCTTGAACAAGTTGGATCAATTAAAGCATTTCCACATGGATAATTGATGCCTTGGCCTTACCGCCGTTAGTTTGAAGGTTCCTGGAGCTCATAGATCGAGATCAGCGCAGCTCAGTTATCGTGAAGACCCGAAAAACTCGGAACAGATTGAAGTTGTTTCCAATCTCTCGATGATTTCTTGTTCAGGCCGCAGTGTGATTGTTCACATATCGTGGAACTGTGGCGTTCTGAAGGACGAAAATCGCCTGCCTTTGCTTCGTCGACAAGCTTCGCCTTTAGGCAATTTCAGAATACGACCAAGCTGTAACGCGACAACACTTACGAGCTTCTTTGGTGGTTGGTGTGGTGAAGGTTGTGAAGATTTCGAAAGCACATCAAGACATCGTTGAACTGCCTCGGGGCTAACGGCGTCTTGCAGAGTCATGGGTTCGGTTCCAGTTGGCGGATGAGAGATGGAATGAGGGAGGAGGTCATAGAGAGATAACAAGGTCATCAAGCGGAGCCGCTTTCCCTCTTCAGAATCGAGCGTCTGACGTGCCGGGGACTTGGAAGTGGATTGCGCCGTCATTGTCAGGTTAGTTCAGTGGGCAGAATCAGCTATTAAATCGCTCATTAGACCCCTATATATGTCCCAACAGAAAACTCGCCTTTCTTGACAATAGTTCTATCGGCGGGCCTAGACAGATGTTATAAATCGATGGTTACTTTATTGTGGCGTCGTATCGGGAGGCTTCAGATACAAGTTATTTAAAACAACGCATCGAGCAGGTAGCCGCCAAGATGAAGGAGTTTGTTCCTCAACATGGGGTTTCTAGGGTCCGGTAACTACTGTAGCTTGTAAGTAGTGGCAGCAGGTGGCAGTTCTGACTCTGAGCCTGTCTGAGCTCTGTGACGTCCAGATCTGCATAAAACTACGCAAGAAACTGTATCTTGATCGGGGGCTCGAAGATGGGAAGAATCTGGAGAGATTCGAGGTTCCCGTTGCATTTGTCGTCGAACAGAATATGATGGACCCTCGCAGTCGACCATCCGGAGGCAACGAAGTTGCAGGTGGGTCGCGGTTACGGGAAATCGACAGGCGCCCCCTCTTGTTTTGCGCTCAGATCGGACTTCGGGAGGTAACCGTGTAAATGAGCCCAGTGAGTCCCCACAGCCCGATTACTTGGCAAGACCTGATCGTCAGCTTAAAGGCGATTCGGTAACAGCGAACGGCTGCGGCTCCGTGCAAACAGGACATGTCACAAGGAGATCCGAGATTGCGCATTATCGGAGACTGCTAGATGGCCATATCCTTACTGGTTTCCTAGTCATAAACCACACGCTTTGACAGCACGTAGGCAGCATCCATTTAGGTCGGCACTGACTGAATATTGTTTTGATCAAAGCAGTGCGCCCCACTCAGAGTCAAAGAAAGTTATCACATTGAGGCGCAGCTGATTTTCAGCGTGGTTCGGGTTCGGAAATCTAGAAAACCGTGTTCAGTTTGAGGAAGGCGGTATTGGGCAAACTGCGTCCACTTCTGGAACAAAATTTCAGCAATCCGCTTACCCCGAATACTTATTCTGGTTTCTTGTAAAATATCGCAGATAGTCGATAAGATTCGGCAAAAGCTTCCGAGTCAGTTAAGCTTTCGACCAATATCAGATTTCTTGGAGTATCGCGTGGCTTTGCCCAAGCTTTGTCGGAAGCAGCTTTGCTTTCCAGATGCCAGTCGCAACAATGAAAACTCCTGTTCCGGGAAGCCAGAATAGCTTGCAATAGTCTTGAGAAGTGCATCTTGCGAGTCTCCCATGAAAGGTACAATGCCCTGGAATAGCCTGGAATACGTCAACACTTTGCCCAAAAGTGCTTTCCGATTAAAGTATCTCGTTGCGTTTAGAATTGAGGTTTTCGATAGATTAGCCTCAGGGTTGCTCGAGAATGCCACAAATACTGACTTACGTGCAGATTAGGAGGTTTATTCATTGGAGCAGATGGCAATGTCCTTGGGCTTGATTCCAATGTAAAATGGGGTCTTCAAACTCCGATGGAGCCGGAGGTTGAGGAGATTTCTAAAATTCCAGCTCAGCCAGGGTCCTCCCTGATCAGAAAACGTCCGCCTGATTTATTTCTATAACCTCATCCATCCTTCGAATGCCCACCAAACTGTTGGATCGCGTCCTATAGGTACAAATGAAGAGCGATACGCAACTTTAACGTCACTTGGTCCCGGTGGTGGCTCTGCAAAGCTCGAGATCCTGAGCGAATCAGCGCTGATCAGGCCGCTGCCTGATCGGGGTGTGGTCGGAAATATCCAACATCGGCATCTCCTTAGCCTGGTCTATTCAATGGTCTCTTGAACTATCATGGACAACATCGTCTTACAGCAACTCTAGCATTTGCGGGTCAGTTTCCACTTTATTTATTCTTGAAGAGGACAAGCATCCTGGTGTCCGAAGCCGCAATCAAACTCGACATGTTGTTATTATTAGTATGACCCTGAAGGCCAGAGGGTTCCGTCTTCTCAGGCTTTCACACGAGGCGGCAAAACATGACCGCTCACCGTTACTGCCTGTTCCTACCACACTCTCTAGGTCGCATTGTCGAGAGAGCAGCGCTACCTTGCAAACAGGTCTTGAGGGCCGCTGTTGACACCCATCTTTCGCATCCGAACCTGCGAAAGCGTGACCATGACTTGCGCTACTTCCGCAAACTCAGAAGCTACCGACCAAAGCAAGTTCTGGGACACGAATGGGATACACTGGGACTCGCATAGAATAGGTTGGGCAATTGCAGGCGGTTGTGCAGTCCTTGTGAGTTCTATTTCAAGGATCTACATCGAGCTTGTCCGAACTGATTCACGGAAATCTAGACTATAATTATTTCCTCTATTTCCGTTCTCCAACACTGTCGGCAAGCCAAACCTACCCGCTATGTCTGAGATTTAACATCAAACATCGAATTAGAAATTACACGGCTCGACCTCAACAACGTCAGATGTAAGCATCTTGTATCTTAACACGGTTTCCTACCCAACTCATGGAGGAAATGCCTTGATAGCTTGCGCATTTTATACATGCCTCCAATATACGCAATCATCTCATTCTTTTCATACCGTTTCTTTCGAGATTACACCTACTATTCTTTCATACAAGTTGGTGAGCTCTTACGCTATTTGCAGTACTATCGTACACTAAATAAAGTTGGAAACCAGCTTATGAGGTATGTCCAACATATTCGAGCCTTCTGCAATGTACTGAGAGCTATAGGCAATAACACTCAGCGCCTTTCTGTACGTTCCGTTCCTCGACGAAGATTTGTCGGTCATCTTGCAATCTTCTGATGCTTGTTTGTTACAGACTTCTTCTCATCGAATATGTTGCCGCTACTGCTTCGGGACATTCCACCGACAAGGCATTAGAACGCAAAGATAAGGCTGCTCTACCTATACCCGTAAGCTTCCTAAAAGTCGTCTTCCGTAATCGAACCCTCATCCCTCTAGTTTTGTTGCTGGAGATACCGGCCAACAAAGGTCAGTTTTCTTCGATTTCATTTCAAGATCAAGTAATGACTTGTATTTCTTTGCAGGCCTACTTCATGTATACCGTTAAAGTGCGATACATTTCCAATCCCTTCAAGTTCGAAGCTTACACGGACGAGATTAGTGGTCTGTGTTACAATATGTCATAATACGCCCTGGTGAGTTGGACAGCGCCCTTTCGTGATGTCTTACTCACATATTTCCCTCAGCTGCTTCAATAGCGGGTATCATTTGCGAGCAATACCACGTTCTTTGCCACTCCGATGGCTATACCTGGCGATATGCTGCGGTTTATATTGAAGCCATCAACTTCGTCAGCATCAGGTAAACACTATACACTCGTTGTCCCCCTTTCTTCCTAACATTGTTTACTTACAGTATCGCACTCTACGGGCTGCTGATGTTTTACGGCCTGACGCACGAAGAGCTCAAAGGACGCCGGCCAATGGCTAAATTCCTATCCATAAAACTCATCGTGATGTTCACGTTTTATCAGTCCTTTGTCGTACGTTTGTTTATGCCGAGGAGTTTTTCTCATCTAACCGTTTTATCTTCTCAGTTTAGTGCCTTAGAGGGGAAGGTCATCAAAGGTAATGTTGTCGCTCTCCAAGCTGAACTTGAATTCTCACATCATCTGTTGTACAGCTACACAGTTTTGGACAACCACCAACATAGCTAACGGATTGAATGCCTTGGCTATATGTATTGAGGTGCGACCTAGGTCCATCCATAATGTCATTAGTTTATCCCTGGTTCTTAGATGGTTTTCTTCTCCGCCTTGATGTGGTGGGCCTATACTGCAAAGGAGTACAAACGAGTGGAGGGCACTTCAGCAACTAGCATCTGGCGACCCTTATGGGATTCGTGCGTATGATCAAACATTTCTACGTTCATGGAACCTCATGCTTCTACAAATGTCCAGGATTAATCTAAGTAAGTAGCGCATACTTGACCAATAACGAAGACTGAACGATCATGCAACAGTGGATTTTGCGCTAGAGATTGGTAGCTCTTTCCGGTTCTTTTTCGACTACGTCCTTGGAAAGCCAGCTGCGCATGGGCACGGTCATCGCGTACCGACAAATCTGGCAGGTCACACCAAGATGGATTTCGGGGAAGCTTTCGGCGTCAGCTCTGCCCGACATCAGGTTCTCTCTCGTCAGGGAGCCCCTGATTTCGTCCATGCCAACGAGGAAAATATAATGCTTACTTCGCATCACGTGTCTCACAAGATTAAGGTAGAAAGAGCGCAAGTGTAACGTTATATGGATACCCAGCCGATGTCATTTATTTTCGAAGCAATGGACACAATATGATCAGAACCAATTTGCTGAAGTTTCTGTCCTAGAATGTAACAGGGACACATTCTGGCGACCGACGTTAGTCCAAATTGTCGACCTGGCTGGAACCTGTTCAAGACTTACGTATGAGCAACAGACTGGCTCAGAGGTGCAGTAACCAGCAATACTGTTAAGACCAATGGGAATGCATGTCAAGCCAATCGGGGTATTTTATGGGTTCACAACGAGCCCAATAAGGGGTAGGAGGACACTTGCCGGGGATTGATTGGCCTTATCACGGAACGTTTTAGGAGTCAGTCATCTGCCATGCAATGTTCCAAATCATCGTTCACGAGTACTCACTGGCATAACGCTCTGGCAACACATCAGTCATGACGGTCCTGTGTTAGAAACACACTGGGATGCTGGGATTGATGCCTGACGTCGCAAATTGGTCTCCGAGGCAATATCCCGCAAGAATGGGAGTTAATGATGTAAATCAAGGCCGCTGGAAGTCGAGTTCTCTCGAAAGAAGATCTTACAACAGTGGGGGTGGCCGCCGCGGGGGCAGCGGACGAAAACACAGAATATACTGCTATCCAGGGGGTCGAAATCATTGGGAGCTGTAGAAATTTCAGAGTTTCCTTTCGATGCGAGACGCTGTAGATCTTGGCCATCATCAGCAATCCGTTATAAATGCTTTCGGGTTTTACCAGTCAGGCACAAGGATTGCGATGCATGTGTGTCGTTCCTTCGGACTTGCGGTGACAGGCATTACCACTAGAAGCATATCTTTTCCCTTATTACCTTAGCGATGCTCTTTCCTCCCCAAGTACAGCAGTGACGAGAAATCTCTTCGATATGTGCCCTTTTACGCAATGAAGGGCAGATTACTCGTGCACAAAACGTGGAGATACTAATCTCAAGGGATTCACTACCCTGACAAGGTACTAGACTAGATACTGGCAGAATCCTGCCTGGTAGCCGATTTCGATGCGCCGTAAATTCAGATGCGGGTATTTACGACAGACAGGAATCGAGTTCGACTCTTAACTGGTCTTCGAAACGCCGCACCTTCGAGATTCTGGCCATCGTATTTTCCAGAACTTTATGGATGGAGAAATGACCCTGTGCTTGCCGCACTGTGCTAAACAGGCCGACCCACTTTACTTGCCTCTTGCTCCCGCGCCCCGTGATACTCATGGACGTCAGCGCAAGGCAGCCATCCAAGTTCAGGTGGCTGGTTCTGCGTCAATTGATTTATGCTCAGGTGCACCCAAACCTGCACGCAACCATGCGCAGGTATAAAGACTCCCGTTGACGGCATGAGGTTACAAAGTAGACTTGCCGTGATTCTCGTCCCCAGACGTCTGGCTATGTTGTCTTCCTCCAGTATTCTTGCCCTTGCCTCTGGTCTGCTGTCTTGTGGTCTCCTTGCAGCCGCCACACCAGCCGCTTGCGTGAGTCCCCCACTCATTAAGGAGAATTAGACTGTTACTTATCTAAAATTGACATCTACCGCGCCACCTCCACAGTCAATCGAGATGGCAGCCCACTGGCCCAGTTCCTTCCAGCGCCGTCAAGGGCTTATGCCTGCTAGCCAATGTTCTCCAGGACAGCTCCAGTGCTGTCAGAGCTTGATGCCTGTGAGTTCGTCTATGCTACACGGTGCTCACTATTGACTTGAGACACGATCACTAGGCGAACCAAAGCCCTGCGAGCTCAATTCTGGCGGTCCTGGGAATTGTTGTTGTCCCCGCAACCACACCGGTAGGATTGAATTGTTCACCTATCCCGGCCATTGGTCCTGGCACACTTCAATGTAATACCATATCACTCTGCTGCACTGCTAATGGATGGGTAAGTTCCAACATCTCCGGAATAGCATATCATATTGACATCATCCTTCAGAATGGCATCGTTTCGATTGATTGCGTTGCAGTTGATCTAAACACATGAGCACGGTACATTTTCGTCCATGCAAATGGAAAATGATAGAGGTTTGAGGTGTTTACTCTTAATAACTACGCGCTCCTTCTACTCTTCTGATGTTCATGTTGAACAAAATAACCATAAACAATCGTCAGACTCCGAGATCAGAGTTACGAGGCGTCCGTTTGAACTAGAGCGCCTTGAGAGCGACTTGGTTCTGACTTGTAGTTTGAGTATCTGATATGCATTGGATACCCTATACCGACATTCCCTAATAACCAATGCTAGTCGTCGGATAGTGTTAACAACTGTCTTTGTATGTCAAGGGTGAAGTTTGACGCGGTGGGCCTGGCAGAGATGCTCTAAGGAGCTGCGAATTTCATCTTCATCAGGTGGACTATTGTTTCCGTCAGTCGTAATGGGGAACTAATACAACCAGTCCTAGAGCCACAAGTCGTGTGTCGCGATTGTTGCTGTAAGACAGGTTGAGTTTCACGTTATAGTTTGACACATGGACGTTGCATGGACAACTCCTCGGCCCGCGCAAGTCCAAAGGCGTACACACCAACCTTTGTGCCGCGAAGAGAAAATCATCGAAGAAGGCACAGATAGAGTACTGTACTATTTCGACCCATCGTTCACGCCATATGACACATGACGCACATTGTTCACTACAAGATTGTTCACAACTGAGGATGACTCGTGACGGAGGACAGAAATTGTTCATTCGCCGGACAACAATTTTTTGGTGATGTGATGCGAGTTGACAAGTTGCTGAGTTGTTGATGACCGGGCAATTATTGAGTCACTTCGCACGATACTTAAGTAGCGCCCAGTGTAGATTTGAGGTAGATCGCCTCCTGTATATAATATAAAATACAAATACAATAGCAATATAAACATTTGCCACAATGATGCTAGTACTATGCCAGTGAGCTTGTTTCAACACTCCGAATAGAATCCAGGGACCAGAACGCACCATGAACGACTCACTTGTGTCTGATTTTCCTGAATTGACATGGGAATCTGTCCCTCCAGCACTCAGACGTTCTGCAAAGAAGTCCTTCATAATTCCCCCCCATATCTGCGCAATATTACTTCCCAGTTCTCAAACATCCTTGAAACAATTGGCCGACTTCGTCCTTCCTAGCCTGCATCCCAACATTTCTGATTCAACATTCTTTTCTGACATAGAGCCAGTCACCACTACAAGCTACATAACAGCAAAATTACAATATCTACCTATCCCTAATGAAGCAGACGTCAACAAGCTTTTCACAGAGAGCCAAACCGCATGGCTCCAAGGATGCAAATCTGTCAGCTATGCCCATCTAGGTGCTATCGAACAGGCGACGACAAGGTTCCCACTATGGATTATTACCTTCTGGAAAGGCGTGGTTGACACGCGGAAAATGGTTATCAGATGGGCGACATGCAAAGACTGGGTCAGCGGTCACCTTCAACAGAAAAAGTCAACTGTAATTCGTGAATCAGCAGAGCAGACATCTGTCATGATGACAACTTTACCATATGGTATATCTAAGCCATCAGGATTATCAGACACCGCACCAATCCATGGAATGTGGCGCTACCTTGGACCACATTGGCTGGAAGCGGAACAAATTGACGACCTTCTTGAGCTTCTTCGCAGCAAAACATTAGATTCTCCGGAACTTGCTACAACCGTACACATTGCACGGTCTTCGTTGATAACAAAAATCCTTGCCATCTTCGACAATAGGAACAGATGTGACTACCATGTGGAACAAAGTTTGCAGTGGATATGTTCTATAGGGGACAACATCAGTCGGGGCAAGGCTGTTATATTGACAGTGGTATACCTCAAGGATGTGACAAATTCCGAGCATTGGGTTCCTCTTGTCATTTGTGCTGGTGGAAGTGAATTTCATTATGGTGATTCCTTCGGAACTGCCATGCCATCAAGGCTTCAGAACGCACTAACGTGGTGGCTTTCTCAACATACAACTCCAGTTTCACTACCAGTAATCATACCCCTTCCCATCATGATCCAGACGGACGGTTACTCCTGCGGAATGCTGGCTATTAACAGTCTTTGCCACTTTGTTGATCCTCTTCGGTATCCGCTAGCAGGTGCCTCGAGAGAAAATGCAACATTAGAGCGCTTAGAGGCATTCAATATGGTGTCGAGACATATTATGATGAGGGTACGCACTGATCTCCATTCACACAAATCATTACAGAATTCTCATCAATTTATAGCTTGAGATTGGAGCTGCCACCGAGGAAGACCTTGATGATGTTGTTGATGACCCCACCTCTATCCTGAGCCCACTATCAAGTCCATTCTCTTATCCTTCTGAAGCCCTTGATGATATGACCACTATGGACGTCGATATCAATTTGGAAACCAACATGGCCCAAGCAAATGCTTACAACGGATATGACATCTTCAATGATGATATCTTCAACAACGAAGATGTCGGACAAACACCTGAACCAGACTTGGAGGACATTGATAACCGCTTGGAGCATTCTACTTCTATGGAAAATACAGAGCAGGACAATGGTGATGAAGACCGGAAGAAGCAAAAGAAGGTTACTAACTTCTGGAGGACAGCAACGCAAGAGGAGAAGGAAGAAGCAAACCATCGGGAATTTCAGGAGCTGAGGGAAACATTTGAAGAGCGCAAAGCTACGGAGGCATGGCAAGCCCAGCTTCACAGAGCAAGAATTCGTTCTGATAATCGTGCAGCCCAAGAAAGATGTCGCACAAGGGCAAAAGCAGAAAGGGTTGCAGCAGGTTGGATTCCTGGAAAGAAAAGGGCAAGTTATCATTCAACATTTGCATGAAAGCGCATTAAACTTACATTCCGTTTGTGCATAGCCAAGCCTTGCTCTTGAACAATATGACGTTGATGATACACTCAATGTTGCTGAAGCTTCTCGACCGCGGAGACAATTCAAAGAAGACCAGAAAGCTAAAAACAAGCCTGCAGGCCGTAAGCGTGTCCACGAGCAAACAGAATCTAAATATACAAACTGGTTTTTGCCCATTATTTGGGCTCAAATTTCGATAGCGGTCCTCCGGGCAGGGAAGCCATGGTCTCAACATCGAATTGTTGCAGAAGCAAAACAACTTGGCCCCAAAGTCTTCAAGTGTCTTACGGAGCAAGTGGTCGGGCGCTGGATTGATGCAGAGGCAAGGGCTCAGGGCATCTCAAGATGGACACCAGCAGTGCTTGAGCGAATTGAAAAAGGAAATTCACCGGGTGGTCTTAACACTAGACTCGGAGTCTTGGTACAATATTTCATTATCTGTTGCCATAATGTTATTCAAAGATTCTAATGACGGACTTCATAGGGCGCTTACCCAGAAATTCAAGACAACATCCTTCACCAACTGACCACCCTTTGCGAGGCTGGTGTAGCTCTCACAGTTTTGACTATATGTGCCATCATGGTTGCACTCATCCAGGAAAAAGCGCCAGAGCTGTTTGAAAATGTCAGCAAGGATGGCACACAATTCAATTGCTCTGAAAGCTTCGTCCGCAAATATCTTCGGAATACCTTAGGTTGGAGCCAGCGCCGCGCAACTAAAGCTGCCCAAAAATTACCTGCAAACTATGAAGAAATATTGCTTGAAGCTTTCATCCGCGAAGCATACGTCATTCGGAACCATGCTATTCCAGCTGCTCTACGTGTCAACACCGACCAGACTCAACTTATTTACCAACAAGGGACGAAAACTACTTGGAACAAGTCAGGTGTCAAACAGGTTGCAACTGTGGGGCAGGAAGAGAAAAGAGCATTTACCTTGGTTCCTTCGATCTCTGCAAGTGGCCAGCTACTCCCCATGCAACCCGTCTACTTCGGAAAAACAGCAACTTCATGTCCAAGTTCGAAGGCTGAATTCTATGATGAAGCATTGAGCCTAGGCTATAGCATGCTACCCTCAAAGTCAGCAACTTACTGGTCAACCCAAGCGACAATGGAGAAGCTTGTCAATGAAATCATTGCCCCGTATTTTGACGAAACAAAACATGCACTTCAGCTTCCTGCAACTCAGTGCAGCATCTGGAAGATTGATTGTTGGTCAGTCCATAAATCAAAAGACTTCCGAGCGTGGATGAGGAAAAATCACCCTACCATAATCATCCTTTTCGTTCCAGGCGGTTGTACAGGTGTATGGCAACCTCTTGATGTTGGTATACAGCGCATTATGAAACTGAGCATGTGTTGGTCGGCACACTACGATATCGTTCAGGAGGTGACGAAGCAGGTTGCACAAGGCGAGACAAATATCAAACTTGACACCACACTTGGGACATTAAGGAATCGATCTGTTGGATGGGTGGTCAAGGCTATCGCAGACGTTGCGAAGGAGAACTTGATCATGAAAGTGAGTACTTACTGCAAAGTCATTTTTCCTTTGTTGACTCGTAATAGGCGTTTGAGATGTGTCGTGTTGGAGACTTCAACCTCTCGCAGGCCAGTTTGACTTCAGCAGAAGCTCATGCTGCACTGCGGCGGCTCCCCAAAACACATCCAACTCTGTATCATGAGCTTTCCAACATGGAAGACGAAGCTGAGGCGAAAGACATTGCAGATGATGAGCTTGACTTCACTAACATCGAAGATGACAGTGACATACCTGTTGGAATCCTCGCTTGTCATGTTACATCGGGCTTGGAGACGGTCATGGATGGCTATGAAATGGATCAGGATATGAGTTTGATACGAAAATCGGCCATAGAGGACGCTGATCATGAAGTAGAGGAGGCTGAGGTTGCCCTAGGGCGTGGTCGGCGTAGCAAAAAGGTGCCTAAACCATTTGGTGGTGTGGGGGTGTGGGATCAAGAGTAACAGCGCCTTATCGACGTATTGATCTACATTTAACCCTTTTTCCACAATCCGCAGCATGAAAATGCATTTGGGCACATTTATGACCCGCTTTGGACATCGTTCACAAACCGAAATGACACATGACAATTGCCCAAATCGTTCAGTTCACAAGTCCTCATGACGCATGACTGAACAATGGGTCGAAATAGTACAGTAATAGATAAAAGTTCAAGGTTTGTCCTGGGAACACAGACAAGGGAAGGTTCCAATAAGAGTTGGGACACTACCATGGATGACCTCAGAGATTCAATTTTATCCACAGGAACAAACTTTGTCAAGCCTTGTCGTCTGACGTACTTGATGCATGTCACACATGTGTCACACGACAGAACCTGAGACACTGAGCTCCTCCTCTGCACAACACTTGCAGAGGGGAATTTCAGTGATGGATATCCCTAAAAGTATGTTATGAATCAGATAAAATACATAAGAACTTTTAAATATGATCTGTTGT
Organism: Crassisporium funariophilum; assembly: GCA_014925845.1. Lineage (NCBI taxonomy): Eukaryota > Fungi > Basidiomycota > Agaricomycetes > Agaricales > Crassisporiaceae > Crassisporium > Crassisporium funariophilum. Next base: position 225,750 of record JACGCL010000013.1, read on the forward strand.
CACTGTATATATGTTTCCCCTGCCAAATCCCTGCCAAATTAATGGCTGAAACTCCGAAGGTATAGAACTCTTCAACAACTTAATTCTGCAACTTGCTTTGCTGAGAGAATATCCTATATTTTTGATTCTGAACATAGCATATTCTCTTACCGAAGCAAGTTGCAGAATTAAGTTGTTGAAGAGTTCTATACCTTCGGAGTTTCAGCCATCAATTTGGCAGGGATTTGGCTGGATATCACACATTTACTGTGCTTAACGTGCAGAATTAAAATTCTTATCTCTGAGAAATCTTTAGAATGATGGGTAGAATATTTTGTATCACCAAAGTGAGTCTCAGAAGTGAGATTTTAAAGAGTTCTATAGGTCAGAAGCCCCAAAAACCGCAGCATGGAAAGAATTAGCAGGAGATCACTCATTTTTAAAGCTCCAAGTGCAGGATTTAAAATTTCATGAGGACATTTCGTTTCACCAAAGCAAGTTTCAGAAGTGAGATTTTAAAGAGTTCTATAGATTAGAAGTTTCAGTGCACCAAGGGAGACAGCACAGCCACCCCCCCAAACAGTTCAACTTCAACGGAACATAGCTGTTTTTATCATGAAGGGGTCATTTTTTGTATGTAAAATTTTCTCTACATGTTCCTGTGATGATAAAATACATGCCCACTACAAAAAAAAACATCCAAAACAAAGCAGAACTGAGTGAGCAAGCACGTAGCGCTGACAAACCGTAACAGGCATTGCCCACCACCACTTCTAGTCCTGGTCCTGAGATGTCGTGTCCAAGGACAGCCGCACATTTTCCTCTTTAAAGCGTTATCCACAATCACCACAATCAATCGTCTGTAATGCGCTCACAAGCTCTGGACTTTCGCAATAGCGGACATCTCCCAGAAAATTAGATTGTTCCTGACAATGCAAGCAGATGGACGATCGCCATATTAAAGAGTATGCAGTTGCGCTCTATCATTTCAGCACACTTTCTCATCGTGATCGCACTCGACATCGATGTGGATTGAGGACCTCCTTGAAGAAACGTGTGGCTGGGCTTGACAACACTATTGAAGGAAATAGATTCACATCCAGTACGTGGATATGACAAGAAGGAACAGAGGTTAACGAATAGAGCTGGTTACTACTCACGAAAGACCATTTAGTCGATCGGCAGCTTCGAACTTTTCTCCAAGGTTTACAAAGTCGAGGAGAAGAAACTGTGGATTACAATTTGACCCCAAGGAAAGACACCCATTTACGTTGGCCAAAATTCTGCATAATGGCATTTGAGCAAAACTCAAGATGTAAGTGGAAGCAAATTACGAGGCTACACCATTTGTGGTGGGTGCATCGAGGGGATCGCTGACAATGACGCCCCCTCCAATCGGAATGATATTCTTGTTCAGCGAGTGATTTATCATGTAGGTATGGTCCTCCGTAGCAAGAGGTCCGTTGATTCTATCAACGCTACACGGGAAGGAGGGATCGGTGACGCTGAAGGGCGTCTCCCAAATCTATAACGAGCCACGAGTGGTATCATCAAGAGGATAGTGGAAGTGTACAGACTACATACCATTTGAAACTCAGGCAAGATGAAGTCGACGGATGAAGGGTCCGCCCCTGCGTCAAGGAATACCACGACGCGTTTACCACTGTCGATTAGTTCACCCAAGGTTGGCCAATCCGACTGCTTGACAGGAACCGTCGGGGGCACATACGCCATAGGAGTAATGCCTAGGTGTTATTACGCAATCAAAGTTCTTTCTCTAGAACGGAGAAGCAGTGTACCTGCGCCATCAGAAGCAGGTTTCCACACATCGCTAACCGACTGTCCCTCAGGGTTGGTTAACAGAAGCGTCAATACTTCATTGGGATTCGCGTCTAGGAATGTCTTGACAAGCTTCATATAGTCGATGACGGTTCCTCCGTCAAATAACAGCTGCAACTATGAGTTCCATGGAGGGGTGGTATTATAGACGTACACAGCCTAAAATGATTCATTTAGTTTAGTGATCAGACCATGGAATCTTGTATCAATACGCACTTGTATGACAGAAATGCAATACTCCATCGTCCGGATTGCTGGTCGCATATACGATCAGTTACGAATGATCCGCGGGCATCAAATAAGTGTCTTTTCACATGTGGGATTGTGCTTGCAGAAGACGAATCCCGAGGCTCAGTTGAGTGGGAATATCAACTTCCTGGTCGCGAGCAACTTCTCGGGTAACGGCGATTAAAAATGAGATGAGGTAGCAGGTGCTTGGCACACATACGCGCAAAAGGATCACTACTAAACGGATGAATCGTGCGCGCCGACGAACGTGACATTGGAATACCGTCGATCGCAAAGCTCCGCATGGCCGTTGCATGTGGTAGCTCTGTAAGTCGTTTGAGACACGTGGATCAATATTGAGGGGAGGCCATGGTCAAGTCGTATACGAACCTCGGGAAAGCTATTGTTGAGCATATCACCAACCCCAATGACGAGAACAGAACGAATATCCTGTAGAGTAGCCTTGTGGTCCGCATTCGAGCTGGGAAGTGAACATAAGGTAGGCCAGGACGACCCTCGAAGCCTTTAATAGTAGCCTCCGGCTCACTCGAGCTGGGAGAAAGCTGATTTTGCACATGGACAGAAGACAAGTCCCGTTGTTGGTCGCATCACTTGATCAGGTTCCCTGTGCTATTTGAGATGACGCTGCAAATATAGATTCTCCATGGGAACCTTAGCCCTAAGTATCCACCGTCACGCACCTCCATAAGTTACGGCCACCATGTCCAACAGTCAATGTCGAGTTCATCAAAGGGGCACTAGCTGCACGTCGTGCTCCTAGTCGCATGACTTCATCCGAGACTGAGGTAGGCCATTACTCGGAACCCTTCTCTGTATCTCCAGCATACGGTCGCCTAAGGTTAGGACATTGGGCATCAGATGTCAGATCTCTAGACCTAACAAACGTGAAGCCGTCATGGTTAAAAACTGTGTTGCACGGTTGAGAAAACCACCATCAGAGGGCACAGCATAACTAGACAAAACAGAGAGTCCTTGGCAAACTCGCGAACCATCCTTGCTCTTTGACCAAAACAGCATGGGCAATCTAAGAACCATCAGATGGTTGCATCTGGTTACATTGAAGCGTTGCTACTTTGCATGCTTATATAGGCTTCATGTTCTATATTTGTGGATGTGGGTCTCAACATTCGAACGACAGTTGCATTCGAAATGATCCTGTCATTGCACCTGCTCTCCGTCCTGGTTCTATCTTTAGCTTCATACACGAACGGGTTGTATCTGCTTAGAAAGAGGTACTTGCAGACACTATGACACACTGCTCCTGACTTATTATGATACAGGGCAACAGTATGCAATGGTCGATCTGAACTATGCAACCGACCTTATGGAAATACAACATTCATGGTCGCTCATAATTCGTTTGGATACAGTTCCAACCCTTTCGCGCGTGAGAACGTCTTTACTCTGTGTGAGGCGCGCACTTACTGAGTTGTGAAAACCAGTCGCACGGAACCAGGCTGTCGATGTGCCATCCCAGCTAAAAATCGGCGCACGTACATTACAAGGGCAGGCGCACATGTAAGTTGAAAAGAATGTTTCTCTTCCAGATAATGACCCTTCCCCATCTTCTCAGGAAAGATGGAAAGTTACATTTCTGTCATTCCAGTACGTTATTCATCTTCTATCATAGATCTTCTTACTCAGTCTTGATTCGCAGCCTGTGTAAGCTATATCTGTTAATGAGGCTTCGATGTAAGTTGATGTTTTCTAGTCACTCTTCGATGGAGGATTAGTTCTGGACTACCTCAAGAAGGTTAAGACCTTCCTGGACGCTAATCCTTACGAAGTCTTTACTTTCATCTTCACCAATCCGGGACGACACTCCCCTTCAGCTGTTTGGAAACCCATCTTTGACGAAGCTGGTATGTGTCTCGTTTCACTAAACATTCACCGAAGATCTTAATTTTGCGATAGGCATCAGTCCTCTGGCATACGTCCCTCCCTCTCGACTCATGAAACGGTCCGATTGGCCAACGCTCAGCCAGCTTTTGGATGCTAACAAACGCTTCATCGTGTTTATGGACGAAGGCGCAGACGGCAGCGTAGGACCAACAGTCGACTTCATTCTCCCGCAGTTCGAGATGGTATGTGAATATCCTGGAGCCCACAGAAGGCGTTGACAATAGTCTCATGCTGTTAGATCTGGGAAGATCCTTTCTCTCCGACAAACAAGAACTTCCCCTGTTCAATCCACAGGACGCGCGGCTCACTCTCCAACGATGACCATATGCACCTGATCAACCACAACCTGAACGCAAACATCATCCCCATCGGTGACGGAGTTCTGATTAGCGACTTCATCAATGCTCCTACAACCAATGGCCTTACCTCGTAAGCGCTTCCTCACCTTAGTGGAACAAATGCCGACTCTATGTTGATGGTACAAGGATCCTCGCCCATGCAAATGGCTGTGCCAAATTCTCCCAAGGCCGTGCCCCCAACTTCGTTCTGTTGGATTATATCAACGTCGGGGAAACCATGAAGGCTGTCAACCGCTTGAATGGGTTTTAGGACATGTATTATTAGTTGCGTCATTGAAAGTGTCGAGGACATAAGAAGTATACCCCATGATGTAGTCCCTTTGCCGGGTACTGGAAATAACGTATTGTAGGATGGTGTGTACAATATACAGAGAGTGTAATTGCACTGACTAGTGTTGTGCGATACCACGTACGGCAAATGGAGAGTTGAAGGGATTAGAAATTGAAAATCACAGTTATGCAAACGTTGTGGGTGTTGTCGTTGTCGTTGAGATAGGGAGAGAGCAAGAAGTTTTTATATATTAAAACTGGTTGTTTGGAATGAACCGCGCCAACGTATTTCTCTCCTAGACGGACTTGTACATTGACCGTTCCCAAAAACTGTTGTCTTTCACAGAACTAAACGGCCGGCCTTGGCATCACCGAAACGGCCACGCCTTGCATACGGTCCACTCGGAATTTGACAAATTGCCTTGCCAACCTCCGCATGCAGTGCAATCAACCGGCCCCGATTCTGATAAATACGCGTCGTGTGCAAATGCAGTCCCTTGAGCTGGCCTCATTATCCCCCTCAAAGAAATCAACATGTTTTTGTCACTGCGGCTGGCCGCTATCGTCTCTGTGCTTTTCGCCTCTACTGTATTCGGACTCACTATTCCCATGAAGAGGTTCGTGCTTTTGTTGGGTTTTGATAGGTGTGCTGGCACTGATAATGGATTGTAGGGCACAACTGTGTAATGGTCATGCGGAGCTGTGCGACCGTAAATACGGGAACACCACTTTCCTAGGCTCTCATGATTCGTTCGCGTTCAGCGGAAATCCTTTTGCTCGTAAGTCGCAGGAAATACTGATGGGAGGAAATTTTATTCATGAGGAATGATATTAGTTGCGAGGACCCAAGAAGTTGATGTTGATGCCCAATTGACGCTCGGTGTGAGGATGTTGCAGGCTCAGTCACATATGTGCGTCATCTTTTTTCTTATATCAATGATTTTATACTCATATCATCTTCAGGAATAACAAAGAACTTCACTTCTGCCATACCAGTCAGTAGTCCCATTTTGAGCTCCTCGTCTCATACTGATCTTATCCCCTTCTTTCACCAACTCCTCCATCAATAGCCTGCGTAAGCGAACCTCCCTGATAATTGTGCGGCAATCATTGATAGTCTGCCTTCACAGGGTCTTTTCGATGGCGGCACAGTCGAGAGCTACCTCAACAAAGTCAAACACTTCCTCGACAGACACCCCAACGAGGTCCTCACACTCATCTTCACCAATCCCGAGAATCTCTCCGTATCTAAAGTATGGAAGCCCATCTTCGACAAGACCGGTACGTTTACGTCCCCCTCCCTCCCTCCCTCCCTGCAACCATGACTCTTGCTAAACGAAGAATAAACGCAGGATTTACTGATATGGCGTACGTTCCCCCCCAACCCGTCATGTCTCGCGATGACTGGCCCACGCTCGGGGAAATGATCGAGTCGGGGAAGAGGGTCGTCATCTTCCTCGACCACGGCGCGGAGAGCCGTACGGAACCAGCGAGCGAGTTTATCCTCCCCCAATTCCAAATGGTGCGTACCATGCATGGTTATACTCTGATGCTTCCAACTGTCGCTGATGGTACGGTGTTGTCGGGTTTAGGTGTGGGAAGATAAATATGACCCGACCGACTCCAAGTTCCCCTGTAAAGTCGACCGCACCGCAGGCCCGCTCGCGCCCAACCAGCAGCTCAACCTGATCAACCAGAACCTCAACACCAACATCTTCCCCATCGGTCGGGGGATCCTCATCCCTGATCGCCTCGACAGCCCACGGACTAACAGCGTCACTGAGTACGTCCTCTGTTTTCTTTTTTCGTTCTTTGTAAAGGGTAGAGAAATTTATGTGTGTGATAGGATCTTGGCGCACTCGGAACATTGTGCGGCTTTTGTGGAGGATAGGAAACCGAATTTCGTGATGCTTGATTTTGTGAATGTTGGGCAGGGGATGGAGGCTGTGAATCGCCTGAATGGCTTCACTTACTAGGTTTTTGCGCAAAGAATTGCGAGGCTGAAGAATACCGTGCGCGATTTATGATACGGACGGCGCTAGTGACTATAATGAAATCTTTGGGTATTCTCGCTGGGCGAAATTTTAATTACCTGCTGTGAAAACTTGGGTGGATTGTGTACCAGGTATGATTTCTTATTACTGGGTTTCCAGAAAAGTTTGAGAATTGACAAAAAATAAACGTCATCGTGATGCTCTTGATTTTGTGCCCAAAAAAGGCAATGCTACTGGATAATCGTCAGTACGCAACCGCAGACACATGTATTCATCTCTCGCTGACTTCCTTTGTTCCTCTCATCACCATGGGGTATTGCAAGATTAGTTCTGACATGAAAGAGTGCTCTCTTCGCCTCTGGGAAGCTGGATGGTCCACCAATGATATCTGCTCTGCCTTCTGTATCTCAACAGCAAGTCTTTACCGCTGGCGTTCACTTCTTGACACCTATGGTTCAGTTGAACGTCCTCCCGAGGCTGGTCCTCTTCGTGGACGTCCTCGTCTCATTGGACTATTGGCTATGACTGCTATCAAGGACATCTACATCCGGCATCCTGACCTATATCTTGACGAGCTACAATGGTTTCTTGCAGTACATCACAACCTACCTATCTCTAAATCCACTCTCCAACAAAACCTGGAAGATGCTGGTCTCACACGCAAAGTTCTTCGCACGATTGCTATTGAACGTGACGAGGCTCAGCGTCAGGCATTTCGGCAGTCTATTCGACAAGACTTCTCGGGAACTGCCAATGAATTTGTCACTGTCGACGAGTCTAGCAAGAATGATCATACATACAACCGAGGCTATGGCAGAGCACCTTCTGGCCAGAATGCTGATATAAGAGGACCATTTATTCGTGGCCAGAGATATTCGATGATAGCAGCTATGAGTACACAAGGATACCTCGTTATCCATGTCATTCCGGGATCGGTTGATTCATTTGCTTTTTTTGACTTTATTGTCGAAGATGTGGTAAGTTTCTATAAGTTCTCATTTTCAGAGTACTCATGGATCCATCTATAAACTATCAACCACTAGATTCCAAAGATGAATCCATTTCCGGACATCCATAGCGTCCTTATTATGGATAATTGCCGGATTCATCATACCGACGCTTTGCAGGAAGTTTTGAATGATGCACGTATGTAATCCTTGTTTGTGTGATTTGCGCAATATTACTGATTGAGTATACTGCCTGTTTTATAGATATTATGCTTTTATATCTTCCTCCGTATTCGCCAGACCTAAATCCAATTGAAGAATCATTCAGTACTTGTATGGCAGTCAATATAATACACAAATTATGAGCTCATTTTTTACACTCTCAGGGAAAGCTTATCTACGGAGGAATGGAGCAATTCTTCGAGATGATGAAGACCCAATACTTATGTTGGTTGATTCAACAGGTTGTATTACCGGGGAAATGGCTAAAGCATGGTTTCGTCATGGAGGATATGTTGTTGAATGAAAGGAATGTTTATTATTACAGTACGCAATCAGTACCCACAATGAACATCTAATACGTGTATGATATGAAATGACAGTCTAGCAAAATAGTGGATACACGTAGAAGAAGAAATTTTACACCCATTGACCAGTACGAGCGTTGTGCACAAACATATGATTTTTATCGAGAATACGACACCAGGAAAGTGAAGTAAAGCCAGCAAAAGTTTTCCATTTGGCTTCGGGGAGAGTATTGATTTTATCGCCTGGTTGGAATTCGAGTTTCTCGAGTCGTTCCTGATCTACGGCGTTTACATTATAACGTTCACAAAAAGCCGGTAAAGACACATTCGGCAGTTGAAAGTTTGCTGGTGATTGTGGCGCCGACTTTACAGCTAGATTTGGAGCTTGAGCAGGTGCAGAAGGAACAGTTGGAGGCGTAACAACTGAAGGCGCAGGAGAGAAACCAGAAGGGTGCGGATATGGCCCATAGTATGGGAATGGAGGCCAATATTGCTGTTGTTGTTGTTGTTGTTGCATCATATTGAGAACCATGAGGTCAACTAGAGATGTCCCACCTAGGGTTGTCGAAGCAGTTGGCAGAGCCTGAGGAACTGGAGCGATTGGAGTAGTAACAAGAGGGGCTGGAGCCATAGTAAGAGCAAGTGGTAGCGGCATATACTCAGCACGTTTAGGCACGTCTAGAATCCGCGCACTGTAATTGAAGTGACCGGAAATTGGCGGTTTCTCAAGAGTAGCGGTACCGCGTGCCTATCACAACAATAATTAGCATATAAGGGGTGTCAAAGAGCGGTGAGAATCAAACCAAATGGGCAGCCCAAACACTGAGCTCCAGATCGGTAAGATCCCAGTGTGCATTCATCTTGTTGTTGGTGTAGATCCGCTTATCAGGGAAAAGCGGGTTATTGCCCTCAGGGTATTTCTCCAAAAGTGCATCTTTGTGAGGACCGATAGATTTATCAAATGAAAGCTAGAAATACTATCAGTTATTAGATAATGATTGATATCATTATCAACATACTCGTTGCTCAACAATGTGGTCATGAGTAGAGACAGTGTCGAGCTCAGAGAAATCAAAGGTTTTCGTGTCATCGTCATCCCAGAACTATGTATTATATGGTAAGCGCTTGGCAGACAGAGATAATTCAAGGACGTACTGGTTTTTCGACTGTTGGCTTTTAGGTGGAGGCATAGCGAGCGAGATGGCCCGCAACCCAGACTTCCGTGCTCGTAGCTGGCTAACCATACTCGCAAACCCAATCTCTCCACTGAGCGGAAGGTATGTACTCTTCATTGGTGTTTGGAATCTCCATGTAATCTTCTCCTGGATGATATCCTCAATGACGCATGGGAGCTGCTCTGCGACAGAGAGGAGAAAATTTGTATAAAGAGTCGAAGATTTGAACATTACCAGGCCACGAGCAATATATTTCTCCTGATCAGTGGGTTTATGTGTGCGAGAGTTGGATGCGGATCAAGCAGGAGCAGGAGGAATTGGACGTTCAACATATATATATGCAGTTGATAGAAAATCTTCAGGTTCAGTATCCTCCTGATTGACAAGGTGCTTGAATGGATGAATCAACAAATGAACCATGGAAGACCTACCTTGGTTTTCTTTGTCTCGCGCTCCTCATCCTCCTCAGAATCAGCTGTCTGGACCTTCTTTCTTTTTGTAGAGCTTTTTGGCTTCGAGGCGCGCTTCTCTGCAGCCGTTTGTCTGCGTTTCTCTGCAGCAGCCTTCTTTTTGTTGTCTTTAGTAACGATGGCTGGATTTGTGACGCAAAATTTTAGAAAGGCTGATGATATTCATGGGAAGTACTGAAATGATGCATATATTAGTGAAAGAATAACCCCAGGACATTCCGCAACAGTCTCTTGTATCATTTGTGTAACACTTGCGGGTGCTCCATCGGAGTGTAGCTCGTCTTCTTCAGGTTGATCTTCAGGAGATGATGCCTCGTCCTGAACTCCATCAGGCACATAGATATCACTATCGGGGTCAGCTTCCATTGACTTTTGTTGACAATAGCAAGTAGTATAAGAGTAAGAGTAGGAGTACGTAGAGGTATGCGTGTACACAAGAGGGCGGAGAAGCTCGGCGATGTAATTACCTTTTTTGGGTAAATCCAACACCTGCTCCAACGTGATGAAAATATCATCCATTCTCAAACTTTTCTGGAAACCCAGTAATAGTTGAGGTTGTCTTCTGTACGATGAAGGAGCAGCTCACGTTACATGCTTACCTGAACTTGGTCTCCTCCTGGTCTCCCCTACACCGCCATTTGTGACAGTGTTGTGCGGGCAGTACCCACGGGTACCAGGTACAAGTACCCGTGTCGTACCCGGTAGTACCTGGCAGTACCGGGTAAAAATTGAATACCTGTACCCCGGGTCTCGCCAATATTGATGAGTGCGTGAGAATAACTGGATACGCGGCAACTCATCCCGGGAATTGTCCCGCGCGTGAAACAAATAATGAGCAAAGTAGTCATTAGGACTGTAACATACTGTAAATAAAATAAAATACCAACATTGCGCCCTTCCCTTTCCTATGAGGCATATAGTGAGGTCATAAGCTTTGTATAACAGAGTTCAATCAAAGCTTGAATCAGCTGAATGAGCGGCTGGTCAGAATTTTCCGTTCGGAACTCCAAAGGAAGTTCCTTGCCGCTATCAAGAAAGAAAAACATGTGGGATCTGGTGAATGTATGTATGATATCAGTAACACTCCTAGCTCATATGACTACACTTCCGCTGGTGGCATATGGTACTACTGGCGATGATTGCTTCTTTATGATAATTATTACTACTTTCAAAAGGTGACTTGAGATAAAACCAGTATCCGAACAAATTTAGTATATCAGTCAATCGCACGCAACGCAAATATAAGAGCAATGACTATAGCATGCATTGATAAAACCTCCTACAAGCTTCCTATGCCTCCGAAGGGAAAGCAAAGCTGCCTGCGCCAATACTTCTATGACCATCCCCCTCAACAAGATAATTCACACCTCATGGGGAACCCACCACATCAGAAGCGCAAAGTATATTGCAAATTATGCTTCAATGATGCCTTCTTGACACTGAAAAAATCCGACTGTGCTGCCGTCGCATCTGGATCATCTGATCATGTGCGTTCAGACGAAGTATTGAAGAATATCTGTAAGTTGTTGATTGAATATTCATCTGATTACGGAATTAATGAGATCTTGTAGTATTTAGTTCAAGCAAACTTGTTATCCAAGCCCATGTACAAACATTGGCGAATGATATTATTAATTGCGAGTTGCAGCCTACCAAAACCAAAGCACAAGCTTCCAGATATAAACAAACTCTTGGTTCTTTGAGATCCCCTGTCAAGCAACCAAATTGGCTAAAAAACAGTGGTATGGAGGTTATGGTGTGGCCCCCTCAGTCAGCAGACCTCAATCCAATTGAACATCTTTGGGTTCATCTCAAAGCAAGGCTTGGAGACTATGAAAACCCTCTTTCTAGCATAGCAGAACTCTGGGAAAGGACCTAGAAGGTATGGAATGAAATTCCAGCCTCTGTGTGTCAGAATTTGATAGAAAGTATGCCTAGAAGGGCTGCAGCTGTTGCAAAGGCCAAGGGAGGCTATACCAAGTACTAAATACTGTAAATAGTATATAATTTTGGAGAGGGACAAAACTGTTTCAATGCACTTAATTTATTAAATAATTCATGGTGTGGGAAAAAATTGTGCCTACATAATTGTTAGTGTATGTTTGGATAGATAATATCCAGGGCTACCTACATTTGGTTCCTAAGTTATTCCTGTTTTATTGCAGACATTCAAAACATTGAAACAGTTTTGTCCCTCACTGTAATCTATCTTCACAAACATCGGCATATCTCCGACGCAAATCTTCAGTTGAAAGCTTATCCCCCTACGATTCCATTTCTGCGAGTGGCGTTTCTCGTCCTGCGTCACGAGTGGGCTCTCAAATTTGTCGGCGCAGTTCTTATGCCCCCGGTACACTTCCACTAGATGCTATTGCTCCGCATTGGTCAGCGTCTCGCAAAAAGGCGTTTGAAAAGCGCATTCTGCGGCTTACTGCATCTGCCGGCTTCCCCTTATCGTGGACCGAGAATCCCAAATGGCATCTCTTCTGCGACAAGTTTGTATCTGGAGCACCAACAATATCTAGAAAGGTATTGACAAAGCGGATACTCACTGAGGTTGTTGAAGAGTTCCGGGCAGAGGTGCGGCAGAAGGTTTCAAAGAAGGAGGCCACCATTCAATCCAACGGTTGGACCGGAGTTAATAATCATCATCTTGTTGCGTTTATGATTACAGCCAATAGAAAGGTATGTGGCGCATAATTATTTCCATTCATGGCTAATTTACCTGATATGGCAGGTACACACTGTCAAAGTACATAACACAGCAAAGGAAAGGAAGACCGCGGATAATTACCTAAAGGAGATTGAAGAAGTCTATGTTAAGCTGAAGAACAAATGGGGCGTTGTCGTGGTTGCGCTTGTAACAGATGCATCGGGTGAAGCCCAAAAAGCTCGTCGTCTCTTTGCTCGCAAGTATCCTTTCCTCATTGTCCTTGATTGTTATTTACACCAAGTAAGTAATCACATCGTTCTTTGTAGCGATTGATTGATTCATTTATACAGATCAATCTTGTCGTCGGCAATTATTTTAAATCGGGCTCTAACGTCCTCAAATACACCGACCTCGCTACACAATTGATTGGTTTGCTGCGGAGTAAGACCCAAATTCTTGCTCACCTTCCACTTTCAGTACTACGGGCGGTTCTAACGCGGTGGACCGCTCATTATGTAGCCTATTGACGACTCCTTCTATTATATCCATCCTTAAAAGGCATTGTACTTTCTGATCTTACAAAATCCGAAGCTGAGAAGGTCCTCGTCTCCAGTGATTCCGCGGCAAAGAGAAAAGCAAGGGAAATGGTTACCATAATCAAAGATCCATCCTTCTGGCATAGTATAGCATTGTAAGTTTAATCTATTTTTGGATTTTGTCATACTGATGCAATCTTGTTTAGAATTGCCTGCTATCTAGAGCCTTTGGCTATTGCCGCAAACATTGTTCAGGAATCATTTTGCCGATTAGACCAGGTTCTTCTTACGTTTGGATTCCTTCTCATGCAGTACCGCGACAAAAAAATGAATGAAGATCCAGTTGGCCGCAATGCAATTGTTGCCAGTATCGAGGCACGTTGGGATAAATCAGATCAAGAGGTTTTTGTTTGCGCCGTCCTTGTCAATTCCTTCTATTGCACCCTTCCCTTCAATGTGTCACTTCCCTGCTTCAATTATGCTCAGATCCGTCTTCTCCTCACTCGATTACATGTTCGATTTTATGATGAACAACCGGAACCTTTATTCATGACCCACACTTATGAATTCTTCAACGGCACAGGCCTGTTTCAAGGTCTTGACAGTCAAATTAAATATGAAATGGAGTCGGCAGCAAGAGAGGTAAGTTTACTTCATATAATCTATTAAGCTTGTCACTGATTATTGTCCGTAATTTAGAAGCGGCAGCTTGATCCCGTTCAGATTTTTATGGCATTCACTGTGCCAGGCCGTTCCACCAACGTCTCCCCCTTCATTGTATTTGCAAAACAAATTCTGGCCGTCTCTGCCAATTTGGCGTCGTGCGAAAGACTATTCAGTCTTTTTGGTAATATCCTTACCAAAGTACGCAATCACACCGGAGACACTGTTTTGGTCAAATTAAGCGAAGTAAAGATGCACGTTCGCGACGATCACGTTGCAAATGGCATCAAGACACGTTATAAAAGGAATTTCTCAGCGAAGGCTTCAACAACTCAACAGGCGCAACCGGCCGCTAGTTCTGATTCTGTGGATACTATCATCAACGGTAAGTGTATTTCTTTATCATACTCAAGGGGGCTCTAGCTTATTCTATTTAAATCAGAAATATTGGAATCAACTTGATATCGGGGAGACAATTACACTAACCCTCCCAGTGCAGCCGCTTGAGAGCTCGGCAATTTTGAGGAGCTTATCAGACAGCATATACTACAAGGAGACGAAGATGACCAGGACAACGGGACCCTCGGTACTTCGGAATGGCAGAACCTCGAAATCTCGGAGTTATTTGATTTCGGCAACCCAATATGGTCCTTGCGTTACTCAAATTTCGCATCAATGTCCTTCGAAGAGGAACTTGAATTATATGACTTGCTTGATTTGGATGCCGTAGGTGAGGAGGATCCTGAACGGGCTGATATTGATATGGACGGCACTATGCAGGATATATTTGCGTCATAAGTATGTAAAGTGTATTATTCGCGTCATAAGTATGTAAAGTGTATTTTTATTTGATCAATGTCTACTGTAATACATGTGGGATACGCTATTGGGCTTTGTTCTGTACAGTACATTATCGATGACGACATTGATGCCTGTCGGAGAATACCGGTTTGTACCGGGTGCTACCTCACGGTACCGGGTACGTACCGGGCACAACACTGTCTGAAGTGACTATCATGAATTGATCGTATTATGACATCCAGCACTGTGGGAACAGATTCCCCACTATTCCCCATCATAAACGGTCTTCAAACACAGGCGGCGACTATGAAAACTCGACTATACGGTGACTATCCCGAATATACGGTGAACGGCACAACACTGTCTCAAGTACCAGCATTTGTCGATCAGCCATTTGACAACTTGGCCGATTTTTCTTTATGCGGCACGAAGGTTCGAATCCTCAGTAGGATTCTGGCGCCTCCAATGTCTCAAAAGTCGTCTAGGGACGCTCATTCTAAAGAGTTCTGGAACTCACATGACACAATTTACGAGGTGGCGACCAATGGCGGACGGTACGACGTCCGGTAGGTCTACATCACTTGTTTCGAGCGGCAGGCTGCAAGATTATTCAGGACCAGGCACTCTCACTATCTTAGTTCACGATCTTATGCAGAACGCAATGTCCAGGCGACACCAAGTACACAACGCTTATACCGCTACGACGTAACATATACGGCTCGCCCTCCGACGCATGGCAAGAACTTCTTCACTCTTGGAAATCATCTGATTAAGGACCCGCCTGAATATCTGATATCGTAGAGACAGCATTCTTTATCAGCGGAATCAGTCCTTTCCGACGACTCAATTCCGTGAAATCACTTATGAATTCTATAAGCTTGTCCTGTTCACAATTGTAACTCCCCTTGAGTGTACCATAACAGGTTCTATTTGCCTCCGTGACCTCCGATCGCGCTTAGCCCAGTATTTCCAAGGGACCAAGCGTTTCAGGAGTGCGATCCTTCGAGATGCAGAGCGGCATTGCCTAACGTGGCGAACAATGGCGGGCTTTGGCTCGCTGGGCTCAAACCTAGATGCCGCTGGACTCGAATTGTCAAATAGCACACCTCCTAAATCGGTCACCATCGCGATTTTCGTTCTCTTGTCTTCTCATTACGATGGCAAATATAAGGCCTAATAGCCCTTTGATTCTGCCAACTGCGCCTCGAAACTGATGCCAAACCACAGATCTATACGGACATTCTGTTTTGGAGTGAAAGTAAAGACCCAAGCGATAGAATATATTCCTGGTCTACAGCGGGTCAGGGATCTGTCAAAGCACTGGTCCGAGTCTTTGCTACGGTTCATTACCCGGTCCAAGCAACGTGTAATCGAAGCTAAATAGCGACAAAGGCCATGTAGAGGTAGTTTCACTCCTTCTTTATCCGCATTCCCCTTCGCCTTCTTCGGTGCCTGCCATCGATCCAGCGATCTAAAACATCGCCTCCTGATCGCCGACTTTGCTCGTGCCGTAGGGTTCTCTTGTACTACCAAAAGGTCGAGCTCCCCAAGATGAATGTCTTCAAAGTGCAAGAGCGTACTGCTGTTGTGCCTTTGTCTCCCAACCTCCACAACACAACAACTATCCCAATGCAGAAGAAGACGAAATTCGTCCTCCCGAAACCCACATACATCCCTCCTAATCCTTACAAGAAGACGCACGCTCGCAAACAACCTGAAGGTCATATTCCTCGGCCGCGAAACGCGTTCATTCTTTTTCGATGCGACTTCGTTCGACAGAAAAAGATACCAGAAACAGTTGAAAACGACCATCGCAACATATCGCGTATCGTTGGAAGGATCTGGCGTGAGATGGACGAGGGCGAGAGAGAGCCCTGGGTGACAATGGCGGAGCACGAGAAAGTCCAACATCTGCAGGTCTACCCAGGATACAGGTTCTCTCCCGGTATCCAACAAACCAAGAAGAAAACCAAACGCCGGGATGACATTCCTCACGAGACGCAACTTGACGAGCTTAGTCTTTGGGATGACGCCTACCTGCTAGCCCTTTATCGCTCGTCGTCTTGCCCACCTGGTTCTCTGCATGTCCCTCAGGTCAATTTGGAAAGTCATACCTACGGAGCTCCTTTGAGAACCCGTGATGATCTCGGTCGCAGGCCAAGTCGGATTACTCTCTACCAGACAAGTACTCAAAGGCCCGAATTGGACCCCTCTCAACAGAGCTATTTCGCGGATTTGGCCAACCAGAACTATTTCTCTGGTGGAATGAAAGAGCAGTACATTGACGCCATTGCTAGACAGACATTCTCTACTGGTGCGGAGGCTGTCAAGACAGAGGCGGAGGAGTGTGGAGTGACTTTCTGTGGCCCCCGCGTTGGTAACAACCAATACTACGTCCCTGGTCCTAACGATGCTCCGGAGTGGGAAAATGTGTCGACGGAACCTCTGACGTGGGCCACCTGGCACGATTATCAAGCCAATGCCTCGTTCGCTAGAGATATTGTACGCCATTTCCTTCTTTTCTTCTCTACGAAGAAACCCCCCACTAATTTTCCTTTGTGTACAGAACGGAGATATACCGCTCGAAACACCGCCTCAATTCACTAATCCCTTCGCAACCTCTACTCTTCCGCCTTTGCCGCGCTTCCCCGACATCTCAAATCAGTGCAAAGACCGTTGTGGTACAACGCCACATGCTCTTTCTCCTCTGCAACCACTCACGACGTCTGCCGACATGTCGAGCTTTTATTCTCCTCTGTCAGGCTGGAAACTTCCTCCTCTCATTCATGACATAGACCTGGATACGGCTGTGCACCGCCAGAAACTGTCCTTTTCCCAACTTCTAACGGAGTTCAGAAAGGCGTTAGACGATCAATCGGAGGAGAATTGCGATTCTTATCCTATTGTAGATCTTCAGGGTTCGACGAATCAGCCTTTCGCAAATGTGATTTCCCTGCCGTGTCTCCTACCTTGCGATACTCGCCACAACTAAGGCCGACCTATCAATACAACCACAGGCATCTCGTCTCAACTTCAACGACGCGACATGATTATAGAACTACATCTCATTGCCCTTTGTACCATTTACATCTATACATGCATCCAGACTATATTGTACATATACTTCCATTTCACAAGCATGGCATGGTTTACTAGCTACAAATTGAGTTGTACATGAATAACGAAAGCCACACAATGCATCCAGTTAAATGCCACATATGAATGGAAATGTCATCCAAATAGGTCCATAAATCCACGTCCTCCACCTCAGAAATACGAATGTGATGCTCTCAAACCTCTTGCTCGTATACATCTTCCCATCCCATGCCATCGTCATCCTTGTCCTCGTCGCTATCCTCCTCTTCCCTATCCATATCCTCCAAAGCTAGCATGCCTTTCTTCCGTGTCTTCGAAGGCTCCTTCGGTGGTTTGAATGCGACAGTGCCAGGCTCGTCCTCGACAATAACAGTCTGCATCAGTGCACCCTCGCCATCGCTCTTATCGTCGTCCATTCCGATGGTGTACAGATCTGCATCGTCCTTTTCATCATCGCCAGTGGTCATGTTGGCGGTCATGGAAGGTAGACCACCACCCTGGACGAAAAGATCCTTGAGGGCATCATAATTGATCCGTTTGCTATACTTTGGGTTTTTCTTGATTAGGTTCCGGACGGACTCGGCAGCAGTATCGCCAGCCGCGGTGGATGCGTCTCGTGGTTTATTGGTCGTTTTCCGACGCTGTCAGAAGAAGGGATCAGTAAATTCGCATGATGGAAGATTGACATGGAAATAGAGGCAATACAGTTATAGAAATACAGGAAAAGAAAAAAGTGGTATAAGCGAGATACGAACCTTGCGGCTCTTGCTTGTCGAGTTAGCATCTTGGTCACCCTTAGCTGTTAAAAAGACAACAAAACCATTCAGCGAAACGTTCAACGGACATTGATCCAAAAGGAAAGCATTATGAGAAAAACCGACGTACCTGCAATTGCTTCAAGGTATTCCTTATTAAGCTCGACCCACACTCGCTCCTTAATGCGAACTTCCTCTTCATTTAAAATAAATCGATCCAATTCATCCTCGTTCAAGCCTGACAGTTCGTCTCCAACCGTGATCTGCGCTAGACGTCGCTCCTCAACCTCGTCCAGAGCTTCCGAAAGCATCGACCCTTGAGGGTTCTGCAAAAAAGTCGACACCTCCTCCGCAAGTACCGTTGACATGGTTTCGTCCACCAAGGTCGATGGAGGGGAATTCAGCATTGGAGTCGGCGCAGAGGAGTCTGGTATTGATTGTTCAAGTAGAGCGGGGTCTATATTGCTGTTTTCGTCAGGCTCAAGGGCAATTGTGACGATACTGTCGTTCAGTATCGATGGATCGAGCGGTTGGCGGGCGGGCAACATGACCTCCCCTTCCTCCTCCTCAGTCTCTTCGCCGCGCTTCCGTTTTCCCTTCCTCTTCTTGCTCGCTTTCTTCCCTTTCGCCTTGGCCTTCCTCTTTCCTCCCCCCCACTCCTCCGGCTCCTCCTCGCCTTCCTCGCCTTCTTCAGCCGCAGCCCTCTCCGCTTCCTCCTTCTCTTTCCCCTTCGTAAAGGCAGGTGGATCCATCTCCTCCTCCAACCAAACATTCCTGAAATCCGCAAGTGTCAAGGCCCCACTCGGCGTTGCCTTGAACTCATCTAGCCGTTTCTTCAATGTCGTGTCCGCAATCTTGACAACCTGAACGATCTCCTCAATGGATCGCCTGAAGTTGTTCATCCGCGCTGCAAGAAGTAGGGCTGCACCGCAAATGCCTGCGGGTCTCCGTCCACGAGTCATCCAGTCCCGATCGAAGCGCTGTACGAGGCGGACAGCATCCGTGGCCACTTTGTGTGTTTCGTCCCCGAACTCGAGGAGGGCTGAGAAGCGAGAGATGTAGTGAGATGGGTCAACTAGCGGAAGTCGGAGGTTTAAGGTTTGGACAAGTTGTAGATAGGTATGGCCGAGCTCGAACACGTTAACCTGAACGAACATTAGAACAAGTATATGTGTAAATACGGTGAATATCACCTGAAGTAGATCTGAGAAGTCAATGAGCATGTAGTTTCGTGTCTCTTTTTGTCGACAGGCGACATAGAGACACACAGCCACAACATTCATGCTCTTCCGACCTTTGGTGAATTTGTGCTCAACAGCAAGGGTGTACATTCGTGTCGCAGCAAGACAGACAACTTCGGAAAGACGCAGAATGTTTGCAATGCTCTGGATCTTCTTGCTGGCTGTATAGAGAGTTAGACAGTTGTGTGATCTGTGGTGATATTGACGCGTACCGTTCGTGATGGTTTGCTCTCTGGATTCGTTACTTCCTCGATTTCCGTACGGACCACTCATCCTCGCATGAGCTGCACAAAATGAGTTCACGATTTAAAAGCTTAAGCATTGCACCTACTTGCTCCCTGACCCACGAAGGAGCCCTGCACCATAGCCGCCCCATTAGAGGTCTCTCCGAACGCGACTTCATTCACGATGGTATTTTCCTCCACAACAGTTCCGCATTTGACACAGAAGCCATTTCCGGCTTGTTCACTATACTCGATAACAGTTCCTCCACAGTCTGTACACCCCGGCTGAGGAACATGAATCAGTCATGATTTCGTTTTGTGAAAAAAGAGGCAGACCATATGTGATCAAGGATTATTGAGGAATCACTCGGTCGATAATCTGGTATGAGACCAATACGAGCTTTACATTCAGATGCTGAAGCAATAGGGAATAAAGATAGAAATAAAATGAAGAGGTAGGAAATGATGCAGAAGAATTTGTGAGGCTGGCGGACTGGGAGTCAGTCAGATTGGACAACGATTACGTAACAAAGATAACTTGTTATCTGATCATGCCGGCCATCATATTCGACCACAAGCTTTTGACCCGTCGCGACGCGCCGGGGTTCGCTTTGCTCACCCGGCTCTGCACGACGGGCCTTCAGCTTGCCGGGGCTGCCGCCCCTGGACCCCCGCCCTGTCTCAATCTTCCTTTTTCTTTTTTTCAATATAACAGAACTATGATTTATACTGCTACTGTCAAGCTACTATAATTTATAACATTATGGCATAAGGCATATAAGACACATTGCAAGCTTTGAGAAATATTCTAAATAATTATCAATCAATGATGACCTCTGGATAAACTATGTTTTTGGTTTTTGTTGTTTGTGCTTCCTCATCCCATATTGCCTTGATGTTGTGCACAGAAGTTACTCGAGAGACTGCCACATACAGTTGTCCATGAGCAAAGACAGAGTTGCAAAGATTGAGCCCAACATATTTGACTGATTGACCTTGAGACTTGTTGATAGTCATGGCAAAGCAAAGGTGGACAGGAAATTGTCTTTGACAGAACTCAAAAGGGATTTGAGTGTCTGTTGGAGTGAGGCCAATCCATGGTATGAATACTGTCTGGCCTTTATGCTGTCCTGTCAAAAGTCTGACTTCCAATACATGTCCTCTACTTCCTAGCCTGGTGACAATTCCCCGTGATCCATTGCAAACACCTTCACTGGCATTGAGGTTCCGCAGAATCATGACTGGGCATCCAACTTTGAGTGTGAGCTTGGCAAGAGGAAGACTGGAGCAGTTGATTGTGTTGAGATATTCCACTGGATACATGAGAATGCCATCCTGACCATTGCCTTGGTTATTCAGGATAGAATCAGCACTATTGAAGACTTTGGCATCTCCAGGAAACTTCTCCAGGATAGTCTTGTTGACATCATCCACATCATCATTCCGGCTGCAGAGAATTGTCCATTCAGAGTAGTACTTGTCACTTTGGCCTGGAACACAATGAACTCCAGGGTAGATGTTGTTGATCAGAGATGCAACTGAATTTTCTGCACACTTGAGGTGTTCAGGAAGAAGAATGTCATCTGCCTCATCTGTATATCTGCCGTGACCCAGATCCAACTGCCATTGTGCAAAGATCCGCTCTGCCTCATGACTGGTGTTTAGCCGCATATTCTCAGTAAGCTTGAGAACTTGGATAGATGTCCACAGAGCAGACTGCTGAAGAGAAGCACCAACAATCTGGGCCCTTGATCCCTTGACAATCACTGGAAGAATCTGCTTGAAGTTGCCACCAAACACAACTGTAAGTCCACCAAATGGCTGGTCACAGTTGCGGATATCACGGAATGTGTGGTCTACAGCCTCATGATTGTGACGGTGTTGCATAGGAGCCTCATCCCAAATGACCAAATCAGTGATGCAGATAAGGCCAGCCATATCTGAACGCTTTCCAATATTGCATGTAGAACTCTTGTGGACCTTGATTGGAATTTTGAAGCATGAATGAGCTATTCTTCCCCCAATAAGAAGCAATGCGGCAATTCCAGAGGATGCAACACAGAGGACAATCTTTCCCAAACTACGCAAGTAATGGCAGAGGGTATTGTAGACATATGTCTTTCCAGTTCCTCCTGGTCCATGAAGAAAGAAGCATTGTCCTGATCTGTTGGTGACTGCTGCAACAATGAGATCAAAAGCTGAGCGTTGGCCTGCATTCAGTGTTGGAATCTGTTGCATAGCAAGAGTCCCCTCCTCAACCATGTCATAGTTGCGCTGCTCAGCAATAAGGCAATTTCCAATCAATGCATCCCAGTTCTCCTGTGGCTTTGGCATGGTAGGCCAGTCATCAAGGCTTTTGTTGGTTGCATGAAGCAGTTGGTCAATAAGATAGAGGCCATAGTCAAAGACTTGCTCTTCTGTTGGATTAAGATGTTCCGGTTATGAAGTGCATGGTGCAGATCATCACATATTTTTGTGCGGAACTGGAGCCACAATTCTAAAGGATTGGAAGGAGAATTTTCCCAAAGAATTGTGACAAACAAACTGCGGAGCTGTCGCCCAGTTGCCATTTCTCCTGCTTCTTCCAGGCATTGTATCCACTCATTGTCGTCTTCAAGAAGTCCCAATTTCAGACAGGCTTCATAGAAAGTTCCACATATCTCAGGATGACCATTGGCAATGACTGTGCGGAGATGTTGATAGGATGTTGCTCCTTTGACGGCTGTCAGAAGAAGATGCAGGTAGAAGCGCTCTCCAGAGCTTGGATGGGCATAGTACATCTGACTAATGGCAGACATCCGTTTGCGTGGCTCCCACTTCCGCTTGTTGCCCTTCCAAACAAATTTTGAAGGAAAATCTTGGTATAGCATCTCTCTGGCCTCTGGATACTGGATATTGGCTTTAAAGTATGCAGTGAGCTTGGTGTCCTTAGCTGCATTCTGTTCTAGAACAGTCCGAACATCTGGGGCCACATTCTCATCCCATGTGATGATCTGTTCACCTTCAAGATGGACTTGGAGGCGGACAACTGGTGGGCTTTCTTGGTGCATATGAAAGTGAAAGATCCGCCAAATACCCTCACATGCAGAGTCATATCGGGCATCAAGGTAAAGCTTGATCTCATCTCTGCAGCGACCAAACTCCATTGTAGTACGATCATGACCTTTGTATACATATTTGTAGATGTATTTGATGGCTTTGATGGAGGCAATGCATTCAACATTGATATGGCAACAGTATTTCCAGATGAGATAACGGCAGTATGCAACCACCCAAAGATTGTTGACCTGGTGACCCCTAACCTCAAATGTCTTGCCTGTATCGCGTTGATGCGCACGCTCACAGCCTGACCCCGGAAAACGCAGCAATCAATTGTTTTTAGCGCTCACCGAATGATACTACTCAACGATTGCGGCTTGCTCTCAAAGCGAGCGTATACACCCTCTCTCACACGATTCCGTGCGCGCGCGTTTCCAGCGGACCAAAAACGCGACCCCATACAAACACATGTGATCTGGCGGGGTTACCATGGGACTGACAACGCACTGTAACAATTCCAACCGCGCTCGCCAAGTTCGATGGCCTTCCAGCGGCTTCCATCAACATTTTCCTTTTGTTTTTGATCGTTCGAAACACAGCTACGCACCGTTTTAAGGTACCCGGGCGTTTCGGGGCTACGGACAAGACAAATTCTCTATTTCATTATGCAAATTTCCATCAGTCCAATTATTATGTTACTATTTTGGTACTAGCATTGCTACTTTATCACGCTTAGCGTTTATCTCCGTTTGTAGCACGCACTTAGTATAAAAACCTGTAGCTAGCATCGTAGAAGAGAAGAAGAATTACTACGGATTTCATCGCTCTCGCCTCGCTCGTGCTACGGTAGCACACTCAACCTCGTCCCCATTGTTTTCGATCGCGTTTTCATCGTTTTATTATCGTTTTTGTCACAGCAATCGTGTTTCTCGCCCTTCAATCAATAAGCGCATTGTTTGGCGTTTCCCACCTTGTTTCTAGCACGCGCGTTCAAACCTATTATTGACACTATCAAACTAACTACATTGTTCGGTCACCGTTGGAAGCTGAGGAACCCCGTCTCGCACCTCAGAGCCACTCTTACAGTAGCGTCGACCTCACGTTGGTCGTTTTGTGTGTGTTTTTCACGCATAGCGCGCCGTTGGCACATCAGCGTCTCCGGAGGTTGGCATAGGAGTCATCATTGACAGTGGTTTGCTTGCGGAAAACCTTGGGAAATGATTTGGAACATTTGCCATCAACTTGACATGGAGAATTTGCATTGTTATGCTCAGCACCACAGGGAGTATGGACCATGAATGACTTCACCAACTCAAACAGCTCAGGTTCCTCATTCTTGTCAGGAAATTCCGCAGAAAGAAGACTGTCAACATCTTCTGGAGTGCGAAGTTTGTGGTCCTGATGCAAGAAAATGATCATATGCATGTGTGGAAGTCCTCTCTTCTGAAACTCAATAGTCCAGACTCTTGCCACAGCACAACCCATGATGCCATTTTCACATATGTCCTTGATGAGCTGCTCCATTTTCAGATGGAATACACGGCAAATGAGATCAGGGCGGTCACTGGGTGATTGTCCAGGCAGCAGAGCTTCCTGAATTTCAGGCCAGTTGGGATTTGCTGTAGCTGTTAGAAACAGGTCTGCTCCATGAAAATAGCGGTTGATTGCCAAAGCATCCTGGCAGTTTTGAATCATGTTCTGTGTGCTTCCAGTAAAGGAGGATGGCAAAATTGTCCGTTGTCCAACATCTGCTCCCTCTGCGTCTGGATCTGCTGCAACTGCATCCATAAGGCCCTGCCGGGTTGCTGACCAGAATAGATGCTGGTTAAATTTGACCCAATCCAAGCGACTCTGTTCAGATGCTGCCCAGCAATCAACAATGAACTCCTGCAGTAGCCTTTGAGAGAGGAAGACATGGAGTGTTTCTCCATCACGGGGATGCAGCCTGTATCGGAAGTACTCAGTCTGTGAAATGTACTGCCAATTTTTTCTTGGAGCAACTGCTTGGCCCTCATCTTCATCCTCATCAGGTATGGGATTGCGTGCAGGTGCATCATCATCAACTTTAACTCCATTTCTGAAGGGAGGTTCTGGGTGCCAACCTAACTGGCCAGTTGGAAAGAGAAGAACATAATAAAGTGCATGGTGAAATGGATGCATTTCACTCATTCTGACATTGTCTTCTCCTCCTCTACGCCGCAAAATGATGTCACATGTATGTGCAGGCTGGTCACCATCTCCAGGTAGGATAACAGCAATCTCAGTGGCAGTGAGAAGATTGTAGCGCCTGCGGTCAGAGTCACGGTCAAAACAGAGAGCAATGTTGCACTGATCCTCTGGGTTCATGTGACGGGTAAACTCATATGCCTGCTTGTAGAGATGGACTCCTGGATGGTGTCCGTAAAGCATGTCCTGTAGAACTTGCATAGTTTTGGCGGTCCAAGTCTGCATTGGCATGATGTGCCATCCGCCAATTCAGTGCCTCTGCTGGGTCATAAATGTAAAGTTGGGCATAGACAGGATTATCTGCCACTGGGAGGAGGGACCCTGAAAAATGTGACAGCTTTCCTTGAATTTTGAAAAGCCATGGTCCTCCACCACGCTGATTTATTGCATGATCCTGCTTGACACCAACAGATGTCATTGCCAGTGTGTTATTGTATTTCCGAATTTTAGTGCGGAAATCCTTAGAAAGGTCATCCATGCCAGTCAAAAGTTGAATGAGCTCGGGAGGTGGGGCATGAAGTCTTGGCAGTGTAATCTTTCCATCAAAACAGCACATGCCAAACTTGGGAAAACACTTGGAGTATTTTGAAAGGCGCTCATCCAACCAATGTAGAGCGCTGCAATGTTCACACTTGACATCCATTTGTCCAAGATAGTGGACAGGTTGATTGCGGTCAAATGGTCTCCGTGCAGCTCCTTCATCATTATGGACACGGGTGTTATGGCGTCTAACAGCACGTGCAGCGGGAACAGGATGGTTGACAGGTAGAGCAGGTAGTGCAGGTAGAGGAGGTGGCAGAGGAGGTGGCAGAGGTAGAGGAGGTGGCAGGGGTAGAGGAGGTGGCAGAGGTAGAGGAGGTGGCAGAGGTAGAGCAGGTAGTGCAGATAGAGGAGGTGGCAGAGGTAGAGGAGGTGGCAGAGGTTGAGTCTAAACTCTGATTATGAGAATTTGTATTGTAGAAATCTGTTAAGTGAAAACTTACAGCAGGAGGCATAGGAACTGGTGATGGTTGGCGTCTACGACGTCCTTGTGGAGGAGGAACAGGGATAGCAGGAATAGCACCCTATACTCATCAAGATTAGCTTTATGATATTTAGACAGATCTATATTTACATACAGTTATTGATCCAGAAGCAGGTAAAATCATAAAACTTCCACTTTGAACAGAAGAAGACAGAGGCACAGATGTTTGAGGAACATTTCTACGGTGTTGGCGCTGCACAACAGGCATTGGCGGAAGAGCAGCCAATTGTTGGGCAAGATTTTCAGGCAAGTGTGCATATTCATGGCCATTAAATTGGACCACATGAGGAGGAGGAGGATGGGTAACAAATGGGTCACCATGAACCATGTTAGTGGCAGTAGATATGGGAAGAGGCAGAGGAACAGCAATTTGCAGAGGCTCTATTTGGGGGTTTGGAGAGTGATTAGGCACATGACGGGTTTGAGGGCTATCTAATACACGGGCATTACGCTCTTGAGTTTGAGCAGCATTTGGATACGCCGAGGAGTATTTAGTGGTGTTTCAGACCTTTGAAAAAAATTGTTAGCATTTCTAAAAAAAAAGAAATGGTACCAATAATGACTTACATGGCAAGCCTATATCAATTGTACGCCAGGAACTGAGATGTGGAAGCTATTCTGGTCCAGCTGTGCAATCCAATCAAAGCAAGAGAAAAGTGAATTCAGTGTCAACAGCTGCAGTTGATAGTGGAGATTCAATCCCAAATGGGAAGGGGAGGCAACTGTAAGCCCGCCAACCAATCTCCCTGCAAGCTGTGCTCAGAAAGAGGTCCAGACCAAAAGGTCTTTAGTCAACCGGCAAACACTCTGTGAAAGAGAGGCCAGGGAGGTAGGACTTTTCAGAGCTTCACCTTGATCTTCTAATCTCTCCAAAGACCTGATGCAAAAACGGCTGCAGCAGGAAGCTTAACCACACCCCAGCTCTAAGAAGAGGGTCCAGAGAGTCCAAAGCAGCCAGAGAGCCCAGAGTCCAGAGAAGAGTCCAGAGAGCCCAGAAAGTCCAGAGAGTCCAGGAGAGGGGGTCCAAGGGCCAGAATCCTGTTTTGATCTGAGAATTGCAAGGCAAGTAAGTATTATGTAGCATTACTTAGATATCAGCTAATTAGTTGTGTTGGCTCATTGTATCGGACGCCTTATGGAGTTGATTAGTCAGTGTAGTGAGTGTACGGTGTAAAATTCAATTTCAAGGATTTGAACTGCCGCTTTGGCGCAAGGATGTATTACTATACTTACCACTACACAATAAGGTCATTTAATTGGTTCTGTTATTTGGCAATACAACATGTTATCTTGTGACAACAAAGATATTTGCCCTATGTTTAAGACTCCCGTTTTGTGACTGGGACTTAAGAAAAATTCGACGCATTTCGCACTCTGGCAAACTTTGACAGTGGCCTCAACACCACAAAAATTGTTCCCACCATGATACTTTCATTACAGTTTGTCAAACAAACAAATACATATGGGACATACTTAAATAAAATAAAAAAAACTTTGTGTCATTGTGTATATGATGAGTATTAACTACAGGGGAGGATTGAAATTATGATAGCGTTGAGGATAATATGGATATGGATGAGGAGCTACTGGTGCCAACTGCATGGGTGTAGAGGCAGGGTATGAATAAGGTGATGGACCCAAGTAAGAGGGATATGCTTGAGAATGTATGGGCGTTAATTGACAGATGACAAATCAATCCGGCAGGTATCTCTAAAGTTGCCGGACTGCAATTGTGTCGCAGCCTCTCTATAATCCACCCATAACCTAGCCAAGGGGTTGTGAAGGGTTGTGATCAAGTTGCAACCTGAATGATTGGTAGTCAGATTAGATCAAAGTTACATACAGTCATTCACCGCTCCTTGAGACAACCAAATAAAGATACCCCTCAGATCCCAGCCATATTTGAGTATCAGGATTTCTGAGTAGGCACAAATGTGTATATACCTTAAAAGATTATAATTATGCAGTAAAAACTAAGACAGTCAATGTTCAAGCTCTGCTACAGTGTTATCAGTTGCGACAGTCAAGATCAGTCCATTACCAGTCCTTGAGACAACGTCACATCACAGGGAAATTGCCCGATTTGGCTCACATCAGCTGCTAATTGCTCCCATCATCACTGATCTCCTCGTTGCCATCTTCTCCTTCATCGCCTTCATCCTTGCTCCCATCAACAAAGTCAGATACCTTAGGCTTCGGGAGACTGGCAGCATTTTCAGTAAGAGGCATCTTGGGCTTATTCCACCGTGGCTTTTTGTGCTCAAACTTTGCGTTGTCCCGCTCTATTTCCCACCGCTTTACCTCCCTCTTCCAACTTGCCTTGGCCTCCACATTCCTTTCCACTCTATCCGCATTCCTTACCTTCCATATTTGTGTTGCCTCTTTATACCTCTCCTTTGCATCTTTCCTCCTTGAAGAGGCTTCCTTTGCTGCCATCCGAGCAGCATGCATGGTCTGCACCTCTTTGAAAACATCATCCTGAGTCAAGACCTTTGGTTTCCCATCACCATTTGGTAAGTGACCTGTTTGACCTGCTTTTCTCTTCTTCTCCTCTTTGCCTTGCAGCTGCCCCCTCATGTCTTCAACATAGAGACATTGGAGTATTGTCACTGCCTGCATGTTTGTGATCACGGCCTTCTCGGTGGCAATCACTTGTTGGGACTCCCGCAACGCTATCATCAGAAGCTTCTCGCGCTCTGTTGTAGGTTCTTCAGCTAAAAGCGCTGCATGTTGGTTGACATTTGGGGAAATTTTGTGGGCTGTGAATGTGGGGAGGTGCATAGTGGAAGTGATTGGGGATTGGGATACAAGAAATGATGTTGATGTTGACGCGAGGCCATTCAGTGCCCGTCGGACAGGTGTACATGGGGCTGTGGTGTTTGTTTCAAGTGCAGATGGTCCCTGCAGTGGTGTTCTGGGCTGAGGGGATTGTGAGTTCTCTGAGTCTGGCTCTCCACAGTGAGTGTTCTTGCTATTTTCGTTAATTTTGTCATCCATACGCTTGCGCTTGCGCGCCCGGTGTTGTGAAACGAGATCGACCATCTCCTGGATAGGACTGGCAAGGACCATTGGCAGGAGACTTGAGGTAGACGTCTCCAAGCTAGGGGCCATCATCATGGTAGTAATGACGTTGGGATTGAAAGGAACAATTCCTGTCTTGGCAAATGCAGCTAAGATGTTTGCTGGAGTGAATGCACAAGCATGAGCTTTTGCATAAACTGACAAAAGTTGGTTTTTGAAACCACAGGTCCATTGCGCTCAAATCTGTTGCGCTCGTCGCTCCATGCCCTTTTCAAGACACTGAATATCACAACATCAAGTCCCTGGTAGACATGGGTTGAGTGTGACGGGTAGCAGAGCACAATGATGCGGTTCTTGCAAGCATAGTCCAAGAAGCCCATTGTGTAATGCAAGCTGTGGCCATCTACAATCATGAGCCGATAGCGACTATTTGCCTTCTTCTTTGTAAGTTTGTCCCAGTCAGCAAGCCATTCTGCTCCAATTTCACCATTTGTATAGCCTTTCTTCTGATATCCCATTCTGGAGCAGGTTAGTTTTCTCGTCCCATCAGAAGCTTATTTTGTACAGACCTTGCATCGAGTGGGTTTTCCTGAAGCCATTTTGTCTGAAAAGACTCTCCCTTGAAGATTACGGCCGGAGGGATGGAAGTACCATCAGTGCAGATTGTTGGTAAGACTGTAATATTCTCTCGATTACCACTTCGTTGCTGATGCTGGATTTTTGATCCTGCAGGTCCAATAACGTGTTCCGTAACACCTATCCCTGTCTGTACCCCAGTTTCATCTGCACCATAGACCAGATCATCTGGTATGTTGTACTCCTCCTGGACTCCCTCTAAAAGGTCGAAATATTCGGCTTTTGTGATAGGATTTACTGCGCGTCCCCGTGAGCTATCCAGTGACGAGGACCAATACATCCCAATCCTGTCGTGGTGCTTCGTGATGAATCTCATTGCCCAGTTCTTCCCTAATCCACTCTCGCAGAAGGAATTCCCTAGTCGGGCTTGCAGGATTTTTTCAGCATGCTCTCGGAGACGTTTTGGACTAAGTGGAAACCCACGACGTGCCATCACAAGGACATATTCCAGGATCACTTGCTGCTCGTCGTATGTCAACCAGCTTTTTGTTCCATTAAAGTCTGTGAGGCTAGTTCCTCCTTTGGACAACCTTGCTAAGGTGTTGTGGTCCAGGTTGACCCGCATTTTGGTTCTTGAGTAGTAGTTGTCTGAAATTGTCTGGCAGACTTTGCGCAGTGAGGTAGATTTTCCGCCACCTGGTTTGGACTGTTCCTCCGGGTAAAGGGCTAGAGCCTGGGCCATGAGGTTGTCCTTTCGTTTTCGGTTAATTTGCTTCTTCAGCGCCTCAGATTTTGCGCGGTTAACCATGGTTTTGTCGTTGCCTTCAAAATGATGAAACTTCATTAATTCATTCCCGAAATAGCATGCGTGACGTGACTGAACGCGCTGATCCATTTGCGGTCTGATCAAGGTGAATTCCTGCTGTACCTTCAGTGCTGAGTGTAACAATGGGTTAATGACACAATAACCTTGTTCGAAGTATGGTATCTATCATGTGTGAGACATCTTGACAGAAAAATGAAAAAAATTGAGACATTTCGGTGTAAGATCTCTGAGAGACACATTCACTTTTTCTTACAACAATCTTAAAGGCTTCAGAACGAAAGATCGGAAACACGTATTGCTTAGAAAACTGGGGATCAATTGTTCATAGAACTAGCAAACAATATGCAAAAATACTTGTGAGAATTGAGTGAGAATTGAGGTCATAAAACGGGTTTGTCTCAAGGAGCAGTGTGTCTCAAGGAGCGGTGAATGACTGTATGGTTGTAATCTTTTGTTTGATCGCAACCCTTCAAAACCTTCCATTACAACTCTCAGGCCAATTCGCTAATGTCAATATATAGGATAGGATAGGAAGGATAGGATCCTGCAACCGTCCCGACACTTCCTTGGGCGCATCTTTCCTCATTATCGGGAACCAATTGATCGTATACTAAGTATGTCACGAGCCTTTATCAGAGACTATTCTGGACCCCTTCTCCAACCCTTCTCTGGTTTTTGTTTCTGAGTCGGGTACTCTAGCAATAAGTACTCTAGGCAACCACCGGCACAGTGTATAATTCAATTCAACAGGGGAACACCTGCCTGGCCCATCCTGCGCTTTCACTTTGTACCAAACCTGCGACACGACATCAAAGTCAGCAAATGAAACAAAACCCGCCTATGCAATGAATGGCGGATTACTCACATCTTGACCTGCGCCACACGCGTAGAAACCGCCAACGAAGTTGAAAACCAACTTGGCTCCAAGCTGATTATTCTCCTGGTTTGACTGAATTTGGAAGGATGTTCATCTTGCACACTTGTTGGAGCTTGAGCCTTGCACAAACCCCAACGAGCCGTATGTGCTACACCCCGTGGAACCTAGTACGGATCCCACCAACGGACGATAGGTAAATGTAGAGCCGGCTGGATCTAGGGCGGTGAGTTGGTTGGTAGAAATAGTATTGTCCGACTGGTCCACTGCCGGTAAGCGTAGCGTAGCCACCTTCGCCGCCGTTGATTCAGAGAGGCTGTATTTTC
This sequence comes from Crassisporium funariophilum, assembly GCA_014925845.1. NCBI lineage: Eukaryota > Fungi > Basidiomycota > Agaricomycetes > Agaricales > Crassisporiaceae > Crassisporium > Crassisporium funariophilum. The sequence goes on from JACGCL010000013.1 coordinate 257,342, forward strand.
CAATGAGCATCAAGAAAAGGATATGTAAAAGTCACTTAACAAGCAAGTTGGCCGATGAGCTTGACGACGACGCGACAAGGTAAAACAAGGGCGTGTCTGCGTTAGGAATGACTACACCAGACACGAAAGTTGTAAGTGATGTTGACAACAGCCCAAACAGAGCGATTGCAAAGGTATAGAAGGTTTTCATCGCGAATGAACAAACAGGTAAAGTTTGAATGGTTCGAATTAACGACAAGCTTGATATGATTTATATACCTTTGAGAACGGCTGGAGGTGCTTACACCGGCAAGGGTCGCGATCCTGGATGGTTGTGGGTGATACAGATCATGGTTTGCGTTTGAAGGTGACTTTTGAATTGCTCGCGGTGCATCGAGACCGGTGCGAGAGTCATCGGAATATATTTCGTAAGAGATAGACTCTGACAAGATGGTTGATCTATTTTTACCATTCAATGGAAGATGGGGAGCCTCATACTCTACGTGACTGAATTAGTTACAATCTAACGCCGACAGTATCGAAAGAAGTCACCAGCGTAAGAACTTGCGAAACGAAGTACATGCCTTAACTCCGGGTTACATCGAATGTAGGAGGAGAAAGCGATAGAAATCTGGATATCCCTTCACATTGAGAAACGCCTGGCATGAAGCTGTGACTTCGTCAAGTACCTATTTGTAGGATGTTGCCGACCCATTGTTGAGAGTTAGCAATAGGAAAGAACGGACCATCCTCCTAGAGTCAAACACCTAGAAAGTCATGTCTTGCGCGAACTGCTAGTCGATAAGAGAATGATAAATTTGCGGACTAGATACAACACAGACTGTAACAAGAATCATCAAAGGTGGCTGACGGAAAGATAAGTACAAATAGGAAGATTGAGAATCATCCAGCTAACGTGTAGTACACGAGATGTCAGTGCGTAACGATAACGAGACTGAAAAATGAATTGATTCTTGACTCTTGAACAATAACGATGAACGATGCAGGACTGGTGGTGGTACAAATTAGAAAATGCAAATGTGAACATAGCCAAACAGATCATGGAACGCAAACTGCTCTGTGCATAGGATAGGATACAAGCAAAGGGTATCAGAAACCGCCTGGGCTCAAGAAACGCTGGAGGGTGGTACTAGGAATATGTTTGGGTAATTGCAAGAGGCCGGCGCATGAGGTGATGATGCTTCTGAGCACCACGTTCACCAGCCAGCTTGTTGATGGCGTTCAACAGGTCGCCACGACGGAGGGGTTCTGTCAACATCTCATGAGCAAATTTCGAGCATAGGATAGAAGGTTGCGTACTGGTGATATGATCGTCCATACCGGCTTGCAGACACCTCTCTCGGTCACCAATCACTGAAGAGGAGAGAGTCAGTCACGAAGATTTATTGACTCTCGACAAATACGCACTGGCATGAGCAGTCAGAGCGATGATGGGCGTTGCTGAGAGACCCTTGTGCATCTCATACGATCGAATAAGCTCCGTCGCCTCCATGCCGCCCATAAACGGCATCGACACATCCATCTACTCGCAGTCAACACCTTCAATGAACAGAAAAGAGCACCGACGACATACCAGGATAATATCGAACGGCTTGTTCTGCGCAACCCTTCCCTTGAACGCATCCACAGCCAAGCTCCCATTCTCCGCAATCTCAACGGTATGCCCATACTTCTCCAGGATCTTCACCGCCAACTTCTGGTTGACCAGATTGTCCTCCGCAAGCAGTATATCGAACGTGACGTCGTTCGGCGCCGACACGGGACTGACGGTGTTGGACTCGAGGGCAGAGATGAGGGCAGAGGAGAGATCTTGCGCAGTAACGGGCGTAGTAACTTGCGAGCTGATGCTGTTATCCAAGCACCATTTGACTTCAAACCCCCAATTAGCATCCCGGTTGGATATGATATACAGAGGAAAGAGAAGCGTACGATTGAGCCGTGGCATTGAAGGTGCGAGCAGCACGATGGGGATATACCGCAGATGCTCATATTCACGTATGCACTCAGTCTATAACGGTGGTCATTAACGTCGAATGCGGAGATAACGAAATCAAACGCACCACAGTCAACGAATCCACAACAATAGTGTCAATATGCGGACACTTATCCTTATCCGCCACCTCGCTAACCTCATGCACGACATACGGCCTCAACCCCAGCTCCTTTATCCTAATCACCACGCCCGTCGTATCGTACAGCGTATCCACGAACAATATCGTCCTCTTGGCGAAGGGCGCCATCTTGCCCAACGTCGCCTCCATGGTGGAATGGCTGATCTGTGACGTGATGGTGAAGAAGAACTTGCTCCCCTTGGCTACCTCGCTCTCCACCCACATGTTGCCCTGCATGAGGGACACGAGCCGCTTCGAAATGGAAAGACCCAATCCAGTACCGCCGTATTCCTGCCATTCCCACTGCCGTCAGCCAAAGACAAGACACGAAAGAAAGACAAGACAAGGAGTCATACCCTGGTAGTCGACCCATCGGCCTGGCAGAACGTATCGAAGATCAAATTCAACTTATCCTTCGCAATACCAATGCCCGTATCCGTCACACAGAACTCCAGGGTCACACTCTGATCATCCAGCGCCAACAACCGCGTGCTAAGCGCAACGTGCCCCTTCCTTGACGCCTTCGACGGCGTGAACTTGATGGCGTTGCCGACGAGATTAGTAATGACCTGGCGCAGGCGCAGGGAGTCACCGATGAGCTGGTCTGGGATGTCGGGCTCAACGTCGTAGGTGAGGTCGAGGTTGTTCTGCGAGGCGCGGACGACGAGGGTTTTGAGGATCCCGAAGACGGTTTGGCGCAGGGAATATGAGACGGCTTCCATCGTCATACGTCCCGCTTCGACTAGCAAGCAAGTCAGAACGGGTTGCGGGTACACGAAGAGAAGCTTACTCTTGGAGATATCCAAAATGTCATCAATGATAAGCAGCAGAGACCTTGCCAAACTATGCACGAGCAACAAGCTCTCCCGCTGCGACCGATTCAAATCACTATCCAACGTCAACTCCGTCATCCCAATAATCCCATTCATTGGCGTCCTAACCCAACCCCCATCAATCTCCCCTCTCCTATTATTTTCAAGGAAGGAAAAACACACCTAATCTCATGCGACATATTCGCCAAAAACTCGCTCTTACTCCTATTCGCCAACTCCGCCGCCTCACGCGCAGCCGTGTTCTTCTGGATACTGTCCCGCAGATTAAACACCATCTGGTTGATCTGTGTCTTCAAGGAGTCCATCTCCCCGCTCGCTTCGACGGTGATGAAGCGCGTAAAGTCGCCGTCCATGGCTGCTGCGGAGATCTGTGCGAACCCGCGCACTTGGGTCGTCAGATTGCCTGCCATCGTGTTCACGGACAACCTGCATTCCAAGACATCCCATCAGCACCCATAAGCAAGACCTGTGATGAAGAAGGCACGCACGTAATTTCCTGCCAAATTCCCTGAACGTTGCCTACCTCCGCTTGCACACCAAGCTTCCCCTCCGTCCCCACCTCCCGCGCGACCTTCTTCACCTCCGCAGCGAATATGGCTAATTGGTCGATCATGTCGTTGATGGTGTTCACCAGACTCAACATCTCGCCAGATACGGACACCCCGGTGATCTTTTGCGTCAAATCTCCACGAGCCACAGCAGTCTACTTTGTATTAGGTCCATATTCAAGAAGAGATGGAAGGAGACGTACGGTGGCAACAGCAATAGTCCGCACTTGCAGAGTCAACTACATCCCCAATCAGCCCAACACCCCCAAAGGAAAACCGCAGGAACCCACATTATTAGCCATAACATTAACATTATCCGTCAAATCCTTCCAAGTCCCTCCAACATTTGTCACCCTCGCCTGCCCGCCCAACCTCCCCTCCGTCCCCACCTCCCTCGCCACTCTTGTCACCTCGTCCGCAAACACACTCAGACTCTCGGTCATGCCGTTGACGGTCTCTTTGAGCTCGAGGATCTCCCCGCGCACGTCGACTTCGATCTTTTTGGTGAGGTCGCCGCCTGCGACGGCTTTGGTCACTTCGGCGATGGAGCGGACTTGATTGGTGAGGTTCATAGCCATGAGATTGACGTTGTCCGTTAGCACCTTTTCTCTTCGTCAGCCCGACCCCCACAATCAAAACACAGTTTTGGACTGACCTTCCACATCCCCTGCACGTCGGGCACGAACGCCTGCCCCCCCAAAATACCCTCCGTCCCCACCTCCAAACTCACTCTTGTAACCTCATTCGCGAGCGTGCTCAGCTGCGCCACCATGGAGTTGACGGTCATCTTCAGATCCAGCATCTCGCCTTGAACATCGACGTTCACGAGCTTGCCTAAATCACCCAACGCCACGGCTTTGGTGACTTCGGAGATGGAGCGCACTTGATCGGTTAGGTTCGAGGCCATTTTCTATGAGGAAAAATGGATGAGTGGGAAGGATGGTGGGTAAAGAGAGAGGGAGGGGGACGCACATTGACATTCCTCGTCAAATCGGCCCAAGTCCCTTGAACGCCCTCCACCTTCGCCTGCCCGCCCAATATCCCCTGCGTCCCCACCTCCAGCGCCACCCGCGTCACCTCGCTCGCGAACGCCGACAACTGGTCCACCATCGAGTTCACCGTTCCTTTAAGTCGCCATCAGTCCACAGTCGCAAAGTGAGTAGAGGGGAGAGGTACCTTTGAGAGTGGACATCTCGCCCTCCACCGATATCTCGATCTTCTGCGTCAAATCTCCGCGAGCGACTGCGGTCGTCACAACCGCGATCGAGCGCACTTGGTCCGTTAATGAGCTACACATCCGATTTACCTATTCCCAACCCATCAGCACATCGAATCGAACCGAATTGACAGGAGACGAAGACAAGGGCAACGAAAAGAACGTACATTCCGCACTAGATTCAACCACACCCCTTCCACGTCCGGCACATGCGCCTGCCCGCCCAATTTCCCTTGACTCCCAACTTCCAACGTAACTCGCGTAACCTCCGCCGCCAGTGCCCGTAATCTATCCGACTCCCATTAGCACACTCTGGTTCTCTTCTCTCCTCTTATCCAACCGAGAAGAGAAGGAAGGGAAAGAAAGGAATAAGCACCTAACAACCATGCCATTGACCGTATTCTTCAAATCCAATATCTCCCCGCGCGCGTCGACTTCGATTTGTTTGCTGAGATCGCCTAGGGCCACTGCTTTTGTCACTTTCGCTATAGACCGGACCTGCGGTGACCGATGCCAATGTCAGCTTTCGTGTTCATTCATTCACTCATGATTGGATGGAGAGTTGGGGTTGTAAGGAAGTGGTCGTTCGTCGTGGGGTGCGGGGGTAAGTACGGTGCTATTCTCGACACCACCTCCCTACGACGACGGCATAGCAGATAGAGACTCACCTGAGATGTAAGATTCGCCGCTAGTTTATTGACCACTCCCGTCAGTTCACGCCAAGTCCCTTCCACATCCAACACGAGCGCTTGGCCGCCAAGTTTTCTGTGTCGAAAATTTTGTTAGCCATCCGCCTGCGCCCTCCGATGATACGATGATACGATAAAAAAGATAACGCGGCAAATGAACGAGAGAAAATAAGAAGAAAAAAAGGATATCCCAATTGGGATACGAACGAGTAACTGGCGGCCTTGGAATAGGACTAGACCGTGGAGCGAAAGCTCCGCGGTTGGTTGGTTGGTTGGTTGGTTGGTTGGTAGGGAGGAGTGGGCAAGATCCGTAGAGACAGGTTTTCGAACGAATGAAATGAATGAAGACGGGGCAGACGGGTGTGGAGCGGGGAGCTAGCTCCTGGGTTGGCAGAGTAACGAGTGGTGCAGAGGGGAAACATGGGGGAAGGATGAAAGAAAATGAAGAAAGAGACTCACCCTTCCGTACCGACTTCCTGGGAGACACGAGTTACTTCCTTTGCGAATTGTCCGAGTTTGTCGACCTGCACGATAAGTGAATACGCGGCTCGACTTGAGAGAAAAGACTCCCACCATAGTATTGATAACATCCTTGAGTTGAACCATAACCACACCTTGGACAGGCACCGTAATCTTCTGACTCAAATCGCCTCTTGCGACCGCATTACAAACCCTCGCGACATCCTGCACCTGCGCCTTCAACAATTTCAACTCCTCCACCGCGCTCATGCCACTCTCAAACGCCGCCGCCGCCAGCGGGCCCATCGGGACCACAAGAGGGCTCGAACTAAGAGGTGAAATTTCCGTATAACCGTTACCGTAAATGGGGAGGAGGAGGGGGTCCGAGATCGATTTACCGCAAGTGGGGCAGTGCGGGTTGGCAGTAGGCGGAGCGGAGTTGTATCCTGTCGATAGATTGGCGCCGGTAGCGGTTGCTTGTGCTGCGAGGGCTGCGTGGTGGGCTTTCATGGTACCGTAAGCGCGGGAGAATATCTTGGAGGGGTCGATGGAGGATTGCAGACCGTCTAGGGAGATCGTCATGCCGTTGGTAGAGCGCACACCCGATGCCTTTTCGTTCGGGGTGGTGCTCTCGCTTTCCTCGGGGCTGCTCTCGTACATCGGCTCTGCAACAGTCTCGTTCTATAGATAATGAGTACATGGAAATAATGACGAAAAAAAAAGAATAAATACCACTTTACGCTTGCTCAGCTCAGCTACACTCTCCTCAGCCGCCCACATCCTCCTCGACACAACAGCCAACGACCTCAAGATAGTCTCCGTCTGCCAATCCGCAGGCCCTTCATATCGGGGAATCGGCGCCCCAGGGAACGGGCCCAGCTCGTAAATAGAGAGCAGGGCGACGAGGTGGGATCTAAAAGGGTCCATGGCTGTTGGCGGTGGGGCCGACGCCGGGGGCTGCTCGGCTGCGGGATCCATGAGGACGATACGACAGACGATGAGAGGATGATGGGGGAACGATGGCAAGCAGCGAAAATGACCATATCTGGTTATATCATCCCCACGTGCTTTCCGTCTGGACTGCTTTTCGTCCGAAAGGGCCAAGAGGAGTGGGAAGTTTAAGCGCAAAAAAATTCCTATTATTCATATGCGGGACTTGTAGAATACAACATATTATAATAAGTAACTCAGGTTCAAAGCTAGCGTAGGGTAGGAGGGGGAGGGTGGTAGGATACGCGCAAACCATGGAAGATGATTGTACTTACTATTTGCGTTCGGTGAGGGGTGTTGATGGGTCCAAATGAGCCAGCATCTCGCCCTGCACGTCGACGTTCACGAGCTTGCTTAGAGCACCCAACGCCACGGCTTTGGGATATAACGTACTTGATCCGTCGAGTTGGAGGCCATTTTCTATGGGTAAGCATGCTTGCCGCGGGCAGATGGAAGGAAAGGTGGGTGAGGAGATGACCCGAGAGGGATGAGGGGAATCGGATGAGAAGGAGGTTTGGGTAGATTAACCAGGTAGAAGTTAAGATACAAGGGAGGCGCGTATGGACTTATATAGGGTACGCGACGGGATTAGGTAATGGGGACCGCATTAGGTAGGTACAGTTCTAACATCACCCCCGCTCTTTAAAAGAAGGAAAGGGAAACTAGTGAGGGAAGGAATCAAAATAAGCTGGGATAATCAAATTTGGGTCATTTAATTTGTTAAGCGACGTGGCGTCAATCCATTTGGCGTCTTCTGGTTCTTGGCCTTTGAGGAGAGCTAGGTAGAGAGTTTTATTCCTCAGGGCGCGGTGTAGTCATCAGGAAAAAGGGGTCTGGTCCTAGAGCCACCCAGGTTGCTCTGGGTCTCTCTAGAGACCCCAAAGACTCCAAAGATAAAAAGCCTCCTGGGCCCGCCCCAGAACTAAGTCCCCAATGTTTGTTTTGCCTGGAGCACTCCCAGAGCACTCTCAAAGCATCCCAGAGCAGCCACAGAGCAGCCCCAGATCATTTACAAAGCCCTCTAAGCTACTTAGGGTACACTATATATACACTCCCTTTATCACTGCCATTACACAATTTGAAAGTAGACAAAAATAAGTTATATTCATAAGTAACTAAATAAAGTGGGTTATTGACTACATGAACTATGAAATATATTACCGGAGCGGCCAACTGTGTCCCTTGACACGTGACCACGCCCGCCCTTGCTGCTGCTGCCCGCCCTTGTGCCGCCACCCACCCTTGCTGTTACGCCTTGAGGTTCAAGCTAGGCTTAAACGTTCTACAGGCGTCTAAGTTCAGAGGTTCGAAGTTCTCAAAGAATGGCAGTCTGGGCGGACTGTCAGAGTCTTAGAGTTTCAAGGTTATGCTTAACTGGGTTCTATAAAGAACTAGCTAAGGTTTACATGAGATACAGGTAGGTTTATATAACAAGTCAGAGAGGCAGTGTAGGGCTGCGCAAGGCAGTGTACATGAGGCTAAGGTGAGGAATAGAATCTACCGGAAGACGGTGGAATGGACGCGTCAGCGTCCATGAGGTGTACGCGTCATCATGGATGGAATGTAATAGAATGAATAGGAATGATGACTAAGGTGAAAAGTAAAAAAGGTGAAGAGAGATCGTAACATTACCCCCCTGTTATGGTTGAGGTTCCAGTTCTCAACCGGTACAGTTGTTGGAGGTGTGTCCGGGGGCGCGTCGGCCACACGTTTCGCACTCGAAGAAAACACAGGTAAAATATAGATGAGGTGCCTCGTCAAGGCACTCGGCTCGGGGGCAGTTGATGGAAATAGGAGACGAGACGTGTTGATGGACTCGTCTGAGTCGAGGGGGAGGGGTGTCGTGGTCTATGACAATGGGGTCAGCGCGAGTGCCAGTGTTTTGAGAGGGGCCAGGGAGATTTTCGTGGATCACCCTATTGAGGGGGTTGATCCTTTGGAACGGCCGAGTGGCATACGGGGACCCTCGTCGTTTCCGGGTGATGAAAGGTTCGAGTTTCTCTTGGATTTCGTTCCTCATGAGTTGATCAAAACAAAACTGGAGGTGGTGGTGATGCTCGGCGAGGTCGTGTTCCAGACGAAGGATGGCGCGGTTGAGGTAATCGGCCATAATGAACCGGTCTCGGAGTTCTGGATGATCTTCCAGGAGGTGGATACACTCGGCAAAGTCGTCGACGTCAGACGTGTAGGTGGAGAGTTCGAAGATTGAGAGGGCGCGTCGGTGGGAAGGGGCGAAGGGAGTGGAGCGAGGCATGTTTGAAAGTGAAGGAGAAGGTAGAGAAGTTTTTTGTGAGGTTGAGTGAGAATGGAGAGTCAGAGACGAGGGTTCCACTTTATAATGGGAAGGGGATGGTGGAAACGTTTCAATTCCCAGTCGATTATGTCTTCGACTTCTTGGCATGCTTTGAGGAATTCCTCGTGGTTCATTACAAGTCGAGTCGTGTTCTGGTGAGTGGGGGCGAGGTCCGCAGGAACAAGAGGAGAAGGGGGCAGGAGAGGGTGAGGTTTCCACAGTGTGGGGAGAGACTTGACTTTTCGGACGGTTTTCTTGACAATAGACGACATGAGGAAGGAGTGAGAAAGGTCAGAAGTTCAGAGGGAGTGTGATCGTTTGTAAGAGAGTAACACGTTGGTGGCGTTAGTGAAACTGGATTCGGGTTCCCACGTGGACTCCGCAGTGGGCCAATCTTTCCATTTGACGAAGAACTGATGGCCGCGGCCTCGTTTTCGATGTTTCAGGATTGCTTCGACTTCGTATTCTTCTTCCTCATTGATTATCTCCGGGGGAGGTCTGATGAAATTTGGGCCATGGGTATCGGTTTCCTTGTAAGGTGAGAGTAGAACGGCATGGAACACGTTGTGAATCCTCCAAGTTTTGGGGAGTTTTAGCCGGAAGGTGACAGGGCCTAGGACTTCGTCGATTTTGAAGGGTCCTTCTCTTCTTGGGGATATTTTCTTACTAAGATTGGTTTTGAGATTTCGTGAGTCGAGCCAGACCAGTTCGTCCTTTTTGAACGGAGTGAATTTGTTTTGAATGCGATCGGAGATTCGCTTTCTGGCCAATTCATGAGCGGCAAGGGCTTCTTCTCTGATCAGGGTGAGGTTCTTGATTCTTTCTTCTACGGAAGGAAATTTTGTGTGTTCGAATGAGAGAGGAATGGCGATAGGGGAATATCCAAGCATGAGTTCGAAGGGGGTGTGAGTTCGATCTGCGTGTTTCCGGTTGTTATGAGTGAATTCAAGGATTGAAATGGCAAGGGCCCATGTTTCCGGGTTGGTGTAGCAGTATATGGCGAGGAATGCTTCTATTTCTTGGTTAAAGCGTTCAGTGGTGCCGTCGGATTGAGGGTGATAGGCGGTGGAGAGGGACGAAGTAATTCCGAGGATTCGAAGAAGTTCTCTGAATGCTTTGGCTGCAAACTGAGGTCCTCTATCAGAAATAAATTTATCGGGTAGTCCGAATCTTTTGTAAAGGTGGTCGATTAAGAGGTGTCCGGCTTGTTCTGCGGTAAGGGTTTTAGAGCAAGGGATGGTAATTATCCCCTTCGAAAGACCGTGGTCCACCACGACTAGTATAGAGTCATGAGTGATCCCGGAGTTGTCCTTGGATGGTGGCAGATCAGTGATCATGTCCATCGAACATTGGGCGAAAGCCCGGGGGGAGGAAGGTCCTTTGATCGGTAAGAATGACGGTTTTGACGGGTTCCGGTTAATCTTGAACTGTTGACAGATACCGCACCCTTGTACGTAGTTTTTCACAAAGGATCGCAATCCGGGCCACCAATAATGTTGTCGTATTGCGTCGTAAGTTGCCAGTTCTCCGGGGTGTCCAGCGGTAATGTTATCATGGAATTTTGATACTAGGCTTCTTCGCAGTTCTTGGTCAGCGGGGATGTAGTTCTTCCCCTTGTAGAACAGTATATTTTTACCGTCTATTTTCTCGGTCGTCCAATCTGAGAGATCATTCTTGGTTTGGTTTAAGTCACCATCAAGGAGATATTTCATTGGTGTCTAGTTTGTCCGAGTTAGAGATTTGTTTTTGTAACTCAAGGTCGACAAGGTTGAGGAATAAATGGTGAGGAAGAACAGTGACATTTTTATTGTCTTCGTCTTCTTCCGGGTAGACGTCGGGTCTTCGGGAGAGTGCATCAGATTGAACCATTTTGTCCCCAGGTACATGGACTAGATTGATGTCAAATTCGGCAAGGTATAGTGTCCATCGGGCTACTCGGGGATTGATATCGCGGGCGTCTTTGTAATAGGTTAGGTTTTTGTGGTCAGAGAGTACGTTGGTAGTGTGGGGAGACCCTTGAATGTAATGTCTCCATTCTCGTAGGGCGCGTATGATGGCAAGGAATTCCCTGTCATAAATGGCATAATTCCGTTCGGCTGGGGAGAAGGTTTTTGAGATGAAGGCGCATGGGTGGCGTATTCCGTTTCCGTCAAGTTGGGAGAGCACTGCTCCAGTCGCGTATTTTGAAGCGTCGCATTCAATTTGAAATGGCTTAGTCTGATCGGGCATAATTAGGACTGGTTCTTCGGTGAATCGTTTCTTCAGGGTGTCGAAAGCGATTTGTGCGGCGTCGTCCCAAACAAATGGTTGGTCTTTCTTGAGCAGTTGATTAAGCGGTTGAGCCAGGTTGGAGAAGTGTCGGATGAATCGTCGGTAGAAGTTTCCAAAGCCAAGGAAAGATCGAGTCTGTTTTAGGGTTTTGGGAGTGGGCCAGTCTCGGATTCCTGAGAGTTTAGCGGGATCCATGGAAACGATTCCTTCTTGAACAATGAGGCCTAGATAGTCGACTTTTTCTTTTCCGAATGAACACTTTTCGGGTTTGAGATAAAGGTCATTGTCCTTTAGGCGTTGTAGGATTTGTTTTGTTTGTAATTCTAGGGTTTTCCGGTCCTTGGCGAAAATAAGAATGTCATCAATGTAAATGATTACCCATCCTTCTTCTAGTTCAACAACAAAGATTTTGTCCATCATATGTTGGAAGGTGGCGGGGGAGTTGCACATTCCAAAGAACATGACGGTAGGCTCAAAAAGTCCTCGGCTAGTCTTGAATGCCGCTTTCCATTGATCGCCTTCTTTGATTCGGATGTTGTTATATCCCCAGCAAACGTCTAGTTTGGTGAAATATTTTGCGCCGTGAAGTTTGTCCATTAGTTCCGAAATGAGTGGGAGTGGGTAAGCGTTTTTGACGGTCCAAGTGTTAAGATAACGGTAATCCTGACAGGGTCTGAGTTTTCCATCCTTTTTTGAAGCAAAGAAAAAGGGTGAAGCCATAGGGGATTTGGATTCTCGGATGTAGCCTTTCTTGAGGTTTTTGTCAACAAACTTTTCCATTTCGATGGTCTCGGTAGGGGTAAGGTTATAGGTTTTGAAAGACTTTTCTTTGAAACCCGGTTTCATGTCAATGGCGTGGTCCCAAGGTTTGGATTCTGGGAAACGATTAGCGGTTTCTTCTTTGAACACATCCAGGTATTCGTGGAATTCCGTGGGTATCATTTCTTCTACCGTTTGTTTGGTCTGCTTTTCATCATATTGTAAAGAAAACGACTGCGAAGCAGTCATTTTTGCGTTGATGTCCAGGTGATCGATAGGTTGTCCGTGAATGAATGAGATAACGTGGGTTTGGTCGTCTAAAATGTTCAGGGTCCGGTTAGAAGTGGATTGTTCGTCAAGAATTTCTTCAAGTTGGGTTTTGAAAGTTTTCTTGGGTTTAGCCAGTACCGTTAAAAACCGTTTGTCCCAGGATGATTTTCGCGAGTTGATAAGTCCGGTTTGCCAATCGATTTCTGGGTTGTTTTCTTGAAGCCAGGGAAAGCCCAGGATGATTTTCTGTTGTCCTAAGCCAGAGACCAGTAGTTTCGTGTTTTTAATTTTTCCACCAATTTCCAGGTCAAGATGGATGTAGTGGGTGATTTTTCCTCGTTTGTTTTCGGTGTCGTCGACATTGTAGACTGTGATAGGGAAATTGAGCTGAGCGGTAGGGATTCCAAGTTTCTTAACAAAGTTTTGGTCGATGAAGTTTCCTCCGGCGCCAGAATCAAGTAAAGCGGTTGTTTCGACATTTGGGTGGTTCGGTAGAGCGATGGGCAAGAGCATAGATTTATTTGTTGTCTGTGCTAGAAATACTGAACGAACTAGAGTACGCGGAGAGTCTGTAGTCGACTCAGCTCTCCGTTTTAAAAACCCTCTTTTTCTCCGAGTTCCATGAACTCGTTCCTTTCTGTGTCATTCCAGTCTTGCATCATGAGGCGAAGGTGGGCATAGGTGTCTCGGGCGTTTGTTTTCTTAGGGGGGCTCTGATTGGTGGCGGGGGCGGGGGTTCGTTGTTTGCTGTATACGGGACATTCAGAGGCTAGGTGTCCGTCTTTTCGGCAACGAAAGCAGGCTCCGCGTTTCATGAGGTCGGCCCTTTCCTCAGTGGTGAGGGCGTTGAGTTTGACCGAGTTGGTCGAGGAGGGAGATTGGGACATGGAGTCGATGTCCATGGCGTTTGGGTCTCTTTGAGCGGGGCGGTTAAAGTTCCAGTACCTCTTTGGAGGACTTTCTTTCTTGGTTTCGGGTTTCTTGGCCCGAGGGGCGAGGCGTTCCATTACCGACTTCATTTGTCGGTAGTTTGTGTCGAGTTGGATGGCCTTTTCGTACCATCCATTTATTGTTGTGGGGACCTGTTCGAGGGTGAGGATTCGCTGGACCAGGGCCAGGTTGAGGGTGTTCCGGAAGTATTCGATCAAGTTGATATTGTCCGAGGTGGTGGTCTCGGAGAGGCCAGCTTGGCCGACGAGGAGTTTGAACTCAGTGACGAGTTCTTCTGCGGTTTTGGAGCCTTGTTTCAGCCCCTGGATCTTGTAGATGGCATCAGCCACCTGATTCACCGCTTTGAAGGAGTCGGTGAGTGCTTTGTTAAAGGTGGCGTAAGTTCCGAAGTCAATGGTCTGGGTGGCGGGGTCAAAGCAAGAGGCGACAAATTGCTCCTTCCATTGGAGCGCTTCCTTGTCGGTCATGTATGACAAGATAAAAGCGATTTTCTTGTCGTCGGTGTTGTAGATTTCCTGGTTAATGTGGAGATACACGGTGCAGTCCATCATGAAGGACCGAAGTTTGTTTCGATTGCCATCAAAAGCGGTCGGGGTGTTGATTCATAGTTCATTGGGTTTAGTGGTGGTGGCCATTGGTACGGAGGTGATTATGGGAGTTAGGGGTGATGGTTCAGAGCTACTGGGGGAGTGGTTTCTGCAGAGGCGATAATGGGTTTGGGGGATCGTCGTAGAGCCGTGGTGCAAGGTGGTCTACTCGCAAGCGTGCAAGTAGACTGATTTGGTGGTAGCTAGTTCTTTTGTTACGCCTTGAGGTTCAAGCTAGGCTTAAACGTTCTACAGGCGTCTAAGTTCAGAGGTTCGAAGTTCTCAAAGAATGGCAGTCTGGGCGGACTGTCAGAGTCTTAGAGTTTCAAGGTTATGCTTAACTGGGTTCTATAAAGAACTAGCTAAGGTTTACATGAGATACAGGTAGGTTTATATAACAAGTCAGAGAGGCAGTGTAGGGCTGCGCAAGGCAGTGTACATGAGGCTAAGGTGAGGAATAGAATCTACCGGAAGACGGTGGAATGGACGCGTCAGCGTCCATGAGGTGTACGCGTCATCATGGATGGAATGTAATAGAATGAATAGGAATGATGACTAAGGTGAAAAGTAAAAAAGGTGAAGAGAGATCGTAACACTTGCCACCCGCCCTTGTCACCGCCTGCCCGTCCGTGTTGCCTTCCCCACCCTCCTTGTGCCGCCTTCACCTGTTCTGGCAGTTGCCCATTGTTGTGTTGGCCCTCCTTGCCTGTCAGTGTTGTTGCGTTTGTGTGCGGCATTGTTGTGTTGTCTTTGCATTGCCGCCCTGCCTTGCCTTGCCGCCTCGTCTTTAGTGTTGCCGTCGAGTCGAGTTCAACTCTAACTCGACTCGATTAAATGACAGAGTTGATCAACTCGGTTAAACGAGTCGAGCCGAGCCCAACTCGCTCCAACTCGTCGAGCTCCACGCTGATTGCACGTGACTTCATTGATCACGATTCAGTGCGCGACGAGATTGTTGATTGAGCGCGCGATGATCGATGACCACTCGGACTCCACTCACCAAGTTCACCATGATCCATGTTCCGCCTTAGCTCGCAATACACCACTTTTTGACCCTCTCAATACATCGGACCATCCAGCTGGAGCGTTTTACAATGCCCAGAGTGTGTTTTAGTTCAGGGAGGATGAGAGCTGAGTTGTATAAAATAGTGAGGTTTTGAGTGAGTAAGCCCCCCCACCAATCATGAGTAGTGAGATACCTTCTCTCTGCTCGTGCACGTCTCCGTACTACTGTCGCTGTCCAAACTCGCGATGGAGGAGCTTCCTGTTTGCGCCCTCTGGGTCCCAATTTGCTTATCCACCACAGTCTTACCAGGACCCTCGTATGCTGGCACCCTCTAGTTCAGGAGTTCCTTTATCTTCGGTCCAGGTCCAGAGTTTTCCGTTACAAGCACCACCAGGGCATGCACTCCCTCCATCAAGTATGCCTTCTCATTACATTCCACAACAAAACACCATTTCCTTTCCTCTCAGTGATGCAACAGCCTCCACCCTCAACACCACGGCCTCAACAGTTCAGCCTCAGCCACCAAAACAAAAAAGAACAAATGCAAACAATACTACTTCAAGTACCCGTGCAAAGCGTGCTTGCACCTCTGCAAATGCGGCTACACCATCTTCAAGTACTATCACAACATCGACTACTGTAGGAGTTGGTCCGATCCCAGAAGTGCCACCGGCATCGTCTCAACAAGCAGTACCTCCCGATGGATCAAATCCCTCTCAGTCCGTCACTGACCCCACCTACGCAGCCCTTGACGAGGCAATTACTGCTTCGACGTCAAAACGGCACGACTTTCGTGCACGTGATGTGTACTTTTTTGTGATTCCACTGGACACCGACAAAGAACCTCTTCGGATGGCTAAAGCCAGCCGCCCTGAAGTTCCGATTGTCATGTCAAAGCCGTCGTCTCCGTGGCTTGCATGTTGTCTATGTCGGTATGTGACTATGTTTTATTTCATCGCTGGGGGTGTGCTTACATTTACACTCAGCAAATGGCGGAAGTCATGGAGGAACCTTACAACAGGTGGCATTACAAGTACATTGCGAAGACATTTTGAGACTGAACACGGTGACATCTATTATGATATCGTTGATCGCTTCAATCTCCGGGGTAACACAAGTGCAGCGGTAGAGAATGACGACAAGCCGTTTTCCCTCGATCACTGGATATCTCTGTTGATTGATTGGATAGTGGTTGATGATCAGGTATTTCCAGCAAGCTTGAGATTGAAAAACTACTAATTCTATGTTTCCGATAGTCAATCAATGTTGTTGAATGCCCCGAATTTCGACGATGGGCTTTGTATGGCCGTAAAGCGCTCTCAGACCGTGACCTCCCCCATCAAACGGCACTTACCAACATGATCTATGATTTATATCTCGAAGAACATCAGGCCCTTGTGAAAGAACTGGCAGGTTCCCTGGGCCGAGTCTCATTTACGTCGGATATTTGGAGCGACCCAAACCTCACTTCTTTTCTTGCCATGACATGTCATTTTTCAACACGCAATGCGATTGGACACCTAGAAGTGGCAAATAGGCTTCTTGCTTTCCGCATTGTCAAGGGTAGTCACGACGGAGATAATGTGGGACAAATTATGTATGACATTGTGAAGGAAGCTGATGTCCATAGGAAGGTACGTTTTTGACTTGCTTTTGCGATAATACCACTCATTTTGAACCTAGATGGGCCAGTGGACTCTCGACAACGCAGGAACCTGCAACACCTCCATGGAGAAGATTGAACGGTGCTGCTCTGCGAATTGTATCCCTTTCGATGCGAACGGAAATCGAAATAGGTTGGTAAACTTTTCTAAATAAACTCCTTTACTCGCCAGCTGATAGCTTAATATCTAGATGTTTTCCACATGTTATAAACATATCGGCGCAAACTGTTGCAAAGGAACTAAAGGAGAACCCCCTCATGGTGGTGGACACCACTGAGACTGAAGTTCCCTCCGAGGAACGTAAAAGGTTAGAGCGCTATGAGGCTGCCCTTCTTGCTGATCCAGTTGGAAAAGCCCGCTCAATTGTCTCGGCCTGTCGCTCTTCCGGCCAACGACGAGCTGACTTGAGAGAGACAATTATCAATGGTAACGAATCTAAGTGTTGGGAGCTGCGTGAAGTGCAGCTTCTTCGTGACGTCGAGACCCGATGGTCGTCTTTATTTGGAATGGTTGGCAGAGTCATTGAATTGTACCCAGTTTGTGTCTATTGAGCTTCACATCCTGGGTCGTACTAATTTGTTGACATAGGCCGTTCAAGTGCTTCTACACAAGCCGAAATATGCTAGTCTTATATCCCATCTCTTCACCAAGACAGAATGGCAAGTCTTAAATGATATTCATCACGTTCTCGAGGAGCCGCATGGTACACAAGAATTACTCTCTGCAGAGAAGACCCCAACGCTCTCCATCGCACTTCCCGCATTTGAGCTCCTTGTCGACTCGTGGTTGAATCTCCAGAAAACAATTCCCGAACTATCCCATTTCATTGGTGTTGGTATTGCTAAAATTCAGGAGTACGTGATAAAATGTCGCCAGAGCCGCATTTTTGCATTAGCCATGAGTATGTCCGTTCATACCCACATATGTTCTATTATCAGGCTTACAGCTCTTCTAGTTATTAATCCATCCTCCAAGCTCGACTGGATTCAAAGACATTGGACAGAACAAGAGGCAAAAGACGCACGTGAATGGATGTTAGAAGCAGTATGTATTGTCTACTAGTGCCTTCTAAACTTGTACTAATTAAGCACGAGATGGCGGATTTTCGCACTGCCCAGCGCCGCAAAGATGAGGAGAGTGAAATTTGTGAACAGAAACTAGCACGCTCAACCACATTGCTCGACTTATCCTCCAAGACAGCGAGTGCAAGCGCAAGTGCTGCCTTAGCTCGTGGTATGTCAAATGTGGTGCGGGCACATAAGTCTTCCACAACACGTCGCCAAGTATCCCTGCCTACACTACTTGGCTCGATTGATCGTTCAAGCACCACAGCCCAGCCCCCTGCTCCCGCTCCTCAACCCCCAGTGTCATCAGTGACTGCCACGCCTCAGACTCCCATGATAAATCCAGCAGGCAGGGCCGCTCTTGAGATCGAGAAGCTCAAGATGGATCGACTCGCAGCTGAGGCTGAATTAGCAAGGTATCTCGAAGCAGGATTGATGAAAGATGCACCAGATGGGATTAATCTTGTGAAATTCTGGGATGTATGTCTTGTCTATAATCTCTCTCGCCTTCTACTGCTCTGACAACGGCACTCGTTAGGTCAGTGAAACGACCTACCCCTCATGTTCTGTGTTGCTCTCGATGTCCTGCCTGTTCAAGCATCTGCAGTGCCCTGCGAAAGAGTCTTCTCATCCAGTAAAGAAACCTGCACCGACCGACGCAATCGCATCCTCCCAAAGCTCCTCGAAATTCTACAATGTCTGAAGTATTCCCGTAAGCAAGATTGCCTAGATTTCATGGAAGGCTTTCTCGCAGATGAAGAGGATTATTCAATAGATGGCAAGTTGACAATGAGAGCCATTGAGGAACTTCTGAAATTGGGACGGATTGATGAGCTCACAGAACTACTTGAGAATGCACGCGAAGTAATTACGGGTCAGTCTACTGTCTAATAGATTATACACTTATATTTCGCAAATGAATGTATTGGCTTGTGTTCGGACCGGAAATTTATAGTGATGTGATTGGCTACATCAAGTCACATGTTCTTTTTGATGCAACTCGCGAGTTGGGGCGAGTTGAACTCGATGGAACTCGGTTAAACGAGTTTGAGCGAGTTGATCAACTCGGCTCAGCTCGTCCAGCTCGACGGCAACACTACTCGTCTTGCGTTGCCTTGTTGTGTTGTGGCCTTGTTGTGTCACGTCGTTTTGTCCTTGTCTTGTTGCATTGTTGCCTTGCCGCCTTGCCGCCTTGTTGCGTTGTCACCCCGTTGTGTCGTCACCTTCTCACCTCCTCACCTTGTTGCCTTGCCTTGTTGTTGTTGCCTTGCGTCATTGGCTTGTCGCATGGTTGTTGGCGCCGGCGTCATTGGCGTTGTCACTGTAGTTGGCGGTTGGGTGGGCCTTGGTGACGGCGGTTAGTATTGATGTTGTGTGGGGGGTGACCACGTACCTGGCAATTGTTGTTGGCCGCGTTGCTGGGTGTGCCAGACAGTGGGTGGTGGTGTTGGTCAAGGTAAAGTTTGGAAGCACTTGAACCTTTGAGGTTCAAATTTGAACCCCATGTGATCAACAAGCCGCCTCGAACACTTGACATCATTGAAGTGGCAGGAAAGAGGCGGCGGCGGCACCCTCCAAGCTCAATGCTGTTTGATGGGCAGAGCGGAGGGGCAAGGGATGGTGTTGAGCCTCAATGGTGTTGTGTGCCATGGTAGAGGAGGGAGGGAGAGGGGAGGTGGTGGTGTGAATAAAGGTTGACGGCGTTGACTTGTAAGTGGTTTGATGTTGGAGTTTGAAACAACTTTACACAATTTTGACGTTGAGCCTTGGGCAGATCAAGTGTGGGAATCCTCAGTCAACATGACTGGAAAAGCCCACGCTTTTTCAATTCTCATATTGAACACTCAATTCTCAATGAATTTCCTTCAAGAAAAATGTACAATATTTAGAAAATTCAGTACATAATTATCATGTAGAATTCATAATTTTTACTAGTATGGAGAGCAATGAAAATTGAAAGGTTACATGCTATGTATAAAGGTGCATCAGTCAGTTATTATATTTAACAGTCAATTCTTAATGGATTTGCTCAAAAGAAATGTGATATATTCACAGGATTTAGTATAAAGTGAAACTGAGATTTTATATGCCATAGAAAGCTTTGAGGACTGTGACTATTTGCAGAGACACCTAGAGCCACCCTGAAGATATTCCCAAAGACTTCCAGAGAGACCCAGGCAATTTTAATGCTTCCAAAGGCACCCCAGAGAGACCTAGGCAATTTGAGCTTTTACAAAGACACCCCAGAGCAACCCAGGAAATTTTCAGTCTTCTGAAGCACCCCAGGCAGTTTGAATATTTTCAAAGACACCCAGAGCAGCCTGGATCGTCAAAGTTGCTTTGGGAAAGTTCAAATTACCTAGGCCGGCCTGGGACCAAAGGTGCTTTTCCTGATGTAGGAGGATCGACTGGAGCGTGGGTGACTCTTAGACAAGATCTGGAAGCGGGGTGGGATCTGATTGTGATGGGAAATGAGGAACAATAAAGGGTGTGAGCTTCGAGATATGGAACACATTGTGGATTGACAGCTTGCCGGTGCGCGCTGCTGGCGTAACCCTGTTTGAGAGGCATTGAGGTGGGAGCTGGGCATGTCAGCGGCCCAGAGGGGCGTTCATGGTCCTGGTGGCGTGTTGGCAACAAAAGTGTTGACAGTGTTGGGAGCCATTGACGGACGTGAGAGAAGTGGGACAAGGGAGGTGGTGGTGTAAAGAAAGAGGGTTGAACTTGGCAAAGTCACTTGAAGTTCAACATTCACGTGATCGTGGGCCGCCAATTGCAAAGGTGAACTTTGAGCAATTTGCAAAGCTTGCACTGACCGTGTGAAATTGAGGAAATCACTTCCAAGATTTCACACCCTCTTGTGGCTTCCACATCTACGCCCTGCGCTCACCCAGTCCGACGGCTTCAAGGATAATGGTGAGTTTTCATTCTTTCAATGTTACTTTTTTTTTACACTGACTAAAGGTGGTAGATCCGGATGATGATGCACACACCCAGTTGCGTGCCTCTCCCCTTGTCAAGGGATGTAGGCCGACTTGG
The DNA here is from genome assembly GCA_014925845.1 of Crassisporium funariophilum. Classification (NCBI taxonomy): domain Eukaryota; kingdom Fungi; phylum Basidiomycota; class Agaricomycetes; order Agaricales; family Crassisporiaceae; genus Crassisporium; species Crassisporium funariophilum. Next base: position 278,092 of record JACGCL010000013.1, read on the forward strand.
GATTGTTTGTAAGTACTTTATTATTACACTTTTTTCACTCACTTTTCTCATCTTAGGTCCCACACGCCGCAAACAACTTGCGCCACGTCATGAGCCCTGCTTCAGCCTTTGAGGGATGTGGGCCGAGGTTTTCACGGGTTTGGGTTGGTTAGGGGTGAAGAGCAGCAAGGGGAGACCCGACTGAGGGAGACCCATACGGTGCATCGCAGAACGAGTCAATATTTTTGACTCGTTCTGCTGGTCTCATTTCACCACATGTTCCCCACTCACCAATCCCTTGCCAGCCCTTCCACCTTGCCGTTTTTGCCTCAAACTCCCGTCAACGCCTCTCCCAACTCCCCTTCCCTCAACCCGAATAGCAATAATGTGGGGCGGCAGCATCACAGCTGCTTCTGTTGCTTGAAGACGACGCAAAGGAGCAACGGCATCAGCAGCACCAGTGGTGCTGTCACTCAAACACGGCGCGGTCAAGGCAACTACAAGGGCAGCAGCATCAGCAATGCTGCTGCTGCTTGAACACGGCGCGTGGTCAGCAATGACAAGGGCAGCAGCATTGGTGCTGCTGCTGTTGCTCAATCACAGTGCGTACTGCTGCTGCTGCTGGGATACAACGGTGGCAGTGCAGCAGCAGCATTCCTGCTGCTGCTGCTTGTATACGGGGAAGGGGTCGTTCCCCTCGCCTCACCTGATTCGCTGTTTTCCCGTACCCGCCTCCCTCGGCTTTGCCCTCCTTGTTGCCTTGCTCCTGCCATTCCTTTCCCCGGAAATTGCGAGAAGGACAAGCAGCAGGCTGATTTGACGGCAGCGGAGCAATAGCAACAGCAGTTTAAATGCTGCTGTTGCTCTGATATGAGGTAGAGGAGGCGACGAGTATGTTGGCTCCCATATCTCCCTCACCGACTTGTTTTTGCCTCCTCACCCAATTCTATTGCCCAGGCCCTTCCCCACTCGTTGCCGCTATCTCCAACTCATTGCGGCCTCTGTCCCTCACCGCACATGTTTCAACAATTCCCGAAAGGAGCAGCTGGAGCAGCAAAATAGTTGCTGCTCCTCCAAGGTCTTTGTTGGGTCCCGCATGGCTTTGACAAGTAAGCGGCTGGTGTGGTGAGGTAGTAACCCAGTGACAGACCCGGAGCACCTGTGTCTATTCATGTATGACAAGGAGCAGTATGTATGTCACTAATATTCCGTAGTTATTGAGTAATTTAATATATCTGACTCCAAACCATGTTTCTATTGAGTTCTTGTTTATATGATATAAATGTCTCAAAGAAGTCTCAGAAGGAAAGCTGAACTATCTGAAATGCAACCCAGGTAATTGTAATAATTTCAAAGATTACTAGAGAAACCCAGGCAATTGTAGCCTTGCCAAAGACATTCAAAGACACCTGAAGCAACTGAGAGACCTAAAGTCTCTCTGTGAAAGTTGAAATTACCTGAAGCGGCCTGGGACCAAAGGTCCTTTTCCTGATGACTATGTGGAGGGGTGTGTCTGTGAAGAATAGAGGGTGAACAATGTGGAACAACCTGAAGGTTGAGTCGCGTTGCAAAGGGCAAGATCCACTTGCTAGTACACATGACTAGACTCATTAGCCATGTAGACAACAACATATACTGTGCTTTTGTATTATTAAAACCCCCCCGCATGGACTTCTCATTTACCACTACACCTTCTACTGACACAGCACTATATAATCACCTCATCTTTCAGTCAGACAAAGACTTTACTGATTTTACTTCCTTTCTTGCAAATCCCCTCTCTACAGAATTTGATTTTGACGCGCCAGCCCTCTCCGGTGATGTTTTCATCCCTGTGGACTCCTTCCTTGTACCCGGAGCATTAACTTTGTTTCCGGGTCTCTTCTCATCTCAAGAACCCTAATCCCTCTCTCATACCCAGATATCTGTACCGACTGAAGATGCTCCTGAGCTCCCCATTGCTCAGGTGTCCATCCTTGCTGCTCCAGCACACATCCCCAATGTTCCGGCACCTATCCCCAATGTCCCAGCACCTGTCTCTGATATTCCGGCATTGGCGTCTCTTGTGAAATCTCAGACTTCTTGCCCTGCATTTTGTCTTCCAGATCCTGTAGACGGCAGCCTGTTGTTGTGGGCAAGTCGGAACCCAACAAAAGCCGTCCAGGCCCCAAGGTTCCGGGCCTCTGCTTCACTTACAGATGCTGCAAAGGCAACTTGTTCTCTAAAAGCTAAGGCTCGGCAATACAAGAAGAAAGATTTTGGCGTTGACTTTGCCTTGCTGCTTGCACAACACGACACCCTGATCTCCGACCTGGCACAAAGGCACTCAATGACTGTTGACTATGTGAGCCGTCAGGTCAATGCCTCAACCAATTACAAGAAGCATTGTGAACCCAATATTTACAATGCCCTCGTTCATGAAACTGGTAAGGAAATGAATGAAGGTATGTGCTACTGCTTTGTCATTATATTATTGTCCGTAACACACCTTGCTCCATCTAGGCCAAAGCATCGGCGATCAATACAGCCTTGCTGAAATTCAAGCCAAGGTCAAAGAGGATGGCGGTGTGTTGGAGCCTTCATCAAGCCAACGGAACCAACTCCTTGTTAGTTTGGAAGAAACTCGTGTACTCAAAACAGTTGGTTTGAGGTCCACCAACACCGCCACTTCAGTTGATGCACAAGCAACTGTTGATTCCATAGATATCATTGGGACAGCATACAGTTATCCAAGGGCTGGCCATTTTTGTCAAAGGTCACAACCACGACAGCTTCCTTCCATCCTTCCTTGAGTGCAAAAACTCCTCAATGTTCTTCTTGGAGGTAATTGGCATCAACATCTTTGATTTAATGGCAAAGTTTGAGCAGTGGTCTTGTGCTTGCAGTTGAGGTAGACACATTAATTTATATTGAACTTGCCCACTTACTTACTAGATCCATAGGCAATCCGGGCCCGGAAAATCTCCAGAGTCTCCAGACAGAGGTCAAGAACCTCGTTCTTTCAGGACTTGGTAGGTCAAATATCAGATTCTATTGTCTCTCTCTCATTCTTACCATTAGAAAAATCTGTTGGCAAGAAAGGCCTAGCCATGAATTATGCCAACTACAACAAAGCCATCATGTTGAAATACCATGTTGAGTTCCTTGGCTGGCCGGTGAACATCCCTTTTGCCAACCCATCCAAGATTGGAACCACTCCCTTGTTGCGTACTTTGTGTGATGCACTACATGTTGGGACCTGCTCCTGGCAAACAATGTCAATGCAACGCAGACAGAAATTTGCCAGTGAACAACGGGCAGGCAAATACGCGGGTGAACTGCCGAAGAAGAAATGCAAGACCCGGTCAGACAAAAATAAGACGCACTTGAAGAAGTCAAATAAAGCGGCTGAAACAATGGACAAAGATGACAATGAAGACAAAGATGAAGATGAGGAAAACCAGGAGGAGGATGAAGAGGACAAAGACAAACCACCTTGGAAGAAGCACAGAGGCCCCACAAAGCCGCAAGCCGCATCAATGAAGAAGGCCGCCCCAGCAAAGAAGGCAGCAGCTAAGTAGTGCATCATCATGTCCCAATCAATAAAGCTGTCCACATTGATTACTATATGTTGAAATATAATGAATCTCTCACCAATTGACATATTAGTTTTCCCAATCTCCTTCTTGCAAGTCTCAAACAGTTGAAGGCCCCAGCAATCAGAGACTCCTCCCTAAATGGAATGCAGGAATCAAATGACATGCACAAATAACCAAGGCTGGATTCATAACTCCAAATGGATCAATTTCATTGCTTGGAACATATCCATGACAGTTTAGATGTAATGCAGAGGGGCCAGATGACCATTCCATGTCCTGTCCAAGCCATTGGACCCATAGGAAGTCAAAACGCTCACAATCGAGCTGCCCCGGGAAGAAAACATTTGCATGATATATCCCGAGTACTCAGGCATACCAATATGGGTGCTTGTTAACTGATGAATACTCAAAAGAGGGAAGCATAATGTCACAACAACCAGAGTTGACGTTAATGGTGTCTTGGTTGCAACAAAGATCATACATTGTGTAGTTAAACACTGCTGTTGCATGCAAGAAAATAAATTGGTCTTTGATAACAACTGGCAAAAGCTCAGCCTCATTGTATGCAGGCTCATTGCCCGGGACTGCAAGACCATTCCTCCTGGAAAGGATATGTCTTTTAAGACAAGGAACAAAGTTCTGAGAATGCATTAGTACTTGTAAAGATATGAGCAGCAAGCAGGATGAGCACATAGAGCAGATTGTCTACATGACTGCTATTGACCACGTAGCCTTTTTCATAAATGAACAAATGAGGAGCGCCACTGCCGGCTTTTGTCATCCTGTTGAACCGTAGTCTGCCTTATGAGCATGTCTGAAGGTGTTCCAAAATCACTTATTTGTTCCTTTGTGATCTTGCACCTTGGACAAGGACACTGTTCCTTGTCCCTAATGGTAGCAACCAGAACTCTGGATAAACATGATTCAACAATAATCTGGTGGATCAAAGGAGAAATTGACAACTCACCTTTCCGGATAATCAGCAGAATAGATGAATATCCACAGGTAGATTCTGCGGGGCACGCGATCTCCGCAGTCCACCAAAATACCATGTTTGTATGCATACACAAAATCATAGTCGAGAATGGCTTTCCAGCACCAGTGAAATAATTCACGCTTGCAATGCGCCAACAGCGGTGCAGATACCTTGCTAGAAGGATCATTGAGGATGAAATCTGTAATGGAGTCAGGCAGCTACCAACATTTTGTTAGTTCTTGCATTAGAATATATATAACTGAGCATTAATGTACCAATGGCAAGAAGGCAATGTTATGCCCTGCCCTTGCAGAATGTAGGCCATGTTTGCACTTTGACTGATTTCCAAAATAAAGGTAGATTGGCCACAGTTTTGTTTGACCCAACTGAGCAACATGTGTGGCATCAGAATAGAACATCATGGCAGCTATAGAACGCGGAAAATCACAACTGGGCTCTGGGGGAAGGTTGTGAAGGGCACGGTCTGCAGTGAGAAAGGCTTTTGATGAGAACAGATCTCTGTAAACATGCTCAGTTGTGTCCTTATGGAGGATTCCAATATTCCTCAAATGGATGCCAGTGAAAAGCTGCTGATTCCGGGGCAGAGAATGCCTCCTTGATGATATGGACCAGAGAACGGTGGTAAAAATGGGGGACAATGTATCTACGACCAGCAATATAGTCCATCTTGGGCTCAGAGTTGGGATCTTCCAAGTCAGTAGCAGCTTGTGCTTGTCAACGTTGAGACGCCACAGCATCTCAGTGAGACAACAAACACGTCCAGGGGCTCCAAGTGCCAGACAGTGCCTTGGCAACGGAGGTCCAGCTGGAGGTTGAATAGATGGGAACTCCTCAGCTCTTGGACTGTCCATGTCCACATCCACATCAATGGCACTGTCACCAAAAGTGTGAGGTGGTGGTGCATCATGCTTAAACACAAAAGGCAATTGTTAGTACTCAGTGCCATACAAAGCTGGCATTATAAACTCACCATAGCGGATATCTGCAGCCGTTGAACTGTTGAAGTGCTAGATTTCTTGCGCTTCCGCTTTCCCCATGAACCAATTAGATTCCAATTCCAGTTCACGTTCTGTTGCCAATTCCATGTTGTCAATCCGACAACCCTTGGTGATTGATTCTTTGTCTCCTGATATGGTCCTCCAGATGGCTTTGGAGTGTTCCTTGACTGTTGAACAAGTTATCTTGTGACAACAAAGATATTTGACTTTGGAAAACCGCCGCCTGCAGAGGCATTGAGGCATCACAATGTCTTAGAATGTTTCTGGAAATATAAGAATATACCTGCAAATGATAAAAGCACTTGGTCTGGATGCATTGCGTTGGTCTGATTCATGTTGAGCCCATAGAAGATAGGCTCATGGTCATTGACCACCAACACAAAATTGCGCCAAACTATGCCAGTGTCAATAAGATCACAATGTACAGCAGCTTTGTCTTCAAACTTCTGCCTTTTCTGGCGGTTTTTCTCTGCACCAACTTGTGCATCAATTATGTTGTGCCTTTGAGAGATCACTGCCCGTTGCAGGGCAGTTTTCAAGTCACATAAGCAAGCAAATGCGGTAAGATGTGCTGTCCAGCGTGTCATTTTTGCGACAAGAAAAGCAAGCACCTTCCTAGGGGGGGCTGAAGTTTCCTCCTGTGATTTGTTGAATATTGACGGAACTTGCCCATGATTAAGAATCCAGCCGTTGAGGTCAGTTTCTTGTTCTGCAGTCTCTGCGGCCTCTAGGTTCACAAGGGAATATCTGCCTAGAATTAGCTGAAACTGTACAGAATTTATTAGTATATTAGTATATATGCAGTTGGTGTATGACTTTTAGAAGAGAAATCACCTGATGTGCGCAACAGGGAGGACCAAACAGCCACAGCCATTTCAAGACAAGATCCTTTCTTCTGTGCTGACTGCCGCCATTGTTATCGCAGCAAAAGGCGGTAATGATCACACCATATATGTTTTCTGCTTTTTCAATCATACCCTCAAATGCAAGGCATATTGACAACCCCTCTTTCTTGTGCGCTGTAGCCAGGATCAAGTAATCAGATATGTCTACAAAGACAAGTAATTTTTACTGTGCGTTGAGAGTGTAAAGATAACTTACCTTTTCCTCAACCAATATGTTGACCCCGTTCAGCAAATTCTTTGATTCATCCTTCTCCAAGGCGGTGTCCTTGCCTTGCAGTGCCGCCTTTAATTGCTGGGTGACACTTTGATTTGCATTGTCAAGCAGCTGACCAGATATTTGTGGACGGGAGGGTATAACATTGCCTGCAGTGGCACAAAAGAAATAGAAGAGTTTAATAACCTCTGGGTCATCAACCCATTGAAGCACCAAGTTGGCAGAAATTGTAGTGCGGAGGAATTGCGCGCAAACAAATTTCTGCTGCTCATCTGTGAAGGGAACTGCAATGCCACGGAATACTTTCAGCTGAGACTGTTTGAGCGATGTCTCAACTTTGGTAAGCATCTTTCTCTTTGGCTTTTTTGTACTGCCACTGTTGTCATTGTCACTTTCAGAGTCTTCCCTCTCCTGCTTCCCCAGGTCCTTTGAGTCCTTCACCTTCTTTGCTGTCTTTCAAGCCTCTGCTGATGCATTTGGGTGCTGGCTATTCCCACCTTTCCCCAGTATGTGTGTGATCATTGACTCTTTGACCCCAAGTACCCCACCAACTCCAGCTTTCATTGCTAACAAATGTAGGTTAAGAAAGCCACTTGTAAGTGAGATGTCAATTGACTTGCCATCAATTACCCAAGACTCTCCTGACAGCTTCGGATTTCCGTCATTGTCAAGATCTAGAGCTGCACCCATTGGCCGTTCCTTTTCAATGCAGCTGCCACAGTGGGCACAAAGATGTGATCCATTCTGCTTCACACCTGGTAGGAAATGACTCCAGATTGGGCCTTTGGGAGGAGGCATGGCTTTTCAACCCAGGGGAAGAAGGGAAATTTACAAGGATGAGAAAGAGAAAAATGAGAGAGCGGATACCTGGCAATCATTGGATTGCCTGTCCGTTTGTGGTAGACGTGGACTTGCACCCATCCTTTTGTGGTAGGCACTGACTCTCCTTTCAAACCTGATATGCCAGTCTCAATACATGTTTTTCTGACTCGGTTGTTATTAAGACTTCTTAAGGGTTATTAACCTTCCAGGTTGATAGTAAGGCTTAACATTAGAATGTAATTAAGGGTTAAACATTAATAATGTTTAACCCTTAGGAACAACAACCATTGTTGTGGTGGTGTATACTACAGCAAAATGCCCTGGATGATCCAGGACATTGTGAGCAAAGAATATTGTCCAATGATGCCCTGGATCATCCAGGACGTAGTGAAGATGAAGAATGTCAAGTCCAAAAAGTTTGGGCGGGATTCAAACTCCGAACAAAAATAATGGTTAGGTGACCTCAATCAGGTCCAGGTGCTTGGTGAAATTGCCTTCCACTTACAACAACCACCACAACTCCTTGCCCTCCACTACCCACTACAACAACCCACCACCACATCCCTAACTCACACGGATTATCTGCACCAGTTATCTCCTCCATTGTTTCTTCTGCTTTGTTTCTTCTGCTTGGGATTATCCCTAACAGTGGTCCAATCTCTCAATTGTCACTCCTCCTTCGTTTCTTCTGCTTGGAAGTATACCTCACAGTGGACCGCTCCCTCAATTATCCCTAGCAGTGACCTCTCTCTGTGCTAAATGCTCGTAGTTAATGAACATCCTGTTGTCCTGTCCTGCTACTGTATGTGCTTATTCTCAAAGTCTAAGCCAACATTCAGCTGATCTTTTTTCTCCAGAATGGTACCCCCAGCTTTTGACTATTCTATCAGAAGGGTTGTTGTCCAACATGGGTCAATATTCTACTCACCTGACTGCTCTTGGCCTGTCAATATCCCCCAAGAACCAGTTCATTCTAGCAATCCATTCAGGTGGCAGCATTTGGACGTCTCCATGTTTAAACAGCCCGTTTGGTGGGATCAAAACTGGGCATGGCAAAGCTTCATCCCGCTGGCGCTGTCTTTCCTCTTCGCGCCTTTTGAGCCTCTCTGAGTATACCGCCAAGAGATTCATCAATGAGGAAGCACTCCTTCAGGAAACGGAGGCAACCACAGATGCTAGGTTTATCGGCCACAGTCACTCCCCACACTGCCCCCTCTGTTCAATCTCAAGGTGTACCCGCAACTGTCAGAGAAACTTGGAGGAATTACAACGACTTCTTTGCTGCACACAAGAAGTGCCAGCAGGAGATGATAAAGCTGGAATCTGCTGTAGACCGTCAATGGCGCAAATCACGGGAGCAAAAGCTGGGCGTAGTTAACAATATATGAGTGGGAGAAGACCCAATTTTCTGGTGGCCTGGAGTTGTACGTCAAGATCAACAAAAAAGCAAACAAGACTGTCTTTCATAGCTACAGATCCCATCAGCAGCTGTTCAATGCATTCTCAAATGAGTGGGATCTCTGTGAAGACTTTCAGTTTGGGATTGTGGACAACACCTCCTACTCTGATGATGGGTACAACTCGGGCAATGACAATGTCTACCCAGTCAATGTGGTTTTCTAACCGCCTTTGGCTGCACCAATAGACATTGATATGAGCCAGAGTTGGTGTGAGTATTCCCAAGACCCTCTCAAAACAATGTCCCTTGTGTATGGGTACGTTCCGCACGCAGGTGTAAACAACATTCCTCCAATGTTCAGTTGGAAGAGAATGCTCAATTTCATGGTGTTTGTCAGAAACCTGGAAGAGCTCAATGTTGGCAAACCCGAGAGGAGTGCCATGATGAACTTCTTTGCAGCTGTGCTCAATGCCGTTGGTTCCTACAAATCAGACAAAGTCGTAGCCAAGAATTTCGAAAATCTTTCGCTCCTCTGACCTTTTTGTAATCTCTTCCCCAAAGTCAAATTCATGTCGCTGGGTTCTTGGTGTTCATTCCCCCACTGCAGCGCTCTACATTTGTCATACAATCTTGAAAACCCCATGGCACATACTATTGTGACTGGCACATTGCCTTCTTGACCGCAGTATTCCCTTCTGCACCCTACTGCCCCTGACCTGCAGTCCACAACAATTCGCCATCACTGAGCTGTACATGCCACAAAGTTATAGGCTTAGTGATCACACATTCACAAAGGCCGACTTTGATGTGGCAATGCGGGCTTGCCGGTCTGTTTTATCATCACCTCAGGGACGGGCGGGTTTGCTACAAGGTGGAACCGTTGTATGCATTGCAAGGGAGTACTTAAGCAAGGATGGGGTCTTGGGTGGTCCCTCAGTTGAAGTCACTGCACATTGAGTGGGTTACCTTGTGCTGTCTGATGACAACAACATCAACTTCTGCAATGACCAACTGACAGCCAACAAAGTCGCTATTATTTGCGGGACATACTCGCTTCATACGCGTAAGGATTTCTCTCCCTCTATTGCACTTTCTTTACTCATTTCATTTTATAGCGTATAAAGGTCAAGTCGCTGTGTGGACATGGTTTCCCCCTCTGGAAGCCTGGGTACACAATCACACTGGTTGCCACTGGCTTGATTGGACGGAGCAATGCAAGGATATCTTCCAGAAAATCCTGAACTGGCATTCACAACAGCACCGGCCAGCCACAATCAACCACCCATTGGCTCACCCATTTGCGCGGACAGAATATCTCACATATCTTGATCAAACACAATGATGTATGTTTGCAACAATTCATGGACGCAATGGTGCCAATTGGTCAATGTGCTTGAGTTGGTCTTTTATCACTACCTTGTCACTACCATACATAGTTCCACATTCCCATGTTTCTTGTTGTAGGGGTAGTTTCTAGCTTCTGTAACCATTGTATAGTCTTCTTGCACTAAATGACAATTGACTTGACCGCAAATACAGACGCCGCTTCCAGCAGTGACAATGAGCAGTGAGAAATAATATATTGACAGATGACAAATCAATCTGGCATGTATCTCTAAAGTTGCCGGACTGCAATCGTGTCGCAGCCTCTCTATAATCCGCCCATAACCTAGCCAAGGGGTTGTGAAGAGTTGTAATCAAGTTGCAACCAGAATGATCGGTTAGTCAGATTAGATTGAAGTTACATATGGCTGTAATCTTTTGTTTGATCGCAAACCTTCGCAAACTCCGCAATCACTGCATTACAACTCACGGGCCGAATCGCTGGTGTCCTTACCATACACATTAGGATGGCATCTTCGCCGTTGACAAGACCGCCCAGCTCACCGGCCGCACCAGCACCGACAACACCTTCTGCAGAAGTTGAATCAGAAATAATTGAATCATCGTTTACCTCTTCTACATCAAATGCTCAATCTGAAAACCCCGAAGCACCATCCACACCTTCCAACAAACTCACCAACGTAGTAGCCTATACAAACGCCCCCCGGGCTAGGACGGAGAATTCAACCAAGGACACGCTGATGGAGAACCAGGTGTATGAACGTTATAAACGGCTGGCACGGGATATTCAGCCCCGTCTCGTTGGTCCTATGCCGCTGGATATATTCTTCAAAGAATTTCTTCCAGAAACACAACCTTGTATGCCACCATCAGTACATGCTTTCGACGACGTTCCTCAACCAGAAGAATGGGGAGAGGAAAAAGAATTTGACGAAAAAGTCATGAACGTGCCACTTGTGAGTTGGCGATACTTCAGTCTATTCTCTGATATTTTACTTATCTTCTTTAGGTTAACGCACTGAACGGTAACGAAAGCCAGCCGCGATGCCCCGGAATCAAGTTTTTTAACACTGGTGATCGTCCAGAACACGTAAATGGATCCAAGATGGACATCTGTGGATATTTGGAGGGTGACGGACAGAACATCGCTTTGCCAGGGATTTCACAGACATTTGTGGAGATTAAGCTGATTGATTTCGCATGCGACGATCCCCAGCAGGATCCAAAGAACCCCGAGGAGAAACCCGAATTTCTGTTCAGTCATATCCCTAACCAGACTGACCTGGAGAGGGCGCAAGCAGGATTAGGGCAACAAGTGTCATACGCGACCGAAGTGTGCGCGCGGCAGCACCGGAACTTCCTATTTTCAATCTTCATCACACCTACGATTGCGCGTTTCCTTCGTTGGGATCGCTCAGGCGTTGTCGTCTCCGCATCCTTCAATTATAGGACTAAACCTTCAACCCTTTGCGATTTTCTCTGGAGACTTGGCAATATGACCCACGAACAGCGAGGTGCCGATATCTCCGTGACGAAGGCCAGTAAAGATGAAGAGAAGATATTTACCGAGGCGATCAGGACCCATATCAAAGCCCAGTTAGGGAACGAATATAAACAAATAGAGGACGAACTCAAGCGACACTACGAACGAGGGAGAGTTACCAAGATCCCTGTACGGAAATGCATGAGCGTCAAACCCGTGTCTGCTGATGCCGAGCTTGAAGGTGACAATGCTGTCGCGGTGGGAGACCTTGTTCGTACCGCAGATACAGAACGCCAAGTCGGCAAACAAACTGGGGCAACTGATGGAGAGAAACCTGCTCGGAAAGCGGAGATCAAGGAGATTGTAACATTCAACGAGGCTGCGGAGATGACAGAATTTCTGGTTTCTCGTCCCGTCATGAGCCCCCTATCTCTAGCGTCTCGCGGGACCAGAGCTTACTGGGCCGTGCATGCCAAGAACAAAACTGTCCATTTTCTCAAAGATGCTTGGCGTACAGCTTTGGAGGATTTGGAGGTTGAAGGACGAATTCTAGAGAAGATAGCGGCCGCGCAGGTGCGGAATACACCAACCGTCCTTTGTTGGAGCGACGTTGGCCCTCAGGGTAATCCTGGTGCGTTTTTTTTCCGGCTTGCCCGCTTATTTTATGGTAATTGCTTTGCTGACATCTATACGCTAGCCTATAGCACAGTGACATCTCGCTACAAGGGCAACACTGACTGGAACAAGCATTGGCAAAGCGAGGAGAGGCTAAAGAAGATACGATTAACGAACCGCGTTCATTATCGGCACGTTACGAAAGAAGCAGGATATACACTCGAGCAAATGGCAGGAACCCTAGAGCTACTCAGAGGCGCTCGAGACGCATTTCAAGGTAACCTTTTTTCCCCCTCTCACCAGCCCTATGGTCTGTGCTTATCAATATACGCACCAGCTTTATGCGACGCTCATAGCCGTTGCAATCGTTTACATCGCGATGTTAGTGCTTCGAACATCATTTTGTACACCGATGCAGAGCACCCATATTCTGAAAGGAAGGCCATCCTTGTCGATTGGGAGTTATCCTGTGAAGATATAGTGGGTCCAGCAAGAGATCACTGGCGATCGGTGAGACTTATTATCTTGGTATGTACGTTGCTAATATCATCGCAGGGAACCTGGGCATTCATGTCCATCAATACCATCATCCGGGGAGTACGCCCTCATCATATATGCGATGACATAGAATCCCTGATCTACGTAGTTTTCTACTGCGCGATTCACTTCCTTCCATGGATCGAGTCCTACGACATCCACCATCATCGTAACCTTCTCAATAGATTCTTCAATGATTATTCTAAGACAGGAATTTTCGCTGCTTCTGGAAAAAGACTCAATCTGTATACCTCGGTGGCGTTCAAGTCTGTCTCAATTGACAAGGTCTCAGCCTGGCTCAGCGAAACTCCTCCACACATAATGCGTTATCTCGACGCAGAACCAGCTGATAACGTCATCAAAGCTTACACCCCCCTTTTTGAACGCGATAATTCATATTGGATGACCCTTCACAAAATGAACAAAGAGCGCCACAAACCCCCTTATCAAGGCCCGGACCTCGAACTGCATTGTGGAACAACTTCGCTTTCTGCACTCCAGAAAAGCTCGGGAATATCAGCTCCCTTAAATGTGAAGAAGAGGGATGTTTCGTCTGTAGACGATCCGGATGAGGGGTCCGCTGGCAAACGGCGAAGGAATGCCGAGCTACCCGTTGCCGGAGCCTCAGAACTTAGGAGAAGTTCGAGGATCAAGCATTTACCTCCAAAGTAATTGCAGTGTCCAGACAAGATATCGGCACAACTTTCGGATTCAAACTTTCAATGCCCGAGATACCCTTGATGACTTTCGACAAAGGTTGTCATTCGATATAACCGTGGATTGGCAGATGTGTATGTGTGCATGTATTGACCTAAATAAACAAGTAAATACTCCAAGAAATACAATGAATGCTTGACTGGAAAGGAATCGAAGTGATTCAAAGCAAATTCAAAGTGGTCTACAATTACATAGTGACGGCTCGAGGCAACCTCGAGTGCCGGAAAAGCCATCGAGCTGGCGCCGTGCCTGCTGGAGCTCGCGCATGCGGACTTCGACGCGATGTCGCAGGCCGCTGCCGCCAGACTCGCCTCGGCCCTTTCTGTGCTGGCGCTTGATTGTGGCGAGGCAGTCCTGCGACTTGATCTTCACGCCATCCGCATGCGCCCGTTGCACATGTCGCCCCTCCCCAGATTCAAGTTCAGCTCCTTACACTACTTCCAATGTCCATAGCTCCTCGTTCGTCTCCTCCTTAATCTGGTAGCGTATGTACATCGGCAGGATCTCATTCGCGAATCATCCAGCAAAGGACCACTTTTTGATAAAGGGTATCTCATGCATTAAAAGTTTGAATACAAGAATTGTTCCGACATCTTGTCTGAACACTGGAATTACTTTGGAGGTACTTACCTCGGATTCTTGACTTTTCAGTTTGGTCATCTGCTTTTGACAGTTCTCCGGCGTTTGCTCGGGGACTCCGCATCCGCATCGTCAACAGACAACACATCCCTCTTCATCAAATTTCCTACAGTCGATGAGTGCTCCGATGAATCCCTGTTGCTATCTGCTCGCGCGCAGAAAGCGAAAGTTGTTCCACGTTGCAGTTCGAGGTCCGGGCCTTTGTAAGGGAGTTTGTAGGGCTCTCTGTTCTTTGCGTGAAGGCTCATCCAATATGAATTATCGCGTTCAAAAGGGGGGTGTAAACTTTGATGACCTTATCAGCTGGTTCTGCGGCCTGTTTCAGACGAAGATAATGTTTCGCGCGTGGAAGAGTTTCGCTGAGCCAGGCTGAGACCTTGTCAAATTGGACAGAGTCGAACCACAACGAGGCATACAGATTGGCTGTTTTTCCAGAAGCAGCTTGTTTTCTTGACAGAGAACAATCATTGAAGAATTTATTGATAAGGTCACGATGATGGCCGATGTTGTAGGACCCAGTCCACGGAAGGAAGTGAATGGCACAGTAGAAAACTACATAGATCAGTGATTCTCCGCCCGCATCATATCTGCGATGACATGATGGACAGGAATACCCTGCGATGATTAGCAACGTACATGCAAAGATAAAGAAGATAATAAGCCTCACCAATAGCCAGTGATCTCTTGTGTATCTTCACAGGATAGCTCCCAATCGATAAGGATGGCTCGCCTCTCAGAGTATATGTGACCTGCATCGGTGTACAAAATGATGTTCGAAGCACTAACATCTTGATGTAAACGATGGCAAATGCTATGAGCGTCACGTAGAGCTGGCGTATATTGATAAGCACAGACTATAGGGCTGGTGAGAGAGAAAAAAGAGACCTTGAAATGCGTCACGAGCGCCTCTGAGTAGCGCTAGACTTCCTGTCATTTGCTCGAGTGTATATCCTACTTCTTTGGTAACTTGCCGATAATGAACGCGGTACGTTAATTTTGTCAAATTTAGCCTCTCCTCGCTTCGCCAATGCTTGTTCCAGTCAGTGACGCCCTTGTAACAAGCTGTCTCTGTGCGATAAGCTAGTAGATAGAAGTTAGCAAAGCAATTCATAGTGTACGAGCGCATATGTCCATCTAGTGAACGTGTCTATATTCACCTCAAGTCGATAGAGGCCGACGACTTCAAGCTAACACGATACCCTCCTCGACGAAATTGGATTACGTGGCTTACCTTTACTTCTTGATTCCCTCATTCTCTCCTCATCTCGTCCTAAATGTTCTCTCCGCATTCGCCTTGCCCCTCGCTATCAATTACCTCCGGTAAGTGTTTCGTACATAACTTATATGACGACCGACGGCTTACTTGAAGTTCAACTAGCGTTGCCCAACGCCAATTCTGACCGCTCTCACCCACTCACATGTAATTCCTCGCATCGTTATTAACGTTGACCGACTCCATTTTACGGCGCACCAAACCCCGGAGCTGCTATACCTCAAGGTAAGTCATAGCTTCCGATTCGATTATAAGAACTCACTCAATTGGATGCAAGGTCAAGCAAGTACAGAAGTAAGTACAGTCGATCTTGAGGTAATAAAAATGTATGGCCTTAGTACATAAGTACTGTCAAACATATGTACCACCTCTTCTAATGTTGAGTATCCAGCCTACATGAGAATGAAATTAGCATTCTCTTAGTCAGAATTAGTGTCAAGGTTGTGTCGGGGGTTCCCCAAGGCAAGAGTAAATAGAAGTTGAGGCAAAGATGCTTTTGTTGTGTGGCAGCTCCTGCTGCCCTTAAGTACTTCAACCTGTGGGGCCGCCCCACCAACACTCCACCAGTTGCTCCATGGCTTTTTCTGAGGTAAACGTCATAGACAAAGACATACAAGTCTATGTTAAGCTTGTGTTAAGTTCATGTGGACTGAGGTGCAGCTGAGGTGAACTGTGCTCTCCTTGAGCAAGCATGAGGATGAGAAAGTTGGAGAATCACAATGACTTACATGAGCGGACTTGGTGTCAAGGAAGGTGGATACAAGCTGACTGCACAATATCAGCTTGTGCCATGTAGCTGATAGATGCCACCCGGCTATCACGGTTTGTGGTGTGTTGATATAATGTCAAATGCCCCACTCCAAGCAAACCAATGATCATGCATCAGTTGAGTTAGCGGTCTCAAGACCAATCACCAAACCACCGTTTTTCCGACAGAGCATAAAGCGAAATGAAAATGAGGTCGCGGCACGTTCGAAATGGTGGCAAAGATGTTATGACAATAGGTTTATGCTCAATCACTGAGTTGTGGAAAACGAGTGAGCCCGGATTACGTGCCGCAGCGGAAGGCTGGCCGCAGTCTGAGATGAGGACGAGGTGAATATCTGCCATCTTCGCATGGAACAGCCCTGGCATCCATACACCCCATCCAAAACCCGTATAACCTCATTCATGCAGTGTTGTGCGGGCAGTACCCACGGGTACCAGGTACAAGTACCCGTGTACACCGACCTTGCTACACAATTAATTGGTTGGCTGCGGAGTAAGACACGAATTCTTGCTCACCTTCCACTTTCTGTACTACGGGTGGTTCTAACGCGGTGGACCGCTCATTATGTAGCCTATCGACGACTCCTTTTATTATATCCATCCTTAAAAGGCATTGTCCTTTCTGATCTTACAAAACCCGAAGCTGAGAAGGTCCTCGTCTCCGGTGATTCCGCAGCAAAGAGAAAAGCAAGGGAAATGGTTACCATAATCGAAAATCCATCCTTCTGGCATAGTATAGCATTGTAAGTTTAATCTATTTTTGGATTTTTTCATACTGATGCAATCTTGTTTAGAACCTCAGTAAAATTTAGCTTTAACTTTTGGAAAGTACTTTCACTTTTGCGTATCTTTTTCTTTTCCACTTGACTTTTGCCGGTCTTTATCTTTCCAAGTATACTTTTCGTGCACTTTGGCAAAGTAAGTTTACTTTCACATGCCTTTTTCACTCCGCTTGACCTTTGACCATCTTTTTTTTCCAGCAATACTTTTTGTGGGCTATGGGCTCAACTTTGGCCGTGATGACTTCTTTGCAGGTACATTAGAATGCTATTTCATAGGAATGGTGGTCGGCGCATTTATTTACATAAAAAGATTTGAACGCATGGAGAGATTGGGAAGGTGAAATTTTCTGGGGAAGGAAGGTGGGACCGCCAATCCCAATTAAATGAGCAGCACAAAGGATAGGATTGATATGAACAATGGTACAAATTCGGCGTAGAGAGCAAATATAAATATTGGGTCGTACAATCCACATGCCGGTGTTGGGGCATGGATAGTGATTAAGAAGTCCGGGCTTGGGCCAGGCCTCAACGGGCCTGGGCTCAGTCAAAGTCAAGCCCAAGCCCTGAGCCCGATTAGATTCGGGCCTGGGCCGGGCTTGGGCTCAGGCCCGGGCTTACTTACTAATAAAGACAAGTACCAAAGTGTTATGAATGACACAAAGATTAGATTCGATTGGCTAGCTACTCTACTACAATACTCTCCTCCTCCTCCTGCTCACGTGCAATCCGAGCCTCCTCCTCCATCTCAGCATCCTCCCTGTCCACCTCTTCCATCTCCCAGTCAGCTGTTGGATCCCTATCACGGAAGATAAGGTCAGAATTGAGAAGCGACTTCAAAATTTGAAGTGCTTCAACAATGTCTGCCTTCAGTCGGTTGCGGCGTTTTGAAATTGTGATCCCTGCAGCTGAAAATGCACGCTCACTGGACACAGACGATGCCATAATGGCAAGGTAGTCAGCAGCAAGTGATGCCCATGTTGGAAGTCGTCGGGCATTCAGCTATTGTCAATGAACATTAGAAGTGGTTGAATAAAACAATAGAAACAAGACGTACCCCCCACCAGTTCACAACAGACTGGTCATTGTCAAGCTCATCATGTCCATCAAGATATTTGTCAAACTCCTTCCTCCATGGCTCAGAGGTGGAGAGAACTGGAGGAGGAGTGGGAGCAGTACCAAAGTCGTCATCAGAGTCGTCAAGAGAGAAGTCAAGGGTTGTCTTGGAAGACGAGTGATGTAGGGGACGGGAGGTGGGTGCCACCACATTGTTGGCATGGAGATGCTCCCATTGTTCAGCAAACTGACAAATGGAAACTGTTAGCAACAATAACAAAGGAAATTGAAAGAAGAAAGAGGAAGAAAAGGGACGTACAATTTCTTCAACACATGATTTCACATCAAGTTCCTGCCTTGCTGCCCACTTGTCGCAAAGTGATGGGTTTTGAGGCTGGGGTCAAGGACCATGGCCATGTTGTAGGCAGGTACGCTAGAGGTCTTGTTGTAATAAGTAGAAATCTTTGCAAGACCAGCAGCAAGAGCATCTTTGTGAGCAGCAAATTGGGGCTGTGATGATGCTTCAGTCCATGCAGTGTGAAGTTGAACAAGTGCTGGGATTGCTTTTGAAAGCACAGGCTCAGTCTCTGATGAGAACAATTGTTGGGCATCATTGGCAAACTAATCAAATAGTGAGAAGGTGAAAGAGAAAAGATTAAAGTGGCATACCTTAAGAACTTGAAGTGTCCGCTTGACACACTTCCATTCCTCATCAGAGACCTGAAGTGCAAGAATGGACGCCTGCTTTGAGACCGGTTCATCAGCAGCAACAGTGAATATAAACTTGTTAATGAAGGGTCAAAGATCATACGCTCGCTTGAGCATCGCATAACTGCTTGACCATCTGACCTTCATGTCCAGAATGAGGTTCAGCGGCAGCTTGACCCCATCCTTTGACTGAAGCTGCTTGAGCATCTCAGTACGTTTGGCAGATGACCGAGCCTGAGTAGGGTGAGAAGGATGAAATGGTACCAAAAAGCAAGCATGTACCTTCACAGTGATGACCCGAATAAGCCCAACCTCATCCCTTCCAACACTGATCTCACCATCCCCTCCATTGATGTCAAGCTGGGCTGCAGTCTCCTCAACCTCAGTGGTGGCTGTGTCAACATTGAGATGAGGTGTCTTGCTGTAGGTGGCAAGCACAGCTTGGGTTGCAAGATTGATGATGTGGGCTAAGCATCTGTAGAATAGATGAGTTAGTGATGGAGAGAAAGGGAAGAACAAATGACTTACCGAATATGACGAGTCCTTCTATCCCATTTTGGAGTACCAGCATGACGACGATGCTTGTTGTTTGTCAGTCGATCCTCAAAGAACTTCAGCATAGTGATGTTGTTTGACGCATTGTTGCACGTCACCCAACCAACCTAGGTTGACATGAGATAAGTGGAAGAAAGAAGCAGTGAAGGGGGAAATACCTGGTGGGCGATTTGATAACGCTTACATATCTTGTAAAGCGCATTGCCTAGACGCTTGCCATCATGGCAAGCATTGAGCAGAGTGAATCTGAGAAGGGCTGAGCGTAAACGCCAGTCATTAGAAGAAACCTCCTCTATCCAGTGGCCAGTGACAGCCATGTACGTGTCACGGTTGCCAGCTTGCCACACATCAGTAGTGAGACTGACATCCCCCTTGACCTTTGTACTCTGTATCATATGAGGAGATGAGAAAGAAAGAAAGAATAAATGAAAGGATGATAATTACATTGAATAGCTTTGACATCTCTTGGACATTTTGATGGAAGCGATCAATAATGTCTTCACGGGTGGCCTGAGTAGTCGGAACATTGATGGTGTCAGCAGTAGCACGAGACGCAAGTGCAATGAGCTCAAGAAACCGAGGGTGTGAGATAGCCTCAAGGGGCTAGGGGTGTTGACACAAAATGAGAAAGTGAATCAAAAAAATACATAATGAGGGGCACATACCTGGTTGGTATCAATCAACCAGTCCTGGGCAGCTCGACGGAACGCCTCCAAACTGAATTTGGCAGCAGGCGCAGCACGCTCGAGGACCTCAAACTGCCCATCAAGGGTCCCCTGGACAATGCCCGCCGCTTCCGCCACTGCCGCCGCCTTCCTTGCCTTGACATCCTTCGGGAGCTTGGATTCAAAGCCTGTCTTCTCACAGTACTGGTTGTACTTGGGGTGATGGTGGCGTTCGATATGTCGACGAAGGGTGGATATCTCATTTACAATATATGTACTACAAATAGTTAGCGAGCATAAATAACAATCGAAAAAAGCGATGTACGGCTCATTTTTACAATATCGGCACTTCCAATACTTCCCCTCACCCTTCCCCTTCTTCTGCATCGGGTCTCCAAAGAACGCAGCAACGTCAGCTGTCTTGTCCGTCTTGCGATGCTTGGGGATGTGGGCAAGGGTGTCATCGTCATCAGACCCAGACCCAACGAGTGAGATGGGTGCCGATTGGGCGATAAAAGGGGCGTGTGCTGCCGTTACGATGATGTCATCGTTGTCGTCCTCAACGCGGGCGCGTTTTCGGCCACAAGCAGGACGGGGCTGCTGATTGTCGTTGTCGTCCTCATCCTCGATGGTCACAGATGCCTGGCGCGACCGAGAACGGGACCGAGACATTGCACGAGCACCGGTGCAACACGGAGGGCGAGAGCCAGCGCGAGAGCCGGCACGAGAGGGGGGGACAGAGCCTGTGCAAAGGGGGGGGAAAAATCGAAGTCAATAAAGAAAAAACGGACAAAAACGGACAAGTTCTTACCAATGTCGTCAGCGTGTGCACCTCGGTGGAGCGTAGCCTCGGGCTCTCCGGCACGAGAGGGGGGGACAGAGCCTGTACGAAGGGAGGGGGAAAAATCGAAGTCAACAAAGAAAAAATGAACGAAAACGGACAATTTCTTACCATTGTCGTCAGCGCGTGCACCTCGGAGCGTAGCCTCGGGCTTGCCGGCACGAGAGGGGGGAACAAAGCCTATGCGAAGTGAGAGGAGAAATTCGAAGTCAACAAAAAAAAATGAACGAAAACGGAGTTCTTCTTACCAGTGTTGTCAGCCCGTGCACCTTGGTGGAACGTAACCTCGGGCTCGGCGGCGTTGTCAGCGGTTGCAAGACGCACGCTGGGTTTGCCAACGTGTTTGCCTTTGCCGAGAGCGTGGTCGATTTCGGATGCCATGGGAGATTGCGAGAGGGAGATTGCGAGGAGATTGAAGATTGCAAAGGAGTTGTGCAAGATTACATAAGAGTTTCGGTATTCAAAAAAAATGTACTTGCACGCCGAAAAGCCGGGGCTCAGGCCCGGGCCCAGGGCTTCAACAATCTCAAGCCCAAGCCCTGAGCCCGGCCCGGCCCTTTTGCGCTTTGTTAAAAGTCCCGGCCGGGCCTGGGCTTCGCGGGTCGGGTCGGGCCCGGCCCAAGGGCTCAGGCCCAGACTTAAGAATCACTAGGCATGGAGCATCCCCAACTGCTTTGAACCATTGTACGAAAGCACATGAATACTTCTTGTTGTTGTGATAAAATGAAAGAAAAGTTTGGACTTGCGCAACGCCTATTGCACAAAATCCCACCTCCTCAGCATCCTTAGACACAGTCATGGTGTGCGTCCCCACGTTTCCAGGAGGGAGCTGCACGGATATATTCACGATGCATGCCGCCCATTCCGGAGAGATCACTGGGAGCATGATAAAGAGCTGATGCTGAATGATAGACATTGATGCATAGAGTCCAGGAGATGAGTGGGCATGCGTCAAGCTCAACATCCATGCCAAAAACATCGGAGTTAGGGTTTTCCTGGTCATAAAGGAAGCATCGAATATGTTCCTCTAGCTGCGGCAGGCCAAGGTGTTGGGACAGATGGGCAAGTGTTTTAGGGTACCCCCGAGCTGTAGAAGTCTTTAGTTGTACCCTTGTATCAGTCTCAATACACGCACCGGCATGTCTGGGTAGACAAACATCCCCTTCCGAAGTCACTCCCTCAACATCCTCTGCATCTACCTCCTCCACAACTACCCCTTCCGCAAGTTCTTGTGCATCAGAATGAACTTGAGGTATTGGCCGTCGTCCCGGAAGCGGGTTGCCTTGGGTTGAGTTGAGCATACCCCAAGATTCAAAGTCGATATGTGTGGCAGCCATCTTATTGATCCGTTGATTTGTTAAAAGCATCTCACCAAGTGGATGGTTTCTACTCAATTGACGCCATGGTTGCTTGACGGCTTTGATGTGCTTAGACTTGGTGATGGAGGAACAAAGTCCATTGGGCGCCCCAGACATCTGAATCATGAGGCGATAGTGAACAAGAGCATGTTGACGGGGAAGTAAAAAGTTGTCCCAAATTCCCAGCTCGATAAAAATCTGATGATGGAAGCGGCTGACGGCATTGTCAATTTGATCCAGGACATCTTTGTCGATTTGAGATCGCCGGACTAGGTAGCAGAAGTTCAAGAAGGCGGAAATTGCATGAAGCATGCCCTCGGGGACAAGTCTAGCAATAGCTGGCAAGAAAACCTTCATTAACACTGTTGAGTCATCACCTGTCCATCATTGCTTAAAGCCACGGCCCTCTGGGAAGCGATGCAGACCTGCAAAAGGAGGAGCTGCAGCAATCCTATTTGAGTTGCGTCAGGTCAAGTTTGCTCAGATGCAATGCACAGACTCGGGATTACCTTCGATCCATCTCAGCTATAAGCCGGGTTCTGTTTGGCTGAGTTTTGAAGTATTCCCCAACCCAACTGACAATATGGCCCTTGAATGTGCCTTTGATTATCTGGTGGAGGAGATTGGGGGACAGAAGCTCATGAATATTTGCACGAGGAAAGTGCATAGTGAATGGCTAAGTAACAGATTAATACACGGTGTTGACCAGTTAAAGGGATCACTCGAAGACCTACCATAACATCAGGTACAATTCCGTAACCATCCCACAGCTTTTTCCCGCCTTCTTTGCCGACCGCATCCATGAGAGCACGGGTGTGTTCTGGTGAGCGCTGTATAGCATCGTCAAAATCATGGTCCAGTTTTGAACAATGCGATGTACATCTGGATAATTTTATCATTCAATAATCATATAAGAAGTCTTAGTTGGATTACAAAAACCTCGGACACCAGCCTGAAACAATACACGCCAAGAGAGCTTGTTCAGGATAGTCGGCAATGTAAGGACCAATCCCATAGATTACTCAACGGTAATGCCCATCACCACACCGCGTTACTCTAGGCTTTGACATCCAAGGCTTGAGAGGCGTCAAGATTTGGGTGAGTGATGAATGAAAAAGCTGGCAACAAAATTTTCGAAAATTGGCACTGTCCTGTTCATGTTGCTCGGCTAGAAAAAAATAAATCAGAATTTGAAATTGACAAAGAGGTACTCGT
Organism: Crassisporium funariophilum; assembly: GCA_014925845.1. NCBI lineage: Eukaryota > Fungi > Basidiomycota > Agaricomycetes > Agaricales > Crassisporiaceae > Crassisporium > Crassisporium funariophilum. The sequence continues at coordinate 301,537 of JACGCL010000013.1, forward strand.
CCTACTCTTAGCACTAGTGGCTACCATATTTTCATATAACTAAGGCAATTGGAATGAAAGCATATCTATAATGCTTAGGATTTTATGAAAGGCCTTTCATTGCTTTGTCTGTATCTTTCATTCATGCAATATTTTACTCCATTTCATAACTTTGCTGGATAATTTCATTAACAATTTCATATCTTTTCATTGTGATTTTCTAACCCTTTTATTGCATTTCCCTGTGAATTTCATATCATAATAAAAGAAATCCTTTCTTTGCAATTTAATGTGATTATGTAATACAATCATGTGACTTCTAAAATGCCTTTTCCTTGCATCTGCACTAGGGTTGGGTAAGTAATTCAGAGAGCTGGTAAGTTACCGTAAGTTACCGTCAAAGATTTCTCCTCCTCAGTGGGGGGGGTGTAACTTACCGTAACTTACCAAGTCATGTGATGTATGTGGTCGGACATCAGTGGGGCTCCGGGTCGACGGGTCCAAACTGTTTCCCTCACATTTGACTTCACGAAGCAACTAGGAGTAAGTAGATTAAATGTACGAGTACATAGATCAATCAATGGAGGCATGTACTAGTCAAAATCCATGGAAAAGTCGTTGTCATCGTGTTCAAGTATAGCAGATTGAGCCTTCTGTTTCACCTTTTCGTCCTTGACCCCAGGTAATCCCTCAGCTGATACACCCCTCTTGTCGGCTAGGAATGTCTTGAGGTAGGCTGATTTCAGATTAATAGGTGAAGATTTTTCCGCCTCAAGAACCTCTGCAGAATCAAACTTATCCCCCACTTCATCCAGCCATGAATCATCCTCCTCCTCGTCGGGCAATTTTGAGTCCTTGGTCTCTTTCTTGGCAAAGATCTTGTTCTTGAGATTGTGAAATTTGATAGTTGGCCGAGGTGTTGAGGTTTTGCGAGCCTGGAATGAATTAGAATGGTGCTTGTGGTTCATTTAGATCAAGGACTCGGAATTTTGCACCTTGGCTTCCGTGCCGTAGTACTGCCGCACTTTCGTCCGGGCAGTCATCTGCACCACACTTGTTTGCGAGCGCAGGGCCGGGGTAATCCATGTAAAAGCCGAAACTGTTTGTTCTTCTGCCATTGAATTGACACGAATAGCAAATACTTTTATTGCTAGAATCTGGTAATTATCAAGATGTTGAGTAATGAGTGGCCAGCAAAAAGTCTAACACAGACTCGTCTAACACAGACTCACCGGAAGAATTTGGGCATGGTCACTCCCTTGAAGTGTTTCCCACCATGTAATGGTAGCCCGTTTGCTGTTGATTCTCTGGTTGATTGGATACTGTTGGCGTGCATACCTCTTCATTTCATTGAGGAGAATCTTCTTGAACTCTTTGGCGCGGCCTTTCCAACGAACCAACTCTTCATTAGTTCCATGTTGGATTTCCTTTTGAGCGGCCTCGACGAGATATATGGTGACCTTTTTGAACGTTGAGGTGTGAAGAATGTCCTCCATTCCGGAACCCGGGGCTGGAGGAGGTAAGTCCTTGCAAAAGAGGTCTGACTGAAGGTAGACTAGATATATTTTTGTTATTAAAACTCTCTGAACTCGGAGAATTTACAATTTACAATGTACTGGGGTTTAAGTATGCACCAGCGAGATATAGGTCTGCGCTTGTGGAGAAATTCCCATCCCCAAAAATCTGGTTATGGCGTGAATTAAGAATTCCAAGAATTTGTTCACGAACAAGTCCAGGAAAATCCTTATCGTCCACAACGTCATTTATGGCCCATATCATTGCATGCCAAAATAGATAGACATCACCGACAGTAGCTTCATTGGCTTCAAGACATGTTAAAGCCTTCAATGCAGGAGTGCCAACTTTGATGAGCTCGGAGAGCTCAATTTTGAATTCGACGCTTTTGCGGGCCATAGGGCAGAAATACTGTCCGAGATCATCCTAGAGAATTATTTAGCACCTGTAAAGCAATCAAAAACAAAAAATGCACCCCAATATCAAATTTCTTGTGTTCTACAACCTTTTTGATAGCTGGAAGGTTCTCTTGCAATGCCCATGCAGCCATAACAATGGTGCCGAATTGTGTTTTCCCAATAGACGTCAGTCCTCTCCCGATTCCGCATTCAACATGGGCCAGCTCGAGCTCTGCAATAGCTGGGTGAGACTTGTGAAACTTGGTAATGGTGTTGCGCATGACAGTGGTTGTGTCCTTGAAATATACGAGCTTGACAATATCTTTAATCGTGTTGCTGATAAAATGAACAATGTCGGGTAGATTAGATATTGTCGGAATTTCGGCAACAAGTAATTCTCGAGCAAGCCTTGTATTTCCAGTACTGTCGCTCACAATAGCACTCATCCAAGAGTGACCAACCCAATCAATGACCTTAGTACACTGATTAGAATCCAAGTTTAGGAGTACCGGACCGAACATACCTCAAGGAGATAGTCTTTGATCCAGACAGCCATGTGAGACACAGCCGTTGCTTCTCAAACTTCTATTAAATACACCTTTCTCCCAGACGGCGACATCGTGGACATATGGATTGTCCAGAATGCGTCCCTTCCTTGTGTTGTCCCTCCGTCACACAAAACAGTGATGTTGTGCTGAGTCTTCAGGTAAGCAAGCTGGATTTCACTGATGGTTTCTGCTTCTCCAATAATATGAGATTCCTCCAGTTTGGCACTCGAAGCTGGGAAGTAGCTTGGGTCCGCGTAACAAAAGAGCTCTTTCCACACATCAAGGTCAGTTATGTTGGTAGGGATACCAGAGACGCAGATGAACTTGACAACCGCAAGGTCCAACTTCTGGTGTTGCTTGTGCCTTCCAAGCTTCTTTGCATCCTCAAACCAGCCTGTTTGCATAACCTTCCGTTTCTTCACGGCGACAACTCGCATGACTTTGCCTTCAGTTTTGCTACTTAGCTCTTGAATGCTGGTTGACTCGGGGTCATCAACCGGAAGCTTTTGAGAAGGGGCCTGCATTGCGAGATATGCTTTTGCCCGCTTTTGTAAGTCTCCTGATAACTTGCTGCATCCTGATGCATGCCGGACAATTTGCTGAAGGTTTCGGTTTGCATAGGTTCTTCCGCAGCTGAGACCAAGACATCAACAGAGGTTTTTCGGGGCAAGCAACATGGTAACATTGTTGAACCAGGTCAGTGACCAGTGTATTTGCTGGTTGTCCTTTCCCCATGGCTCCGGATTTTGATGCCTTCTTGACGTTGATAAGGTTTGCCAGATCCACCGTTATGGATTCGTCATCGCCCTCACTTCCCCTCAAACTTTGCTCAGAATCAGACACATTGTTGTTACTGTCATCAAGTTTGTGCTCCTCGAATTTCTTTCTTGATGAATTGGGTTCCAACCCTGAGGGCGTTTTTGTTTCGGTTGCCGAGTATGTTACGCAAAACATTTTCGGTATGTGAGGTTCAGACTTTTCCTTTCCCTTCCCGCTTTCTTTCTGCTTTGCTTTGCCCTTTTCCAAGGCGCTCTTTGTTTCTGTCTTTGCCTTTTTTTTGATGCCCGCCTTTTCCTCTGTAGGATGAAATGATGATGCGGACGCCATCAATGTATGCACCTGTGTATTACTGCCAGACAAAATCATGCAAGGGTCCTTCAATGAATACTGTGAGTCATTTTTTGACTTCGGTTTGACTACGACGACCTGTACTTACCCGCTTTTTAAGCAAATCAATTGCCTTTACCAACATATCAATCCTCGCAAGTGTACATGAAGGTCCATTTGATAGCAGTTGTATTGATGGGATAAAGTGGTGTGCAAGGGCGTTGATTGTAAGAACAGAGCAAGAAAATATGTCTGTTTGGCGGGTGATAGGTAGTGGCCGGAAAGTGAACGGGTTGGTAAACAGTAGACCAAGCCACCATTCCATGACACTAACAAGTTCTGGTGGGGGATGGTCTCCCATAGGGTTGCCATATTGTAAGGTGCGTTCTGGTATATCAATAACGAGAGCACACCAATGATTGCTTGGAGTTTCTTGACCTTCTGGGAGGATAGCTCCATTTTGGGTTAAACAGACAGTGATTGCAGTGCAGGCAACTGGAAGTGCACCTCCTTTCAAGTCATCGCCAAGTTTTTGAATGAAGTTAGTTGAATGGTGGGTGTGGTACACATCCTTATGGAAGCGGTATGCTGACAGGAGCTTTTGAAAAAAGTTGCTTGACTGCACTGATGCGTGAAGTTGATTTGAAACAAGTTGGTCATTGAGAATGGCCGACATTGTGTCCATTTGTGGAGTCTGCAACCATTCCTCTGAGCAGAACAAAGCAAGATCGTGCATGTCAAGAGCGTTCTTTAACTCTGGGTCCGGGGAGTGATAATTCCATGGGATGTCCCTAAGTAAGTCAATGACTTGAGGACTCTGCTGCTGCTTTAACCACGATATTGCAGGGTTCCAATTATTCTTCTCCTCGATAACTGTATGAGCCTGGCTCCAATATTCCAGGACCCAGAATGGTAGCCTGACAACGTCAGAAGTTGCGCTAGAAAGTGGATAAACAATGGATTTGGATTTTTCTTCCTTGTTCTCCTCATTTTTGGCCAAGTTCTTGAGTCTTTCTTGTAACATCCTCACATCCATTGCTGTTGGAACAGCTAAGGCATGTAAAAATGCAACATGTTCTTCACCTGTGATTCGGCTGCCAGTTTTTGAGAAGAGTTTGGTGTCTGGCATAGCAAGCAGGTTTGGCGCAGGCTTTTTGCTTATGGAAATGGTGAAGCTGACAAGGTCGACTACATTGAGATCATCTTGAGGAAGTAGAACCTCAGCTATCCCTGGTGGAATACCCATTATAAGGCTGTAAGCTATGAGTCTAGTTGCTGTGAGGATCTCGAGGAAAATATTTTGGGTGCCCGGAGGGCCGGCAAATTGAGCAAACCAATTGGCAATTCTGCTGGTCAATCCAAGGTCAATCCAACTCAACTCTTAACATCTAATGAATTCTGACTGATACAACGGAAATAGATGATATCAAGAAGTGTTCAGACTATAAAAAGGTATAGTATGTAGTCCATGTTATACTGGTCGCTCACTTTTCTCTGAGCCGTGGGCAAGCACGTGATGTGGTAACTTACCAGCAGAAACAGTTCCCTCAGAGGGGTGGTAACTTACCTTAACTTACCCAGTAACTTACCGGTAAATTAATCGCCGGTAAATAAATAACATTTATTTACCCAACCCTAATCTGCACCTCAAATACCATCATATTATGGCCTCAAATCCAAATTATTTCCTAAATGGGGCCCACCACCTGCTGCACAAGGGCAAACATATATAAATATTAATTATTAATTTAATCAAGATTAATCTACCAAATAAACATATGAAATAGCTCCCTATAATCATTGAAATAGAAATCCAAGAAATTACTAGGCAAAGTTATGAAATTCCTATGAAAATCACAAACACAAGTTATGAAGTGGCAATGAAATATCCAGCAAAGAGTTATGAAATTGCTGGCCTAAAGTTATGAAATTTCCCTGGCAAAAGAATGAAAAGTTCAATGAAATTGCAAAATGAATCTCAATGAAATATCAAAGATAGATATTTCATATATCATAGACAAGTTATGAATGAAAGATTTAGACAATTGAATGGATATTTTTCTTTCATAAAATCCTAAGCATTATAGATATGGGGCCCAAGGCAATTGCCTTAGTTATATGATAAAAGTGGTAGACACCAGTCCTCTTAGGAATGGCCAAAAACCCAATAAGAGTCAGTGCATTGCGGTGCGCTTGTCGTACATGTTTCTGAGTACTGCCAGACAACATGTACAGTGGGTAGTATTCCATATGTCCAGTTCCAACGGAGACCGTTGTTTTATCACTTCCAAGGACGCATGGCACAAATATTGCTCCATGGTATTGAGGATCCTTAGCAAGTTCATCCTTTGGGTGATTTGAACGAAATAAATTATATTTTGTTGGTTTGAAACATACCGCTTGACCCCAAACCCATTGACCAGACATCAAGTCAGTGTACTGGCGCTTTTTGTTGCGACCAAAGACCTTTTTTGGTGCAAAATCAGTCTTGTTGGCAAAATTTGGGTTGCCGACATGACTTTAAGGACATCAAGTGGGTTCCGGAACCAAACATCATATTCCTTGGTCATCCAACTTGGGGCGTTTTCAGGGATTTCTCCACAGTACTTGACTTTGAAACCCTCCCATGGAATGTTGCCAAGAGGAATGGAATCAATGGTCGAGTGCAATCCACAAGCATCTGAAAATGGCGGGTCAACAACTTCACCTTTGGCTTCCTGCAACGCAGCCCAGATGTTCATCAGGATGTTGGTGTTTCCAGCCGACATTTGAACTCGTGTATACAGGAAATTGGCAAGTTGAAACTCCTCTTCATTAGAAAATGGAAAGTAATCATCCTTTTCTTTCGGTTCTCGAGGTGGTGGAGGGGTATTTTTGGGTAAATCATATCCCTCAGGATCACATGGTTGGCCTGAGACTGCAATGAGAAATGTTTGACTCGAAAGTGGAGAGAGAGAAACATTACCATCAAGATAGGGATGATTTGTCACATAAATTCCGGATTGACCGCATGTCTGCCATGTTGCGCGGCGAGGGGTTGACTGGCTGGGGGTTGGAGGGACTTCCGGCTCATATTGGTGTGGTGGAGGTGTCTGTGGAGGGGGGGTATGATGGGGTGAAGTCTGATTCTCCGAGGCATTGGATCCTGGTGAACTGAAATGATACTGATTGGCCAGGTTAAATTTACAGGAGTCCTGGTGTTGCGTCAATCCTCCAGGACTTTTGCAGGACATTCTGCAACCAGGAAAGTGACAGTGAAAGAGGGCGGGTTTGTAGGATTTTTGTCTCATTGTAGATACAGGAGGGTTGATTACAAGACGGTTGAAAAAAAAAGATAGTGATTGATCACAAATTTCAAGAAAAGAAAGCAAAATCGGAATAAAATGGAGTCAACACATTTTCTCCCCGCTTCCATCTTCCGCAATGCCGGGTCCACCTTCTACTCGTCCCTCTAACAAGACCAAGCATACTGCCTTGGTGGCAAAGAAAAAAACTCAGTCAAGACGTCCCACAGAGGAGGTTTAGGCTGAAAAGTGCAAGAAGGAACAAGAAAAAGCACGCAAGTTGGCCAAGCAAACCGCTGGGAAGCTCGAAGCAGCCAGGTTGGAACACGCTGCTCAACTCAAGGCTCAGGACCTGAAGGCCAACACACATGGTGAGATATCTGACCAGCTAAACATCCCACGTGTTCGACAGCAGAGAGAGCCTGTTGGTGAAGAAACAGGTGTGTCATGATGGTGATGTGGCAACTTCCAGCTTGCTAAAATTTATGGATCTAGGCGCCAACAAAGTCATCAGGAATGCAAACGGCAAGCGAGTACGGATTGTCTATGAGGAAGTGGTCAATGGTGAGCTGGTTATGAATTTCACCGTCCCACCAATACTGACTGTTTTCTGCCAGATAATGAATCCAAAGAGACCAAGGGGCAGACACAGACCAAGTTAGACAGTGATGACCCCCAAGATATTGTCGGGTCTGACCTGTCTGGCAGCGAGTATCAGAAGTTGGCATCTGAGACTGAAGATGAAGACGAGGTCGAACTGGAAGACCACGAGCCAGATACCATGATTGTGCAGAAGAAGGGGAAGAAACCAAAGCCAGGTGTTCTCCTTAGAAACAATGTTTGCTTTATACGTGACAAAGACACTGTGATTAATGGTGAGTCTGATTCAGTCACAGCTTCCAATCAGAAGCGCAAAGCCACATCAGATTCCCATAGGTGTGTCAACTTATTAATAGTAGTCGCTAATCAGATTATCATTTTCCCGGACAGGTCATTGGTTCCCAAGAAGGCAAAGGAGGTCATTCCCACCGGTGTCTACTTGAACTGGGACAAAGGCAACAGCCTTCTCCCAAAATCCTCCCATCATAATTCTCAGGCTGGACCACGGTCGGTAGCAAGTTCTTTCTCCTCCCAGACCACGACAAGCCACGGTGCAACATCCAGCAATGATTCAGATGCGGAAATGGTTTCTGCCCCAGAGGATTCTTCAGCATTTGAAGAAGGTGGTATAGAGTCAGGTGACAACAGCATTGAACGTGAGGTGTCCATTAAGCAGCCCATAGCCTCCAAGTCTGCGAAGGGATTTTGTTTCAGGGTATATTTTCATTTCATATACTTGTTCAAATTTATGTAACTAATTGGAGTCAATCGCAAAGGTTGAGCCTATCAAAGATGGTCCAATATTCCGAAAAGTAGAAAAGTGCCCCACCCTGGATCAGATCCCTTGCAAGGCTGTTCAACAATTTGAATACATCAAGGTTATCATGTTTGATACCGCTGGCAGTCAGGATGTCTGGGCGTCGCTCCCTGATGTCAAGTTGGCTGAAATATGGAATCTGTTACTTGCAGATAAGTATCCCGTCTCCACAGATTGTCGTAGTGGGGACCCATTCACCCAGTTTGGGGATGTGAAAAAATTGGTACGTGTTTAAACTGGGTCGTCCTTCACTTGCTGAGTTGTTTTAGATGAATCATAGTATTTCAAAACGGGTTTGCAAGGCGTGCTATTAAGGTCTTGGACGCAGAATACGAGCAGCGCAATCTCACAACAAAAGAACAACGCGCAAGATTTGTCTCAGAGATGCTTGGGGAGCCCGACCAACTTCATAAGCGCCGTCCATTTCTCTGGAAGACGACAGACGAGCGCAGGTGGTTCCCAGATCCTGCCACTGAGAATAGGCCAAATGAATTTCAGGCATGTTCATTTCTTTTTTGGTCGCAATTCCTATTGATATTTGTGGCAATGTAGGGCTTGTTCCTCGGCCGTATGGTCCTGAAGACACTCGCCAAACACCTCGCGCTCATCTTGACAGTAGATGTTGATGACATCCATACAATCTCCACAAAGCCCCGTGGTGCTTTGATGTACACTGTCCAGGCTGTAAGTGGGCTAGTCGACTCATTTCCGCTGCCATGACTGACTCGGAAAAACTCATCACAGGTTCATTGCGCACTCTTGTTCTCTGTCACAGGTGAATTCAAACCACCGAAAGGCGGCAAGGAATCCCACTTCTCCCAAGTGAATTGGGGTGACATTCCCACAGAGACCGTGGAAGCAGATGGGAAGAAGAAACGGAAGCTTACAAAACATGCCAGCATCTTCAAGGTGACGGTCCAGAACCTTTCCGATAGGCATTGGGAGGCCATACTTGAAGGGGCGACAAAGTATCTGGGGAAGAAGGCGGTCATTTTGACTTGAACCCATGATGACGATATCATCATAAGCGATGATAGAGATGACCATGTCAAAGGAGGGTTACTCTTTGACCCAATGTTTGCCGGATGATTTTTATAGTTGCGCTCTCCATTACTAGGAATCAGCATCGGATACCAGATACAATTTTTGCTTTATAATATCCTATGCCGTGCAATTTGATTCTTGAAGATTGTCTTTTGTGACTACTTTCAGCAAACTTTCAGACCCCCTTCCAATGTAGGCGACATCTTTTGTGACTTTGAGAAGTCAATGAAAGTTGTAAAAAGTTATTGAAGTCTTTGGTAAGTAAAGTGACCTAACTTTTGAAAGATGTTTCGACTTATGGTCTTTCACATCTTTTTGTGTCTTATGGTCTTTTGAAAGACGTCGAAAGACGCCCAAAAGTACGGTACGTTTTACTGATGAATTGCTCGCTATCTTGAGCCTTTGGCTATTGCCGCAAACATTGTTCAGGAATCATTTTGCCAATTAGATCAGGTTCTTCTTACGTTCGGATTCCTTCTCATGCAGTACCGCAACAAAAAAATGAATGAAGATCCAGTTGGCCGTGATGCAATTGTTGCCAGTATTGAGGCACATTGGGATAAATCAGATCAAGAGGTTTTTGTTTGTGCCGTCCTGTCCTTGTCAATTCCTTCTATCGCACCCTTCCCTTCAATGCATCACTTCCCTGCTTCAGTTATGCTCAGATCTGTCTCCTCCTCACTCAATTATATGTTTGATTTTACAATGAACAACCAGAACCTGTATTCATGACTCACACTTATGAATTCTTCAACGGCACAGGCCTGTTCCAAGGTCTTGATAGTCAACTTAAATATGAAATGGAGTGGGTAGCAAGAGAGGTAAGATTTACTTCATGTAATCTATTAAGCTTGCCACTGATTATTGTCCGCATTTTAGGAGCGGCAGCTTGATCCCGTGCAGATTTTTATGGCATTCACTGTGCCGGGCCGTTCCACAAACATCTCCCCCTTCATTGTATTTGCACAACGGATTCTGGCCGTCTCTGCCAATTTGGAGTTGTGCAAAAGATTATTCAGTCTCTTTGGTAATATCCTTACCAAAGTATGCAATTGCACCGGAGACACTGTTTTGGTCAAATCAAGCAAAGTAAAGATGCACGTTTGCAATGATCACGTTGTACATGGCATCAAGGCGCATTATAAAAGGAATTTCTCAGCAAAGGCTTCAACAACTCAACAGGCGCAATTGGCTGCTAGTTCTGCTTCTGTGGACACTATCATCAATGGTAAGCATATTTCTTTACCATACTCAAGGGACCTCTAGCTTATTTTATATAAATCAGAAATATTGGAATCAACTCAATATCGGGGAGACAATTACACCAACCCTCCCAACGCAGCTGCTCAAGAACTCGGCAATTTTGAGGAGCTTATCAGATGGCATATACTACAAGGAGACAAAGATGACCAGGATAACGGGACCCTTAATACTTTGGAATGGCAGAACCTCAAAATCTCGGAGATATTTGATTACGGCAATCCATTATGGTCCTTGCATTACTCTAATTTCGCATCAATGTCCTTCAAAGAGGAACTCAAATTATACGACTTGCTTGATTTGGATGCCGTAGGTGAGGAGGATCTTAAAAGGGCTGATATTGATATGGACGGCACTATGCAGGACATATATGCGTCATAAATATGTAAAGTGTATTTTTATTTCACCAATGTCTACTGTAATACTTGTGGGGTACCCTACTGGGCTTTGTTCTGTACTGTACATTAAGGATGACAACATTGATGCCCTGTCGGAGAATACCGGGGTACAGGTACTGATACCTTTGTACCGGGTACTACCTCATGGTACCGGGCACAACACTGCCTTCATGACCAAGTGATTAAGAAGTCTGGCTTGGGCCGGGCCTCAACGGTCCTGGGCTCAGCCAAAGTCAAGCCCAAGCCCTGAGCCCTATTAGTTTAGGGCCCGGGCCGGGCTTGGGCCCAGGCCTGGGCTTACCTATTCATTAAAACTGAGTCTGAAAAAAATATTTATTCAAGTCCATGAACAACGGCCAGTGCTACAAGAAGGAAAGCGGTCAATCACCATTATGATAAAGGGCCTCTGGAAGTAAGACTGCCAGAACGGGGGGTATTTTGGTCATGGGTCTGCGGCAGGATTTTTTTTTTTGCTTTTCAGACTCCCTGTTTGAACACCAAAAAGCCGGGGCTCAGGCCCGGGCCCAAGGCTTCGGCATTCCCAAGCCCAAGTGTGCTTTGATAAAAGTCCCGGCTGGGCTTGGGCTTTGCGGGCTGGCCCAGGCCCAGCTCAAGGGCTCAGGCCGGGACTTATGAATCACTAACCAGCACGGATTAGGGATGAGAGAACAGAGCCGCGCAACAGTAAGCTGGTCTGCGCAAATGAAACACACAATTTTTGTCCACATAGGTGTTTCTTTGATTTTGAGGCTGTCAAAAATGGAATCGACAACCTCAGCACCTCCAACAATAGTTGATTCATCAATATCAAAAGCCGGCAGAGGGTGGAGTGGTGTTTGGTGTAGGTTAATTTTATGTTTGGTGGCTGGGGCTGAGTCAATAATATTGCGTTGAAATTGTGTGAAGCTGTTGCCGCCATGGGTGGTAATGATATGCAATATACAATGGACGAGATGATTGTTTAGGCATGTCAATTCCTCCGAGGTCAAGAGGACATCAGATATGGATAATGACAGGGCATTGCTGAATGATTTTTCAAGATCTTCAACATGCATATCATTGAGCAAGGCTTTGAAAAGTGGCCAAATGGTAGCACAGGTCCCGTTCTCCGTGGTCAACACTGCATTGGCAGACGTGCCCGCTGAGAAGAGGCCATGTTTAGACAAAGACCTAGTGGGATTTGAAAACAAGCTGGCAGAGAGGTGGGTCTTTCACCTGCGTGAATACCAATTGAAGGGAATTATTGCACAGCTGAAGCAACAAGATGTCCTGATACATGCTGGTACCGGGATGGAAAAGACAGCAGTAGCTGCTGGGCCACATCTTCATGCAAGTTTGCTGGGCAAAGTAACCATCATGGTCTTGCCCTTGATTGCTCTGCATGATGAAATGTCTGAGACCTTCCCCAATGAGCTCAATCTGTCAGCCATGTCAGTCAACAGCAGTGATGGGGGCTGTGCACCTGATAAACTCAGAGTAAGTAATGCTCTCAAACACTTTGAATAACTGGCACTTACCCCAAGATTGATTAGAAAATTGTTGCTGGCAAATGGCAAATCATCCTAATTTCACCAGAACAACTCCCTACACAATGTTTATTCAGCAAGTACTCAAGGATTTGCAATTTAAACAAAAGCTTTGCTTGGTTGTCATTGATGAAGCTCATGTAATCTCGCACTGGGGTAGCGGTTTTCGGAAGAAGTACGGTGAACTAGGGTTCTTGCAATCATTTATCCTCAAATTGACATCCATTGTTGCCCTCTCCGCAACAATGCCTCAGCGCATACATCGTGATATCCTTGCAATTGGGTGTATGTCGTCAGTCAGTGTTGATGTTCAGGAACAAAACATCCAGTAAGCTTTCTCTGTATGAAATGCAAGGCTAGCAAGATTTATACTTACCGGTTCATCAGGTCCGACAGTCTCCTGCTGCAATATCTGCAATTCATTGCTACTGGACAAAATTTGCCCGTGCATCCACACAGATTCTCTCAAGTCATTCCGTGTCAAAGTAGGGATTCCTGCACCTGTTGTCCTCAAAGCACTACATGAATAGCGTGTCAGTATTAAGAAGCAAGACTGTGCAAATGCGCTGTTGCCTGTTTGCCTTGTAGATCTGCTTGCAAGTGTGGGGCCGGTGACTACACGCACTAGGTTGTCAACAATTTTAGCGGGCCAGTGGGGATGGGAAGCGACTTACGGAAATGAGCTTTTCAAGTCTATGTCTGCTATGAATATTCCGCAGATGTTGTGTGTGCCAGCAAGATGTTGAGCACCAAAGCAAGGGCATGATGGGGAAGAGAGAGAGGTGCAGGTGGTGAGAAAGAGCAAGCCCGCAGGTTTAATCCCAAGCATTCCCAAGGAATGTCAGTTTTCCTTCAAAGTCAGCAGCTATTCTCAGGCTACTGGTAGTGCTGGAGGCAGAGAGGACTCATTTATGGTAGATAATTATGTAGAGGAATAGAATCTGTAGAAAGGGCATTGACAATGGAACAGAGTAGGAGCCCGCAGTGGATCACACAAGTGTGTGAGAGGAAAGCAAGTGTGTTGTTGACGAAGCAAAGCTCAAAATTGACAAGTCCTTTCACACATTGGCGGGCCATCACGCCTTCACCCAAAATAGCAACCAGATGTGTTTCATCAGGAAAAACACTTTTGCTCCAAGTTACCCTAAGTCACCCTGAAATAATTGGTTTACATTTTGGGACTATGGCAGTATCTTGGGCTGTCCTGGGTGACCTGGGACCTTCCTGAGTGGCTTAGGTGACCTTAATGATATCTCAGAGTGTTACACAAGTTCAAAACATCCTATGACATATCTGGAGAAGCCTAGGGGACTAAATTGCATATTTGAAAATATTTTTATATTTACGGTACTAACTAATCTTAAAAGTGCTAGTAGATTAGTAGAGTGTTTGATATGAATAAAGGCTTTGCCAGTTATTTAGTAGGAAAGTTGATGCTTTATCTAAAACAGTATCTGATGTCCAACTGGACTTCCATTGCTTGTCTCCACAGGCGTCATATTCAAACCAGGGGATGAGCATACAACTCTGCCGTATAGAGACAACTGGAATGATTGCATTGTCAGTAGGGTTGGTTTTCTTGACAACATACATCCCAGATGCTGGCTCAGGAGTGCTTTTGAGTGTCTTATACCACTCTACATAAGCCAAAGGTTCAGTTGGCCAGTGCCAGGGCATTGCCTGCTTTCCGTATCCAGCATTGAAATGAGTGGGTAGCTTGAGAACTACACAAACTCTCCCAATTCTAACACCTATTGTGAGGAATCAATTACCGCGTATGTAAAGCAATTCAGAATTTTGAAACACTGATCTTCAACTCCTGTCCTTGCACCCATCCTTTTGTGGTAGGCACTGACTCTCCTTTCAAACCTGATATGCCAGTCTCAATACATGTTTTTCTGACTTGGTTGTTATTAAGACTTATTAAGGGTTATTAACCTTCCAGGTTGATAGTAAGGCTTAACATTAGAATGTAATTAAGGGTTAAACATTAATAATGTTTAACCCTTAGGAACAACAACCATTGTTGTGGTGGTGTATACTATAGCAAAATGCCCTGGATGATCCAGGACATTGTGAGCAAAGAATATTGTCCAATGATGCCCTGGATCATCCAGGACGTAGTGAAGATGAAGAATGTCAAGTCCAAAAAGTTTGGGCGGGATTCAAACTCCGAACAAAAATAATGGTTAGGTGACCTCAATCAGGTCCAGGTGCTTGGTGAAATTGTCTTCCACTTACAACAACCACCACAACTCCTTGCCCTCCACTACCCACTACAACAACCCACCACCACATCCCTAACTTGCACGGATTATCTGCACCAGTTATCTCCTCCATCATTTCTTCTGCTTTGTTTCTTCTGCTTGGGATTATCCCTAACAGTGGTCCAATCTCTCAATTGTCACTCCTCCTTTGTTTCTTCTGCTTGGAAGTATACCTCACAGTGGACCGCTCCCTCAATTATCCCTAGCAGTGACCTCTCTCTGTGCTAAATGCTTGTTGTTAATGAACATCCTGTTGTCCTGTCCTGCTACCGTATGTGCTTATTCTCAAAGTCTAAGCCAACATTCAGCTGATCTCTTTTCTCCAGAATGGCACCCCCAGCTTTTGACTATTCTATCAGAAGGGTTGTTGTCCAACATGGGTCAATATTCTACTCACCTGACTGCTCTTGGCCTGTCAATATCCCCCAAGAACCAGTTCATTCTAGCAATCCATTCAGGTGGCAGCATTTGGACGTCTCCATGTTTAAACAGCCCGTTTGGTGGGATCAAAACTGGGCATGGCAAAGCTTCATCCCGCTGGCGCTGTCTTTCCTCTTTGCGCCTTTTGAGCCTCTCTGAGTATACCGCCAAGAGATTCATCAATGAGGAAGCACTCCTTCAGGAAACAGAGGCAACCACAGATGCTAGGTTTATTGGTGACAGTCGCTCCCCACGCTGCCCCTTCTGTTCAATCTCAAGGTGTACCCGCAACTGTCAGAGAAACTGGGAGGAATTACAACGACTTCTTTGCTGCACACAAGAAGCGCCAGCAGGAGATGATAAAGCTGGAATCTGCTGTAGACCGTCAATGGCGCAAATCACGGGAGCAAAAGCTGGGCTTAGTTAACAATATATGAGTGGGAGAAGACCCAATTTTCTGGTGGCCTGGAGTTGTACGTCAAGGTCAACAAGAAAGCAAACAAGACTGTCTTTCATAGCTACAGATCCTATCAGCAGCTGTTCAACACATTCTCAAATGAGTGGGATCTCTGTGAAGACTTTCAGTTTGGGATTGTGGACAACACCTCCTACTCTGATGATGGGTACAACTCGGGCAATGACAATGTCTACCCAGTCAATGTGGTTTCCTAACCGTCTTTGGCTGCACCAATAGACATTGATATGGGCCAGAGTTGGTGTGAGTATTCCCGAGACCCTCTCAAAACAATGTCCCTTGTGTATGGGTACATTCCGCACGCAGGTGTAAACAACATTCCTCCAATGCTCAGTTGGAAGAGAATGCTCAATTTTATGGTGTTTGTCAGAAACCTGGAAGAGCTCAATGTTGGCAAACCCAAGAGGAGTGCCATGATGAACTTCTTTGCAGCTGTGCTCAATGCTGTCGGTTCCTACAAATCAGACAAAGTCGTAGCCAAGAATTTCGAAAATCTTTTGCTCCTCTGACCTTTTTGTAATCGCTTCCCCAAAGTCAAATTCATGTCGCTGGGTTCTTGGTGTTCATTCCGCCACTGCAGCGCTCTACATTTGTCATACAATCTTGAAAACCCCATGGCACATACTATTGTGACTGGCACATTGCCTTCTTGACCGCGGTATTCCCTTCTGCACCCTACTGTCCCTGACCTGCAGTCCACAACAATTTGCCATCACTGAGCTGTACATGCCACAAAGTTATAGGCTTAGTGATCACACATTCACAAAGGCCGACTTTGATGTGGCAATGCGGGCTTGCCGGTCTGTTTTATCATCACCTCAGGGACGGGCGGGTTTGCTACAAGGTGGAATCGTTGTATGCATTGCAAGGGAGTACTTAAGCAAGGATGGGGTCTTGGGTGGTCCCTCAGTTGAAGTCACTGCACATTGAGTGGGTTACCTTGTGCTGTCTGATGACAACAACATCAACTTCTGCAATGACCAACTGACAGCCAACAAAGTCGCTATTATTTGCGGGACATACTCACTTCATACGCGTAAGGATTTCTCTCCCTCTATTGCACTTTCTTTACTCATTTCATTTTATAGTGTATAAAGGTCAAGTGGCTGTGTGGACATGGTTTCCCCCTCTGGAAGCCTGGGTACACAATCACACTGGTTGCCACTGGCTTGATTGGACAGAGCAATGCAAGGATATCTTCCAGAAAATCCTGAACTGGCATTCACAACAGCACCGGCCAGCCACAATCAACCACCCATTGGCTCACCCATTTGCGCAGACAGAATATCTCACATATCTTGATCAAACACAATGATGTATGTTTGCAACAATTCATGGACACAATGGTGCCAATTGGTCAATGTGCTTGAGTTGGTCTTTTATCACTACCATACATAGTTCCACATTCCCATGTTTCTTGTTGTAGGGGTAGTTTCTAGCTTCTGTAACCATTGTATATTCTTCTTGCACTAAATGACAATTGACTTGACCGCAAATACGGATGCCGCTTCCAGCAGTGACAATGAGCAGTGAGAAATAATATATTGACAGATGATAAATCAATCTGGCAGGTATCTCTAAAGTTGCCGGACTGCAATCGTGTCGCAGCCTCTCTATAATCCGCCCATAACCTAGCCAAGGGGTTGTGAAGAGTTGTAATCAAGTTGCAACCAGAATGATTGGTTAGTCAGATTAGATTGAAGTTACATATGGCCGTAATCTTTTGTTTGATCGCAAACCTTCGCAAACTCCGCAATTACTGCATTACAACTCACGGGCCGATTCGCTGGTGTCCTCACCATATACATTAGGATGGCATCTTCGCTGTTGACAAGACCGCCCAGCTCACCGGCCGCACCAGCACCGACAACACCTTCTCCAGAAGTTGAATCAGAAATAATTGAATCATCGTTTACCTCTTCTACATCAAATGCTCAATCTGAAAACCCCGAAGCACCATCCACACCTTCCACCAAACTCACCAACGTAGTAGCCTATACAAACACCCCCCGGGCTAGGACGGAGAATTCAACCAAGGACACCCTGATGGAGAACCAGGTGTATGAACGTTATAAACGGCTGGCACGGGATATTCAGCCCCATCTCGTTGGTCCTATGCCGCTGGATATATTCTTCAAAGAATTTCTTCCAGAAACACAACCTTGTATGCCACCATCAGTACATGCTTTCGACGGCGTTCCTCAACCAGAAGAATGGGGAGAGGAAAAAGAATTTGACGAAAAAGTCATGAACGTGCCACTTGTGAGTTGGCGATACTTCAGTCTATTCTCTGATATTTTACTTATCTTCTTTAGGTTAACGCACTGAACGGTAACGAAAGCCAGCCGCGATGCCCCGGAATCAAGTTTTTTAACACTGGTGATCGTCCAGAACACGTAAATGGATCCAAGATGGACATCTGTGGATATTTGGAGGGTGACGGACAGAACATCGCTTTGCCAGGGATTTCACAGACATTTGTGGAGATTAAGCTGATTGATTTCGCATGCGACGATCCCCAGCAGGATCCAAAGCACCCCGAGGAGAAACCCGAATTTCTGTTCAGTCATATCCCTAACCAGACTGACCTGGAGAGGGCGCAAGCAGGATTAGGGCAACAAGTGTCATACGCGACCGAAGTGTGCGCGCGGCAGCACCGGAACTTCCTATTTTCAATCTTCATCACACCTACGATTGCGCGGTTCCTTCGTTGGGATCGCTCAGGCGTTGTCGTCTCCGCATCCTTCAATTATAGGACTGAACCTTCAATCCTTTGCGATTTTCTCTGGAGACTTGGCAATATGACCCACGAACAGCGAGGTGCCGATATCTCCGTGACGAAGGCCAGTCAAGATGAAGAGAAGATATTTGCCGAGGCGATCAGGACCCATATCAAAGCCCAGTTAGGGAACGAATATAAAGAAATAGAGGACGAACTCGAGCGACACTACGAACGAGAGATAGTTACCAAGATCCCTGTACGGAAATGCATGAGCGTCAAACCCGTGTCTGCTGATGCCGAGCTTGAAGGTGACAATGCTGTCGCGGTGGGAGACCTTGTTCGTACCGGAGATGCAGAACGCCAAGTCGGCAAACAAACTGGGGCAACTGGTGGAGAGAAACCTGCTCGGAAAGCGGAGATCAAGGAGATTGTAACATTCAACGAGGCTGCGGATGTGACAGAATTTCTGGTTTCTCGTCCCGTCATGAGCCCCCTATCTCTGGCGTCTCGCGGGACCAGAGCTTACTGGGCCGTGCATGCCAAGAACAAAACTGTCCATTTTCTCAAAGATGCTTGGCGTACAGCTGTGGAGGATTTGGAGGTTGAAGGACGAATTCTAGAGAAGATAGCGGCCGCGCAGGTGCGGAATACACCAACCGTCCTTTGTTGGAGCGACGTTGGCCCTCAGGGTAATCCTGGTGCGTTTTTTTTCCGGCTTGCCCGCTTATTTTATGGTAATTGCTTTGCTGACATCTATACGCTAGCCTATAGCACAGTGACATCTCGCTACAAGGGCAACACTGACTGGAACAAGCATTGGCAAAGCGAGGAGAGGCTAAAGAAGATACGATTAACGAACCGCGTTCATTATCGGCACGTTACGAAAGAAGCAGGATATACACTCGAGCAAATGGCAGGAACCCTAGAGCTACTCAGAGGCGCTCGAGACGCATTTCAAGGTAACCTTTTTTCCCCCTCTCACCAGCCCTATGGTCTGTGCTTATCAATATACGCACCAGCTTTATGTGACGCTCATAGCCGTTGCAATCGTTTACATCGCGATGTTGGTGCTTCGAACATCATTTTGTACACCGATGCAGAGCGCCCATATCCTGAAAGGAAGGCCATCCTTGTCGATTGGGAGTTATCCTGTGAAGATATAGTGGGTCCGGCAAGAGATCACTGGCGATCGGTGAGGCTTATTATCTTGGTATGTACGTTGCTAATATCATCGCAGGGAACCTGGGCATTCATGTCCATCAACACCATCATGCGGGGAGTACGCCCTCATCATATATGCGATGACATAGAATCCCTGATCTACGTAGTTTTCTACTGCGCCATTCACTTCCTTCCATGGATCAAGTCCTACGACGCCCACCGTCATCGTAACCTTGTCGATAGATTCTTCAATGATTATGACGAGGAAGATGTTTACGCTGCTTCTGGAAAAAGACTCAATCTGTATACCTCGGTGGCGTTCAACTCTGTCACATTTGACAAGGTCTCAGCCTGGCTCAGCGAAACTCGTCCACACATGATGCGTTATCAGGCCGCAGAACCAGCTGAAAACGTCATCAAAGCTTACACCCCCCTTTTTGAACGCGATGATTCATATTGGATGAGCCTTCACAAAATGAACAAAGAGCGCCACAAACTCCCTTACAGAGGCCCGGACATCGAACTGCATCATGGAACAACTTCGGTTTCTGCACTCCAGAAAAGCTCGAAAATATCAGCTCCCTTAAATGCGAAGAAGAGGGAAGTTTCGTCTGTAGACGATCCGGATGAGGGGTCCGCTGGCAAACGGCGAAGGAATGCCGAGCTACCCGTTGCCGGAGCCTCAGAACTTAGGAGAAGTTCGAGGATCAAGCATTTACCTCCAAAGTAATTGCAGTGTCCAGACAAGATATCGGCACAACTTTCGGATTCAAACTTTCAATGCCCGAGATACCCTTGATGACTTTCGACAAAGGTTGTCATTCGATATAACCGTGGATTGGCAGATGTGTATGTGTGCATGTATTGACCTAAATAAACAAGTAAATACTCCAAGAAATACAATGAATGCTTGACTGGAAAGGAATCGAAGTGATTCAAAGCAAATTCAAAGTGGTCTACAATTACATAGTGACGGCTCGAGGCAACCTCGAGTGCCGGAAAAGCCATCGAGCTGGCGCCGTGCCTGCTGGAGCTCGCGCATGCGGACTTCGACGCGATGTCGCAGGCCGCTGCCGCCAGACTCGCCTCGGCCCTTTCTGTGCTGGCGCTTGATTGTGGCGAGGCAGTCCTGCGACTTGATCTTCACGCCATCCGCATGCGCCCGTTGCACATGTCGCCCCTCCCCAGATTCAAGTTCAGCTCCTTACACTACTTCCAATGTCCATAGCTCCTCGTTCGTCTCCTCCTTAATCTGGTAGCGTATGTACATCGGCAGGATCTCATTCGCGAATCATCCAGCAAAGGACCACTTTTTGATAAAGGGTATCTCATGCATTAAAAGTTTGAATACAAGAATTGTTCCGACATCTTGTCTGAACACTGGAATTACTTTGGAGGTACTTACCTCGGATTCTTGACTTTTCAGTTTGGTCATCTGCTTTTGACAGTTCTCCGGCGTTTGCTCGGGGACTCCGCATCCGCATCGTCAACAGACAACACATCCCTCTTCATCAAATTTCCTACAGTCGATGAGTGCTCCGATGAATCCCTGTTGCTATCTGCTCGCGCGCAGAAAGCGAAAGTTGTTCCACGTTGCAGTTCGAGGTCCGGGCCTTTGTAAGGGAGTTTGTAGGGCTCTCTGTTCTTTGCGTGAAGGCTCATCCAATATGAATTATCGCGTTCAAAAAGGGGGGTGTAAACTTTGATGACCTTATCAGCTGGTTCTGCGGCCTGTTTCAGACGAAGATAATGTTTCGCGTGTGGAAGAGTTTCGCCGAGCCAGGCTGAGACCTTGTCAAATGGGACAGAGTCGAACCACAACGAGGCATACAGATTGGCTGTTTTTCCAGAAGCAGCTTGTTTTCTTGACAGAGAACAATCATTGAAGAATTTATTGATAAGGTCACGATGATGGCCGATGTTGTAGGACCCAGTCCACGGAAGGAAGTGAATGGCACAGTAGAAAACTACATAGATCAGTGATTCTCCGCCCGCATCATATCTGCGATGACATGATGGACAGGAATACCCTGCGATGATATTAGCAACGTACATGCAAAGATAAAGAAGATAATAAGCCTCACCAATAGCCAGTGATCTCTTGTGTATCTTCACAGGATAGCTCCCAATCGATAAGGATGGCTCGCCTCTCAGAGTATATGTGACCTGCATCGGTGTACAAAATGATGTTCGAAGCACTAACATCTTGATGTAAACGATGGCAAATGCTATGAGCGTCACGTAGAGCTGGCGTATATTGATAAGCACAGACTATAGGGCTGGTGAGAGAGAAAAAAGAGACCTTGAAATGCGTCACGAGCGCCTCTGAGTAGCTCTAGACTTCCTGTCATTTGCTCGAGTGTATATCCTACTTCTTTGGTAACTTGCCGATAATGAACGCGGTACGTTAATTTTGTCAAATTTAGCCTCTCCTCGCTTCACCAATGCTTGTTCCAGTCAGTGACGCCCTTGTAGCAAGCTGTCTCTGTGCGATAAGCTAGTAGATAGAAGTTAGCAAAGCAATTCAGAGTGTACGAGCGCATATGTCCACCTAGTGAACGTGTCTATATTCACCTCAAGTCGATAGAGGCCGACGACTTCAAGCTAACACGATACTCTCCTCGACGAAATTGGATTACGTGGCTTACCTTTACTTCTTGATTCCCTCATTCCCTCCTCATCTCGTCCCAAATGTTCTCTCCGCATTCGCCTTGCCCCTCGCTATCATGGTCCTTACAATTACCTCCGGTAAGTGTTTCGTACATAACTTATATGAAGACCGACGGCTTACTTGAAGTCCAACTAGTGTCGCCCAACGCCAGTTCTGACCGCTCTCACCCACTCACATGTAATTCCTCGCATCGTTGTCAACGTTGACCGACTCCATTTTACGGCGCACCAAACCCCGGAGCTGCTATACCTCAAGGTAAGTCATAGCTTCCGATTCGATTATAAGGACTCACTCATAGTTGCCTCTTTCTTCAGATCGAATGTGAATTGCCCCGCCCGTAGCGGGCGCCAGCCCCGCCGTATACGAATGCCCCCCAAGCATCAAGTCACCTTGAACAGACACGATGGCCTTTACCATCCGCAACGTCGTACAACGCCGGCGACTTTGAGCCAAGACCGCCCTCGTCGACGAATTCGGGTTACGTGGAAGCACGGGCGACCTTGGTGCACGATTCAGTGAGCCGTCTCCTGGTTGTGACATCGTAATAGAGCCGCTGAACGATGGGTGTAGATGCACCGGGATCCGCACATGTCGAGGAAGTCGTGGTGAAGCGAGTCATTGAGCGATACACAGGATGTCATCGAAGGCGGAGGGGGGTACGATGGTGCGGAATTCGTGCAGGGATGGGTCGACTCTGGCTTGTGCGCCCCTCCTCATCACCCGCCGGCCTTCACTCGAGTCGGACTCAACATGCAGCCGCAGACCCCAACGACTGGGTCATGACCCACCCCCAACAACGGCAGTGGCCAGCTTCCCTAAGCCAGGAAACACGACGCTGGACAGCCACTGAACTAAGCGGCGCGGCAGCGTTATCCACCCGAGCCCCCTTCCTCCTCCTTCTGATGATTACTGCGGCGGCAGACCACGTCTAGCGTGTCTAAACCCCGCTCACTTCCTCCTCACTTTCTCCCTGCCCAACGGACTCGCCTCGTCCCAGCACCAGCACCCGACGACCCTGCCCGAGCCAACCTCGGGAAGCGATAAGCGATCTCCCCAGCGTACATCCCACTTTTCTCGCCGTACGCGAACGCGAAGGTGCCGACCGCTCAGAGGGGGCGAGGCAATGATGTCGCGGTGGTGCTCAACGTATTGGTTGGCAGTGACGTGGAGGCGGTTGCCGAGGTGAAGGAGGTGGCGCTAGCTGCAGTCGTAGTGTAGTGTAGAGTGCGCGAATGGTGCGAGTAGGAAGTGGGTGGTGAAATAAGGGTGTGCATTTGCAAGAAGGGTCCATGAGTCGGTGGGAGGTCGTATGCTGCAGCCGAGTGGATGGGGAGAGAGAGGTCTTGACGGAGGGCTTCCCAAACCACCACCCGCCTCCCTTGCAGATGCTGAATGCGCCCGGCTGGAGCTGCATCAGCAACGGCAGCGTCGTCGATCCCTCCTCCAGATAGCGACGGCGACAAGGGCCACGTCTACGGCACAAGGGGCGGACTTAGTCTCCCGCTTACAGGTGTCGTCTTGTTTGTAGTCGTTGTATTTGTGGTGTTCGATCCGTAGGGGTTGGCGTGATTGTAGTCGCTGTAGTGTAGTAATGGTCGTGTATGCAAACGGCGGGAGTAGGGAGTAGTGCTGGATGTGTGTAGGTATCGCTCCCCTCCCGCTCTGACCTCCGTCACTGCGCGTCTCGCTACCGCCCTCGCTCTCAACCCTGCCCGTACCCGTCGACACGACGTCTCCATCCCCGCTGATCACCAGGAAACATCCTGGGTGGCAGCGGCGGCGGCAAACGGCAGCGTCATCAAACCAAATGACCGCATCCCTCGTCCTGAAGGTAAAGACGGCGGACGTAGTGCACTGCGTCGAGGGGGTGGTGAGGAAGGTGGTGTCGTCGTGCTCGACATCGTGGTTTGTATTGGTGGTGCTCGGTCCGCTGGCGTTGGCGGTAGTTGTAGTTACTGTAGTGGTCTGTATATGTATGAGAATACATCGTTACATTCGATCCGTTTGCGTTGTTCTTTCGTGTTCGAAGTGTTCTTTCGTATTCAAAGTGTCGGATGACTGCTGGTTGTCGTGGTGTGCGCGATTGGCACCAAGGGCGAGTGGTGGTGGTGGATGGTTGCCGCCTGCAACTGCTCTGGTCACTTCTGGGATGGAGCGGACATGGTTGGTTAGGTTTATAACCTTGAGATTGACATTGTCCATCAGAACCTGCTCTCTTCGTCAGAGTCCGTTCGGCCAAGATTTCGAACGAAATCTGACTAGGGTCCAGTGGCAGACTAGGGTCTGATGGCAAACTCGGCGGGCGGCCCGGGCGTCCGTCCTACCGTGATGCACGCCGCGAACTCGTTGAACAACGCATTCTCTTCCATTTCTCCACTTCATTCTTCGTTATTTATGGCCCAGTGTATGAATAAAGCACGAGGCATATTCTACAAGGCCTTTACACACGTGAAAGGCGACGTGAGCTTCAAGGTATGATATTGGTAACACCAGTTATTCAGATGAGTATAGAGCGCTATCGCAGTTTAAACAAGATGGACAACAGACAACAGCAGCAGCACTCTGATGCCATTTCTGTATGTGCTGATGTATCACTGTAATTAACGGTAGGGACATGTAGAGCAGGATATCTTTGAGATCGCACCGTGCATCACGGTAGGACGGACGCCCGGACCGCCCGCCGAGTTTGCCATCAGACCCTAGTCTGCCACTAGACCCTAGTCAGATTTCGTTCGAAATCTTGGCCGAACGGACTCTCAGTGAATGCTATTGACCCAGCAGATTTGTGGGATCACGTGACTTCGGAGGTCTCCGATCAAGGAACTTAGTTGATTTGGCGGTGACCTTGCGTGGCGCGCGCCCACGCAAGTTCACGATGCTCTCCCTCGCTATAGTATGTAACTAGCTGTAGTGTATTCAATTGTATTTGATTTTGTATCTAAATTAAGAACTTTCAAACACAATATATCAAGTTTAAACATGTTTACTCAAGTTCAATGAGCACCGGCCCAGGACAAAGAAAAAGAGCGATAGAAGTGCAATGTGTATTTGCTCAGAGCAATACACATTCACTTCGATCATGTACTGGCCTAGGGCCGTATCAAAACTCATAACATAAATAACTAATCAAACAAGACACCATTACTTAGAAGAGGGAATGTGATCAAGACCTCCTTTCCATAGGAACCTCGTCTTCACTCTCACTCCCTCTTCTAGGTAAGCATACTATCCAGTTAGATACCTCGTATCAAGACTCACTCCCTCTCGTAGTCGTAAAGAGAACACTGGACGTGTGGGATCTACTGAAATCAGCTTTGGATTATCAGAACCTTCTTGCAAAGTCCAAACCAGCGGCAATTGGTCATTGGCATTTAACGAGATCATCAAAGCCACGTCCTTTGTATTCCCACACCAAGAAACCAAATTACGCAAATACAGCAAATACATCAATAGGGAATTTTCATCAAAAGTGGATTTGTCCCACCAGAAAATTATCCTTTACAACACTGCCGTTAGGAACAAAGTCGGTGGAGGGCAGCAAATGTTGCTTACCAACAGAAACAAATTCTCATTCATCTACTCCACAACTGTTATGCCCGACGGGATTGAATCTAACTACAATAAACAATCGGGATCTCAACCAAACGGAACCAAATCCCAAGTTGACTACTATTGTAGGTTCAATTCCGGAAAGGGATGCCCTGATGATTCTAAATGCAGATACAAACACATCTGCCGCAAGTGCAAACACCAAGGCCATAGTCAAGTCAACTGTGACAGCAAGAGCAGAAAGAACCCGGGGTCTACAACCTAAGTTCCTTTGTTACAACATCTGGGCAGAAGATCAACATACACAATCAACTGCTGACTGGACCGAGATAGCCAATTCACTTCCAAAAATCCCAGATCAAGAACTTAACAAATTGCTGCTGCAGATACTATACTTAGAAACCCTAGCTTATTCAAAATCATCACTCCAATAAATGTCAGCTGCTTTGAGCAGCTCTTGCAAATTCGCCCAAACTGGATCTTTGTTCAGTTCAGTGTGTGCAGGTTTGCAAGAAGGTTTCTGGCCATGGGCCAATACACTTTTACCGAACTATCCTATCACACACAACACATTATTGCCTATGCCTTGACTAGCCAATTAGAAGTCAAAATGCAAAAGGGGTGTTTCTCTCACTTGTTTGGTCCAGATCTGCTACCCGGAATGTACTGCATGCCAATCCACGCTGTTCCCAAGCCTAATTCAGTAGATCTTTGTATGGTTACAGATCACAGCGCCAGCAAATACTCCCTCAATTCAATGATCCTACGTAACAACATCATGGGTTACCCCTTAGACAACATGACCCGACTTGGGAAATCTTACTCCAAGTTTGCCAACATGAAGGAAACATCCCACTCACCCTATTCAAATCTGATGTTGCAGAAGTGTATTGCCTAATGCCAATGCACCCTTTTTGGCAAATAAAGCAAATAAACCACCTAAACGGGCAAAGATACATTGATCACAACAATTGCTTTGGCGGGCAAGCTTCAGGAAGCATCTGGATAGTCTTCAACACATTAGTCACATGGATTGCCAAAAATGAAAGGGACATCAAGTACCTCAGTGTTTACTCCGACAATTCATTTGCCCCTGATTACTGTTCCAATCTGTAATGGTATGAACCTTTCCAAAAATCAATGCCAACCGCGCAGAAGAACCTTCTTCATCTTTGGACGGAATTGGAAATCCCATTCAAAGAAAAGAAGCAAATATCTGGCACCACATTAACTATAATAGGTATTGACGTCAACTCTGACAACATGACCCTCACCCTGCCGGATACATCTTGCCAAGCTTTGATGGACAAAATCTCGAAATTTACTTCCGAGAAATCAGGGACACGAGGATCAAGGCACTCACATCAAGGCACTCACTTAGACGCTGGCAGAGACTTGGGGGTTGGATGAACTGGGGATTTAATGTATTCCCACTATTGCGACCATTGCTAAACTCCTTCTACCCAAAGATTAAAGGCAAAGATTCACCAAAACAGGCGATATGGCTAAACAACGCAGTGCGCCAAGACTTACAATGGGGCGCTTGACCACATATCCCATTCTTCCGGTGTTCATATACTCAAAGCCAGCAATTGGGACATCAATGAAGCCGATACCGTCATATATTGTGATCCGTGCCTCACGGGAATGGCTTTTTGTTACCCTGACCTAGGTGTTGGGTTCATACACGACATTGCCGCCCCCGTATTGCAACAATTCATCTTCTACTGGGAAGCTGTATGTGTACTTAGCGCATTATCTCACGTCACTACCAATTCACCCCCCAACCAAAAAATAATCCTTCACTGACATTTCTAACACCGTCGACATTTTCAACAGTCTAAGATGCCTACCAGAATACAACGCAATCTTGAAACACTCCGTCGACCTCAGGATTCACAACAATAATCAACTCAGGGTTCTACACGTCCCTGGAGATGAGGACACTGTCGCCAACGCCTTATCCCAAAAAGATATTGTGAGTGCCCTGGCGGCTGAACCAGACTTACATGTAGATTTCTTTCAACCCCCTCAAGTTACACTGGGGGCTACCAAAAAATGAACATTGCGACCACCCCATCCAAACAACCACTTCAAGTGGCTTGGACATGCAAACGGCTAATCCACTAGAGAGCCGTCGCATTGGGTCAATTCATCAACATTTCTACTAGAGAAAAAATTACGGCTCTGCACTAAACTCCTATCTCAATTTTGTCCGTCTCTACAATTTCTCTGTGAACCCTACCCCCAACACTGTATCATTCTTTGTGGTCTACATGTCCTACCATATAAAGGCAAGCTCCGTCAACAGCTACCTTTTGGGAATCTGTCAACAACTAGAACCATTTTTCCCTGACATCTGCCAAATTTGACGATTGCCACTAGTGAAGTGTACAATAGATGGATGCAAACATCTTAGAAACAAACCCACAAACAGAAGATGGGCCCTTACACATGACGACCTCCTCAACATTCTCATTCACTACTCAGTCAACCCATCCCACAACGACAAGCTTTTTGTCGCCCAAATATTGACAGGTTTCTATGGCCTCCTCCGTTTAGGAGAAATGGTGGACCCGGACAACAACACACTTGTAAATCCTAGAAAGACAACCAAGCACCTGTCCGTAAAAGTCACACACGCCCATTATCAATATGTACTACCGACCCATAAAGCCTATAGATTCTTCGAAGGAAACACAATCCTTATTTGAAAAATGGATTCTGCCCCCAACCCTCACCTCCACTTTTGCGCATACATGTCATCCAGGGACAATCATTTCCCTTACAGCTCACCCCTGTGGCTGAAAGCTGACGGCCGTGTCCCCAGGCGGTCTTTCTTCATGAACCGCCTAAAACAATTCTTTGATTCGTCGTATCCAACATAAAGATCGAGCATTCCTCCGCATGCGCAACCAGCAAACTGTTCTGCGAGTTGCTCGGTAAACGGTGGAACTCCTGAGTGAGCAATTGTAACCGCGTTGAGAGGCTTGAGAGACTGAACAATGGGTAGAGAAGTGCTGTCCTTCTTCATGACGCAGAACCAGCGTGAACGGTACAACGAGTTTGATGCCTCAAAAACGCCCGCGTCGATTTTGCGTTGTAAAATCTCGCAAACTTGCTTGTAGATGCCTGGGGGAATAGGTATGTTGCAAAGAACAAGATTTGTGCTCAACAGTGGGGATCTTGATTGGGGGGAAGAAATCTTCGCGGAAGTGGACACGCTTGGTGTCGTCCCACGCAAACACGTCTTGGTGGAGAGAAACAATGTGGTGCATAAGTCTGCGTTCCTCAGGCCATAAGAAGCCTTCGGGGTGTGCCTTGTCGATAATATTGCATTGTTCTTTGGTGTATCGTCCGATGGGTATAAAAGGAGGGGGATTGGGGTTAAGAGTCGGGAGTTTGGCAAGGGGATCGCCTTTGATGTTGCGTACGATGCGGAATCGTTCGGGGAGATCGCCGAGTTTGGGTTTTACTTTCTGCGTGACCGGTTTGTACTTTTTCTTTGCAGCAAAAATGGAAACTTTTGGTGTATTAGGAGACACTGTAGGTGTAGAGGTCAATTCTGGGAGTTTATGGGCCAAAGGGGAATGAGATAAGGAAGGGAAAGTAGACGTGCGCGCTTTGTGTGTCGTTGCTGCTGGAATCGAAGCAGACATAAAGGATAAACTAGAATTTGAAGAATCTGACATTAGTAACTCTAACAAATATGAATCAGTATAGGAGACATCGTTTGAGTCTGGAAGAGTGGAATGTTGTAAGCACAAAGAGATGGTTGTCTGTTTTTTTCGATTGTGATCCCGAGGGCCTTGGTGCAAGCGTCGCAAACCAGGTCCTCTACCTGTGAAAACCCTGAAACACCGAGTTGTCGTGATGTTGTCGTCTGTGAAAGTGTGGGGGACCGCGCGCAATTGTCGGTATTGTTGATGTTTGACCGGAGTTGGGATTGTGCAGCGTGATCGTTTGTTCCTCGTTTGCAAAGTTTCGTACAACACTTTTGGTGAGGATGTCAAACGGTTGACCTAGTAAAATGTCGTACGCTGGATTGCAAATAACGTGGACTTGCATGTAGAGGGTTATATCACCAATTAAAAACGGAACGTTGCGCGCAAGACCAAGAGAGGTGTTGACCGTACCGTTTGCTAACTGCATGTTGAGTTTAATTTTCGGGTCGTACGGAAGCGCAAGCGCGTGGCAGACCTCCTCAGACATTGCTATTATCTGACATTCGGGGTCAAGAATGCACTCGATTTTGAGGTTATTGTCAACGAGTGGAACCACCAAACAAAGTGCGGACGATTCCTTTGCAACAATGAGGGCTTCAAGGTTGGGCGACTCTCCTTTGCGAAGCATTCGGTAATACTGTTCCACTGGATTGGGAACGACTAGCGCGCCGCTCGGTACTGAATGTGCGGTCGTGTTTGCCTTTGTGTTTGCGTTCGCGTTTATTGCGTTCGACGGATTGATTGCCTGTCTAAGGAAGGTAGGGTGATCGTCGTTCGAGGTTCTATCAAGTAGATCTGAAAAAGGTTCTATCAAGTAGATCTGAAAACGGGTCATCGTATCTAGCTAGAAACAATGGTTGGGTGGGTCTGTCCTTGTTCGTCGTACGACACAATGTGGTAGCTTCGCAAATCTGCGCACGTACTTCCGGGGCTAGTGACAGCAGTTCGCGCTGTGTTATCGTCAGAGGTGTGTCCAGTGCTTGATTATAGACTTTAGTCGCAATCAAAGGGTCGTGAACAGGGGGAAGGGTTTGATAAGCCGGATCGGGTTTCTTGGTAGCCGGTGCTGGTGCGCCAATGTTATGATCACGAGGTGGTGCATAGGTGGTGTTGGGCGCGTTCCTGAACGGGTGTTCCGGTTTCATCGGAGGTGGAGCGGTCGGCGTTACATTTTCTGGACTCGGTGCTGGTGGGGCTGGTGTCGGGATACGAGTTGATTCGGGTGCGGGTGTCGCGCACGGTGTTGGCTGCAAACAATTGAAATCAGAGTCGTCCCTTGCGTTTGCCTTGGCTTGTTGTCCCCGTGTACAAATGATTGGTATGAATCCGGGCTTTCGCAATTGTAGCTTGAATAACTCAGCCTGTAACGAGGCAATGCAATCACTTGTAGATAATTGGAAAACGGAGTGATCATTTTTAGTTGGCAATGGTGTTGCAGTTGGTACAACATTGAAGAGAAGCGATCCGGCTGCCAACTGGTTGGGGTTTTGTTGATGCCATTCGTCGATTTGATCGTGGAACAAGGTGCCTGGGATGTCCTTTGGTAGGAGCGCTCCCGAGGGCAGTACAACCTTGCCTTTGATATTGCGTTTGCATTTTCCTGCCTTAATGTAGTCGTTTACGCCTTCACAGTTGCGCATAAAATGGTCCTGACCGCAGAAATTGCAGTTTGTTGATCAAGTGCTGGGATTCGTGTTTGATGGTCATGTACGCGTCACGTTTGCCTGATTAAGTGCTTCCAGTATCGTTTTTGTAAATTCGGTAAGGATTGAACCAAGCTATGGCAACAGGGACTGACCTGCTCTCTAACCGACGGTCAAAGCCGTGATTTGAGCTCCGCCATCAACCAAACAAACCCTCATGCAGGACCCCGGATGTATCAATCTAATCTCTGCTGATCCATCCCCTGTCTCCTCTCACCAAGTATTCTACACAATGCCAGCGACTCTCTGCAAGTTTCTGCAGCCAAGTACTTTAGTTGTATCAATCTGTCTATCTCACTAGAGTAGCTGGTCAATTTGTTCATTGCCTATTCAGAAATAGTTTTAGAAGGTGTAACAACATGATATACCTTTCCAAGTCTACACCATTCTTAGTTTTTTAAAATCTGATCTTGGGAATGGTACCAGTAGGCATATGCCAGATACCTTGCCTAAGGATTTTCACACAAAAACCACCCATTTGAAGTTATGAGTGGGACAATGGGAGAATGACTGCTTTGGCATCAGACTGTGTATACCTTTCCAAGTCTACACCATTCTTAGGTTTTTAAAATCTGGTCTTGGGAATAGAACCAGTAGGCATATGCCAGATACCTTGCCAAAGGATTTTCACACAAAAACCACCCATTTGAAGTTATGAGTGGGACAATGGGAGAATGACTGCTTTGGCATCAGACTGTGTATACCTTTCCAAGTCTACACCATTCTTAGGTTTTTAAGATCTGATCTTGGGAATAGAACCAGTAGGCATATGCCAGATACCTTGCCAAAGGATTTTCACACAAAAACCACCCATTTGAAGTTATGAGTGGGACAATGGGAGAATGACTGCTTTCGCGCATAAGGCATGATTGACCGGCAATATATAGTTGCCGTGGTTCTTGCTCTTCGCCAAAGGTCAAAGGTGACCGGCCTAACTGCCTAACCATGCCTAATCAACACAAGCCATTTCGTATGTTTATGTTGTGCCCCATTGCTATAAATCCTGGTACTAACAGTTTTATGAATGTTTAGCAGGACCAGAGGAAGAACTTCATAAGTGGGTTAGGTACTATTGGCGCATTGGTTTGCCAGAGAAAAAGATTGTCGACCATGTACTTGATCACTTTGACAAGACACAGTGCGGTTTCAGGTGAGTAAACACTGTGAAGGTGGCCATGGTCACTGGCTGAACAGCTACTTTCAGTGTTACATCGCTGAGAAGACTTCGTGCTAAGTTGGGACTTAAGGGTGCTTGCCAACAGACCACATCTACATTTTTTGAGGATATCCAGCCACTTGTAGAGGAAATAAGGACACAATTTCCTACAATGGGTGCCCGTGGGATGGTGACACTACTACGTCAAGATTATGAATGGTTCCCGAGTGAGTATGCACATATGCACATGATAGTCATCAATCATCATTAACCATTACACAGGCAGCAGCTGTTAAACTTCTTTAAGGAGACCAAGCCAGATGCTGTAGCTGCTCGCAAGTCTCGGAAATTTCGGCGTAAACGGTTTTGGGCTGCTGGTGTCATGGATATATGGGCCATTGATCAACACGATAAATGGCAGAGGTTTGGCTTGTGGATGCATTGCTCCATAGATCCTTATCCTGGTCGGGTGGCTTGGCTGAAAATCTGGTGGTGCAATCGGAACACACATCTCATCAATGGCTACTACATTTCTGCAGGGCGCAAGGTTGGCGGTGGGTCTCTTGCTGAATAGCTCTTCAGTTCAGTCATTAACCTTTCCATCAGGCATTCCCCTTATCACTCAAAGTGATCGCGGAAAGGAGAACAATGGAGTGGCAAACATGCACACCTCACTTCGCCACCGTTTAGACCCCAGCCTGAGTGATTGATAAGAAAAATATCAAGCCTGAGGCACTTTGGTCCCAGCTTCGGCACCAGTGGACACCTGGCTTTGAGAACATCCTGGATGAAGGCTTAAATAATGGATGGTATGACCCTAATGACCCAATTGAAAAGTACAGATATTGTTTTAGATATTATGCGTCGCTGATTTTGGCTTATAGGCTTGTGTTTCGATGGCTAGCCATCCCTTGGCTGCAGGCAGAGCTTGACCTTTGGACCTCTCGTTACAACTCCAGTCCTCGTCGAGCCGACAAGCACAAAATTCTGCCACATGGGATTCCTGATTTGATTCACGCAAAGCCTCACCAGTTCAATGGGTCCAAAAACTTCATGGTAGGTTTCATGCCAAGTTTTACAACACACCGTATGACTGACATTTCTCAAGGTTGTGATATCTCCAGAACTCTTTGATGAGGTGGAAAAGGAGTGGGCTCCCCCTGATGACCCTGTTTTCCAGCTTGTGCCTCCAACTTTTGGTGAACAAGCCTCGGCCTTATATGCGTCTATTGGAAGTCCTTCAGTATCATCTCTCACATTCTGGGCCGTGTATTCAGATTTGTTAGACGCATTTCTTGCACTTCCTCATGATCCTGCCTTTGCAGCTGCCCTGCTTATGGCAGATCAAGGTGAGGAGCATGATGTGCCTATCATGGTTGGCATCCTGGAGCTGCGACATGGTGATAATGTTGTTGGGCCATATGGTTATGTATACATGGGTGGCTTAGATAATCCTGTTTTACCTGCAGGACTTGTAGATGGTGGTGACGATGGGAGTGAGGACACTAGCAAAGTTGACCTCCAAGAATATGCAGACTTCAGTGATTAGCCAATTTCTCAATATCACACTAATGTCACACAATCTATCTGCGAATCGCAATTGCAAATTTGACTAATTTTGCCATGTTCTAATCCTCTGCTGCTTTCCAACGCTTTTCCAAACACACACTGCCTCCTGTCACCATTGGTTCTTTGGTCATGTCCGAAGAGACCAGCCAGTATGCTGCTGACTTTACTGGTGCTGACAACACTGCTGTGGTACACTGTGCACGCGAGTCATGCCAGGCGACATTTCTGGCAGGCACAAAGTTGCACTTCCTTCACAGCAACAACCCCAATGAGCCTGGCAGGATGCTCTGCTTGGGGTGCTATCAGTACTATATGCAGAAGAAGACAACAGTACACAGGACATCCATGGCTGTACCCAGAGCGGATCATCAGAAGGAAATTCATAGACAAATTTCAAGTGCACAGCGAGGACGTGAGTTTTTCCTTATGTGTTTCTTGACATGGATTGCTGAGGGCTGGGCATAGCAATAACAAATGTGGTCCAAGCAGTAGGTCCCACTGCATATGTGCCTTCATTTCAGGCAGGCTATGTCATTGGAACGTCAAATGGTCCTATGCGGGTGGCAGCCCCACCTGGGCCCTCAGTGCAGCTACCTGGTTTTGTCCCCCAATTTAGCATGGGTCAGATATCAGCAGGTCATTCTGGACCACAGAAGGGTTCTGGGTATACAGGGAATCATGCTGCATACCATGTGACACGTCAATCACTGGCACAGAAGGCATATGCCACACAATCACTGGCCCAGAAGGCATTCTCCACCAATGGCGGCAATGTTGTAACAGTCAAAGTACGGGCTGTTCACAAGCCCGTTGGAGGAGTAAGGTTTTTATTAGTTGGGGTACGTCTCTTCAAATCTCCAGATAATAAGTGCCCAGATATTGATAGACTCAATATATGATAGGACATTGTCGAGGCAGTCAATAACATTCCTGTTCATATTGGGGCAGCTGAGCTCAAGAAGATTCTATATGATGAGATCTTACCTTCTTGGCAAGAATACACGGAGGGGTTCCCCATCAACATCGATGGCTTTGTGATGCGCGACAAAGATGGAGCAAGGATCAAACCAAATGTCCCAGATCGAGATGTAATCTCAAAGCCATTCTTCAAGACTGCCAGGGGTGGTCAGGTGTTCAAAGAGGGCCGATGTATTGTGAATTTCCACGTCCCAAATCCCATTTACAGTCAGTATTTGATCTGGAGTGAGCGGAGGGAGGAGCAACGCTTGCATGCTGAGGCTACAAAGGTTGGTAAGATTCACGTCTTCTTAACTACAGCTGTATTGACTGAATAATATAGCAGTCAGAGCGACAGGTGGTGATCACACCAACCCAAAATCAGGGCAAGAAACAGGGCAAGAAACGCTACCGGTCACCATCACTGGAACCAGAGTCAGATGCTTTTCAGACCCACCATACATCTGGTGTTCTCTTAGACACAAGGAGAAACCTGGTCTTCGATACACCACAGACTCCAGAGACTCCAGGGCGAAGTTCAAAGCGTCTGAAAGCTGGTCCTAGTTATGACCTGTCACCAACCACAAGAAGACTTGGTGATGCTCTTTGTTCACAGCACCTGCCCACAGCTAAGGATGTCCAATCATTATGTGTGTCTTTAATCCAATAAAATTGCGTACAACATACTAAAGCGCCATTAGTTGACCTCAAGACAATTCGAGTTACCATATATCCAGTAAAACATCACACGCTAAGCCAGCTGCTGGATATGTGCTCTGGGACAAACAGCCAGGTTGACCATAAAGCATACCTTGGGCCACCAGGTGAAGCCACGTTGCAGCTGGAGCTTTCGTCAAAGAAGCAGAAAAAAGGTGGTTTCAAGCTGTCATCATTTGGGACAGCAAGCCGCGCACTTTTTGGTCAAAGCAGAGATGTTTGTGCAAAGCAGACGTACTACGAGAAATCTGGCACAGTCAAAAGCAAGGGCAAAGAGATCCAGGTGACCCAAAACATTCCACATGATGGACGAACACAAGCCCAGAATCTAACAATGGAGATTGCATGCCTTGTTTGGGCACGTGTCCTCCTTGACCTTGTCTACGCCTTCATTGAAAAGGGCATCCAGGCAAAAGGGGAACGTCCACCTTTCCATATTCCTCAGCTCAGATTTGTAGATGCTGCTCTAGCTGTTGAGCACGCTAACAGTGGCAAGGAGAGTCAAGTATTTCTTCTTGAACAAGTCATTGGTGGTGAGGGAGAGGGGGCTTTCTGGAAGTATATGAATAATGTGTCGCCAGTCCCACTTCCATTATCAGACAAGGAAGACCAGGAGCACGCACTCTTTCTAGCCTTCAGTCAACATGTGCAGTATTTCAAGACAAGGAAGCTGGTGTTTGTATCTGACTACCAAGGTATGTAACTCATGCTTTGCGCCCACTACCACTCATCCAACAACATTATTTAGGGGGAAACTCTTTGCTCAGTGATCCTCAGATCATAACCGACAGGTGGGTACCTGCTGAAAATCTGGAAAGTTGCATGGAACCTGACATCTTGTCTCTTCAGTGCCCTTGGTGTTATTTTTGCAGATGGCAACCATCCCTCCGGCCATACAAATCTCGAGCCAAACCACCGATGCAATTACTTCTGTAAATGGTTTGAGGTTCCAACCGACTATGACCTCTGGGAATCACAAGGCTCTGTGCTGCGTCCAGCCCAGCCCAGCCCTAAATCCAGCTAATGCTGTTGGACAGTATATACTAGCGCAACTCAACATTCCTTTACTCAACATTCCTTTACTTACATTATCCCTTTAGTTTTTGAATGGGCCAACCTTCCTTTATTGACTTGACAATAGTCGTCAACATTCCTCCAACATTCCTTTATCTACCATCATTGTCCCAAATCCTAATCCACTAGCCATCTCCAACCCTAATCCAATACCCATCTGTCACTACAACACATCTACATACAATATACAATATGTCAAACACTTTAATGTCAAATAACATTTTTCAATTACCTTAGCCTGAACACGACCCCATCCTGCCTATAACTTCAAACAGGTGATTTTTTAATGAATATCCATTTGCAGACTAGCTGTCATATGCCTACTGGTTGTATTCCCAAGCTCAGACTTTAAAAAACTAGAAATAGTGTAGACTTAGAAAGGTATACACAGTCTGATGCCCAAAGCTGTCATTATCCCATTGTCTTACCTATAACTTCAAATGGGTGGTTTTTGCATGAAAATCCTGTGGCAAGGTAGCTGGCATATGCATACTGGTACCGTTCTCAGACTCAGACTTTAAAAACCTTGAAAATCTTCAGGTGTGTAGACCTGGAAAGCCAGATCAGTGAATATAGCTGACGATAACAATGACATCACCGTCAGATAAGTTGCGGCTGTGCATATCTCTCATCTCACAACCCACTTGGCCGTCCAGCACAGCACAGGTGCCCTCAACAAGGGAGCCATGCCCAGGGATTTTCTAGGTGAGCTTTTTTTTCAATTGTTTCTTAACTATAACTTTGCTGATCAAGTTTCTTTCCTGTAGTTTGTACAGATCTATTCTCTTTACCTTGGCTCCAAACATGAAATGACCCTCAAAAAGGGCTGCTAAGACGTCAAGGAAAGGATGGCAGATGCCTGTTGGGGAGCTGACTTGGTATGTCCACTGCATTCTGCAGAACCACCACTTTGCTGACAAAAAGACCAAGCTATGTCTTGTGCGGTCCCTACATGCATGCCCAGGACTGATGACTGTAAGTTCTACTTACACTTTCTTTCTATTCTCAGTCATTCTATCAGTACTAACCAATCCCTTTGCATTCACAGATCGATCTTTGCCTTGAATTGTTCAGCTGACAAAAGGGCACCTTCCTCCGTAACAGGGATGTGAAACGGACGCAGGATGGATTGGCAGATCCCAGAGCTGGGTAGCATGCAGCATCTTGCCCGCATGCCCAGATGCCTTCACCGCCTTATCAAGAGACAATGAAGCCCAACCAGGCCTCCTCCGAAACCGCCAACCCCATGCGCCGCTCCCTAATCCCCACAAAACCCCAAAACAGCCTCAACCTCCCTAAATGCCACCTGGATTTCTGTACCAAATTTTCAACATCGTCTTCCCTTCACATTTTCCCCCTCCTCTCCCTGATTTTCATGCCTTCCCCTCTCGCTTTTGCCCTTTGCCGTTGTCGGTGCTCCTCTCTTCACTGTTGAAGGGTCTTTGACATCGTATTCGAGGTAAGTTATGGAGGCACGAACGAGACGCTCTACGTTAAAGACAGACGTGTTTCATGACCATATCATCCCCTCTCATCGTCCCCCCTCTTCTGATTCGCAACCCGAAGGAGCTCTAGGACCGCGTCTTCATTCGGCGCCGAAAAACCTGACGTTCCTGAAGAAGGTCCCTGCACACCCTTCCCCGCTTCACCCTCGTTCGTCAACCCCGAACAGAAGGGAACAAAATCCGCCGCTCATTATACCTTCAACAACGTGCCCGGGCATGGTGGCTGTGCCGTGGTCCGACTCAAGCTGACCCCCTCAAGGATTGGGAAAGATTTGAGTCTGGAGGACGAGATTGTTTTCGACGATGCAGTGGAGGAGAGGAGGCAGGAAGTGGATGAGTTTTATGGCGCTCTTGTGTTGGGCCCGATCAGTGATGATTTGAAGCAGATCATGAGGCAGGCGCTTGGCGGGATGTTGTGGACGAAGCAGTTTTATCGGTTCATTCAAAAGGAGTGGTTGGAGGGCGATCCAGCTCAACCACCACCTCCGCCTAATAGGAAGTTCATCAGGAATCGGGTAGGTTTTATTTACTACTGACAGTTTCTTTTCGGCCTTTCTCATTTTTTATTTGGTGTAGGAATGGCGTCATATGCACATCGAAGACGTCCTGTCCATGCCTGACAAGTACGTAACTCCACGATTTCGCTGTGCAACATATACTCATGACCTTCTTCTTTTCAGATGGGAATACCCATTCTTCGCGGCTTGGGATACCGCGTTCCATTGTCTGCCTCTCGCAGTGGTCGATCCTGCGTTTGCGAAGAAGCAGCTTGACCTTTTGACGAGGGAGTGGTATATGAAACCTGATGGCCAGATTCCTGCGTATGAGTGGAATTTCAGCGACGTCAATCCTCCGGTCCACGCTTGGTACGTTGTGTGTATTGGTTTCATGGACGGTAAATTTACTTAATTTTTGTTTCTGTAGGGCGACATTCAGGATTTTCAAGATTGAGCGCAAGCTTCATGGGAGAGAAGATCTGCCTTTCTTGGAGAGGGTGTTCCAGAAACTTTTGCTCAACTTTACCTGGTACACCTTCGTCACTTGTACCCCGAGCCAATAAACTCATCCGGATGCGAATTACTATAGGTGGGTCAACCGGAAAGATCAGGGAGGACACAACATGTTCGAAGGAGGCTTCTTGGGACTTGACAACATCGGTGCATTCAATCGATCAGAGCCTCTACCCACTGGTGGGACGTTGCGCCAGGCCGATGGGATGGCGTGGATGGCGTTTTATTGCTTGAATATGTTCGTTGTGCTCCCTTTGACTTTTGGAAGTTGGATCTGAGCTAATGGGACTTTCATGATAGGTTGAGTATAGCGTTGGAGTTAGCGAAGCATAATCCTGTTTACGAGGATATTGCTTCAAAATTCTTTGAGGTGTGTAATATTTCCCATCTCACTGCGCACTCTCGACGATCGCCGACAACGTCGAGATCGTTGTGAGTTTAATGCGGTTCTGATACTATGCAGCCTGCTCACGGCGATGACACCGCCCTCCGTACGTATATACACCCCTTCCCTGATCACCATGCTTACGCCGTCCCTTTTGCAGTATCTGACAAGAGAACGCCGTCCGACGACTGTCTCCGCAACCGCCTGCCTGCTCCCTCGACACTGCGACCCATGATGAACGGAGCACCCACATAATGCATTGGATTGCTTGTCAAACTTGTTGCCACCCTTCAATGGAAGCACTCGTACATTGGTGTTCCATATGCCTCCCTTATCTTAAGCGTCGCTCCCAAATCGCTCCTAGGTCTTGTGTCACCGGCGTGAGCGTGTGTGAATCAATCACTTGAACGCTTCTTTCGATTAACAAAGGTCACATGGTTCTCTTTACCCGATTCTACATAAACGATGGATCCAAACATACGAGAGAGAGTTCTTTGACATTCCTGTCTCCCACTACGTCCCAGACTCGCTGGCAAACCGAGAACCGCTGTCTTACGTTCACAGACAACCTTATTGACGATCATGTTGTTTGCTCTCCAGACCTTTACGACTGTGCTCGCGTTCCTGTCTGGCGGTGTCCATGCATCACCATTGAACCGGCGAGATGTGATTGCTCCAAAGATCATTAAGCCAGATGCCAGCAGTGTGTGGCCTGTTGGGTCCGTGCAGACTGTGACTGGTACGAGAAATTCATAGCTCCGACTCCTCGTGCAAGGGAACCAGGGAACCGCGGCAGCTTACCTACGTTATTGGCTTTTAGGTATACTTCAAACTTCCCTCCAGATTCCCAAATCACGAACCCAATTGGTCAAGTTATTCTAGGATTTGACGAGAATGACAGTTTGAACCTCGACTTTGGTAAGTGATCTCTGACATGGCTATTCTACTTCCCTGGATTCGATGCATTCATGACCGAACCCGATGACTCAAATCAAAGACTCGACTCGCCCTGCGGGCTGCGGTCCTTCATATAACATATGTATTGCATGACCAAGAACAATGCGAGGCGAACCCTTTCCACCTCCTGTGATTCTGTGAACATTGTGAAATATTCGTTTCAACGTTTCTGATCATCAATCTGTCAATTAGAACACCCACTGGCAAAGGGCTTCAGCACCGTCCCAGACCTGAGACGACTACCTCATTGTCTGTCAGTCAACATCTCTTCAGTCCTTTGCAGGACCTTGATCTGACATTCTTCCTAGTATTTGGAGACTCTGGAAATACCAGCCCATCCTTCGCAATTACGCGTATCTCCACCCCTGGATTGCCGTCTAATGGAACTTCATCCAGTATCAGCAGTACCAAGAACGTTGGACCTTCCAATACCTCCACGTTAATCACCAATCCCATTCCAATTACTGGCACCACGATTACTGGAGGAACTGGCGCCACGCCAAGCGCCAAGCGTTACTGATGTTGCTGTCACCCCTCTCACGACTTCTACATCTCCGTCATCAACTGCCACCCAGACGACGCCCACGCAGGGTACTGCGGGTGCATTGAATAACACTGGCGCTGCATGGTCTGTGCATCACTCCGGTGCTTGGGGCTTCAAGGCTCTCTCTTTTGGCACGACCTTTATGGTCATGATTCTCATGGTTTGAAACAATCCCGATAACGGGTTTTATCAATGCAGGTTGTATCATAGTATGACAAACCTCCTTCTATCCAATGGCGCACGCTTATGCCACCGTCCATGAACCATCTTCGTTTGCATGTTCCTATCTATCCCTTTGTCAATTAGCTATCTCAACAATTTACCCCCATCCCCCTGGCACTGCGTGGAGGTCAGAGCATGTGGTGAAGTGGCTGAGAGGGTGACCATGAAAGAAGCGAGGTCACGGATAAGAACGACCACCTGGTGGCTTGACATCCAGTCCCGACCAACAAAGAGATGAAGATGCTCTCCAAGGTGTTCAGCATCCAGAGAGTGGCAGGTAGAAGCATCTCAATGTCAACCAGGGAGTGGTGATGTCCAGTGGGCAATGTCCTTGATGTCAACCAGCTTGGGCAAGCAACCAGCAAGCATGGCGATGTGGTGCTCAATCTTCTCCCTTGTCTCCTCCATCAGGATGTCCTCCGTTGTGGGGGACAATGCCAGACCCAGACCGCCACCCTTGTCAGTTGCGGACGGCACAGACACCGCATTGCCATTGCCACCACCATCGCCCGTCCTTGCCGCCATGCTGGTGTCTGTTACCACCATCTCCACCACCTCTCCACCTCACGACACATCATCCACAGCCCCATCTGCAGGCCGATAATTCATTAGAAGTATAACCAGAACATGTAATTGAATTAGAAGTATAGAAGTATTACTGGTTATACACGGGGTCTTTTTCGTTGGTGGTCAGCCAAGTCTGTCACCTCTAAACTGCTGAGTAGCCTTTTTCTTTCCTTTGGGTGAATCCCAATATGATCAAGGCCTTTGCCCTTCAGCTTTGCCACTGCTGCCCCAAGAATCTGACGCTTGAGTGACAAAGCTGTATGTCTAGGGTCTAGCTTGCAAACCATGACTCTAAGCAAGGCATAAGTGACAGCAGTCAGAATAGATCCACAACAAACAAAACAAGGTACTCACAGTTTCTTTCCTCCTTGCCCTTGGATGATCTCTGCAGTGCCACAGAAATCAAGAGGACCTACAGTCATGATTTCAGAATGCTGAGTCACATACCGCATCAATAGGTGCAAGCGTCCTTGTCCTTCTATCATTGAAACACTGGTAGACTCCTGATCAGAGACCGACATCTTTGATTTTGAGGATTGACTTGGTGTTGGTCGCCTTGCCACTGCTGAATTTGAAGGTGGCATATCTGGACAGGAGTTACAGGAGTATGCTGGGATGATGGACCATATGTGGGTGTTAGCAATCCTATATAGTAAGGTGTTTGCCCAAGCAGTCATGCCCTGGCGTCCTGCAGCTTCATTGAACAAGAAGCTATATCCATTTGGATAGAGCCAGGTTGAACGGTCAACTGAATAATATGTTAGTTAGAAAGGAAATGATAAAGGTATAGAAAGCTCACAGGATGGATCATGGAAATAATCTATGAGTGAATTCTGGGGGGTGAGACATCCCATTGGAAGTCCTGCCTTATCATGAAGGACTTCCCACAGGCTGTTACCAAAGATCAGTGAGCCAAGGCCAACATTCTCATTGATTAAGGCGCGTTTGACATGATCAGGCTCAAACACGTCAAAAGGCACTGCAGGTGCACCATGCTTTCGAGGACATAGCTTAGCAGAGCCCTGCATGACAGTATTTGATACCTGAAGGTGAGATGAGGACACCAAATACTATTAAGGTTGAGAGAGCAGACTTACTTTAAACGCATTTAGTTGTTCTTTGAATCGAAGTGATAGGTTTGTGCGGTCCTTCCGATAGACAGACAGGCGCTCTGCATATCTCAAGCGATCTGTACGATGACAGGCAATTTTGAATCCACGCAAAAATGGCTTCATAAAAGACCTGTGGCACATCAGATTAGAGTCAGAAACAAATGAGACAGCAGGCATACCAAAGTGACTCATATATATTTGCTGCAAGATCATACCAGGCTGCAACAAGTCGGGCGGTTCGTGATGGGCAGTCAAACACTTCTCTCTCCGTAATATTTGGGGATAAACCTGTTATATGAATTTAGAACACTTAAAGCAAGGGTCAAAAAGAAATACTGCGCACCAGCCTTATGGAATATCTCTTGTGTAGTGTAAACACCTGCTCCATAGAATATAC
This sequence comes from Crassisporium funariophilum, assembly GCA_014925845.1. Classification (NCBI taxonomy): domain Eukaryota; kingdom Fungi; phylum Basidiomycota; class Agaricomycetes; order Agaricales; family Crassisporiaceae; genus Crassisporium; species Crassisporium funariophilum. The sequence goes on from JACGCL010000013.1 coordinate 344,878, forward strand.
TTGACTCCTTCCGGATAGCAGTCATAGCCAGGCCGGTTCGATTCAAACGTGATGCTCTCCGCAAACGCATCCAGGCTACTAACTCAGCCAAGAATGCAGGATAGTCGGTATAGATATTTGCTTGCTGTGTAGGCAAATCCTTGCGGAAGGATGCCCAATGAACCTAAAGGAAGTTATCAGACCAACAGAACCATGTCAGCAGCAAAACACAAAGACTTACTTGGATCAAAAGATCATTTGTAGGTAGTGCAAGAATGTGTGTCTTGAATTCAAATGCAATTCCAATTTTAAAGCCTCGACGCTATTATCAAGCTGTTAGTAATTTAGAAATCCTGCCAAGTTAAGAAGCATACATCTTTGTCAACCTTGCAAACTGCATCCTGCCATTCTTCCTTTGAGTATATTTGAACTGATGTATGTTTGAACAACTGAATCTAAGGTCAAGGATTTACAAGAATTAAGGAATCAGACACATAGATAGAAGATAGAACATGTGACATACCTGAGTCCAGTAATCCTCGCCATCTCCATCCTGGAACTTCAAAATAACATTGCGAGGTGACGGTTCAGTTTCAACAAGTTTGAGCTTGTGAGTTGAGATTGGAACATTTTCTAGTGAGTGATATTTAGGAGGGAAAAGGGCCCGTTGGACAATAGTTGAGGAAGGAACAGGGTATACATGTCCTTCAGCAGCCAGAGAACCAGGTGGGTGATTTCCCTTCTCCTTTGATGTGGCATCACCCCAGATAGCCTCTAGAATGAGATCATCTGCCAGAGTTTCCTCTAGGAAGTGTTGGATTTGAAAACCATCAAGGACTGCTTCACCAAATTCAGGCATGGCAGAAGCAGATGAGATGAGCAGAGGCAACAGAATGTCATTGTGAGGAGCAATAAGTACAAAATAGCTGAGCAATGACTGAGCGATTGTATGGGCAAGTGATTGAATGGGCTGGGATGCTGACTGATCAGCAGACACAATGCAATGTCATTGTGAGGAGCAATAAATACAAAATAGCAGAGCAATGACTGAGATGACTGAGCAATTGTATGGGCAAGTGATTGAATGGGCTGGGATGCTGACTGATCAGCAGACACAATGCGATGTCATTGTGAGGAGCAATAAATACAAAATAGCAGAGCAATGACTGAGATGACTGAGCAATTGTATGGGCAAGTGATTGAATGGGCGAGTGATTGAATGGGCCGGGATGGCTGACTGATCAGCAGAGATTAGATTGAAACATCCGGGGTCCTGCATTGAGGGTTTGTTTGGTTGATGGCGGAGCTCAAATCACGGCTCGGCACGTTGGTTAGAGAGCAGGTCAGTCCCTGTTGCCATACCAAGCTGCTCGGTTTTGATCGTTGACAAATCATTTGGTCGGGAAATGGTGCTGGGTGCGGGTTGCTGAGGATAAAATGGTAGGGTTGGTGGAACCGTTTGAGCAATACCAAGATTCAAGCTTGGAACGCCTTGTAAAACCCATTGTGCGGCTTTGTAGATGTCATTTACGGCGTATGGCTTCGAAGGGTGGTGGTCAGGGAGTTTAATTTGTAAGTGGTTGAGTACTTGGGCCCATAAATGCGGCGTGAAGCGTCGAGCGTATGCGGTTGACTGATTGACGGTCCCAAGGTACTGTTGATCAATTAAATATTTCGAAATTGCCAAGAAACGCAAGTGATAGTTGGCGAGGTCGTTGAGGCTGCTCATCCCAGGGCGTTGTTGCTTGCCAATGAGTAGATCGAGATCAGCCAGTACGAACTTGACCAAATCGCAATTGTAAATGTTGATGAGCGCTTTTTTGAAATCATCAAAGGTCTTGGTCAGATCGCCGAACTTGGGGAGCGCTTCCCAGGTATCTGCAATGTGGGGTTTGATGTAGTGCAAAATGTAGTCCTTCCTGTCCTTGTTGCTATTAATGCCGCACCGAACGAAAAGCCATTTGAGCTGTATAAAAAAACGATTAATTTCTTTTGGGTGCGCCGGGTTAAACAATGGTGCACCGCAATCACCACGGTATGGCATAAGTGTTGCTGTTGTAGTCATTGAAGTTGATTGAGGATGGTGTGTGGTGGGTTGCTGCGTATACGGTTCTGGCTGTAATGGAGGTGTTGAACGCGGCGACAAGATGAGTAACGCGTTGAGGTCAAAGTCTAAATCACTGTTGTTCTTGGGGGTAAAGTTGCGGTCGTGATTGGACTCGTGTTTGTGGCTGGAATTGCGACTGTGGTCAGAGTTGTCCTGATCGGCTGTAGCTGGACTCGGGTCTCTAGGGGTGATGTAGTTATAATTGAAAGGATTATTTGCTGGTAGATTATCGGAATCAAATTTGGTCAATGCTGGTGAAGGGAGACAATTATGTCAGGCTGTGCTAGGAGATACTTTGTTGAAGATTGATGTGTTGGATAGGTTGTCGGGATTATGGAATTGTTGAATGAACTCGCTTCTTTGCGTTTCTGCTCTAGTATGCGGTTGTCAAGCAATGTTGGAAGGCTCGGTATTTAGAACCCCTCGCGGTGGGCTCCAAAATGATGTGCCAACGGCGCGCTATGCGTGAAAAACACACACACAAAATGACCAACATGAGGTCGATGCTACCATAAGAGTGGCTCTGAGGCGCGAGACAGGGTTCCTCGGCTCCCAACGGTGACCAACAAAGTAGTTAGTTAGATAGTGTTAATAATAGATTGAACGTGCGTGCTAGAAACAATGTTGGAAACAACAAACGATGCACTTATCGATTGAAGGACAAGAAACACGATTGATGCCACGAAAAACAATAATAAAATGATGAGAGCGCAATCTAAAACGATGAGGACGAGGTTGAGTGTGCTATCGTAGCACGAGCAAGGCGAGAGCGATGAAATCCGTAGTAATTTCCTTCCTTTTTACGATGCTAGCTACAGGTTTTTATACTAAGTGTGTGCTACAAACAGAGATAATTGTTAAACGCGGTAAAGTAGCGATGCTAGTACTAAAATAGTAATTTAGGGCCTGTTCGGCACTACGTCTTCATCGGAGCAATCTCGGAGCTCTCTGCCAAAAGGATGCACTTGGCACGATTACCAGCTCCAAGCCCGGCTCCGACAAATCCAGGCGTAGACGGAGCGTGAAAGGGTGTTCGGCTGCACATCGCCTTGTCTACGTTGTGACAAGCTTTGTTTCTCCCATGTTTCTTTTACACCACTGTCAATCCACTGGACGTGATAACACACTCATTCCCTCGCGTTTCCGTCGCGTTTCTTCCCTTCTTTTATATCTATCTACATCTCATAAGGTCTCTCGACGTCTCACAATGGGGAAAAACACGAAAAAGGCTGTGAAAGGTGGCCAAACCGAGAACAACGCGCGCTGCAGCTGGTCTAGCACCGACAACGCAACTCTCGTTCGAATCTTACGTGAACAGAAGGATAACGGCAACCAATCAGGTGCCGGATGGAAGAGCCAGGTTTGGCAAGCCGTCGCCGACGCTCTCAAGGCCGACGGCGCGTCGAAAGGTGCCGAAAAGACTGGAAAGAAATGTGCTGACCATTGGGCCAATGTACGTGTCACCATATCTCATTGCAAAGGGTATTTCTAACAACTTGCAGCTTAAGAAGAACTTTCTCGACGTCTCCGCTATCCGCAACGCGTCTGGCTTTGGATGGGATGAGGGTACAATGACATGTACCGCGACATCTGATGTCTGGGACAAGTACCTTGCGGTAAGTAGTTTATGATCTATTCAGCTTTACGGGTGTTGATATCCATGCACCAAAGGCCCACCCAACTGCTGAACAATGGAGGTCAACTCCATTCCCCCTCTACAATGATATTCACATCCTTGTCAATGGCATTGTTGCGATGGGGGATGGTGCCTTTCTCCCCGGTCGTTCTTTGTCCCCGACTGCAACTGCAGCTTCAGGCGAGAACTCCGAGGCAGGAGATCTTCTCAACACTTCTGCCTCCTTGGGTTTCACTTCCTCGAGTTCTTCCTCCCTTCTTCATGATTCCCTCGCCAATGATATCATGGAGACCCCTGGAAACCTGAAATCAAAGGCAAGCTGCTCTTCCTATGCTTCCACTTCTTCCCTCTGCTGACACTGTTTAGACTCCTTGTAAGAGGGTCCGTGCAGAATTGGAGTCCTGTTCTCCTGAGCCCTCGGTCTCTCACAAGAAGAAACATGGTAAATGTCACAAAACCCAGGCTGACTCGCTACTTACCGGGATGACCGGTGCACTTCTTGAACTTACCAAGGCCATGAACAACGACAATGGTATGGCAACACCTCAGCGTCGTGAGAGGGCAGTGGACCGTCTCTTCCAGGATGAAGCCTTCTCCCCTGATGGGGAAGGTGATCTGCTTGATCTTTTTGCTGAGAACCTGGCCTATGCTGACACCTATTTTGTGACCAAGAAGAAGGAGGCACATGTTCTTTTTGGGCAGAAGCTCATTACTAGGAGGCGAAAGCAGGCAGAAGGATTGGAAAATTAATTTTGTTGTTTGCATTTCACATTTTATTTCCTCGTTTCAATTGGCCCGTTATACCCTGATTAGTTGTTCACATTTTCACATTTTATTCCCCAGTTTTAATTGACTAGTCCTTTGACACCAATTCTAATTAACATCTGCACGTCGCCTTAATTCTTCTTGGTAGTCCCTCCACATCTCCTGAGCCATATGATCCCTACGATCTGATGCGCGCTGTTGTTCCTCTGCAGTAATATTAATTCCTAATTGCTCTGCAGCTATTTGGCGAGGTTCTTGAGGTGCTCTATGTGTTGTTGAACTGCCAGCTCTGGTTTCGGTATTGTTTGTCCAGCTTTCAATATTGTCGGATGGATTGTAAATTCGAACATAGTTGTGCACGCCTCCAAGAGCACCAACAAACATTGCTTGCATCTCCGGGTCATACTCTGGTGCTGCTTCGGCAAGACCAAAACGGCGCTTGAAGACCCCAAAGATACGTTCAACCACATTGCGAGCTTGAGCATGACGGAGGTTAAACAGTTCCTGATAGGTTTTTGGCCTGAATTTTACAGTAGGTCAACTGTTGGGATTGGGAATGGAACAATTATATCTACCGCTGATTTCCACGTCCCCATTCCTTCAGATGGTAGTGTACTCCTCGGTACGGAGTCATAAGCAAGTCACAGAGAGAAAACCCTGCATCGGCAAGGAAAAATTGACCAGGGGGAAGTGCAAGGCCATTGTTGCGTGCAGATTCAAAGACCCTTGAGTCGGCTGCACTACCCTCCCACCCTGTGAGCATATATATGAACCTAAGCTTGAAATCTGAGCATGCAAGAACATTTTGCGAAATCCTTCCTTTCCGACTCCGATAACGATCAGAGTTGTCTTCATGCACCCATCCATCAAACTGCACACCGTCCATTGTTCCCCGGCACTCATCAAAGTACGGAGATAACTTGGGGTTATTCTTTATTTCGGCCGGCACCTCATCAGGCATGAGCTTTACGTATTTTTGGTAAAACCGACCAGCAAGAATCTTGGTCAATTTTCGAATGTAACTAGGACAAGTTAAATTCAACGGCAATTCTGAATGAAGTGAAAGAGTAAAAAGAGAACACAGACCATGATATTGTGGATCCACTTCTTTGAAATCTCTCCTGTAGCATGCGGGAGCTGAGACCAGTGCGAGCAAAATACAAAAAGATAGACAACTGTTCGCTAGCTGTCACAAATTTGCTGTTCTTCAGCCCAAAATCTGCCTTGAGTTCATTGAGAAGATTGAGGAACACATGCTTGGAAACACCAAGCTGCTCATGAATTCGTTCATGGTGGCCCTCAAGCATCTCGTTGATCCACCTCTGTCCTGTTAAAATTGATGTGTGTTTTGGGACTGGGATAGGTCTGACCAATGAGACCGTTGTTGCTGCAGCGATAGCGGCCAAAGTACCACCAAGAACGGCGATACGGCGTCGGCGTTTACTTTGGGCCTTGAGCGTGGCCTTCTTCTTGCTGTCAATGTGCGTCATGAAGCAGAAAACGTCTCTAAAAATGACATTCTACTGCTATCTACTATGAAATCTAATCGCCATCAGAGACGTGACACCGTGTGACGGGTCTCGGATATGTTCGGTTGCAGCTCCGGGGCTCATCACCGCTTCGTCTACATGACAGAGCGAAGCGTACACTTGGAGAAGGCGGGATGCCGAACAGGCCCTTAATAACCGGAGTGATGAAAATTTGCATAATGAAATAGAGAAAATGTCTCATCCATAGCTCCAAAACGCCCGGGTACCTTGAAACGATGCATAGCCGTGTTTCAAACGATGAAAAACAAAAGGAAAACGTTGATGGAAGCTGATGGAAGGCCATCGAACTCGGTGAGCGCGGTCGGAATCGTTAACTGTGCGTTGTCAGCCACATGGTAACCCCGCCGGATCGCATGCATTTGTATGGGGTCGCGTTTTCTTTCAGCCTAAAGGAATTGGAGGTCTTGAGTGTTGCACGTTGCGTGCCATGATGGCTTACTGGAAACGCGCGCGCACGGAATCACATGAGAGGGGGGTGAATACGCTCGATTCAAGAGCAAGTCGCAATCGTCAAATAGTATCGTTCGGTGAGCGCTAAAAACAATCGATTTTTGCGTTTTCCGGGGTCAGGCTGTGTGTGTGCGCATCACCACACATTATTGTCTCAATCTGTGTAGCTTCCGTCTGGTTTGATATATCGCGATGTGGCAGAACCATTCTCAACCAAAAACAGATGTCAATAGAGCGGCAATACACAATGGCATGTGATTTCTCAAAACAATCAGGGATTGGGTGAGCCAACAGCACAAACAAGGTGCTTACACAAATGGTGTGGTTGATATTTCTGTTGTCCGCAGTTGCAAGACCAGGTGCTAACATTGGTCGTGTAGGAGATATTGCCTGTGCTCAGGTCTTTTGATAACAGCTTTGTCCAAGCCTGTTTGAATGCAAGCTGAAATGTGGTAAGGGACTTTGAGCGTCCAATATGGTGCATGTTATCCAGAATTCCTGTTTGTGCAAAATACAATGGCGTGACTTTATAGATGAGTATCCAGACAAGGTGATCCAGACGCAAACGTGAAATGTTATGCAGGTAAATATGTTTGAGTTGTTGCCAAAAGTTCTCAACACCCATGGTGGTGCGCAGCCATGGTAGGTAAGGTGAGGTTGACCTTGCCCACAGAACCCACATCTTTGGAGAATACATGAAGCCCACATATAGCTCCATACTTTGCAAAGCCCCTGAATTTTGCAAAACTTGTACATCTCATATACGGCATCGTGACGGAATTGTTCAGAGTAAGTGACCCTTTGCAGCGTTCAGGGAATAGCGGATGCTGACAGAAGTGTTTTGTAAACAGGCAAAGCAGCTGCTTTTGGTGTGTTGCAGGGCAAAAGATGTATGTAATGTCTGTCAAAGTTACCTTGCCAGCTTCAAACATCCAGTCAGGACCATCCTCACTATCTTGAGCATCTTTGTCCATAAAGGCTTCTAACTGGTCTAGTAAGTTGCCACCTTTGTCATTGTTGGCATCTTGGTCTCCGTCGCTAACGTCAAAATTGTTGGATTTCTTTGGTGGTAAAGGAATAACAGCCAAAACAGGTCCATTAAATCAAAGAATACAAAATTGTAGGATTTATTTGGTGGTAAAGGAATAACAGCCAAAACACGTCCATTAAATCAAAGAATACAACATCCTGATCTCTTTGGTGGTTCTGGCGCCCTATCTTGTTGGACACCTTGAAAGGGGACTGTTAGTTGAGGATTTGTTTTTTGCAATACTTCATATTGTGTCTGAAAAATGTAAATAAGTTACTACTAATGATATGGGTTAATCTTACCCGTGAAGGATACAATTCCTGTTCTCGAGGAACAAAATCTTCATCAATGAAATTGAGTTCTGTTCTTGCTTCTTTGACATTGTAGAACTTGGGACGCCGCAGAAGGACTGAGAGGCATGTCTTAACAGCACACAATGCATGTCAAAAGCAAAGTTGGTGTTTTGCCAAAGGAAACTGTGCACAAAAGGCGTTGATTTCTGACAAGTCTTTGTTGGTTAGAGTGATAATAGGTTTGAGCTGCCACATTATTTTCAAATATGACAGGAAGGCCTGAATATGCCTTTCTCTGGCACCAGGATTACTGTTGTTGGAACTCTGGATTAAAAGATATCCCAATGGACAGCCTGATCCTGTAACTTCTCCAAGAAGTGCATAAACTTTAAAGTTCAAAGCATTTATTTGAACTTGATGAATGTAAGCATATCTATTATGTTTTGAAGTGATACAACAGTAGACTTACATGTAGAATCAAGGGATATCTCACAAATTTGTGGTCCCCATTTGCAAAGACTTCCCGGAAGACAGAATGCAAGTGCCGTAAATCCTTCTTCCTTGGGTATGGAAATTACCTCAACTGAACTATAGTTTGTGTTGGTTTTGGATGCTTCTTCTAATAAGATCTTTGCTGATTTGAGTTCATTGGCATTGCGTGTCCATTTTTTGCTTGAGCTTTGGTGCCAGTTCCTATAGCTTGACTTGCGCAAGAACGGCAGAAGATCATCTTCATATTCTGGCCGTTTTAGGATTTGATCCCATAGCTTTAATAAAACTTGTCTATTAGATATTTATAAATTTTGCGACACGAAGACGCACCTGAGTAGGACTTAATTCTACTTTGGCAAGCACAAACTTCTGTATGTCATTTGGGACGTCTATGTTTCAATATGGAACATGCTTATTTTCATGCTTGAACTTGATAAGCGCATCATCTCCTCTGTCCATTATAGTGATGTGAATCCATCCACTGCAGTCAAATGCATCCATCTGCTCTTTATCACGGTGCTTGATACCATTGTTTAATGATTTCTTGATTAAATGCTAACAAGATTTTGTCTGGGCGCAGTGATACATATATCAAGTTGAAGGTGTCCACTTGTGGTCATATTTGCTGTGATATCTAGTATATTGAGCAAGTGATAGCTATCTATGGTATCTTCAAAAATTGTATGTACTCAAAGCGGTAATCCATTTGCTCCCATACAATCTTTGCAAGCATGTCTGCCTTCTCTTGGGTATTCCAGGCATCTCCTTCCAGTCCGACCATGTTAACAATAGCAATAAGAGTCTTCACATCTTGTGCGGTTGAAAGAAAATTGATAAATTCATCCCACGTGAGTGTACCTAATTGTTGGTGCACACTGCGGTCTTCTTCAGAATCCGACTCATTTTCAGCATTATCCTCTTTCCTCTCAAAATCCTTTTTCTGGGCCCAAAATTGAGCATTCCTCTCTGCCACCTTCTGTACAAACTTTACTGAAGCTGTTGCGCTTGATCTTGAAGTGATTCACATCTAAAATGATCCATTTATAGCACTTTGAGCATTGGCACTTCTCATCCGCCATATTTAGCAAGAGCAAGCAAGGACAAAAATATACGGGAGCTGTACACTGTCAGGGTTGTGCTGATTGAGTGGGACGTGGGGATGGCAAGCCCTAGACGCGACGCAAGCAACCAGTAACATATAGTGACACACTTAAAATGGTAATTCTATGTCACAAGGCGCAAGCCTTGGCTGGGCAACACAAAAAATAACTATATCCTGTGCTCTGTCCTCAGTCAATCACACTGACTTCCATCCATTCTAATCACAACATATGTACACAAATAAATATTTTTACGATGTTCAAATGGAATGGAATAGATTTTTGCACCACATATCCGACCATACATATCCGACCATATACAGACACCACATATCCGACCATACATATCCAACAATATGCAGCCATCACATATCCAACCATATGCAGACACCATGTATCCGGCCATATACAGCCGTCACATATCCAACCACATGCAGAACATTGGTTGAACCCTTTTCATCATCCAACAATGCTGACTATGTTACATAAGCAACAAATCTGCTGGGTCAATAGCTTTCACTCTCTTTGTCAGCTCAATCCAATCCAACATTCATTCCAACAACATTAAAGATACAAACCTTCCACATCCCGTCGGGGGAATATCTTGTCAAGAAGGGTGTTGGGCATTTTTGACAATGGCAAGAGGAAAGCACGAATGGTTGAATCCGGAGATTGAAACAAAAATGTTGCCTGTGGATGTCACTGGCTCAGCGGAATCAACAAAAAGAATAACTTTCTTGTATCTGTCTCACTTCCCATGATCACACTCTCTAAATCTATTCCTCCTCGTGCCTTGAAGAAGGATGTTTTGATAGATTTGGATTGAGTGAGTCCCTCATGTATCGGACTTGTAGAAAGTTCAACTTGAATTCTTGCACGCTGAAGACACATTTCCTGCTATTTTACCACTCAAATCCAATCTTTGCGGCACATTATTCTAATTTTACGGTGAAAAGGCTACCTAGTCTAACTACAAAAGGGTTAGACTGGCAAAATTTCAACAAGTTGAAAACGCTCATCCCTCTCTTTTTTATATAGGATCAAAGTCTCTCCCACCCCAAAGGGCAGGGAAACACACAACAGGTTTGGGTGCCCTGTCATGTATGGTTGGTATTGGGTAATGGGTTAGTTGTGTGGCGTTGTGGCTGTACTTTACCGTTAAGAGCAGGGATGTCATTGCCGGCTCTTGTTTTGTCGTAGTGTTGAGACCTGTTGAGGAGGCTCAGCAAGGTGCATGGGCATTGAAAGGTCAAATGTGCGCTTACCATAGTGCTTAACGGATGGGTTATGCAGCTCGGAATATAGATGGACTTGCCTAGAAGAGACACCCTTAGCATCTTGCTTTACAGTGTCAACGGATGGTACAGCATTGGACAGCGCCAAGGACCGGCTTCTACAAACAATAATCCAGTTTATCTCAATGATATGCCCAAACATTGAGTTTACCTTATCTGACAAAGATTTGACCAAGATCAATGGGTTCCAAGCAGAAATACCTTTTGCACAGCACCAGCTCTGCTACTGGCACACCATTACATACATTGAAGAGTGCCTTGCCCAAGATAAACCACCAGCACACTACAGCGCCATAAGTGCAAACAAAGTGTTTGCCTTCATTGATCCCACATGGGTCCTTGGAATCAATCCAGGATGGCTGGAGGATGGCGTCCACAAAAGCGATGCTGAAGTCATAAAACCTGCTGACTTAGTTGACACAGGTATTCAGGATGCAGAGAATGTGAGTACAAATCAGTTTGACATTGATACATCTTTGACAAAACATCCTTCTACAATGGTATGATTATTCCCAGACACTACAACAAAAAACATGTCAAGCTCCAATCCTAATTCTGAAGGCTGGAAACACTTGAATCCTGGTATGGCCAGCCACACCCAGGCTAAAAGCAGCCAATCATCCGACATTCTGCAAAAAGGAGCACCGTACCACAATCATTACAAAATTCCGTATCCACTTCCACCAGAACCCTGCAATCCCTCTTGATGATGAAAATGGAACACACCTGACAGCCCAAGAAATCTACCGAGGTGCTGTACAGGACATGTATCAGTACTGTTTCCAGAATGACCTCAGTCAGGTGTAGGCTTACATGTGGAACCGGTGGTACACGCCAAAGCAGTGGTCACTTTGGGCGCGCTCAGCATGCGAATTGATATCGCGCTTGAAAGCTACTATGGTTGTCAAAAACCTATGGAAACACCTAAAGCGGCGCAATCTGGCGCAGTTTAACCGAACTCGGCTGGACCTTGTGACGCACCTTGTCATTTCTAATGTGCTTCTGAGAGTCCAACTGACATTGGACTGTGTGCTTGAAAGGTGTCGCATTGGCTGTGCCAAAGCCCTTGCATCATGGCAGACTGCGTTTAAACATCAATGAATCAAAATGAGCATATTGGACGAGCAGTGGCTGGTTCAAAAAGAGCTTGCAATTTGACAGGGGAATCTAACGGGTAAGGTGCGCAAAGAGCGGTTAGCACAAATCACAGCCAAGGAAGTGCGCAATCATGGAACTCACCACACAAATGTCAAACATTGGACATGCAGCTGCTTGTCGTACCTGGCAAGCAGATTTCTGCTCTGCAAGCACCTTGTCAGACAGGTAAATTTTACACTGAAGGATAGGCCACTTACCAGCCTTGCTTTCTTTGCCAAACTTTCCCAAGCACGCACTGTGCCCTTCTATAGATACCGGGTATTCATACACCAGAGTTGGGTGACATGGACTTGGAGGATGGCCAGGCCGTCAAAATTTATCTCCTTGGAGGCCACAGCTCGAGGTCCAGGAGCAGCAGCTCCAGATCAGCAAGCGCACAGAGCAAGCATGGTGGTGACTTGGGTGAGGAAAATGACAATGGTAGAGCGGACAACAAGAAAGTGATGGAAATAACAAGGACAGCAGCAACCATGACAAGGATGGGGGCAATGAAGGCAACAATGTGGCCAAGGTGGAAGATAACGACAACACTGACAACAATTGGGTGAGAAACATTAAAGTGTATTATTGGATTCTAACATATCAACATTTGAATAAGGTGTTCTATTCTGAAGCCTGAATTTTGCATCTCAAACAATGCTTCAATGACATGCTAGCAGCTGTGGGGGCCAATGCTGGAGTTCACCCAAAGATGAGCTCTATTTTGAACAATGTCTTCAAAAGGGTGCAAAAAGTTGGAGGTGATATTGGAAACTATAAATGGCGCCGAAAAAACCCCAAAACTTGGAAACACAGCAATGAAAATACTTTATTTGATTAAAACATATTTCTCATTGACATACATAGCACAATCATCATATATGTTCTTGCTGTATACACTCTCTATTGAGTCAGTACAACACATTCAGAGCAATGTCGGCAAAAAACCAAAGTCACGTGATCTGTCTTTTGGAGGGGTGGTATTAGATGTGTCCTTGCCCGCCGTACACAGCGCTTTTTGCAAGCCAGTCTATGTGACTGTAAGGGGCACTGCATACCAAGTGAGTCCAGTGCAAGGTAATTGGCTGTACACTCAATGTCAAGTGGTGGTACTCACCAGACTTATTTGTGACCCAGAGTGGAATCAAAGTGTGGAACCGCCAGACGGGGGGTCAAGGATAAAAGCAGGGGATTGGTGATTGGCTGGCACTCCACGGCGTGCAACCCAACTGCCATGCTAGCATCCCAAACTTGATGTTGAATGTACGTGACTCACTTTATCCTTTTGCTGTGTTATCGGAGCAACCTGGAGAACAAAATGTACAGACTGTTAGGAGGGGGTGATTGGTTGTTGTTGTGAGTAGCTCTGTATTGAGTAAGTTGAACATGTCGTTAAACCTTGTTATTGAAGGTGTGGATGGCTCACTGGTCATTCCGTACCCACTTGGTGGATGCTCTGAGTACATAGAACACAAAGAGAGTGCGTAGCTAGGCCACTCACTGTTAGGGGATGGAGTTGTTGTCTGAATGACAGTGCAAGATGAGTGACTCAAATGCCAACTGGTGTGGATATGCTGATCTTTGTTAGAGGCTCCATCAAGTGCACATCACCTTTTAAACTAATCATACAATGCAGTACATCCCAGTTCAACTTCTCAGCATCCGGCAACTCCTTCCAACCCCTTGGTGACCCAAATTCAATATCTGGACTTCTGCCAAACACCCTGCGTCCCAAGTCAAGTTTTGGCATCCGGCCTACACCACATATGGTGGCCCTCGACATGGCCCCCTGCATTCCAAGTCAAATTTTTGACAACCGGCCAATATCTCTCTCCCTCCATCACCTGCATATTGTCATGTAACCCCTTGGTGTCCCTCAACGTAGCCTCTGCACTCACATCCGGCCGCCACTGGTTGTGCGTGTTGACAACAAATTTGGACATCACCATGCATGCTGGCGTAATGGTATTGCATGGCCATTTTATTTTGTCTACAATGGCATAGAGTTTGTAGCTGGCAGCATTTGTTTTCCCTGCAGAAATTAGTCACTGGTGAATTTTGTATAAGACATTTTTGGATCTTGGCAACGTACATGTAGAGTCCATAGCCACTTCAACAATGTCTTCTCCAACTTCATCAAGTACACCTTTGGAGGTGAAGGAAACAGAGTTTATTCCATCCTCTGGATCCGTTGGAATAACCTCAACTTTGTGTCCATTCTTAAGTTCAAGCAACTTGATGGCCGATGTAGCTTGGTCATCATTGAGTTGCCATTTCTCTTTGTTTAGATGTGCCCACAGGGCATAAACTTGCTTTTCTGTCAATTCTCCTTGCTCTTTTTGTGCAAGAATAGAATCCCATGCCTATTATGTCATAGTGAATCTTATTCCTTACCACGACATATTTAGATACTCACCTTCAAAGCGGGCATATCTATCATGCTTTTGATGATTGTGTTGGCATTTTCTGTCAGAGATATGTTAATGTACAAGCAATGTGCACGGTGATGGGTGATTGTTATTCCCGCCAAGCTGGAATTCCCATCTGTCATTGTAATCTTGAGCCATCCATTGCAATTGAAGCGGTCCATGGACATTTGTGCTCTGCACTTGGTGGGATTCTCATGAAGTTTCTCTTTTGTCTCCTCACCACGTAATTGGGCGCAGAAAAAAGTATATGTCTTGATAGCATCAGATGTCTTGCTCTTCTTACATTTCTTGTAAGGTAGGGCCCATGCACCGTCGTCAAATATCATGTGTGGTTACTTTTCTGTGACAGTCAATGTGCCATGGTGGGCGCTAATGGTAGATTGAATGATTATGAGGAGAAAAGAGTACATTACGCAGCAAATAAAATGGGTTACTATATATTAGCCTTTTCCATATCATCCATAAGTGTCTCCGGCAAGACCCAATGCCCCCAATATTTTTTATTTGCCCAGGCAGCTTGTTTTCCATCAAGGCCACGGTAATAGGCATCTGTGAATTGTTGAGATCATTGCAAATATCTATAGATGACATAATAAGTAGGTAAAATGAGTAACATGTCAGTAATAGTAGAGATTACCTTTGCATTTCCTCAATGGTAACACTCTCAAGTGCCTTTACCATGTTTGCTTCTAGATCAGCTTCCTTGGAAGAAGGTGGATACAACCTGTAGTGGTATTTGGACCGTCCCCAAACCATTTCAATTGGATTATGTTTGCAATGAAACTTGGGCAGAAAAAGCACTTGAAATCCTCGCTTTTCACAGTGTTCTTTCAGCAAACTCTTGACGTTGACAAAGTCCAGCTCATTATACAGAATCCGTCGGCAGCAACATCTCATCGCATCTGGAGCACATTTGAATTTCGGACATTCGGCAAGAAGGTCCTTTGCCCATGTATAGCCAAAAACTCCGGTGCATGGATGACCAATAGGGAAATAAAATTCCTGAGGGGTGCCGTTACTGAAATCACCATTTCACATTTTGATCTTTGTCTTTAGAGGCTTTACATTCTTGTCCTATTCAATTTTCCCATTGGTTCCTTGCTTGTGAACTTTGATACCCCAATTATGGCCTTCTCTAGGTTTTATTTTTTGGCATTTTGCAAGCAGACAAGGCATTTTCAGCCCGTTTTGCATGTGTAGTTGCATTGTTGTATATGAAAAGATGATCGTCATCTGGATAATACTTTTCGCAAATATCCATGGCTTTTGCGGCCTGCCTGAGGATGTCACTATTGTCAAAACATCCATCTTGGGCTTTTCCGGGTTTGAAGATAACACAAGAGGTTTTGGTTCCATTGGGAGATCTGCAGAAGCCATGATCAGGAGACATGAGGTCCACATCCATCATTGAAGGCCCTTCACCTTTGGCATATGGAGCTGGAGAAGCATCAGCTTGAACCCATTGGGATTCACATTGATCATGCCCGTAAAATACACTTTCATCGCGGTGCCATGGAACAAGTGGCTTGACACCAGGAGGAAGATGTAGGTCTTCTTCTTTACCATCTTTGGTCCAAGTGCGCATTTGAGATTGAAGCTTGTTCCATGTTGGGAGAAAAACAGACTGACAATATTTAATGACATTGTTGCGCTCATGTCCGTCAACATAAAGTCCTTTGTGAGATTTAACCCACCGCTATTTAAGTTTGTGCATCCACCGCTTGCAGGTGGCCCTTCCAATCAATTTTTTTAAGCCCCATTTCTCCTGGACTTCGGGCTTGGAAAGATAAACTGAAATATCATCAGACTTCACATATTTCCCTTTACTTTGCAAGTATAGGTTTATTTCCTGTGCAAATTCTTTGTTGGTATCAATGCGGGACTGATTCCATGCGCCGTATGGACTTTGCGGCACCTGTTTTTGAGTTAAAAATTTCTTTGCTTCTTTGCAAAGCTTTCTTGATGTGTGTTTTGTTGGTTTTCCTAAAGCAGACACTGCTTGCTTGGAAGCCGCCATCCACTCACCCTTTACTTTAGAGTTCTTGGCAGTAAAGAGATTTAGAAAAACTTTAACATCCTGCAGAACCCGCTTTCCCCATGCCTTTAATGGGGATTCCTTGTACCTCTTTTGAGGACCATCACGACAAGGGCGGAGAAGACCTTCAATTTCTTCAAGTCCATCAAGCGCCTGGAGCTCCGAAGGTGCCTTTTGATGCTCCCATGATGTCCCAACTCCACCCCTCTGATGCTGACAGCGTGTGCAAAATGTTGATGGCCCGGAAGACACATCATCATTACTTGATTCTGATCCGCACTCCAATGAAATGTTAATGTCCACGCCATCAATTTCAGGAGCTTCTGTGAATACTATTTCATCCAAGAAATCCTCATTCAGGACAAAAGACACACTTTGACGTGTGTGGCCATTGTGCGGACATGTCATGTCATTAAGTGGATGCGCCTCGGCAGTGATGTTAGGCTCTGCGCGTGTATCCGATTGAATCTCATCGGGTGTTTAGCGTAGAATCTTCTTTTTTGGTATTACTTTATCTGTCTTCAGACATTTGAATAAGAAAAACACGTCCATTCACATTGAAAATGGCAAAATGAGCTACCCTAACTGTGTGAACTTCTGTGTTTTTTGCATTTCCTTCCCACCAGCGGCATCTTCAGGTTCTTGATATAGGTCCGTTTAGAGGCTGGTATGGCCCATGCTCCGAGGTTTTTGAGGTTTTTGAGAGCCCTTCTGCCCATGAAATGTCTCTAAGCAGTGTAATTGTGGTCAAAAATGTATCTATTTGCTCAATAACATGGGTAACAAGCACTAGTTTAAAAAACGGGTTGCGAGCACCCCTAGATATCCAAATTCTCAAGAGCCCTACGCAGCCAGATAAGGGTATTTTCCATTCTATAACATGTTATTGAGATAATGGCAATTTGAGGGTAGATTGTCACGCAAGTCATGTGACATTAGAGCATCGTGCATGGGCCCTACCTTAACTTGAATGGATGATGTAGCAGAGCACAAAAAATAACATGTTTAGATCAAACATACATGAATCGATAAGCTGTGTTCTTCCATATCTTTTCAGCAATCTTTCTGACTGTGTCTTGATTATCCAGATCTTGAACACCATCCAGGAGCTCTGGAAGATTAAGTTTGGCATCCAATTCAAATGCATCCGCCTTATGTTTAGCAATCAAGCCGATAAAGTCTGTCCAAGACAAACTTAGATGCATCTCCGTGCCACCGCTGCGCACATCAAGGTTGTTGCTTTTTTCAAATATAATGGAACCTACTGTACGTTCTTTATCTTTGCACTTGATTTGCCTTTCAGAATTTTGTTTCTTTGTACAATCATGGCATGTCCAAAGAGGCTCAAGGTTTTTTTTACACGGGAAAGCGTTTTGTGGCTCCTCATAGGGCAGCGCAAGCATTTCACAATTTCCTCTATCACATAAAGTCAATTAAGGTTTGACACACAAAAAATACAATTAACATACCCAAGCTCATAGTAGGCCCTTCTTTTGGCGCACAAAATAAATCCGACACGTAGAAAAAGCAGTTTGTGGGCAACAAGTACTGCAGGCCATTGTTGTCGCGAGTTGCAACTTGTGCGCTTCGATTTAATTAGTACATGTGAGGCCTGTCAGAGTAAAAAGAGTCAAAAAGAGGTGCATTGTGTATTTGAATGCGGGGCCTTGAAAGCATCCAATACCAAACTTACTGGCCTTCACTCAGTCCTACACCACTACACTAACTTCTCATGCTAACAAAAGCATGTTTGTTGTCTAAATCAAGTACTTCATATGTTTAATTTACTTGTAACATATCAAATAGCATGCAGATATAGATAATTATACAACATACACTCTATGCATTACAGCTAAATTTAAATCAATAGAGCAGTTTGGTTCCTCTCCATGCTTAGCGGTTTGTTTGTTTGTATGCCAAATAAGCCCTGACTGATAATCAAGTCCTGATCCCGCCACCGTCCAACCTCAGCAGTCCTTCCTCCTTTACCCGCCTGTAGTCCTCAAGAAATGTCATGTATAGTTCTGAATCTATCACCACAAGGAATCTTTTCCTTAATGTCTTTCCTGCAAGTTTGGAGTTGCAAAAACCGAGCGCAATCCACGTTCAATCTATTATTTGTTGATGTTGGTCATTGGACTCTCTCCAGTAACTTCTAATTATCACTCCATTCATTTTGTTAGTGTCCATTGGCCTCGGCGCAGCCTGCTCCATTCCAATCCAATTCCTTGACTTCCAGTGAGCACCAGGCATCGAGTATAGTGTCTCTACAAATGAAGCTCATCAAGAGTGTTATTGGCCAAAGGAAGCATACCGGGTCTTCCCTAACTCCCTCTGATTTGTGCAGCTCGTTGTTTTGGCGGTGACATTTGTGGAAGGTTTCAAAGGCAATCTGGAAAGGGTTTGACATAACATATACACCTCAGCAGGTATGCAACACAGTCCGGGTTTGTCTAGACCTACTTATTGTTGATTCAGGACAGCTATCTGGGGGAAGGTCAGGACCACTAATTCTCAGACGGCAGAGCCAATGGATTGGGGTGATTGAAGGGGTGTAACTCATGGAAATATGACAACAGACATCCAGCCGGAGGTGTGGCGCTGCCCGCACAGCATCCATACCCATTTGCAACTACTCACAATCTATCAAGTGTGTAAAGTAGATACTAATGTAGTTATGTACATCTGGGATTGGTGAATAGATGTGTCAAGGGAAAGTTTTTGTCAAACCGGGGTGGTATCCATCACTCAATGCTCTCCCGCAACGCTGTCTGTTCCTTTTCATCAAGATGATCAACCCTCCTAAATATCCGGGAGTCCATTTGGGTCCATGTACATGTGTCTAAAACATAACAGGGAGGTATTGCAATTTGTGCAAGCGTCCAAGTGTACCTTTCAAAGAATAGCTCCTTGTGGCACAGGGACACGCAGGGTTTCACAGAGGGTCCTATTGGCTTCTAGAGCAATTGCCAGCGGTAGAACCAGTGCTGAAAGATGACCCAATATCTGTTGAACCAGTGTAGTGCATTGGGGCATATCCCTGTCTCGTGTCCATTTTGCCTCCAAATGAGCACTTGAGACTTGTATATCTTCCATCAAGGGTTGCTGGACAGGTGTATGTGCTGGCATAGAAGTGATTTTGTTTGAATGGGTGAGTGTGCCAGTGAGTGCAATGAATTGGAGTAAAGGGATCTCAGAACAACTTACATGTGCCTCACTTGTCGTAGAGCGATTACCAGTTCCTAGATTTTGTTCAACTCCTGTATATAGACTTTAGGATATGGGGCAGTTGTTTTGTATGCATTGGATGGGCTGTAGAGAATGATACAATTGCAACAAGAGGTGGAAGAGACAAGAGATTACATTATCCTATGTAGATACTTCAACAAATCACTTGTTTTTCCCTCATACTTTTCACTTTTTTTTTGACAAAGATTTATTTTTAAGCTACCTGCACATCTATTTCATTGGAAGGGAAAGGCAAAGGTATTATCAAGCCAGTCAAAGGAGTCACAAAGGTGATATGGGTAGCCCAAACAAATCCCCATCTCCCAAATCTCAAAATCTGCAGGGTCCATCAATATATATTATTTTGCTACTTACTGACTAGTACACAATACTAAAGTTGTACGCTACTCAAAAGATGAATAAAAGGAAGGGGAACTTACCTTTACTTCTTCATTCCCTCTTTTCCTCCTCATCTTGTCCCATATGTTCTCTCCAAATTCACCTCTCGCCTTGTTATCGTAGTGCCTGAGAGTTGGCTATGGTAAGTGTTCAGATACCAATGTATGACAAACAACAACTAACCTGACATGCCCATTGCTAGATATGGCTACAAGCCCACTAACCTGTATGTATCATATGGCATTGTTGTTGTCACTGTTGGTTGCCAGCTGACGGACTCCATTACAGCCATTGTTTACCAACACACCAAGCCTTGAGCTTCTCCATTGTAAGTCATAGTGTGTTTGCAGATAATAAAAAGAACTCACCCTTGTCTTCTGTGTCTTCAGAGTTGTATGCTGCGGCCAAGTGGATGGGGAGAGAGAGGTCTTGACAGAGGGATTCCAAAACCACCACCCACCTCCATTGCAAATGCTGAATGTGCCCGGCTGGCGCAGCATTGGCAACGGCAGCAATGTTGATCCCTCCTCCAGATAGCGACGGCAACAAGGACCATGTCTACAATACAAGGGGCGGACTCAGTCTCCAGCTTACAGGTGTTGTCTGGTTTGTAGTCCTTGTATTTGTGGTGTTTGATCTGTAGGCATTGGTGTGATTGTAGTTGCTGTAGTGTAGTAATGGTTGTGTATACAAACGGCGGGAGTAGGGAGTAGTGATGGATGTGTGTAGGTACATTGCTCCCCTCCCGCTCTGACCTCTGTCACTGCACATCTTGCTAGCACCCTCGCTCTCACCCCTGCCCGGCTCTCACCCCTGCCCGTGCCCATCAACACAATGTCTCCACCCCCACTGATCACCAGGAAACATCCTGGGTGGCAGTGGCAGCAACAGGCGGCAGCATCATCAAACCAAATGACCACATCCCTTGTCCTGAAGGTAAAGACGGCGGATGTAGTGCACTGCGTTGAGGGGGTACTCAGGCTCCCAGAAAGAGGTGATGAGGGAGATGGTATTGTTGTGCTCAACATCGTGTTTGTATTGGTGGTGCTTAAGCCGCTGGCGTTGGCAGTAGTTGTAGTTACTGTAGTGGTCTGTATATGTATGCAAATCCATTGTTGCATTCAATCCGTTTGCGTTGTTCTTTTGTGTTTGAAGTGTTGGATGAGGCGCTGCTGGTTGTCATGGTGTGCGCGATTGGCATCAAGGGCAAGTGGTGGTGGTGGATGGTTGCTGCCTGCAATTGCTCTGGTCACTTCTGGGATGGAGCGGACATGGTTGGTTAGGTTTATAACCTTGAGATTGACATTGTCCATCAGAACCTGCTCTCTTCATCAGCTCAATCCAATCCAACATTCATTCCAACAACATTAAAGATATGACCTTTCACATCCCGTTGGGGGAATAACTTGACAAGAAGGGTGTTGGGCATTTTTGACAATGGCAAGAGGTAAGCATGAATGGTTGAATCCGGAGATTGAAAAAAAAATGTTGCCTGCAAGAAATGTGATGATGGTGCAACAACCTGTTGTGTCAAACGGATTCTTGACCCAAAGCCAGATTTCCAAGCCCAGAAGTCCCTTGTGCAAGAAGTGATTGAAGAAGCTGGACATCTCTGCATTGTGCTCCCCTGTGAGCTTGATTTCATCAAGTACTTTTGGGGCGCCGTGAAGCAATGGCTCTTCAACCATTGTGATTACACTTTTCAGACATTACGCAAGAATTTGCCGGTTGCTCTTGCCTAGTGTTGCCGGAGCTCTTCGCGGCTTGGCTGAGCCACGTGAGCTGAGCCAGTAATAGCCAAGCAGAGCTGTTCTCATGGCTCATCCAACCTGAGCGGCTTGAGGCGGCTCCAGAGCCTGCTTCTCACAGCTGAGACAGAGCTCAACTGCAGCTTGTCGCCTAATTTGGTTTGCATGTGCAAACAACTGCAAATTGGGTCGATGGTGATGATCCTTCAATAATCTTTGTTTGCAACACTCAGATCTTTGTCCCCATCATGTGGGTGTTACCTGCAGATCACCTCCAACTTCCTTTCCCTGTCTTCAGAAAGCTCAGTATACCCTGGATCATTGTCTATTTTTCCATTCATTGTCCATTGTGATTTCTGGTGTGTCTCTTTGCTCCTCTGACCTGTTTTCCAGCCAATACATCCCCGGAATTGAATCTAGAACATTGATCATGCATTCTTCCGCTCTCTACCCCTCAAAAAACTGGTCAGCAGCAACAAAGCATGATCTGACCCTCAAACACATTGTTTATTGTTATGCATATTTTGCGGAGGGCAGAGCTTCCGGTAAGCTGAAACATATCCATTAAATGCTGAATTCTGATATCTTTGTGCAAGAACAGAGTTGACTGCAGGGTTGAACAAATGTATTGTGGAGATGTTGGGCATGTTGTAGGTACCCGTCCCGCGCCACTGGTGTTTTCAATCTTCTTTCTGTCTTACCGTCTTGTGATTGCAGCGCAACTGGCCTTGCGTAGAAACATTGGTATACCTGTAGCCCAACCATGAAGACACCGCCCAACAAGACCATCCGGTTGGATTATTTGTTTTTTTGAGATGGTGCACCGTGGAGACAAAGCTGAATGAAGAAACATCCCGGTATTGATCAAGATGCCTTCTGTTGTATAAATGCATCTGATTCAAGTTCTTTTCTTCAGCAGCAATAATGCCTTTGAACCCTAAATGCGGTCGCGGTTGAGGTAACGGACCCAAAGCATCCACCTGTTCTTCCAGGGCTGTTCCAGCTCCTACTGGGCATGCCAACGGCGCTGCTGAAATTGCCTTCCAAGCAAACAGTATGTTATCTATCTTGGGTGATTTTATGTGGGTGTTTCATCTCTGCTGCAGTTGTACCCATCAACTTACCTGCCGTTCCGGAGGAGCCCGCAATCCCAGTGCAAATTAATGCAAGTAAGTGTGGAGGACTTCTAGCTATTTCCCTGCCTGATGATTTTTTTACACATGAGCCTGTTCCAGCCTCGCCAATCGCCTATGATCAAGCTGACAACAGCCCATTCTTTTGGCCAGCTTCTGCCAGCGTCATTGTCATTGTCCGCTTTGACCTGCCCAGAACACCTCCATCCGTTGGCGCAGAATCATTTGGAACTCCAAGTCCAACCCAGTTGGAGATTGACACCCGTCAAGCCAATGTATCACCCAACCGGCAAACTCCTGGCACAAACATAACTCTGGGTCATCATACTCCCACACCTCATACACCTGGGATTCCGCGTGCAGGGAGGCACAGCCCTCTTCATGCAAGACATCGAGAGCAACATTGGATGCATGATGCCAAAAAGCTTAAGGCAACAGTTGTGTGGTTGTTCTTCAAGAAAGATGGACACAGTGAGCATGCTTGCCTATTTTGCAAGTGCATCTTCTTTTCCTCTTGTAGCATCAGTACCCCATAGCTCATGTTTATCTAGGCAACAACATGCTGTCAATCCAGCTGTTGAAGTCCAAACTTATGCCCCGGAGACCGGCACCACCTTTTTACTCACTCACCAAACGTTCCAGGCTTGTGTCAATGAGTACCACAAGCAAAATGGGACCACCCAGCGAAGGAAAGAAGACCCTTTGCTTCCAAAACAAGCTTATTCACAAGAAGCCTTTATTGACGCAATTGTGGAGTGGATCGTTGCTGACAACCAGGTATGTCTCTTTAGTATGACTCAGACCTATACAATAATTTCCTTTCCAATCATTGCAGTCCCTCAACGTTGTAGACTGTCCCAAACTTCAATCCCTATTTTGCATGTTACATGAAGACTTGTGTGATTCCAACATCCCTTGGCGCACCCACATCCAAACCCGCATTGTTGAAGTCTGGGACAAACACATAGCAAAGCTCAAAAGCAAAATGAATGTATGTATCTTCTTTACTCTTATTGAACCTCAATGCTAATTGTACATGATTCTAAGTCCTCCCTTGGGAAAATTTCTACTGCCATGGACCTTTGGACCAATGCAAACCTATCTCCATTTATGGCTGTCACGGCACATTGGATTGAGGTTGAGACTATACCAACACCACAAGGTGCACAATATAATCTTCAATTGCACTTGGATCTTCCATCATGTTCCTGGGCATCACAGTGGTGAACACATTGCGCACGCCTTTCTCCATGTCCTCCATCATACTCGTCGCCCCAAAAAGTAATCATGGATTATGTAATCTTGATCCCTTCCTGAACGTGTTGTGTTGTGTTGATTTTCTTATTTCTCACCACACACTCTGCTTTCCTTCTTTGTATGAGATCTCCCAAGACCAGTTGTCAACAGGTACCAGCTGATGCCAAAATAAAGCTTATTGGAGCTGTCAAAGCCGGAGAATCCATTGCAGAAGCAGCTTGGCGCTACAGTATTAAGGACAACATGGTGCATAGCATTGTAAAAAAGTACAAAGCAACAGGATCAACTGAAAACTTGCCGTGTTCTGGGCGCCCTCCAAAGCTTATAGATGCAGACAGAAAACCCTTCTCTGAAATTGGCAACAACCTTGGACTCAATGTTTGCAAGCAGACCATTTGCAATGTTCTCCAGGTGGAAGGATACCATTGATGCATTGCCAGAAAGGTCCCTTTCCTCACGCGTTGCCATTGCCTTCTTTGCATGCCATGGGCTTGGCTCTACAGTTCACTAACAAGTCGGCAATGGAGGAGGGTCACCTGGTCCGACAAATGCTATATTTACCTATGCAATGATTGTGGCCGCATTTTCATCACACGCCGCATTGATGAAGAATACCTTAAGGAATGCCTAGTCCCAAACTTCAAGCAGTTGCCTGTGCATGTAATGGTCTGGGCACCAATTATGGATGGGAGAAAAGGCCCACTTCTTGTGCTGGAATATCCGGGTGGGAAAGGTGGAGGGATGAACACAAAAAGGTACTGTGAGCAGGTTCTTGATGGGGTTTTGGAGGGTTTCCATGCCAAGATGGTGGAGGAGCGTGGTCGGGTGCAATTTTCAGCAAGATAATGCTTTGTGTCATGTTAGTAAACGGGCAAAGAAGTGGTTTGATGATCATGGCATACCCCTCTTATTTCACCCCCCAAACTCCCCTGATCTTTTGCCCATTGAACCTGTTTGGCACAAGCTAAAAAAAAATCTACGGTCTGCTATACCTCATCCTACCACTGTTGACAAGCTTAAAGTTGCTGTTCACGCTGCATGGGAGCAGCTAGACATTTTAATGATGTTAATAAGTACATTTCTAGTATGCCAGATTGTGTTAATGCTGTTTTGAAGGCTAGGGGAGGACATACTAGATTTTAATTTTTGTATTGTATTCTATATAGTCAAATCTATACTTAAGCCAAAGATCAAGGTGATTGTGCACAAATTGCGTGAGCTATGAAGGATTTAATTGAAGGATGTCAAGGCAAACATTAGGTGGATTACATAATCCGTGATTACTTTTTGGGGCCACGAGTATTGGAATCACACATAAGGTAAGTGACTTTTCCACCTTGTACACATGTACTAAATAAATGTATAGCTTGGTTGGGTCACACTATGCAAGTAACAATGATACCTTTAAGGCCAAACTGGAAGAGGAGCTTTGTAAGCGTGGCATTCTTTTTGATTGTGTTGAGAACAGAATTAGGTACAATGATTTCTAACCACAAATTTTTCAATACATTGTTAATTAGTCAATGTAGGTGCTTTCCTCATATTGTTAACCTCAACTATGCGAGAGAACCCATTACTGTTGAAGAACAGGTTTCTTTCTTGGATGCCGTGGACAAAGACCCAATCACAACAATTTGTGCACTCATCCATGTGGTATGTTCATATCATTTAAGCGGTGTCACTTCTTCTCATTCAAAGGCTTGGAAACAGATACGGGCGTCATCAATTTGTTGGCAGCAGTTTTCACAAATTGTTAAGACATTTATGGGGAAAGACCTACAGCTTCTTTGTGACATCAACACTCAATGGTCATCTGCATTGCTGATGATTGAACGTGCATTGATTCTAGAAGACATAAGTCCTTATTTTTACGGCAATCAACCACTACACTTTAACTAAATTATGCTTTGGTACACAGTGCATTGAGTCTTTTTTAAACATCCCTGAATTCCACAACCTCCGTGATAAGTACAGCCTTGAAAACAAAGAGTGGAATGCTCTTTTCGTTGCACATGAAACATTATTGGTAGGCTTTCCTACCTCTGACAGCGGTTTAATGTCTGATTTTTTTTTCAGGTTCTGTTTGCCTTTCAGCAGAGGCTTTCCGCTCAGAAAACCCCAACACTTTGTGACGTCATTCCTTCTTTTGAAGCAATGATACAAACCTGGAAAGGGATGCAGGTTCAGTATTTGGGTGGGCCAGAGTGTGACATTATCGAGGAAGGTCTTGATAAGCTCAGTGTTTATCTTAAATGCACTGAACTTGTACCAGCCTATGTAATTTCTATGGGTTTGTAGTTTCTTTATTCACGGCATTCAGGCTGTCATTTACCAACCACTTGAAAGTTCTTAATCCTTCAATCAAGTTACGGCACTACACCCAGCATGTGCCAGAGAAGGTTCAGTGGGCAAAAAACATCTTACACCGGGTTGTGAGTAGCTTGTGTGGCCGTTCTTGAAAGTCTTGCCGAGTTTATGATTCATATAGCTTTTACCGTATCACCTCAAATGTACACAAGCTATTTGGGCATCCCAACGACCTCCGCCTGTCTTGCAACCCCTCCCAATTGAAAGACCTGCAGCTTCATTGTCTAATGCACATTTCACGCCAATTTGCTCATGTGCCAATTGCCATGGTCTCACCGCCATTCCCAGTCAAACAGCAGATGAAATCCTTGGTTTTGCAAGGCGCAACAGTTCCATGTGAAATAGAAAATGGGCTTGACAGCAAAATTGAATTGCATCTCCTCAACACCAACATTGGCACTAGCAGTCTTATGTTTTGGCAGGTGTGGCAGTTTAATCTTGAACGCAATCTTTTCACTGACAAGCTAGAAAGGAGAACCTTTGTTACCCCATGTTCTTCTTAGCTGCCCTTGATTACCTTCCAATCCAAGGCTCTGCAGTACCTTGAAAACAGGTTTTCTCTTTGGTCAAGGAAACTATGATGGACCGTTGCAATTGGATCTGCAACGGTTTTATCAGGCAAGTGCTGTTGGGCGCGATGTGGTGCTCTTCCTCAACCAATGTGTCCTTATCAACAAGCTCAACCAAATTTTGCTTGCAACTCCCAAGTTTTCCATCAGCAATGCACTGCAAGAAAACATCAACAGTTACAACCATGCTGTTTTGCTTTCAACAAAGCTTTCAGCATACAAGGGTGTTACACCCGGTGATCATGTTCTTGTAAGGCTACTTTCTATCATGTTCTCCTTCTTTTGTCCCTAATCACATGTATTAAAGAACATTCTCGTCAAGAACAACCTTCACATTCCGGACAACCTTGCAAAGGATCAACACGCGTCAAATCTGCTCAAGAATGCGGTCAAAGAAGCTCTCACACAGAAAGGGGCGCTGATCAAGAAGAATGTGAGTTTTATCTTGAACGGAACATCTTTGCACCTGAGACGCTGTGTATCCGTAGGTCAAGACCAGCATTAAATCGAAACAAAGCATATATCAGCTCGCTGCCGCCAGTGTATCCGGCACCCGGTGCACTGTGACAGTACAGTTATGCTTGAGACTTGCACTTCTTGTGCGTGTTTTGAACTCCCACGTTCACGCGGTCATTATTGACCTGGTCTTACAGCGCAAGCTCCATCTGGAGGATAATGGCGGCAAGTTTTGGGATAATGTTGATGATCGGCTTGTCATGGTTTGAGAGAAGGCCAAGAATGATGTCAAGAAGATTGACAAGTACGTCTGAAGCCTGTCCTCCTTCCTTATACTGTGCTTATCTATCTCTTATCCCAATCAGAGCACTCAAGGATTACTTGAAGAAGGATTGTGTCCTGTATCCTAGTGACAAAGTTGCGGTTCCGAGCTCATTGATGACAAGGTTGCAGGGCTTTCCGTTGCCGAACCTGGGACAACCGCGTAAGGGGTTTGGCTATTCTGTTTGAGACCTGTCTCTTCTCTTCATTCCTTTATCCATTTAAATTAGTAATCTCCACCGTAGTTTTCTTTAATTCATATTCATGGTTGTGCTCCATCTACCCACCTGAAAATAAGTGCATCCAGGAGCCACCATACTGTAAGCCATCCAGACACACTGCTCAGCAGTGTTGTGCAGGCAGTACCCATGGGTACCAGGTACAAGTACCTGTGTGGTACCCAGTAGTACCTGGTAGTACTGGGTAAAAATTGAATACCTGTACCCCGGGTCTTGCCAATGTTGCATGAGTGTGTGTGAATAACCGGATACACGGCAACTCATCCCGGGAATTGTCCCGCGCGTGAAACAAATAATGAGCAAGGACTGTAACATACTGTAAATAAAATAAAATACCAACATTGCGCCCTTCCCTTTCCTATGAGGCATATAGCGAGGTCATAAGCCTTGTATAACCGAGTTCAATCAAAGCTTGAATCAGCTGAATGAGCGGCTGGTCAGAATTTTCCGTTTGGAACTCCAAAGGAAGTTCCTTGCCACTATCAAGAAAGAAAAACATGTGGGATCTGGTGAATGTATGTATGATATTAGTAACACTCCTAGCTCATATGACTACACTTCCGCTGGTGGCATATGGTACTACTGGCGATGAATGCTTCTTTATGATAAGTATTACTACTTTCAAAAGGTGACTTGAGATAAAACCAGTATCCAAACAAATTTAGTATATCAGTCAATTGCAGGCAACGCAAATATAAAAGCAATGACTATAGTGTGCATTAATAAAACCTCCTACAAGCTTCCTATGCCTCCAAAGGGAAAGCAAAGTTTCCTGTGCCAATACTTCTATGACCATCCCCCTCAACAAGATAATTCACACCTCATGGGGAACCCACCACATCAGAAGCGCAAAGTATATTGCAAATTATGCTTCAATGATGCCTTCTTGACGCTGAAGAAATCCGACTGTGCTGCCGTTGCATCTGGATCATCTGATCATGTGCGTTCAGACAAAGTATTGAAGAATATCTGTAAGTTGTTGATTGAATATTCATCTGATTACAGAATTAATGAGATCTTGTAGTATATAGTTCAAGTGAACTTGTTATCCAAGCCCATGGACAAATATTGGCAAATCATATTATTAATTGCAAGTTGCAGCCTACCAAAACCAAAGCACAAGCTTCCGGATATAAACAAACTCTTGGTTCTTTGAGATCCCCTGTCAAGCAACCGGCTTCCGCAGATTATTTTGGTACAGCATTTGCAGGACCAGCTTTCAAAAATCATCGGCCTCGGGAGTCTATTTCATTGAATTCACCTCGCATTCCGTACACTAATTTACCGAATGACTCGGACGAAAATATCGAATCTCAATTGCGTTTCCATCCTTACCGCCGTCCCAACTCTGTTGTTTCTGCAGATAATCTATCTTCACAAACATTGGCATATCTCCGACGCAAATCTTCAGTTGGAAGCTTATCCCCCTACAATTCCATTTCTGCAAGTGGTGTTTCTTGTCCTGCGTCACGAGTGGGCTCTCAAATTCGTCGGCGCAGTTCTTGTGCCCCAGGTACACTTCCACTAGATGCTATTGCTCCGCATTGGTCAGCGTCTTGCAAAAAGGTGTTTGAAAAGTGCATTCTGCGGCTTACCGCATCTGCCGGCTTCCCTTTATCGTGGACCAAGAATCCCAAATGGCGTCTCTTCTGCGACAAGTTTGTATCTGGAGCACCAACGATATCTAGAAAGGTATTGACAAAGCGGATACTCACTGAGGTTGTTGAAGAGTTCCGGGCAGAGGTGTGGGAGAAGGTTTCAAAGAAGGAGGCCACCATTCAATCCGACGGTTGGACCAGAGTTAATAACCATCATCTTGTTGCGTTCATGATTACAGCCAATAGAAAGGTATGTGGCGCATAGTTATTTCCATTCATGGCTAATTTACCTGATATGGCAGGTACACACTGTCGAAGTACATAACACAACAAAGGAAAGGAGTGATTGATTAATTCATTTATACAGATCAATCTTGTAGTTGGCAATTATTTTAAATCGGGCTCTAACGTCCTCAGATACACCAACCTTGCTAATTAATTGGTTGGCTGCGGAGTAAGACCCAAATTCTTGCTCACCTTCCACTTTCTGTACTACGGGTGGTTCTAACGCGGTGGACCACTCATTATGTAGCCTATCAATGACTCCTTCTATTATATCCATCCTTAAAAGGCATTGTACTTTCTGATCTTACAAAACCCAAAGCTGAGAAGGTCCTCGTCTCCGGTGATTCCGCGGCTAAGAGAAAAGCAAGGGAAATGGTTACCATAATCGAAGATCCATCCTTCTGGCATAGTATAGCATTGTAAGTTTAATCTATTTTTGGATTTTGTCATACTGATGCAATCTTGTTTAGAATTGCCCGCTATCTAGAGCCTTTGGCCATTGCCTTGAACATTGTTCAGGAATCATTTTGCTGATTAGACCAGGTTCTTCTTATGTTCGGATTCCTTCTCATGCAGTACTGCAACAAAAAAATGAATGAAGATCCTGTTGGCCGTGATGCAATTGTTGCCAGTATTGAGGCACATTGGGATAAATCAGATCAAGAGGTTTTTGTTTGCGCCGTCCTTGTCAATCCCTTCTATTGCACCCTTCCCTTCAATGTGTTGCTTCCCTGCTTCAATTATGCTCAGATCCGTCTTCTCCTCACTCGATTACATGTTCGATTTTATGATGAACAACCAGAACCTTTATTCATGACCCACGCTTATGAATTCTTCAACGGCACAGGCCTGTTTCAAGGTCTTGACAGTCAAATTAAATATGAAATGGAGTTGGCAGCAAGAGAGGTAAGTTTACTTCATATAATCTATCAAGCTTGTCACTGATTATTGTCCGTAATTTAGAAGCGGCAGCTTGATCCCGTTAAGATTTTTATGGCATTCACTGTGCTGGGCCGTTCCACCAATGTCTCCCCCTTCATTGTATTTGCAAAACAAATTCTGGCCATCTTTGCCAATTCGGCGTCGTGCAAAAGACTATTCAGTCTTTTTGGTAATATCCTTACCAAAGTACGCAATCGCACCAGAGATACTGTTTTGGTCAAATTAAGCAAAGTAAAGATGCACGTTTGCGACAATCACGTTGCAAATGGCATCAAGACGCGTTATAAAAGGAATTTCTCAGCAAAGGCTTCAACAACTCAACAGGCGCAATCGGCCGCTAGTTCTGATTCTGTGGATACTATCATCAACGGCAAGTGTATTTCTTTATCATACTCAAGGGGGCTCTAGCTTATTCTATTTAAATCGGAAATATTGGAATCATCTCGATATCGGGGAGACAATTACACCAACCCTCCCAGCGCAGCCGCTCGAGAGCTCGGCAATTTTGAGGAGCTTATCAGACAGCATATACTACAAGGAGACAAAGATGACCAGGACAACGGGACCCTTGGTACTTTGGAATGGCAGAACCTCGAAATCTCGGAGTTATTTGATTTCAGCAACCCATTATGGTCCTCGCGTTACTCAAATTTCGCATCAATGTCCTTCAAAGAGGAACTCAAATTATATGACTTGCTTGATTTGGATGCCGTAGGTGAGGAGGATCCTGAACGGGCTGATATTGATATGGACGGCACTATGCAGGATATATTTGTGTCATAAGTATGTAAAGTGTATTTTTATTTGACCAATGTCTACTGTGATACATGTGGGATACACTATTAGGCTTTGTTCTGTACAGTACATCATTGATGACGACATTGATGCCCTGTCGGAGAATACCAGGGTACAGGTACTGATACCTTTGTACCGGGTACTACCTCACGGTACCGGGTACTACCCTATGTACCGGGTACGTACTGGGCACAACACTGCTGCTCAGCACGCTAGATATCAGCATAATGGGTGACTTTCCAATTTGACCCTGTTCCGAATTTCTTCAAAGCATAACACCATAACGACTTCAAATGATTATCTAACTTGAATACCAATTAGGAAGCACCTTCCCATCAGTGATTATCTACGATACTGCCCTCCCCTACCATGGACGATGCGGCTGCCTTCATTATGCTGCAAAGTAGTGCCAATGATGCAAATTATGCGGCAGATAATGAGCAGTATACAACACAGCTCTCTGCAGCGGTTCTGGTTGCAGGAGCCGAAGCAGGGCGGTTGATTAGAAGTGAGCAGAGGCTGGAGACACAAAGTTATCTCTGCCGCCCACAGCTGCCACCAAATCCCCGCTATGCCACAGCATGGGAGGCCCTGCATTCCAGCAGGAGTGATAGGGCATATATTACTACAATGGGCTTTGATGTTGCAACCTTTGAGTCCATCGTAGAAGCTGGATTTGGAGAGCGGTGGAACACTCAAACAATTCCCCGTGATGATGCTGCGCTACATGGAAATCCTCGCCCAGGGGCAAGATCCTTAGATGCATGTGGCGCACTCGGCCTCGTTCTCCACTATCTAAATTCCACCATGAGCAAGATTAGCTTGCAACAAATTTTTGCTCTTATTCCCTCCACTGTATCAAGATACATACAATTTGGACTCCTCATCTTACGTGACACCCTGCGCAAGATGAAGGATGCCGCTATTCGATGGCCACAGACTGATCAAGAATTTCAAGATCACAAGTTAAACGATTAGATAAGTTATAGTCCGATCCTCAGGGTAACCTGAGATTGTATGAATTAGTATAAATTATTAGACTTACTATGTTGTAGCTCATTTCCATTATGTATTATCAATGGGAGCTGTATTTGCCCTATTTGATTTAATCGTAGCCCGTCACCCATTGCTTATCGGAGCATTTGGAGGTGCTGACAGACTCAACCTTCCAAGCCAGACATCGGATGACCCAGACATCGAGAACACCACATATAACGGATGGCTAAGTGAGCACTACATCAGCTCAGTCCTTGCATTTGCGCCTACAGGTACGCAAACTGTGAACTGCATTGCACATTTGCTCAACTCTTCTTTTCGGAAAATAGGTGTTATCATTGATGTTAACACAAATGCTCCTGGAAGTTGGCATGATTCCCCTGTTGCCCAACCAATCTACGAGAAGCTGCTGAACAAGACACCTGATGGATTTTATCTAGTGGCTGACACAGCTTTTCCTCGTGGGACACAAGACATTGAAGGGCGTATCGAGGCACCTATCAAAAAAGGACAATGTTTCCATGGAACCACTCAACAGATTGAGGCTCAATTTGAGTTTGATCGTCAACTTCTTTCCTATTGACAAACTGCTGAATGGGGGATGAGGGCAATCCAAGGCTCCTTCGGTCGTTTACGCCTTCCTTTACCCATTAACAATGCAACTTATCAATCAGATCTTCTTGAAATTGTTTTCCGGCTCAGCAATTTACGCACACGACAGGTAGGATACAATCAAATCAAGACGGTCTATATGCCAGAGTGGAGAAATACTACAGAGGAGGATGAGGTATGGATGAATTTTGAGAGGATGATGTTTTCGGACCAAATTCGTAGTGATTGTGTCAGCCGTTTTCATACATACCCTGAGTATGAGTAACTTGGTATGGAGTAGATGGGACTTTGTTGCCAAGCTGGGTATGGGATTGAAGGTCAAAACGAGTTGCTTAACCAAACTAAACAATATGACATTATATGAGTAAGGACAGTGTTTATCACGGTGTGAGTAAGGACAGGATTGGTAGAGCAAGACTATACGAGAAAAGGAATGACAGATCACAACAGACAAGTGAGAGTAGTGACAGACAACATAGTTGGTAGACTAAAGACAAATAGATGTAAGCATAGGTTTGAGAATGAGAGGGGTGATCTGGATGTGGCTAACAATCTAGATTGGCTTCTTTGACGACACCTGTAGCTGTGAGGGGGAGCTGATGTGGGATGTTGATATGCCTCCACAAGCCCCAGCCTTGAGAGGTGAAGCATCAAGGAACACCCGTGAGGGTGGCAAGGGGCTGGTTTCAAAATTGTAAGGTTGGTAAGAGGAAAATGATAGACGCTTGCAATGCTGTGGCTTTAATGTTGGGATGGGAGATGGCAAGCAAATAGGAGAGGGTGAACGGACAGGATAGCCATGAACCCGGTGTGCAGATGGGGCTTGATTCTCCTTATTGTGGTTGTCCCAGTCGGAAGCACTTGAGCCGTCCGTGATCCACAATGTCTGCTGCCCACCATCTGAAAAAAAATCATCATGGTGGATCTTACCACAAACACGGACAAGGTGTGGATTGTGCTTGTGCTTGTACTTGCGCCCATGTTTGTGACCTTGAGGTCCATGCGCCTTCCTGCGCAAACCAGCCATCCTTCAATCAATGTTAATTTCAAAATCCAGACGGTCACGGATACGCTCCACCTCGGAAAGGCGATCACGAATAGTGCCATTCTCCTTACAAAGGGACTCAACAGTGGCCAGGGCATCGCAAAGTTGCTGCACAAGGATAAACACCTGGGTGTTCTGGAGGGAATGATTGGCACAATCTTCATCACAAGCATGCTGGGCTCCTGGATCAAGTGCATGGGCTATCTTGTGGACAAGCTCAGTAGTCTGACCCCCACGGGTGCGACGAGGTTGAATAGACTCAGAACGGTTGGTACATGTGATGATGGTATGAACTTTGTTAGATTGGTAGGGGTCGGCATCGGAGGCATTGCTCTGATTGTTGTTGGAGTAGTTGTTGTCATCGTCCTGGATGTTGACAGTGCCAGATTTCTCGACAATGAGCCTGTCAATAGCTTTGGCACGGGTCACTGACTCTGGTCGCTTTGCTTCACCTGTCAAATTTTTTGTCTTCACCAACTAAAAGCAAAATAAATCAGTACGCATATTGACAACACAATTGCTAAGTACTTACGGCTTTGAACTTGTGCTTGAGGGCTTTGGCATCCCAAATTGGCTTCTTGTTCTTGGTTGCCCACACTATATACAAAGTGTGGATCCTCTTCTAACCTCTAACCGTTCTGACCTTGAGGTAGCTCCTTCTCAGTAAGGTCAAGAAGCTGCTTGAGCTCTTCCTCTTTGTAGTTACCGGCACCTTGTTGATGGCCTCCATGATGCTTGGCTGTAGGCTCGGACATGTCAGACGCATCTTCAAAGTCCGATACATCGTGTTGCTTCCTCTTGCCTTTGGCCTTTGACGTCGATGCAGATGGTTCTTGATGGCGCTCATGCTTGGGTTGACGTGATCCAGCAACCTTACTTGTGGGGGAATGGCCAGTTGCGAGCGTGATGGAAACCATGTGTTAGATCAAGGTCAGAGGTTGGAGGGAGAGGTATTACGCAGGGATTGTTGGGTGTTGGTACATTCTGAGGATTGAAGTGGCTTGCGGGCGCACTCATCCCGGAAATGACCTATTTTACGGGTAAATGATATTAGTGCCTTGACTGATAACTCACGTGTTTGTGCTTACAGGCTGATAATAGTGATCTTTCATGTATACGCTCGGATGACTGGTGGGACCGCCATAGGATTGTGGAGCTGAAACAATCTATCATTCCTTTCAGCATAGAATATTGCAACAAGGGCCGGGAAACCTACCGCGCCATGATTGGGCTTCCAAGCAGGGTTTCGTCTGGCTGCGGGTGCACACCATTGGGTCCGAGATGCTGCTCCAATTGGATGCTGAGGATATGCCATACTAGGACTCGGAATAACCAGAGGGCAAAGGAGTGTACGAGGTGGGGAATGTTGAGACATGGTATGAAAAAAAGCGACTGCTGAGAAATAAGTAAGAGAATGATGATGAGATACTTTCTCGACGTACTGCAGCCCAGCTTATGACCATTCTCTACCATTCCTTCATGTGATTGCAGCGGGAATATTGTCCCAACATGTGGGGCTCTCTAGTCGGCGGCATGACAAGTTGAAGCTGCCAAATGTGAGTGAAGAAAACTGCGAGCAGCAGCCCAGCTGACCAGATTGGAGGTCAACATTGAGATAACGGCGACTACGCTAGCGCAATCCATCCAGTTCAGGGCAACTGCATCTTCATTCTCATCAGCGGATGAGAAGGGTGCATTCCTGTGTAGCTTTGAGCCTGCATCAAGGCCAGTGCTTCCACTGAAGCTTGGTACATTGTGGCCGTATTTGCAAGAGTGGACAGCAGCGGAGGGTAGTGCAGTGGAGCAAGAACAAGGTTTGTTATCGATGTCCAATGTTGAACATGCCGGCGATTGATTGTCGCCAAGTGACGGTGCCAAAAAAGGCAGTGTCATCAGCTTGGCAGGGTTTATTCTTGTGTTTTGAAGCTGGAAGGGGGGGGTGACCCTCTCTCCAGATTTGAGGTTTGAAAACGCTGCGCAGATTCGCACGACTGACATATCTGACAGTTTTGATGTCGGCTGGCCGGCACAGGACCCTTGATGGTGGCGGTTTAACTTTGAATATTCGATTTAGCGTTATGGAAAGTCACCCAATTCTTGTAACCTGACACCTTGAATGAGGGTGTATCTCCCAGCATACTAACACTACACCCCCTTTTGGCCAGTACCACCTTTTGGCCAGATGCGAATATCTCCACATCCCGCGCTCGGATTCCTTCCAGATTTTCCAAAGCACCTTTCTTTAGTAATACAAAGAACTTGGCATGGTTATTTCTCAGAAAATGGACGTCAGTGAGGTGGTCGAAAAGTAGGTCAAAGTCACATTTGCCGACCATGGCAACAGCGGAGGTTCAATTATGGCCATGCTTGGATCCAATGAGCACAGGGTCTTGACAATGACGCCCTTGGTCGCCCACACAGTCGGAGTTCGAACATGGCTATGTGACCATGATTGTGACTGGCCGAAAGGTGGTACTGGCCGAAAGGGGGTGTAGTGTTAGTAATTCTCGTAACCTGACAGCTTGAATGGATGTATCTCCCAGCATAATTCTCGTAACCCTGACAGCTTGAATGGATGTATCTCCCAGCTGATGAAATACTGTGTCATAAACAAGCGTGGAAAACCTAGGGGATACATGAAGGTACAGCTTTACAAAACCTGCATGTATGATCTGAAACCAGGTTGACCTGGTACCAGCATGGTATTAGAGTGACTGGACTGTGGACGTCAGCTCAAATCGGGCTGGAATACAGGTGAGAAAGATCCCTGGTGATGTGGTTGATGCCACGTGTCTCAAATGTGGATGACAAAGGCGCGTGTAGCCCAGGGAATGGGGGGATCCGCCGAGATGTTGGCAGAGAGCAAACACGTACAAATAACCCAAGTCTTTCGCACAAGGTTGCCCACCCCACTCACCGTCTCTCCTTGCCACACACATCAGGATGGCATCTTCGCCGTTGACAAGCCCGCCCAGCTCACCGGCCGCACCAGCACCGACAACACCTTCTCCAGAAGTTGAATCTGAAATAATCGAATCATCGTTTACCTCTTCTACATCAAATGCTCAATCTGAAAACCCCGAAGCACCATCCACACCTCCCAACAAACTCACCAACGTACAAGCCTATACAAACACCCCCCTGTCTAGGACGGAGAATTCAACCAAGCTCACGCTGACGGAGAACCAGGCGATGGAACGTTATACACGGCTGGCACAGGATATTCAGCCCCATCTCGTTGGTCCTATGCCGCTGGATATATTCTTCAAAGAATTTCTTCCAGGAACACAACTCCCTATGCCATCATCAGTACATGCTTTCGACAAAGTTCCTCATCCAGAAAAATGGGTGAAAAAAGGAAAAAAATTTGACGAAAAAGTCATGAACGAGCCACTTGTGAGTTGGCGATACTGCAGTCTATTCTCTGATATTTTACTTATCTTTTTTAGGTTGAAGCACTCAACGGTAGCGAAAACCAGCCGCGATGCCCCGGAATCAAGTTTTTTAACACTGGTGATCATTCAGAAAGTCAATGGGGATCCAAGATGGACATCTGTGGATATTTGGACGGTGAAGGAACGAACACCGCTTCGCCAGGGTTTTTACAGACATTTGTGGAGATTAAGCTGATTGATTTCGCATGCGACGATCCCCAGCAGGATCCAAAGAACCCCGAGGAGAAACCCGAATTTCTGTTCAGTCATATCCCCAACCTGAAGCTCCGGGAGAGGGCGCAAACAGGATTAGGGCAACAAGTGTCATACGCGACCGAAGTGTGCGCGCGGCAGCACCGGAACTTCCTATTTTCAATCTTCATCACACCTACGATTGCGCGTTTCCTTCGTTGGGATCGCTCAGGCGTTGTCGTCTCCGCATCCTTCAATTATAGGACTGAACCTTTAACCCTTTGCAATTTTCTCTGGAAACTTGGCAATATGACCCACGAACAGCGAGGTGCCGATATCTCCGTGACGAAGGCCAGTCAAGATGAAGAGAAGATATTTGCCGAGGCGATCAGGACCCATATCAAAGCCCAGTTAGGGAACGAATATAAAGAAATAGAGCACAAATTCAAGGGACACTACGAACCAGGGATAGTTATCAAGATCCCTGTACGGAAATGCATGAGCGTCAAACCCGTGTCTGCTGATGTCGAGCTTGAAGGTGACAATGCTGTCGCGGTGGGAGACCTTGTTCGTACCGCAGATACAGAACGCCAAGTCGGCAAACAAACTGGGGCAACTGGTGGAGAGAAACCTGCTCAGAAAGCGGAGATCAAGGAGATTGTAACATTCAACGAGGCTGCGTATGTGACAGAATTTCTGGTTTCTCGTCCCGTCATGAGCCCCCTATCTCTGGCGTCTCGCGGGACCAGAGCTTACTGGGCCGTGCATGCCAAGAACAAAACTGTCCATTTTCTCAAAGATGCTTGGCGTACAGCTGTGGAGGATTTGGAGGTTGAAGGACGAATTCTAGAGAAGATAGCGGCCGCGCAGGTGCGGAATACACCAACCGTCCTTTGTTGGAGCGACGTTGGCCCTCAGGGTAATCCTGGTGCGTTTTTTTTCCGGCTTGCCCGCTTATTTTATGGTAATTGCTTTGCTGACATCTTTACGCTAGCCTATAGCACAGTGACATCTCGCTACAAGGGCAACACTGACTGGAACAAGCATTGGCAAAGCGAGGAGAGGCTAAAGAAGATACGATTAACGAACCGCGTTCATTATCGGCACGTTACGAAAGAAGCAGGATATACACTCGAGCAAATGGCAGGAACCCTAGAGCTACTCAGAGGCGCTCGAGACGCATTTCAAGGTAACCTTTTTTCCCCCTCTCACCAGCCCTATGGTCTGTGCTTATCAATATACGCACCAGCTTTATGTGACGCTCATAGCCGTTGCAATCGTTTACATCGCGATGTTAGTGCTTCGAACATCATTTTGTACACCGATGCAGAGCGCCCATATCCTGAAAGGAAGGCCATCCTTGTCGATTGGGAGTTATCCTGTGAAGATATAGTGGGTCCAGCAAGAGATCACTGGCGATCGGTGAGCCTTATTATCTTGGTATGTACGTTGCTAATATCATCGCAGGGAACCTGGGCATTCATGTCCATCAACACCCTCCAGGGAGGACGCCCTCATCATATATGTGATGACATAGAATCCCTGATCTACGTAGTTTTCTACTGCGCCATTCACTTCCTTCCATGGATCAAGTCCTACGACGCCCACCGTCATCGTAACCTTGTCGATAGATTCTTCAATGATTATGACGAGGAAGATGTTTTCGCTGCTACTGCAAAAACAGCCAATCTGTATAACTCGCGGTTCTTCAACTCTGTCACATTTGACAAGGTCTCAGCCTGGCTCAGCGAAACTCTTCCACACATGATGCGTTATCAGGCCGCAGAACCAGCTGAAAACGTCATCAAAGCTTACACCCCCCTTTTTGAACGCGATGATTCATATTGGATGAGCCTTCACAAAATGAACAAAGAGCGCCACAAACTCCCTTACAGAGGCCCGGACATCGAACTGCATCATGGAACAACTTCGGTTTCTGCACTCCAGAAAAGCTCGAAAATATCAGCTCCCTTAAATGCGAAGAAGAGGGAAGTTTCGTCTGTAGACGATCCGGATGAGGGGTCCGCTGGCAAACGGCGAAGGAATGCCGAGCTACCCGTTGCCGGAGCCTCAGAACTTAGGAGAAGTTCGAGGATCAAGCATTTACCTCCAAAGTAATTGCAGTGTCCAGACAAGATATCGGCACAACTTTCGGATTCAAACTTTCAATGCCCGAGATACCCTTGATGACTTTCGACAAAGGTTGTCATTCGATATAACCGTGGATTGGCAGATGTGTATGTGTGCATGTATTGACCTAAATAAACAAGTAAATACTCCAAGAAATACAATGAATGCTTGACTGGAAAGGAATCGAAGTGATTCAAAGCAAATTCAAAGTGGTCTACAATTACATAGTGACGGCTCGAGGCAACCTCGAGTGCCGGAAAAGCCATCGAGCTGGCGCCGTGCCTGCTGGAGCTCGCGCATGCGGACTTCGACGCGATGTCGCAGGCCGCTGCCGCCAGACTCGCCTCGGCCCTTTCTGTGCTGGCGCTTGATTGTGGCGAGGCAGTCCTGCGACTTGATCTTCACGCCATCCGCATGCGCCCGTTGCACATGTCGCCCCTCCCCAGATTCAAGTTCAGCTCCTTACACTACTTCCAATGTCCATAGCTCCTCGTTCGTCTCCTCCTTAATCTGGTACCGTATGTACATCGGCAGGATCTCATTCGCGAATCATCCAGCAAAGGACCACTTTTTGATAAAGGGTATCTCATGCATTAAAAGTTTGAATACAAGAATTGTTCCGACATCTTGTCTGAACACTGGAATTACTTTGGAGGTACTTACCTCGGATTCTTGACTTTTCAGTTTGGTCATCTGCTTTTGACAGTTCTCCGGCGTTTGCTCGGGGACTCCGCATCCGCATCGTCAACAGACAACACATCCCTCTTCATCAAATTTCCTACAGTCGATGAGTGCTCCGATGAATCCCTGTTGCTATCTGCTCGCGCGCAGAAAGCGAAAGTTGTTCCACGTTGCAGTTCGAGGTCCGGGCCTTTGTAAGGGAGTTTGTAGGGCTCTCTGTTCTTTGCGTGAAAGCTCATCCAATATGAATTATCGCGTTCAAAAAGGGGGGTGTAAACTTTGATGACCTTATCAGCTGGTTCTGCGGCCTGTTTCAGACGAAGATAATGTTTCGCGTGTGGAAGAGTTTCGCCGAGCCAGGCTGAGACCTTGTCAAATGGGACAGAGTCGAACCACAACGAGGCATACAGATTGGCTGTTTTTCCAGAAGCAGTTGTTTTCTTGACAGAGAATAATCATTGAAGAATTTATTGATAAGGTCACGATGATGGCCGATGTTGTAGGACCCAGTCCACGGAAGGAAGTGAATGGCACAGTAGAAAACTACATAGATCAGTGATTCTCCGCCCGCATCATATCTGCGATGACATGATGGACAGGAATACCCTGCGATGATATTAGCAACGTACATGCAAAGATAAAGAAGATAATAAGCCTCACCAATAGCCAGTGATCTCTTGTGTATCTTCACAGGATAGCTCCCAATCGATAAGGATGGCTCGCCTCTCAGAGTATATGTCACCTGCATCGGTGTACAAAATGATGTTCGAAGCACTAACATCTTGATGTAAACGATGGCAAATGCTATGAGCGTCACGTAGAGCTGGCGTATATTGATAAGCACAAAGTATAGGGCTGGTGAGAGAGAACAAAGTTACCTTGAAATGCGTCACGAGCGCCTCTGAGTAGCTCTAGACTTCCTGTCATTTGCTCGAGTGTATATCCTACTTCTTTGGTAACTTGCCGATAATGAACGCGGTACGTTAATTTTGTCAAGTTTAGCCTCTCCTCGCTTCGCCAATGCTTGTTCCAGTCAGTGACGCCCTTGTAGCAAGCTGTCTCTGTGCGATAAGCTAGTAGATAGAAGTTAGCAAAGCAATTCAGAGTGTACGAGCGCATATGTCCACCTAGTGAACGTGTCTATATTCACCTCAAGTCGATAGAGGCCGACGACTTCAAGCTAACACGATACCCTCCTCGACGAAATTGGATTACGTGGCTTACCTTTACTTCTTGATTCCCTCATTCCCTCCTCATCTCGTCCCAAATGTTCTCTCCGCATTCGCCTTGCCCCTCGCTATCATGGTCCTTACAATTACCTCCGGTAAGTGTTTCGTACGTAACTTATATGTCGACCGACGGCTTACTTGAAGTCCAACTAGCGTCGCCCAACGCCAGTTCTGACCGCTCTCACCCACTCACATGTAATTCCTCGCATCGTTATTAACGTTGACCGACTCCATTTTACGGCGCACCAAACCCCGGAGCTGCTATACCTCAAGGTAAGTCATAGCTTCCGATTCGATTATAAGAACTCACTCATAGTTGCCTCTTTCTTCAGATCGAATGTGAATTGCCCCGCCCGTAGCGGGCGCCAGCCCCGCCGTATACGAATGCCCCCCAAGCATCAAGTCACCTTGAACAGACACGATGGCCTTTACCATCCGCAACGTCGTACAACGCCGGCGACTTTGAGCCAAGACCGCCCTCGTCGACGAATTCGGGTTACGTGGAAGCACGGGCGACCTTGGTGCACGATTCAGTGAGCCGTCTCCTGGTTGTGACATCGTAATAGAGCCGCTGAACGATGAGTGTAGATGCACCGGGATCCGCACATGTCGAGGAAGTCGTGGTGAAGCGAGTCATTGAGCGATACACAGGATGTCGTCGAAGGCGGAGGGGGGTACGATGGTGCGGAATTCGTGCAGGGATGGGTCGACTCTGGCTTGTGCGCCCCTCCTCATCACCCGCCGGCCTTCACTCGAGTCGGACTCAACATGCAGCCGCAGACCCCAACGACTGGGTCATGACCCACCCCCAACAACGGCAGTGGCCAGCTTCCCTAAGCCAGGAAACACGACGCTGGACAGCCACTGAACTAAGCGGCGCGGCAGCGTTATCCACCCGAGCCCCCTTCCTCCTCCTTCTGATGATTACTGCGGCGGCAGACCACGTCTAGCGTGTCTAAACCCCGCTCACTTCCTCCTCACTTTCTCCCTGCCCAACGGACTCGCCTCGTCCCAGCACCAGCACCCGACGACCCTGCCCGAGCCAACCTCGGGAAGCGATAAGCGATCTCCCCAGCGTACATCCCACTTTTCTCGCCGTACGCGAACGCGAAGGTGCCGACCGCTCAGAGGGGGCGAGGCAGTGATGTCGCGGTGGTGCTCAACGTATTGGTTGGCAGTGACGTGGAGGCGGTTGCCGAGGTGAAGGAGGTGGCGCTAGCTGCAGTCGTAGTGTAGTGTAGAGTGCGCGAATGGTGCGAGTAGGAAGTGGGTGGTGAAATAAGGGTGTGCATTTGCAAGAAGGGTCCATGAGTCGGTGGGAGGTCGTATGCTGCAGCCGAGTGGATGGGGAGAGAGAGGTCTTGACGGAGGGCTTCCCAAACCACCACCCGCCTCCCTTGCAGATGCTGAATGCGCCCGGCTGGAGCTGCATCGGCAACGGCAGCGTCGTCGATCCCTCCTCCAGATAGCGACGGCGACAAGGACCACGTCTACGGCACAAGGGGCGGACTCAGTCTCCCGCTTACAGGTGTCGTCTTGTTTGTAGTCGTTGTATTCGTGGTGTTCGATCCGTAGGGGTTGGCGTGATTGTAGTCGCTGTAGTGTAGTAATGGTCGTGTATGCAAACGGCGGGAGTAGGGAGTAGTGCTGGATTTGTGTAGGTATCGCTCCCCTCTCGCTCTGACCTCCGTCACTGCGCGTCTCGCGAACCGTCCTCACTCTCACCCCTGCCCGTACCCGTCGACACGACGTCTCCATCCCCGCTGACCACCAGGAAACATCCTGGGTGGCAGCGGCGGTGGCAGG
Source organism: Crassisporium funariophilum (assembly GCA_014925845.1). Lineage (NCBI taxonomy): Eukaryota > Fungi > Basidiomycota > Agaricomycetes > Agaricales > Crassisporiaceae > Crassisporium > Crassisporium funariophilum. The sequence goes on from JACGCL010000013.1 coordinate 388,638, forward strand.
CGGCAGCGTCATCAAACCAAATGACCGCATCCGCATCCCTCGCCCTGAAGGTAAAGACGGCGGAAGTAGTGCACTGCGTCGAGGGGGTACTCAGGCTCCCGGAAAGAGGTGGTGAGGGAGGTGGTATCGTCGTGCTCGACATCGTGTTTGTATTGGTGGTGCTTGGTCCGCTGGCGTTGGCGGTAGTGGCAGTTACTGTAGTGGTCTGTATATGTAACAAATACATCGTTGCATTCGATCCGTTTGCGTTGTTCTTTCGTGTTCGAAGTGTTCTTTCGTGTTTGAAGTGTCGGATGAGGCGCCGCTGGTTGTCGTGGTGTGCGCGATCGGCATCAAGGGCGAGTGGTGGTGGTGGATGGTCGCCGCCTGCAACTGCTCTGGTCACTTCTGGGATGGAGCGGACATGGTTGGTTAGGTTTATATGTCCATCAGAACCTGCTTTCTTCGTCAGCTCAATCCGTCCACAGGCAACATTTTTGTTTCAATCTCCGGATTCAACCATTCGTGCTTTCCTCTTGCCATCGTCAAAAATGCCCAACACCCTTCTTGTCGAATGTGGAAGGTTCATATCTTTAATGTTGTTGGAATGAATGTTGGATTGTCACTGGCTCAGCGGAATCAACAAAAAGAACGACTTTCTTGTATCTGTCTCACTTCCCGTGATCACGCTCTCTAAATCTATTCCTCCTCGTGCCTTGAAGAAGGATGTTTTGATAGATTCGGCTCGCTTGAGTCCCTCATGTATCAGACTTGTAGAGTTCAACTTGAATTCTTGCACGCTGAAGACACGTTTCCCGCTATTTTACTACTCAAATCCGATCTTTAAGGCACAATATGCTAATTTTACAGTGAAAAAGCTACCTAGTCTAACTACAAAAGGGAGCATTTCATGTGCATACTTTGTGCGTCGACTTCCGCGAAAGCTGACGGCCCACGTTTCGGGGACTAGCACGATCCGCCCAGAATCTCCGGCCTTGACAGCATCTGTAAATTCGCGGGAGAGCAACGAGTCTCGTAGAAAGAGAACTGCATTCTCAAAGATCATGTCGCCTTCCTTTGCCGAAGAGGATTCCTGTTCCTGGTCATTTACAGTCCTACGGCACCAGCGTAGTGCAGCGACAACATCGGAGCTTGCATATTGCGTCGCAATGGCTTCGGCATCAGAAACCAGCTCTTCCCATGTCACATCCTTGGAATAGTCGTCAAGAGAGCCTTTCTTGGAAACGAGGAGCAAGCAGTGAAGGATACGAGCATAAAGCGAAATGAAAATGAGGTCGCGGCACGTTCGAAATGATGTTATGACGATAGGTTTACGCTCAATCACTGAGTTGTGGAAAACGAGTGAGCCCGGATTACGTGCCGCAGCGGAAGGCTGGCCCCAGTCTGAGATGAGGACGCCGTGAATATCTGCCATCTTCGCATGGAACAGCCCTGGCATCCATACACCCCATCCAAAACCCGTATAACCTCATTCATGCAGTGTTGTGCGGGCAGTACCCATGGGTACCAGGTACAAGTACCCGTGTACACCAACCTTGCTACACAATTAATTGGTTGGCTGCGGAGTAAGACACGAATTCTTGCTCACCTTCCACTTTCTGTACTACGGGTGGTTCTAACGCGGTGGACCGCTCATTATGTAGCCTATCGACAACTCCTTTTATTATATCCATCCTTAAAAGGCATTGTCCTTTCTGATCTTACAAAACCCGAAGCTGAGAAGGTCCTCGTCTCCGGTGATTCCGCAGCAAAGAGAAAAGCAAGGGAAATGGTTACCATAATCGAAAATCCATCCTTCTGGCATAGTATAGCATTGTAAGTTTAATCTATTTTTGGATTTTTTCATACTGATGCGATCTTGTTTAGAACATCAGTAAAATTTAGCTTTAACTTTTGGAAAGTACTTTCACTTTTGCATATCTTTTTCTTTTCCACTTGACTTTTGCCGGTCTTTATCTTTCCAAGTATACTTTTCGCGCACTTTGGCAAAGTAATTTTACTTTCACATGCCTTTTTCACTCCGCTTGACCTTTGACCATCTTTTTTTTCCAGCAATACTTTTTGTGGGCTATGGGCTCAACTTTGGTTGTGATGACTTCTTTGCAGGTACATTAGAATGCTATTTCATAGGAATGGTGGTCGGCGCATTTATTTACATAAAAAGATTTGAACGCATGGAGAGATTGGGAAGGTGAAATTTTCTGGGGAAGGAAGGTGGGACCGCCAATCCCAATTAAATGAGCAGCACAAAGGATAGGATTGATATGAACAATGGTACAAATTCGGCGTAGAGAGCGAATATAAATATCGGGTCGTACAATCCACATGCCGGTGTTGGGGCATGGAGCATCCCCAACTGCTTCGAACCATTGTACGAAAGCACATGAATACTTCTTGTTGTTGTGATAAAATGAAAGAAAAGTTTGGACTTGCGCAACGCCTATTGCACAAAATCCCACCTCCTCAGCATCCTTAGACACAGTCATGGTGTGCGTCCCCACGTTTCCAGGAGGGAGCTGCACGGATATATTCACGATGCATGCCGCCCATTCCGGAGAGATCACTGGGAGCATGATAAAGAGCTGATGCTGAATGATAGACATTGATGCATAGAGTCCAGGAGATGAGTGGGCATGCGTCAAGCTCAACATCCATGCCAAAAACATCGGAGTTAGGGTTTTCCTGGTCATAAAGGAATCGTCAAATATGTTCCTCTAGCTGCGGCAGGCCAAGGTGTTGGGACAGATGGGCAAGTGTTTTAGGGTACCCCCGAGCTGTAGAAGTCTTTAGTTGTACCCTTGTATCAGTCTCAATACACGCACCGGCATGTCTGGGTAGACAAACATCCCCTTCCAAAGTCACTCCCTCAACATCCTCTGCATCTACCTCCTCCACAACTACCCCTTCCGCAAGTTCTTGTGCATCAGAATGAACTTGAGGTATTGGCCGTTGTCCCGGAAGCGGGTTGCCTTGGGTTGAGTTGAGCATACCCCAAGATTCAAAGTTGATACGTGCGGCAGCCATCTTATCGATCCGTTGATTTGTTAAAAGCATCTCACCAAGTGGATGGTTTCTACTCAATTGACGCCATGGTTGCTTGACGGCTTTGATGTGCTTAGACTTGGTGATGGAGGAACAAAGTCCATTGGGCGCCCCAGACATCTGAATCATGAGGCGATAGTGAACAAGAGCATGTTGACGGGGAAGTAAAAAGTTGTCCCAAATTCCCAGCTCGATAAAAATCTGGTGTTCATGATGGAAGCGGCTGACGGCATTGTCAATTTGATCCAGGACATCTTTGTCGATTTGAGATCGCCGGACTAGGTAGCAGAAGTTCAAGAAGGCGGAAATTGCATGAAGCATGCCCTCGGGGACAAGTCTAGCAATAGCTGGCAAGAAAACCTTCATTAACACTGTTGAGTCATCACCTGTCCATCATTGCTTAAAGCCACGGCCCTCTGGGAAGCGACGCAGACCTGCAAAAGGAGGAGCTGCAGCAATCCCATTTGAGTTGTGTCAGGTCAAGTTTGCTCAGATGCAATGCACAGACTCGGGATTACCTTCGATCCATCTCAGCTATAAGCCGGTTTCCGTTTGGCTGAGTTTTGAAGTATTCCCCAACCCAACTGACAATATGGTCCTTGAACGTGCCTTTGATTATCTGGTGGAGGAGATTGGGGGACAGAAGCTCATGAATATTTGCACAAGGAAAGTGCGTAGTGAATGGCTAAGTAACAGATTAATACACGGTGTTGACCAGTTAAAGGGATCACTCGAAGACCTACCATAACATCAGGTACAATTCCGTAACCATCCCACAGCTTTTTCCTGCCTTCTTAGCCGACCGCATCCATGAGAGCACGGGTGTGTTCTGGTGAGCGCTGTATAGCATCATCGAAATCATGGTCCAGTTTTGAACAATGCAATGTACATCTGGATAATTTTATCATTCAATAATCATATAAGAAGTCTTAGTTGGATTACAAAAACCTCGGACACCAGCCTGAAACAATACACGCCAAGAGAGCTTGTTCAGGATAGTTGGCAATGTAAGGACCAATCCCATAGATTACTCAACGGTAATGCCCATCACCACACCGCGTTACTTTAGGCTTTGACATCCAAGGCTTGAGAGGCGTCAAGATTTGGGTGAGTGATGAATGAAAAAGCTGGCAACAAAATTTTCGAAAATTGGCACTGTCCTGTTCATGTTGCTCGGCTAGAAAAAAATAAATCAGATTTTGAAATTGACAAAGAGGTACCCGTCCTACTCTTAGCACTAGTGGCTACCATATTTTCATATAACTAAGGCAATTGGAATGAAAGCATATCTATAATGCTTAGGATTTTATGAAAGGCCTTTCATTGCTTTGTCTGTATCTTTCATTCATGCAATATTTTACTCCATTTCATAACTTTGCTGGATAATTTCATTAACAATTTCATATCTTTTCATTGTGATTTTCTAACCCTTTCATTGCATTTCCCTGTGAGTTTCATATCATAATAAAAGAAATCCTTTCTTTGCAATTTAATGTGATTATGTAATACAATCATGTGACTTCTAAAATGCCTTTTCCTTGCATCTGCACTAGGGTTGGGTAAGTAATTCAGAGAGCTGGTAAGTTACCGTAAGTTACCGTCAAAGATTTCTCCTCCTCAGTGGGGGGGGTGTAACTTACCGTAACTTACCGTAACTTACCAAGTCATGTGATGTATGTGGTCGGATGGCAGTGGGGCTCCGGGTCGACGGGTCCAAACTGTTTCCCTCACATTTGACTTCACAAAGCAACTAGGAGTAAGTAGATTAAATGTACCAGTACATAGATCAATCAATGGAGGCATGTACTAGTCAAAATCCATGGAAAAGTCGTTGTCACCGTGTTCAAGTATAGCAGATTGAGCCTTCTGTTTCACCTTTTTGTCCTTGACCCCAGGTAATCCCTCAGCTGATACACCCCTCTTGTCGGCTAGGAATGTCTTGAGGTAGGCTGATTTCAGATTAATAGGTGAAGATTTTTCCGCCTCAAGAACCTCTGCAGAATCAAACTTATCCCCCACTTCATCCAGCCATGAATCATCCTCCTCCTTGTCGGGCAATTTTGAGTCCTTGGTCTCTTTCTTGGCAAAGATCTTGTTCTTGACATTGTGAAATTTGATAGTTGGCCAAGGTGTTGAGGTTTTGCGAGCCTGGAATGAATTAGAATGGTGCTTGTGGTTCATTTAGATCAAGGACTCGGAATTTCGCACCTTGGCTTCCGTGCCGTAGTACTGCTGCACTTTTGTCCAGGCAGTCATCTGCACCACACTTGTTTGCGAGCGCAGGGCCGGGGTAATCCATGTAAAAGCCAAAACTGTTTGTTCTTCTGCCATTGAATTGACACAAATAGGAAATACTTTTATTGCTAGAATCTGGTAATTATCAAGATGTTGAGTAATGAGTGGCCAGCAAAAGGTCTAACACAGACTCACCGGAAGAATTTGGGCATGGTCACTTCCTTGAAGTGTTTCCCACCATGTAATGGTAGCCCGTTTGCTGTTGATTCTCTGCTTAAATGGATACTGTTGGTGTGCATACCTCTTCATTTCATCGAGGAGAATCTTCTTGAACTCTTTGGCGCGGCCTTTCCAACGAACCAACTCTTCATTAGTTCCATGTTGGATTTCCTTTTGAGCGGCCTTGACAAGATATACGGTGACCTTTTTGAATGTTGAGGTGTGAAGAATGTCCTCCATTCCGGAACCCGGGGCTGGAGGAGGTAAGTCCTTGCAAAAGAGGTCTTACTGAAGGTAGACTAGATATATTTTTGTTATTAAAACTCTCTGAACTCGGAGAATTTACAATTTACAATGTACTGGGGCTTAAGTATGCACCAGCAAGATATAGGTCTGCGCTTGTGGAGAGATTCCCATCCCCAAAAGTCTGGTTATGGTGTGAATTAAGAATTCCAAGAATTTGTTCACGAACAAGTCCAGGAAAATCCTTATCGTCCACAACATCATTTATGGCCCATATCATTGCATGCCAAAATAGATAGACATCACCAACAGTAGCTTCATTGGCTTCAAGACATGTTAAAGCCTTCAATGCGGGAGTGCCAACTTTGATGAGCTCGGAGAGCTCAATTTTGAATTCGACGCTTTTGCGGGCCATAGGGCAGAAATACTGTCCGAGATCATCCTAGAGAATTATTTAGCACCTGTAAAGCAATCAAAAACAAAAAATGCACCCCAATATCAAACTTCTTGCGTTCTACAACCTTTTTGATAGCTGGAAGGTTCTCTTGCAATGCCCATGCAGCCATAACAACGGTGCCGAATCGTGTTTTCCCAATAGACATCAGTCCTCTCCCAATTCCGCATTCAACATGGGCCAGCTCAAGCTCTGCAATAGCTGGGTGAGACTTGTGAAACTTGGTAATGGTGTTGCGCATGACAGTGGTTGTGTCCTTGAAATATTCGAGCTTGACAATATCTTTAATCGTGTTGCTGATAAAATGAACAATGTCGGGTAGATTAGATATTGTCGGAATTTCGGCAACGAGTAATTCTCAAGCAAGCCTTGTATTTCCAGTACTGTTGCTCACAATAGCACTCACCCAAGAGCGACCAACCCAATCGATGACCTTAGTACACTGATTAGAATCTGAGTTTAGGAGTACCGGACCAAACATACCTCAAGGAGATAGTCTTTGATCCAGACAGCCGTGTGAGACACAGCCATTGCTTCTCAAACTTCTATTAAATACACCTTTCTCCCAGACGGCGACATTGTGGACATATGGATTGTCCAGAATGCGTCCCTTCCTTTTGTTGTCCCTCCGTCACACGAAACAGTGATGTTGTGCTGAGTCTTCAGGTAAGCAAGCTGGATTTCACTGATGGTTTCCGCTTCTCCAATAATATGAGATTCCTCCAGTTTGGCACGCAAAGGTGGGAAGTAGCTTGGGTCTGCGTAACAAAAGAGCTCTTTCCACACATCAAGGTCAGTTATGTTGGTAGGGATACCAGAGACGCAGATGAACTTGACAGCCGCAAGGTCCAACTTCTGGTGTCGCTCGTGCCTTCCAAGCTTCTTTGCATCCTCAAACCAGCCTGTTTGCATAACCTTCCGTTTCTTCACGGCGACAACTCGCACGACTTTGCCTTCAGTTTTTCTACTTAGCTCTTGAATGCTGGTTGACTCGGGGTCATCAACCAGAAGCTTTTGAGAAGGGGCCTGCATTGCGAGATATGCTTTTGCCCGCTTTTGTAAGTCTCCTGATAACTTGCTGCATCCTGATGCATGCCGGACAATTCACTGAAGGTTTTGGTCTGCATAGGTTCTTCTGCAGCTGAGACCAAGACATTGAAAGAGAGGTTTTTCGGAGCAAGCAACATGGTAACATTGTTGAACCAGGTCAGTGACCAGTGTATTTGCTGGTCATCCTTTCCCCATGGCTCCGGATTTTGATGCCTTCTTGACGTCGATAAGGTTTGCCAGATCCACCATTATGGATTTGTCATCGCCCTCACTTCCCCTCAAACTTTGCTCAGAATCAGACGCATTGTTGTTACTGTCATCAAGTTTGTGCTCCTTGAGTTTCTTTCTTAATGAATTGGGTGTTTCTTTGATTTTGAGGCTGTCAAAAATGGAATCGACAACCTCAGCACCTCCAACAATAGTTGATTCATCGATATCAAAAGCCGGCAGAGGGTGGAGTGGTGTTTGGTGTAGGTCAATTTTATGTTTGGTGGCTGGGGCTGAGTCAATAATATTGCGTTGAAATTGTGTGAAGCTGTTGCCGCCATGGGTGGTAATGATACGCAATATACAATGGACGAGATGATTGTTTAGGCATGTCAATTCCTCCGAGGTCAAGAGGACATCAGATATGGATAATGACAGGGCATTGCTGAATGATTTTTCAAGATCTTCAACATGCATATCATTGAGCAAGGCTTTGAAAAGTGGCCAAGTGGTAGCACAGGTCCCGTTCTCCGTGGTCAACACTGCATTGGCAGACGTGCCTGCTGAGAAGAGGCCATGTTTAGACAAAGACCTAGTGCGATTTGAAAACAAGCTGGCAGAGAGGTGGGTCTTTCACCTGCGTGAATACCAGTTGAAGGGAATTATTGCACAGCTGAAGCAACAAGATGTCCTGATACATGCTGGTACCGGGATGGGAAAGACAGCAGTAGCTGCTGGGCCACATCTTCATGCGAGTTTGCTGGGCAAAGTAACCATCATGGTCTTGCCCTTGATTGCTCTGCATGATGAAATGTCTGAGACCTTCCCCAATGAGTTCAATCTGTCAGCCATGTCAGTCAACAGCAGTGATGGGGGTTGTGCACCTGATAAACTCAGAGTAAGTAATGCTCTCAAACACTTTGAATAACTGGCACTTACCCCAAGATTGATTAGAAAATTGTTGCTGGCAAATGGCAAATCATCCTAATTTCACCAGAACAACTCCCTACACGACAGTTTATTCAGCAAGTACTCAAGGATTTGCAATTTAAACAAAAGCTTTGCTTGGTTGTCACCGATGAAGCTCATGTAATCTTGCACTGGGGTAGCGGTTTTCGGAAGAAGTACGGTGAACTAGGGTTCTTGCAATCATTTATCCTCAAATTGACATCCATTGTTGCCCTCTCCGCAACAATGCCTCAGCGCATACATTGTGATATCCTTGCAATTGGGTGTATGTTGTCAGTCAGTGTTGATATTCAGGAACAAACCATCCAGTAAGCTTTCTCTGTATGAAATGCGAGGCTAGCAAGATTTAAACTTACCGGTTCATCAGGTCCTACAGTCTCCTGCTGCAATATCTGCAATCCATTGCTACTGGACAAAATTTGCCCATGCATCCACACAGATTCTCTCAAGTCATTCCGTGTCAAAGTTGGGATTCCTGCACCTGTTGTCCTCAAAGCACTACATGAATGGCGTGTCAGTATTAAGAAGCAAGACTGTGCAAATGCGCTGTTGCCTGTTTGCCTTGTAGATCTGCTTGCAAGTGTGGGGCCGGTGACTACACGCACTAGGTTGTCAACAATTTTAGCGGGCCAGTGGGGATGGGAAGCGACTTACGGAAATGAGCTTTTCAAGTCTATGTCTGCTATGAATATTCCGCAGATGTTGTGTGTGCCAGCAAGATGTTGAGCACCAAAGCAAGGGCATGATGGGGAAGAGAGAGAGGTGCAGGTGGTGAGAAAGAGCAAGCCCGCAGGTTTAATCCCAAGCATTCCCAAGGAATGTCAGTTTTCCTTCAAAGTCAGCAGCTATTCTCAGGCTACTGGTAGTGCTGGAGGCAGAGAGGATTCATTTATGGTAGATAATTATGTAGAGGAATAGAATCTGTAGAAAGGGCATTGACAATGGAACAGAGTAGGAGCCCGCAGTGGATCACACAAGAGTGTGAGAGGAAAGCAAGTGTGTTGTTGACGAAGCAAAGCTCAAAACTGACAAGTCCTTTCACACATTGGCGGGCCGTCACGCCTTCACCCAAAATAGCAACCAGATGTTCCAGTCTGTTTCATCAGGAAAAACACTTTTGCTCCAAGTTACCCTAAGTCACCCTGAAATAATTGGTTTACATTTTGGGACTATGGCAGTATCTTAGGCTGTCCTGGGTGACCTGGGACCTTCCTGAGTGGCCTAGGTGACCTTAATGATATCTCAGAGTGTTACACAAGTTCAAAACATCCTATGACATATCTGGAGAGGCCTAGGGGACTAAATTGCATATTTGAAAATATTTTTATATTTACGGTACTAACTAATCTTAAAAGTGCTAGTAGATTAGTAGAGTGTTTGATATGAATAAAGGCTTTGCCAGTTATTTAGTAGGAAAGTTGATGCTTTATCTAAAACAGTATCTGATGTCTAACTGGACTTCCATTGCTTGTCTCCACAGGCGTCATATTCAAACCAGGGGATGAGCATACAACTCTGCCGTATAGAGACAACTGGAATGATTGCATTGTCAGTAGGGTTGGTTTTCTTGACAACATACATCCCAGATGCTGGCTCAGGAGTGCTTTTGAGTGTCTTATACCACTCTACATAAGCCAAAGGTTCAGTTGGCCAGTGCCAGGGCATTGCCTGCTTTCCGTATCCAGCATTGAAATGAGTTGGTAGCTTGAGAACTACACAAACTCTCCCAATTCTAACACCTATTGTGAGGAATCAATTACCGCGTATGTAAAGCAATTCAGAATTTTGAAACACTGACCTTCAACCCCTGTCCTTGCACCCATCCTTTTGTGGTAGGCACTGACTCTCCTTTCAAACCTGATATGCCAGTCTCAATACATGTTTTTCTGACTCAGTTGTTATTAAGACTTATTAAGGGTTATTAACCTTCCAGGTTGATAGTAAGGCTTAACATTAGAATGTAATCAGGGGTTAAACATTAATAATGTTTAACCCTTAGGAACAACAGAACTTCCACAACCATTGTTGTGGTGGAAGTTGCAAGTGTGGTGTATACTATAGCAAAATACCCTGGATGATCCAGGACATTGTGAGCAAAGAATATTGTACAATGATGCCCTGGATCATCCAGGACATAGTGAAGATGAAGAATGTCAAGTCCAAAAATGTTGGGCGGGATTCAAACTCCAAACAAAAATAATGGTCAGGTGACCTCAATTAGGTCCAGGTGCTTGGTGAAATTGCCTTCCACTTACAACAACCACCACAACTCCTTGCCCTCCACTACCCACTACGACAACCCACCACCACATCCCTAACTCACACGGATTATCTGCACCAGTTATCTCCTCCATTGTTTCTTCTGCTTTGTTTCTTCTGCTTGGGATTATCCCTAACAGTGGTCCAATCTCTCAATTGTCACTCCTCCTTTGTTTCTTCTGCTTGGAAGTATATCTCACAGTGGACTGCTCCCTCAATTATTCCTAGCAGTGACCTCTCTCTGTGCTAAATGCTCGTTGTTAATGAACATCCTGTTGTCCTGTCCTGCTACCGTATGTGCTTATTCTCAAAGTCTAAGCCAACATTCAGCTGATTTCTTTTCTCCAGAATGGCACCCCCAGCTTTTGACTATTCTATCAGAAGGGTTGTTGTCCAACATGGGTCAATATTCTACTCACCTGACTGCTCTTGGCCTGTCAATATCCCCCAAGAACCAGTTCATTCTAGCAATCCATTCAGGTGGCAGCATTTGGACATCTCCATGTTTGAACAGCCCGTTTGGTGGGATCAAAACTGGGCATGGCAAAGCTTCATCCTGCTGGCGCCATCTTTCCTCTTTGCGCCTTTTGAGCCTCTGTGAGTATACCGCCAAGAGATTCATCAATGAGGAAGCACTCCTTCAGGAAACGGAGGCAACCACAGATGCTCGGTTTATCGGCGACAGTTGCTCCCCACGCTGCCCCCTCTGTTCAATCTCAAGGTGTACCCGCAACTGTCAGAGAGACTGGGAGGAATTACAACAACTTCTTTGCTGCATGCAAGAAGCGCCAGCAGGAGATGATAAAGCTGGAATCTGCTGTAGACCGTCAATGGCGCAAATCACAGGAGCAAAAGCTGGGCGTAGTTAACAATATATGAGTGGGAGAAGACCCAATTGTCTGGTGGCCTGGAGTTGTATGTCAAGGTCAACAAGAAAGCAAACAAGACTGTCTTTCATAGCTACAGATCCCATCAGCAGCTGTTCAACACATTCTCAAATGAGTGGGATCTCTGTGAAGACTTTCAGTTAGGGATTGTGGACAACACCTCCTACTCTGATGGTGGGTACAACTCGGGCAATGACAATGTCTACCCAGTCAATGTGGTTTCCTAACCGTCTTTGGCTGCACCAATAGACATTGATATGGGCCAGAGTTGGTGTGAGTATTCCCGAGACCCTCTCAAAACAATGTCCCTTGTGTATGGGTACATTCCGCACACAGGTGTAAACAACATTCCTCCAACGCTCAGTTGGAAGAGAATGCTCAATTTTATGGTGTTTGTCAGAAACCTGGAAGAGCTCAATGTTGGCAAACCTGAGAGGAGTGCCATGATGAACTTCTTTGCAGCTGTGCTCAATGCTGTTGGTTCCTACAAATCAGACAAAGTTGTAGCCAAGAATTTCGAAAATCTTTCGCTCCTCTGACCTTTTTGTAATCTCTTCCCCAAAGTCAAATTCATGTCGCTGGGTTCTTGGTGTTCATTCCGCCACTGCAGCGCTCTACATCTGTCATACAATCTTGAAAACCCCATGGCACATACTACTGTGACTGGCACATTGCCTTCTTGACCGCGGTATTCCCTTCTGCACCCTACTGCCCCTGACCTGCAGTCCACAACAATTCGCCATCACTGAGCTGTACATGCCACAAAGTTATAGGCTTAGTGATCACACATTCACAAAGGCCGACTTTGATGTGGCAATGCAGGCCTGCCGGTCTGTTTTATCATCACCTCAGGGACGGGCGGGTTTGCTACAAGGTGGAATCGTTGTATGCATTGCAAGGGAGTACTTAAGCAAGGATGGGGTCTTGGGTGGTCCCTCAGTTGGAGTCACTGCACATTGAGTGGGTTACCTTGTGCTGCCTGGTGACAACAACATCAACTTCTGTGATGGCCAACTGACGGCCAACAAAGTTGCTATTATTTGCGGGACATACTCGCTTCATACGCGTAAGGATTTCTCTCCCTCTATTGCACTTTCTTTACTCATTTCATTTTATAGTGTATAAAGGACAAGTTGCTGTGTGGACATGGTTTCCCCCTCTGGAAGCCTGGGTACACAATTGCACTGGTTGCCACTGGCTTGATTGGACGGAGCAATGCAAGGATATCTTCCAGAAAATCCTGAACTGGCATTCACAACAGCACCGGCCAGCCACAATCAACCACCCATTGGCTCACCCATTTGCGCGGACAGAATAGTCCACATATCTTGATCAAACACAATGATGTATGTTTGCAACAATTCATGGACGCAATGGTGCCAATTGGTCAATGTGCTTGAGTTGGTCTTTTATCACTACCATACATAGTTCCACATTCCCATGTTTCTTGTTGTAGGGGTAGTTTCTAGCTTCTGTAACCATTGTATATTCTTCTTGCACTAAATGACAATTGACTTTGACCGCAAATACAGACGCCGCTTCCAGCAGTGACAATGAGCAGTGAGAAATAATATATTGACAGATGACAAATCAATCTGGCAGGTATCTCTAAAGTTGCCGGACTGCAATCGTGTCGCAGCCTCTCTATAATCCGCCCATAACCTAGCCAAGGGGTTGTGAAGAGTTGTAATCAAGTTGCAACCAGAATGATTGGTTAGTCAGATTCAGGGGCCTGCCAGCGCAAAATTCCAGACAGCAACCCCTCAAAATTTTGAGGCGGCGAGTTTGATGGGGTCGGTGGGAAACTAACAAATTTGGAAGGTGGACTTCTGGTACTAGTCGCTTAGGATGTCCGATTGATAATGCCTCGATGACACCGCGCCGGTTTAGTTGGGCTTTACAGCCTTGAACGTCTTTGTTCTTTTAATATCCTGTATCCTCTATACTGTATACAATGGCTCCTACATACTACAAGCTTTCCATTCCACTTAAACTAGTCAACTGGATCACTACTACAGGAGAAATTGTACCACTCTATGAATATGTTGCAGAAGAGCATCAATCAAAGAGATACATCCGATGTGATGAGTGCGATACCTATTTCGTACTACCAAAGACTGGTGTACCAAAATCATTTGACAAACACAAGACTGATCCAGCAACTGTAGCCAAATGGGAATTCAGGCCAAGAAAACAAAGGAGTTTAGAGATGCATATGGATTTATGGACAGCTCACCAATGCGTGCATTAGGAAACACAGGATTGACATACAACCTCCTCTTCCAACCTCGAAAGCACGCCGTGTCCAATGTCTCTGCATCGTCAGTTGGGAGTGCTTCAAGGCAACCTTCTGTTCCAAAAATGGCAAAACTGTCGGAATAGAAACATATGTAGCATATTTTGGTTTGACAATACATGGATGGATGTTTTAGAGAGGAGAAAGCAAGGAGAAAGATGAAGAACGAGCATATCAATGGTGTCGCAATGCGTATCTTAGCAACTGGTACCAGGAGTCCACCTTCCCAATATGTTAATTTCCCACTGACCCCATCAAACTCGCCGCCTCGAAATTTCAAGGGGTTAGTGTTGCCGCTGAGCTGAGCTGGGCTCACACATCGCGAGCTGAGTTTGACCGAGCTGTGCAGCTCAGTCGAGTATGCTGAGCTGAGCCCAACTCGCGATGGCTCATGAGCTGAGAGAGAGCGAGCACGTGAGCGTGTTGAATCAGTAAGCATCGTTGTCGACATCACTTTGACACTTACTGGGCTCAACAACAACATCCACCAAGCGCACGTAATTCTATCACTTTACCTGCTTTCTTATCCCGTATTTTACCGCCCCTTCCCTCAATCCCTACCCTAAATATAAACCTCACGTAAACCTTCCCCGCTACTTATCTTATCTTATCTTGTTTTATATGATCTTACCTCTCTACAGCTGGCGAGGTGGTAATTACCTGAGTTGCTTATGTAACATAGTCAGCAAAAATATATTCCATTCCATGCTAACAAGTTGCTAATCTCATAAAGAGGCGCGACACGTGTTATCTAGATCAATGAGGCTCCATATCCTCTCATGTTCAGTATTGCTCTGGATGTGTTGCTTGTGCAGGCCTCTGCTGTTCCTTGCGAGCGACTTTTTTTGTCAAGCAAAAAAACATGCACCTATCAGCGGAGCCAAATTTTACCCAAGCTGTTGGAGGCTCTGCAGACTCGTAAATGCAAGCTAAAGCATAATCAGTTTGATTTTATGGAAACCTATTTTGCAAATGAGGAGGATTATACAATTGATGGAAAGTTGACAGAACCTGCAGTTAAAGAACTCCTCAGCCTAGGAAGGCTAGATGAGCTAGAGGAGCTTCTCAGCAATGCAAAGGAGCTGTTGGCTGGGTCTACTGTTGTGTAAATACTATAATGTAATTCTACACTGCTTGAGACTGGTTGCCCTTGCTGTGTAACAACTTATGATTGGCCGACTCCCATCACATGACGAGCTCATTGGGCTCATGAGCTCAACTCGATCAGAGCTCGCTCGAACGAGCTGCAATGAGCTCTTCAGCTCAGCTCAACTCAACCGCCTCACTGGCAACACTACAAGGGGTTGCTGTCTCGGAGTCTTCCTCTAGTAGGCCCTCGGTCAGATTAGATTGAAGTTACATATGGCTGTAATCTTTTGTTTGATCGCAAACCTTCGCAAACTCCGCAATCACTGCATTACAATTACAACTCACGGGCCGATTCGCTGGTGTCCTTACCATACACATTAGGATGGCATCTTCGCCGTTGACAAGACCGCCCAGCTCACCGGCCGCACCAGCACCGACAACACCTTCTCCAGAAGTTGAACCTGAAATAATTGAATCATCGTTTACCTCTTCTACATCAAATGCTCAATCTGAAAACCCCGAAGCACCATCCACGCCTTCCACCAAACTCACCAACGTAGTAGCCTATACAAACACCCCCCGGGCTAGGACGGAGAATTCAACCAAGGACACCCTGATGGAGAACCAGGTGTATGAACGTTATAAACGGCTGGCACGGGATATTCAGCCCCATCTCGTTGGTCCTATGCCGCTGGATATATTCTTCAAAGAATTTCTTCCAGAAACACAACCTTGTATGCCACCATCAGTACATGCTTTCGACGACGTTCCTCAACCAGAAGAATGGGGAGAGGAAAAAGAATTTGACGAAAAAGTCATGAACGTGCCACTTGTGAGTTGGCGATACTTCAGTCTATTCTCTGATATTTTACTTATCTTCTTTAGGTTAACGCACTCAACGGTAACGAAAGCCAGCCGCGATGCCCCGGAATCAAGTTTTTTAACACTGGTGATCGTCCAGAACATGTAAATGGATCCAAGATGGACATCTGTGGATATTTGGAGGGTGACGGACAGAACATCGCTTTGCCAGGGATTTCACAGACATTTGTGGAGATTAAGCTGATTGATTTCGCATGCGACGATCCCCAGCAGGATCCAAAGAACCCCGAGGAGAAACCCGAATTTCTGTTCAGTCATATCCCTAACCAGACTGACCTGGAGAGGGCGCAAGCAGGATTAGGGCAACAAGTGTCATACGCGACCGAAGTGTGCGCGCGGCAGCACCGGAACTTCCTATTTTCAATCTTCATCACACCTACGATTGCGCGTTTCCTTCGTTGGGATCGCTCAGGCGTTGTCGTCTCCGCATCCTTCAATTATAGGACTGAACCTTCAACCCTTTGCAATTTTCTCTGGAGACTTGGCAATATGACCCACGAACGGCGAGGTGCCGATATCTCCGTGACGAAGGCCAGTCAAGATGAAGAGAAGATATTTGCCGAGGCGATCAGGACCCATATCAAAGCCCAGTTAGGGAACGAATATAAAGAAATAGAGCACAAATTCAAGGGACACTACGAACCAGGGATAGTTATCAAGATCCCTGTACGGAAATGCATGAGCGTCAAACCCGTGTCTGCTGATGTCGAGCTTGAAGGTGACAATGCTGTCGCGGTGGGAGACCTTGTTCGTACCGCAGATACAGAACGCCAAGTCGGCAAACAAACTGGGGCAACTGGTGGAGAGAAACCTGCTCGGAAAGCGGAGATCAAGGAGATTGTAACATTCAACGAGGCTGCGGATGTGACAGAATTTCTGGTTTCTCGTCCCGTCATGAGCCCCCTATCTCTGGCGTCTCGCGGGACCAGAGCTTACTGGGCCGTGCATGCCAAGAACAAAACTGTCCATTTTCTCAAAGATGCTTGGCGTACAGCTTTGGAGGATTTGGAGGCTGAAGGACGAATTCTAGAGAAGATAGCGGCCGCGCAGGTGCGGAATACACCAACCGTCCTTTGTTGGAGCGACGTTGGCCCTCAGGGTAATCCTGGTGCGTTTTTTTTCCGGCTTGCCCGCTTATTTTATGGTAATTGCTTTGCTGACATCTATACGCTAGCCTATAGCACAGTGACATCTCGCTACAAGGGCAACACTGACTGGAACAAGCATTGGCAAAGCGAGGAGAGGCTAAAGAAGATACGATTAACGAACCGCGTTCATTATCGGCACGTTACGAAAGAAGCAGGATATACACTCGAGCAAATGGCAGGAACCCTAGAGCTACTCAGAGGCGCTCGAGACGCATTTCAAGGTAACCTTTTTTCCCCCTCTCACCAGCCCTATGGTCTGTGCTTATCAATATACGCACCAGCTTTATGTGACGCTCATAGCCGTTGCAATCGTTTACATCGCGATGTTAGTGCTTCGAACATCATTTTGTACACCGATGCAGAGCGCCCATATCCTGAAAGGAAGGCCATCCTTGTCGATTGGGAGTTATCCTGTGAAGATATAGTGGGTCCGGCAAGAGATCACTGGCGATCGGTGAGGCTTATTATCTTGGTATGTACGTTGCTAATATCATCGCAGGGAACCTGGGCATTCATGTCCATCAACACCATCATCCGGGGAGTACGCCCTCATCATATATGCGATGACATAGAATCCCTGATCTACGTAGTTTTCTACTGCGCCATTCACTTCCTTCCATGGATCAAGTCCTACGACACCCACCGTCATCGTATTCTTCTCGATAGATTCTTCAATGATTATGACGAGGGAGATGTTTTCCTTGCTTCTGGAAAACAACTCAATCTGTTTAACTCGCGGTTCTTCAACTTTGTCACATTTGACAAGGTCTCAGCCTGGCTCAGCGAAACTCTTCCACACATGATGCGTTATCAGGCCGCAGAACCAGCTGAAAACGTCATCAAAGCTTACACCCCCCTTTTTGAACGCGATAATTCATATTGGATGAGCCTTCACAAAATGAACAAAGAGCGCCACAAACTCCCTTACAAAGGCCCGGACATCGAACTGCATCATGGAACAACTTCGGTTTCTGCACTCCAGAAAAGCTCGAAAATATCAACTCCCTTAAATGCGAAGAAGAGGGAAGTTTCGTCTGTAGACGATCCGGATGAGGGGTCCGCTGGCAAACGGCGAAGGAATGCCGAGCTACCCGTTGCCGGAGCCTCAGAACTTAGGAGAAGTTCGAGGATCAAGCATTTACCTCCAAAGTAATTGCAGTGTCCAGACAAGATATCGGCACAACTTTCGGATTCAAACTTTCAATGCCCGAGATACCCTTGATGACTTTCGACAAAGGTTGTCATTCGATATAACCGTGGATAAGCTAACTTGGCGTAAGTTCAACCAAGTGTATATGTAATGATATGATGATGTGATCTGGCGATATGTGGATTGATAGTCAGAAAACCCAACACAAGGTTTTCGTGTTTGTGCCTGGGACTTTCGCGGGCTTTGCGAAATTCGAAAATCAGCGCTTCGGACCGAACCCAGACCGGCCGATTTGGCGGTCACGTGTCCAGAAGAGCATCCGTGTGGAACCGGGCCCGGGCCGGGTCGTTGACCTAGCACGCGAGTGATTCCTAAATGTTCAGCATTCCAAATCCGGATTTCGAAAGTGAAAGCCGAGAAGCCCGAGAAAGTCCTGAGCGTCTGGACAGGCTGGCTTGTGGCATGTGTATGCCGAAAACAAACCTGCTATACCAACCAGAGTGAAACTCACCACTGGTAGGTTGGATGAGGCATGCATGTGCCCGAGTCCAGACTGGCCCCCAACCCGAGTAGAGCTCTGGTTGAGTCCCGGAATGAGATCATAATAATTGTTATAATTGACGTCGCAGTGATACTTCAGTCCAAATAAGTAACGGTACATATAGCAAAGAGTCAGTGCAAACATAAATGGCTGAGTAATGAGATATTCTAAGCGTCCGTTGAATTTTCTAATGAAGATAATGGTATGTCGTGATCAGCGCGAAATTGTTCAAAGATGCAAGCTAGTTCGTCAACGTGGGTTTTTTTATATGCCTTGGATGTACTCATGGGCAGTATCTCCTCCATGCGTCGCCAATAGAGCAGGAATGATAGGGACGTCCAGCCTCCAGTAGCTGCGACGACCTCGGGAGAAACTCCAGCCAGCAGCAGTTCGACAGCGCCCCCAATCCGGAAACTATGGCCTGAGATGTGGGCCAAAGAATTTGATTTCCAAATGGACGTGACGAACATCATGAAGACGTGTTTGATCATGTTCTGGTGACCACCCGATGGCAGGCGATACGCGAAGAGGCCCGCGGAAGGTGGGATATCTATGTTGACGTCGAGGTGATTTCGAATGGCCATGCATGGGCATAATGCATCGTTGCGTCCGGTCAATATAACCGTGGCTCCTTGCTCCTTGGTGGTCTTTGTCCAAGGGATGCGGAAGGACGCAGATGATGTGCCCTCGCATAGGGTGCGAAATGTGACTCTGATGAGTCTTATAGGTGAGGTATTAATAAAAATGGGCAAAATAACTTACAGGGTCGAACGGAGTGCATGATAGAGATCGTTGAATGACGCTTCGACCGATATGGTCGTCTCGCCCAGGCGCCTGCATCCCCAGAAGGTGGATAAGGCGACCGCCCACACCGCAGCGTGGAAGGGATTGGATAGGGAGATGGTGTTTTGCAAGCAAGCTAGGTGTTCCATGGATACGGGAGCGCGAAGAGGGCGCTTATGCTTGGCGCCTTCTTTGTTGGCTGCCTTGCGCACCAGGTCCACCCAGGGGTCGTCTTCGCCATGCCAAGGTGCGTGATTGACGATGTGCCAACTCCGAATCCCGGATAACCAGCTCTTGATGACACCGCCTGCGTGACGGCCCTTATGTTCGGCTACGGAAGCACAAATGAGGGCATATGAGGCCGGCATACAATCATTTTCGTGAATGCCGTATTTGTCGCAGAATTGCGTCCATCGGAGAAGGCCCGCGGCATACGAAGATTTCGTTCCTGGCGCGAGGGCATTTTGTATACTCATGAGGACAGGGTCGACGAGTGATTTTGGGATGATGGTGCCGAGATGTGATCTGTGTTGTATACCGAATGGAGTGTCCCAAGTGAAATAGACGATCCCGCGCGGCTACGTGAGGTCGAAAAGAACTCTCTATGATTTCGCAGCCGGCTCTAGGTTTCCGCGGCTTGATGATGCGTGATGCCGGGGTGAAAGTGATGTGATTTGTGCAAGGGGCCGGCTTGGATGGGATGGTGTGATTCTGCGTGTTGCTATGTGGATCGGGAGCTGAGGAGGTATCGTTGCAAGATGACGAGATGTAGATTGAGGGCATGATGGCATGATGGTGGGATATGTATGGGAAGTTATCTGTATTGTGCAAGTGATTGTTGGAAGATGGTGCAGGCGAGTTATATGAACCTGTGGAGCGGGATGAATATGTGGATGTGCTAGCTATGGTATTAAGATGAGCGAAAGGGTTGATATGGAAAATTTGAGAGTGTACGGGGCGCGGAGAAGACGAGGTGCCTTCACCCGTACCTCCCTCGACGGCACTTGCCACCAAGAAGAGGAAAGGATTGAGGCTAGACATGAATAAAACATTTTCCAAGCTTGTCAGGGAGCGTAAAGGATATCGGAATGTTCTTATCTGGTGACCCTGGTTCTCCGCGCGAGATGGGGTCGGCCGGATTTTTGGCTGATGCAATATAGACAAATTTAGGGGTGATGAAGAGAGGGAGAAGTATGGAATAGGTACGCCTGATGGAAAGGTTGATATGATGGTTGTGGCTTCGTCCCTTATCCAGGGCTCCAATTGTGCCGTTGTTGTCTGAGTGAATGATGAGTCTAACCTCTCTGAGTCCTCGAGCTTCCAAGAGATAAATCAGTAGCTCGACGGCTACCGTTTCGAGCCAGCAGATATCCCTGCCAGGTACTTTCCACAATGGCAGGAGTCGAAACGGGGCCCATTCGTTGCCCATTATAATGCCAATGCCCCACGACGTGGAGGCATCCACAAATAAGCCTAAATCAACGGCGGCGCCTCTTGGACGCAAAGTTCTCGAGATGCCTGCGATTGAGAGTGTAGCCGCCCACCATTTGAGATCAGAGATTACCGACGGGGGTGGGAATCTGATGGCGTAGTTGTTGTTCGATGGGAATGTGGCAGCGAAGTTGGACAGGGATGCGAGGCGAGAGCGGCCCTCAACGTACACAAAAGATATGTGGCATAAGGATCCGTGGATTTTTTGTATATCCAACAATTGGCATGGGTGACCCTCGAATCTGTCAATGAATTGTCTGACGCGCTCCGAGAATTTGAAGCGCTTCTCGTCGGTGAGGTCGACGAGCTTGTTGGGTATGTCCCACCTGAATCCGATGAACGTAGTGATAAACTTGAAAGTGTCGTCTCCCTTCTCTTTGTGCCAAGGTATGCCTAGGGACGCGACGCGGTGAAGCATCTCGGGCCGGTCATAGTTGTATGTGAAGTCGCCGTCTGGGAATCTACCCATGGGAGAGGGAAAACGGAAGGCGTTCAGATCGTCTTCATATTTTGCGATAGGTGCTACTCCTTCAGCTGCCCAGATATGGACGGCGGCGTTTGCGATCATACTTGAGTTGCTGCTTGCGCAGGCGGCCCCGAAAGGGTGAGCGTGATCAATGAAGAATTTGCCAGGGAGACCCTGGACGACAAGCCAGGGTTTATGGGATGGATGTACTGGGCATGTTCGATGGAATTTCGCGATATCGAGGGTGCAGACTTGGGTTCCTGGGGGCAACTGAGCAATCTGGATAGGATAAAGTGTGATAAGTGATAACTCGATGCGAGTGATATGATGTATATATGGATAGTCATTCGCAGATATTGCGGAGGGATGGGTATCTTTGGAAGCGCAAATTGCGGATCTCGAGAGACGACGCAGATGCGCGAAGGCCTCATATTGTATAAGTGTATGACAGGCCCTCGTGGGGCCCCGGATAGGTATGAAGTGGATGTTTTGGAGAGGTTTGAGTTTTACGAAAGAGAAATAAAGACTTACTATGTCTGCTACCATCGAGGCCGTGTCAAATCTGGTAGGGAAGTCTTCTTTCTTGATGTGCGAATTTACCGATTCATGGAGTCTTGTGCTTTTGGAAAGGTGGCGACATATTCGAATCTTGTCTGGTGTGTCGCCCGGCTGAGGCTGTATGACTGCAATAATTGGCGATGCGTGAAAGCTGCCGCGTAGGGTTGATTTGACCTCGTTGCAAGTATAGGGACCCGACATGCGGCCCGAAGCGGTCTCTTTACGAAGATAATCTTGGATAAAATCTGTATGTTCAAAAAACGATGGGTTCTGGGGCAAGATGACTGTATTTGTGATTTCGGGCATATGTCCAAGGGGAAAACCATGAGAGAGATTGTTGATAAGTAAAGGATAATGGGAGGAAAGGTTATGCTTGGTCAAGAGAGAATGGAAAGACAATGTATTGTAAGGGTGAATGACTCTAGAGAAAATGTTTTCGTTGATATGTGTGGAGGAGTTGAATGGGGGTCTGTGTATGATTGATGAAGAGAAATCTGTATACGTGAGGAAAGGAGGGTACATGATACTCTGGGAATGATTAAGAATCGGATGGGCGAGCGCGGCAGGTCCAGGAGAAGGCGAAGTGATTTTTTCCGCAGAAGGAGCATGTATGGGTTCGTTCTTCTTTGGGGTGGGAGCATATCGCTCGCTCGCCCTTGATGTTGAACGGGATGCATATTTCTTTGTTGTCAGGACCTCGCAAGACTCGGTCGGCGGTGTACTTGGAGTGTGGGGCTTTTCCGTCAGAGGATTTTGGGGATGTGGTGTTGTTGGCGTGGGATCAGACGGTGTGTCCCCTCCAACCGCATAAGATGCAGCAGGCGGCAAGGGGGGACTTCGAGCTGCTGGACGGAAAGGGAGACGAGGTGGATGTGGATGTGGTGGGGGACTGGGAAGAGTTGTATGGATTAAAGGTACATGTGGAACGTACGTTGTTGCCACCGTTTCGTGGCGTGAAATTGTTATATTGGTTCGGTGATTTTGACATCGCTTGTATTGCCGCCTGGGTCCGGGTCCAGATGGTGTGTTCGGATTTGGCGATCAGATATCGCTCGGCATAATGAGCCGCGCTGTATTCTTTCTTCTGCCTTCTGAATTCCTGACGAAGGTCAAGTTCTAGAGACTTCCAGGCCTCGTATGTCTCGTCTTTATCAATCTGAGAATTAAAGAAATTAAAGTGATTAGAGTACCATCTGGCAAAGCTGCCATTTGGTCCATCTCTGTCTCGTTCCTGCTGGAATCTGTACATCTGCCATCCAGCTTCAACCCACTGACTGCATGTCAAGGATAATTCTGATCCGAGTTTGTTTGACAACTTCGCGATGTCCAAAATCTGCAGCCCTTTGGATGCGCCATCCAAAGGGTTCGATTTAACCGTATTGAGCATAGCCGCGTTGTCAATTATGTAACACACATTCTTGTGCAAAAAGAAAGGAAGAGGAATGGAGACACAATCTTCGGTATCATACATAACTTGTGGGAAAATCAAAGGGGAAGGGATGCCGACGACACGAGGTACAATATCAGCACCAGTCATGCAACGCCGCTTAGCGAGTCTAGTCTCAATAGACTTTTCGACTGCATCCGTAGATGTAAGGAATCTCTTGTTTGATTGGCTCTCACCGTGTGTGGTCTTCTGAGATGCCGCAAGGCGTTTCAACACCGAAACGGGTATGACATCCTTGTAATAAGTTCTGATGTTGTCATCAAAAAGTTCCGAGATTTCTTCGTCGCTAATAGTGATCAGTGAAGCCGTGTCCGAGCCCGGTTCGCGATGGGTGACTGGATCTAGAGCATGGTCCAGGCTTTTCCTGATTCTAATAGCATTCAATAATTCGATCTCTTTGTTCGATTCGAGCTTGTTAAAGAGAGGAAGATTTTTTAAAATAGCTACCACCTCAGGGCTGATGTGAGTGCGGGGAACCCTGGGGATTGGGGGTTCTAGTTGTTGTGTGTTGTCCTCTTGGCCGCCAAGATGGTGATCAGGGTTTTTGTTGCCAAACGGTAAATCAACCATAATTGAATTTCGAGATCTGAGTGAGAAAATTTGAGAGCTTTGGGAATGTGAAGACAGAAAAATGGATGAGGATCTTGATGATGAAGGATGTTGATTTCATGCGTCGGAACAAATCTCAGAAGGCGGAGAATGGGATAGCACTTCTCAGTGTATTGCATTCGAGGCTCATCTAATCTGATGCTTATGTAACTATGGTTCCGACGCCTTTCTTTATCTTATCCTAAGATGAGCCCTGCGGACTCATCGCGGAATTGGCAGATGTGTATGTGTGCATGTATTGACCTACATCAGCGAAATGTCTCGGATGTTGTAAGCATGATGTAAGCACTCGCAGCCGGGTTCCGATCATCATAATCGGCCGCAATCCTTTGCAACCTCTATAATCTCTCGCAACAGTTGTACAATCACACGTAATAAATTATATCCGTAACACAGCGTTTGCAGCAATGTTATGTCTAGATTATGAACCACAAAATAGGCTACAACAAGTACAATAATTATAGATGTTGCAGCACATTGCTCCAGTTATGACCTGATTATAGCCAAGACGCAGTGAGATTAGTATTGGTTTGTAAATATTGCAAAATTCTCAATAATTCATATAGAATTGGCTACAACTTCATTGCGCTGGCCATTCAAGACGGCGATATGACATCGTAGTCGTCATTGCTGTCTTCTATTTTGCCGAAGGTCGTGCTAATCATGTGCATGGTTAAGTCGTAGCATCCAGGTGTGGACCAGTTTAGTAGATTGCAATACCTAACTTGCTTGTTACTGACTACTTATTACTACAACCTGAGTAGCTAATGCATGATACAAGGCAAGTAACTAAGTATTATGTAGCATTACTTAGATATCGGCTAATTAGTTGTGTTGGCTCATTGTATCGGACGCCCTTACGGAGTTGATTAGTCAGCGTAGCGAGTGTACGGTGTAAAATTCAATTTCAAGGATTCAAACTCCCGGTTTAGCGCGAGGATGTATTACTTGCTTAAGCATACTTACCACTACACAATAAGGTCATTTAATTGGTGCTGTTATCTAGCAATACAACATGTTATCTTGTTACAACAAGATATTTGCCCTATGTTTAATACTCGTGACCTGAGTGTTATGGTTGTGTTTTGTCGTTCCCGTTTTGTGACTGCGACTTAAGAAAATTCGACGCATTTCGCAATCTGGCGAACTTCGACAGTGGCCTCAACACCACAAAAATTGTTCCCACCACAATCTTTCATTACAGTTTGTCAAACGAACAAATACATATAAGACATACTTAAAAAAAAATTCTGAAAAAAAAACTTTGTGTTATTGTGTATATGATGAGTATTAACAACAGGGGAGGATTGGAATTATGATGGTGCCAACTGCATGGGTGTAGAGGCAGGGTATGAATAAGGTAATGGACCCGAGTAATGTATGGGTGTTAATTGACAGATGACCAATCAATCCGGCAGGTATCTCTAAAGTTGCCGGACTGCAATCGTGTCGCAGCCTGTCGCAGACTCTCTATAATCCACCCATAACCTAGCCAAGGGGTTGTGAAGGGTTGTGATCAAGTTGCAACCTGTATGATCGGTTAGTCAGATTAGATCATGGTTGTAATCTTTTGTTTGATCGCAACCCTTCGCAAACCTTCGCAAACTCCGCAATCAATCACAATGCATTACAACTCTCAGGACAATTCGCTGATGTAAATAAACAAGTAAATACTCCAAGAAATACAATGAATGCTTGACTGGAAAGGAATCGAAGTGATTCAAAGCAAATTCAAAGTGGTCTACAAGTACATAGTGACAGCTCGAGGCAACCTCGAGTGCCGGAAAAGCCATCGAGCTGGCGCCGTGCCTGCTGGAGCTCGCGCATGCGGACTTCGACGCGATGTCGCAGGCCGCTGCCGCCAGACTCGCCTCGGCCCTTTCTGTGCTGGCGCTTGATTGTGGCGAGGCAGTCCTGCGACTTGATCTTCACGCCATCCGCATGCGCCCGTTGCACATGTCGCCCCCTCCCCAGATTCAAGTTCACTACTTCCAATGTCCGTAGCTCCTCGTTCGTCTCCTCCTTAATCTGGTAGCGTATGTACATCGGCAGGATCTCATTCGCGAATCATCCAGCAAAGGACCACTTTTTGAATAAAGGGTATCTCATGCATCAAAAGTTTGAATACAAAAATTGTTCCGACATCTTGTCTGAACACTGGAATTACTTTGGAGGTACTTACCTCGGATTCTTGACCTATCAGTTTTGGTCATCTGCTTTTGACAGTTTTCCGGCGTTGGCTCGGGGACTCCGCATCCGCATCGTCAACAGACAACACATCCCTCTTCGTCAAATTTCCTACAGTCGATGAGTGCTCCGATGAGAATACATCACTTGGTGGAGCTGAAATCCCTGTTGCTATCTGCTCGCGCGCAGAAAGCGAAAGTTGTTCCACGTTGCAGTTCGAGGTCCGGGCCTTTGTAAGGGAGTTTGTAGGGCTCTCTGTTCTTTGCGTGAAGGCTCATCCAATATGAATTATCGCGTTCAAAAAGGGGGGTGTAAACTTTGATGACCTTATCAGCTGGTTCTGCGGCCTGTTTCAGACGAAGATAATGTTTCGCGTGTGGAAGAGTTTCGCTGAGCCAGGCTGAGACCTTGTCAAATTGGACAGAGTCGAACCACAACGAGGCATACAGATTGGCTGTTTTTCCAGAAGCAGTTGTTTTCTTGACAGAGAATAATCATTGAAGAATTTATTGATAAGGTCACGATGATGGCCGATGTTGTAGGACCCAGTCCACGGAAGGAAGTGAATGGCACAGTAGAAAACTACATAGATCAGTGATTCTCCGCCCGCATCATATTGCGATGACATGATGGACAGGAATACCCTGCGATGATATTAGCAACGTACATGCAAAGATAAAGAAGATAATAAGCCTCACCAATAGCCAGTGATCTCTTGTGTATCTTCACAGGATAGCTCCCAATCGATAAGGATGGCTCGCCTCTCAGAGTATATGTGACCTGCATCGGTGTACAAAATGATGTTCGAAGCACTAACATCTTGATGTAAACGATGGCAAATGCTATGAGCGTCACGTAGAGCTGGCGTATATTGATAAGCACAAAGTATAGGGCTGGTGAGAGAGAAAAAAGTTACCTTGAAATGCGTCACGAGCGCCTCTGAGTAGCTCTAGACTTCCTGTCATTTGCTCGAGTGTATATCCTACTTCTTTGGTAACTTGCCGATAATGAACGCGGTACGTTAGTTTTGTCAAATTTAGCCTCTCCTCGCTTCGCCAATGCTTGTTCCAGTCAGTGACGCCCTTGTAGCAAGCTGTCTCTGTGCGATAAGCTAGTAGATAGAAGTTAGCAAAGCAATTCAGAGTGTACGAGCGCATATGTCCACCTAGTGAACGTGTCTATATCCACCTCAAGTCGATAGAGGCCGACGACTTCAAGCTAACACGATACCCTCCTCGACGAAATTGGATTACGTGGCTTACCTTTACTTCTTGATTCCCTCATTCCCTCCTCATCTCGTCCCAAATGTTCTCTCCGCATTCGCCTTGCCCCTCGCTATCATGGTCCTTACAATTACCTCCGGTAAGTGTTTCGTACATAACTTATATGACGACCGACGGCTTACTTGAAGTCCAACTAGTGTCGCCCAACGCCAGTTCTGACCGCTCTCACCCACTCACATGTAATTCCTCGCATCGTTGTCAACGTTGACCGACTCCATTTTACGGCGCACCAAACCCCGGAGCTGCTATACCTCAAGGTAAGTCATAGCTTCCGATTCGATTATAAGAACTCACTCATAGTTGCCTCTTTCTTCAGATCGAATGTGAATTGCCCCGCCCGTAGCGGGCGCCAGCCCCGCCGTATACGAATGCCCCCCAAGCATCAAGGCACCTTGAACAGACACGATGGCCATTACCATCCACAACGTCGTACAACGCCGGCGACTTTGAGCCAAGACCGCCCTCGTCGACGAATTCGGGTTACGTGGAAGCACGGGCGACCTTGGTGCACGATTCAGTGAGCCGTCTCCTGGTTGTGACATCGGAATAGAGCCGCTGAACGATGGGTGTAGATGCACCGGGATCCGCACATGTCGAGGAAGTCGTGGTGAAGCGAGTCATTGAGCGATACACAGGATGTCGTCGAAGGCGGAGGGGGGTACGATGGTGCGGAATTCGTGCAGGGATGGGTCGACTCTGGCTTGTGCGCCCCTCCTCATCACCCGCCGGCCTTCACTCAAGTCGGACTCAACATGAAGCCGCAGACCCCAACGACTGGGTCATGACCCACCCCCAACAACGGCAGTGGCCAGCTTCCCTAAGCCAGGAAAAACGACGCTGGACAGCCACTGAACTAAGCGGCGCGGCAGCGTTATCCACCCGAGCCCCCTTCCTCCTCCTTCTGATGATTACTGCGGCGGCAGACCACGTCTAGCGTGTCTAAACCCCGCTCACTTCCTCCTCACTTTCTCCCTGCCCAACGGACTCGCCTCGTCCCAGCACCAGCACACGACGACCCTGCCCGAGCCAACCTCGGGAAGCGATAAGCGATCTCCCCAACGTACATCCCACTTTTCTCGCCATACGCGAACGCGAAGGTGCCGACCGCTCAGAGGGGGCGAGGCAGTGATGTCGCGGTGATGCTCAACGTATTGGTTGGCAGTGACGTGGAGGCGGTTGCCGAGGTGAAGGAGGTGGCGCTAGCTGCAGTCGTAGTGTAGTGTAGAGTGCGCGAATGGTGCGAGTAGGAAGTGGGTGGTGAAATAAGGGTGTGCATTTGCAAGAAGGGTCCATGAGTCGGTGGGAGGTCGTATGCTGCAGCCGAGTGGATGGGGAGAGAGAGGTCTTGACGGAGGGCTTCCCAAACCACCACCCGCCTCCCTTGCAGATGCTGAATGCGCCCGGCTGGAGCTGCATCGGCAACGGCAGCGTCGTCGATCCCTCCTCCAGATAGCGACGGCGACAAGGACCACGTCTACGGCACAAGGGGCGGACTCAGTCTCCCGCTTACAGGTGTCGTCTTGTTTGTAGTCGTTGTATTCGTGGTGTTCGATCCGTAGGGGTTGGCGTGATTGTAGTCGCTGTAGTGTAGTAATGGTTGTGTATACAAACGGCGGGAGTAGGGAGTAGTGATGGATGTGTGTAGGTATCGCTCCCCTCCCGCTCTGACCTCCGTCACTGCGCGTCTCGCTAACCGTCCTCGCTCTCACCCCTGCCCGTACCCGTTGACACGACGTCTCCATCCCCGCTGATCACCAGGAAACATCCTGGGTAGCAGCGGCGGCGGCAGGCGGCAGCGTCATTAAACCAAATGACCGCATCCCTCGTCCTGAAGGTAAAGACGGCGGACGTAGTGCACTGCGTCGAGGGGGTACTCAGGCTCCCGGAAAGAGGTGGTGAGGAAGGTGATGTCGTCGTGCTCGACATCGTGGTTTGTATTGGTGGTGCTCGGTCCGCTGGCGTTGGCGGTAGTTGTAGTTACTGTAGTGGTCTGTATATGTATGAGAATACATCGTTACATTCGATCCGTTTGCGTTGTTCTTTCGTGTTCGAAGTGTTCTTTCGTATTCAAAGTGTCGGATGAGGCGCCGCTGGTTGTCGTGGTGTGCGCGATCGGCGTCAAGGGCGAGTGGTGGTGGTGGATGGTCGCCGCCTGCGACTGCTCTGGTCACTTCTGGGATGGAGCGGACATGGTTGGTTAGGTTTATAACCTTGAGATTGACATTGTCCATCAGAACCTGCTCTCTTCGTCAGCTCAATCCAATTCCACATTCATTCCAACAACATTAAAGATACGAACCTTCCATATCCCGTCGGGGGAATACCTCGACAAGAAGGGTGTTGGGCATTTTTGACGATGGCAAGAGGAAAGCACGAATGGTTGAATCCGGAGATTGAAACAAAAATGTGCCCTGTGAATCAACAAAAAGAACTGCTACTCATGTACAAAACGTACGAATTTGCGATCGCTACCGACCGTCACTCGAGTATGGACCCTCCTTCAGTGTTGTGCCAGTCGGGGACTAGAGTCGATAGTCGAGTCGCGACTATTTCCGACTCTGGCGACTAAGTCGGCGACTTTTACCATAAAAGGTATCATAGTCGGAGACTCCAATCACGTGTATTCACGTGTAATGATGTACATAGGTTGATACATCATGTAATTACCTGAGTTGCTTATGTAACGTAGTCAGCGAAAATCTATTCCATTCCATGTAAAAGATTGAAATAGACATGAGAGATGAAAGGTGCAAGTTCATGGCGCGCCGCCGTTCCCGTTCGGTTTCCCGCTGAATTATGTATCGACATGTGTAGTGTAAGTTTACTTGTATCGTAGTTCTTGATAATACACATCAATACAGATGCTGTCCGCATAAACCGCTATCGGTAATCTTGAAGATGAAATGGAACTTTATGATTTACTTGAGTTGGATGCAGCGGGGGAGCCGGATCTGGAATTTGACTTAGACGATTGCGTAGCTAGCTTGTTTACAAACTCTTAAAGTACATACATTTGGTTCACATACTTTCTTAACAACTTATTTACTTTGTTATCTTCTTGTTCTCGTGTTTCGATGGTGTTTCCTCATCATCATTTATTGATCGCAACATACGAATATGGAAACTTTGCCCAAATACATTAATCAAACCCTTGTTACAGTCTGACATTAGTCGGAAATAGTCGAGTTCCGACTATCGGACCACGGCATCGGACTATTAGACTATAGTCCGCGACTGGCACAACACTGCCCTCCTTGGATAGGTAAGGATCGGACATATCCAGATCCAGGACATAGCATTAGGCAGGGTCCTGACGCGTGTCTACATTTACTCGCGCACAGACCACAGCCTAACTATAGGATTAACATAGCCCAAGGGCAATCGATTCCGAGTCATGCCAGGAAGGGTTGTGGGCGCCTTTATCCCGAGTCATCGATTCTATTAACCACATCCATGTCCTATGCATCGAAAAACAGCAATTCTGCCTCAAACGACTACTCGGATGCAGAATCACAAAGTCAAGAGAAACCCGCGTTGAAACGGCAGAGGATTGCCTTTGGTATGTAGCAGATCGTGTCCATTTACGCGTCGTAGACGCGTTCCATCCATGCCATGAGTCTGACTCATTGTTCAAGATCAAACTATCCCGACCGAAATGAATGCAGCAACTTATAATCCAAAGGGCAACACTCACTTGAGGGGAAGAAAGCGCTTCTCTGCAGATTTGTCCGACATAAGGGAAGCATGTGCCACTGGTCTCGCTTTCCATGGTTTGAAAATCAAAAGTTCATTATTCCATTGCATTACACTATTCATACTTGAACTGAACATGATAGGGATTCGACCGGGTGACGACGACGGATCGATCGAGGTAGTTCTGGAGAATGGCTGGTCTGAACATGTTATCTCGATCAATTTGTTGATATCAGGTGAGAGGCGCCCATGAGAGGGAGCGTAATGTTTCTCATTCTTCCTAGATACATCTGAATACCCTGGAAGTCACTCGCTTTTCTGTTACTCGCCTGATGCAGATATACCCTCCAAATTCCAGAAAGTTGTTGACGGAGTAGCCGACGGACCTCCCCGCAGTATAGGAGAAACCGTAGATGCATTAATGTTCTCTGTTGCGAAAGTCATGGCTCCAGTGGCGAAGACGTCCGTTAATGAAGATGCCAGTGAAGACGAAGACAGTGCAGATGACTATGATGCTTATGACGACTATGATGATATGGCCAGTGCACCAGTTGAACAGCACTCCATCATGGCCAAACTCCAAGAGTACGTGCCATCCATCTCATTCTTACTGCTAAATCTAATGCCTTGGCAGAAATTTCGTCGATATCGTGGCCACGGAATACCGACCTGGCTTTATCCGTCTTGGAGGTAACGACTTTCTAGTATCTGTCTCACTTCCCGTGATCACGCTCTCTGAATCTATTCCTCCTCGTGCCTTGATGGCCTGGGATCGTCGGCTGCTCTCATATCCACAACATCTAACGCTTCTCATCACTGGTTTCCGTGGTTTATATCCCGTTCTCGAACCTGACGCATCTTACACTTCTGGTGCTCAACGTCTCGGGGTCGGTGTGACCTTCAAAGTGGGTTTGAGCCACAAATACAAACCAGGGACAGAACAGGCCCAAGAGGTCGTCCGAAAGCATGGCTTGATCCTCCAAGATGCTGAGGACGAACTTCGTATCCAAGCAGAATCAGCTGCTCAGCAACAGAAGATGTATGATTGGGAAGAAGAATATAACGAAGACGAACCTATGGGAGACGCCGTCCAAGAAGAGGAAGTAGAAGAAGAAGTTGATGAAGGACGTTTTGATAGATTCAGCTTGAGCAGCTCGCTTGAGTCCCTCATGGATCAATCATTCCTCAGGATCGTACAGATTCGTAGAAAGTTCAACCTGGGTTGGGCTGGAGCTGAATTCTTGCACAATGAAGTCGAGAAGTCGCAATTACCTGATGAACAGATTTACAAGACTAAACGAGATGTACAATATTCTTCAGGCGTATTGTACGCTAGTGCTGATTTTGCGTCTTTGATAGGGAATTCGGCAAGCTGATGCTGATGAGAGGGAACTTGCAAGGACTACTGCTCTTCCGCATGATCCTCTCATTGGAATCAACCGTGATGAGCCTTTCAACCTACCATTGACAGCCTTTTGTTATTTGGTCC
This sequence comes from Crassisporium funariophilum, assembly GCA_014925845.1. NCBI lineage: Eukaryota > Fungi > Basidiomycota > Agaricomycetes > Agaricales > Crassisporiaceae > Crassisporium > Crassisporium funariophilum. The sequence continues at coordinate 421,315 of JACGCL010000013.1, forward strand.
GACGCCTTTCGGTACGTTTTGTCTCTGACGCATGCCTTTTCATGCCCAGGATTAATCTGTTCAGCTCTGCACTCGTTATTGCATCGTTTGTCACAACAAACTTCACTTTGATTACGAAGCCCTCAAACCATATGTGTGTGATTCAAAACTATGCACATACCAATACTATTCCCTCAACAGGGGTCCTTCACTCGAGGTATATTCATTTTCCATTCCCTTGCTCTCATTTTGACACAGGGAAATAGTACGAGATAATCCACAATCCTCTAACTGTTGACCTCCTGGTGTCCTTAGCGTATGTGTCAGCTTCTGAAGGTGCTATGGATGACCCTCTTCCCGTTGGTTTGGGACTTCGTGTTCCACACCCTCTCTCTCTCTCCGTAGTGGAACAAACAAGGTCTGAGACACTGTCGTTTGGAATGGTTGTTCCAGGTCCAGTGCCAGTGGCCCCAGTGGATTCACGACTTCCGGCCGCTGGGCCTGACGGGCTCGTTGAATTTGATGAACTAGATCTCCCGCAAGTGAGTGTTGAGCGCTGCATTGAACAGGAAAGTACCATCCCTCAATGGACACTGCTCATAGATGCGGTCATGTATTGCTCGGCTCATCAACTCTTTGCCATCGGTACGTGGAATAAGCAGCTCCCATTCAGTCATTCACACCTCCTTTAGATTGCTGATATGAAGAAGCATCTGGGCCGGAAGGTAAAAATAGGCAAATCCAAGCCCAAGCTGAAGGATGTCAATCCAGACGTACTCCCGGCTGCCTGGTCGATTCTTCGTTGGTAAGTTCGTTCTGAGACCGCGTAGACTCGTGGCCAAGCTGATTGTAACCTAACAGGTGTGTTGCGTCGTGCACAGCACACATTGAAGCCATTGATTCTGGCGAAGAGCTGATCAAGAATCTAGGTATGTCTCCGTCCGTCCCCGCTGTCTATTTTGCAACTGATGAATGACAGACCCGACGTGGCGACAGTTCAGACTTTCCGTTGGTGCGCCTGATGCCGAAGCAAAATTCAAGGGTGCAATTGAAGAGGCTACCCGGACCGACAGCAATGCTAGAAACTACCCAGTCATCTATGTGAGCACTGATAGTAAATTCGATTGACGACCCTTTTCAAGGCATTTGACAGGCATTTCATGGTTCTCCGCTCAAGAATTGGCATTCGGTATAGTCAGATTTAGCAAGTTTGAGCCTTGAGTTTGATTGTGTCCGTCAAATAGATAATCCGTCACGGTCTCTGGTACAGAACTGTTGCCCACGGACGGGCATATGGCGATGGTGAGAAAACTTGCACGGCCTCTGCTTCCATGCTGAGCATAATATAGGCGTTTACCTTGCGAAGGACGCAGTGACATCTATGGGCTATAATGGTCAAACTACTCGCTTTTCATGGCAACAGAGTGAGACGGGACCAACCAACTGCATGGCTCTCACGGAGGTTGTGAATCTACCGTCGAAGTTTGTGAGCCACAACCCCCATTATGTCATCAAAGACACGCACTGGATTATGTGGTGAGTCGTAACCACTAAGGATAATCATTCAGTTCTTCGACCCTTTACTTCAGTCGATACCTGCTTGTCAAAGGCGTCGCCGATCCTAATGAGTTGATTGGAAACATGGAGTCCAAAGCGAAGAAAGGTAGTTCAAGACCCTATGGCGAAGTTCCGTTCGTGAGACTTGATCCCAAGAATCATGCTACTGTAAGCAACAAGCCAATCGAGATCCCAGACCCGGCTTTCCAGGTCGAAAGCCTTCTAGCAGAGCGGAAAGAAGATTTCATCCGTGAAGATCCTGATGAGGAGGATCTGGCCATTTTTCATCTCAACTCTTCGAAGCCGATCAGGGCTTCACAACAAGAGGAAGTAAATCATGATCTAGACGATGAAGACGATTATCACATTCCGGTCGCTTCTTCTTCGAAACCTAAGGCTCCCGTAAAGAGGCCCGCGAACGATTGGAAGCATGATGAGGCTTGGGTAATCTCGACCCTTGAGAACCAGATGCTTCCGCCTTTTGAGTCTACACCGTATGCCAGTATGGCGATACAGAGAGAGCTCAAAGCGATGCTCAAAGAGCAGGAATCGGTGCCGTGCTTGAAGGACTTGGGATGGTATATGCCTCCAGACCTCATTGCGGATAACCTTTATCAGTGGATTGTTGAGATGCACTCGCTTGACCCCGCGCTGCCGATCGCAAAGGACTTGAAGGCCAAGTAAGCTCTTCGCAAAAAGTCTCTTGGGAAGCTCACAGACTTGCTTTGTTCAGGAAAGTGAACTCTATCATTTTTGAGATTAGGTTCCCACCTACATTCCCGAATTCACCACCATATTTCCGGATCATCAGTCCACGATTTTTACCTTTCATTCATGGAGGGGGTGGCCATGTGACTGGAGGTAAGCTCATGTTGTTCTGAATTCACGTCGATCTCACGAGTCCATATTTGAAGGCGGTTCTATCTGCATGGATTTGTTGACAAGCGACGGTAAGTTGCTTTCCGGTTGATTATTCACTTTCATTGAAATTGCTTCTCAGGATGGCTTCCAAGCTATAGGTCCGTACACGCGCCTGGCTCCAGATAACATTTGATGATTCTTCTTTGGTTATTTCAGTATTTCCGCCGTGATGATGCAAATTCGGATGGCAATTGGCAACCTCGAACCAAGACCTGCCAGACTTTCAAATGATTGGACACGGTAAGCTCATTTCTACGATATGTCTGCGAGCTAGACTAGAGATTCGTGACCTGCTAGGCCTTATGGCGTCGAGGAATCGCTGCAGGGCTACAAAAGGGCGGCAGCGACTCATGGATGGACAGTAAGGGAATCATCTTCACCCTCCATTCATTTACTTACTACTATGCCATCACAGCTGCCTCCTGGACTGGATCGCCTCGTCCGTTGATTATTCTTCAAGATGAGAACGCGTGCATCGTTTTATCTACGTACGACGGCGTGATTCGCTGCACCTTTTCATTTGTTAGCATTAGCAACTGCGACATGAGCTTTCAATAATCAACTCTTCACCACCTCATTATACCAACCTCATAATCCTGTTACGCATTGTACATACTACCTGGGCATGTAACATTTCTTGACGATAGTCGACGAGCGTGTCTCACGCGAACTGAAGAAGCTGACCCCATGATACACTCAATCAACCACTGATGACAAATAACAAGCCTACTGCACTCTTCGTTCTGTAAAGGACTCGTATTCCTTGAAAAAAAATGGGATATACAAGGTCAACTACATGGCGCATCAAGATAAAGATGACTGTCCGAAAAGTAATCTACATGCCCAAAAAGGATGAAGGTCCACAGAAGATAATCATATAGTTCACTACCACCTTCAAGCTTCACATTTGTCTTGGAAGCCACGTTTGCCACATCCAATTTTACATGGCTCTTCAGTACTGCCTAGATCGATTTTATTGACAACCATCACATGACCCTGACCTGTTGCTCAAATATTCGACCTGCAAACACTTGGTGCGACTCTTGCGCAGCTCCACTATGGGTATACTTCAAGGATGGCAATGTCATGTGTCATATTTGTGTCATATACCACTTCAATCACCGTGAAAACAAGCCTGCGCAGCCATGAACAGCACGCGATACTCGGACAGATTCGAAAGATGGCGTAAATCACGCATTCAAGTTGGTACAGCAAAATATCTATTTACAGAAGCTTACATATCCAACGAATGAGAAGCCAAAACTCTCACCAATGCATCTCTCAATGATTGTGTTCGAACACCTGGAGCACCCCGTGGAAGGTACGTGCATCAGTCATAAACGGTATGTCGTCTGTTGACCTTGTTCATAGACCAACCGTCTTTACCGTCCATAATTAGCCACTGGAACGGCACCGCGAGGGTGTAACAAATGGTCGGCTCCCAGACGACTTTACTCAAAACTTCTGATAAGCTCATCCACAATTGGGCAGCTCAGCGATGAATCTCTTGGATCTACCGAACGAGTTGTTGCTTTCCGTCATCTCTGATTATAAAATTCTTTCCCTGGCAGATATCTACAATGTTTCTCTTCTTTCACGACGATTGAATGCTCTCGCAATACCCGTCTACCTTGCCACGCATGGCATCGCAGCCCCCGAACGAGAGGTCCCTCTGTACGTCACAGAATGGAACCCTGATTATATGACAACGACACGCCAGCCAGACGCACTCTCTGGTCTCAATGTGTCGATTGGTATATCTAGAGTGCACCATCTGAAATGTTATTTCCAAGACCCGAATGCGACTTCGACGCGGAATACATTCCAGAGGGCGTCCAACCTTCCTTATGCCGTCGAACGAACAACGCACTTCATACGCAGGTTGGAGCACTTGGATAAAGCCGAAATATACCTCGTTTGGGATCCGTATTTTGTCATCAGGAACAAAACCGTTACACATGTCCCAGTCTCTGAGCTTAACGAATGGACGAGTTCGTTCAGCACACTACTGAACCTCATCGTGGAGCGCGGGTGCAAGTCCTTGACTGTGCAATACGATTCGTCCATCGAACCTGCTTTCCATTTCAGGTCATCGGGTCGCCTCAAAAGGGTTGTCACCTACATCTCCCACAACATTCTCAGGCGCAGCACTCCATTTGCCGACATACAATGGAAATTTGAAAGGCCATTACACGAAGAGAGCAATGGAGCTCTGGATGTGCGGACCGTAAATCTATCAAACCTTGCACAAGGTGCTAATACGATCTTGAGCTTATCACTTCATTCAAACGCCCTCCTTCTCCCTCCATTGATTGGATGGACAACATCACTTCTCCGCACCCACAAATGCTTGACGTGCATCACGTTTGCCCATATTTCCTTCTCGAAGAACATCTGGAAAACCATCTTACCTGTCATTGCGGACGCAATTTCGGATCGCTTGAAGGAGCTTTCATTCTTCCGACACTGCCCTAACCTGGACATATCAGATCTCCTACCCTTCCTAGCTCGTTTCCCAAATCTGACTCACCTTTGCGTTGACCGAACCTTCCGACTGCGGCTCCAACACACGACGCGTCCTAAACGACTCCCCTTATACGCTGCCATCATGGACTCCCAAAGCATTCCCAATTTTCCACAATTGCAATCTTTGCAAGCTCCAACGGAGTTGGTTCATATTTTGCTGAACGTTCGTCTTCCAGTCTCGAACAGAGCCAATGCACAAGTCGCTTTGCCAAACCTCAACTCGCTCACAGTTTACCCTTCAAGCCAGCTTCTCCATCCCACGAGTTATTTGCGATCAACTCGTAGCGTAAATTTCCTGCATGACCAGGTTGCTGCGCGTCCACGCGCCCAGGATGTTGCATTCTCTCTCGACGTACAAATGGAATTTACGGATTTTGCACGTGTAGCCCGCTATCTCCAGTCCGTGTCCCAAGAAACTGGAGTCGATCGCGACCTTTGGGGTACTCTCAATTTCGCGCAGGCTGAGCAAAAACCTCGCCAGCACTTTGCGTTTGTCCGTGTCGCAAGGCTGATCCTGTACAAGTTCAATCCCTGTTATAGTGATCAGACTCCAGCATCTTTGTGCCTCTGGCTGAAGTTGCTGTTCCCCAACCTCCGACAACTCACTTTCACTTACTCATTATCGGCTTCACCGGAATACGTTCGGGAAGTGGATATGGACCCGGACACTAAAGCGTGGTTGATCAGGGAGTTGGAGGCAGCTTGTCCAAAAGTACGGACACTCGTCATTGCAGGTAAAGAATATAGGCTCTGGTGATTTATTTATGATGGTCTGCATAGCCATATACATATCCGAGATGTCCTTCAGAGTATCAAACAACATAGTTATCGAGGGGAATGCATGGTAAGGTAGCTTACCACGTTCACTCTCTTTTTATAGCAGAGAAATGGTTGCGCGAATCGTCAGGAACATAGAGACTAGTCAGAAAAGGCTTCAAACACTTGAATCACTCAAACCCCATGCCATGTAGATTTCAAGCGATCAGGCTGTCGACTCCTGTTCGACCTATGCGACCTCGTGCCCCCTACTGCTCTCACCTTCTTCGCACCTCCTGGAATCCCAGTGAGGGGAGCCGTAAGTCGAGAAGATGCATAAGACGACGGAGCCAGTATTGACGCAGGATAACTTCCTGAGGTTGCTAGTGTTGTGGGAGCCGTCAAACTAGTGGTGTGAGTGTCATGCGATCGTCTGTCGCTCGTGCGGGAGATGATTGATGGTTCTTCGAATCGAGGCACATGGTCAATAGCTGGTGTCTGTGGTGACGCCGGTTTTTCGGGATCGACAATTGGTGGCCAGAATTGGGCTGTGAAGCGATTCGACTCTGCTGTGCGCATCAACGCACTGGTGTGAAGTTGAAGATTGAGGTACACGCGAGAACCCATGGCCATCATTATCAATACGAAGTAGGGTTCAGCTACCCGCCTAACAAGATCGTCTTTCCATCCAACAGAGAAAATGGCCAGAAGGACGATGCTGCTGATGGTTGTAATCAAGAGATAAAGAATGCAAGCACGATTGATATAGGTCAGCCCAGTATTGGCCACCGACATGGTAGGTATGGTGACAATTTTTGTTATCGCCAGACCAAATGTTACAGCGTGAAAAGGCGCAGAAGCCGCATAGCTGATGGGGGTCCATTCCACCAGGTGCGAAAGGTGACAATTTGTTCCGAATGGTACATCAAAGCCAGCCGTGGCGATGCGTTGTGTGGCGACCGCGCCCTATTCAATAGCATTCTTATGTCAATCGTGTAGGAAGAAAAGTGTCGATCAAAGACCCGTACCCAACAACATAACATCACAATCAGTGAAGTGCAAATCAAGGCTAACGGAACTCGCTGCTTGTCCCAGAACACCACGACTCGACAACAGAACAAGATTCCTGATGACGCGACAACACACACTGACGCCGCTTCGCCAAACGACATGGCAAGTTGACAGTGCTTGATCTTCACAGATGTTGTGAAGATGCCAGCGATTGTGGACGCGACTGCAGAATATCGTAGTAAAAGGAAGCTGGAGTCAATATATCTCAATTTACTGATCACTCCAAAAGAATTGGGCAGATTGACTTACGCCCAGGGAGCTGGTGAACGCCATTCTGGTCTTCGTTGACTTTCGTAAAGGCTTCTCTCCTCCGGAAGGTGTTGGATGCTACCCGTCGTTAAATAATTATGTCAAAGCGTAACACCATATACCATAACTCACTATTCCCACAGCACAACACCAAGGACCACTCCGGCATTGAGAGCCAAGATGCCTATGACTTTTAGTCAGTGACTGGCATCGAATGATAAATCATGAGCATTATGAACCTATGTGTTTTTGATATTGCCAGAAGTCTTCAAGAGACATTCCCTGAGGAATGGATACTACCGGCATGCTAATTGTTAGGCAAGATGGGCGCTAGAATATCGTCAAGAAAGGCGTCTTGCGTTACGAGCCGAGTAGGAAGAGAGAGAGTGAGAGAAGCAACAGTTAAGAAGATGGTTCAAGGTGCTGAGAGAACATCGAACAACTCGGCTTACAACTTGGGTGAGTATGAAGACAACCTATTCAATATCTCCTCATGCTGCCCACTAGCCTTCAGAAGAGTGAGTTAAGACGGCGTCATCTTCATACACACCATAAGCCAAATTTCTCCGTAATTTGACTGGTTCAGTCAAATGAAACGCGGATTATCCGAAGATTTGATTGACAGCCGATATATTTGTGGGCGCACTGAGAAAATTTGAGACGGCAAGTCAGAACGCTGACAGAAGTGGTTTGACCATATCGATCGCCCGAGGTGTCGAAATTATCTTGACATAACGTGGTCAAGACCCCGGGTCGTCGATTGCAAATGATTCGACATCCCTTTACCACAGTGAAATACAAGGAGCGACGCGTTGTCAACTGAGTTACGAAGACAAGTGTTAAGTGCATACTAAAGGAGTACGAAGCGTGCAAACTGACCTTTCCCATGTACACAACTTGGGCTTCCAAGAAGGGTTGGTGGCGCAGAACGTTGGCGAAACGAGCTTGATAGCAATGCTATGTGACTGGGCCTAGAGTAGTTGTCTTTGAATTTAGCAAATATCGCCCCTGTATCCCACTGAATGTGGATGTAGAAGGAGACTTGTATGTTTTCGCCATTTTCCTGACTCCGAGGAGCGATACTGGCAATGAAGCCGCTGTTTCTCCCGTTGATTGAGGGTCGAGATCGATGACATGTTGCCCACTTTCAATTCATGCATATGATGGCGGCGGTGATAAACATATTAAAATGTACTGGATCCGGTCCATAATGCATTTATCTCATTCTGTCGTCGATAAAGACACACAGAGCATGTTACTGTACATAAGGCGGCCTATCACGGAACTTGTAAACGATGAAATAACTGGGTCAAATGCTATTAACTCACCTACGACGCTGCGCTGGGAGGTGGAGTTGGGACGGCCGTCAAATCTTCATCTCGAGCACCCAGCAATTCCATCAAATCCTTTCTTCCAAAGATATGCGCAGCCTGTATCGCATTCGGTGTCCCCAAACGCGGGTCAGCTCCCTTCGCGATCAAAGCATGCACAATCTCAATGTGAGCCTTAAACACAGCGCCTGCGACAATCGATTGCCCAAGATCGTTTACTCTGTTAGGATCGCCACCTCTATCCAGCAGCCCCTTCACGAGCTCTGTATGCCCCGCATATGCAGCGAGCATCAGGAGTGTGTTTCCTAGACACCGGCGTGGATCAGAATTCGCAAATGGTTGGAACCCCGTGTGGCTTTTCAACCTTTGTCATTTGTGAGATTTGCAGGCAGCCCTGCGTCCACGGCACTTAGTAAGAGAGTGTTATCGCCACTGCGAGCGGCTTCGAACATGCGCTGGGCAAATTCTATCGTGTCCGGTGGTAGACTTGACGCATCGGCTTTTGCGGCTTGGGTTTTAGAGTCATCCTAGCCATGATACATGAGCTGAACGTTTAAATCATTGATATAGAGGTCAATACACACCATCGTTGGATAAAGGGCAGCACTTCTTATCTCAGATGGGAGGTTGCGCACAAGAAAGATGATTCAAGTGCTAGAACCGTCATGACAAACCGCAGAACAGGATTGGGCCGAAATCAGCAGAAATCAGCCGTTTCCGTTACTTCTTTCGTACGCGACATGAGTACTTGGAGAAAACCGAATCAAGTCAAGCATGTCGGTTTGCGTTTGAACGAAGAATGGATCCAAATCTGATATATAAGAAGCACACATCTAAACGCGCTACTTCCCTACCATCGTATGAGTATTTCAAAGATAGGTGCTACGAGTGCTACTGGTGCTTCCTGAAACACCACAGAACGAGGGTCAACGATTGACACGGTGATCGAAGGGTTCATCAAGAATGCACAGCGTCACCGCGTCTTTCCCTCCAGTTCTCGAAGGAGGGAATTCGGAGCTATGTATGCAAAGAGAATTTGTGGTATAAGCAGGCAGAAGGCAGTATCAAGCCATGAGAAACGGTACTCCAAGACAAAAAGGGAGTAAAGTTGACGTACGTATAAGCAGTAATAACACAAGGGCGTCGTGATTTCGGAACGTAGATGAAGAAAGTTTTCAATAAAGTTAAAGGTATCAAATGGAAGCCCTGTTGAAGAATGAAAGGTATATGTGTACGGGCGTATGTATGAACAGGGGGATAGTTGATAAGAATAAACAGTTGGTTGGGTGCAGGATGGCCGTGATGCAAGCTAGAAGGAATCGGCAAAGGAGCAAGTGAATGATCAAGCAGATATTGCCTGGGGCCAGGAAGACACGTTTAAAGTCGAGGGATAGACGGACAAATGAAGTTAAGATGTACACAGATAAGCACGGAGAGGAGGAACCAGTGAGGAATCTTTACAACCAGACAGAAACGATGGAGGCCATCACGAAGAAGGAGGGTCGTTCAACCACCCACGCCGTAATTTAGTAACAGGATACCCTTTTAGGCAGCATGTCCGGCATACGGTCCTCGCGCCGCCATAGCTACATCATCCTCATCATCTCCAATCGCATACCGCGCACCACCATACGAACCCACTCCGATGGACCCGTTAGGGTGGTGTCCAAAAGGATACGCATTGGCATTCGCCCCAGCATCCGTCATACCGACGCCGCCAACAACATCATTCCCATACCCAGCATACCCATACGCCTGATCATTCTGATCGTAGGCGGCATATTGTCCATTCGGGTACGCAGGCGCGACGCTCTGATCATAGCCGTGGTCGTAGTGCCCGGTGCCCGTAGTGTCGTACGCATCGTCAAAGGCACCTTCACCCGTATGTGTGGGGCTCACGGTGCCGGTGGCTGCGTTGTACAAGACTCTCATGTTGTTAGAGGATCCAGCGGGGGTGCTGGCGTTCGCCACAGGCATGGGGTAGCTGATCTGCGAGGCTGTGATGGGTTTAGCAGCCGACATCGATTTCTTGCGCTCGGCATAGGCACGGAGCATCTCATCGGGCGACATGACGCTGGCGGGCATGGGCTGCATGGGCATTGTGGACATGATGGGGCTGGACATCTGTTGCGGGGTAGAGGTGACGGGTTTGGGGTAAGATGGTGCCGGAGCGGTAGGTGCGGAGAACAGGAAGTCGTCTGGCAGAGATGGATCGTTGCCAGTTCGCATCACTGTTTGATATCAGGGTAAATCTTTATTTTCGCTTGAAGTTAAATCAGAAAACTCACTGCTCAATGCGGGCAACAGATCGTTCATCTCGCTGTTACCAGAATTTGGAACATCATCATGGGAGACCGTTGACTTTGCGCCCTTGCTTGAACCAATTCGAGCACGGATATCCTCAGGGGTCAATGTCAACGCTCCTTGAGTTTGTCTAGGCGAGAACGAAGCCGAGGTCCCCTCCGATGCATTATCGCTAGGAGCATCCGGGGTAATGTCAGGTAACGCAGGAACTGGGGGAATATAAGCACTGTGGAAAGCTCTTGTCCGCCTGCTCTCCCCAGAAGGCCGCGAATCTGCGAACGAAACACGTGATTGACGAGTGTCGGGGGCGAAGGAGACGCGAGAAACACGTTCGGTTGAGCTGAGGGCGGTAGGATTGCGGAGACCCACACCGGTCCGCATCTGGGACATTGGGCGTTTGTCGGCACCAACTCCAGCGGAGCCTGCATCTTCACCTTCGACGGCGTACGTACTTGATGGGCGGATACCGCCAAATGAGAACGAGGAATTGCGGACTCCAACAGCCATCGAGTTTCGGATAGCTGCGTTGGCGCCGGCTCCCGAGACGGATTTCCAGTCGGTAGAGATGGTGGACATACGCTTGTCCACAGCCTCACTCCATGCCTTTCGCTTGTCCTTGCCCTTGTTCCGCTTCATCTTGATATAAACTCCGACGCAGAGCATTACGAAGAGGAGAGGAAGGATGACAGCCGCAGCGGTCTTGCCCGGCGTCATAGGTTTCTCAGCTTTGGAAAGATCATTCACTTGTGTGATCCCGCTGTCGATCTGGTTTACATCGGCAGAAGCAGGGGTTCCGCCCGCAGGTTCTGTGTAGGTAGCAGTGAAAACAGGGCCTCCTGGGAGATTGGACATGAAGGGGGGGAGTCCAGCTGGAACGATGCTGATCTGCAGGTTCTGTGAAGCGGTCGCATTCCACCAGCGGGGAAAGAGTTCGGCGGTGTAGGTTCCGCGGGAGAGGAGGACACTTTCCCAAACATGAATTCGGGGGAAGTCCGAACCCGGCGAGTACAGGTAGATGTCGATTTCCTTGTCAGTCAGACAGGTAGGATCCCAGGAAATAGGAAGAGGTTGGAGAGAGTCGATGGTCTGACCCATTGTGGGAGATTTGTAGAAGCCAGAGGGACAAGCTGGGGCGCAAAATGAACATGATTGTGTAGACTGGGACGCTATTGACGTACCAGGTGTATCTGCTCGCTTTTCTAGAACCTCTACAAATGTTCTCCTAGCGGCTGGCTTCTTGTGGAAGACGTGGAAGTGAGAGATGCCCATTTTTAATAAGAATGTTACAGGAAAATAAAAGGAATTTGTTTGTTCGTTAAGACGGGCTGAGAAAAGGAATGTGTCCGCAGAGAGTTGCGGGGGTGCGAAGGTCAAGGAGAGGAAGGGATGAGCGGAGGGGGATAGGCGAGAAGTCGGTCAAGCAGTCGGTAGAGGGGGCGTCGTCGTCAGAGAGGAAGGAAAATGAAACGAAAGAACAAGTCGATCAGGTTCATTGACCTCGTGGGAAGATTTCCCATCTCTGAGCAACCCCATCAACCACAAATCAACCAATCTATTCCAGTCTACTCCCGTGTTTCGGCTCGCCGCCCGAAGCCTCTCATCCATTCCTCCACCCGAGAAAGTCCTAGAAAGATTCACAGAACGTCTACCTAGCTCCAGAATCGAGGATAAACTCATTGTTTTCTGAATTTTGGGCCGAAGGATGCTCAAAGATCGGCGCATTATTCAGATCACAATGAGTTTATCCTCAATTGATGGACGAAAATCAGCATCACTAGTCATGAATCTTTGAATGACAACTGAGCATCGATACTGAAAGTTGATTGACTCGAAAGAAGGAAGGCGTTCTGCGAAAATCAAAAAGTTGTTTAAGATTTCACATGTATATGATTACTTGCATGTCAAGATCCTTCGGAGCGGCTTCGTGATGTAGAACGAAATGCTATCCTGCGAGTTATCATGTTCACACTCTATCGCCACAGATGACTTACAGAAGAGTTTTAGTACCACAGCTGCCGAAATATCGGAAATCACGAATTCTGTATGATGGGCTTCTGGACGGGCGCGACTTCGACGAGCGCTCTTTCCATCAGCCCAGACACACATAGGGAAGAAACATATTGTGACGCACGCATATCGAGGTGGATATTATGCGCACTCCAAGGAGTGAGACGAAGATATAAAAAAGTCACATACGCACCACGAACGCAACACACATTGTGTGCGCATATATCCACTTAGAGGCCGTCTTGGGAAATAGGACACAATTTGGATCTGGCCGATGAGACTCACCGAAGTCCATCCACTTGTAGGAACTCATAATCTCTAGAGCGCCCAATGAAGCTTTGCTCCATCCCGATAGCTATTGAAACGCATATATTTGATGCACCGGGAACTTACCAAAATTCCCTAGATCCACTGATGGGACAATCTATTGCCACTGACGGTAATTCTAATGGGTTGCGAAGCTTATGGCCAGAGCTGTCAGAGTAGGAGAATATGGGTCTTACCCATTGAGAATATGCGGTAGAGAGAAAGAAGAAAGCTTCCTGGACCTTTCACATCCTTTACGAATCGGAATTCGGATTCTATGCTTGTTCGTGATTGGCCAGACGCGCATGTCACGTGCAGCCTGTTCAAAGACCACTTCTCGATTAGATAAGATCTAAATAATTCAAGGACCAGACATTGACACCGTATTTCTTCCAACCACAACGATAATCATGGAGATCGAGACAGCGGTTCCGGCCCCCATCCGTGTATCATATCCACTGGGAACAGCTCCAGTCAAGGCAGAGTATGTCCAAAAACACCCATTGTCCTCGGTCTCCAACTAAAAATTTCAATAGATACTTGATTTCTACCAAACCGCAGTACATCGCCGACGACGACGCAGCCGAAGGAACGACTAGTAACACCCGAAGTCGTGATGTACGAGATGCACGAGACTCAGACCCACGGGACTCTCGTGGGCCTGCACGCGGCAAACTCACAAAAGAACAGAAGAAGGCTCAGCGCGGTGCGAACAAGGGCCGCAAGTTTGGAAAAGTCCGAGACGAACTCGATTTGTGTTGGAAAATAGCGAATGGATCGATATGCGAGTTTGGCGAAGAGTAAGTCTTGCCTTTCCGTTGTCTTTCTTCCGTAACACTTTGCAGGTGCCGGTTCACACATGATATACCAGCATACCTAAACGCGAAGACACACGACCTCAACATCCCCGAAGTATCTCAAATCTCTGACTCTCCTCCATTTGCTCCGGATTTCTCTGCGCTGAGAAAATCGCACCCTGACTATCCATCGCTCGACCTCAACACCACTTGTCCAGTGTTCGCTGAAACGGGAGAATGCAGGTTGGGCCGAACTGTTTCCTCTGCCGTTACCATCAAACTCAAGCATTCACAGATATGGGTTCAAGTGCCGCTTCCTGGGAGGCCACATCCGCATCTCTGATTCGGGGGAACTCTCATTGGTAGGAGACGAAGACAAAAAAGCCCGCGCGGCTCTGACAGCACACGAAGTGAACTTTGTCGGTGCTGATGTGCAAAGGATGCTACGGTCGCGGAAATACCCATTCCCTGTAGCGGACGAATACATACGCCAACTAGCGATTGAAAACGGAGAAAGCGCGAAACCCAAACCTGTTCCTACTGCCAACTCGGTGATCATCGCGGAACCGGAACAGGACATGAATGATTTCGAGATGGGTCCAGCGGAATCTGAAGTACCTCAGGTTGTGCCGGGATCGGAAGTACCCCAAGTTGTGCCGGAATCGAAAGTACCTCAGGTTGTGGCAGAGCCTGAAGTACTTACCGTAGACAAAGTGGTTGAACTGCGGACAGGCGATGCCAACGGGTCTTCGAGTCAAGTAGATTCTCCGGATGCACCGGTGAGGTTTGCAGAGAAGAAGAGGTTGCATTGGGAAGGAAAAACCTGTATGTCTGTCTACATTCGGCGTTATTTTATGCTCATTGAACGTCGCCAGACCTGGCTCCATTGACAACCGTTGGGAATCTTGTAGGTCGACTCCGCTAGAATTGATTCGGGACTGAAAGTTTCTTCGTTAGCCTTTCCGACGCGTTTGTGTTGACTTGGGCGCTGACATCACATGCGGAGAAAGTGCGTCCTTGAAGCAACCATCATCAACATCTTTCCAATTGATTGCTCTATGTAGTGGGCCTCGCTTCGTCCTTCCTCGCCGGCTCCAAAGAGGAATGGTCCCTTGTCCGTCGACACCCTTCCGAGTCGATCTTCGGTATCCAGCTCGCAGGAAACAAACCCGCAAATCTCGTACCCACCGCAGAGGTTATAGCAAAAGAATGTGCGGGCAACGTCGACTTCGTAGACCTGAATTGCGGATGTCCCATTGATCTCGTCTTCAAAACTGGTAGCGGTTCTGCGTGTGGGTTTCTTCCCTTTTCCCCCGATCAAGCGGATGTTGACGCTAGCACTGTCAGTACTGGATACGGTGGGTAAGTTGGGCAAGATTCTGATTGGGATGAATAAAGCGTTGGGAGAAATACCTGTCACTGTGAAGCTGCGCACGGGAGTCAAAGATGGGAGGAATATGGCTCACAAGCTGATGCCGCGTCTGTCGACGGAATGGAATGCTGGGTGCATCACGGTATGCCATTTCGTCGTTATGGCTGCCTGAGTGACTGGAAACCTAAGATTTTTAGCTGCATGGACGGACGAGACAACAGCGGTACACCCGACTCGCCGATTGGGATTACATCAAGCAATGTGTCCAAGCCGTCAGAGCGAGAGAGGCCGATGAAGATCGTGAGTTCCATATTCCATGGATTCTCCCTACCTTTCTTCATGAAAATTGCAGTGCCTCCTGTACCAATATTTGGAGGCGGTGACTGTTTCTCATCGCACGATTACTGGAACAACGTCGAAAACACTGGTGTAGACGGAATCATGGTGGCTCGAGGGGCACTGATAAAGCCGTGGATCTTCACTGAAATCAAGGAACGGCGAGAGTGGGATATCAGTGCGCGTGAGCGGTTGGACTGGATCCGCAAGGTGAGGAACCTCCTCTCTTTTACTCGCGTCCTCTAACATGTTTCCGTCTGCAGTACGCTGAATATGGTCTGAAGTACGTGATATTGTGTTGGTGTCAAGCACTCGCTGACATATATCTTTCTTCTTAGCCACTTCGGTTCGGACACAACAGGAGTGAACTCGACACGGAGATACCTTTGCGAAGCGCTTTCGTTCCAATACAGATACGTGCCAATCGGGCTCCTCGAACAATTGCCAGGGAGGATAAACGACAGAGCACCAGCCTTCCGAGGGCGGAACGAGTTAGGCAAGTAATACTTTCTTATCATATGTGAACAGAAGGATGACTTCCATAATCGTGACCAGAGAGTTTGCTCGCCAGTCCAGACAGCCAGGATTGGGTCAAGGTGTCAGAGATGTTCTTGGGTCCTGCGCCCGAGACTTGGAGTTTTACACCGAAACATAAGAGTAATGCCTATGGTACTGAAGAGGGTCAAGGCTAGAACGATTATCTTCCACCTTTGTGGTAATTACTGGCATGATATTCCTCTGCCATATTCATTGGTTCGAGATGACTCCCCCAAGGCTATTTGCATAAGGACGATGGCGGTGTGATTTCCTTGAGAGAATACAATTCCATTTTGAGGTACGGTCAGGGTTTCACTGAAAGAATCTGTTCGACAGGGTCAACGTCGAACTGTCCTCTGTCACAACCGAATGTTGAACGTTGACTACGAACCACAACCAAGGGTCATTGAGCGCTTTCCAGGCTTCGAGTTGAGATATTCCTGGTGAGTGATCCACGCTGTTGAGCTGCTCAACCACCTGCGTATTGTGTCTGTCTGACTTCGCCCGCGGGTCGTTTTGATGTCACACACGAACAGAGATATGCCTGTAATGAAGCTTCAAAAAGACGTTCCACCATGTGGATTATCTGACCTCCCAAACGAAATATTATCAGAAATCATCAACAGCGACCTCTTGGGTGTGGTGGAACTGTACTGTTTGTCAGTCCTTTCTAAAAGATTGCAAGAAATTTCCCTTCCCATATATCTTGCTTCCTTTGGAATCAAAGACCCCGCCTCTTCCATCAATATCTCCACCGATTCCGCCGACCCCCCAGATGGTTCCATCGCCAGCAGATTGGGACCGCTCTCCGGATTGGCCATCTCAACGAGCCTACAATCTGTGCAATCCCTTACATGCATCTTCCCGACTCAATGTATAGTGGAGGATAACAGGTCACTTCAGCGATTACATCAAAAGGTGTACCAGTTATGCAGGGTGATACGGCGTCTCAACTTCGTCTCAGACGTTATAATATGCCTGGATTGGAAGGTTGCGGGTTTCGACGATGGGAGACTGATTTCTGACGCAGTTCTTCAACGGTGGTCGGATTGCATGGGCCAGCTCTTAAATTCCATCATTGAGAAGGATTGCACTCTTCTCAGGGTCCAGTATGGCTCCCGACTCAAGGATTCTTACAATTTTCATCCCCTGAACCCGTCGAGGGTACCCTTTTCTCAGTTAACACAATTCATCCGACAAAATTTTCAGACCGGCGGTGACAGAACTTTTCTCAAAGGCCCAGGCTGGGAATTTCGGCGCGCAACATCTGCGACTAAAGGATATTCCAAATGCATCGTAACGAAATTATCACCCGAGGCAGCCAGAGCTTGCATCCTACATTCCTTCGCCATCAATTCTCCAATCATGCTTCTGCCACCTGTTTCCCATTGGACGTTCTCTCTTCTTTACAGCAGCTCAACGATCACCTCGTTGTCGTTTGGGAAGATCCGACTGAAGCCTAAGGTATGGGGTATTGTGCTTCCAATGATTGCAGAAGCCGTTTGCGACCAGCTTAAGGAAGTCTCCTTCAAGGGGACCTGCTGGGGAATACACACAGATCATATTCTCCAGTTTCTTTGCAGTATGAAGCAACTGGAAACCTTGGAAGTTCATCATATTTTTGACAGCGGTATATCAGCCAGCAACAATGAGGTCGCGTTTGGCGGTCGTGGAAACCCTCTGCCTGTTCCTAGGCTCCTTCACCTTCGCAATCTACATGCGCCTTACGACTTCGTCAATCATCTGCTACCCTCAGAACCACCCTCCTCGACGCTACCGAACCTGCGGACCTGGACAGCGTATCTTTTCCGCTCGATCAATGTCCATATGGATTTCTTACATGCCACTCAAATCCACGCATTTCTTTGTCAGAAACTCTGGTCCTCGAACATACACATACTCGAGCCAAAATGTGTCGAGCTTTCCATCAATATGGAAGGCTACTTTCATAGCTCGGCAATCGTTGCGGAACGCGTCAGTGTTCTGGCTGACAAACACGATGAACGGTCAGCGGCGTTCGAGCATGTAACCTGTGTCTATCTTTGTGGGTTCATATTCCTTATGGACGATTGTGAGATACTATGCAGGTGGCTGGCACTGGCATTCCCTGCACTCCGACGTTTGAGCATCAAGCCAGAGCGTTTAGATGAGCAGGAATTTGATGACGGCTTTATCAGGTCACCTAAGATGAAGGAGATAATCACGAAGTTGGAGAAACATAACAAGTCTCTAGAATCAGTTTCTCTCGACCCTTACGTTATCCAACTATCTCATGCAAGTGATCCACAGATTTTACGCTTAGGAAATTCATTGAGTATGTAGCTTGCCGAAAATTATGAATGATACGTACGTGGTACATGTTCCATTTCTGCGGAATCCCATAGAGAATAGTGTGGGACGGGCACTGGCTTTGCGTTTGCGGCTCATTTTAGATGGTGAAAGGGTAAAAAGGAATTGATACCTAATGTCACGATGAAGAGAGAGATTTAGATTGAATCAAGATTGAAAGCTCCGCGTGAGATTCAGTTGGCGAGACTAACTAAAAAAATCTTTGGAATTGCGGCAACAGCCTCTTCATCTTTGACACAGCCTCGCTGCCTTGGATTCTGGATTACTTTTGCAATTGCGGAGCGGGCGTTGCTACAGGGTGGTATGGCCGCATTCGACCGCATACGAAACCGAAACCGCAACTTGATGCCTTGTAGCAGCGTTTTTGTGTGTGAGTCGATTCAAGTTCGTCTATCACCAACCCTCACCAACCCCAGTTGCTTATGCCATTCGCCCGCAATAATCGATCGTAAAACAGCATAAAATTGCTACTACTGTGTTTTGTGAGTTCTCAAGCTCTTGGGAGGTGTTCAGCTTTGACTGATGCAATCGCTGCAAGTATCACTGAATTGACAGTGCTCCCCCTCTTTTCCACCATGCGGAAAGGGATTCTCCACCTACCAGCAGAGCTTTTGCTTGAAATCCTTGAAAATTGTGACCTTCATACGAATGACCTTTACCAGGTCTCACTCACCTCTCGACAACTCAATCATCTTGCCCTCCCGATCTTCTTGCTGCGAAACGGCATTGCGGACCCTGAGACGAGCATTGTCTTAAGACGTGTGATTTGGGATCGCAGGGCTTCGGCAGTAACGTCAGAACCCATCGACTCACTCTCCGGCCTGAAGATGGCAACATACTTGAAGGGAAAGGCTATCAAGGACCTGACTTGCTACTTCCAATACCCGAACTCCACATGCAATATCAGACAGTCGCCCAATTCACTCCATCTGGCAGTGCGCCGCTTGTCGGGTTTTATTCAAGGTTTGAGGAGCGTTGGCGTAATGAGGTTGTACCTCATTTCTGACAGACGTTATCTCAGACGCGACCATGTTCTAAGGGACCCAGCATACATGCTTCGGGTATGGACGGCCTCTTTCGAGGAGCTTTTGAACCTCACAGTCGCGAAAGGTTGCACTTCCCTGACAGTGCAATACGAGTCAAATAGCGAGGGAAGCGATGTGTACAAATTCCGCACTAAAAGTCCACTGTCGAACCCATTCTCGAGGGTCTTAGCATCGGTTCGGGGAGTCAATGAAGTCGAAAAGGCCGTGTCTCTATCCGGAACATGGTGGGAGTTCACGACCCCTGACCATCGGAACACCCAAGTCCCCATCCTTCCGACTTGCGAAACACAAATCTGCTCGATCCACAAATTGCATATTCACTCGACCTCTTTACTCAGCCCTCCATTTCTTCCATGGACCCTTCAGCTTCTTTGCCAGAGCACTCACCTTACCTCACTAAGTCTTGCGCATCTCACGTTCACCAATGACATGTGGCAGGCTCTTCTTCCTCCCATCGCGAGTGCCGCTGGATCAAAACTTACCGAGTTCTCCATACTGGAGTCTTGCTGGAGTCTTTCCACGTCTGACCTTCTTAGATTTATCTGTCGCCTCCCATTCCTGATCAGATTAAGCATTGACCGCGCATTCCAGGTTCGAATCGAATCCGATCAAGGCTACTTCTCGAGAGATCTCTATCCAATACCCGAACTAAAGCATCTACGGGTACTAGAAGCACCAGAAGAGATTGTTCTACACTTTCTGAAGGAGCGGACGTCGCGATTTATTAACCCACCAAACCGAGTAATTGCAATGCCGCAATTAAGATCTTTGTTGGTATACCCATCGACACTGCTTGCCGACGTTGTAAGCTACGAAAATTCTATCAATAACTGGACACATCTATTCGATCGATTGAATGACCTCAACCGATTATACAAGATATCATTTGGCCTGGATGTACAGGCTGACTGTTATGCCACGAACTACAGCGGTATGTCGTCGTACTTAAACTGGAGGGGCCTTCATACAGAGCAAGGAGAGGATGTTCTGCCCGTATTCTCGAAGATATCTGAGGTAGTTCTGCACTATTTTGACATCAGAGATCCAGATCACGATCCGGATATACTTTGCCGATGGCTTCATCTTCTTTTCCCCGACTTGTTCCAGGTCAAGTTCACCTGTATCCTGGCAACACTTCCAGTGGAGGTCATTGTAATGCCGCAACCAACGATATCTGCTTTGACGAGGGTATTCAGCGCGACATGTCCCAATGTGAAGAACCTTGTTGTTGCCCAGAGGAAGTTCGAGATGGTGGATGATGCCTGGATAGAATTTTAGCTGAATGCCGCGGTGTGTTTGGTCCCTTCACTCAGTACGACTACTATCATATCTTCTACAAACATTTGACTTTTCCTAATCGTTGCGATCTCGGACAGATCCGATTCCTTCCAAAGTGTATGTTTAGATGCAGGCCTGGCTTTCTTCTGGACATAATTACAGGCATTGAACTCATCTATCGAACACTCTGACAGACTATTCAGTACTCTACTTTAGTCCCTATATACAGCCACATCCCATCTTTCAATAGTACCTTCAGCATCATATCTGATCAACCCCTTGGACTTATGTATCTTGGACACTAATTCTCGTTGGTTTTCAATCAATGCTCGGCGCTAACGCTTGGTCTTGTTGCACCTTATTGGGCTTACCAAGAGATGTGGCGTAGCGCGCACTATTTTGCGAAGTTGAGTGATTTTGATGTCACGTTCAAGATGCAAAGCAATAAAGCTAGTCCTTGCGTTTTACACAAATGAAAGCCATGAAAATGACATTCGGTAGCCATCCAAATGATGAATTTTATTTAGCTGACCTGGGTTCTCCATCCTTCTACTGAAGCTTCTCTTTTGCTTATGAATTTCGTGAAGTCTCCTTCCAGGATCATCCCTAGAAGTCCCCCATCCTTCACGGGCTGACCCGAGCTTCCTCTACTATGCAGGTCTAATAAGCATTGATAAGCAACTTTGAATGTCTCTTGAATATGTTTGATTGCATATGCTTTTGAGCCCATATCAAGACGTATGTCGGCAGGATCGAAGATGGAGAGCAGGTAGCGCTGTGTAATGAAATAACCTGTATAATCATATCGTTTGGGTTGATATGTCGGTACGGGTTCAATTTTGATCGCTTGCGTGCGATAATTGAACTCGTCTGCATAGAATCTCATGAAGCTGATCAAAGCCTCTCCAATTTGCTGCTGTCCTGTGTCAGGTATTGAAGGGTGGCCGTCAGCCCATCCTGAAGTGTGAGACGCAGTGCCTGCAACTAAGGAAGATTTCTGCAAGGCTGGCGTAGGAGTAGTTCGATCGGCAAGGAGAACGTTCTGCTTCATCTTCGGCATCTCCAGATGAGTCCACGCTACCACCATCCAGACCAGCAGATACGAGTTGATTCCACCTGTGTACGTTGTACCACACCGCCTGATAGATAAAAACGTTTTTGTCACGAGGATCAAAGCCTTCATGATATCTTGGTCCTTCCCTGATATCCATTCTAAAGCGGCCTCAGTCGATTTGATGCTGTGGTGCTTTGCTGCTATCAAGTCGATATCGATTCCTGTGATTTTGTCTGTAATTCTCATTATAGGCACTGACGCCTTGAAACGACTTTCCACTTTGCTGGCAAATCCAGCACTTAGGATTAGAGGCTCCAGTTGAACAAGTGCGTGAACATATTCGAAGTCAAGCTTGAACTCGTGGGTGGTATCAAAGGAGATCACCATATCAATATCGGATATGGGCAGGTAGAGGCCCGTGATATAGGATCCAAATGGAACGACAGTAACCCCCATTGCGAAAGATTCGATAAGATCTGTAAAGCGTTCCACAAGATTTTTTCGCATCGAAATCTCTGGCCGTGTGGGTTCCATATATCCTATGAAAAGTTTGATTTCTTCATCGAGACTCAGACTGTGTCGTTCGAATAACGTCGAGACTCAAGGGGATCGGAAAGATAAGACACACCACTCTGCATTAATTTCGACACTTGATAGCCATGGTGCACGATTGTCTAGGCCAGTATCCGATTTCGCGAGGTCACCACATGGCGGGATGGGCATTCCCACATAATCCGTCATTTTTTTCGTGCGTGTTGGGCATCCGTTCATGAGGTTCAGCTTTATGCTGATGCCGTCGTTGTCATCGTCGTTGTCATCGGCGTCGTACATCTTGATGAGCCAAGTCCAGGTAAGGAAGGTGAGTAAGCCAAGATGCTCCGATTTAATTAATTTAAGCGCCCTTCCCACGCGCAACACTGGCCGTCGACTGGCAGGGCCAACATGGGCGCAGGATATCATCTACCTACAACTAAGTATAAACGGAAAGATCTAGGGTCTATAGTATAAGGATTATAAGTGGTATCTATCTAATTATCAACATTATGAACAGGAGCGGTAAATCAAGAATAACATCACTCTGCTTCCTCCTCTCCAAGCATCTTCGCAAGGGCATCACTACTCTCCTCAACAGGCGCCTCATACACCGCAAATGCTGCCTTCTTCCCAGAACCAGCAGCATGTATCAACTCAACCTTTTCATCGGTCGACTTGTCTGATTGGGCGTTTCCAGCAGCAGCGCCAGACGACGTCCAACCTTTTCCTCGCTCAGCAAAGACCTCTGGTCGACGGTCCAGAAGAGCATCGAGATCAGCATCACTTATCACACCCTGTTTGCCTTCCTTGGTGTTGGGCACAACTTCGATCTTCTCGGATTCGAGCCGGAGAAGTGACGCTGCCATTTCAGCCATCGTCTCGCGCTTCGTGCTGGCTGCTGCTGCGGGCATCTTGAATTTCCCTGCAGACATGCTCCATCAATGGTGGATCGCCGAAATCACCAGAGCTGACATACCTTTCGCGATGACGAGGGCCTCCAATTTCCTCTTCTCAGTCGCACGCTCCATAATCTTAGTTTCAATTGTATGAGCACTGACAAGCCTAAATATCAGCACAGGTCTCGTTTGGCCAATACGATGTGCTCGATCTTGTGCCTGCGCATCCATTTGAGGATTCTGTGTAACGGCGGTGTCATTCTCTAGTGTGGTCATGTGGTAGACTCATAACATACCCAATCCTGGTCATAGAAAATGACCGTATCAGCAGCAACGAGGTTGATGCCCAAGCCACCTGCACGAGTGCTGAGAAGGAAAAGACATGGCGCGTTAGGTCCGGAACCAGTTTGGAACTTGTTCATCTCTTCTCGACGATCAAGAGGTGCGGTTTTCCCATCGATGCGGCAAATTGGCCATCCCATGTAATCAACAGCCCATTCCTGCGAGTGAAGCAAGTATCAGCGCAACAGCTCACAAGATTCGAATACCTACTCTCCCTTACCTCGATGATGTCCAACATCGTCGTAAATTGACTAAATAGTAGCACCTTGTGACCGCGTTTGAAGAGCTCTCTTAGCAGGCGGTCCAGAACCATCATTTTTCCACTGGCATTCAGAAGCTCTTCGCCCAACACTGGGTATCGCGTCTCGGGGTCGATAGGCCAATCAAACAAGAAAGGATGCGAGCACACTTTACGAAGCTGCATCACCGTGTTCTGGAGTTTCATGTTATTGACTTGTTTCACTGCAAAGCTAGTCAGTGAAGAGAACAGGCATCTTGAATGGCATAAAACAACCTTTCGTTCGAGCTTGATGTTCTCTCCCAATTCTCGCTTCCTCAGCTTCCTCCTCTTCCTGCGTCTTGATTACCTTCAACCCACGTTCATTTACGTCTCCGCGCTCTAACATTTCGAAATATTCTTCATCATCCCCATCGACCGCATAGCTTTTCCTTCCACTCTTTTTGGACCGCCTCGAGACACGTCTTTTCGCATCCTCTTCCTGTTCATCATCCTGAATCTCTTCTAGCTTGACCTCCTCATGGTCATCTTCGTTGCGGCCTTCTCCTTCGACTACATCATCGCCAACGACCTCCATACCTCCAGTGCCACCCTGGATCAGCCACTTTCTCAATCCTCCATTCAACACACGATCATAGGCGTCTCGTTGTCTGATACTTAGAGGTGCATACAGCACGTACTCCTTCTTCGGCGGCATGTTCGTCTCCACATCCACTTTCAGGCGGCGGAGGAGGAATGGCTTGAGAATGGCATGGAGGGAGGATATGATTTGGGTTGATTGGGTAGTCGGCAACGCAGATTGGAGTTCCGGAAGATTGAACCTTGAAAGGCACATAAGAAAGTTATGGGTAAGGAACATAGATGGGTCAAGTACCATTGTTGAAACGTGTCGATGTCGTCGAAAATATCGGGGAGGATGAAGTTCAGCAGCGACCACAACTCTGCGAGATTGTTCTAAAAATAGACCCCATGATCGTCGTCACTAGGAAAAACAACAATAAAAATTAAACATACGTGAAGAGGTGTCCCAGTCAAAATCATTCTCCCGGCACTGGTGTACTTCTTGATCTCCTGCATCAGCTTGCAGTCAAGGTTCTTCAAGCGATGTCCTTCGTCCACCACAATATAGCCCCAATCGTAATGAGCCAGGTGCACGCGGTCTCTGATGATCATCTCGTAAGTCGTCAGCACGATGGGAAACGACGACGTGAATTCTTGAGCTTCGGCCTCATCCACATCCATGACGTGGGTTTCTTGCTTGTCTACGTCTTCAGGTTGGTACAGGTCCTCCACCTCACCCTCGTCCGACTCAATGATGACAGTCGATTTCCGTGGTCTCCCACTCCGTCTTAGTGGAACTTCAGCATGAGTCTCGGATTTCCTCGCCTTGCTTTTCGATTTCGCAGGAGCTTTCTTTGCCTTCGGAGGTTTGGTTGACTTTCTGGCGGCTTTCTTCTTATCTGCTTTAGCCTTAGCACCAGGCCGGGCCATTACGGTACGTCTGAGTTCTGCACGTTCAGCGGGGCTTCCGTGATACATACACACCGGAATCTTGCAGTTAAAGAGTCAAATGCTCGACATATAGCAAAAAATGAGAAAGACTAACTTCCGGGGCGAATTTCGCATATTCATCGACCCAGTTGTGGAGGACACTGAGTGGACAAACAACCAGGAAGGGGCGAGAGTTGTTGTGCTCGCGTAGATACGCACTGAAAGCAATTGTTTGCAGTGTCTGGTGGCAAAGAAATTCAGCTACGACCGTCGATGAGGTCCCCTTGAACATACCTTGCCAAGGCCCATTTCGTCAGCTACACACAGATCAGTACCCTTGGAATACGGGAGTTGGGAATTGGGTGAATACTCACCTAGGATTCCAGAGATACCATTCTGGTCGAGCGAGACCATCCACTGCAGTCCTTCCAGCTGGTAAGGCTTCAACTTTGCTCCAGTGACCAAAGCTGGCTGTTGGAAGACGGTTCCTTCGTCCTCGTCCTCGCCATCCTCTTCCAGGTCTGCGACAACCACAGCTTCGCCATTCAATCCTTT
The DNA here is from genome assembly GCA_014925845.1 of Crassisporium funariophilum. Lineage (NCBI taxonomy): Eukaryota > Fungi > Basidiomycota > Agaricomycetes > Agaricales > Crassisporiaceae > Crassisporium > Crassisporium funariophilum. Next base: position 447,147 of record JACGCL010000013.1, read on the forward strand.
CTTTCGTTTACCTTTCGGAGATCCGTTCAAGTCTGAACGACCGCGTTTCCGTCCCAGTTGCGCATTCTTCTGCTTTTCCTGGCAAAGAGCACGTTGTTTCGCCTTTTCTTCGTCCATACGCGTTTGAAGAATACTCGAATAAACCGCGGATCGCTCGAGTACAAATTGTAGGCGCGAGAGGCGGCGCTCAGTTTCCTGTAAATAGTATTAGCGTGATCATAAGTTATGGTGTTAATCACGCACCGTTTCGTTCATTGTTACTATTCCCACTGGCTTGGTGTCTTCTATGTCTTCTTCTCTCGTACTTTCATATTCAGTGTCCTATAATGCGGTTAGATATGATTCCACAGCCAAGCAATTACATACCCAAGTACTGCCAGCCGCCTCACTACTTGCACGATCCTCTGTTGGAGGTGACGACGGCGCTGTACTTGTGCCTGGAACAGGCGATGCCCCACCAGACTGCCCAACATCGGAATCAAAGTCTGGCAATGAGGAATTTGGGGAGCTCATCCGGGTAAAATTTAGAGCGCGAATAAATGAATACAGGTCCAACCTTGGGTCAGACAAAAGCGCGACACAGCCTGCCCTGAACCTGTAGATCATGTGACCGTCGGTCCGTCCAACACGCAAGATCACAGAAATCTCTCACTCAAATCACATGGATACATTTCTTCCCCGAAGTCTTTCACTTATCGTTCATTCAACCTTAGTATCTCCATTACTCTCTCAAGTTACATTATCCTCTCATTCAACTTTGTCATCGACACCTTTTCCATGATATTCTTTCAAGTTCACGAGGTTACAGAGCAGTGGCAGCATGGTCAGGCAACAGCAGGCAACTTCTTGAAGCAATGAACGAAACTCCCAAGAAATGCCTACAACTCTATAACTCCAATCTTATCGAAAACAAGCCTCACCCAAGACTCGTGGTATTCCCATTTGGGTAGCAGGCGGGCAGGAACCAAGTAAGGATACGATTTTCAAGCTCTAACCAGTGACACCACATTATGGGTAACTTTGCCGACCTACCCACCGAATTACTCCTTCAAATCCTACAGGCTCGCCAACTCAAGGACCTGGACCTCTATGCAGTCGGCTTGGTCTCAAAAAGACTCAACACTGTAGCCATCCCTCTGTACCTCAACTCGAAGTCAATCGTGATAACGGAAGGTGCATTAAATCTTACCTTTGATGCTGAGCCGCAACCCACCAGATACCGCCGCGACCAGCCAGCTCGAAGACTGGACGCTTTGTCAGGTCTAAGGGTTGCACTATTCCTCACCACAGTATTAGAACTCCAATGCACATTTTCTCAAGAATGGTGGGACCCTCCTGCCATCCAACCCTATCTTGTCCGCATTGCTAGCTTGATCGCACGGCTTGCGGAAGTGAAGTCGCTTGTCCTCATATTTGAAGGAGACACCAAATTACGTGACATGCATGCCGATCCTGATCACGCAGTGCCTCCCGCTTTTGCGGCCGTTCTGGGTGACATACTTGTCTCCCTCGAGACTCGAGGATGCGAAAAGGTGTCTCTGTTCAACAAAAGCTATTTCCTACATCAATGGGAGCACGACCTTGAAGATAGGGATGGAGCCTTGGACGGAGAGGTTTTTAGCCATTCTCCCAGCCGAGAATATCATGCAAAGAAGAAAAGGAAAGGAATCAAAGGGGCTTTCACGAGGGCAAAAACCAGGGTCGAAGCCGTTCTGTCAGATCTCAAGGGCATCAGCAACAAACCACCACCATTGCCTCCAAAGAACTTTTACGCGCTATATCCTTCTTTCATTTCCAATCCAGACGGTGCCTGCAGCTCAGTACACACACTACACATCCAAACGCCCTTTGCCCTCCTTCCCCAGTGTTTCCCTGCAACGCAACATCTGATCCATGCATCCATGCATACCCTCACTTCCCTCACTCTATCATACATCTTTTTTGACGTAGAAACCTTTGATTCCTGCCTCTCCGCTCTATCTTCCCATGGCCCGAATTCTATCACACATCTCACAATATCGCACTGTCGAGAAATATCTTCTGATACATTGTTGGGCTTTGTACGTTGCTTTCAAGATCGTCTGCAGAATCTGGAGCTCGATCCAGACATCGGTTTTGCATCACCTCACGACGAATCTGAGCTGTCGGCGGTCCCTAACTTCCCTCGATTGCAAAATTTGACAGCTCCTATCGACTGGGTGACTCAGTTGCTTCCTTGCCCTTCCCGGCGCGTTGATGAAAAGAGTGATTCTGTTGATTCACCGCCTCTTCCTCAACTCAGGTCCCTTATCATTCAACCAAGAACATCGAAAACCATCCACTTCACGTACCAAGATTTCAACCCGATTCTCGACTCCATCCTGCAGAACCTATACTCCCGCTCCCAAGCGTCGACGCTACCGAACCACAAAGTAGATGTAACACTGGATCTCAAATTGCAACCCCACAGGCCATGGCAGATGGATCTTGACCGGAGTGTTTTCATGCTCCAGTCGAGCCAACCCATCCGGAATTGGGAATATCCCTCATCAACATACCCTGGCAGAAGCCAGAAACCACAGTTGCATTCGCCTTCCCCGAATCTACCACCACAAGTACCTCCTCATTGGAACCTCATCACTCGTCTCATTCTGTCGCCTACTGCCCCTCCGACAAATTCTATCCATGCAACTCTCCTTGCACGATGGGTGACAACTTTATTCCCCGCTGTGCAGGAAGTTCGCCTTTCACTTCCATCCGTTTTACGTCTTTCGCCATCTCCTGAGATTCAAAGAAGCGAGAAGGCCCTCGTGGATGTAGCAGTCGCATTGCTTGTTGAAGCCCTTCGAGAAACCCGAGTCGATGAGGAACCCTTCCCAGTAGAGTGGCGAATCTTGACTGTAGGTCCGTGGACCTTTCCTCTGGATCTGCAATGTCGCGTGTAGGGAGCTGTGGGGATGCTGTTTCATGCGGAGCCCTCCAAATCCCTCCATGGCGGATTTCGCTGACTGGTACCTTGCCGTGATGCGCTTGTTGCTTGTTTGTGGTCATGAACGGCGGTCAGGGTACCGATAAGTTACATTTTCATGGAGTGCAAATGCCATATCGGTTTCACAGTTGAGTAAGTAGATTGATAAACTTTGTCTCCATTTGTCGTTTGTCGGACATCAAAGCCTAGATGAAAACACAAAGTCAAAGCTATGTTTTATTTATACCCCATTCTATATCTGTCTATCTTGCGTGTCTGATGCTTTCATTCCATGAATGTATGGATTCCACCCCAGAAACAGAGCCTTTGTCATGGAGTGCACAGCAATCAATCACTGGTAACCACCTCTACTGTAAATCCAGATATACATTGGCCTACTTAACAAGGTCGATTGTAAAGACACCAAGATTTTATCGTTCAAAAGGGGTAAAATAACTTGACCAATAAGATAGTCATGAGTTCAAGAGCGCAAAGGTTTCGTCAGTTTGGCCATGGGCTCTCGCTAGATTCGATTTCTTGACATAAAATTGTTTCGTGTTGATGATACAACTTTCAACAGACTTGATTTACCCTTTGCTGCGTGACTTGTAATCTAATAATGGCGTCAGTTATTCTACAGATGATCACAATCATTGCTTGTCCTATCAGTTTAGATTTGAGACGGCTGCCATCCCAACCTCAACGGATTAGTCGGAGTTTTGCGTGCCAAAGAGTTTCGCGTACATAGCACACTGTTTGATGGTTACCACGCTGTCGCCGGGCACAGCCATCATGCTTGCGTCATCCCTTGCTGTGCGGTTGGAAATCCCTATAAAGAGTGGGCTTCTCGATTTTGATTCCCAGTTCTACTCAATAGGCTGGCCTGTTCGAACCACTCCCACATATTTTTCGTTTCGTTTCGATAATCTTTCTACGACTTCTCTTACGACCTCTCACGACCAGTAACGTTACTCGTCGCAATCACTTGCATCTCTCAATCGGTCAAACAGACGCTTCGATCCACATAAACGTTTTTTTACCCCCAACTCAACATCAATCATGTCTTTCCACGCAGCGAGCTATCACTACCCCAGCTCCGCCGGTAGCGTCTCATCGTTCAACCTCCCTGTGCACCATGCCTCGAGATCGTATTACGGCAACCCACCCATGAGCGCTGTCTTACCCGGTCAACATTACTATCCTACCATGCATGGAGGCATGGGTATGCACGGAGGTATGGGTATGGGTATGCATGCCCCTATGCATTCCCCCATGATGTATCCCGCCACGGCAGCGCCCGTCATGTACCAGCGCCCAATGGGTTACGGCATGGCCCCTATGGGATACTATGGCGGAGCCCCAACCGTCATCGTCTCCTCCAGGAGCGGCCGGCATCACAGGCGGTCTTCCAGACGCTCAGGCTTTATGGGATACCTCTAAGCAAAAGACTCACACTACGATTGGAAGATTTGAAGAGGGGGAGGTTACACTGGCAGTTATCGAAAAGATCATTTTCCGGATATAGTTTCTTCAGAGGGAGGACAAGGCGACGGGCGGCACGCTGGTTGGAGGGTGTCGATGGGCGGTAGTAAAGTAAACAAATCAGAAATATACTGGGCGGGTCGTCGGACGACCTAGTCATGGTTCAGTCAAAATAGTGCACACATTGAGGAACGATCACAACAAGAAGCTAGGTTCATTGAGCCATACTTTTGCGCATACCAATCTGTTGTTCAACGAACCACCATTCTAGAACCGCATTCCTAGAACGATTTGAAAATGTGGTTTCATGGGCCCAATAGTCCATCTGCCAGCCTCTCTTTCTCTCTCTCTCTTTTATCTTCATCGCTCGACCAGGATTGAATCATTTGCGGACACGGGTAGACCAAATACAAAAACGGAGAAGAGTCAATACCGGTGCTATCTGATAGTCGACGCGCCGGGATCACGTGCTAGACATACATCTTGCAATTTTCTTCCGTCGCTTTCTTCTTCTTACCACAACATCGAAGCAGCAATCGTGCTGCATTCTCTAGTCGTACCATACGGCTATGAGAGTAACGGAGCGATGAGAGAGGAATATTCTTTCGCGAGTTCTATCTCGAACTGGATACTTTTTGTGACTGGTGGGTAACCACCTTCAAGCACTCTCCCTTCAATTCTCTCTACTCAGTGAATTGGGGGCGCGGTCATTTCAAGACAACCTACTGTGCTGTACTTAGTTGTGTCCTTCCACAAATGAATGACGTTTGATTGTATGACTTCGGCGAGCATCCATGATTTGACCTTGTGACGACTATTCCAATGCAGGTACCAACCAAGCAGCCCAACTGTTATATAGGCGATGGCTCTCGGTGCGGAACGGGCCAAAATACGAATTCAATAGCTCTTCGCAGACCTCCAGCGACGATAGAGGTGGCATTGACTTGTAGATTTATAGCTGCTCTAAGAGTTGGTACCCCACGCCATGGCCATATGGAAAGAAAAAACTAGCTACGTGTACAAAACTCAATCGATAGGTGCTAAATCCCGACGTGAGGTGGGGGTTCTGTCGCCAGACTGATCGACCTCCAGTGGGACTCTGATTCTTTGGTCGCCCCGATATAGATCCATGTACTCCGCTTCCGGCACCCCATGGTTTACCAACCAATTTATCACTTTATACGTCCACTTGCTTGTGACCCACTTTCTCAGTGAAATCCCTTCCGGACTCTCGCTGCTCGCCACGATCAAGATGACCTTCCAGTAGTAGCGACCACTCTTGTCACTCCAATCGCGGGCGTAGTGGAACTCATATCCGTCGATGAATTCGCCGTGCTCTAGAGGGAGATGAATCACATTGAGCGGGGATCCTTTGACAATATGCAGGATGCGACGCATTTGGTTCATGTCAAGACAGAAACCAACGATGTGAGTGTTCATGTTGACTAGATCTAGAAGTGGACACTGTCAGTTAATGTACCTCCAAGTACCTGGATAGACATACTTGACGATGAGTGAGGTTATTAAATCAATCAGGACGCTGTAAATGAATATCACGAATAGCTGAGAACCATAGAATACTCACCGCAGCACTTGTTCTGGTTGTTGCGAGAGAGAAGGTGGGGAGAGTGGCATTTGAACACAGTGGTAAGTTTGGGCCCCGAATCCGAAATCCAAATTAAGCCTTGCGTTTAGCGAACAATGTATTACAATGGGCAGGGCAATTAGTGGCCCATGCCAAGGACCTCTAGTTCCGAACCTTTGTCGTGTTTGCTACATTGCCAATGCAAAGTCTTCTTCTCTGACGTTTACTACGTGGGGGAAACCAGAATGTATATGTACTCCACAGCTGCTTGCACATTGAGATATTGTCTACGAAGACTTCCTGGAGAATTTTATATACAGATTAGCAATGCATCACAGTCATAGGTGGATGAGTCCCGATACATAGTATCCTCCAGACGTGAGGCTGTGCAGGGCTGTATTACTCCACCAAGATTGCCCATTCACGAGCCACAGTGACTACCGGGAAAATTCGAAGACATAGGTCTTCTAGCGACAAGACTATTTTTAACCTATGCCCATCTACCTCGCTTTGCAGAGCTGTATCAGAAGAGTCATACGTTTATGAAGCTGTAAACTTGCTGTAAGGAGACTGCGGCGATGCTACCAAACTTCTGCCGACAATTATCTCTCTTTCGTTCCTCAGATCTCAGACTTCGCACGCACCGTATTAACGCCGTGTACATTGGCCTGCAAGCTATAGAGAGGTACTGCGAGTTGTGTATGCGCGCTAATTTTGGATTCCAATGATGCGAGGCCGTTAGATTATCTTATGCGGTGCGCCACACATGGAATTCCGTTCTGAAGGCATACTCTTTGTAGAGATAATCAATCTTTATGTAGCTCCATTGGACTTAGGCTTGTTGATCGACGCCCAAAGTGAGTCAGGCAAAGTATCTGTAGCGTCATCTTGGCAACAACCCTGCTGGTAGATCAGTGACTCGGGGTTTAAGCGCTCACCGCTTTTGGACCATGTATACTTATAACGGTATGCAACATAGACGTGTTAACAACCCGCAATTGGGTATACGTAGTAGACATACACTGAGAAGATTAGTCTATTTTGGATTTCCTCGAAATTTCGTGCGATGCCGGTGCTGCTAGTTATTATCATATACCCTGAAAAGATTTAGGGGCCGTTTACGTTGGCTTACAGATAATTGACTGTCTTTCTCGTGTCAACACGTATATCTTTCTGAGGATCTTTCCATCTTCCATTGTGGGCACATCAGTGGGTGAAAGCGTACTCGGAACTATGACACTTTAGAGCTTTGTCTAACCACAAGTGCGATAAGTATGTCGTCCAGTCGTGGATGTTGATCAGTCGAGAAGAATAGTACCACAGCTATCCTCCCCTGGCAGCAGTTCCGCTTTCCGTTTCAGCTACTGCCAAAGAGCGCCCGCAGCTCTCATGATTCGCCACGACAATTCCGAGCGAGTATCATAGGGCTGTGCCTGCCAGTGGCGGGGCCACAAAATGCCTCCGTGACCGAAAACGCCCACCTCGCCGTGATCGGTTGTTTTGCTCCCACCCTCCGGATATGGCCAACACGCGTTGGCCGCAAGGCCCCACTTCTTCTGTTCAACAATAAATATCCCTTGCTCTCAGGCAAACAACAGTTTCGTTTTCAAACAATCGCCTAGATCCTTTGTTAACATCGAAGATACATCAGGTGTTGTATCCGTCGCCATCTATCTTTTCCGAACAACAGTCCGCCTCTCTGGGTCCAAGGCCAGAGCGATAACTTAATGCATTGACCTTGTAATTCCTTTTACTTATACTCCCTTGTGCTGTCAAAGCTGCTGTGCTTGTCTTGATACAAATATGGCCTCCGCCATGGTAGATCGTCACCAGTCGCCACTGGCTTGGCCCATGCCGCCTCACCACAATGCTCGCCCGTCATTTCAGTACGGTCCGCCTTCTCACACAAATCCTATGGGCCCCGATGCACCTATACCCCCTCGAAACGAAGTGGATCTCACCCGCGACATGCTCGGCATTATCCTAGAGCACTTCTCGCAACTGGTTGCACAGCACTTCGGACGCCCGATAAGACTCGTCGTACACGGTGGCGCTTGCATGCTCCTTCATCCAGGTCTATATCAGCTCTCTCAGCAGCAGCACGTGATGTCACCGTCGCTGCCTAGACGAACGACGACCCGAGACGTTGACTACATTCACCGTTCCTTTGTTACTGAGCTCACCTCGATGGGGTGTCCAGACCCCGCCGCAAAGATTCAAGAGTGTATCAGAGCCACTGCACGTCGTTATGGCCTCGGCGCTGATTGGATGAACAGTGATGCTGATGTTGCCCTCCCTATGGCCTACGAGTGAGTTAAATTTTCAAATGCCTTTTCAGATCTTCTGACTAGACATATCAAACGTCATCAGGCCTTCAGGAACGATATACGATCCTATTTACACAGCGTCCATACGAGAAAACAACATCGATCTACACACGATATTTCGGTCGCTCAATGGTATGCTTACGCTGATCAGTGTTACCCCTTTCTGGTCAGTCTCGCTCAAACTTGTACGCTACACCAAATGGGATCCTGGCGATATCTGCCTCTTACTTAGGTGAGATCTAGTCTTAGTTCTCGGATAAGTTCTCGCGAAATCAGAATCTTCCACGCGTTAGTTGGGCGTAAAGAACACGTCGTAATTGACCGGGAGACACGAGCGACGTGTGGCTGTGCCTGCCGACGCCCATCTTTTCGTGGCTCATTTGATTGCTCGTCAAAAACACATTGGAATGGCTCGGATCGGTAAAACTCTGGAATGGATATCTGACATCATCATTGCAGAAACGGAACGGTTTTGTCTTCAACCCGCTGGACACCGGACCAGCTCGAGAAATGGTTGTATGACAAATGTTGGCCGATGGGCTACCGGAATTTCGATGCGGGTAAAAAGGCTGTCATGCGAACGAGAATCTTGGATGCCATCCAAATGCTCTCGACATGGAGTAGTGCCGTTCAGCCACCGGAAAAACCAGTCAGCGCCTATGATGCGATGGGAGGCGGCGATGCCGTCGCTAGCGAACAAGGGGGGAGGAATGGATGGGGCTACACCTTTGGAACGCTACCAAACCATGGCCAGCCAATGCCTCAAGGAAGCAACCCCCATTTTCCCGTCCCTCAACCTGCTCCAGCTCCTGTCAGTATACGCGATAGTTTCACTATCAACCATTCACCTTTCACGAGACAGAGCCGTGAAGCGAGCCCTCGCTCTTCCCGCTCCCGTTCTCGTTCTCGTCCTCGTTCTCGACTTAACAACGGGAATGGATCCCAAGAGATTTTCATTCCTCCTGAGGCTGACTGGGAGAATTACAACCATCCTCTCAGCCGGAATACTTCCCCCGGTCCTATTGACGAGAGATATGAGAATATGTATCACCCCGAGTCGAAGGGCCATCGCGTCTCGCTATGGGCACCGCGGACAGACCTTTATCCACTAGAGGCCATGGACCGGTCCCTTGGCGCTATGAGGCAGTATAATCATGCTCGGCATTCTAGCGTGCCTGTCACTACCATCCAGCCCGTAATACCAGCAAACTATACCCGCAAAAAGAAGGAGAAGATGCGGAAGAAGGACCGAAAACGCGACCGACAGTCGAAATGGGCTCCACGGAGCGGCGGTGGAGCAGATAGTGATTCCTCCTCCAGCGACGATGAAGATTTTGCACAGAGAATAGCGAATGGCCGTCCGTGGCACAATATCTACGCACCGGCTACTGCTAGTCAAGCACCGGCAATGGGCTTTGCCCCGCAGGGCCGTGAGCAGCCCCAACCTCAATCGCAGCATGTATATTCGCGACCCTCGTCAAGAAATCCGTCCCCGAATCCGTTCAGGCACCGTCCAGCCCCCCTCCAACTCACGCCTCCAGATCCGTTGGCCCAACATCTGGCACCCCAAATGCAGCCTCCGGTGCCCATGTCACGTCCTCCTCGGAGTCCTCAACCGCAGCCACCTCAACCTTTAGATCCTGCGCAACGTGCACAATATCAATTCGAACAGCAGCAGAAAGAGTACCAGCAAGAACAGCAGCTTCAGCAACAGAAACAAATCCAACAACAGCAACAGCAACAGCAACAACAATATCGCTACCAGCAACAGCAACAGCAACATCACGGTCGTGGTAGCAGCATGGGTCTCTCCTACTGAGGCCAGCTGTGTATCGTGGTCAACATATCCGGCATCCATACATTATTCAATCCATTTCAAACGATCACCAACTGTATTCTCCCATCGACACTCTACTCAATGTACAACCTTTTTAACCAGCATCCTCCGAATCTTCAACAAACACTGTATATTTCACGTGGATATCACATTGCCCTGTACTATAAACATTGTCCCCGGGCTCCTCAAGCTACGTAAGATCTGTTCCCTGTAGACCGACGACCCCCGTGGTTTCTTGGCCACGATCTCTGCTTTTTATATGGACTCTCCGTTCCCTAGCGCGCTTCATTTATGTGCCCGAAGTCAATCATCTATTTCTCGGTGGGCTGGGACCGGCTATTTGTGTAGATGCATGTACTTTATAAGAAATATAAAGGAAATATTCCTGTTGTGAAATATCAAATTCTTGCTGGTAGTGAGCCGTCAGGTTTGTTCAAAGATCAATCCAATTGGCGCGTAAGCACTAATAAAGCATAGTAAATGTGTCTGACGTTATTCTAATGGTATATTCATGTCTCCTAAGGGTACATATCCTCGTCTTTGTCGACCTTGATCCCGAAGTACGGCCAAATGGCAGAGGCCTGTAAATCAGGTTGTCCTTCGTTCTTGACTCCAATACTGGAGCCCACTTGGTATACGGATTTTGTCTAAAAACAAGGGTGGTGAATGATCGATTGGAGCAAGGGGTGATGAAAACTCACGAGGCCAAGTGAAACTTTGATAGCATCTGGCCCGCGTTTATAGGATTCCAAAGGCTCGGATTCCTCTCCGGCTTTCAAGCCAGCCGATTCCTGACGCTCGATGAGGCGAAGTATATTCCGCGCCGCTACCTCTGCCTATATCGAGTCGACAGTGAGTGCCCTACTTGAAGATGACGCAACAGGTTGACATTACCTGAGAGTATGCGTTGTGTCCTGCAGGAATGGCACCAAAAGCGTCCGCGACATCTCCAATTGCAAATATATGTGGATAGGGTGTACATGACTTAGGCTTCTCTGGTATCTCCTTCGCCGTTTCAGCGAGGCTCTCCAAAGCGCTTGTGATGGCGGAGGCGTCGTCGTCGGAGACAACAAAATTGCACAGTTGCAGCGTCTTGAGCACACGAGCAAGCTTGTTGGTCTCGTTCACGGTTGAAGGATCCATTGCCTTCAGCAGCCCGGAATTAGGGACTTGGCCGGTACACAGGAGCTACCCGTCCGAGATTCAACTCGCAGAACGTCGAGTTTATTACGCAGTGGGACTCACAAGAAGGTCAGCGGCGATTTCACGTCCTTTGTTTGTGCGCACAACCTTTTGACCGAGTGGGTTAACCTTGGCTTTACCATCTTCAATCGAGTCGAGGTCGAGACGTTCACCGAGGATAACTTCGATGTCCATATCTACACAGGTGCTCATAACTAGTGTAAAGTTAGTCAATGAAGAAGTACCAGGTATTTTCAGGAGAATCAAATACTGACTCTCAGAGTGCATCTTCTGGTTGAATCTGGGAAGGAGACGATCGCGAGAATGGAGCAGCGTAACTTGTTTGGCAGGGTATACTGCTTTGATATCTGTTGCAAATTCTGAAAGAAAGACAGTCAGTAAATTTCATTTTAGAGCAAATAAAATGAATTACGAATTCCAAGGGCACCACCACCGACGACGAGGATGGTAGGAGCCGCCTCAATGACCTTCTGTTTCTGCTTGAACCATTCACAGCCTTCGACTTTGAGACCATGATAGGAAGAGTTCCCTTTAGTCTCTTCTTTTGCTGAATGCGCTTTCGCGCTCGAGCCCCACAAGTCAAGCGGCGGAGGAAGATGGGATCCGAGAGCGTAAACCGCATAGTCGAAAGCGATAGTCTGTGATGGAATTTCAAATTCTGGTGAAGCTTGAGACAGAGTGATGTGATTTGGTCTCAATGCGGTAATATGCGCATGAAGGTAGGTGTGTTTGGATTTGGGCGGGTCAACAAGGAAGACGTTCGTATACGGAATAACTGTAGACATGCAGTTGCTATAGGTTAAACGTCAAACAAGGCTAAAATAGCTCTTACATGCTTTGTATTCATGACCAGGTAGCACGGCATATCTGGGCATCACATAGACATCTAATTATTTGTTAAAGCTATGAAGGATAGGGTGCACAATTTGGCCTCACGGTTAGCATGTCTAAGGTGGAAACAAAAATATTATCAGGTTCGCCGCATATGAAAGAGAAGATGACCTTACGAATTTCTGTCTATCAAAATGACCTTCCATCCTTCTGGTACACCGGCGGCAAGAATCTGTGCTGCTCGTGCTCCTAGGGAAAGCCTGATTTAGTAAACAGCTGCATTATCGCATTTATCGGTAACTGACCACCATACGCAGCACCAAGGACAACGACAGTCTTCGTATCTTTATTTGCAGAGACTCCTCCTCCCATAGCGAATATTATAATGAAAGCGGAAGCTGGAGGGAGTAGCAAGTTGGCTATTGATGAGATGGACGCAGAGAGGGAGAGCGAACGCTTATCAGATAAGAACAACATCCATCACTGTCACGTGCTAATACCTTTTTCTTTCTCATCTGCGAACCTGCCACTCCGCGAATTTGTGTCTCAAATTGGGCTTGTCAAGCGCTTGCCAGCGCCTCGCAAGTTGAAAAGTAAAAAATGAATTAGGCGATATCTCACATCATGTAATTTTAAAAATCTATGCGGCAAAGGTCTCCCAACTTATGATTTTTTGCTCATGGTCAACTCAAGATGTGAAGAACGAGACCTGCAACGAACTTGCAATGCGAGCAAGCTGCCACTACAGAGCGGGTTTCAAGACAGATGCAGTCGATACAGCCCTAGCCATACCGGTCATGACCCAACCTTCATAGCCAGTAATAATTTGCGCGTACCGAACGCAGAATCACACCTAAAACACCCTGTGGTAACCCGTAACCTGTAAAAACCCATACTTTTTTGATCCGCCGAGGGGTATGTGTTAGACCGGTGTCCGCTGTACTAAGTGGACTGTACAAATGGCAGAGCAAGCTCACCGAATAATATTCCCTTAGGAGGAGGAGCAGGAGTTTGATACGCAGTGCCGATTCTTGTGGAGTCTGTACCGCCAAGGGATCAAGATGACTGCCTATCACAGCCCAAGTACTTATTTATCTCCTTCGAGAATGAGCCTGTCTCTGCCAATTGCCCAGGGTCGAGAAAGATCATCTTGGGTTGAGTCTGCCAATCGCCTTCCGCAGGCGACAAATTTCAGCGTTCGCAAAATTAGGTGTCCACAAGGTCTTGCAATTCTCGATTCAATCCTTTCCAGCAATAGAGCACAGGTCTGCTTAGCTCCCAAGCAACCCTTGAAACTAATGATCTGGGTGCCGATTGTTGCCCCATGCGTGTTATACCACGACATGGGTCATGATCAGGCACAGTTGATATCCCGACATGATCAGAGACGTGATCCACGAGGACTGAGCGTAAAACCTTTTCCCTTGAATGTCGGTTTCCTCAACTGCAATTCGAGGGTCGCATACTTTCCACCTGTGAGACCTTGAAGCCATTCCAGCAAGACTGGTCAACGCACTTCAACCCATTGTCAGCGATAGCCAAAGGGATCCATACTTAAAGATTGCCGAGAAATAACTTTCGCTGATTTCTCGGAGGTAAGAATACTTCTCGGTGTTCAAGGAGCTTGACCATACTACAGCCTACTAGAGCAGACTGATTTGAGCGGACAAAATCGAGTTACTTGAGAGAGGGCTACTATTATACACGGATTATTACAGTTTCTGATACATGTTCTCAAGATATGTGGTGCTTAGCGGTATTAGTAGTTCGCGTAGGGGATTCAGTCAGGACCTGAGCAATAATGATAAATCAGAGGATGGGATGCCCCAGGGCAATGAGAGAGGATGACGTCGGGAAGATGGGGTAATCATAAATCAAGAAGTCGGAGATGTGCCTTGCGTGTTGCTTCCTGATTCTAAATCATGTCTCCGTCGCGCAAATGCTGTCGCAAGATGGACTCGCGGACCCCGATTAAAAGTACTGCCATGGACTTGATGTCCTAAATGAAAAGAAGATGTGATCAATTGCCACGTCGAAGCACGATCAAAGAAGACGCACAATTGCCGATGTTTCGTAGCACATGAAAGGTCTCGTGTCATCGGACATGCGCTTCTTTCAAATGGTGATGTCAGTGGGGTTGTTGAAGGAATGAAAGAGCCTTTACACTATTTACATGGTAGCCGCGGAACTTGTCCTTAAAATCTGAAGGAGCCGTGAGTCAGTGATTAGGAAAATATATAGCCATTGGTCTTACATTTTGTAACACTCGGTACATCGTTTGGAAGGTCCCCATATGTTGGGACATATTTATTGACTTTGACTCCAGATGCCAAGGTCGTGCTCAGAACATCTCTCTGCAAATGATATCAGATCGCACTTAGATGCACAATCATCGCCCCACCTTATTGAAGAAAAGAATGAGATTTGCGTTGGATAGTAACTTATTGGAGCAGATGTCTCTCCAAAGATACAGACTATCCTCCTGAGTAATGTCGTCAATGATTTTTCGTGACCAAACACAAGATGAATGTTACCAGCCGATTTACTCTCGAGTCTTCTTCGAGAGTTTGATTGAAGGCAAGCGGAGCTAAGAATAAAATAGCTTGGACTGGTGAGGAACATTTAACCGCTGATAAATCTTGACTCCTGTGTTATAGCTCACATACCGTCGTCAAAAAATGGAGCCCAAGATGCACGCTATCGTTTGGTAAGAAAATCAATTATATCGAAAGGTTCAAAGAATCGCACTTGATTTCGTGTTCCTCCTACATCCGTAATGAAGAATTCGGCATTGATATCAGACCCTATGTGGAGGGACAGTAAGGGACTCTGTCAGTAAAAAGGCGAAGAGCCCAGGTACCTCTTTCGGCAATAAAATGATGTTCTTCGACTCCCATGGTTCGTATGCGGGCCCTAAGAATGTCGGCTTCTTTACTTGAGCGTGGAAAAACTCCTGAAATTGAAAGTCGACTCACAATCTGTGGGTAAATAATTTATCGTTGCTATACGGGCAATGTCGTTCATGAAGCTGAATAGCACTATAAGCTGTAGGTGTACCTGTTGAAAAGTATTGCTTACAATCCTGGAGAATCCTGAAGCCGAGGACGACGTTTTCTTAGAATTTGTTGAACATCATGATCAGCCCATAAGGTCATGATATCGTCCCTTTGAGCTGCAAGGACAGATGTTGGGTCGTTTTCGTGATTGAGGATGGTTTGTGATCGCCGACGTCCAATGCTGCCTCCGGCAGTTGCGGAAGAGAGGTTGCGTTCGGAACGTAACAATGTTTTCCAACCGTTGCCAGCACGCACAGCCATGTCCCGAGAATCTGTACATTCCGGTGCAAGTAGCTTCAACAGATTCGTTTCGATGAAAAAGAGCGGAGAAAGCCCTAGTTGCATCCGTCGCAGCGAACGCAAAGGCGACCGCTGAGATGCTTCGTTGGGGGTGACGGGAATTGCGTCTCCAGGATCATACTCCTCTTTGAGAGCATCGAGGATAGTTTTTATGGAGCTACAAAATAATAAGTGGCAGCACCGTCTGGGAGGAGTGGGGTACTCACCCAATAACATTCAGCTGGATAATGATTTTCCAGATAGGGCGTTCGCTTTCGAAATGCTTGGGTGCAAATGCAAGTTGGAAATCTTCTCATGTTGGATAAGTCAATGAATTGAACAATTGAACGAGACAAACTTTTCAGTACGGAACTCTGAGTGTCGGCAGAGCCAGGTAGGAGGAATTTAGATATCAAGTTAGGTTGCAGGAGTTATGTTTATAGCACTGACCTTTCCAGATTCTGATTGACCTGTCGAAAGTCAGAAACGATAAGAAAATATTGCTGGTAGGAAAAGGGCGCCAAAACAGAACGAACCTAATAGCAGAATCTTAACTGCTCTCCGTCTTCTGTCCAAAGATTTTTTACCCTCCTGCAAGAATGCGTCTATCTCCTTCGATTTCTTCACGGCGTCCTGCATGTTCTGGGCACGCCTTTGCGCCTCCTCCTCGGTTTCGAAAAGTGTCGCGCCAGACCACCGTGACACTGCAAATGGGTTGTTTGGTGCATAAAAAGAGGTCATTTTGTTTTTATCCCTAGACTTCATGATGGATAGAATGAAATTGAAGTCGTGTCAAGGGTGACAAGCCTTTGGGGCTTGATTGGTAGCAGCAGAAGGGCAAGTCAAAGCGGGTCAAAGTCGATGGTCGCTATATGTACATGGATAAATGGGCAAAGATTGTGACGCCTCCACAAAACCATGAATGCGATGAGAGGACACCGGATTTGCCGGACCCAGGTTATCGGTTCCCTGCAACCATTTTGAGGTTCAGACGTTGCGCCTCGTTGCGCGTGTTCGAATTTTGCCAGGATTTCCAATATATTCGGCTCAAACCTGTCAGCGGCCTTCAAGCGGCGTGGATTCAATAAACATAGCAATACCGGAAAAGGGCATGGCAGGGTCCGACATTGATACGATTCAGGTGTGCCTGGTCAAGAAGCCAGAACCTATAAGTGTGAATGCGGAGATATGGTCCAGACGATGCAACGGAAGCAACCAACCTTCCAGGGTTGCCCAGCTTTTGTTCCACGATTACGAGAGAACACACTGCATAGAGCTTATGATGTTCTGGTACTTACAATGATGCCTTTCATCAATACGAAGTATGATAAATGTTTGCAGTCTGAGTTTCAGTCAGCTGGATTTCATCAAGTACATGCATGTCAAACACCGCACGATGAGCTAACCCGGAGAGGTCCGACATAAACATATCCAGAAATTCCTCATGAGTGCTTCTACCCAACCTTCTACGCAATGTTCAAGATATAATAACGTTTGCTGTTTTTCGAAATCCGTGCTTTCCTGGGTGACGAGGAAATCATCTACTTCGACCTGATGGTCCGCGAAGCAAGGACTGAGGAAGCATCATGCCAATCTAGACAACGAGTAATGAAATAAGGATATGCCATAAGCGTAACGATGCTTACAACATAGTTCGGCATATCAACCTTTCCAAAAGGGCGACGGTCATTCTTCTTTCAAAATGAAAAGCTGTCTCAGTACTTACAACTTCATGCATCCTCAAATCTCCTGCAACGCTACACAACATGTATGCATCGACACGTTCCATTTGATATTCGACGGACATGTATTCGATCATGTTGCGAACTGCGGATCGAGTAGCCTCGCGGATATCCGAATCTACACCCGTTGTGCAGTAATGGTCGTCATTAGTGATGTTCGGACGGAATGTTTTGAAGTGCGGTGTTTTTGTATAGGGGCGGTCTTTTCTAACCGTCAAGCGCACAGTGACCTCCATAGGTGTCTCAATCGCGGTACCTATGTAGGGGGAAATTATGAATTGTACCTGGAGCAGCTAGTTACCGCGTGTGCGTACCGCAGACCTCTGACGAGATGAGGATTCATGCTGAATGTCCAAACTACTCAAAGGTACAGGCACACTCACCTCCATCTCCTTGAGCAGCATGCCCATCCTGAAATTGACCTGATTACTAAAGAATTATCCGACATTCGAAACAATTAACGCTTACGCCGATTGAGAACAATGCACCTTCAACTTCGACAGGCAAAAAAAGAGTTGCGCCTGCAGAGAGCTGCCTTGTATCAAGATTCCCTCCAGTACGGTACGGCGGAATGGTCGAAAAGGCGCCATTCGTTCCAGGAGCAACTCCCATTTCCCCTGCGAATGGGCGTAGCGGAATTTTGATGCCCCTCTCTTCATCGAACCATGCGTACCCTCCCTCCTTTTCTAATTTCCAGATTTTCAGAGCAGGTTCGGGAAATTCGTCACTCAGGAGTCCAAACCCTGGAATAAGCCCAGTCCAGCCCCAGTCGGCTGTTTCAACTGTTATTACATCGACCTGCAGCGTATCTCCAGGAGATGCGCCTTGGACATAAACAGGTCCGTTAACCTGGTCAAGTTGTGAGAACACGAGCGATGTGATGGCCGCAGAGGTGGAATCTTTGGTAATTTGCCCGTTAGAAGCATCGAGACAAGAGAAGGATACTGTTTCTCCAGATTGGATGCGTATCACCGGCGGTATACTTCGCGTATCGCAGATCAGATCAAAATCGCGAAACAAGGACAGGCAGGGTGTCCTGCTCACCTGTTATCCCAAGCGAGGTGCGTATGCGATCGGTTGACGGAGTGAATGGACATTGGTAAAGTGGCAAGAAATTGAGAGTGGGATCATCCGCCTATGCCATGGAGATTTCTTAAACATTCTATATTGTGATAAATCCGCAGTAACGGCGAGAAACAGACACCAATAGATAGACTCTACTTTTAAAAAATCATTCGAAGGATGACCAATCGACCTGAGCCAGTCCTCTACTTTGTTGAGGACCGGAACCGGAAGTCCTTATATCGAGAAGATGACGCATAGTTGGTCGTCCGTGAGGGCAATTCCAAGGTTGGTCCATCGTTCCCATATGGCGTATCACCTGACGACAAGCAACAGATAAGCGGGGGCAAACAGAGTCCCGGTAAACTTGAGCACACTCACGCTCGTCATCTGGTGTTGAGTCAATGGCATGCCAACCATGACACTCTTCCGGCATGCTCTCATGGCGAACATAGCGCGTGCCTTGGAGCAGCGGACCATTTGGCCAGTGGGGCGGTCACGAAGTAGATGAATGACTTCTTCCAAATCTGTCAAGTCGTGAAGGTGAGTAAGGTATGTCATATTAGAAGTGTAGCATTAACCTTTCATATCGAAGACAGTGCTCTTGCTCACAGGTTGAGCTGCCAATTTGAGACGGCTTCCTTGACCAACAGCGCCAAGCTCGTCTACGTCAATCTCAAAGCCGTTCTGTCGGAGGACCTCGATGTTTTCCACCGCTAACAGTTCATCTGCAGCTGTCAACTCGAGCGGTTGAGATCTAGTGTGACGATTAGGACGTTCCTATGGCCGCAATGGAAACGAACAAGAGAACTCACTTATAGAGTCTCTGGGATTGAATCCTCGTCGTGGACTGCAGGGTCTCAAAGTTGTATTTTTCATCGGCAGCGTGCTGATCTACAATGAATAGATCATCCATTACATCCACCTTGACGTCTGACTCCGGGGAGTTACTCTGAGATGTAGGAAGGAGAGCCTTCCGCCGACGGACGACAATGAATCCGAGGTTGAACTGCCCAACCACCTCCATCTTGGTAAAATCGCTCTTCTCAATCACACGGGCCAGAGCAGCTGTCGCCATGTCGTCGCTTTCCGTGTTTGAGACTCCAGCATCAACAGGAACTTTCCCTATGATTGCTTCCTTCTCTGGTTGATTGTGAATTTGCTGAGGTTTCTCCGACCAAACCCGCTTGACTTTGTCTGCATCGAACCTTAATGAAATATCGCCTCCATTCGTCTCACTCCTGATGATCTCGGGGCGAGGAACCATGTCCTTGTGAGACGTTAGCGATGGGATTGTCGAAGAACTCGCCCGTACTTGGCTGAGGACAGATGATGGATCTTGCAAATCGGAATCATCGTCTTCAAGGGTGAGATCAATAGGATTAGAATTTTCGATCCCTGAATAAGAATCGCTTTGGATTGGGTCTTGAGCATTTTCCATCGTGATATCTGGGTCAGCCAGAGTAATCGGCGGGTTTGGATTCATATCCGGTATGTCTGAATGAAGTTCATCATCCTCTTCTTCTTCTTCGTCCTCGTCCTCGTCGTCCTTATCTGTGGCACTGATCTGACTTCCAGTTCTTGCAAATCCGACGAGCTGGCTCCTCAAACTTGTTATTGGATTCTTCGAAACCTTTCGTGGTGCCATGGGTCCCTTGATAGCCTTGCGTGACTGTACTGGTTTCCCCGAAGCTCTGCTTCTTTGAAAGTCCAATTGTTGAATCACCATCCCCTCATCCTCAGTGTCGTCGATACTGTCGGCCTCTGCAGGTATACGCCGTCCTCTCGCAGCCGCAGGACCTAGATTTCGTTTCTTCCGAGGTTGACTGTCCTCGTCCTCATCCTCCATTTCCTCATCATCACCTAGCGGATCGGCAGCTGACTTTAAGTTCGCTTTCGCCAGAGTGGTCTCAGGTGCTAGACCCAGGCTTTGACCCC
This sequence comes from Crassisporium funariophilum, assembly GCA_014925845.1. NCBI lineage: Eukaryota > Fungi > Basidiomycota > Agaricomycetes > Agaricales > Crassisporiaceae > Crassisporium > Crassisporium funariophilum. The sequence goes on from JACGCL010000013.1 coordinate 467,436, forward strand.
ACGCTGTTCTAGATGTATCAACGACGACACCATCACTTTCTTTTTCAAATTGTGGAGCATCATCATCGACATCCATAGAAGGGCCTTTGTCGGCCATAGACGTACCCACCAAATTGTCTTCTTCAATGCCATCCCTGAGGGTGGCAAAGGATTGCAAAGGTGGGGAGAGTGCCCGTGGGAGCAACGCCGGTGACTGTGGCGGAGACGAGGAACCTGGTAGAGATTCCTGTGACGATATGTTCGGGACACTCGAGGCGTTGCTTTTCCTCTGTGGGGAGCTGGAGTTCGGACCATCGGCAATGTTTTGAGTGCCGTGTTCTTCAGCTTCAATGTCGCCAGTTGTGGAGCTACTGCCTATGTGTCTGGGTATAGAGGTCGGTATATGGGCAGATGGTGTGTGAGGAAGCAGCGTTTGAGTCTTTGGTTTGCCCTGAGTGCCTCCTCCAAGGTCATAAGTTGCTCTTGAATCGGCATAATGTGTTTCCAAGGCCGCCTGCGGAGAAAATGATTAGTAACTCTATTCAGACGTGAATGAAAATGTACAGAATACGAAGACGAACCTTGAGAGCCGAAATCAGATTTCCTTCGCTGTGAAGCAGTATCGTCCGTTTATCAGGACTGACATTGACATCGTAGGAATCTGTTGAGAAATCTCACAAAAAGAACGAAGTATCTCGCAAGATGAACATACCTGTAGGAAGGATGAAATCGGCTAAGATGAAAGGGGCCTGTATAGCATTGAAAGACCGATAAACTTCGTTGAATGCCTTCTGTATCTAAAGTAACCCAATAATCAGAGTTGACATCAGCTAGAAGATGAGGACGAACTTTGCCCAAGTTACACGGTCTTCCGTTGATGAAGAAAAACTGTCGATCCGTTCCCGTACGCCCAGCTCCAACGGTAAATTTGGAAATCAGACCTTTCAAATGCACGACTACTGGTTCTGCGTCATGACTTTATTGAACAGTATTGATCAGCGAAGCAAACCAATCATGGAATAAAGATGACCAACTCTTGCGACCGCTTCACAGCGATCCGTTCTCTTTCGACTTCGAATGTCATATCCATGTCTACGATGTTGTCCAGTGCTTTTGGTCCCCATAACGCAGTAACGGAAGCCCGAGGAGATGGTGTTCCTAGAGTTCTAATTTGCACCGACTTCTGCCTGATAAAGGTCAGCAGGAAGAGGTTTAAATTGATTCGATACATACCCCTTGTCAGGTTGGTTGCTCACAGTCAGGCGAACACCTGGACCTGCAGCGCATGGTCCCAACGCGTACGCGTTCAGCAACGAAAGAGCCTTCCCGAATTCGCGTTTGAGATTTCTTTCAAATTCTTTCCGACGAACAGGGAGTGGCATGAAAATATTTGTTATGGTTATAGTTGTGCCTTGCTGAACATCTCAAACAGGTTGAGTCAAAGAGTAGTGATTGTGCAGACCAGGCAATTACCTGTCGGGCAACTGTACTCGTTTTCTTCACTCTGCCACTTGTATCCATTTCTAGGCTTGCTCCCATGGGTGTTGTGATTGAGGTTGCGGTGCTAACAGTGACTTGCTCACTAAGTGCACATAGGGACGAAAGAGCCTCTCCACGGAATCCAAACGTTCGAACAGAACTGAGGTCCGAGAATGTCTCCAGTTTGGAGGTGTGATGTTTGAGAGCTATGAAACATAAGGATACAACTACACCAAAAGGGAGAAGGTACATACCTATATTTTCATAGTCGTCCTCTGCTATTCCAGAGCCATTATCAACGACTTCGATGGACTTGAGACCGTAGTGTTTGAACCGCACTTCTGCCAAACGAATAACAATAACTTAACAACAACCCCCTCTTTGAGTACGCATTGAGTGACTCACCGACGTTTGTAGCCCCCGCGTCAATACTGTTTTCCACAAGTTCTTTGATCGCTGTCTGAAGATCAATTACAACCTGTCCGGACGTGATTCTGTGCACCGAGGTTTGGTCGATCTTTGTGATGACTTGGGTTTTGGACATCATGAGAAACGAATAAATGTCATTAGATACAGTTTCCAAAGGAAGTAATGACAAAACGACGCGTCGTTGGATGTGGTAAAGGTCGAATATAAATGAAGGTCGAAGTCGCAAATGTGTGAGGCGGAAGTTCCAGAGGCGAGGCTGTCGGCAAGCACTCCATAACAACAACACCCACAAGCCTACAGAACTGGTATCCTTTTCCCCTCTCTCAAGGCATTGTACTTTGGTACATGCCACGACAAAATAAACACATACGTTTGATCTTCCAACTCTCGAGCTTCATATGACTCTTCCAGGCAGTGCTGCGTTGGAGACTACAAGTCGCAACTTGCACTCTACGATCATACTTTCCAGTTCGACCGGCAGAAACGGGAAAGGTCCAAAAGGGCTATCATTGCTTGAGAATTCTATTTGGAGCTTGATTCTATCTACTGTTCGAGAACATACATCTGTGCGCTAGCCCCGCATACTCGCATGCTGTGACTGCGTTTCGATGAACGGTATTGTGGGGGTCCTCCTTCGTCTTTGGACACACTGGCAGGCAGACGACATTCCGCGGCACTTGAAACCATGCATATTGGTTTCCTGTCTAGTCTTGATCGACTCACAGACGACCAGGCAGCCTGCGCTGTAAGTATCCGCTGTGATCATCCAAATTTGGCTCCCAGTACAGCATCTTTTTGACCAACAACTTAATCTCGACGAACATGATGTTCCTCCTGGATTGGACAGGATGCATTCCAATCCATCTCAAAGATCATTGCTTCGCCTTGCCAAACTACAGCACGTAGCTCTCTTCCATTACTTTCCTTGCGACAAGCTGCTTAGCAGCCTATCACCGACCATCATAATCTTGAGACTTGAAAACAACCTTCTCTACCTACAGTCTGCGACGCGGCCCACTTCAAATGCGATCATGGATCATTGCATAGCTGTTGAAACCGCCTTCCTGATTCTGATCCCCTTCTTGTAGATGCAAGTGGCAGGATCTTGGAATGTCTTTGTCTCCCACTTTCATTCTCACTCTCGTCGTCACTTTTCGTTACCGCTACGCCCCACATTCGTTTGACTCCTTCTGTATCCTTTGCCTGATCTTTGGAAATCCACACTCGTTATCACAACCCTAGGACATGCATTCCTTCGCAAAGCCCACTGTTACAAAATCGGTCCTGCATGACGACGGTGACAACTGCGACTGGCAGGGTCCAAGTTCAAGTGCACCAAGACACAAAAATTGCGGCAATGTGGATATGCATAAGCATGCCTCAAAGACCACCACCACCACCCACTGCCCAACAAGAACGATCATCATATGGGTTACAGAAATAGTGACAGAAATTCCCAATCCCCTGCTCATACCGTCGGAAGATACGTCTCTCAGGATACAAAGTACAGCTGTATTGACTTCCCAGACAACGCACGCAACGTCAACTATGAGTTACAACAGAATTGGAAGTCCAGTCACAGTGAATGGATTTCCAGCCGTCCCGGCAGAAGGAGACGGTACTACCATCACTTCTACTTCACAGGTGAGTCTTTCTCCGTCTCTATTTAAGCGCCCATGACTCTTACGTTCATGGAGGGCTCTGCCAGGGCGTCCGCAACCCAAGCTATCTCTCAGACATCAACTGCAACTGTGGTATCGCCAAGGGCAACTCGCCCTGTTCCACTTCCAACTTATTCAAGCTTTCCAACCAAGACCTTAACCATTCACGACGGGCATATGACCGCCGATAACGCCAGCGCAACCGCAAAGCATGGCCAACCAAGTGTCCTGTAAGTCTCCCTTACTTGTCTATGGATAGCATTTCTTTTCGGTTGTTAAGCGTTTCGCAAGCAGCTCAGGTGCTTCAAACAGTGTCCTCATCATTTCTATCGCGACCACCATAACCCTCTATTTACTCGCTACAGCACTCGTGATTTTATGCATTCGTCGCCGGCGGCGTCTTCAATATACCCAGATGCCGTGCTAACCATACTCGCTTGTGTGAGTTGGGTGTGTGCAGGTGTGTGCTGACTGCTTGTGAAATATGACATCGTCTGACCGCCCTGGAATTTACATAGGCCACGCAGTTAACTTATTCTTGTTCGATTGTATTCGGAGTATGGTCACATCATGCATAGCGAACGTGGTAGCCCTCGGCTGGTACCTCCTGTCCTCCTTGCGTCGATCATGTTCATAAATGTCACATTTTTCTCTCGGAGCTCTTTCTCCAGCCTTCAATCGCAGCTTCTCTCTTACTTACGAACTTCGAGAAGTCGCCTCCCAGCATAGCTCCCAAGACACCGTCAACACCCAGCTGATGTCCTTCTTTCCGTTTTCGTTCCAGATCCAGTAACGACTTATACGCCTCTTTGAACGATTCCTGTATATGCTTGATGGCGTACGCCTTTGAACCCATGTCTATGGAAGTGTCCGCTGGATCAAAGATGGACAACAGGTAGCGTTGTGTAATGGGATACCGCGAGTACGGATACGTTTTCACTGAATAACATGGAGTGGGCTCGATTTTGATAGACTCCGTATAGTAATCGAAGTCTTCTGCATAAAACTTGAGGAACCTAATCAAAACCTTGCCAAGATCCGGTCGACGTGGACGCGCAGATGTAGCTGAGCTCGTGCTGGACACAGACAATTCCTCAAGAGCCGCGGTCAACGAGGAAACATCTGCGACGCTCGATTCTGCTTCTGCCATTTTCGGCATCTCAAGATGGACCCACGCCACTACCATCCAGACCAACATGTACGAATTGATTCCTCCTGTATAGGTCGTGCCGCATCTCCGGATGGACAGGAATGTCTTGACGATTAAAATCAACGTCTTCACCACGTCCGAATCCCCCTTGATCCATTTCAGAACCGCCTTCGTCGCCTTGACTCCATGCTTATCCGCGGCTGTCAAGTCTATCTCAATCCCAGTTATTTTATCCGTGATCCTGATCAAGGGCACCGATGCATGCAAGACGCTGTCAATGTTGCTCGCAAATCCAGAGGCGTGTATGTTGGAGCGTAACAAAGCGAGCTGCGAACTGGGAGTGCAATAGATGGAGGGCATGGTAGACCGCGCATCAAGGGTGAGCACCATGTCGATATCAGATGTTGGAAGGCAGAGACCCGTTACACATGAGCCGACTGGCTGAACTGTGGCGACTATCTCAGAGGAATTGATCAACCGCGTAAATCGCTGAAGCAGGTCTCTGCGCATCGCTATCTCGGTACTTGTATGTCTCATATAGTTCATAAAATGTGCGATCTCGTCATTGAGCCTATGGCGGCAATTCGTGAAATATAAGCGCCGAACGGAAGGGTGGATGTCAACATGATACTCACGATAGAGTAACTCGCGGCGTTACTTGAGTTGCTTTAGCGCCAGTCAGCAACCACGGAGGAGTGGCCTTGCGGATATCCGATGTCTGTGCATAATCACCGCAGGGTGGGATTGACAATCCGACATAATCGCCTGCACTCTTGGTGCGTGAAGGTTGGCCATTCATCAAATTTGTTTTCAGGGTACCTCCAATTGCATAAGACAGGATCCCATAAGACATTGGATGATGTGTTCAATGCAGTATCGATTGCGAAGGGGCAGAGCTTGCAATCCGGACGATGACGACAAGATGACAGTGTTATGCGCTGTGAGCCATGCACTCATGCTCCCTTCAGAGTCCTCCCACGAGTTGTGGGAGGACTTTGAAGGATGCATGTCGTGGGCCACGAAGAAGTATAAAATTAAAATGATCACCACGGTTCAAGCCAAGGGGTCTAATCCTGTAATGACAGGTTGCTGTTTACCCCCATCAAGGACAACGTGGCGCCACGACGGCCCACAGGATATCAGACGGACTTCAAGTTATTTCCAATGGAGGCACTGGGCAGGGAACAATTGTTTGACTGAGTTGCGGAGATTTATGCTTGAAGTCCGAAACATACATGAGTTTCACTCACCACAAAACTATCGACCTTCCACAACAGAGTCACATATGTAGCGTTGGCGGGAACTCCACGGCAGGATTTTGATTCTTGACGTTTGAGAGTTACCAATTGCCGTTTCTGACTTTCAATTTTGCTGGATGTTCTCGTGCTTCTTCCTGTCAGTTAGGTACTGGCCCATTTTCCTGTGTGGAAAGTGACTAAAAATGGACCCTCGTACATACATGTAGGGCCAGCAGTGAGCAAAGACAGACTTGGCTGAATTGTAATTATGAGATACAATGCTCTCAGTCTTATGTCTTTTTCTGTCTCCAATGTTTTTTTCTGTCTCCAATGTTTTTTCTTGTGTGTTTTATAGACAAATTGTGCATGCAGAATTTATTCAGCAATAGCAAAAATAAGGAAGTAAATAAGGCATAGGACCTCCAAGCTTTGCGCAAAAAAAAATGGGGAGCACGCAATGAGCTAATTTTCCATATCTTACAACAAAAATTCTGTGGATTTGTACTCAAATGTCTCTACTTAATGTATGTATGGTTCAATTTTATTAGAACATACAGTTCCGGCTCTCTTATATGTCATAAACTGCCATAAGTTGTTGCCTTTTGTATGCTATGGGTCAATTAAGCAGGTGCCGGCCTTGCCGAACGCGGAATTTTATTCAAGAGCACGAGGGCAGAGTCGAAAGTCACAACGGCGAAGTCCATTGGAGTTCCCGCCAACCTTACATATGTACTAGTCCAGTGTATCATCAAACCATCATCACTGTGCCAAGCTGTTCCACTGCTTCGACGAACAGGGGATACATATTATCGTCTGCCGAGGATTCAAAAAAGCGGTTGCTTGGCCGGGCTTGGATCTAAAGGTACCGGATGCAAACTGCGGAACGATCTGCCCGTGCGTGTCCAGATCACCAGGGCGACTTGAAATGGCCGAGCCGCGGCCAACGTCCCTCGTTCAAGACTTCCAGCACACCTGTTCGTGTTATACGGTATTCGTCTCCAGAAGCTTGAAAGGACGCTTAATCGTTACTACTGCCAAACTGGTGTTGCCATTCGTAGCTGGCGCCTAATCTACGGGTAGCACGGGGAGTTTCCTCGACTCACGGTTGACCCTCCAAGTTCAGTGTTGGAGCATTGATATCTGAGAAAGACAGCGGCGTCTTTGGCGCGATACTACAGCTTTCCTGTTTTCGTTTCTGAAATGATTACCTCTGCGCGGTACATCTTCATCGCCCTAGTTTTGATCGTGCGCATCTTTCCTTTCTCATCACAAAATATTCACAACTAATCCTTCATTCATAAGATATCCACACATTATATCGTCAGCCTCACACACGAAGAATACGGCCGTGCCACCTCGCTCTCGAACCTCAAAACAAAATTCGTCCGCCCACCGACGCCGCCACCTTCCGCCGACACCGCGTACCCCGGAAAGTCCGGCTCCAAAGACAACTTCCCCGCCCACAGCCCAGGGTTGAATGAGACGCTGGCAATCGACCGCCGTGCGAACGCGACTTTCGTCATACTCGCCCGGAATAGTGATCTCGGAGGAACGATCAAATCCATAAGGGAAATGGAGGATCGGTTCAACAAGAAGTATCGCTATCCGTATGTTATATTGAATGAGGAGCCATTCACAGAGGAGTTCAAGAAGTGTGTTCTTTTCTTTGCTTTTTGTGGGTTTCGAGCTCATATGCGTGTTATCAGGCGCGTTTCTGTGCTCACTTCTGCGCCAATCGAATTTGGGGTCGTCCCGAAAGAGCATTGGTTCCAGCCTGATTGGATAGACGAGGAGAAAGCCAAGGCGGCGAGGGACAAGATGGTCGAGAAGAACATCATCTATGGTGGTAGCGTGTCGTACAGAAATATGTGCAGGTTTAATTCCGGGGTGGGCTTCGTTCCTTTCTCGTTGGTGATGTCGTGAACTGACTTCTGGTAGTTCTTCTTCCGCCATCCGCTAATGCTGAAATATCGGTGGTATTGGCGTATAGAGTGAGTGCTGTTGCCTACTGATATCATCAATACTAAACCTCTCTATCCACAGGCCCGACGTACACTTCCACTGCGACTTGCATTACGATCCCTTCCTGTTCATGGAAGACAAGAAGAAAGTCTACGGTACGCTCCTTCACCCCCACCGTGTTGCTTGCGCTCACCTCTGAACGTGAACAGCTTTCACGATCACGATGTACGAGTACGAAGCCACCATCACAACATTATGGAAACACGTCATGGGTGCGTCATCCCTGCTCTCCTCTACCATCAATACTGAAAAAAAGCACGTCTCGCAGATTTCGTCAAAGCCAACCCCGAATACGTGGCCAAAGATAACTCACTAGGGTTCATGTCGTCGAATAACGGCGAAAGCTATAACCTGTGTCATTGTCAGTCATCTCTTCCTCACAAGTTTGTTTATTTTGAGCTGACTCACATCAAATGATGGTAACATACAGTCTGGAGCAACTTCGAGATCGCCGACATGAATTTCTGGCGTGGACCTGCTTACACCGCGTTCTTCGACTATCTCGATAAACAAGGCGGGTTCTACTACGAAGTACCTCTCCCTTCCTTGTCTCCATCTATTTCCAGACTAACCGCTTTCTATCATCGAAGCGTTGGGGCGACGCCCCCGTGCACTCCATAGCCGCCGCGCTCTTCGCCTCACGCGACCAAATCCAATTCTTCGACGAAATCGGATACGAGCACAACCCGTACATCCACTGTCCCAAAGACAAAGCCTCGTGGGAGAAGGGCAAGTGCACCTGCGATCCAGGCAGAAGTTTCGGTGAGTTCCTTTGCTTGCTTTGCTTGCCTTCTTTCTCTCTCGTGCTGTGTGCGAGAGTGCTGATGAAGATGAAATTAGATTATGATGGGTATTCGTGTATGAGCAAGTGGGATAAGTTTATGGAGCAGTGATGTGATACGCGCGAGGGCTGGGATGGATTGTCGAAGGGGTTGATGGATCGACCGACGGCTGTGAACAAGGGTTATCGAGCCATTCCATGTGGTGTGTATGATGTAGTCGTGTATGTCCTCGAGGATAGTCTGGGGCATGTCTTATTTATTACAGACCGCACAATGTGCATGCGGTTTTGCGAAATGATGTCCATCGTCATGGTAGATGCCGTGAGTCGAGTGGATGTTATGCTTCATCCAGCGTATTCTTCACACTCGGAATTCTTTGATTGCAAAAATTTGGGAATGTTTCTACCTGTCTCTGTCTGTAATCCTCAATAAGCATCCTGAGAGTCATCCTCAAGACGCGCGCAACATGCACTGCAACAAGACATAATTTGATTTCTGCTTAACCCCATACATAAAACACACAATCTCCAAGCCCACCCATCCCCCAAATCCAAACAACGGTCGGTCGTTCAGTCGTGGAAATCAAGACATCATCACCCCTTGCCGGCTACCAGAATCTTTAATCGAAACGGACGAGACAAGATTCAGCAATTTATAATAATGGCACAGCCATTCCCCGCACTCCCCCTCCGCTGCATCAGCATCGCGCGAGTCCGTCTCGGATCTTGAGGGAGTGGTTCAAGCAGTCAACCACTGACTCGGATTCGGGGGGAAAGAGCAGGGAATTGGGGCTTACCGTGCGGCGATTTCGGGTGCGGCGGCGGCGGCGGCTTCGTGTTTGATCGATTTCGCGTGGGGGTGCATGAATTTGGCGAGCCAGGTGTTGAGGGAGAGGATGGTGTAGTGGTGGTGATGACCTGTTCCTGTTTTCACGGGCGGCGCTGCTGCTGGTGCTGCTGGTGCGGGTGCGGGTGCTGGTGCTGCGGGAGCAGCTTCTGCAGCCTATGTATGACACGGTACAAAGAAAAGAAAAAAGGTTCATTCAAAATCAGAGCGAACATGAGATGTATTAGCAACAAAAAGAATTACCGCAGGAGTAATGGCATCAACAGCCTCCACAGCCACCGCAGCATCAGCAGCAGCAGCAGCATCATCATCCCGCTCATAGAACCCCACCATCCGCGCCCCGACCGCCGGTGCAGGCGCGACCGCCGCCTTCTGACCCATGGTGAGAAGGAGCGCATTGAGATCAGCGATATTGTATGGTCCCCTGGCCTAATCAATCAATCAATCAATCATGAGTAACAAGAATACCCTCAATGAATGATGAGTGCGTAGGCGTACCGAGAGCGCCTGAGCGGAGTATACGTCGGGGATTGGGAGAGCGCCGACGCCCATGACGTTGTTGACCACGCAGAGAGATAGCAGAGAAAGGAGGATAGGGAGCGGGGGGATGTACATTGCAAAGTCTGTTCTTTCTGTATTCTTTCGTTTTCGTTATTCGTTCGATAGGTGAATTGTGTTGGAAGATTGTGTATGTTCGTTGGATTTCTTGAATTCGGCGAAGGTTTCAGCGCACAGCACTTACTTACTCACTTGGAATGCGCGGGATTAGGATGAGACCAGCTCAAGGTGGGAGGGAAGCGACGACACCGGAGAAGAGATTTATGTGAACTGGCCCCGGAGACGGACCATCACGTGTTGCGAGCGCATCGCAACAGGGCATCACGCATCACGATCACTTGACATAGTGATGCCCAGGCCAAAAGCGGCGTCGCCATTGCATTTGCATTACTTATATTGCATGGCGTTGCATGGCAGTGCATGGCCCGTAAGTATCGTCAAGCTCTGCGTTTAGCGATGGTGGCTGTTCCAGGCAGTTTTTTCGAGTGGGCGCTGAGAATTGAACTTGCCTGGGGCTCAACCGGGTTGGGTGGATTGACCTCTGGACATCCAACACAGCTGGACAGGTTTTACTCTTGCTGCTCTGCTCCTGCGTGCACCTCCTTCAGCTTCAGCGCAGGCCAAGGATATCGGATCGAATCAAAGTAGAAGGATAATCATAATCACAACGGTACGGTACGGTCGTATTTGATTTGTGCCCGTAACTAGCATACATTGTGAGTAGATTACTTACTACTGCGTGTGTGTATACGAACCGAACCCCAGGTGTTCGTGGGATTTCAATACCGGTCCTCTCTCGAGAGAGAGAGAGAGAGAGACAAATGACCCATCAGATTCTGGTTCTGGTATGACTTTGGATGGCTCGAGTGCCTGCGAAGAGAGAGAGAGTGGGTCGATGGCCTCGTTGCGCCTTCCACTCCGGCGTTGATGGCTGCTTTCTTTAGAGGGTCGTGGCTCGTGGCTCATGGTAGGTAGGTGTCCAGTGCACGAAGGTTGGGCGGGTTGATTATCGGAATGTCGGATTCGACGAAACTACCAGAGTTGGAAAAAGGAAAGGAAAGGAATGTGGGTATCCATAAAGAAAGAGAGAATGTAGGTAAAGAAAGGGAGGGTGGGAGGCGGACCAGGGATGGATTTTGAGGCGAGGCGAGGCGAGGTAATCTGCGAGACGATTCATTCATTTGGGTGTGCGCGCGGACGTGGGGAAGTGAGGGATTGTTGAGGAGAGGAGTGCCAGATGCCGAGAATCCAATGGTACATAGAGCGGGAGGGGTGGTTCGGTTGCAGGATAGGGTTCGGACGGAGTTCAGGCTGCCAAAAAGGGTGGTTTGATTTGGTTGAGCAATGATCAACGCGGCCGCAATAGCAATAGCATATGTCTTACCATGTAGGATACCAAGGGACGGATAGTGAGGTAGAGAGGCGACAATAGGTTGGGAGGGCGTGGTGTGAGGGGAGGGGTCGGGGAGGCGAGTATGCCAAGGAGGGAAGCGAGGGATAGCATCCGAAGCTCACGATTGAGGCGTTGTGTATGCTATTATAGAAGAGACGCCGTAAAAATAGACTCCCGATCCGATCACGAATTAATTCCGTCCGTCTACCTGACGTCACCAACACATCTTTCTGCCTTACACCAACATACACCCCCAAAATGAACAAATCCCGAACCGTCCTACCCCTACTCCGTCATCACCGCCCCCGCCAACGCACATCATTCCACACCTCCCCACCCGCACCGGCGTCGCACAACACAAACACCGAAGCACGCAAGAAGAAATCCACCCTCGAGACGGGAGAGCACACCACCCTGGGCACAGACTCTGCGGAGTACGACCATCTCGACACCGACCCGACGAGCTCGACGCCCCCCTATGAGTTGCCGGAGAAGAGCGGGAAGGAGTTGCGGTTGCGGTATGGGGGGAGGGGGGCTGAGGCGAGCGATGGGTTGGAGGCGAGTGGGAGTGTTGGGGAGGATGAGGGGCCGGGGGGAGGGAGAGTGGGGGGAGGAAGGCTGAGCCGGATAGGCGATGATTGGGCGATGGGAGGAAGGGAGATGAAAACAAGTGTTGTGCTTTGTGATTACTGTTGTATTCACAATACACAGATCGAAAATATACACTTACTTAGTACTTTGTCCAGTAAGTACTGTAGCTTCCAAGAAACCCTCTGCCTGTCCAGTGATCCTATCCCTGTCAATCTCCTTAAAGCTGTCCAAAGCTGACCCCTGTCCATCGTCACCTATCGCCACAACACCCCCTCCCTGCCTTCCATCGCCTGATACCGGCCTCACCGTCCGCCCTATGCTCCTCCCTATCCCTTCCCTTCCCCCTTTCCCGTTACCCAACCCCTCCGCACTCGTTCGTTCCCGCCAACCGAACCTCGTCGACCTAGCCCGACCCCGACCCAAAATCCCAATAGCCATGCCCATGCCCATGCCCATGCGTTCCAAGAACTTCTTTGGAGGGAGCTTTCTTTGGTGGTGATCGTGTACGCGTTTCGAGGTCGGCGCGCTGATGACGGGCGGAGCTGGGACGGGGCTGGCGCTGACGCTGCTGCGATCAGGAGACCGTTCTTTTGATAACGTCGTACTCGGCAGTGATGAAGCTGTACGCCAGAATCGGGCGCTGGACACCAACGCTATCAGGAAGAATACACCCGCCCCCGCCTGCGCGACGACCGTCAACCGTTAACCGTCAACCGTGGACATTCGGTTGTCCGTCCGTATTAGAAGACGCACATCACTCACGTCTTCGCTTCGTCGTCTGCCCCCCATTTCATTTCATTCCCTGAGATCTTTCTTCACGCGGAAGGAATCGAACTGCCTGGGAGACGGTTTTGGCACTACCGCTGCCATGATCAAGAGACCGTTCTCTCGATGACATAGACAAAAGCGATATCGTCGTGCTATGGCAGATCGGGCGCTGGACACCAACAACGCTATCACAAAGAATACACCCGCCTCTGCGATGACCGTCAACCCAACCGTGGTGCCGATGCGGTTGTCCGTATTAGACGCCGCACATTACCATTACCATCACGTCTTCGTCGTCTGCCCTAGGAAAAGGATACAGAGACGAGTCAAAAGAAAGTAGGGCGTAGCGGCGACGAGGGTAGAGAATGGGAGGTGGGAGACAAAGACATGCCAAGGATCCTGCCACTCGCCATCTACGATACTACTCGCATCTACCATACCACTCGTATCTACCATCTACAAGGAGATCAGAATGAGGAAGGCGGTTCCAACTGTTCTGCAATGAATGATCCATGATCCATGATCGCATTTGCAGCCGCGTCGCGGACTCTTGGTAAAGAAGGTTAATTTCAAGTCTTACACGCGGAATCGAACTGCTTTCGGGTAGCGGACACATCCCTTCAAGCGAAGCGTCACAGGATACAGGATACAGGATACAGGATACAGGATACAGGACTGCTATGTTTCTAACTTACAGTGGGCGCAGGGATGACGCCTCAACGACACCCACGTACTTCGAGTTGGATGCTTCGTACTCACCGATGAACCTCACAACGGCGGAACGGCGCGAGCAAGGGAAGCACGACGGCAAGAATGTTGCCGCGCTCTCCTCCAAGCTGAGCCCTCCGCCTCCTCGTGCCCACGAAGCGAACCCCGCCTCATGTGAACCTGCTATTGCTCATATGATTCATGCATGCAAGGGGCAAGCCCGACTAGGCCAGTTGCGGTACTCATGCAGGCACATTCTCTTATTTCGAGGTGTAAATCTGTTCTTTCAGGCACAATAATTTAATTTTACGGTGAAAAATGGATGTAGTCTAACTACTTAAGGGTTAGACTGGTGAAATTTAGACAAGTTGAAAACGCTCATCCCTCTCATTTTAATGTAGGATCAAAGTCTCTCCCACCCCGAAGGGCAGGGAAACGGATGACGGGGTTTGGGTATCCCCGTCATCAAATGGTTAGTATTGGGGTTTGAGTTAGTGTTATTGAGAGACGGCATCCATCTTACCATGGACATCCAAGAAACAGAGGCGGCTGCTTGCACTATTTGTCAGCAAGGTGCATCGGCATTGAATGGTCAAACGGGCGCTTACCGTAGTCACATGGCGTGTCGCAGCTCGGAATCATGGTGCTGTGTTGAGGAGTCAGTTGCTTGTAAACTGACATACATCGTGTTTGACCTCGAACAATTCCAAATTCGGGATTAGACACAATCGAAAACTTGAATTTGAGTGCAACGGCTACGTCGAGGGTCATTGACGGCCAACGCAGTTGATAAAGCGAGGGTGGTGTTTGCCGGATGCCGAAAACTCGAAACAAGGGTCACCACTTTGTGGAGCAAGGGGGGGGGGGGTTTGCTGGAAGCCGCAAAGTCGAGTTGGGAGGGCCAACAAAGAGTTAACACGGCACCAATGGAGGGAAGGAGGTGGTTGCCGGATGTCCGAAAATCGAAATGGGGCCAAGGGTTAACAGGACCACGAGCTCTCGTTGAAGGGGATGCCGAAAACACGAATTGGAATGCATGGGCTGCACTCAGAGTTATCGAGGGGTAGCGGGATGATGTGCACCCAATGGATGGAAAGAAAGTCGAAATGAGATGCAGGGGCAAGGCTTACAGCACTGGATGAAGGGAGGGAGGTGTTTGGCGGACGTCCGAAAATCGAATTGACGGTGAGGGACGACGTGCACCCGATGAAGCGACGGAAGTGTTTGGCGGATGGCAAAGACTCGAAACAGGCACTTGGTGAAAGGACTGTGTTTGGTGAATGTCGAAAAGTCGAATGGAGATGCAGGCGGTGACAACGAGGATTGCCCGAGGTCACCAGGGTGGCGTGCAGTTGACGGAGGGAGGGGGGTATGTGGAAAGAGAGAAAGTACATCTACGTAGCATGGTTAGCTTTGTTAGATGAGAACAAAAGTAACACACGAATTGAGTCGTCGCAGTGCTTTGCACTGCTCCTCCCTCCTCCAACACTGGTACGGGGTGATGTCCATTCACAACGAACATTAGTGAGGACTTCGGTGCGCTCGCCGCGCGGCCAAAATGTCGAAAAAATGAGTCACAAAAACACTGTATTTATGTAAATAAGCACACAACAAGCCGCAGAGTTGTTACGGGTACTCACGGCAACATTGAGGCGTTCCCAGGACCTCCAAATATTAAGTCAGAACTCTCAGGCCCATTGAGACGGAGTGAGTGGGGTGACGAGTGATGAAAACCGGCTGTATCTGTGTGCACATTGGTTAGACACATACAGAACTTGTCATAAAGGCATTAGACTTGCCTGGAACACCGACGTCGTCGCCGCGCCTTGCGCGCCTCCTCCTTCACTCCATCTACTTGAGTCAATTGACCGATGGCAACGAAGGGTAGCTTGATCTTGAAGTGCGCTCGCCGCGCGGCCGAAATATCGGGAAATTGAGCCACAAAAACACTGGAGTTATGTAAAAAATGAGACAACGGCAACGAAAATGTTGAGGTACTCACGGCTAGGCAGAAGCGCTCCCGGGACCTCCGAATATCGAGTCGGAATTGCGAGGGGGGCAGGGAAGGTGTTTGGTGAATGAAATGGAGTATATCTAACATTCACATTGGTTAGTTAGACACAAAGGTGAGTGTAAAAGATAGAACTTGCCTTGGTTGTCGCAGCGCCTTGCGCTGCTCCTCCCGTCTCCGATGCTGACACAGTCCAATGACCAATGTCAACGAATGTTACCTTGAACTTGATGTGCGCTCGCCGCGCGGCCGAAATGTCGGGAAATTCGAGGTCAAAAACACTGGAATTGTGTAAATAACGACACAACCTGAAATATAGCATGTGCGGTGCTTACAGCGAGGTGTAGGCGTTTCCGGGAGGCCCAAATATGTTGTCAGACTCTGCAAGCCCGGTATACATGTGATGAGATGAAGATGATGAACCAACAAGGAATTACTAGACAGCAACGCAGTAGGTTAGAGGAGTGGCAGGCAGAGGTTCGGCATGAAGGGTAAAATGAGGGCAATAAATTTGAACGCTACATCAATTCTTTATATCGAATCAAAGCCAAGGCTGCCAGCAGATGGAATGATACCATACCTTTGTCATCATTATTTTCGCTTCCGTGACTATGCACCCGGATAATACACTAGAACCATCATTGAATTACGCCCGGCTCTGGACAAAAGTACGACTATGTAGTTCAAAAATCTACCAGTCTTTTATTATTCTCACGTAGTTGTTGAATGCACTCCCACTTTCTCAAGGTCCAAAGGCATCTGTAAGTGAATAAAATTCTAAGCAAACGGTAAAGTCTCAAGAGAATCGTACCATGCAGGGAAACTAGTAGGCCCGGTTTCAACTAGTGTACTTCCAATTTATGCGAGCCGCCCCTTGTCCACACAGCCGGGTGTGTGGCGCATGACAGGACTTTTTCGGTATGCGACGTTGAAATTATTGTGCTTCATTATTTCCCCCCCTTCGTTGACGTCCTCGATTCACAGTAGGCCGTGTTTTCGCTAACTTTCACAAAGACTCTGACCGTGGTGTATACAAAGGTCAGCAAATCCATACTGATCAGCATTCAAGTCACTCACCATATATCACCGCTCAGACAACAACGCCATGTGTACGACGGCGAGTTACCTTATTACATCTGGCTACCTTGCTAATGCTCTGTACCGAGCATCCACCGGGCTGCAGACAAGCACCTACGGAATGTCCGGTGAGTCATCACACATTCAACAACAGTCCTATTCAACTTACTTGATATGCAGGCGCTGCCCACGACCACCAATCCCCTGCTCTGGCCTTGGTTCTCTACTAACATTCTGTACGAGTCGTTCTCCAGTCGATCAAGTAACACATAAGAAAGGCACGGTGAGTCACGTACATTCAGCATTGAGTTTTGGCTACTGACTCGGTGTTCGGGTCGCTCGCCATGGAGTGCCGCCAACGCTGCTCACCATTCCTCTCCTTTCATTCTCAACACCCCGTCTGGCAGTTCTACGCGTCTACTCCACTCTGGGTCGCACAAATACACTCAGGAAAGATCTGGTGAGGAGTACAACTACTTGACACCGAGTGTACAGCCAATTACCTGTCACTGGACTCACTTGGTATGCAGTGCCCCTCACAATGGTCAACATCTCGGACACATGGACTGGCACGAAAAAGCGCCGTGTACAGCGAGCGAGTCGAGGATCATAAGGCGGAGGTGGTGAGTTGCGGAGGGTGCGGTCTAGCGGGTGACGGGAGTTGGGTCGCTTGTGGTGGTGTGCGTTGGGTTGAATGGAATGACAATGTAAAGGGTGGTTGATCTCGCGGCTGTTCACGGCAAGTTAGTCAAGCTTGGCAGATAAAGCATGGTACGCACCTTGAGTATAGCTATACTACGTCGTACTTGACAATATAATGTTGACATTGGAGCATAGTTGTGATTCAGAGAGAGGCAGTATTTGTTCTAGTACAACACCACAACGTAAGACGGCATTGCCACATCTAGTTGTATTCAAAGGTCCACACAAAGACGTTGAAACCTCTTGCAGCAATCAACTCTCCCATTCATTGCTCTGTCGTCCCGGCATCATCAGAAAAGATTCTGACTCGATATTTCGACTTCCGGAGAACATGTTCACCTGCGGTAAGTTATTTGAACATTGTGAACCGCATTTCGGGAATGCTTACACTGTTCTATGTGTTTTGCAACTCGAATTTTCCAATATTTCGGCCGCGCGGCGAGCGCAATTCACTTTTAAGCTAATTCTCGTTGTCGATTGGCCTCGAACTCTGTTGGCATCGGAGAAGGGAGTCGCAGCGCAACGCGCTGCGACGACGGAGTGGTCGAGATCATGTATGATTTTATACATAAGAACCTCTTGTTTGTAACTCACAGTGAAACCGAGATCACTATCGTAACTACACCTCCTTAATGCCCCACAGTATATTACCTTTTGATTGGTACTCTCTATTTCAGAACGGTCCTATTGGTGTCCCTCGCTCTTAACACATCATACCCAATTTCGATTCGATTTCTGGACTTCCGGGTGAGCACCACATGAAGTTGATCAAGGTGGTATTAGCGAAAGGAAGCGACGTACTCGAGATGTGTGCAGATCTACTTATCGTCGATTCAGCCGACTTGATTTTGTCCGCATAGGTGCCAGCTGTATGGGAAAGCAAATGGTTCGTTTATTCGGTATGTTTCCACAACCCGGTATAACGGTTCATGACGAGTTGATGTAAGTGGACAGAGATGCGCGTACCTCAGAATCGAGAGATCTAGGTCATGGAACGCTCAACCGGAAGTGTGGGCTCCAGTATAGGTCGACACTGCTACTTACAGTTTGTTAAGCGTGTATAGTATATACTAATGTGATTATGTACGTTCGAACTGGTGATACTTGGGGGTGACATTTGCGAACGCACCCAGAGATAAGTTGTTGTCAATCCGGGTGGTATGGTTTCACTCGATACTCTCCCCCAACGCCGCCGACTCTTCATTCCCATTAAGTTAATTGACTTGTCTAGATGTGTACTCTATCAGGAACAGTGTACTCGCGTCTAGAGCTTGACAGGGAGGTATTGCGATCGCGATTTACAAACACCGGGGTATCCGAGTAAAAGCCATGAATCAGTACACCAGTAGCTTTGCATGCTTGGACCAACGTACCTTTCAATGAAATACATACATTAAGCTGAATGGAGAACAGGGCTATGCAGAGATTGCGAGAGCTGAAAAGCTTGGCGTTGCGAACTGGAGGAAGAAAGTGATGACGGTGAGATTGAACAGATCCGGAGTGTGGCGCAGCATCTTCATGCGCGTCGTTCAACGAACACTGCAGGAACAGCGCCGATAAAGAGCTCATTCGGTGCATAGAGTGCTCACTAGTAGGTAAATGAGTAACCATTTCCGATTTTCAGGAGAAAGCATAGTGCATGAATCAATCAAGTTGCGTACCAGCACAACCAACCACCCTCTCCTCCACCCCAATTCCTCCATCCCCAGCTCAACTTCCATCTTTTTCTTGGGGCTTGGCATCAGCTGACCAGGGTCTGATGGGCTTCTAGAGCGATCGCCAGCGGTAGAACCAGCGCTGAAAGATGAGCCGATGTCTGGTGAATGACTGTAGTGCATTGGGGCGTATTCCCCTCTCCGTGTCCATTTTGCCTCGAAATTAGCACTTGAAACTCGTATATCGTCCTTCCAGGGTCGAGTGACAGGTGTACGTGCTGGCCTAGAAGCATTTTTGTTTGAATGGGTGAGTGCCGGCGAGTGCGAGGATTGGAGTACGGGGATCTCAGAACAATACTCACATGCGCCGCACTTGTCGTAGCACGAGTCCCGTTCCCTGGGTTTTGTTTGACACCTGTATGTTGACTGTAAGCAAGCCGTTATGTATGCTTTGAATGAGCTGTGGGGGATGATATGATTGGAACGAGATGTGGAAGAGACGAGATGGGTTTGAGATACTTAATGCCATGTAAATAGTTTCAACAAAACCCATTATGTTTTCCTTCGTCCTTTTCGCATTTATTATGAGCTGTATATCAGTCTACATATATATTCATAGCATTACAGAACAAGGCGAGGGCATTGTCGAGCAGCTTGAACGAATCATAGACGTGTTTTGGTATCCCGAACAAGTCCCATCTCGCAATCTCAACAACCTGCAGGGTCTGTTATTTCGCTACTTACTGACTAGTACATTATTTTATAGTCGTACGCTACTTGAATTAAAAGGAAGGGGTACTTACCTTTACTTCTTCATTCCTTCTTTCCCTCTTCATCTCGTCCCATATGTTCTCTCCGCAATTACCTTTCCCCTCGTTAAAGGAAGGGGTACTTACCCTTTACTTCTTCATTCCTGCTTGCCCTCTTCATCTCGTCCCATATGTTCTCTCCGCAATTACCTTTCCCCTCGTTATCGTATTGCCATCCTGACAGTTGTCTCCGGTAAGTGGTTAACTATACATCGTATGACGAACAACGACTTACCTGACGTTGCACAGCATTCGCCATCGCTAGATCCGACTACGAACCACTCACCGGTACGTATCGCATCGTCGTTGTCGCTGTCGCCTCCTGACGAACTCCTTTACAGCCACTGTTAACCGACGCATCAAGCCTGGAGCTTCTCCGAGGTAAGGCATAGTGTGCGTGCCGATCAAAAGAACTCACCCCCTTCTGCTACGTCTTCAGAACGAGTGTAAATCGCCCTGCTCGTGGCGGGCGCCAGTCACGAGTGGTCCCCGCCCACCAAGTCACCTCGAGAAAATACGGTGACCCCGACGTTCCGCAACGTCGTTCAACGCCGGCGACTTCAAGCCAACACGAGCCCTCCTCGACGAATACGGGTTACAGGGGGTGGAGGCGCGCGCGATATCGGTACGTCTTCTTCTGTATGTGACATAGGGATCGAGGTGAACGACGACTTTAGATGATTCGCGACCCGCACATGTCGAAGTGGTCGGGGTAGAGCGAGTCGTTGAGCGGTAGGCACGATGTCGCCGTCGATAGCCTTTGTCGAGCGAAGGCGGCGGAGGGTACGAAGATGTCCGGGTTTGTAAAGGGAGGGAGGCATGAGTGGACTCTGACCTATGTGCCCCTCCTCATCATCCGGCAGTCTTTCACTCGGACTCGGGCCCCCCTCTACCCCGCTGACCACCCCAAACCGGGTCATGGCTGACAACGCCCATGGTCCTCCTTCCGATGGCGACTACGACGGCAGACCAGGTATAGCATCTAACCAGATACGATCGCCACGACCTTGTTCAGCGCCGGCGACCTCGAGCCAACACAACCGACTGCGGGTTACGTGGAGGGATGTACGATCAGGGAGGGTGTTGGTGCGTTGTCTCCTGAATGTGACATTGGGATAGGCCGCTGATTGACGAGTAGAGGGAATCATTGGGCGGCACACATGGTGTCGGACGAAGGCGGCGGTGCATATGATGATGAGGGTTTCGACGAGGGATGACGAATTCGAACTGGGGCCCGCCTCTACCTCTACACAACACGCAGCGAATGGACAGCAGCTCGCCCTGAGCCACGGAACACAACACTTGACGGGCACTGCATCGGCCGCGGCAGCTCTATCAACCCCAGCCCCAAATCCCCTCCTTCCGACGGCGACGACGGCGACGGCAGATGTCGTCTAGCGTGTCCAGAGCGTCCCTCTCAACCCCATCCTTTCCTTCTCCCCTTTCTCCTTGACCAACGAATTCACTTTCCCCCCAGCAACAGCACCAGCACCCGACCACCCTTGAGCCAACATCGGGAACGGGTACGCACTCCCCCCCGCTGTCCCATACCTTGCCGCCCTACAACTATCACCCGGTGCACTTGCCGCACGTGAATATGCCGACAGCTCAGAGGGGACAAGGGCGGCGGTGTTGTGGTTGTGCTCAACGTTTGGGTAGCGGCATCGACATTGAGCCACGGAACACAACAATACAATACGGCGGCAACTAGGAGCCAATACAAGCCCTCCTCGACGACTTCGGGTTACGTGGAGGGTGGAGGAGGGACGGGCGATATCGGTACGTCGTCTTCTGGATGTGACATGGGGATCGAGGTGAACGATGTCTTCAGATGAACCGGGATCCGCGCATGTCGAGCTAGTCGGGGTAGAGCAAGTCGGTGGGCGGTTCACATGATGTCGTCGAAGGCGGCGGAGGGTACGATAATGCGGTGTACGTAGAGGGATGGGTTGAGACTGGCTCGTGCGCCCTTGCTCATCATCCGCCGGCCTTGACGCGACTCGGACTCGACACGCAGGCGCAGACCCCAACGACGGGTCACGACCACCCCGACGACAGCAATAGACAGCACACCTAAAGCAGGGAACACAGCACTCGACGACAACTGCATCGTCCGCGGCAGCGTCACCAACCCCATCCCATCCCCCCTCCTTCCGATGGCCTCTTGCGCCCCATCCCAGATTCGTTCATTTGAGATTCGGTTGGGATTGGGATCGTGTGCGCGCGGACGTGGGAAATCGAGGGACGGGGATGGGTTGTTGAGGAGAGGAGTGCCAGATGCGAGAACCCAACGGTACATTACATAGAGTGGGATTGCTTCCAAGGGATAGGGTGGTTGGGTTGCTTGCATGATAGGGTTCGGACGGAGTTCAGGCTGACAAAAAAGGTGCTTTCGTTGAGGTTGAGGTTTCTTCGTGCAATGAGACGCGGCGCAATAGCGTATGTCTCTCCATGTAGGGTACCAAGGGACGGATAGTGAGGTAGAGAGGCGACGGCGGAGGTAGTAGATGTTATGGGTTTGAGTTTGGGAATGCGTCGGTCGGTAGCATATAGGTTGGGAGGGGCGTGGTGTGAGAAGAGGGGTCGGGAAGGCGAGTATGTCAGGAGGGAAGGGAGGGATAGCATCCATTTGAGTATCCGAGCAAGGCCACGATTGACGCATTGTGCAGAGGTCGCTTTCCCGCCCTGTATGCTATTATAGAAGAGACGCCGTAAAAATAGATTCCTTGATCCAATCGCGAATTAATTCCGTTTGTCTACTGACGTCACCAACACCTAACATTCCCCGCCTTTCCACCAACGTACAACACCAAAAACCTTATCTGCCACACCCCACCTAAAATGAACAAATCCCAAGCCATCCTTCCTCTCCTCCGTCATCACCGCCCCCGCCAACGCACAGCCCTCCACACCTCCCCCCCGGCGCCGAACAACACAAACACAGACGCACGCAAGAAGAAAATCACCCCCGAGACGGGCGAACACACCACCCTGGGCACAGATTCCGCGGAGTACGACCATCTCGACACCGACCCGACGAGCTCGACGCCCCCGTACGAGTTGCCGGAGAAGAGCGGGAAGGAGTTGCGGTTGCGGTATGGGGGGAGGGGGCTGAGGCGAGCGATGGGTTGGAGGCGAGTGGGAGTGTTGGGGAGGATGAGGGGCCGGAGGGGAGGGAGAGTGGGGGGAGGAAGCCGGAGCCGGATAGGCGATAGTGGGCGATGGGAGATGAAAGGAAGTGTTGTACACAGATCGACATATACTTGGTACTTTGTCCAGTAATACTGTAGCCTCCAAGGTGCTGCGTTTTTTATAGAGGTCCATGTCCAGTGATCCTATCCCTGTCAATCTCCTTAAAGCTGTCCAAAGCTGACCCCTGTCCATCGTCACCTATCGCCACAACACCCCCGTCCGCCCTATGCTCCTTCTTATCCCTTCCCTTCCCCTTTTCCCGTTACCCAACCCCTCCGCACTCGTTCGTTCCCGCCAACCGAACCTCGTCCACCTAGCCCGACCCCGACCCAAAATCCCAATAGCCATCCCCATGCCCATGCCTATGCGTTCCAAGAACTTCTTTTGAGGGAGCTTTCTTTGGTGGTGATCGTGTACGCGTTTCGAGGTCGGCGCGCTGATGACGGCCGGAGCTGGGACGGGGCTGGCGCTGACCCTGCTGCGATCAGGAGACCGTTCTTTTGATAACGCGTACTCGGCAGTGATGAAGCTGTACACCAGAACCGGGCTATGTGGACACCAATGCTATCACAAAGAATACACCCGCCTAACCCGCCTGCGCGACGACCGTCCACCGTCAACCGTCAACCGTGGTCATTCGGTTGTCCGTCCGTATTAGAAGACGCACATCACGCACGTCTTCGCTTCGTTGTCTGCCCCCAATTTCATTTCATTCCCTGAGATCTTTCTTCACGCGGAATGGAATCGAACTGCCTGGGAGACGGTTTTGGCACTACCGCTGCCACGATCAAGAGACCATTGACTCGATAACGTACATGAAAGCGATAGGGTTGTGCTCGAGTGATTCGGCTCTACGCCAGAATCGGGCGCTGGACACCAACAACGCTATCACAAAGAATACACCCGCCTCTGCGATGACCGTCAACCCAACCGTGGTGCCGATGCGGTTGTCCGTATTAGACGCCGCACATTACCATCACGTCTTCGTCGTCTGCCCTAGGAAAAGGATACTTATAGAGACGAGTCAAAAGAAAGTAGGGCGTAGCGGCGACGAGGGTAGAGAATGGGAGGTGGGAGACAAAGACATGCCAAGGATCCCGCCACTCGCCATCTACGATACTACTCGCATCTACCATACCACTCGTATCTACCATCTACAAGGAGATCAGAATGAGGAAGGCGGTTCCAACTGTTCTGCAATGAATGATCCATGGATCCATGATGGCATTTGCAGCCGCGTCGCAGTGTAGGTAGAGAAGGTTTAGAAGGTTTATTTCAAGTCTTGGAGGCCTTCACGCGGGCGAACTGCATTTGGGTATCAAGCATACCTTCAAGCGTCCACATCATCACCAGCTGACCGGAAATGAATTGAACACTGAGTGAGTCCTAGATTTATTCTCGATTCGATTCGATTCGATTACATGGCCAGCTCGACGTTCCTCGTATCACTTACCTTGGTCTCCTACCCCCACCACTGCCTTGCTACTGCCGTCCACACCCACATCCACACACCAAACAAGCGCTCACGAACGCCGCTACCGAGCACTTGCTACCATTACCATCACCATTTCCCGGATGCGATCCAATGGATGGCCAACGGAGGTCATCGTGGCCTACAGGATACAGGTACAGGATACATGATACAGGATGCGGGACTGTTGTGGACGTGTCTAGAGAGCGACGAGCGACGAGGGGCGATGGGGTGGATGGGGTGGATGGGGTGGATGCGAAGGATGGCCAATGGGTGACGCTGAGAGCCGATACGGCTACGAGCTCACGAGGGGCCGGGGCTGGATGCGCTGGAGGCGCCGAACGGACAATGGCAATGTATGACTCTGAGAGCCGATACAGTGGACTACGCGCTCCCTCTGGACCGGATGCGACGCATGGACAACGCATGGTCATTGTGGCCTACAGGTACAGGATACAGGATACATGATACAATACAGGATGCGGGACTGCTTGGACGTGTCTAGAGAGCGACGAGGGGCGACGGGCTGGGATGGGGATGGGGTGGATGGGGTGGATGGGGTGGATGCGAAGGATGGCCGACGGGTGACTCTGAGAGGAGAGCCGATACGGCTACGAGCTCACGGGGGGCTGGGGCTGGATGCGCCGAACGGACAATGCATGACTCTGAGAGCCGATACGTTGGACTACGCGCTCCCTCTGGACCGGATGCGACGCATGGACAACGGACAACGGAGTTCATTGTGGCCTACAAGTACAGGATACAGGATACAGGATACGGGACTGCTATGCACGTTTCTAACTTACAGTGGGCGCAGGGATGACGCCTCAACGACACCCACGTACTTCGAGTTGGATGCTTCGTACTCACCGATGAACCTCACAACGGCGGAACGGCGCGAGCAAGGGAAGCACGACGGCAAGAACGTTGCCGCGCTCTCCTCCAAGCTGAGCCCTCCGCCTCCTCGTGCCCACGAAGCGAACCCCGCCTCATGTGAACCTGCTATCACTCATATGATTCATGCATGCAAGGGGCAAGCCCGACTAGGCCAGTTACGGTACTCATGCAGGCACATTCTCTTATTTCGAGGTGTAAATCTGTTCTTTCAGGCACAATAATTTAATTTTACGGTGAAAAATGGATGTAGTCTAACTACTTAAGGGTTAGACTGGTGAAATTTAGACAAGTTGAAAACGCTCATCCCTCTCATTTTAATGTAGGATCAAAGTCTCTCCCACCCCGAAGGGCAGGGAAACGGATGACGGGGTTTGGGTATCCCCGTCATCAAATGGTTAGTATTGGGGTTTGAGGAGAGACGGCATCCATCTTACCATGGACATCCAAGAAACAGAGGCGGCTGCTTGCACTATTTGTCAGCAAGGTGCATCGGCATTGAATGGTCAAACGGGCGCTTACCGTAGTCACATGGCGTGTCGCAGCTCGGAATCATGGTGCGGCTGTGTTGAGGAGCCAGTTGCGTGTCTGGACAGTGAAAACAAGGGGTACGCACACCGACATACATCGTTTGACCTCCAACACATCCAAGTAGACAAGGGAGGCTATCGAAGACTTGAATTTGATGAAACGAGGGTGGTGTTTGCCGGATACCGAAAACTCGAAACAAGGGTCACCACTTCATGGAGCAAGGGAGGGAGTTTGCTGGAAGCCGCAAAATCGAGTTGGAATGCACCGGTTATGACGACGGTCAACAAAGGATTGACAAGGTACCAATGGAGGGAGGGATGTCCGAAAATCGAACTGGGGCCAAGGGTTAACAGGACGACGAGCTTTCGTTGAAGGGGATGCCGAAAACACGAATTGGAACGCATGGGCTGCACTCAGAGATGTGCACCCAATGGATGGAAGGAAGGTCGAAATGAGATGCAGGGGCAAGGCTTACAGCACTGGATGAAGGGAGGGAGGTGTTTGGCGGACGTCCGAAAATCGAATTGACGGTGAGGGACGACGTGCACCCGATGGAACGACGGAGGTGTTTGGCGGATGGAAAAGACTCGAAACAGGATGCATAGGGCACTTGGTGAAGGGACAGTGTTTGGTGGATGTCGAAAGGTCGAGTTGAGATGCAGGCGGTGACAACGAGGATTGCCCGAGGTCACCAGGGTGGCGTGCAGTTGAGTTGACGGAGGGAGGGGGGTATGTGGAAAGAGATAAAGTACATCTACGTAGCATGGTTAGCTGTGTGAGCTGAGATCAAAGGGGGATAACACACAAATTGAGTCGTCGCAGTGCTTTGCACTGCTCCTCCCTCCTCCAACACTGGTACGGGGTGATGTCCATTCACAACGAACATTAGTGAGGACTTCGGTGCGCTCGCCGCGCGGCCGAAATGTCGAAAAAATGAGTCACAAAAACACTGTATTTATGTAAATAAGCACACAACAGCCCCAGAGTTGTTACGGGTACTCACGGCAACGTTGAGGCGTTCCCCGGACCTCCAAATATTAAGTCAGAACTCTCAGGCCCATTGAGACGGAGTGAGTGGGGTGACGAGTGGTGAAAACCGGCTGTATCTGTGTGCACATTGGTTAGACACATACAGAACTTGTCATAAAGGCATTAGACTTGCCTGGAACACCGACGTCGTCGCCGCGCCTTGCGCGCCTCCTCCTTCACTCCATCTACTTGAGTCAATTGACCAATGTCAACGAAGGATAGCTTGATCTTGAACTGCGCTCGCCGCGCGGCCGAAATATCGGGAAATTGAGCCACAAAAACACTGGAGTTATGTAAAAAAAAAATGATACAACGGCAACGAAAACATTGAGGTACTCACGGCTACGCAAAAGCGCTCCCGGGACCTCCGAATATCGAGTCGGAATTGCGAGGGGGGCAGGGAAGGTGTTTGGTGAATGAGATGGAGTATATCTAATGTTCACATTGGTTAGAAACATACAGAACTTGTCACAAAAGCGGTGGACTTGCCTGGAACACCGACGTCGTCGCCGCGCCTTGCGCGCCTCCTCCTTCACTCCATCTACTTGAGTCAATTGACCGATGTCAACGAAGGATAGCTTGATCTTGAAGTGCGCTCGCCGCGCGGCCGAAATGTCGGGAAATTGGAGTACGAAAACACTGGAGTTATGTAAACAATGACACAACGGCAATGAAAATGTTGAGGTACTCACGGCGAGGTGAAAGCGTTCCCCGGACATCCAAATCTCAAGTCGGATTTGCGAGGGGAGGAGGGGAGGTGTTTGGTGAATGAAATGGAGTATATCTAACATTCACATTGGTTAGTTAGACACAAAGGTGAGTGTAAAAGATAGAACTTGCCTTGGTTGTCGCAGCGCCTTGCGCTGCTCCTCCCGTCTCCGATGCTGACACAGTCCAATGACCAATGTCAATGTTACCTTGAACTTGATGTGCGCTCGCCGCGCGGCCGAAATGTCGGGAAATTCGAGGTCAAAAACACTGGAATTGTGTAAATAACGACGCAACCTGAACAATAGAATGTGTGGTGCTTACAGCGAGGTGTAGGCGTTTCCGGGAGGCCCGAATATGTTGTCAGACTCTGCGAGCCCGGATGAGATGAAGATGATGAATCAACAAGGAATTACAAGATAGCAACGCAGTAGGTTAGAGGAGTGGCAGGCAGAGGTTCGGCATGAAGGGTAAAATGAGGGCAATAAATTTGAACGCTACGTGCAATTCTTTATATCGAATCAAAGCCAAGGCTGCCAGCGTGTAATGATACCATACCTTTGTCATCATTATTTTCGCTTCCGTGACTATGCACCCGGATAATACACTAGAACCATCATTCAATTACGCCCGGCTCTGGACAAAAGTACGACTATGTAGTTCAAAAATCTACCAGTCTTTTGTTCCGTAGTATTATTCTCACATAGTTGTTGAATGCACTCCCACTTTCTCAAGGTCCAAAGGCATCTGTAAGTGAATAAAATTCTAAGCAAACGGTAAAGTCTCAAGAGAATCGTACCATGCAGGGAGACTAGTAGGCCTGGTTTCAACTAGTGTACTTCCAATTTACGCGAGCCGCCCCTTGTCCGCACAGCCGGGTGTGTGGCGCATGTCAGAACTTTTTGGTATCCAACGTTGAAATTATTTTGCTCCCTTATTTCCCCCCCTTCGTTGACGTCCTTGGTGCACAGTAGGTCGTGGTTTTTTTCTCTTCACAAAGACTCTGACCGCGGTGTATTCCAGAACAAAGGTCAGCAAATTGACACTGATCAGCATTCAAGTCACACCATGCATTGCCGCTCAGACAACGACTCCAAGCGAGCATCCACCGGGCTGCAGACGAGCACCTACAAAATGTCCGGTGAGTCATTACACATTCAACCCCGAGTTTTGATGTCGTGTTTGACTTACTTGATATAGAGGCGCCCACCACAACCACGCCCCACACCAACATTCCGCACGCGTGAAGGCTCCTTGTGTCTCAGAAAAACATCTAAGAAAGTCCGGTGAGATGGACGTTGTGTTCGGCTCACTCTGCTGCCCACGGAGAACACCAATCCCCTGCTCTGGATCATTCTCTGCTAACAATTTGCACAAGTTGTTCTCCAATCGGTCAAGTAACACATAAGAAAGGCACGGTGAGTCACGTACGTTCAACCTCGAGTTTTGGATACTGACGTGGCGTTCGACTTGCTCGCCACGGAGTGCCGCCAAAGCCACTCACCAATCCCCTCCTTTCATCCTCGACCCCCCGTCTGGCGGTTCTACGTGTTGATTCCACTCTGAGTAAAGGTGAGGAGTACACCACTTGGCATCGAGTGTACAGCCAATTACCTTTCACTGGACTCACTTGGTAGGCAGTGCCCCTCACAATGCTCAACATCTCGGACACATGGACCGGCTTGCCAAAGCGCTGTATACGGAGGGCTAGTCGATTATCACAAGGCGAAGGTGGTGGGTTGTGGAGGGTGCGGTCCAGCCGGGAGACAGGTGTTGGGTTGCTTGTTGGTGTGCGTTAGGTATGTGTTGAATGAGTCGAACTTGGCAGATAAAGCATGGTACGCACCTTAAGTATACCTGTAACACTTCGTACTTGACAATATAATGTTCGCATTGGAGCAAAGTCATGATTCAGTGAGACAGAGGCAATATCCACGACGTAAGAAGGCCTTGTCACATCTAGTTGTATTCATAGGTCCACACAAAGACGTTGAAACCTCTTGCGGCAATCAACTCTCCCATTCACTGCTCTGTCGCCTCGGCGTCATCAGAGAGGATTCTGACTCGATATTTCGACTTCCGGAGAACATGTTCACCTGCGGTAAGTTATTTGAACATTGTGAACCGCATTTTGGGAATGCTTACATTGTTCTATGTGTTTTGCAACTCGAATTTTCCGATATTTCGGCCGCGCGGCGAGCGCAATTCACGTTCAAGCTGATTCTCGTTGTCAATTGGCATCGAACTCTGTTGACATCGGAGAAGGGAGTCGCAGCGCATTGCGCTGCGACGACGGAGTTGTACAAATCATGTACGATTTTATCTCTTGTTTGTATCTCACAGTGAAACCGAGATCATTACCGCAACTTAATGCCCCACAACCACGTCTTCACCTTTTGATTGGTACTGTCTATCTCAGAACGGTCCTATTGGTGTCCATCGTTCTTGACACATCGTACCGCATTTTGATTCAATTTCTGGACTTCCGGTGAGCACCACATGAAGTTGTTCAAGGTGGTATTAGCGAAAGGAAGCGGAGTAAAGGACAGTCAACACACCTGGGTCTTCCTCGATTGTCTCTCCCTCGTACAATCAGCTCACCGTCTCAGCAGTGACGTATCTGGAACGTTTTGAGGCGATCTGAACGGTGTATTCACCTCAGCAGGTACGGAACATACTAGGGGGTATGTCTAGACCCACTTATCGTCGATTCAACACAACTATCTGGGGAATAAGGTCAGCACAAGCGATTTGTGGACGTCATGCTCGATAGATCGGGGTACTTGAAGGGGTGTACCTCATCGAGATACAACAACCGACTGGAGGCGCTATGCGCATAACACAACAGGTCAATGTCTGTACAACATTCAATGCTCATTATCGCTCGTTAAGTATGTAGAGTATTTACTGGTATGAAGATGTACATTTAGACTGGTATCATCAAACTCGCGAACGACTCGACGATAAGTCATTGTCAACCTAGGTGGTATGTTGCACTGAAATCTCTCCCCCAACGCCATGTCTACATTCCACCGAGATAATTAGCGCTACTCTACTCGGGTCTCTACACATACTCTAGAGCCTGTCAGGGAGGCATCACGATTGCGATTCGCAAACACCGGGGTGTCCGTGAATAGCCATGATTAAATACACAAGTAGCTTTGCGCGCACATTCAAACGTACCTTTCGAAATAATATATCCTTTGGGCTGTATGGAGCACAGGAGCATGCAGGGACTGCGAGCTGAAAAGCTTGGCGTAGCGAACAGGAGGAAGGAAATGTTGACAGTAAGTGTGGCCAGATCCGGAGTGTGGCGCAGCATGTTCATGCGCGTCGTTCAGTGAACACTGCAGAAATAACGCCAATGGAGCACTCATTCGGTGCATGGATGGGCTTCCAGTAGGTATGTGAGAGATAATTTGCGATTATCAAAAGCAAGCAACGGACAGGAAGCAATCAAGTTGCGTACCAGCACAACCAACCACCCTCTCCTCCACCCCAATTCCTCCATCCCCAGCTCAACTTCCATCTTTTTTTTGGGGCTTGGCATCAGCTGACCAGGGTCTGATGGGCTTCTAGAGCGATTGCCAGCGGTAGAACCAGCGCTGAAAGATGAGCCGACGTCTGGTGAATGACTGTAGTGCATTGGGGCGTATTCCCCTCTCCGTGTCCATTTCGTATCGAAATTAGCACTTGAAACTCGTATATCGTCCATTCAGGGTCGAGTGACAGGTGTACGTGGTGACCTAGAAGCAATTTTGTTTGAATGGGTGAGTGCTGGCGAGTGCGAGCTGAATTGGAGTACGGAGATCGCAGAACAACACCCACATGCGCCGCACTTGTCGTAGCACGAGTCCCGTTCCCTGGGTTTTGTTTGACACCTGTATGTTGACTGTAAGCAAGCCGTTATGTATGCTTTGAATGAGCTGTGGGGGATGATATGATTGGAACGAGATGTGGAAGAGACGAGATGGGTTTGAGATACTTAATGCCATGTAAATAGTTTCAACAAAACCCATTATGTTTTCCTTCGTCCTTTTCGCATTTATTATGAGCTGTATATCAGTCTACATATATATTCATAGCATTACAGAACAAGGCGAGGGCATTGTCGAGCAGCTTGAACGAATCACAGACGTGTTTTGGTATCCCGAACAAGTCCCATCTCGCAATCTCAACAACCTGCAGGGTCTGGTATTTCGCTACTTACTGACTAGTACATTATTTTATAGTCGTACGCTACTTGAATTAAAAGGAAGGGGTACTTACCTTTACTTCTTCATTCCTTCTTTCCCTCTTCATCTCGTCCCATATGTTCTCTCCGCAATTACCTTTCCCCTCGTTAAAGGAAGGGGTACTTACCGTTTACTTCTTCATTCCTGCTTGCCCTCTTCATCTCGTCCCATATGTTCTCTCCGCAATTACCTTTCCCCTCGTTATCGTATTGCCATCCTGACAGTTGTCTCCGGTAAGTGGTTAACTATACATCGTATGACGAACAACGACTTACCTGACGTTGCACAGCATTCGCCATCGCTAGATCCGACTACGAACCACTCACCGGTACGTATCGCATCGTCGTTGTCGCTGTCGCCTCCTGACGAACTCCTTTACAGTCATTGTTAGCCGACGCATCAAGCCTGGAGCTTCTCCGAGGTAAGGCATAGTGTGCGTGCCGATGATTTAATAAACTCACTCACTTCCTCCACGTCTTCAGAACGAGTGTGAATCAATCCACTCGTAGCCGGCGCCAGTCACGAGTGGTCCCCGCCCACCAAGTCACCTCGAGAAAATACGGTGACCCCGACGTTCCGCGACGTCGTTCAACGCCGGCGACTTCAAGCCAACACGAGCCCTCCTCGACGAATACGGGTTACAGGGGGTGGAGGCGCGCGCGATATCGGTACGTCTTCTTCTGTATGTGACATAGGGATCGAGGTGAACGACGACTTTAGATGATTCGCGACCCGCACATGTCGAAGTGGTCGGGGTAGAGCGAGTCGTTGAGCGGTAGGCACGATGTCGCCGTCGACAGCCTTTGTCGGGCAAAGGCGGCGGAGGGTACGAAGATGCCGGGTTTGTAAAGGGAGGGAGGCATGATTGGACTCTGACCTATGTGCCCCTCCTCATCATCCGGCGGTCTTTCACTCGGACTCGGGCCCCCCTCTACCCCGCTGACCACCCCAAACCGGGTCATGGCTGACAACGCCCATGATCCTCCTTCCGATGGCGACTACGACGGCAGACCAGGTATAGCATCTAACCAGATACGATCGCCACGACCTTGTTCAGCGCCGGCGACTTCGAGCCAACACGACGACTGCGGGTTACGTGGAGGGATGTACGATCAGGGAGGGTGTTGGTGCGTTGTCTCCTGAATGTGACATTGGGATAGGCCGCTGATTGACGAGTAGAGGGAATCATTGGGCGGCACACATGGTGTCGGACGAAGGCGGCGGTGCATATGATGATGAGGGTTTCGACGAGGGATGGGTGGACGC
Source organism: Crassisporium funariophilum (assembly GCA_014925845.1). NCBI lineage: Eukaryota > Fungi > Basidiomycota > Agaricomycetes > Agaricales > Crassisporiaceae > Crassisporium > Crassisporium funariophilum. The sequence continues at coordinate 500,620 of JACGCL010000013.1, forward strand.
TCGAATTCGAACTGGGGCCCCGCCTCTACCTCTACACAACACGCAGCGAATGGACAGCAGCTCGCCCTGAGCCACGGAACACAACACTTGACGGGCACTGCATCGGCCGCGGCAGCTCTATCAACCCCAGCCCCAAATCCCCTCCTTCCGACGGCGACGACGGCGACGGCAGATGTCGTCTAGCGTGTCCAGAGCGTCCCTCTCAACCCCATCCTTTCCTTCTCCCCTTTCTCCTTGACCAACGAATTCACTTTCCCCCCAGCAACAGCACCAGCACCCGACCACCCTTGAGCCAACATCGGGAACGGGTACGCACTCCCCCCCGCTGTCCCATACCTTGCCGCCCTACAACTATCACCCGGTGCACTTGCCGCACGTGAATATGCCGACAGCTCAGAGGGGGCAAGGGCGGCGGTGTTGTGGTTGTGCTCAACGTTTGGGTAGCGGCATCGACATTGAGCCACGGAACACAACAATACGGCGGCAACTAGGAGCCAATACAAGCCCTCCTCGACGACTTCGGGTTACGTGGAGGGTGGAGGAGGGACGGGCAATATTGGTACGTCGTCTTCTGGATGTGACATGGGGATCGAGGTGAACGATATCTTCAGATGAACCGGGATCCGCGCATGTCGAGCTAGTCGGGGTAGAGCAAGTCGGTGGGCGGTTCACATGATGTCGTCGAAGGCGGCGGAGGGTACGATAATGCGGTGTACGTAGAGGGATGGGTTGAGACTGGCTCGTGCGCCCTTGCTCATCATCCGCCGGCCTTGACGCGACTCGGACTCAACACGCAGCCGCAGACGCCAACGACGGGTCACGACCACCCCAACGACAGCAATGGACAGCACCCCTAAAGTAGGGAACACAACACTCGACGACAACTGCATCGTCCGCGGCAGCGTCACCAACCCCATCCCATCCCCCCTCCTTCCGATGGCCTCTTGCGCCCCATCCCAGATTCGTTCATTTGAGATTCGGTTGGGATTGGGATCGTGTGCGCGCGGACGTGGGAAATCGAGGGACGGGGATGGGTTGTTGAGGAGAGGAGTACAAGATGCTGTGAAATCAACGGTACATTACTTAGAGTGGGATTGGTTGGATAGAGTGGTTGGGTTGCATGCATGATAGGGTCCGGACGGAGTTCAGGCTGACAAAAAGGTGCTTTGGTTGAGGTTGAGGGTTCTTCGTGCAATGAGACGCGGCCGCAATAGCATATGTCTCTCCATGCATGTAGAGTACCAAGGGACGGATAGTGAGGTAGAAGACAAATGCATTGTGATTCGCGACGACGGCGAAGGCAATACATTACATGGGTTTGAGTTTGGTAGATGCGTCGGTCGGTAGCATATAGGTTAGGAGGGGCGGGGGATGAGAAGAGGGGTCGGGAAGGCGAGTATGTCAGGAGGGGAGGGAGGGATAGCATCCATTCGAGTATCCGAGGAAGGCCACGATTGACGCATTGTGCAGAGGTCGAGAAGCTGTATGCTATTATGGGAGAGACGCTACTAAAAATAAACTCCCGATCCGATCATGAATTAATTCCGTCCGTCTACTGACGTCACCAACACCTATTTCCCCGCCTTTACACCCAACGTACGACACCCAAACCTTGTCTGCCACACCCACCTCAAAATGAACATCCTACCCCTCCTCCGTCATCACCGCCCGCGCCAATTCACATCATTCCACACCTCCCCACCCGCACCGGCGTCTCACAACAACAACACCGACGCGCGCAAGAAGAAAATCACCCCCGAGACGGGAGGTCACACCACCCTGGGCACGGACTCTGCGGAGTACGACCATCTCGACACCGACCCTTCGAGCTCGACGCCCCCCTATGAGTTGCCGGAGAAGAGCGGGAAGGAGTTGCGGTTGCGGTATGGGGGGAGGGGGGCTGAGGCGAGCGATGGGTTGGAGGCGAGTGGGAGTGTTGGGGAGGATGAGGGGCCGGAGGGGAGGGAGAGTGGGGGGAGGAAGGCTGAGCCGGATAGGCGTTGATGGCGATGGGAAGGATGGGAGATGAAAGGAAGTGTTGACATATACTTGGTACTTTGTCCAGTAATACTGTAGCCTCCAAGGTGCTGCGTTTTATATAGAGGTCCATGTCCAGTGATTCTATCCCTGTCAATCTCCTTAAAGCTGTCCAAAGCTGACCCCTGTCCATCGTCACCATCGCCTGATACCGGCCTCACCGTCCGCCCTATGCTCCTTCTTATCCCTTCCCTTCCCCTTTTCCCGTTACCCAACCCCTCCGCACTCGTTCGTTCCCGCCAACCGAACCTCGTCCACCTAGCCCGACCCCGACCCAAAATCCCAATAGCCATGCCCATGCCCATGCCTATGCGTTCCAAGAACTTCTTTGGAGGGAGCTTTCTTTGGTGGTGATCGTGTACGCGTCTCGAGGTCGGCGCGCTGATGACGGGCGGAGCTGGGACGGGGCTGGCGCTGGCGCTGCTACGAGAGAAAGAGACCGTTCTTTTCATAACGTGCGAAGGCGATAGGGTCGTGCTCGAGTGATTCGGCTCTACGCCAGAATCGGGCGCTGGACACCAACAACGCTATCACAAAGAATACACCCGCCTCTGCGATGACCGTCAACCCAACCGTGGTGCCGATGCGGTTGTCCGTATTAGACGCCGCACATTACCATTACCATCACGTCTTCGTTGTCTGCCCTAGGAAAAGGATACAGTGACGAGTCAAAAGAAAGTAGGGCGTAGCGGCGACGAGGGTAGAGAATGGGAGGTGGGAGACAACGACATGCCAGGATCCTAGCACTCGCCATCTACGATACTACTCGCATCTACCATACCACTCGTATCTGCCATCTACAAGGAGATCAGAATGAGGAAGGCGGTTCCAACTGTTCTGCAATGAATGATCCATGATCCATGATCGCATTTGCAGCCGCGTCGCGGACTCTTGGTAAAGAAGGTTGATTTCAAGTCTTACACGCGGAATCGAACTGCTTTCGGGTAGCGGACACATCCCTTCAAGCGAAGCGTCCCAGTCATCACTCACCAACCAAGTGACCGGGAAATCATTGAAGATTCATCGAGTGAGTCCTAGACTTACTCTTCGATTCGATTCGATGACATGCCCAGCTCGACCTGCGTTATATTACTTACCTCGGTCTGCTGCACTACTGCCCCACTACTGCCCCACTACTGCCCCCAACATCCACATTCACCACCAATATAGCCATTCCATTCAGTACACGTATCGTATCGCTCACGAACGCCGCTACCGAGCACTTGCTACCATCACCATTACCATTTCCCGGATGCGATAAAATGGAAGGACAACGGAGGTCATCGTGGCCTACAGGCACAGGTACAGGATACAGGATACAATACAGGACTGCTTGGACGTGTCTAGAGAGCGACGAGGGGCTGGATGGGGTGGATGGAGTGGATGGGATGGATGGGGTGGATGCGAAGGATGGCCAAAGGGTGACTCTGAGAGCCGATACCGAGGACTACGAGCTCACGAGGAGCTGGGGCTGGATGCGCCGAACGGACAATGCATGACTCTGAGAGCCGATACGTTGGACTACGCGCTCCCTCTGGACCGGATGCGACGCATGGACAACGGACAACGGAGTTCATTGTGGCCTACAAGTACAGGATACAGGATACAGGATACGGGACTGCTATGCACGTTTCTAACTTACAGTGGGCGCAGGGATGACGCCTCAACGACACCCACGTACTTCGAGTTGGATGCTTCGTACTCACCGATGAACCTCACAACGGCGGAACGGCGCGAGCAAGGGAAGCACGACGGCAAGAACGTTGCCGCGCTCTCCTCCAAGCTGAGCCCTCCGCCTCCTCGTGCCCACGAAGCGAACCCCGCCTCATGTGAACCTGCTATCACTCATATGATTCATGCATGCAAGGGGCAAGCCCGACTAGGCCAGTTACGGTACTCATGCAGGCACATTCTCTTATTTCGAGGTGTAAATCTGTTCTTTCAGGCACAATAATTTAATTTTACGGTGAAAAATGGATGTAGTCTAACTACTTAAGGGTTAGACTGGTGAAATTTAGACAAGTTGAAAACGCTCATCCCTCTCATTTTAATGTAGGATCAAAGTCTCTCCCACCCCGAAGGGCAGGGAAACGGATGACGGGGTTTGGGTATCCCCGTCATCAAATGGTTAGTATTGGGGTTTGAGGAGAGACGGCATCCATCTTACCATGGACATCCAAGAAACAGAGGCGGCTGCTTGCACTATTTGTCAGCAAGGTGCATCGGCATTGAATGGTCAAACGGGCGCTTACCGTAGTCACATGGCGTGTCGCAGCTCGGAATCATGGTGCTGTGTTGAGGAGTCAGTTGCTTGTCTGGACAATGAAAACAAACTGACATACATTTCGAACACATCCGAATTCGGGATTAGACACAATCAAAAACTTGAATTTGAGTGCAACGGCTACATCGAGGGTCATTGACGGCCAACGCAGTTGATAAAGCGAGGGTGGTGTTTGCCGGATGCCGAAAACTCGAATTAGAATGCACGGTCACCACTTCATGGAGCAAGGGAGGGAGTTTGCTGGAAGCCGCAAAATCGAGTTGGGATGCACCCGTTATGACGACGGTCAACGAAGGATTGACAAGGTACCAATGGAGGGAGGGATGTCCGAAAATCGAACTGGGGCCAAGGGTTAACAGGACGACGAGCTTTCGTTGAAGGGGATGCCGAAAACACGAATTGGAACGCATGGGCTGCACTCAGAGATGTGCACCCAATGGATGGAAGGAAGGTCGAAATGAGATGCAGGGGCAAGGCTTACAGCACTGGATGAAGGGAGGGAGGTGTTTGGCGGACGTCCGAAAATCGAATTGACGGTGAGGGACGACGTGCACCCGATGGAACGACGGAGGTGTTTGGCGGATGGAAAAGACTCGAAACAGGATGCATAGGGCACTTGGTGAAGGGACAGTGTTTGGTGGATGTCGAAAGGTCGAGTTGAGATGCAGGCGGTGACAACGAGGATTGCCCGAGGTCACCAGGGTGGCGTGCAGTTGACGGAGGGAGGGGGGTATGTGGAAAGAGAGAAAGTACATCTACGTAGCATGGTTAGCTGTGTGAGCTGAGAACAAAGGGGGATAACACACAAATTGAGTCGTCGCAGTGCTTTGCACTGCTCCTCCCTCCTCCAACACTGGTACGGGGTGATGTCCATTCACAACGAACATTAGTGAGGACTTCGGTGCGCTCGCCGCGCGGCCGAAATGTCGAAAAAATGAGTCACAAAAACACTGTATTTATGTAAATAAGCACACAACAAGCCGCAGAGTTGTTACGGGTACTCACGGCAACATTGAGGCGTTCCCAGGACCTCCAAATATTAAGTCAGAACTCTCAGGCCCATTGAGACGGAGTGAGTGGGGTGACAAGTGATGAAAACCGGCTGTATCTGTGTGCACTTTGGTTAGACACATACAGAACTTGTCATAAAGGCATTATACTTGCCTGGAACACCGACGTCGTCGCCGCGCTTTGCGCGCCTCCTCCTTCACTCCATCTACTTGAGTCAATTGACCGATGTCAACGAAGGGTAGCTTGATCTTGAAGTGCGCTCGCCGCGCGGCCGAAATGTCGGGAAATTCGAGGTCAAAAACACTGGAGTTATGTAAACAATTACACAATGGCAACGAAGACGTTGAGGTACTCACGGCGAGGTGAAAGCGTTCCCCGGACATCCAAATCTCAAGTCGGATTTGCGAGGGGAGGAGGGGAGGTGTTTGGTGAATGAAATGGAGTATATCTAACATTCACATCGGTTAGTTAGACACAAAGATGAGTGTAAAAGATAAAACTTGCCTTGGTTGTCGCAGCGCCTTGCGCTGCTCCTCCCGTCTCCGATGCTGACACAGTCCAATGACCAATGTCAACGAATGTTACCTTGAACTTGAAGTGCGCTCGCCGCGCGGCCGAAATGTCGGGAAATTCGAGGTCAAAAACACTGGAATTGTGTGAATAACGACACAACCTGAAATATAGAATGTGCGGTGCTTACAGCGAGGTGTAGGACTTTCCGGGAGGCCCAAATATGTCGTCAGACTCTGCGAGCCCGGTATACATGTGATGAGATGACGATGACAAATCAACAAGGAATTACTAGACAGCAACGCAGTAGGTTAGAGGAGTGGCAGGCAGAGGTTCGGCATGAAGGGTAAAACGAGGGCAATAAATTTGAACGCTACGTGCAATACTTTATATCGAATCAAAGCCAAGGCTGCCAGCTTGCAATGATACCATACCTTTGTCATCATTATTTTCGCTTCCGTGACTATGCACCCGGATAATACACTAGAACCATCATTCAATTACGCCCGGCTCTGGACAAAAGTACGACTATGTAGTTCCAAAATCTACCAGTCTTTCATTCCGTAGTATTATTCTCACGTAGTTGTTGAATGCACTCCCACTTTCTCAAGGTCCAAAGGCATCTGTAAGTGAATAAAATTCTAAGCAAACGGTAAAGTCTCAAGAGAATCGTACCATGCAGGGAGACTAGTAGGCCCGGTTTCAACTAGTGTACTTCCAATTTACGCGAGCCGCCCCTTGTCCGCACAGCCGGGTGTGTGGTGCATGTCAGAACCTTTTGGTATCCGACGTTGAAATTATTTTGCTGCCTTATTTCCCCCCCTTCGTTGACGTCCTTGGTGCACAGTAGGTCGTGGTTTTTTTCTCTTCACAAAGACTCTGACCGCGGTGTATTCCAGAACAAAGGTCAGCAAATTGACACTGATCAGCATTCAAGTCACACCATGCATCGCCGCTCAGACAACGACTCCAAGCGAGCATCTACCGGGCTGCAGACGAGCACCTACAAAATGTCCGGTGAGTCATTACACATTCAACCCCGAGTTTTGATGTCGTGTTTGACTTACTTGATATAGAGGCGCCCACCACAACCACGCCCCACACCAACATTCCGCCCGCGTGAAGGCTCCTTGTGTCTCAGAAAAAAGTCCGGTGAGTCATCCAAACATGGACGTTGTGTTCGGCTCACTCTGCTGCCCACGGAGAACACCAATCCCCTGCTCTGGATCATTCTCTGCTGTCGTTCTCCAATTGGTCAAGTAACACATAAGAAAGGCACGGCGAGTCACGTACGTTCAACCTCGAGTTTTGGATACTGACCTGGCGTTCGACTCGCTCGCCACAGAGTGCCGCCAAAGCCACTCACCAATCCCTCCTTTCATCCTCGACCCCCCGTCTGGCGGTTCTACGTGTTGATTCCACTCTGAGTAAAGGTGAGGAGTACACCACTTGGCATCGAGTGTACAGCCAACTACCTTTCACTGGACTCACTTGGTATGCAGTGTCCCTCACAATGGTCAAGATCTCGGACACATGGACCGGCTTACCAAAGCGCTGTATACGGAGGGCTAGTCGATTATCACAAGGCTGAGGTGGTGAGCTGCGGAGGGTGCGGTGTTGGGTTGCAAATGCAATGGGTGCTTGATCTCGCGGCTGTTCACCACAGGTTAGTCAAACTTGGCAGATAATGCATGGTACGCACCTTAAGTATACCTGTAACACTTCGTACTTGACAATATAATGTTCGCATTGGAGCAAAGTCATGATTCAGTGAGACAGAGGCAATATTCGTTCTAGTACACCACCACGAGGTAAGAAGGCCTTGTCACATCTAGTTGTATTCATAGGTCCACACAAAGACGTTGAAACCTCTTGCGGCAATCAACTCTCCCATTCACTGCTCTGTCGCCTCGGCGTCATCAGAGAGGATTCTGACTCGATATTTCGACTTCCGGAGAACATGTTCACCTGCGGTAAGTTATTTGAACATTGTGAACCGCATTTTGGGAATGCTTACATTGTTCTATGTGTTTTGCAACTCGAATTTTCCGATATTTCGGCCGCGCGGCGAGCGCAATTCACGTTCAAGCTGATTCTTGTTGTCAATTGGCATCGAACTCTGTTGACATCGGAGAAGGGAGTCGCAGCGCATTGCGCTGCGACGACGGAGTTGTACAAATCATGTACGATTTTATCTCTTGTTTGTAACTCACAGTGAAACCGAGATCATTACCGCAACTTAATGCCCCACAACCACATCTATTTTGGTACTGTCTATCTCAGAACGGTCCTATTGGTGTCCATCGCTCTTGACACATCGTACCGCATTTTGATTCAATTTCTGGACTTCCGGTGAGCACCACATGAAGTTGTTCAAGGTGGTATTAGCGAAAGGAAGCGGAGTAAAGGACAGTCAACACACCTGGGTCTTCCTCGACTGTCTCTCCCTCGTACAATCAGCTCACCGTCTCAGCAGTGACGTACCTGGAACGTTTTGAGGCGATCTGAACGGTGTATACACCTCAGCAGGTACGGACATACTAGGGGGTATGTCTAGACCCACTTATCGTCGATTCAACACAACTATCTGGGGAATAAGGTCAGCACAAGCGATTTGTGGACGTCATACTCGATAGATCGGGGTACTTGTGGGGGGTGTACCTCATCGAGATACAACAACAGCCTTCCAACCGGAGGCGCTACGCGCATAACACAACAGGTCATTGTATGTACAACATTCAATGCTATTTATCGCTCGTTAAGTATGTAGAGTATTTACTGGTATGAAGATGTACATTTAGACTAGTATCATCAAACTCGCAAACGCCTCGACGATAAGTCTTTGTCAATCTAGGTGGTATGTTGCACTGGAAACTCTCCCCCAACGCCATGTCTACATTCCATTGAGATAATTAGCGCTACTCTACTCGGGTCTCAGCACACGCTCTAGAGCCTGTCAGGGAGGTATCGCGATTGCGTTTCGCAAACACCGGAGTGTCCGTGAATAGCCATAATTCAATACACAAGTAGCTTTGCGCGCACATTCAAACGTACCTTTCGAGATAATATATCCTTTGGGCTGTATAGAGCACAGGAACATGCAGGGACTACGAGAGCTGAAAAGCTTGGCGTAGCGAACAGGAGGAAGGAAGTGTTGACAGTAAGTGTGGCCAGATGCGGAGTGTGGCGCAGCATGTTCATGCGCGTCTTCCAGTGAACACTGCAGAAATAACGCCAATAGAGCGCTCATTCGGTGCGTGAATGGGCTGCCATTAGGTATGTGAGAAGTAATTTGCGATTATCAAGAGCAAGCAACGGACAGGAAGCAATCAAGTTGCGTACCAGCACAACCAACCACCCTCTCCTCCACCCCAATTCCTCCATCTCCAGCTCAACTTCCATCTTTTTTTTGGGGCTTGGCATCAGCTGACCAGGGTCTGATGGGCTTCTAGAGCAATCGCCAGCGGTAGAACCAGCGCTGAAAGATGAGCCGACGTCTGGTGAATGACTGTAGTGCATTGGGGCGTATTCCCCTCTCCGTGTCCATTTCGTATCGAAATTAGCACTTGAAACTCGTATATCGTCCATCCAGGGTCGAGTGACAGGTGTACGTGCTGACCTAGAAGCATTTCTGTTTGAATGGGTGAGTGCCGGCGAGTGCGAGGATTGGAGTACGGGGATCTCAGAACAATACTCACATGCGCCGCACTCGTCGTAGAACGAGTCCCGTTCCCTGGGTTCTGTACGAGTCATGTATATGAGCTGCGGGATATGGGGCAGTCAATGGGTATGCATTGCATGGATGAGCCGTAATGAATGATACGATTGAAACGAAAGGTGGAAGAGACGAGAGAATACATTACGCTATGTGGATATTTATAACAAAATCACTGTGTTTCCTTTCTACTTTTATGATTTATTTGACAATGGACTATTTATCAAGTCACCTCTACGTCTACTGTACTGGAAGGCAAGGCGAAGGCATTATCGAGCCGCTCGAAAGAATGGCAGATGTGTTGTGACATCACGAACAAGTCCCATCTCGCAATCTCAGCAACCTGCAGGGTCTGTTATTTCGCTACTAACTGACTAGTACATTATATTATAGTCGTACGCTACTTGAATTAAAAGGAAGGGGTACTTGCCTTTACTTCTTCATTCCTTCTTTCCCTCCTCATCTCGTCCCATATGTTCTCTCCACATTCCCCTTTCCCCTCGTTATCATATTGGCATCCTGACAAATGGCTCCAGTAGGTGCTTAACTACCCTTTGTACGACGAACAACGACTTACCCGACGTTAAACAGCCTCACCCATCACTAACTACGAACCACTCACCGGTACGTATCACATCGTCCTGGTCACTGTCGCCACATTGACCGACTCCATTGCAGTTGACGCATCTAGTCCGGAGCTTCTCCAAGGTCAGTCAAAGTGTGCGTGCCGATGACAAAAAGAACTCACCCCCTTGTTCTACGTCTTCAGAACGACTCCACTGGTAACCGGCGCCAGTCCCCTCCGTATACGAGTGGTCCCCGCCCACCGAGCCACCTTGAGCACTCCGGTTAGTGTTAGCTACCCATCGTATGACGGACAACGACTTACTCGGCATTCGACAGCATCACCCAATGCTAGACTCGACTACCATCCCACTCACTTGTACGTGTTGTATCGCATCGTCGTCGTTGCTGGCCATGCTGACGGAATCCATTACAGCCGCTGTTCACCGTCACGAGCTTCTCCAGGGTAAGTCATAACGTGCGTGCCGATGACACTAGAGACTCACCCCCTTCTTCAACATCATCAGATCCAGCCTATATTGCCCCGCCCATGCACCATGCAAATGCTCCCTAAGCATCTAACGAGATACGATTGCCACGATGTCGTTCAGCGCCGGCGACTTCGAGCCAACACAACGACTGCGGCTTACGTGGAGGGACGTACGATCAGGGAGGGTGTTGGTGTTGTCTCCTGAATGTGACATTGGGATAGGCCGCTGATTGACGAGTAGAGGGAATCATTGGGCGGCACACATGGTGTCGGACGAAGGCGGCGGTGCATATGATGATGAGGGTTTCGACGAGGGATGGGTGGACGCTCGAATTCGAACTGGGGCCCCGCCTCTACCTCTACACAACACGCAGCGAATGGACAGCAGCTCGCCCTGAGCCACGGAACACAACACTTGACGGGCACTGCATCGGCCGCGGCAGCTCTATCAACCCCAGCCCCAAATCCCCTCCTTCCGACGGCGACGACGGCGACGGCAGATGTCGTCTAGCGTGTCCAGAGCGTCCCTCTCAACCCCATCCTTTCCTTCTCCCCTTTCTCCTTGACCAACGAATTCACTTTCCCCCCAGCAACAGCACCAGCACCCGACCACCCTTGAGCCAACATCGGGAACGGGTACGCACTCCCCCCCGCTGTCCCATACCTTGCCGCCCTACAACTATCACCCGGTGCACTTGCCGCACGTGAATATGCCGACAGCTCAGAGGGGACAAGGGCGGCGGTGTTGTGGTTGTGCTCAACGTTTGGGTAGCGGCATCGACATTGAGCCACGGAACACAACAATACAATACGGCGGCAACTAGGAGCCAATACAAGCCCTCCTCGACGACTTCGGGTTACGTGGAGGGTGGAGGAGGGACGGGCGATATCGGTACGTCGTCTTCTGGATGTGACATGGGGATCGAGGTGAACGATGTCTTCAGATGAACCGGGATCCGCGCATGTCGAGCTAGTCGGGGTAGAGCAAGTCGGTGGGCGGTTCACATGATGTCGTCGAAGGCGGCGGAGGGTACGATAATGCGGTGTACGTAGAGGGATGGGTTGAGACTGGCTCGTGCGCCCTTGCTCATCATCCGCCGGCCTTGACGCGACTCGGACTCGACACGCAGGCGCAGACCCCAACGACGGGTCACGACCACCCCGACGACAGCAATAGACAGCACACCTAAAGCAGGGAACACAGCACTCGACGACAACTGCATCGTCCGCGGCAGCGTCACCAACCCCATCCCATCCCCCCTCCTTCCGATGGCCTCTTGCGCCCCATCCCAGATTCGTTCATTTGAGATTCGGTTGGGATTGGGATCGTGTGCGCGCGGACGTGGGAAATCGAGGGACGGGGATGGGTTGTTGAGGAGAGGAGTGCCAGATGCGAGAACCCAACGGTACATTACATAGAGTGGGATTGCTTCCAAGGGATAGGGTGGTTGGGTTGCTTGCATGATAGGGTTCGGACGGAGTTCAGGCTGACAAAAAAGGTGCTTTCGTTGAGGTTGAGGTTTCTTCGTGCAATGAGACGCGGCGCAATAGCGTATGTCTCTCCATGTAGGGTACCAAGGGACGGATAGTGAGGTAGAGAGGCGACGGCGGAGGTAGTAGATGTTATGGGTTTGAGTTTGGGAATGCGTCGGTCGGTAGCATATAGGTTGGGAGGGGCGTGGTGTGAGAAGAGGGGTCGGGAAGGCGAGTATGTCAGGAGGGAAGGGAGGGATAGCATCCATTTGAGTATCCGAGCAAGGCCACGATTGACGCATTGTGCAGAGGTCGCTTTCCCGCCCTGTATGCTATTATAGAAGAGACGCCGTAAAAATAGATTCCTTGATCCAATCGCGAATTAATTCCGTTTGTCTACTGACGTCACCAACACCTAACATTCCCCGCCTTTCCACCAACGTACAACACCAAAAACCTTATCTGCCACACCCCACCTAAAATGAACAAATCCCAAGCCATCCTTCCTCTCCTCCGTCATCACCGCCCCCGCCAACGCACAGCCCTCCACACCTCCCCCCCGGCGCCGAACAACACAAACACAGACGCACGCAAGAAGAAAATCACCCCCGAGACGGGCGAACACACCACCCTGGGCACAGATTCCGCGGAGTACGACCATCTCGACACCGACCCGACGAGCTCGACGCCCCCGTACGAGTTGCCGGAGAAGAGCGGGAAGGAGTTGCGGTTGCGGTATGGGGGGAGGGGGGCTGAGGCGAGCGATGGGTTGGAGGCGAGTGGGAGTGTTGGGGAGGATGAGGGGCCGGAGGGGAGGGAGAGTGGGGGGAGGAAGCCGGAGCCGGATAGGCGATAGTGGGCGATGGGAGATGAAAGGAAGTGTTGTACACAGATCGACATATACTTGGTACTTTGTCCAGTAATACTGTAGCCTCCAAGGTGCTGCGTTTTTTATAGAGGTCCATGTCCAGTGATCCTATCCCTGTCAATCTCCTTAAAGCTGTCCAAAGCTGACCCCTGTCCATCGTCACCTATCGCCACAACACCCCCGTCCGCCCTATGCTCCTTCTTATCCCTTCCCTTCCCCTTTTCCCGTTACCCAACCCCTCCGCACTCGTTCGTTCCCGCCAACCGAACCTCGTCCACCTAGCCCGACCCCGACCCAAAATCCCAATAGCCATCCCCATGCCCATGCCTATGCGTTCCAAGAACTTCTTTTGAGGGAGCTTTCTTTGGTGGTGATCGTGTACGCGTTTCGAGGTCGGCGCGCTGATGACGGCCGGAGCTGGGACGGGGCTGGCGCTGACCCTGCTGCGATCAGGAGACCGTTCTTTTGATAACGCGTACTCGGCAGTGATGAAGCTGTACACCAGAACCGGGCTATGTGGACACCAATGCTATCACAAAGAATACACCCGCCTAACCCGCCTGCGCGACGACCGTCCACCGTCAACCGTCAACCGTGGTCATTCGGTTGTCCGTCCGTATTAGAAGACGCACATCACGCACGTCTTCGCTTCGTTGTCTGCCCCCAATTTCATTTCATTCCCTGAGATCTTTCTTCACGCGGAATGGAATCGAACTGCCTGGGAGACGGTTTTGGCACTACCGCTGCCACGATCAAGAGACCATTGACTCGATAACGTACATGAAAGCGATAGGGTTGTGCTCGAGTGATTCGGCTCTACGCCAGAATCGGGCGCTGGACACCAACAACGCTATCACAAAGAATACACCCGCCTCTGCGATGACCGTCAACCCAACCGTGGTGCCGATGCGGTTGTCCGTATTAGACGCCGCACATTACCATCACGTCTTCGTCGTCTGCCCTAGGAAAAGGATACTTATAGAGACGAGTCAAAAGAAAGTAGGGCGTAGCGGCGACGAGGGTAGAGAATGGGAGGTGGGAGACAAAGACATGCCAAGGATCCCGCCACTCGCCATCTACGATACTACTCGCATCTACCATACCACTCGTATCTACCATCTACAAGGAGATCAGAATGAGGAAGGCGGTTCCAACTGTTCTGCAATGCAATGAATGATCCATGATCCATGATCGCATTTGCAGCCGCGTCGCGGACTCTTGGTAAAGAAGGTTAATTTCAAGTCTTAACACGCGGAATCGAACTGCTTTCGGGTAGCGGACACATCCCTTCAAGCGAAGCGTCACAGGATACAGGATACAGGATACGGGACTGCTATGCACGTTTCTAACTTACAGTGGGCGCAGGGATGACGCCTCAACGACACCCACATACTTCGAGTTGGATGCTTCGTACTCACCGATGAACCTCACTACGGCGGAACGGCGTGAGCAAGGGAAGCACGACGGCAAGAACGTTGCCGCGCTCTCCTCCAAGCTGAGCCCTCCGCCTCCTCGTGCCCACGAAGCGAACCCCGCCTCATGTGAACCTGCTATCGTTCATATGATTCATGCATGCAAGGGGCAAGCCCGACTAGGCCATTTGCGGTACTCATGCAGGCACATTCTCTTATTTCGAGGTGTAAATCTGTTCTTTCAGGCACAATAATTTAATTTTACGGTGAAAAATGGATGTAGTCTAACTACTTAAGGGTTAGACTGGTGAAATTTAGACAAGTTGAAAACGCTCATCCCTCTCATTTTAATGTAGGATCAAAGTCTCTCCCACCCCGAAGGGCAGGGAAACGGATGACGGGGTTTGGGTATCCCCGTCATCAAATGGTTAGTATTGGGGTTTGAGGAGAGACGGCATCCATCTTACCATGGACATCCAAGAAACAGAGGCGGCTGCTTGCACTATTTGTCAGCAAGGTGCATCGGCATTGAATGGTCAAACGGGCGCTTACCGTAGTCACATGGCGTGTCGCAGCTCGGAATCATGGTGCTGTGTTGAGGAGTCAGTTGCTTGTGACATACATCGTGTTTGACCTCGAACACATCCAAATTCGGGATTAGACACAATCGAAAACTTGAATTTGAGTGCAACGGCTACGTCGAGGGTCATTGACGGCCAACGCAGTTGATAAAGCGAGGGTGGTGTTTGCCGGATGCCGAAAACTCGAATTAGAATGCACGGTCACCACTTCATGGAGCAAGGGAGGGAGTTTGCTGGAAGCCGCAAAATCGAGTTGGGATGCACCCGTTATGACGACGGTCAACAAAGGATTGACAAGGTACCAATGGAGGGAGGGAGGTGGTTGCCGGATGTCCGAAAATCGAAATGGGGCCAAGGGTTAACAGGACGACGAGCTCTCGTTGAAGGGGATGGCGAAAACACGAATTGGAATGCATGGGCTGCACTCAGAGTTATCGAGGGGTAGCGGGATGATGTGCACCCAATGGATGGAAGGAAAGTCGAAATGAGATGCAGGGGCAAGGCTTACAGCACTGGATGAAGGGAGGGAGGTGTTTGGCGGACATCCGAGTATCGAATTGACGGTGAGGGACGACGTGCACCCGATGAAGCGACGGAGGTGTTTGGCGGATGGCAAAGACTCGAAACAGGCACTTGGTGAAAGGACTGTGTTTGGTGAATGTCGAAAAGTCGAATGGAGATGCCAGAAGGTCACGACAAGGGTAGCCGAGGGCTAACAAGGTGGCGTGCGGTTGTCGGTGGAGGGGGGTATGTGGAAAGAGAGAAAGTACATCTACGTAGCATGGTTAGCTTTGTTAGATGAGAACGAAAGGGGGGTAACACACGAATTGAGTCGTCGCAGTGCTTTGCACTGCTCCTCCCTCCTCCAACACTGGTACGGGGTGATGTCCATTCACAACGAACATTAGTGAGGACTTCGGTGCGCTCGCCGCGCGGCCGAAATGTCGAAAAAATGAGTCACAAAAGCACTGTATTTATGTAAATAAGCACACAACAAGCCCCAAAGTTGTTACGGGTACTCACGGCAACGTTGAGGCGTTCCCCGGACCTCCAAATATTAAGTCAGAACTCTCAGGCCCATTGAGACGGAGTGAGTGGGGTGACGAGTGATGAAAACCGGCTGTATCTGTGTGCACATTGGTTAGACACATACAGAACTTGTCATAAAGGCATTAGACTTGCCTGGAACACCGACGTCGTCGCCGCGCCTTGCGCGCCTCCTCCTTCACTCCATCTACTTGAGTCACTTGACCAATGACAACGAAGGGTAGCTTGATCTTGAAGTGCGCTCGCCGCGCGGCCGAAATATCGGGAAATTGAGCCACAAAAACCCTGGAGTTATGTAAAAAATGAGACAACGGCAACGAAAATGTTGAGGTACTCACGGCTAGTCAGAAGCGCTCCCGGGACCTCCGAATATCGAGTCGGAATTGCGAGGGGGGCAGGAAAGGTGTTTGGTGAATGAAATGGAGTATATCTGATGTTCACATTGGTTAGAAACATACAGAACTTGTCATAAAGGCAGTAGACTTGCCTGGAACACCGACGTCGTCGCCGCGCCTTGCGCGCCTCCTCCTTCACTCCATCTACTTGAGTCACTTGACCGATGGCAACGAAGGGTAGCTTGATCTTGAAGTGCGCTCGCCGCGCGGCCGAAATATTGGGAAATTGAGCCACGAAAACACTGGAGTTATGTAAAAAATGACACAACGGCAACGAAAACGTTGAGGTACTCACGGCTAGGCAAAAGCGCTCCCGGGACCTCCGAATATCGAGTCGGAATTGCGAGGGGGGCAGGGAAGGTGTTTGGTGAATGAGATGGAGTATATCTAATGTTCACATTGGTTAGAAACATACAGAACTTGTCACAAAAGCGGTGGACTTGCCTGGAACACCGACGTCGTCGCCGCGCCTTGCGCGCCTCCTCCTTCACTCCATCTACTTGAGTCAATTGACCGATGTCAACGAAGGATAGCTTGATCTTGAAGTGCGCTCGCCGCGCGGCCGAAATGTCGGGAAATTGGAGTACGAAAACACTGGAGTTATGTAAACAATGACACAACGGCAATGAAAATGTTGAGGTACTCACGGCGAGGTGAAAGTGTTCCCCGGACATCCAAATCTCAAGTCGGATTTCCGAGGGGAGGAGGGGAGGTGTTTGGTGAATGAAATGGAGTATATCTAACATTCACATCGGTTAGTTAGACACAAAGGTGAGTGTAAAAGATAGAACTTGCCTTGGTTGTCGCAGCGCCTTGCGCTGCTCCTCCCGTCTCCGATGCTGACACAGTCCAATGACCAATGTCAACGAATGTTACCTTGAACTTGAAGTGCGCTCGCCGCGCGGCCGAAATGTCGGGAAATTCGAGGTCAAAAACACTGGAATTGTGTAAATAACGACGCAACCTGAACAATAGAATGTGTGGTGCTTACAGCGAGGTGTAGGCGTTTCCGGGAGGCCCAAATATGTTGTCAGACTCTGCGAGCCCGGATGAGATGAAGATGATGAATCAACAAGGAATTACAAGATAGCAACGCAGTAGGTTAGAGGAGTGGCAGGCAGAGGTTCGGCATGAAGGGTAAAATGAGGGCAATAAATTTGAACGCTACGTGCAATTCTTTATATCGAATCAAAGCCAAGGCTGCCAGCGTGCAATGATACCATACCTTTGTCATCATTATTTTCGCTTCCGTGACTATGCACCCGGATAATACACTAGAACCATCATTCAATTACGCCCGGCTCTGGACAAAAGTACGACTATGTAGTTCAAAAATCTACCAGTCTTTTGTTCCGTAGTATTATTCTCACATAGTTGTTGAATGCACTCCCACTTTCTCAAGGTCCAAAGGCATCTGTAAGTGAATGAAATTCTAAGCAAACGGTAAAGTCTCAAGAGAATCGTACCATGCAGGGAGACTAGTAGGCCTGGTTTCAACTAGTGTACTTCCAATTTACGCGAGCCGCCCCTTGTCCGCACAGCCGGGTGTGTGGCGCATGTCAGAACTTTTTGGTATCCAACGTTGAAATTATTTTGCTGCCTTATTTCCCCCCCTTCGTTGACGTCCTTGGTGCACAGTAGGTCGTGGTTTTTTTCTCTTCACAAAGACTCTGACCGCGGTGTATTCCAGAACAAAGGTCAGCAAATTGACACTGATCAGCATTCAAGTCACACCATGCATTGCCGCTCAGACAACGACTCCAGGCGAGCATCCACCGGGCTGCAGACGAGCACCTACAAAATGTCCGGTGAGTCATTACACATTCAACCCCGAGTTTTGATGTCGTGTTTGACTTACTTGATATAGAGGCGCCCACCACAACCACGCCCCACACCAACATTCCGCACGCGTGAAGGCTCCTTGTGTCTCAGAAAAACATCTAAGAAAGTCCGGTGAGATGGACGTTGTGTTCGGCTCACTCTGCTGCCCACGGAGAACACCAATCCCCTGCTCTGGATCATTCTCTGCTAACAATTTGCACAAGTTGTTCTCCAATCGGTCAAGTAACACATAAGAAAGGCACGGTGAGTCACGTACGTTCAACCTCGAGTTTTGGATACTGACGTGGCGTTCGACTTGCTCGCCACGGAGTGCCGCCAAAGCCACTCACCAATCCCCTCCTTTCATCCTCGACCCCCCGTCTGGCGGTTCTACGTGTTGATTCCACTCTGAGTAAAGGTGAGGAGTACACCACTTGGCATCGAGTGTACAGCCAATTACCTTTCACTGGACTCACTTGGTAGGCAGTGCCTCTCACAATGCTCAACATCTCGGACACATGGACCGGCTTGCCAAAGCGCTGTATACGGAGGGCTAGTCGATTATCACAAGGCGGAGGTGGTGGGTTGTGGAGGGTGCGGTCCAGCCGGGAGACAGGTGTTGGGTTGCTTGTTGGTGTGCGTTAGGTATGTGTTGAATGAGTCGAACTTGGCAGATAAAGCATGGTACACACCTTAAGTATACCTGTAACACTTCGTACTTGACAATATAATGTTCGCATTGGAGCAAAGTCATGATTCAGTGAGACAGAGGCAATATCCACGACGTAAGAAGGCCTTGTCACATCTAGTTGTATTCATAGGTCCACACAAAGACGTTGAAACCTCTTGCGGCAATCAACTCTCCCATTCACTGCTCTGTCGCCTCGGCGTCATCAGAGAGGATTCTGACTCGATATTTCGACTTCCGGAGAACATGTTCACCTGCGGTAAGTTATTTGAACATTGTGAACCGCATTTTGGGAATGCTTACATTGTTCTATGTGTTTTGCAACTCGAATTTTCCGATATTTCGGCCGCGCGGCGAGCGCAATTCACGTTCAAGCTGATTCTCGTTGTCAATTGGCATCCAACTCTGTTGACATCGGAGATGGGAGTCGCAGCGCATTGCGCTGCGACGACGGAGTTGTACAAATCATGTACGATTTTATCTCTTGTTTGGAACTCACAGTGAAACCGAGATCATTACCGCAACTTAATCCCTCACAACCACGTCTATTACCTTTTGATTGGTACTGTATCTCAGAACGGTCCTATTGGTGTCCATCGCTCTTGACACATCGTACCGCATTTTGATTCAAATTCTGGACTTCCGGTGAGCACCACATGAAGTTGATCAAGGTGGTATTAGCGAAAGGAAGCGGAGTAAAGGACAGTCAACACACCTGGGTCTTCCTCGACTGTCTCTCCCTCGTACAATCAGCTCACCGTTCCGTCAGTGACGTACGTGGAACGTTTTGAGGCGATCTGAACGGTATTCACCTCAGCAGGTACGGAACATACTAGGGGGTTATGTCTAGACCCACTTATCGTCTATTCAACACAAATAAGGTCAGCACAAGCGATTTGTGGACGTCATACTCGACAGATCGGGGTACTTGTGGGGGGTGTACCTCATCGAGATACAACAACAGCCTTCCGACCGGAGGCGCTACGCGCATAACACAACAGGTCATTGTATGTACAACATTCAATGCTCATTATCGCTCGTTAAGTATGTAGAGTATTTACTGGTATGAAGATGTACATTTAGACTGGTATCATCAAACTCGCGAACGACTCGACGATAAGTCATTGTCAACCTAGGTGGTATGTTGCACTGAAATCTCTCCCCCAACGCCATGTCTACATTCCACCGAGATAATTAGCGCTACTCTACTCGGGTCTCTACACATACTCTAGGGCCTGTCAGGGAGGTATCGCGATTGCGTTTCGCAAACACCGGAGTGTCCGTGAATAGCCATAATTCAATACACAAGTAGCTTTGCGCGCACATTCAAACGTACCTTTCGAGATAATATATCCTTTGGGCTGTATAGAGCACAGGAACATGCAGGGACTACGAGAGCTGAAAAGCTTGGCGTAGCGAACAGGAGGAAGGAAGTGTTGACAGTAAGTGTGGCCAGATGCGGAGTGTGGCGCAGCATGTTCATGCGCGTCTTCCAGTGAACACTGCAGAAATAACGCCAATAGAGCGCTCATTCGGTGCGTGAATGGGCTGCCATTAGGTATGTGAGAAGTAATTTGCGATTATCAAGAGCAAGCAACGGACAGGAAGTAATCAAGTTGCGTACCAGCACAACCAACCACCCTCTCCTCCACCCCAATTCCTCCATCCCCAGCTCAACTTCCATCTTTTTCTTGGGGCTTGGCATCAGCTGACCAGGGTCTGATGGGCTTCTAGAGCGATCGCAAGCGGTAGAACCAGCGCTGAAAGATGACCCGATGTCCGTTGAATGGCTGTAGTGCATTGGGGCGTATTCCGGTCTCCGTCTCCATTTCTCCTCGAAATGAGCACTTGAAACTCGTATATCGTCCTTCCAGGGTCGAGTGACAGGTGTACGTGCTGGCCTAGAAGCATTTTTGTTTGAATGGGTGAGTGCCGGCGAGTGCGAGCTGGATTGGAGTACGGGGATCTCAGAACAATACTCACATGCGCCGCACCCGTCGTAGAACGAGTCCCGTTCCCTGGGTTCGGTACGAGTCATGTATATGAGCTGCGGGATATGGAGCAGTCAATGGGTATGCATTGGATGAGCCGTAATGAATGATACAATTGAAACGAAAGGTGGAAGAGACGAGAGAATACATTACGCTATGTGGATATTTATAACAAAATCACTGTTTCCTTTCTACTTTTATGATATATTTGACAATGGACTATCTATCAAGTCACCTACACATCTACTGCATTGGAAGGGAAAGGCGAAGGCATTATCGAGCCGCTCGAAGGAATGGCAGATGTGTTGTGACATCACAAACAAGTCCCATCTCGCAATCTCAGCAACCTGCAGGGTTGTTATTTCGCTACTAACTGACTAGTACATTATATTATAGTCGTACGCTACTTGTAATAAAAGGAAGGGGGTACTTGCCTTTACTTCTTCATTCCTTCTTTCCCTCCTCATCTCGTCCCATATGTTCTCTCCACATTCCCCTTTCCCCTCGTTATCGTATTGGCATCCTGACAAATGGCTCCAGTAAGTGCTTAACTACCCATCATACGACGAACAACGACTTACCTGACGTTGCACAGCATCCACCTTCGCCAGATCCGACTACGAACCACTCACCGGTACGTATCACATCGTCGTTGTCGCTGTCGCCTCCTGACGAACTCCTTTACAGTCATTGTTAGCCGACGCATCAAGCCTGGAGCTTCTCCGAGGTAAGTCAGAGTGTGCGTGCCGATGATTTAAGAAACTCACTCACTTCCTCCACGTCTTCAGAACGAGTGTGAATCAATCCACTCGTAGCCGGCGCCAGTCACGAGTGGTCCCCGCCCACCAAGTCACCTCGAGAAAATACGGTGACCCTGACGTTCCGCGACGTCGTTCAACGCCGGCGACTTCAAGCCAACACGAGCCCTCCTCGACGAATACGGGTTACAGGGGGTGGAGGCGCGCGCGATATCGGTACGTCTTCTTCTGTATGTGACATAGGGATCGAGGTGAACGACGACAACAGATGATTCGCGACCCGCACATGTCGAAGTGGTCGGGGTAGAGCGAGTCGTTGAGCGGTAGGCACGATGTCGCCGTCGACAGCCTTTGTCGGGCAAAGGCGGCGGAGGGTACGAAGATGCCGGGTTTGTAAAGGGAGGGAGGCATGAGTGGACTCTGACCTATGTGCCCCTCCTCATCATCCGGCGGTCTTTCACTCGGACTCGGGCCCCCCTCTACCCCGCTGACCACCCCAAACCGGGTCATGGCTGACAACGCCCATGGTCCTCCTTCCGATGGCGACTACGACGGCAGACCAGGTATAGCATCTAACCAGATACGATCGCCACGACCTTGTTCAGCGCCGGCGACTTCGAGCCAACACAACCGACTGCGGGTTACGTGGAGGGATGTACGATCAGGGAGGGTGTTGGTGCGTTGTCTCCTGAATGTGACATTGGGATAGGCCGCTGATTGACGAGTAGAGGGAATCATTGGGCGGCACACATGGTGTCGGACGAAGGCGGCGGTGCATATGATGATGAGGATTTCGACGACGGATGGGTGGACGCTCGAATTCGAACTGGGGCCCGCCTCGACCTGTACACAACACGCAGCGAATGGACAGCAGCTCGCCCTGAGCCACGGAACACAACACTTGACGGGCACTGCATCGGCCGCGGCAGCTCTATCAACCCCAGCCCTAAATCCCCTTCTTCCGATGGCGACGACGGCGACGGCAGATGTCGTCTAGCGTGTCCAGAGCGTGCCTCTCATCCCCATCCTTTCCTTCTCCCCTTTCTCCTTGACCAACGAATTCACTTTCCCCCCCAGCACCAGCACCAGCACCCGACGACCCCTGAGCCAACATCGGGAACGGGTACGCACTCCCCCCCGCTGTCCTCCCATACCTTGCCGCCCTACAACTATCACCCGGTGCACTTGCCGCACGTGAATATGCCGACAGCTCACAGGGGGCAAGGGCGGCGGTGTTGTGGTTGTGCTCAACGTTTGGGTAGCGGCATCGACATTGAGCCACGGAACACAACAATACGGCGGCAACTAGGAGCCAATACAAGCCCTCCTCGACGACTTCGGGTTACGTGGAGGGTGGAGGAGGGACGGGCAATATTGGTACGTCGTCTTCTGGATGTGACATGGAGATCGAGGTGAACGATATCTTCAGATGAACCGGGATCCGCGCATGTCGAGCTAGTCGGGGTAGAGCAAGTCGGTGGGCGGTTCACATGATGTCGTCGAAGGCGGCGGAGGGTACGATAATGCGGTGTACGTAGAGGGATGGGTTGAGACTGGCTCGTGCGCCCTTGCTCATCATCCGCCGGCCTTGACGCGACTCGGACTCAACACGCAGCCGCAGACCCCAACGACGGGTCACGACGACCCCGACGACAGCAATGGACAGCACTACTAAAGCAGGGAACACAACACTCGACGACAACTGCATCGTCCGCGGCAGCGTCACCAACCCCATCCCATCCCCCCTCCTTCCGATGGCCTCTTGCGCCCCATCCCAGATTCGTTCATTTGAGATTCGGTTGGGATTGGGATCGTGTGCGCGCGGACGTGGGAAATCGAGGGACGGGGATGGGTTGTTGAGGAGAGGAGTGCCAGATGCGAGAACCCAACGGTACATTACATAGAGTGGGATTGCTTCCAAGGGATAGGGTGGTTGGGCTGCTTGCATGATAGGGTTCGGACGGAGTTCAGGCTGACAAAAAAGGTGCTTTCGTTGAGGTTGAGGTTTCTTCGTGCAATGAGACGCGGCGCAATAGCATATGTCGCTCCATGTTGGATACCAAGACAGATATTGAGGTAGAGAGGCAACGGCGGAGCTGGTAGATTTATGAGTTCGAGTTTGGAGATGCGTCGGTCGGTGGCATATAGGTTGGGAGGGGCGTGGTGTGAGAAGAGGGGTCGGGAAGGCGAGTATGTCAGGAGGGAAGGGAGGGATAGCATCCATTCGAGCACCCGAGCAAGGCCACGATTGACGCATTGTGCAGAGGTCGCTTTCCCGCCCTGTATGCTATTATAGAAGAGACGCCGTAAAAATAGATTCCTGATCCAATCGCGAATTAATTCCGTTTGTCTACTGACGTCACCAACACCTATTTCCCCGCCTTTACACCCAACGTACAACACCAAAACCTTATCTGCCACACACCACCTAAAATGAACAAATCCCGAACCGTCCTACCCCTCCTCCGTCATCACCGCCCCCGCCAACGCACATCATTCCACACCTCCCCACCCGCACCGGCGTCTCACAACAACAACACCGACGCGCGCAAGAAGAAAATCACCCCCGAGACGGGAGGTCACACCACCCTGGGCACGGACTCTGCGGAGTACGACCATCTCGACACCGACCCGTCGAGCTCGACGGCCCCGTACGAGTTGCCGGAGAAGAGCGGGAAGGAGTTGCGGTTGCGGTATGGGGGGAGGGGGGCTGAGGCGAGCGATGGGTTGGAGGCGAGTGGGAGTGTTGGGGAGGATGAGGGGCCGGAGGGGAGGGAGAGTGGGGGGAGGAAGGCTGAGCCGGATAGGCGTTGATGGCGATGGGAAGGATGGGAGATGAAACACAGATCGACATATACTTGGTACTTTGTCCAGTAATACTGTAGCCTCCGAGGTCCATGTCCAGTGATCCTATCCCTGTCAATCTCCTTAAAGCTGTCCAAAGCTGACCCCTGTCCATCGTCACCTATCGCCACAACACCCCCTCCCTGCTTTCCATCGCCTGATACCGGCCTCACCGTCCGCCCTATGCTCCTTCTTATCCCTTCCCTTCCCCTTTTCCCGTTACCCAACCCCTCCGCACTCGTTCGTTCCCGCCAACCGAACCTCGTCCACCTAGCCCGACCCCGACCCAAAATCCCAATAGCCATGCCCATGCCCATGCCTATGCGTTCCAAGAACTTCTTTTGAGGGAGCTTTCTTTGGTGGTGATCGTGTACGCGTTTCGAGGTCGGCGCGCTGATGACGGGCGGAGCTGGGACGGGGCTGGGGCTGGGGCTGCTGCGATCAGGAGACCGTTCTTTTGATAACGCGTACTCGGCAGTGATGAAGCTGTACGCCAGATCGGGCGCTGGACACCAATGCTATCACGAAGAATACACCCGCCCCCGCCTGCGCGACGACACGACCGTCGACTGTCAACCGTGGTGTCGATTTGGTTGTCCGTCTGTATTAGAAGACGCACATCACTCACGTCTTCGTCGTCTGCCCCCAATTCAATTTCATTCCCGAGATCTTGACGCGGAAGGAATCGAACTGCCTGGGAGACGGTTTTGGCACTACCGCTGCCACGATCAAGAGACCATTGACTCGATAACGTACATGAAAGCGATAGGGTCGTGCTCGAGTGATTCGGCTCTACGCGAGAATCGGGCGGTGGACACCAATGCTATCACGAAGAATACACCCGCCTCGGCGATGACCGTCAACCCAACCGTGGTGCCGATGCGGTTGTCCGTATTAGACGCCGCACATTACCATCACGTCTTCGTCGTCTGCCCTAGGAAAAGGATACAGAGACGAGTCAAAAGAAAGTAGGGCGTAGCGGCGACGAGGGTAGAGAATGGGAGGTGGGAGACAAAGACATGCCAAGGATCCTACCCACTCGCATCTTATACCACTCGCATCTACAACGCCACTCGCATCTACCATCTACAAGGAGATCAGAATGAGGAAGGCGGTTCCAACTGTTCTGCAATGCAATGAATGATCCATGATCCATGACCGCATTTGCAGCCGCGTCGCGGACTCTTGGTAAAGAAGGTAAGGTTAATTTCAAGTCTTACACGCGGAATCGAACTGCTTTCGGGTAGCGGACACATCCCTTCAAGCGAAGCGTCCAAGTCATCACTCACCAACCAAGTGACCGGGAAATCATTGAAGATTCATCGAGTGAGTCCTAGACTTACTCTTCGATTCGATTCGATGACATGCCCAGCTCGACCTGCGTTATATTACTTACCTCGGTCTGCTGCACTACTGCCCCACTACTGCCCCCAACATCCACATTCATTCACCACCAATATAGCCATTAAGTACATGTATCGTAGCGCTCACGAACGCCGCTACCGAGTACTTGCTACCATCACCATCACCATTTCCCGGATGCGATAAAATGGATGGTCAACGGACGTCATCGTGGCCTACAGGCACAGGTACAGGATACATGATACATGATACAGGATGCGGGACTGTTGTGGACGTGTCTAGAGAGCGACGAGGGGCGAGGGGCTGGGATGGGGATGGGGTGGATGGGGTGGATGCGAAGGATGGCCAACGGGTGACTCTGAGAGCCGATACGGCTACGAGCTCACGGGGGGCCGGGGCTGGATGCGCTGGAGGCGCCGAACGGACAATGGCAATGTATGTCTCTGAGAGCCGATACGGTGGACTACGCGCTCCCTCTGGACCGGATGCGACGCATGGACAACGCATGGCATTATGGCTATGGCCTACAGGTACAGGATACAGGATACAGGACTGCTGGACGTTTCTACGGTGGCCGCAGGGCTGGATGATCACTGGGTGACTACGGAAGAGGAAGAGTGCGAGTTCACTATGGGCTGGACTGCATGCGCCGAATGGACCAGGGAGGACACCCGCATACTTCAACTACGAGCTCTCTATGGACGCGCTGGATACGACGGATGGACAACGAACAACGGATGAACACCCTGGGACTTTGAGAGCCGAAAGATACGGATGACTACGAGCTCACTACACTATGCGCCGGATGGACAACGACAACGGATGACATCTCCGGATCCTTCTGAGAGCCAAGCCGATACGCGCGCGAATGACGCCCCTGGAACCGGTAAGATGATGCCAGGGATCGTGCCTAGGACCCCTCTAATTAATGGATGGCGGCGAAGCGTAGGCGGATGACGCCCCGGGAAGAAGTAATAGTAATGCCGGCGGAGGACGCCTCACCGCGGGACCTCATGGAGGATGAGGATGAGTCTTCGTTCGTTGGATTACTTCCAAAGGCTATTGGAATGGTACTGGATACAAAGACAAAGAGGACGAGAGCTACGGACGGACTATGAGCACGCTGAGGGAGGGATAGGAAGGATGCGATGTAATGGCGGCGGAGGACGCCTCAGGGGCTGGTTGTCAGGGTCCTGACTGGCGCACGGGTTCTCGACGGATCACCTCAAGATTAAGAGGCTACTGGATTGCTACTGGATACAAAGAGGACGAGAGCTACGGACTGACTACGAGCAAGCTGAGGGAGGGATCGGAAGGATGCGATGTCATGGCGACAGATCGCCTCTGAGCTGGTACGCAGGGGTCCTGACGGCGGACGGGTTCTCGACGGATCACCTCAAGATTAAGAGGCTACTGGATATGTACTGGATACAAAAACGTCGGGAGCTACGTACGGACTACGCGCACGCTAATGGATGGATGGAGGCGAAGTATATGTGGATTCGGATGCCCAGGCAGGGGAATGAGGGGATAGGGATATCTACGGATTGAGAGCAAGCTGAGGGAGGGATGGAAGGAGAGCAGAGGGCAGATGATCCGCCGATGCGGGTTGTCCCCATTCTGTTCTGGCTACGCTGGACTTACGAAGCTCTCCCTAGAGGAAAGAACAAGTAGCCGACGGGCGTGGGACCTGGACGACGGGGAGCCGGCAGGGGACGTGACACGCATGAGGCGCGCATTGGACGTGGTCCATGCCGTACAACAAGCGGGGAGGAGGCGGCGACCTGCTATTGACCAGTTGAGGTCTCGACGGTATTCGCGAAGGATGGCACTGTATGGGTAGATACACCGGACGGCGTGGAGATACAAGATGTACTAATGCTGCTAATGGGATACCCCCGCGGGCGTTGGATGAAATGAGACCTTTGAGGCGGGGCGGGGCGGGCGATGTCCCAGAGGTAGTACTGCACCCTTCCCGTGGATGCGTACGAAGCAACACTGTTGGATGACCACTCGGGACGGGACGACACGACCTGCGTGGACGGGTGGATGCAAAGCAAAGCGAGATGACTTGGGAACAGAGGATTATACTACGACATCGCTGGTGGTGCGATGGAAAGACAGCGGAGGACGCGCACGCGACCTTGGTGCGATGTGCAGACGCCTCACGGAAGCCCCTCTGGCAGCCGATAAGGACTCATTGGAACTATTGGACCTGACTGGTGGATGTGAAGTAATGGCGGCGGATGACGCCTCGGGAACCGGTCTAGGACCTCGCTGGGGGATGGAATGGAAGCAACGATGGAGGACGCCTATGGTAGACTCCTCTGACCAAAACAAGGGTCTGCAGGGAACTGAATGCGTGCTGAGGCCTTGCACCTGGAACTTCACTATGGAATGGACTGCTACACTAAGGAGCGAATGGAATGGACTGCTACACTAAGGAGCGGATGGAATGGACTGCTACAACGCTGCGCTACTGGACAGGCCATTGGGCCATCGCCGCCCTCCTCTCTCGCTCTCTGTGAATGTTACAGTTCGACCTCCACACACCGAGATGCGCCTACGCCACGTCCTGGCTAGGCCGGACTCTAGGTGGCGATTGATTGAGGTCCTGAGGTACATAAGGCCGGTCGGTTGTCACGAGGGAAAGGCGGGTGTGTCGGTTCTGTAGGAATGGGAATGGGGTGGAGGATGAGGAGCACGCTGTCATGGAATGCACAAGGATGTCAATGATGGGGGTCTGGTATTTATGACCTGTATGTAGTACGAACCCCAGTCGTTCCGACCTCGGGACCACAATCTGGAACTCTCTCTCTCTCTCTCTGTCTCAATCAGTCTAGCAGGACAGATTTGGGGATCAGTCCGTTGACATTACTTTATTCACAACCTGGCTCAGCAACCCCGTCCTCCTCATGTACAAAACTCGGTCACGCTACCAACTCATCTTGCCCATAAGTATTTTACCTCCTTCCCTTTCGTACCCTAATTTGTCGATTACCTGTGCCTGAGTTTGCCAAAACGCGCTCGTACACCGACCGTGCTATTCCTTTATTATCCTTACCTATTGTGCTGGCGAGGTGTAGGTACATACCTGAGTTACTTACGGCAGTCAGCGAAAATCATTCCATTCCATTCAATCTGCCCTTCTAAGTATACATAGTTCTGTAGCAACCTCAACAAAGATCCCATTTATCTCCTCCAATTGATTGTGTTGAGTCAAGGTAAGCACGAGACTTTTCCTGGGACACCTCTTTCGTGACCTCGTCTAAAACTCGGCGTAGTTGAGGAAGGCGCCACAGGCATCGAAAGTAGAACTCAACCTGCTGCGCAAGAATACGACGTGGCAAATGATTGTTGTCATAAAATGAATCCGTGAGGATACGCGTACAAGCCAGAAGCACGATGTACAGAAATGAGATACCCGTAATTCGACATCCACTATTCGGTAAGCTAGGCCAAGCTCACGGAGATATGCAGATTTGAAAAATGAAAAGTCTGAGGAGGTAAAAAAAAATGGAGATGAGCTTTAGCAACACGGTGAGTATCTCCATAGTACAAACTTTCTGACAGACTGGTTTCGGTTGTTCAAGAAACGGTGATGGTGGAGCTCCCGGCGCTTTTGTATCCCTCAGTAGCAACAATCTGGTAATTGTGTGCAGTGCCCAATTTCATTCCTAGTGCGGACCATGCATTAAAGTGGCATGAAGTGGTGACGGTTCCGCTGATGGCTCCTCCCGGGGCGCGCTTAGGGTTGCGGACGGACCAGAACTGCTGGAAGGTCTGGGTACCATCGATAGAGGGTTGGTTGGTCCGGGTGGTCTGGAGGATGTCGTATGATGCTCCGTCGCAAGACACAGATCCCTTCTTTGCGGCAGCGGAGGAAGGGTTGTAGGAGCCGTATGATTCGACGACGTAGTATTCGATGAGAGGGCTGCGGGTCCAGCCGTAGACGGAGAGGTAACTGTTGCCGTTGGGCGTGTATGTACCAGTGTAATGGATTGTCCTAGAAGACGTTTAGAAAGTCGTCACTGTTTGGAGTAAATCTTTATTACCTCGAAGAGCTTCCGGGGTTCCATCCCTTTCCACCGACAAGGTTACCGTTGTTGTTGGACCAATTGAGGGAGTATTGTCCACCACCTCCATTGGTGTACGTAGCCTGGGCGGCTCCGTCCGTCCACCAGGAGTAATAGAAACCGTTGTTTGTTCCCGTAGCACTTGGGGTTCCAGCACGCGCCAGAAGCCCGAAGCCCTCGCCTTCCGTCACATTAGTTGGGAAGGCGAAGACGCTAGCGACAGCAGCAGCGGCAACGACAAGAGAAGATAGAGAGAACATTTCCGATGATTTTTGACAGTAGAGTGCCGTTGGCTCATTACTGACAACCAAAGCTGTCTTTTATACGTGCAAGCAAAAATGTCGGCTGGTTATTGATCTTTTATTGCCATAGTTCACCCTCTATTTGACCCGCGCTAGACCAAGTGACCCAGGAAACGTGTAGGGTCGTAGCGCATCTGACATGAGCGAAGCAATATAGTTGCGAGGATATGTCAGAGATGGAGGAAGTGCTAAAAATAAGTCAATGATTTGGTGGGGCTACGACTCACATGGACGACACATGGTTGGCTCCGAGTCGGAGAAACAAGAGGGCATCGGAGGTTGTCGCGGATCCTTCGGACCGTTAACCGGTTAGTTAGTCCACCCGCGAGCCCCGAAAGAATTAGAGCACCTCAGCCACACCTCGACAACACGACGAACTTCCATTCGATCACTTTAGATGGTATTAATATTCAAAAAGTTGTAGGAGGTCAAACGAGAGTTTCACCAAAGAAAGTGCGAATGATTGATACCTCTGTCCAATGAGTTGTGAGTTTGTGCTTGGTTTGTGCGCAATCACAGAAAATCAACATCGCAAGTCAACCAAGTGCTCACCGGCCCAATTGCAATGCTCTGCAAGAACGGATCATGGTGCCCAAAAGTGTCTCGAAACGGCGTTATATCGCTGTCGACGGGAGTATCCACAAGTCGAGGCACCTATCACATCGATAATCATTGAACGCAGACTCAATCTTGATCCCGTCTTTGGACAGTCCGGATGTCAATGTTAGCCTCGTCTTCGACTGATTCTGAACCCATAGAGACCGCGATGGCGACATCCGGGGCTCATTTACCAGCATCAATGACGAATGAATCTGCGAGTCAAACGTTACAGTCAGGAATTTATCGAATTGTCAGTGAGGTCAATGACAAATGGGTGATTGATCTCGCCGCAAACGATACAGCATCGATTATCGGTATACCCCGTCGTTTCGAACTGTGTTTAAACGAACACTAAAAGCGAGGTCAGGCTACGAATTGCATGAAGGAGAGAATCAGAAAGTGACCTTTGCTAATGTTTCAAACGAATATACACTGACCCTGTATCCGCGTAGTGGGAGTTTGCGCGTCTGGGACCTGGATACTCTATTCGCAGTTTGTTTAACTCGGCATACATAACTTTGCAAATTGGGGAGAGAGACGGCCTCAACCATGGAGCGAGTTTGACAGTGAGCCAATATCCTGTGAGTTGGGCACTCGAGGCAGATGATTTTGAGGCTGGAATCTGGAGGTAACTGTCGTATATTTTCGACGTCTCGAACGTACTGAAGAGCGATTCGGCCTTGCATGAGAATTCGTTGGCCAAACAGTCCTTTCGTATTTGATCTACCAGGAGGATCAAATACACATGATGTAGGTGTCGCTCTCTGATTTTGTTCTGCCTTTCATGATGCCACCAAATTCTTTAACCCTAGATCCAGCTGTCAAACAGATATCCCTTCCAACCAACTCGGTTGTGGCGACTGGTCAAGATTGAACCCACAAAACCCGCTGTCCTGGAGTTCATAACGCATGCGCCGAGAAAATTAGAGCCCCAGCCGGGTGTTATCACCACGGCTGACAGTGTCGTAGATGCTGAGGGTTTGAAACTTGGTGGAAATGGAGAATTGTCAATCACGACGACGACGACGACAACGACAACGAGTGTCACGGTGGTAAAGCGGTTGGGATGTCCTTGAATATGGTCCGTACTTTGGATATTGCTGTTCCAAGATTGTAGCAGACGACCAACAAGCCAAGTTGAAAACCTGCCATCATACTATCCCATTCCAGGAGTTTGACCATTCCAAGAGTTTGACCACCTCGATTTTCTCCCTCATTTCTTACTCTACCCTCACGAAACTTTGCACATATATACAAATAGACTATATCATTTAGAATATCCAAAAAAAATGAAACCTTGAAGCCGTCTTACGGTCGAACTGAGAAATGGAAAGTGGTCAAACTCCTGGAAAGGGATAGTACTTGGACTTGTTTGCCAGACCCCTTGCGACCCGTCGGGATCAGGCAGAAGCTCTTTTCCACCTTCACAATGTGTACTTAGAGGTCAAACTTCTCAACAACATGACACTCTCTATTTGAAAAGTATTCCGGAAACAGCACTCGGACAGCACCTTTGAAAGCGCAGCACAAACATGATCACAAAGTAAGGTCCACCAAGGCACTTGTCGACCGGTGGTCTGTGAATTCCGATCTTACGACAGCATGCTGGTGGCCTGGTTCCTACTGTCATACTGTTGTGAGTAGGAACGGTTCCTTCCTATCCTTGACAAGTCTGATGCGGTAGAAGTTGTTCAGTTGTTCATGGCAGGAACCACAAGTAAAAAAGCCACAGATGCCCAATAGTGCCCAATGTCACCCAATCACGGGGGATCTTTTTCATTCCAGGTACCAAGGATCCAAATCTGTATCTGGTAATGGTTAAGAATTGGAACAGTGGAGGATAATGCGCGGCTAAGCACTTCTTAGGAATTCGACCACTGTGCATTTGCTTAGCATCTCGTTGAACCATGCTTGAGAGTTGAATGATTTCTCGATGATTGTCTTCGCGTACCCGGTCCATGAAGGCAGCTTGAGCTTGTCTCACTCTCATCTGACATTTTACATTTGCCCAGGTACCCCCAGGGGTTGGACACGAGAAACGCTGGCAGGGATGTCATAGTCAGGTCCTCTGGATGATTCTTCTTCGACACTCGGAACCTCAATGCTGCCTTCGTCTAAAGATAGTATTCGCGTAAGGCTTTGGTCGAGTGCCACTCGGCTAAACACACGAAACTATGGCGCGTATAAGAGGAGCTCGGCAGAAGATACACTTTGTTATCGAAACCTTCGCCCATCATCCCAGCTAGCTTATCACTACTCTCGACTATATCAACTCGTTATAAGATGGCTGATCCAAACCCCATTCCTCCAACTTTCCCTAGTATTCCACCTATTTCCACCCCACCCACTCCTTTTGATCTTGACCTCAAGAACATACAAGGAGATATCCTGTTAGACATTTCGGTCCCAGTCTTTCGTTTGCCGTCACTGAGCACATCCTTGCAGGACTGGTCTCCCAAAGAAGACGGAGACTTGGTATTTCTTCCAGGTTACTGAGCCGACCACATTTAGACGCAATCTGAGCCACTTGATCCCTCTCATCAAAAGCGTGGATCAAGCTGTGAGAGACCGTGACCACATTGGAAAACACAAACGCGACGACGAAGAGCACGGCCGTAAACCCCATCTCATTCCATGCATTGGAGTGAACATTGCGTTCTCTCACTTTGGGTTTCAAAAGGTTTGCTAGTTCTGTAGCTATACAATTGGTGCATTACTGATCCAAGACTGTTATCGGCAGTTGCAAATCGATGACACCAAGCTCATCGACACCGCCTTCATGACCGGACAACGGATTGATGCTGGAAAGAGCCTCGGTGACAAAGGTACTGGGAGCGGGTCCAACTTCGATCCTGACTGGGAACCCGAGTTCAAACAGGAGCTCCACGGAGTCATCATCGTCGCTGGAGACAGCCACCTCAACGTCGAGAAGAGAATTTGTCAGATCGAAGAAATATTCGGTGTTGGCACTGTAGCTGCATCCATCCACAAGATAACCTCAGTACGGGGCGATGTTCGTCCAGGGACGCAATCGGCACATGAACAGTAAGTTGTTGATTACAGTGATAACGTCAGGTACTCTTAACTTGGATGGCGGATTTACAGTTTCGGTTGGCTCGACGGTATTTCCAACCCCAAGGTCATTGGATTTGACAAGAACCCCCCTCCTGGACCTAAGCCAGTCCGCGCAGGGGCTATCATCGTTGGACAGGATGGAGATCTGAACAAAGACGAACGCGAACCGTGGATGGTCGACGGAAGCTTCCTCGTTTTCAGGTACCTCTTCCAAAAGGTCCCGGAATTCCACGATTTCCTCGCTAGGAATGCGCTTCAAGGTCCAGGCATGACTCCAGATCAAGGTGCTGAGCTCCTCGGCGCCAGGTTATTTGGTCGATGGAAGAGCGGTGTGTTGCATTCGTCACCTTGCAGCTCCGTTTTACTTGCTGAAGTGCCTCACATCTGTGATTAGGCGCGCCTATTGACATAGCCCCCTTCATAGACGACCCCGCACTTGGAGTTGATCCGGAGAGGTACCTGTCTCATTTCGACCAAGGAGTCTTCATGCCTGATGTCGTTATGCAACCTCAGAAACAACAACTTCCATTACACCGCTGAGCGAAACTTCCAGAAGATTTGTCCCTTCGCAGCACATACCCGCAAATCCAATCCTCGCGACGACTTGGAGTCTCTTGGAATCTCCATCGAGAAGAACCGCATTATGCGCCGCGGAATCCAGTTTGGACCTGAAGTCACTCGACATGAAAAAGCCGCCAAGCGCACTATTCATGGCAGAGGGTTGCTATTCGCCTGCTATCAGAGCAGCATCACAGATGGTTTCCAGCTTATTCAGCAAGGTGAGTTCGCACACCACGATACTGCGAGTTCGACCTAATTCGTTGTACCAACCCTTCCAGCTTGGATCAATAACGCCAACTTCCCGTTTGCGGAACAAACACCTGAAAAACCTGGGTTTGTTACGATTGTCGTGAATTCCCTTTCATTGACGGCTGACTGTCGTCTCTCATCTAGTCTTGACCCTATACTTGGACAAGGATCCAGCGCTCGCCAATTGAGTGGCACAAATCCTAACAAGCCTGAAGAAATCCTCAAGCTCGACGCTGAGTGGGTCATTCCTCGAGGAGGAGAGTACTTCTTCTCCCCATCGTTGAGGGGTCTCACCGAGACCATTGCTCTTACCGAGTAGCGCCCATTGTAAAGCTATGCAATGTAAAAATGTAGTTTGGTCGTGCCTTCCTTGTCACTTGGGAATCCTAGGATTTCGACTTTGTACACCAGTGTTGATGTTGGTAATATATTTCCCGCCAGTCATCGAAAAGCCTCCAGGGATTTCTGTGCTCAATCGAATAACATGTCCGATGAATCTGACTATCATAACCCTTACCAAGGCCTAGGGTAGATCTGGGGTCGAATGGCGTTGCAAACCCCGCGAGTGCACTGCATGGGCAGAGGGAATGTTGAGTTGACAGTGTGGACGGTCTTGGACGCTATTCCGCAGTTGCAAGGACTTGGGTCAAAGAGGGACCTCTCTATTTGACAGATGTTCTCATTGGACCTCATGTGTCGCACCACTGGCCGGTTGGTACGCAACTCCCGAAAAAGTCTAAGGGAAGCTCCATTATACGCTGATACGCGAATGGTCTTTCAACGGTATGGCTCGTTACTGCGGCGGTTTCGCTCTAGTGCACAGTCATCGGGGATGGGCTGCGCAATATTCATTATTTTCGTTGAAATTGTCCTGCAATTCAAATATTTCAGATACATAATGGAGAAAGGGTCGTATGACTTGTCTGAATTGGCCGCTCGTCATTGCGGCGCTTTCGCCCAATACGGCGATGTCGAAGGCACTGGCGAATATCAATATTCCGAAATAGCAATTAGGTGTAGTCTGTTGCGAAAGCGTCGTGATTAAAATTGAGTAATTCTAATGATACAGGGAGGTCATATTGTTAGAATACCTCACGCCCTCTGATAGCACAAGCGCCAATGTTCGCGTTTACGTAGAAGCCGTCATACCCGGAACAGTCGCGGGTGGCGGTGGACGCTCTAGTACCTGTAGCGTGTGGAATAATCTAGCCGGCGCCGCATCAGTGCGATGAGAGCAAGCGGGCATAGAGAATGATTCTCTGACCTTTTGGAGAAACGACGAGACCCCGTCCCTTCGACGCCCCTCGGTATACTGTTTCAATGATATCGATCAACTAAAGATATTGCAAAGTATAAGCCCTGCAAGCCTCAATGTGGAAGATAGATGCGAACCTCCTGTTTGTTATCCATAGCCCAATTTCTGAATGCGAAAAGATCGAGGCGGTGAGATTAGATCGTGTATTATGCATGCGATATGAGATCGTTAAACTGACATCTTATTATTGTTACCAGTACCCAAATCAATCATAATGTGCTTGTTACTGCGATTTATAGCTTAGTGGAGGCATTCAGATATGGGCGGTCGTACTCACCGATAGAAGAACATGACGGTGCACGGATCATACAATTCGTACATCTGGTCATAAGTCGAGTCACCTCCTCAGCACTGAGGTCCATAACAAGTTTGGAATGCAACCACCTTATTGAAATCCGGGACTTCCGTGATATCAGCCAGATAGATGACGGCAAAGTTCTGCACTTTCTCGGCAACTGAATAGAGGGTCTCGTCCATGGTCATACATTGACTGTCCCAGTCATGGCCAAACCGGATGACAACTACACGATCTTCTTCAGATTTGATAGCCTCGTCAACATGCCAGCCAGATGGAAGATGTGGAAGGAAATAAGACATATAGCCTGGCTAGAGGTAGGAGGAAAGGTTAGGAATTGGGTGGCTGTGCACATAACCAATGTCCTTAATTTGCAGCATGCGCAAATAAGCGGCTTCAGTTTTCTGACCCACGTTTTGCTTCTTTCAAACTAGCCATTTGAACAAGTACTTTAATTTTGACTGACGCTTTTCATTGCATAAATTAGAACATTACGACGAGGAAAACATAAAGTAGAGCCAATCCGACATGAGCGTTCTAGTGCAGGAGAGAGTAAAAGGATAATTCAGGAAAATCTAGCCAGCGCACATTCGAGAGGCGTAGAGAGCAGCTTGGAGATTAAGAAGACGAAAGAAACAGAGTAAGAAGACACATGCATCTTACGACCATCAATGATGGTTTGAGGTCCACTTTTTGCAATCCAGAAGTTGAGCCTTTCCAAAACATAAATTGATATATCTCAGCCAAATGAACCTCTTCGAGAGTGAAATGCGGAAAGTCGCTTACATCTGTGATCCCGACCAACGCTTGAATATCACAAAACACACCGTCCGCCTCTAGCTTTGCCCGTTTGACAAACTTCTTCCGAAGAGCCTTGGTGTCGAGGTTAGATCCCGCATTCTGCTTTCTCGACCCTCGCTCCCAAGGTGCTTTTGAAGCCGAGCTCGTCATTTTCAAGGCTGCTTGAAGGATGTACCTTTGAACGAGGCTTTCAACGATACCCTCCATCAAAGACACAGCGGTGAGTGTCGAAATTGGGAATCTCATGACATCAGGTTCTACAGGACCGTGTTAATCCTCGAGGAGCGGACAATTTATGTGATGAAATTATTACCGCAGACAGCATCGAAAAGGCCCCACCACGCATCTTCCATGGCCTTCTGCCAACCTCCTTCAAAGTGAAGGAGATCACGGAGGGACCCCAGCGCAAGCCACAATTCATCCATGACCGGTTGAGGGGTGACCCCGAGAGAATAATCGAACACACATAGTATATCGCGTTGGGACGCCTGATTTTGCAGCAATTACGCAAGGCTATCAATGTTTGCAAGAATGAACAGACCTCGAGAGCCTCGTGATCTATGCGATGCGAAGCTAGCAGTATGAACTCATACGCATACACAGGCAGAAGAGGATGCAAAAAGTCGCGATGGAACTGTCCAATAGAATCGCAATCAAGCGACATAAAGAAAATTATAAGAAATTGCCGAAGACTGACCTTCACGCTTAACGCCAAACATCCAACGGCGACGTCCCATGCCACCAGGTGGCTACCTTCTATGTCCATACGGCGGACAACGTCGCTTGCATGGCTAGAGTCGCTGATGTTCGAATCGAGACTAGATCGTCGACGACTTCTCACCAGAAACGAGGAATTGGCGTAGGTATCGGGGGATATGGTGAGATAGAAGTAGCGCAGAAACATCCATGCGGCGTGGAATCTCGTCTGCGGCGAGTTTTGCAGCTGATCGAGCAAATTTGATGAGGGATGCCATTCAGGAATGCTACTCGTGGATGTCGCTGAAGTAGTTCGAG
The DNA here is from genome assembly GCA_014925845.1 of Crassisporium funariophilum. Taxonomy (NCBI): domain Eukaryota; kingdom Fungi; phylum Basidiomycota; class Agaricomycetes; order Agaricales; family Crassisporiaceae; genus Crassisporium; species Crassisporium funariophilum. Next base: position 538,759 of record JACGCL010000013.1, read on the forward strand.
ATGAGTGAGAACCTGTAGAAGAAGATGGCGGAGTTCCCCCATGACGGCTGGCTTTTTCCGGTAAAACCTAATGCAGATTTTGTTAATGCAAGGAACGGAAGATAGTGAAAGGAGACGGACATCCAAGATCCAATTTACGATCTCTTCTCTTGTGCTTCGAGGTAATCCTAAAACCCTCTCCCAGTCAACCGCGTCGTAATCAGTGATATCATCCACATCGCATTCATCGGGCTCCTCAGAGTCTTCGTCAAGCATCCAATGCGGAGGACCATTGCACACCCCGACCGGCAAACAGTCGATTTCCCTTCCTCTTCCTTCCCTTTCTAGAAATTTACCGAGGCGCACCTTCGCAAGAGTCTCCGCGGTGAGAGGCAACCTGGCAATGTGGCCATCTGGGGGCGCGATGACTGGAACGGGATTCGGAAGTGCTGAGAAACCGGCAGAATCCTCGTTCACCCGACGCTGTGAGTGAGGGGGAACTGGTGTCACAGGAGCAGTTGGGACGCATCCATTCTGAGTCGGAGTCTGTTATGTCGTCAAATCAGATTTTGTCTACCGTAAATGGGAAAAGCGATGATACCTCTGCCTCGACTCCCGTAAAAGACTTCAAAGAATCTGCGCGTCTGAGACTGGCGCTTCTTGCGGCAAAGGTCCGATTTCTTCTGTTGGTGGTGGGTTCCACAAGCTGCGTCTTCTTCCTCTTCTTCATTGCCTCAAGAGTTTCTTGGTCATTTGTGGTAAACGACAGAGGCCTCTTGAGAACTCGGTAGCCATTAATAGGTGGCCCTGTTGTAGATTTTGCAGCGCTATTGACATAAGTAACTGAAGCTCTTTTAACAAATTAAGTTGAGATACCTTTCACGAGCACTTTCTTGCCCTTCGAAGAGAATCGGCGATACTGAATCAGACTCCAGACTTTTATTTTGCTGTTGGAATACTGGAAGTTGCTGCTGTGAAGTTTCCCTCTCGAGAATGGCCTCTGAATGGAAATGACTGTTAATGTATGCGCATTCACCTTGGTCTACATGATTTGTTTTGAGGCCCCGTGCAGGAGAATCAGAGCCGGATGAATACTGAGCTAGTCTCGAAGAAGCCCTTGCCGCTCCAGAGTCTTTCGGAATTTGTCTGGAAAACCATCTACTGATGAGTTTTGGCGAAGAAGACCCTTCACGAATAGACAGAGTCTTCGCTCGTCTATTTTGAGGAGACTGCATTCCGCTTTCGTGAGAGTTGTCCAAGCAAGCGCTAGCGGAATCAGACGACTCAGAGTCAGAGCAGGAGAAAAGTTCCGGAATTTCGTGGTTGACAGTTGCTCGTTCTCGTTCTCGTTCCTGTAAGGCAACGAGGAGGAGTTCATGTAGCCTATGACCAAACTCGTCAGACCTGGAGTGGCAGTTGATACTCTCAGACGAGGCATGATCGTTCTGAGAAGCGGAGATCGACTCCGTTTCGGACCGAGAGTCTGAAGTCGCCGACGTCAACGAGGAAGAGTCCTCCTCGACTTCGCTGGAGATGTCGGACTGAGGAGAAGAGCTAGTAAACGGCAGAGGGCTACTGGAGAGCGGAACGTCGGTTGGAGGGAATTCTTCGAATATATGAGCCTCCGAATCGCTTTCAGCTAGTGGTTCTGACCCAAGCCAGCTCGGAGGGCAGGATAGCATAGGTGGAGAAGAATATCCACTAGGTGAAGGCGGCGAAGGGTTCGGGTCCAGAGAACTTGGCCCATTAGATAGGTCTGCACTTTTTTTACGCATATATGCGGGCAGTAGCACGCCAAAGCTATCCTTCAGCGCGGTCTCTGATGAAAATGGATTATCGTTCTGTCCTGAGTTGTTGCTATTCACGGTGTCTACGCCAACATCCGCAGACTTGGATGCAATCCAGTCATTGTCGTGGTAGGCTTGTGGAAACAGACTTTCAGTCCACTGGTCAAGAGTAGGCGTTGCAGATGATTCCATATAGTAGGAAAGCGATTTCAAGGAGGCAGCCCTTTTGCAGCCCTTTCGAGAGAAAAACGATTGCAGCAAAGCAGCAGTAGATCGGCCAATTTCCACTTTTAAATGAGTAAAGAGCCTGTTCACACGAGGTCAGCGGCCAAAGCGAAAAGACAGGTATGCAAACAGCGAAATGAAGAAGAGGTCGCAGTCAAAGGACGTAAGTGCAACCTTGGTGCAACAAGGGCCGCAGCTGACAAAGCAGAAGTCGTCTCACCAGTGGGTCCAAAGTGGAAGTTGAGATTGAGTTGAGTGGAAGGTCGATTTTGGATCGATTTCTTAGGATAAAGCAGAGGTGATATATATGTTTAGGTTGTACAATTGGAAGCGCGAGGTATTTATTAGTTACATTAGAAGTATAAAGTCTGTATTAGAATTGCATAAGGTGGGCCTTCCGAAATCGAGTTCATAAAACACTCGGCAGAAGGTTCAGATCACTGATTATCTTCGACTCGTCTTGGGGTTTCGACCATTTGTCTATTTGGGAGGTGAAGTGTTAGATTGAGTACATATGTAGAACAGCAGACTAATGTACCTGGACAAGCGACGAAATAGCCTTCCAACGCACTGATGAACCGTTCTTGATATTCTGCAGGAGGTATCACAGTGACTTCTTTTCCGGATTGTAGATTCTGCTTTGCTTTGTATTCCAAAGTTTTCGCAAAGGTATAACTCCCTGAAAAATTATCAGTTGCTTATCTTCGGAGGGCGAAGAACAGATCACTGACCTATTGTATCCACAAGACCACAAGCTATCTGTTTCTTCTCCTCGTCGACACCGAGCAGAAGACTATTCTGAGTTGAGAGACAGGCTGCAAACATGAGAAGGGCGCGGGAACGTACGAGTAATCCATGATGTTGCTTCTTGCAAGAAACTCGGCATCACTTTTGAGGGCATCGTGAAGAATGGCTTTGGAGTGTGGATGCACCAACGTGAGTGTACGTTGTTGACCTGTTGGCGCAAATTAAACTCAATCAAAACTTCTGGAGCCAAAACCGAACTAGAGCGCACCTTCGATCCACTCTCCATCAAACAGGGTCTTTGACGTATTTCCATGAGCCTTAACCTTTCTTCCTTGTATTCCCTTGAGGTCGAACATCTTGGTGATGTTTTGATCATAAAATAAATTTTCCATCACCAGCAGGTCGGCCTTCGACTGAACCGTGCCCGTCTCCAGATTTCGGATCTCGATCGTGTAAAACCCAATCAGCTTCGCAAGCACAGTCGCCTTGCTCGCCGTAGCGTCCATGTACCGAAAGTAGGAAGGTGCATGTTCAATGAGAACCTGACTGGAAAAACGATGATTATCGATGCTATCATGGAATGGTGGGGCAAATGCTTACAGATCAGCAACGTTCCAGGCGTTGACCAACGTCTTGATTATGAACCTATCATCGCTCGTCTTCCAAAAGTTAGATTTACTCTTCCCTCCCTCTGCAGCCCAATTTGTGCTGCGAGATAAGCTCTTCAGGAATATATCGTTGATCCCACACCGCTTCCTCAGAACATCGAACTGCTTCGCATAATACACTGTACAGCTGAACTTGAGTCGTTTGCCAATGGTCCAGTCGTACTTGATGTGGGGCCTTTCGTCGCTGGCGATATCCGCCAATAGGAGTCCGTGATGTCGACTGGTAGCAAAGGTAGCTGAAGGCGACACAGGATTTGAAGGAGTTTCGGAGCTAATTACGAATCGCATGGCAGCACTGACACCGCTAGCTAAGGTGCTCGCAAAGCCCGATGAAACGCCAGGTACAGGCTCAGGCCCCGTTGTCTTCAACGGGGTTGCAGGCGTCTTCGCTACATCCACCGTCTCTTCCGCTCTTTTGGGTAAATCCTTTGGCGGCAAGGGCGGTGGCAAAACACTAGGTCTAGGGGTGCTATCTTTCTTCCCAAGTGTTACTTCGCTTTCACCAGTTTCGCCAGAAATGATGGAAGAAGCACTTCCTCGTCGGATATGAGCATCCAGAAAGCCGGAACTCGTACTGGATATATTTTCCGATCTGACCGACCCAGGCCTTGAACTGTTGCTTTCGAGTTCTTGAAGAAGCTTGTCGGCACTCTCCGACACAGCAGGCCCCTTGACCTCGCCATCCGCAGCTTGCCTGGTGACACCAACATCTGCTTTTGCCTTGACAGCAGCAGCAGCGAGTGAGCCTCCAGCAGAATGGGACGAAGAACTTGATATAGTCGCAAAACGGGAGGACGCCGACAGAGGTGGAGTTGACGAGGTGTCAGGAATAGTGTTTTGTCGCAAAACATCCCGGATGGATAAAATACCATCACGGGTGTGTTCCTTGCGCGAAATCACACCGGAATATTGTTCCGGTTCGTTCCAAACAACACCCTCTTGATCTGGGTCGGGCTGATTTCGAGAACCGGATGTGAAAAGCCTGTACCCTGTGGCAACCGAGAAGAACGACGAGGGCGCAGATTCCGTTGCAGGTGTGAGAGGGGCAGTACTGGAGTGCCCGGACGCTGAACGCACCATTGACAGGTTCGCCAATTCCAATTGATAATCAACAGTACTGCACAATCCGGTTATGAGCATGACGGAGACATAATCATCTGAACAAGCGCACCTGAGCGTATGAGCAATAATACTGCCCCAATCGTTCTCCCTCACAATAATATTGCCTCCGGGTACAGCATGACACCCCTTACCCCACCAAGCAGGCTCCTCTGCCACCAAGTCACCCACCAGCCTCGCCTTTCGTCCCAGGTGCTTCTTCTGCCATGCCTTCAACCTCTTCTGTGTGCCCCTGCCGGTTGAAAGAAATGCTCTCCTGACGTCATTCAAAGAATCCTCCGGCGTCCTCGCCAACTGCGAGTAAAGCGATTGCTCAACCTTATGAAAATTGTGCCTCAAAGTCGCTAATAACTGATCCGCGTCATCTTTCGGTGGCACAGTGGGTGTCTGGGATGCGGCTGTCTCGGTGCTGATGTTGGAGACGGTCGTGGTGGGAAAATATTCCTTGATGGGTTGCAAAGTGGGGGAGCTGGGCGTGGTAGGCGGCAGTGGTGGAAGGTTATCGGGTGACTGCGCTCGGGGTGTGTTTGATCCAGTGGACGCTCGAGAGAAATCAAAGTCGTCGTAGGCGTCATCAACGGAGGGCAACCGAGGCAGAGCTTTCTGAGCAGAGCTCATATCGTTGCTGTTCAGGGCCTTCTCCTACATATCGAGGTTAGTACTAGTCCCTAAATGTCGAGGATTGAGACGCACGATCTTGTCAACGTGGTCCGCAACACCCTCCCACCATTTCTTGATTTCTCTCCTCAAAATTCTCTTCGAGGCAAGTTCTTCCAAAGGTGTCCTTTCCTCCTTTGACCCCGCGCTGGTCGGAGGTGGGCTAGATTTCTCCACCCCACGTGTAATTTGCAGTCGAGGCACTCGAAGTTCGAAGATATCTTCTATGGTGGAAAGAGCAAAAGAGACATCCGAAGACGCGGTTGAGAAGTGCCGGACGATGTTCAATCTTGAAACTGGTAAGGTAGACCAGGGCCCAGTAGGTGGAGTGGTGTGCTCGCACAAGGAAGGTGTGAGGGTGCAAAGGGCTGGTGAATAAATCAGGAGCTCTAGGAACTTGGCGAATGAGTGAAGGCTAAAACATTGAAGATTGTTCAGAAAGTCGTTGAAAGGTATGATTGCACGTACAAGGTTCCGTCATTCATCTTGGTCTGGGGAGACTTTGCTTCGCAGATGGCACAGCTCTCCCACATCTGGATGAAATCGTCACCATCTCCATCCAACTCGACATCACTTGTCTGAATGGTGATGCTCAGTCCAGCATGGATGTACCTCCGCTCGTGCTGACCACGATTGATCGTACATCCAGGACGATCACACACCGTCTTCGAGCTCATTACGATTTCATGAATCGCGTCTCCCAATGTTCTATCTTCGGCTGAATAGTAGTTATAAGTTACCCAATGCGGTTTGCAGCAAGTTGATAGACCGGTCTTCGGCAGGTTCGAGGTGGAAGAGGTCCTCGTAAACGTAGATGAACCTCCTGATCCCGGTTCGGCTGAGATACGCGGAGAGACGTATTGTGAGTAGAGGACGGAGATCCCTTGATGGCGTACGAAACCAAGAATTCCAGACATGCCTCGCCCTTCTGCATCCTTACCGTCCCAACCAAGAAGACTGGTAAGCCCAACCCTCTCGTCGCCCTTCAGCCGGCGGCCCTGATTTGCTGTCTCCTTCTCCGCGAGGTCGATGATCGTCTTAGGGGCTTTCAACACCACACCAGGAGAAGTCGAGAGAAGACCAATGCTCTCATTGATCCGTTTGAGGGCAATTGCGAAGGGCTTTTCGGTTTCCCGTTTGGGGATAGTCGTCGATTGATGATACGTTGACTTTCGTCTATCGCCGATAAATGAGAAACGACGTAGACGAAGACCAACACCTTCCGATGACTTTCTCGGCGACGAGTCTCCTGAGTTTTCTGGAGGAGCCAAATGTGTCAAGTCCAGAGAGCCACCTCGCCCTCCAGGCGGACTGATCGTCTGGGACCGAAAACTGAGACTTCTTTTGGCAAAGAAGTTCGTGAAGCTAGAAGGTATAATGGAATTTCGAGACCTGGTTTTGGTATCCCTCGGCTGTGGCTCCGGAAACATTTGGATTGGAGTTGAGGGGGAAGGTGTGGACATCTTAGGCCGAGAATATTTGAGTTGCACGCCAGAATCTGAATTTAAATGTTGCTCTAAGATCAGAGAAAGATGTAAGTAAACTGATAGTCGAAGGACTTTGAAGAGCAGGTGGTGTTGAATGGGTGAGTTTACGCCTTTGAAGGTGAACGTGCCTCCGACAAGTCGTAAGTTGTCCTCCTCAACGTTAGCTGGCAGAATGTCACTAAGTCATCTCGGTACCAGAAGATGTAACACTAACTTTCCAAGCCATTTAGACCGTACATGACTGTGGTGTCAAATTCGTCCTGACCTTGCCCTTGCAACGCGAAATCGCCTGCGGAGAAAGTACAACCAATGTTTGCCGGTACAATGTCGAAACCACTGTCCTCTATAGGCACAGGTACTTTACTTCCATGTGGGGCTACACAGAGAACTAAGTGTCCTGTGCGTAGTACGCCGGAAGGGGGAGGCGCACGCGCAGCTAAATGCCGCACTTGCTTGAGCGAATCAACAGGGCTTGGAAGATGATGAGTGTCTTTCTTCTGCTCAGGACCTTTGCCGTTGTCCTTCTTCTCTTCACCAGTTTCGCCCGCCTTGGAGCCTAGAGAGCCCCCATTCGCCTGTGATTTCTTGCTATGGATTTGTTTGAATGTTCGTCCTCGTCGGACGCTGTTTAACCATTCTCCACGGTTCATATGTTGGCTAAGTTCGTCCAAGGCTTCCTCGAAAACATACAACCACCCATCCCGTCTGCTTTCAATACTTGGTTCATGTATGTCGGCCAAGAAATGTCGGATAAGAAGCGCCCTATGGATCCGCGCCTCTACTGACAGAGTCGTCAGAGCAGGGCTGGGAAGCGCCGGAAGAGGTTTCTGGTTGGCCATACGGCCTGAGTTGAAGTAAGAGGCCTTGGTGCGGAAAACATACAGATAGGTTCAAGCGTCATGGTGATTCCAACGGTGCTACCGGTGCTGCGGCTTTAATATCCATAATAGGTAAAACCTCCGTCCGGCAAAGGTCATGCATGTCCGACACGGGTACTTGTGATTTAGCTTGAGCAGGCCCTACGATTTGAAGGAGTAGTTGAAACCGGTAAGATGGTAGAATTTCACAAATGAATGGTTCAAAAACTAATTATCTCAAAGACAGTCGACTCGTTCCTGATGCCAGAATTCGGGACAACGGGATCCCACGGTCAGGAACGACCGCTATTTTATTCCTCTTCTTAAACCACAGCATCTCTTCGAATTCTTTCTCCAAAGATCACAAGACTACCTTTCTCCAAGGAGGAAATAGCAACGAAATAAGCACCAACGTGAGAGTCATCCACCTCGCGTAATTCACCTAAATCCCGCCGGCCGGGGATCTTAAATTTGGGGGACGAGGGGTACATACATTGTACAACTTTATCGACCAAATTGAGCAAGAGCTGAGGGCGTGCTATTGGCACGCAGAAACGTTATGGAGTTACTTTGTTGATGAATCTTGCAAGATCTTGCACCAGGTCAGCAGACTTCCGTTGACCTTATTATTTAACGACTTTCTACGCCCACGACCGACTCGAAAAAGATCTGGATATGCATTATTTTTTGCTTTTTCATCTCAGGCTTTTGAATGAAGTGCGTCTCTACTGCGCGCCCTTTTGTCCCGTTTCTTCTGTGGCGCTGTGGCGCTCTCAAATGTTCAATCCAGTAAATTCACCGCCCCGTACCGCGGTTTCTTCCCAGGACACGTATTCGCCTTCCCATCAACACCCATTTTCGAAGTCTGGAACGCCAAGAATAACAATTCAAGAGTCACTGGGACAACTTTGAGGGTTGCATATGCGTAAAGTATCTTCCGCAGTATTACATTTGTAAGAAGCTTCATGGCATGTGAACAGCGGTTGCTTGGGCTGTGCTTAGCTTTCAAAGGTCGTTCAGCTCGATTTCTACATGTTATGCCTTCAACTGATGGAATTTGTCTTCTCAGTTGGCTTTCATTATTCAGAATGCAGCAAATGGTTTTTGTAGCTTTGGAAATCTTGGACTGACTGTCCGGAAGTGCCCCCGACGTCCCAAACCATTTAGAAACAAGCATCGCACTGTGTGATGCTGAGCGCCTTGATCCCGCGGCCGAGGCCCGTTAGAAGCATCTCTTACCCATCTTTCTTCACTCACTGTAAAACCGTTCTACCGGCACTCCTCACACTTCTGTATACTCTGCAATGCATTAGTTCCACGACTATCGCGAAAACCGGTCACCTGTGCATTGGTTCTCTAGAATTCTTTCCAGTCTCAGCGATAGCCCAGTTAAATTTCTCCCATGTTACGAGAGCTGACGGTGCGTACCCCAGAATCATCTGTCTAATTCTAGCTGTGCCGGTGCCAATGCTCTGTATCTAACGCACTCAACGGTTGTGGGTTCATCTTTGCTTGCTATCTTTTCCTCACGTTCTTATCATCATATGACAGAAACCGGACCTTGGTTCAAGTTCGCGTTTTCATTGAATGTCTGCGATCCCCGGATGACTATTCTTTCCCTCGATGAACGCCACAACATGGTATATAAGCTCAGAGAAGGGCTAGGCATACCCTTCACCAAAGCCCCAGTGGTATATATTCTAAATTGAACAATCTCTCAAGACGTAAACATGGGTCACCCTGATGAAGTTGATGTCATTGTCTGTGGTGGAGGACCTGCTGGTACATCCAACGCACATTTATTTTTCATCAGGCGTTGACGTACGATAACGTCTAGGCTGCGTTGTCGCAGGAAGACTGGCTTATGCGGACCCAAGCTTGAAAGTCATGCTCATCGAAGGTATGAGATTCGTTTGGTATACGTTCTCGGTTATGCTCAAACCCTACGTAAGGTGGTGCAAACAACCGCGACGACCCTTGGGTCTATAGGTGATTTGGCTTCGCGCTCCGAAGTTCTAACTAGCCAATTGAGTTTTGTTCGAAAGGCCCGGTATTTTTGTCAAGAATATGCAACGTGACGGAGTGTAGGTTTACTCTCTAAGTTTCCATGTTTCAAACTGACGGAGAAATAATTGCAAGAAACGACAAGGCGAAATTCTACACTGACACCATGGCGTCGTCTCACCTTCGCGGAAGGCAAAGCATCGTCCCGTAAGTGCTCTCAAGAATCATATTCTACACAATTTCTTATCTTGAATGGTATAGTTGCGCGAACATCCTCGGTATGCATTGAATCTCTTGCCCTCGGAAGATATTTCTTACTTTAGATTTGCTTCATCAAAGGGGGAGGAAGCAGGTATGTCTCTTTGAATGAACCCTTCCGCTTGACTATTGACCTCAAAAATTTCCCCAGTATCAACTTCCAAGTCAGACTTTGATCTTATTGCGAATGGAAGGATGCTTATTGTTGTTTGTCGTACCGTGTAACAGATGTACACCAGGGTACGATTTCCTCTTGCATCTTTTGGACTCCTAACTGACCCTTGTATGTATTGCAGGCCTCTGCTTCTGACTGGGGTTAGAATCGTAATTCCATTCTGCGAAGAAACGGTATTGATTTTCTGAACGCAGATGACTTCAAGACCCCAGGCTGGACCGCCAAAGGTACTTATGATCAGTTATCTTCCGCTTTGTACGTGATACTCAATGTATATCGGTGATAGATCTCCTTCCTCTCATGAAACGCGTATGTGATTGTGATGACCCAGGTCATTCTTGATGATATTGAGCTGGCGCTTTCTAGCTGGAGAACTACCAGAAGCCCACCAATAATGACACGCATGGATATGACGGGCCGATCGCGATCAGTAACGGCGGGACCATCACTGCGCTTGCTCAGGATTTCTTGCGAGCATCTGATGGTGTTGGTATTCCCTTCAGCGGTATGATGCCATTTCTTTCAATACTCCTGACGGTTGACTAACATCCGATGGTCCCAGATGATCTTCAAGATCTCGAAACCTCCCATGCCTCCGAGATTTGGGCCAAATACATCAATAGGCACACTGGAAGGCGTAGTGACGCGGCGACTGGTAAATATCAAACCTTAGGACCTTGAGACTCAGGGACTGACTCTATCCCAGCTTACGTCCACAGCGTCATGGATGTGCAAAGCAACTTGTACTTACGCACTAATGCTCGGGTCTCTCGGGTCATTTTCGAAGGCGACAAAGCTGTTGGAGTGGCTTACGTTCCTGCTAGGAATCGCGCCCATGGTGGCCAGTTGAAGGAGACTATCGTCAGGGCACGCAAGTGTGTCGTCATTAGCAGCGGAACTCTGGGAAGTCCTCAAATCCTAGAACGTTCCGGAGTAGGTTCTGCCAAGTTAATGGACAAGATGGGACTCAAATGCGTCAGCGACCTTCCCGGCGTTGGGTGAGCGTTTAATGACTCGGTCTTTAATTCTCTCTCTAAACCCTGGCCAGTGAGCAATACCAAGATCATTATACGACCCTGTCGAGTACGTTTGCATGGACATGCTGCTCATATACCTATTGACAATTACGTCTTTCAGTTTTCCGTGTTTCGAACGAAAGTAATACCTTGGATGATTTCCTCCGCGGTGACAAGGAGGTTCAGAAGGAGGTAATTACGATTTTCACTGTCTTTGCTACCAACTGAAACAAACACCACGCAGCTGTTCCAAGAATGGGAAGTTAGTCCTGAGAAAGCTAGATTGTCTTCAAATGCCATCGATGCTGGATTCAAGGTGCGTGTTTGTCAAGTTTACCGTGACGTGTAGTAATAAGTAAATTTGTGGTAGATTCGGCCAGACCAGCAGGAGTTAAAGGAGATGGGTCCTGAATTTGGAGCTCTCTGGGATAAGTACTTCAAGGACAAGCCCGACAAGCCGGTCATGTACGCATTATTCTCATCTATGGTACCATGATTTTCATTGCTCTGAGCAGGTTTGGCTCCATTGTCTCTGCGGGTAATATCATTCTATCATTGTCTCCTACATCCGAATATGAATTCCCTGTGGCGTAACAGCTTATGCCGACCACACTCTTCTTCCTCCCGGGAAATATGTGACCATGTACGTTTACACTAGACGCCGGGTGGATTTTGACAAATGTTTCTTTCGCTGTTCTGTCATCCAGGTTCCAATATCTCGTAAGTTACTGCACTGCTTCCGTGGCTCAATGGTTGACCCCAAATACAGGAATACCCCGCAAGTCGAGGAAAGGTACTGTGACATGAGGCAACACACCGCCCGTAGTTCTATTTTGATCATTTTGGCGATAGATTCATATCAACTCTCCCAATCCGTACCAAGATCCCTTCTTCGACAGTGGCTTCATGAACGACAAAGCCGACTTTGCCCCTATCCGTTGGAGTTACAAGAAGACGCGTGAAATCGCCAGAAGGATGGATGGTAAGGAGAACCTTCGCCTAATTAAACCCATAAGATTCTGATTTCCTGAATTAATGAAGCCTACCGCGGCGAACTCACATCCCATCATCCCCGTTTCCATCCTGCTTCCCCAGCCGCGTGCCAGGATATCGACATAAGGACCGCGAAGGAGATGCTTCCAAATGGGTTCACAGTTGGAATTCATATGGGTAAGCGGTCCGCCGCTTTTCTGCCACTATTCCGTTAACCCACAATCACAAACACAGGTACTTGGCACAAGTGAGGCCTCTCTAAGGGATTTCATTTAGGCCCTGAGGTGCTAAAAATGTATCTTTTAGGCCTGGCGAGCAGTACGACGCTGATAAGGTTCATGAGGACATCAAGTATAGTGAGGAGGACGATAAGGCCATTGATGACTGGATTGCAGGTTTGTCGGTAGATAAATCATGTCAAGTCCTCGTGGCTGATGTGGTGATGTGTCACAGACCATGTTGAGACTACCTGGCACAGTCTTGGTAAGTACCCTTCTCTCCGGACGCTCTTCTTCGTAGCTGACAGGGCTCTCTGAAGGGACTTGCGGTAAATTTCAATCTCTTGAAGCTATAGGCCCCGAGCTAATTCCGCGAACGTGCTTCGCTAGCTATGAAACCTCGGGAAGAAGGTGGTGTGGTTGACGGTCGCTTAAACGTCTTTGGTGGGTCCACTCGATCATGGTTACGCGAGTGGGCAGTCAACCCTGCTGAAATCTTTCTCCAGGTACCCAAAACCTGAAAGTCGTTGACTTGAGCATCTGTCCGGTATGTATCTAGCTGTTCAAGCGTGTACCCCAAAATTCAAATCATCTTTAGGATAACCTTGGGACCAACACGTACTCGTCTGCTTTGCTCGTGGGAGAAAAGGGAGCAGATTTGATTGCGGAGGATCTAGGTAAGAAGAGGCAACTCAAATTTGCATCCGGCATGTTATTAACATGGAAATAAAGGCCTCAAAATCAAGACTCCCCACGCCCCTGTGCCTCATGCCCCCATTCCTAAGGGTTCCCCGGCCACACAGCAGGTCCGCTGAGCGTTTTCTTGACTTTGTTTGGAAACGAAAGCGGAACACATGTTGGTGGCACTCTGCTACAAAGGGCTGGTCTCATTTGGTGTCGTAAATTTTGTGCATGTTGGATCGTATCGACGACTCTGTACTTTGTATTGCTACCTGTGAAAATTGAATTGATCTCGTTTGCGCTCATGACGTACATATGTGATTGGTTATTGGGAAGACGTCTCATGCACCACCATCTCACTACATTCCAACTTATACGATCTACATTTCCCCGCACTCTGTATAGATTTACTATGAGAGGAATACTGAACGAGTGAAAGGCAATATGACATACCGGTGATCTTCACAACCAGCTTGGGTCTGTTGTTAGCGCCAGTGGGGACGTTTTCAATCTTCCTCAGCGTCAACATCCCATCAATCACCTTTCCGAAAACAACGTGCTTGCCATCTAAAAAATCGCATTTGGCGGTTGTAATGAAAAACTAATGTGAAAGGGGAAGTAGTCAATATGTAGGTCAACATGCGCACGTTGGAATATTACTCACTTGACAACCGTTAGTGTTGGCGCCGGAATTTGCCTAGAGCGATTCTTTTTACAAACATGCCGCGAAAAGAGGGAAGAAACGTGCCATTGATAGGAGACCCGGTCCTGTGTGTTTTTCTTGGAAGTTTTCGTCCTACAACGGTATGGGCGGCTATACACAATGTGTGCACTTTCCCACTCACCGGAAACTTATCGCCATAAATCGAGAATGAACCCGTCCCATCGCCTTTCAAGAAGTCGCCTCCTATAGACACAATAGCTTAGCGAGATGAACGATGGATTTGGATAAGGGTAGCTTGCCTTGACACATGAAGTTGGGAACCCTGACACACAACATTTAAGTCAAGGCAATTGTTTCATAATGGACATGGGCCTACACTCTGTAAAATGGAGATGAGCAAGCAAGGGTGTCGGCCGATAACTGATATCAAGGGTACCTGTGGAATGTTGCATTTTTGTACCCTTGTGGTCTTGAATTCACTCTGATGGTCTGTGAGTGGCTTCATCTGAAGGTGACCACATATCAAACACACCGATATTCGCCAGTACAGAGTTGTCGAAAGTTTTCTGCAGTTCTTTATTGATGGTTAGCCCGCATATTGAATGAATTTAAGCGGGTCGGACTAACTTAGGTACGATATCACTGAAGAGCTCCATTTTCAACCTTCCAGCAGGGGTTTCACCAATATTGATATCCATGAACACGATTGGACGCGCCTGTGTCGACATTTTCGTACCACAAAGGTTCTCGATCGTATTGAAAAGGTTCTGTAGTGAAGATAGCTGAGGATGGAATTGGACGCTGTTGAAACGTTATCAGTTGACTAGTCGTATTCGGGCTCACGACAAGTCCATTTGTTGTTTGCGACCACCATCAACGATCAACAACTTTCAGGCATTTCAGATTCCCCGCCTTACATTCCATGCTTTGAATCATGTTCATGTCAGCGCGGACTGAGAAAAAAAAACTGTCTTCCAGCGCTAGTTCGTTCGAATTACGTTCGAGGAGTGTCACAAAGTACCAGAGGCCCTGGGGACGCTGCTCATCTCCGGCGAAACCTTCACGCGAAGCTCACGGGCCATTAGTGACGATTGATTCCTTGCTGGGAAATCGCAGGTTCAAGGTTCAAGGTTCATTTCTTAGAACCCTGATAGCGTTTACTCGAATGGAGGTGGATTTCAAAGATAACACAGGTTCGCTCGCATGATATTAGCGTAAGGAATTTCACAATCGCAGCCAACTGTTGGCGTCTGTCAATGGTACGCCTTTGTTCGTCTTATCCATTTTTCACAAGGACCTATTCACCCTGCAACGAATGCCTGACTCCCCGAGGGCGTGCTAGTTTCAATTTCCCAATGACCCGATCCCTAATCTTGAAAGGCACCTGTTGCTGGTGCGTATACAGTTGATTAACGCTGTGTACTATAATTACCGAACTCCAGACCACAATCAGCTATTATCTAGGCCACGAATATTATCAATCGTCATCATTGTCATCGGTGCCGCTCATCGTACTACAATCTGTCCGTGAAGCGGATCAATTTGATATCGCTTCGAAGATAGGTATCTCAACCCAAGAGGTTCCCAACCAGCAGCTACCCCTAGTGACCCTCAGACTCTATGTCGCTTTTAAGATTAAGATGCAGAATCCAGCCCGATTAACTACAAAGATCTTCACAAAGTTCATCCCAACCACGATCCCGGGGATCAATATTTGTTCCGTACTTGCCTTGTCCTAGACACGCGCTGACGGCTGCGGCCAGACACTACCTTTTTGGAGGACGCGACTGGACAGGAATGGATGCGACTTTCTCCCAACGGGGAACGAAGAAACATCATGCTGGCTTTGTGATCGTGATTCTCATTCCTGGGCGACATATGCTTTATCTGGCATCAGGGTCCCTACGCGTTTTTTTCAACCGATCTCTCAAGTCCGAAAGCGTACTGAATAGGTGTCGTAGGTGATCAATAACGTTCGTGAATGGTTTAGTTTATGTGAAATCTGGAACACGATGTTTACCCTTGGGGTTACTTCATGTGTTGCATCTGGTTCCTTGGGCCAGCTTCTCCAAAACTCCCCTAGTGGGTCATCCTCGTGTAGCCGCTTTTCCATATCATACGGTAGGCGGAAATCTTGGTCTGGGACTGGACCTACCGAATCCCGCGTGACTATGTGGGCTTGTACGTTTGGCGCCATGCTCCATTTGCCTCGCCGATTGTTTTCGTGCTCATGTCCAGGGATGTTTATATTTGGGGGCACGAGGCTTTCACTATATAACGGAAAATCAAATCTGCAAGAAATTCTTCAACTTCTTCTCCAAGTGAAAACTTATCCTTCGTATCTTCACTTCTGCCATGTCCACACCTGTGCTACAGTTCACCCTTCCTGACCTCCTTGCAAAATTCCCATGGCCTCGAAACCTCAGCGAACACTACTGTGAAGCGAAGACCGAGTCCAGCGAGTGGACTGAATCATTCAGTCCTTTCGATGAAGAGGGTCTCAAAGGCTACAACCTCTGTGACTTCAGTTCGTCGCTCATCTTATTTGCCCTGTTATGACCCTCTAAACTTGTCATACCTTATAGACCTTCTCGCCGCTCTATCGTATTCACCTCGAGAGAAGGGTTTGTGTTCATTGTGCAATGATATTCCTCGGCGCCAGTGCTCATGTGGTCCTTTACCTCTTCTAGAAATCATCAGACTTGGTTGCGATCTGATGAACGTGTTCTATGTCTATGACGAATACACAGACATCACTGATGGCGAAGGTGCCGACAAGATTCGGGACATCCTTATGGATGCTCTCCGAAACCCCGAAAAGACAAGACCGGAGGGGGAATGCCCAGTAGGCGCCATGACCCGAGAGTGAGTGGACTTACCCTGTTCTCTTGCTTCCATAATTTAATGCATATCTATGTATCCAGCTTCTGGATTCGTGCTTCCAGCTTCGTTTCGCCAGACGCTCATTGCCTACCCCATTTCATTCAAGATATGGACGACTACACCGCTGCAGTTGTTAACGAGGCAGATGACCGGGCCAACCGAAGATATCGCGGCTTCGAGGACTACATCAGCATCCGCAAATATTCGTCTGGATGCTTGCCAAGCTTCGCGCTTTGCGAATTCGGGCTCGACTTACCAGAAGAAGCATTCCATCACCCACTTATGGTTGCACTCCGGGAACAGGCAACCTATCTTATCGCTATCGGCAACGTTGGTCATCATTTCGGATTTATGGGACATAATCTGATCTGTTTTTATTCCGTTATAGGATATAGACTCTTATGCCATGGAGAAATCACGGGGATTAGAATTCCATAACTCCGTCGAATTGGTTATGAATGAGCAAAACCTGAATGTTCAGGGCGCCATCGACTGGCTCCAGCGCTATGCAGCCGACGTCCACACTGGTTTCCTCGCCAACGTCGAGAACATTCCATCTTGGGGAGCAGACGTCGATCGTAGGGTGAAGATGTACATCGACGGCCTTGCCCAATGGGTTCGCGGTAACGATGATTGGACCTTCGAGAGCGGTCGCTATTTCGGCAATAAAGGTCTTGAAATACAGAAGAGTAGAGTCATGAACCTTCTTCCCCCAAGCTCAGGTTTCGTCAAGAAGTCGGCGTAATCGTGGATTCTATATCAATGTCCTGTTGCTCTCTATACCTAACAGTATTCTAATACCCCAGTGATAAACCTGTCTTGCTTTGTTGTATATGTAGCTGTTAATAGAATCATTCACCCGTCGGACCTATTTTTCAGAGCAGCTGTTGGTCTGGGCCTTACAACCAGGCTGTGGGCCTTAGACAAGCTCATACAAGCTCATACACCTCCACGCAAAAGCAAATGGGTTAACCGTGCCGCACATGCTTCTGGTCATCAAACCTGCATGAGACGGATGCTAATCGTAATATCTCAGTTACCATCCAATTTCAGGGCCAGCACACCATGGCTCTGAGAAAGACTCTCTTCTTTCAAGTCGATGGCTGCGCATAGGCTATTCAAACACGCGAAAAATGTTTATAACTGACTATTGAAATGCAATGAATTTGTTCATACTCACCAGCGGCTTTTACGATGAATGTGCAATCAACATACGAATTAGAATCTCGGAAAACTTGAACCACAATCGACGATCAATCTGCTGCGTCCAGCAAGGTCCAACATCGTCTTCAATATTTCATGCTACTTCCAGCGACTCACTAAACCCTGATTGCATTCGTCTGATGCTAGGAACAATTTTACAGGATATTCCCTTCGGGCTACCCACATAGCAACGAGGAGAACGCGTAACGTAGCCATAATCTTCTGAACTAAAGCACCCTGCCAGACCCTTGAAGACTCTTCGACAACAAATATATCAACGGATCGATCCCTACTTAAAATCACTTTACATCGAGCCTTCCAGACCCTTGATGACTCTTCGACGCTAAATATATCAATGAATCGATCCCTAAAGTCACTTTACATCGAGTTTTGTCTCTCGTCCTGTCATAAATCAGAATCTCTAAACAACCATAATGGTAGCTAGGCCCATATTTGGTCGAGATCCTGTCCAGTATAGGTTCCTGAGAGGAGCATTGAGATGTCGTTTGCGATGCAAAATGACAGTAAATGCCACCTTGACAGATTCTTAGTCGAGGTCGGTAAGTGCAAGATCAAGTAGATTCGGAAATTTTATGCCGCGTGTGAAGTAGTCGGCGAACTGCTCTTGGTTTACGTTTGCGAAAATGAGTAATTCATTTCGGGAAAACATAAAGACACTAGCGGAAAAGCTTCAAGATATTTCCGGTTGCGCAGGTGCAAGCGTAAGAAGGGATGACAGCGCAGGGAAGCTTGAAGCACGTTTGGCGTTGTACTATCATTGACCACAGGTTCGGTTTCACCAGAGGTTCGGTCTGACCCCCAAGCCGACCTCCATTGCTCTGAGAATTAGCACGCATACTTATGAGTATAATCAGACATAGGATATCAATTTTTTTCAAGGAAAACGGGTGTCGTTCCAACGTCGTTCAGGTGCTCGATTTTGCGAGGTTGTCACGTTTGGGTCACGCTCGCAGGGCGAAAAAGCAAAGCCGCTCTGCCAATGTCACGCGTGACATGCCGAACCTATGGTGAAACCGAACCTGTGGTCAATGATAGTATGAGTGGAGGTTTCTGATCTGTTGACACCAATGAGCAATGATGACCTCTCGAAGCTTTAGAGCTTCTGTAAACAGACTAGCTGTAAGCATGTTTGCAGTGACTGCAGCAAAAAGTAACATTGCAAGTGTGACTGTCCAGAATATTGATTCAATAAATCCTCGTACAGGGCGAGTGAGGTTAGGTTGGCCTTCCTGGCCCGAGGGCAGGAATTAAGTGGCTGACCAAAGTTCAGATAGGGCGTATATGTGTCGATTGCTTGCAGAAAGACCCAGGCTGTCAGCCTTGAGGCGGATAAGAACAATGACTAAAACATCAGCATAAAGTCGTCAACGTCGTCATGTCACCAAGCATGAGGTGTCCCAGGAGCGGCATGGCTGCTTGAAATAACGGTCAGAAGGATACAGAATTACCGGGATGTGATGTTTTCAACATTCTAGCTCTGTAGAGTATGTCAGTTATGGCAGTATCTCCGAGTAAAGAACAGTGGCAGCAAGAGAGCAAGTGGCGAATAAAGGACAAACAGAGCGCAAGAAAGGAGTTGGTTATCCGCCAACACCCATCCATTTCCTAGCTGAAGTTTGTCCGCGCCAGTTACTCCATTTTGTATAAGCCTCTCTATCACTCGTAGTGCGCTTGTGATTTCTTAATTTTGAGAAATCAACGAGTTTGCTGGTCTGGAGCACAAGAATATTGAAGCAGGAATCTGTCGCTCCCCATAAAGCCAGTCGTAACCGAGGCGACAGTCAAGGTAACATGTCGTCGGGTCATCTGACTGGCGCCCACGTTCCCCGAGAGCCTTCAAGATGTCAAGTAGTTGCCTAGATGCTCAGTGCTGAAAAAAATGCCGATAACTTGGTGGGGCATGTTTATTTTGTCTCTGAGTTGTTGAGATCAGGGGACACGGATACAACAACCGTGAAGACAGAACTTTTTATTGCTTTAAAGCAGCTGTCTGGCCTGGGAAGACAACGAGCCGCTGTAGTAAGAGGTGCGAAAAGAGAGAGCGCTAGAGAGAGAGAGAGAAGAGAGTAATCCAAAACAGGCACCGTGACGCAGACAACTTGATATGATCTCTCACGGATCACAACTTGCGTACTGTGCAGCGGCCCCGATCTCAATTTGCCTCTGTGAAGTTACTCTAACCACTACTATCGTCCCCACTGACATCTTGGGGACGAGTGCTATGCCTGAGCGCGTCCCAACACAAGGAGAGGAGGATACTCAGAGGATACCTGACTGCGTCGTACAGACAGTTCACTTAACTGATAGCTTCGACGCCTCTGATAAGCCGGTAATTTTACATATACATGATTTACATTGTGAACTGATTATCTTGCGAAGCAAAATCGATCTGCGAAGAAGAATTACACCACTAGACTGCGAAATTTATCAGGAATAAGAACTTCATGATGATGATGTAAGAGTATTCACCTCTCTCGAAAAGCCAAACCTGGTTCAGTCCCTCCCAGGTACCCCAGAGGGTGACAGGAGTTCCGGGGTTGGGGTTTCCATGATCAGATAGATCTACGTTCTGCTTGGTGTTGGGCACGCAAATTCTATTCAGGCAAGAATGCTAACTGTCAGCGTCATTTCTCTGCGATTATGACAAAAGCTCTCGTACCGGAAGGCATCCGTTTGTTTCTTGTCGGGCCATAAATGCCACAAGAAAGGAGCTTGATCTGCTACAAGTTTCTTGCCATCACCGGCTTGTCCCTCGAACGAAAGATAAAGTCCAGTGGCAACGTTTTTTATGTGCCATCCATCAGCGGTCCGGATAGTCTCCCACTAAAGGATTTATGTCAGATCTCGAGTGAAAGGTCCTAGAGAACTGGGCAGGTACCTGTTGGTTAGGTCCACCGTGACGGGGGAAACCGATAACTGGAATCGATAAGCACAAGCATGAATGAGTGTCTGATCAACGTACTGGACCTGTTGTCGTTTCCATTCAGGTCAATAACGGTCCCGCCCTTCTGGTTCTTGATGATATAGCGGTGGGTCGATTCGATGGTGACTGACATATTTGATTGAGGAAAGGATACATCCCAAGTTTTCCAAGGTTTATATACCCTGGCAAAAGAACTAATCTAATCTTCACAGAATCACGAACGATCACGGAGCATTCAAGACGTCATAATGTTCCTGAGAGGTCAGGTTGCATTTCGCTCCCTGGATTGTCCTGAGAGGGCTTGGGGCCGCAGCAGCTCCTCTTGAGTGGCAAGCGCGATCGCATGACTTGATTACATAGACCTTCTCTAGATGTACCATCGATAAGATAGGCAAAAAAGACGAGTTTTCAACATGGGCCACTGTATTCCCCTGCACGCCTGAGGGGTGACGAAATATTGGAGAATGAAAGGCAAAGGTGGCGTCAGCGCCCACCTTCACTGATTTGCATTGAGTTGAGGTCATTTGTCAATTTCGAGAGGAAAGACAAATGAAATGGTGGACGGCAAAGAGAGAAGGACAGACGCTCCTATCCGGCGCTCAGATAATCCGGATGGTGAAGGGCAAGTGGAGGGTGGCAGATTGGGTGACTTGGCACCTTGCGGAGCTCTACCGTCACCGAGAATCGATATTCTGAGGAACGCATAACAAATTCTACCGACTTCCGACTGACTCCTCGTCCAAATGGAACTAGTGAAGAAGTTTCGTGGAGTATGTATGTGCACGCGAGAGGGAGAGAAGACTAGAGTTGTCGAGTCAAAGAAAGGTCCCCAAATCTATCAACGATGTCAGCTGACCCTACGCGGGCAAGTAGGTTGTGCAGGATTCCAAGGCTGGAGCACCGTCAGTTTGGGCTAAGATGAGCAAAGCTAACTCTACCGACCGAGTTACCGCGATTGAAGGATGAAGAAGTCAAGTCAAATGCGAAAAGGAAAATACGAGTATGTAAAACGATCCTTGTATACCTTAAATTATGGAGGGAGATACAATGATGATGTGTCAGTAGTAACCCGAACAGACCATCTACTTTTGAATCACCCAGACGAAAAAGTATGTAGACAGACATCCAAGCAGCAGCAACAGCGAGGAAGTAAGCAGAGAACAGGGAAAACTTTGAAGTTGGTGTAACTAAATGTCCTTTCCGACGTCTATCAATAAATCCAGACCAAAAGCGAGTACGACGTTACGAGACAGGAGCAGAAGACATAAGAAAAGCGCAGGTTACGAGAAAGCATGGTACACGGAGACGAAGGGGAAAGAAAGCAACATGAATGAGATGACGGGCCGAGATGGGCGTATTATAATGTTGGCCGAGCGAAGACGATGGGAGGAACGGATGGAATCGGTGAGGTTCTGCGGTTTAGACAATTCCCTTGATCAACATGCCTTCCAGACGATAATACTCTGGCACGATCGCAGCGTATGTCATGAAGGCGTCTACGTCCGGCTCTGCAACTTTCGCCAGCCCGACCTGGGCCTCTCCATCAGAGGTGGCCAATGCAACCACGGGTGTGAGCGGCGTCGGCGTCGTAGGTGTTCCCGAAGTTCCGTTACCTGCGAGCCCACCCGGAGTGATGTTGCCAAGGTTTCCCAGGTCCGGCGTGGTGAACGCAGTAGAAGGCGCCATCCCAGAACTCGCGCTCTCCGCCGTCGAGCCCGTTTGTGTCCTCATCCTCCCTCCCTCTCCATAAGTCGCAGCTCCATATACCCCACCGCCAATGATCCCAGGACTAACCAATGCCGCCTGCCTCCCATTCCGCTCCATGTCCAACTCCTCATCCTCATCTTCCTCTACGAACACCGTATTCCCAAGACCCGATCTCGCCCCAGGATGCCCATAAGGCGTGCTCGACCCACTGCCCCCACCAAGTCCAAGGCCCACCCCAACTGCACTTGCAGCTCCATTGACGTTAGTGCGCAGCAGCGTCCCACCCGTCGCCACCCACCGCTTACCCAACAGCCTCTTCATCTCATCTTCAAACACCCCCAGGCCTCCGGACCCCCATTCTCGGCCCCAGACCCACCTGGCGACGTATGCGCCACCAAGAGACGATCGACTCGGATATCCCTGTGCCGGTGCATTGCGATGGGGCACGACCTGAGCCGAGTCGACTTGCGTGAGCGGCACGAACACAGGCGCGTTAAACACGTCTCCAACTAGGTTGGACACGCTAGGGAAGTTGGCCGCAGCTCCAGTAGCCAGTACCCTCGTAGGAAGAGGCGCAAAGTCGTAAGGATCGAACGGTACCCCCAAGCTCGATGTCGCAGCCGCCCTGGTTCCGCCCAATGGTGGTGGCGTGGCACTGACTCCTGCTTTCCGCGGGGACCCAAGCACACCCGTAGATAACATCTGTGACCATTTGACACGGAACGACAATATTTGGCTTTCGAGCAGACATCGAGGGTTGGCGCGCAAGTCTCGGAATTCAGTCACTTTGATGCCGGTTTCGAATCGGAAAATCCCTTTGACGCGTGAGAAGGGGTAGCTGTCGCCTTGGAGGTGCCAGAAGCTGAACAATTTGTCGTCAAGACTAGAAGTAAGGTCAATGATCGCTCGCTGAATGCTAAATATAGATAGAAACTTACCCAATCGATCCACCAGGAGGGACGATGGCAACCAGGCGATCAAAGGCACTCCAGCTTTTCGTGTACATATCACGTACCAAGGCACGAGGAACATCAGCATTCCTGCAGACAATAAATATTCTGTTAACACGGTGAAGATAGAAGAAAGCGTACCGGCTGCTGAGAACGGCGATGTATTTCCGTTTTTCACCTGGATCTTGCGCAGGGTGAGGGAATAGATTATAAAGACGAGTAGGAATATAATGTTGTGCTGGTGTGAGTAAGGTATCCATTGGCCCGAAAGAAAGAACTGCATCGTTGGATGTAGGGAAAAGCGATAGATACGACGCGAGGTAGTCAGATGTGAATGGTGCCACGATAGTGTCTTGAGAAGAATTTAGTACTAGGGTATTGCTGAAATGAACAAAACTCACCTGGATCGAAACCGTATCTTTCCACAAGATATCGTGAAACATTTCCTGCCCTCCTCGAACCTCCTGAAACGTCTACATCCCCAAGCCACCCCCTCACCCTCCTACCCTCTTCTCTACTCCCACCGACAATATCAAGCACACCCTCGTCCCAATACCCCTGCCCAGATGCATGGCCTGCAGCGTTATGATTTGCACCATGAACCCAAGCACCCGTAGCACAAGCTTCCGACTCGCCCATGCTTGTCCATTTGCCCGCAATCAGACTGCCGAGGAATGCGCTCGCGAGCTGGACGCGTCCAGTTCGAGCCCACACTTCTTGTGGCCAAGTTTCGCGTACGCGAAGGAGTTGGGCTGCAACCATAGATGCGTTGGCTGCGATACCTACACGGGCAGCCATGTGATCGGGGCCACCGAGAAGAGATTCTATGGCAAGGGCATGGGTTTGAGATGAAGTATCTTGCGATACAGGCGTATTCGGTAAGGAGAAAGTATGCGATGGGAAGAGTGAATGTAAGGGGACATGTGGATCCAAGGAGGATAGTGATGGTACTGTCGTCGATTTCCACCAGACCAGCGCGTGCTTTAACAATACAAAAAATGTAAGCCGGATATCGCGTCGATGCCAAAGAATTCTGACCTGCGCGGCACCTCCGATGGCCTTTATTTTCGTCAAGTCGTAATTTCGGTGTAGTTTTTCAAATAGGGCATCTACGTCACGTGGTCGTGTAAATGAGTATGATTATGCAAAAGGACCCTGAATGATAATTCGGAACGCGACAAAGCAATTTTGGGGCAATCCCGATGTTTTTCAAAGAGATTTTGGTAGGCACTGGAAAGGGAGAATCCCGACACAAACACCAGAATATGTCATGTCTCGATTTCCAGAGCGACATAAGCGGGGTCCGTTTTGACACTCTATTTGGAGTGCTCAGGAACAAAGGGAAATGCCCAATCGGGACATCGAGTCGCATGATGGAAGTACGGGGAGAAAATTTGGTTCCGCGGGAGAGCAACCAAGCAATGTCATAGAAAGATCTCTCACCAAGGCCTTTAAGCCACATCTCTATGGGCGTAGTGTAAGCTTCTCCAGGAGTTGTGAATATTCCACCTTGAGTTCTAGTTGGCAGGCGTAAATCAGTGAGCCACTCAAAGCAGACGTTTGGTGCGGAAAACGGGAAACATACTGGTATTCTGAGAGCTCAGAGTCAAAGTCCACACTTTCCACACCCACGAGTTCAAGACCCTCGTCAACTATCGACGCCCGCAGCTGGTCCGTCGCCAATTCGATCCCCAGGAAGAGCGATGGTCCGGTTTTAGGTAGAGCAGGCATTGCTTTCGTACGGATATATTAGGATTGAGTTTGGTATCTTCAACTGTGGTATTCAAGTATATGGTGTATGTTAGTCCTGAGATTCGTCGTGAACCGCCTTGGACGAGAAGAGAACGTGAGGTGGCAAGTCTAGTTTGAGAAAGTGAAGGTGATATGAAGATGGGTTCTTCCTCGTCTTTGCGGTGTCGAAAGATCTCCGGTCGTCGGTGGAGGAGGAAAGAAGGAGATCCAAAGACTGAATAAGAAAAAGATGGAATGTCCAGTCCGATTCTCAGGCTTTGCGCGTTTCCAAGTACATCAGGTGGATTATGTAAGGCTCGGGTTCTCTCCTCGTCCGCCATTTCTCACGACTGTCTTTTGGTTCCATTCGATTTAATTTACCAAACAGCTGAAACGTACTGTCTCTCGCTTTTATCCTCCTCAATAACCACCTCCGACACGTACAAGTCATTGTGTCGGCTTGATAAAACGGGCGAGGGCTCGACGGGATTCAAGGCCAATGGCGTTCTGATCATCATGTTCAATAGAAGCTTTGCGACTTTCTGATTGTCCTCGCATCGCGCCCATGTTGGCATGTTTCAACCGAACCACGGCGTGTGCTCAAAACTGTGCTCGACCGCTACCCGTACTAGTCTATCCAACCTGAACGCACGGTAAAATGGCTAAACAATGTGTTATGATTTGCGTATAACTCCAACCGAGGTCTTCCATACACAAAGGATCTGGGGCTGATTTCTGATATGTTCAGCATCAAATCTCATCTTCCGTCAACAGCAGGGACCCTGGTTGCGATGAACCCCAAAACTTGCTGACCCATGTTGAAACAGGTTGAACCTCAGCCTTTCGGAAGTTGAGGAGGTGCGTTCAAGACCACATCACATCAACCTCGTAATTTGCACAGGTTCTGGAAAGGCTTGATGGATGTCGTTACAAGCGGAATGATCCATCCTGTGAGAACATTTCTTGCCACTGTCGTACTTTTGCAACCGCCCGCATCGCCTCGTTCCCTTCGTCTCTTTCATTCCGCTCAAATGAGGGTCACGAAATGTTGGTGCGTATGTTGAAGCTGGTGAGACTTTTCGGAGTCACAATGCATGGACTGTATCGGAAATCGACGCTTCAATGCCAACCCTTGACTCCACACCTCTCTCTCATTGGTGTAAATAGGGCGTGGTTTCACAAACCGTTAGCTATTCTTCCCTGGCATGTTGGCCCTTCATCGTCAAGACTCAAGATCCCTTGCTAATATCAAACTTCTCATCCATGCTTGGGGCGGTTTCCGCCCATGTATCCAACCCTGTGGGTTGAGCTCACAAACCTGAAATCTGAAGGGTTGACTCGAAGGCAGACACTCCACGCCGATATCTTTTGTCCGCGCAACGTCCGACTGATTTGCTTCCCTAGGTTCGGAAGATCATCCATATTTTGCTGCTCAATCAACAATACCTCTAGTTCATTGCTAAACATACGTGCACCACCCGAGTCTCTCAGCTATCTAACCAGCCTTGTTGATGTCACTATCCGCGAATCACTGGAGGATCATGGAGATTGTGTTCGGGGCGCCCCTAGATGACTTAAGGCGTAATTGTCAAGGTATTTTATTGACACGTGTTCGTTACCTGGGCGATTCATGCACAAGTTATGTTCATTCCTATATGTTCTGAGGAGACAAATTGTTGGTACTTTGGAAGGGTAGTGGTTGTCTACGGTTGGAGAAGATCTGTGGAGTTAATGATATACTCATTGAATGGGCATGGGTTCCTCCAGGTTCCTCCAGGTTCTGCAAGTGTGAGTATTGGACTAATGGGATGGTGAAATCCCTCCAATTTCCAACTACTTAAAGCTTCTTCATTGGCCCGTCTTACGCCTCAAGTCGTGCCAGACCTCGTGAGGCCAGCAATGGCATCTAAAAACGTGAAAGATCAGATTAATTAGAAGTTTATCTACTAGCGTAAATTGAGCAAGATAAGCCTTCTCGGCAACGAGAAAGATGGAATGGACAGAAATAGAACACGTTCGCACGATGCGTATGTTTCTGTATGTTTTCTGCTCATGACTTCCACTCATTCATTCATCCATTTTACAGCCGCTGTACATCTGTCTAGGTCTTTTGTTATTCTTTGTTCCTCGTCGGTAACTATCGCGCCAAAGACGGGGTTCCGACTGTTTGAGGGCGCCGACAGGGCTGAGGGTGTGCATGTGAGCCTCCGAGTCGACACGAGGCACGCCATACCTATAGGGCATGTCACCGATATCGAAGCATGATAAATTTCATGCCTCCAGTTATTTGGCAGCTTCAATTCATGCATCAATGTACACTGCTGCAAGCATTTGGTCTGCTATCGTCAAATGTCGAAAAGGGGTCGATATCGTGGGATATCAATCATGTATTTCAACCCACACTTGCATGTCCCGAGCATGGAAGTCATGGCCTACACGAGGATTACAGCACATTTTGGCGTGCCCGGGACTCCTGTCGAATCTACTTATGACCTAATGCATTCGGAATGTCGTAGCTTGGCGCCACCAGCAATCTCCCAATTGTTTTTTCGGTCCTCGCACTGCTTGCTCGCTCCATCCACACACACGCGTCTTAGGCCCGTTGCCAGTGCCTAAGTATGAGCAAGTCCAGTCCAATCAGCGATCTTCGCCCCCATCAAATGAGTCTGTGACGTCTGGCCTTGCAGGATATGACATAAAGGATGCACCGGCTGGCCTTTAAAAGTCGATTACCTTCGCAGTCTTGATTCTTCCTTTCCCTCAAGGTCTTAAGCTCCGCCCACCACCTTTCCCCTTCTATCGTCTTGCCTCGAACCAACTCCTAACATGACTGCTAACGTCGACGGTGGTGCTACTTATGTTATCACAAACGTGAAGGCAGGAACTGCCCTTGACCTCTCTGCAGGGGACCAGAGAACGGGTAACTCCTCTACCATTACGCTGAGTGGCACAGTAAAGTTGACGTTGGAGCTTTTCAGTTACTGGATGGCCAGTAAATGGAGGAACAAATCAAAAGGTGGGTTACGCCTCGGTGGCTTGACAGTGCCTACGTACTGACGTATCCTTCAAGTGGACGACGGAATGGACGGGAAAGAGCTGGACGTTCCGCTCAGGGTCCACTGGAAAATATCTCGGGATCGAAGGCACTCCGGCCAATGGCCTGTCCATTGTCGCGGTTGCCGCCCCTTTTGAGTGGCACATCTGGCGCGACGAGGCTGACCAGAATACGTTCAGGTGGAGAATTTCAACAATGCTGAATTATCAAGCGAGCACTGACTCCCTTGTGATATAAGGATTTTTGTTCCCTTTACAAGACAGAATCTTGACCTCTTCGGAAACGGAAGAACAGCACCGGGGACACCGATCACCCTTTGGGCGAAGTGGGCAGGCGTCCATCAGACTTGGAAGTTCACTCGAAGTGAGTAGTATCCTTGTTTCGTGATCAATCTGTTGAGATTGAGTATATTTCTCACAGCCTAAATACATCTCGAATTTTGTGAACATTGTATGGACATCGCTGCCATAATTCCGTATCACTTTGACAATTCTTGTTCCCAGTACTGGTTATGCTCGTCGTGACATTGTACTATCCTCCTGACATGATTTCTGGTCCTGCATTTCTTTTCGCCTGCAGTCGACAGTTGTTTTACTATACCCGTTCTACCGCCATAATCTTCATGTATAGATAGATCATCCCCTAGGTTGCGATCTACACAACGCTTTGGTAGCTGACCTATCGTACGGACCTAGTCAGGCTGCAAGCTCCTGGAATACATTGAGAGTTCTCTCAAATCGACTAAGCGAGTTGAGAATATCGAAGCGACCACTCAAGTCCAATGAATCTTTTCCCCACTCCTCTCAGCTTACACTGTGCCTGAGGTCATGGTTTTGGCTTCGATGTCTCGACAGCATTGACCAAGGTCCGCAATCAACACTCCAGCTTTCTTCAGCTCCAGCCAGCATTTGCGCGAGTGTGACTATTTTATGTGGGGCGGTAAAGATGTTATCGAGGCTCCGAGCATCTCTGTCCACCAGGTGAATCACCGCAATACTGTCAGGAAGCGGTTGGCTCAATAGACTGCGAATGTTCTCTGGCATCGTCGTGCCTGAGCTTCGGCCTCACTTATGTTGTCAATCTCATAGCACGGTTACGCTCAGATGCGGTTGTCGTAGACCACGGTGGTAAAACGCTTCAAGTAACCCAGAACTGTCTTGTTGAGAATGAGGGAATTGGCACCATGACCACAGTTCATAGCACGGAACGTAACAGCGCCCGACTGATATCACCCAAACGCTTGAGGTGGCTGAGTCCGGAACCATACAACGGCAGCCTGCATATATAAATGTATTGCGGTTTCTTAGTATTGTTACTAGCGACATTTCTAGTTATTCAGGGTGAGGCTTAACACCTGGGCAATTTACAATATACATTCATGGTCTCTGCAGATACTCTGCTCAAGCAGCGAGAGCAATAGTGTCGGTGAGACCCTTCAATGAAGGAGAGAAGAAGTACTCTCCTCCTCGAGGAATGACCCACTGGGCGTCAAGCTGCAGAATATCCGAAGGCTTGTCGGGGTTAGTGCCGCTCAGTTGGCGAACCGGGCCTTGTCCAAGAATAGGGTCAAGTCTAGGTGTGAGAGAGACAAAAGTCAAGTTCCATGCTTATGGCTGATGACAAATGGAACAAACCCAGGCTCGTCAGGAATGCTTTCCGCGAAGGGGAAATTCGCGTTGTTGATCCAGTCTGGATGAGATGAAGACGACATGAGAAACTAGGCTCTCCAGATCTTGATGAAAACCCACTTTTCTGTATGAACTGGAAGCCATCGGTGATGCTGCTCTGATAGCAGGCGAACAACAGTCCTCGTCCATGAGATGTGCGTTTAGCGGCTTTCTCGTGACGGGTGACCTCAGGACCAAATTGGATACCGCGACGCATAATGCGATTCCTCTCAATGGAGATTCCAAGCGATTCAAGGTCAGCGCGTGGGAGAGACTTTCGAATGTGTGCAGCGAAAGGGCACAACTTCTGGAAGGTCTGCTCAGCAGTGAAATGGAAGTTGTTGTTCCTGCGACAGGTGAAGGAGGCATTAATCAGTACATGAAGTGACGACGAAATTAATTTACGTACCTCTGAGGATCAGCCCCCAGTGCGGGGTCGTCTTGGAAGGGGGTTATGTCAATAGGAGCACCTGCGCGGAAAGTAAGAACTAATTGGAATAGGTGAAGCATCAAGAAAGTAACACACCGCTCTTCCATCTGCCAATCAACCGTGCGCCGAGAAGATCAGCACCTTGCTCTTTGGTCATGCCTGGGCCTTTGAGCGCGTTCCTATCGACAAAGTCGTCGAATTCCGGCACCTTTTGGAAAAGGTACCGGAAAACGAGGAAGCTTCCGTCGACCATCCATGGTTCGCGACTGTCTTTATTCAAATCCCCATCCTCGCCAACTAGGATGGCCCCTGCACGGATGGGCGCAGGTCCTGGAGGAGGATTCTTGTCAAATCCAACAATTTGAGGATTCGAGACACCGTCAAGGTAACCAAAGCTATGAAAGTTTACGTAGTTCAAGTGAATAGTCTCTCCACTATGATACGAGCCATCATTACTCACTGTTCATGTGCCGCTAACGCTCCCGGGCGAGCGTCGCCTCGTACAGAGGTTACTTCGCGAATGGAATGGACATTACTACCGACACCGAAAATCTGTTCAATCTGGCGGATCTTCTTGTCGACGCTGAGGTGGCTATCTCCAGCAACAACGATGACTCCATGAAGCTCCTCTTTGAATTCAGGCTCCCAGTCGGGATCGAAGTTAGGCCCGCTCCCGGTGCCTTGATCACCGAGGTTTGCTCCAGCATCAATACGTTGTCCAGTCAAGAACGCGGTATCAATAAGTTTAGCGTCGTCGATTGCCAACTACAACGAGCGGTGTTCGATCAGCATTGAAAACCTGTGCGAGTGGGAAAAGGCGAACCTTTTTGAAACCAAAGTGAGAGAATGCAATGTTGACTCCGACTAGAGGAATGAGTTGGGGCTTTCGGCCATGTTCTTGGTCGTCGCGTTTGTGCTTCTCAATATCATCGCGATCTCTTATTACCTGAGCCACATTCTTGATAAGAGGGATGAAGTTGCGCAGATTACGTCTGAACGCGGTCGGTTCGGTGACCTGGAAGAAATACCAAGTCTCGGTCTTCTTAGGGAGACCGCTCCTGCAAGAAGGTTGTCAGAAAACATATAGAAACGCGATGGAAAAGTCAAACAGGATATCTCCTTGGATATTCTTGAGATTGAGGTCAACCGGGGTGGGTGGGGCAGGAGTAGGTGGAGCAGGTGGGAGAGTGGGGGTAATTGGAGGAAGAGGATTCTGAGTAGCCATTGTCAAAGGTTTAGTTGAAGTCAAGTGAAGAATGTTCGCCAAGTACTAGAAGGAGAACCTTCGATACCAATACAATTCTTTCAGAGCTCATTTTATACGGTTCAGGAAGTCTAGACTGGCTGTGATGTCCAAATGGCTTAAGCACGGACGACAAGGCCAAGACGTTTCGTTATGCTAGTACCATTTCCAGACGGGAAGGAGCGCCCGGGACCCGAGTGCGTAGCAGAATCATCCAAACGGACTGGCTTTGGCATCCCTGTTCCTTGGCGGTCAAGATGTTTCGAACCTTTCAGTGCCTTGTGCAGGCAAATGGTATGCAGCTGCATCCAAACGCAGTCACGTTAGGGCGCAGAGAGAAATGCGGCGCACTAGTGCCGCCTGCTTGATAAGGTGCTAGGGGGATATGAAGCTATGATTTGAGTCGAGCTTGAGAAAAGCTAAGAGTTTACTGGAGAGTACAGAAACAAAAGATGACCTGCATTGATACAGACGCAGTCCTCGACCAGCTGTAGCTATTCTTAGCGTTCTTGAATTCGTCCTAGTATCCAGTTTGAGATAGCTCAATTGCCATTGGTTGAATTGCGTAGCCGTGGAATCATTAAACCTGATAGCGCCCAGTATCCAATAAATGTCATGTACCTCGGATGTACGGCATAAGACTTGAGAAGGCTGTGAACAAAGCATCCCTACTCACAAGATCGTAGGTAAGCAATGAAAACGCCTATAGAGTTTACGTCAAAGCATAGGGATTTCGTAAGACGGAAGTCCTAGACCACCGACCGTCAGCGATTTTAATCAGATTCTGTATGGAAGTCACTGCGAGCCGGTCATCTTGCAGACTTGGTTGGCACAACTACCTCCATGTTTAACGAGAATGCCGGTGCTATTGATCCAATCGGCACTCATTTAATCTGACAGCCATATGGTGTGTTGTACGATGCGCAGCGCTGGTAGTAGTGGGCGGGTTTTCAGGGTTGGCACCCTCATCCAACTGCATGTTTGAAGAGACCAGACAGATTCATGATCAAAGCTGGAAGTTCAAAGATAGTACGAGTAGAGAAAATGATAACGAACGATGCCAGACGTTTGGCTTCCATAAGTTTGATATGAGACGTGTTTCGTTGTCAGAGCGAGAGAGTGTGAGCCCAATCAAGTCGGAAAGAACGTGACCGACGAGTTCATAGTTATCACCGTTCAGACCTGATAATATCAGGTCTGAACGAGCCTTTGAATCGACTTCCAGGCCTTCGCAAGGCCTTCGTGCTTTCGAGTCCAAAACGAGGGCCGTCCAGAGGGGTAATGTTCAGTCATCTTGGGCTCAGCATTAGCCCCTCTTTCAGAAGTAGGCATGTTCGCTGTGCGTAGTACTGCGCGAATCTCTGGTTACGGAACCAGCGCACACTGGGGCTGCTGCACAGCCCACAGACTACACATGATTCAAACCGGCCTACCGGGCCCATTGTGTTACAAAAGGTGTGTGTAGCACGTCTCGCAGATTGGAGGAGTAACTGCTCTCATAACCTCCACATAACCTCCACATAGATTTACTCAATCCCTAGCATTTCATCCACCCGCAGGATCCTCCCACCCGATCATGGTTTATCCTCCTCAAACTCAGCAGAATCCGATACCACCCATCGATTCACCAGTGTTAGATTGGACTACTACGCCGCTCTGTAACGAATACAAAGGGTTCTATGTCAAAGTCATAGACGATCTTTTCACATCTGAAGAATGCGTCGCATTAATTGCTTTGGCGGAATCCGAAGATCAGTGGAAGCAGGCCGCTGTCCACTATGGCTTGGCCGCTCACGAGAATTACATCAATACAGATTACAGGAACAGCGAACGTATCCTGCGCTTCGATCAGCCTGCTGCCGAAAGGTTATACCAGAAGTTGCTTCCTTACGTTCAAGAATTCGCTATGCTGAAAGCAGGAGATTCCTGGGAGGGCATTGTTGATCGGCCAGGGAATGTGAGGGGAATTTGGACACTCGTTGGGTACTCGACCTTCATCTCTCACAAATCCTGGTTCAGACTGACAACATATCCTCGCATAGGGTCAATGAACGCCTCAGCTTCCTACGATACGGGCCAGGAAATTATTTCCGGGGCCACTGTGATGGTCAACTGGAGCTTCCCGATGGAAGAAAATCTCGTGTTACACTGCAGATCTACCTCGGAGACGAAGCCGTTCAAGGTGGTGCAACGAGGATTTATGGGAACCTCAGTGAACGTTTCGTAGACATCGAGCCCAAGAAGGGCCGCGTTTTGATCTTTCAACAGCGCGGCATCTGGCACAGTGGAGAGGACGTGACAAACGGTTTAAAGTATACTTTGCGCAGTGATTTCATGTTCAGGCAGTCTGACAACACAGAAGAGTTGTGATCATGATAATTATATCTGATTGATATCTGGCCATGACTCGTGTATACCTGTACAGTAGGAACCATTGATACGTAGACCCTGACTGCGGACTGGCAATCTTGCCAAGGACAAGGCGTAAAGAGTTTTTGACAGAAAGTGCACATAGTGAACAAATAGTGAATCGTGTGCTTTTGGTTTGAGGTTGGAATTGGAAGAATTGGAAGCTGTGAATCGTCATTAGTTTCAACGAAATTATTACAACTTCGTTGCGTGCTAAACGAATTAATTAGAGAGTATCTTGCAAGGATCTTGTCGTGTCAGAACCGCAAGATTTGCGGCCCGGCATCAAAAGGCATTATTGTTCGTTTTTGGACATTGGATTAGAACATGTTCTTATAACCAAGTAAATTGCCTTAAGCAAAACATTGTCTCCCAGCCCATTTTCAATCTCGCCCATACGCCAGAATTCTTTTCCTTTTCCTCGTGACGTCAAACCATTTCTTCGAAGCATTACATATCATAAAAAGGGTAAGCATCTTGATATAGTTTGTTCATATCATCTGACCTCTACAGCTTATACAAGGTGGCACTTGAAAACATGGCCTACCAAGTAATCGGCATCCTTCTGAGCATGGAGCAGATACGTGAAATCGCGAAGGCCCTCGGTGTCCCTAATAGCGATACCGCTCCTCCGGTAGCATGCTATTTTGCGAGCCATAACGAATGCATGCGACTCGGTTACGACTTGTTGCTCATTACCGTATGGGGAGCGACAGATGACTCTATGAACATCCTTGTAATCGCAGACGCCGAAACCAATCAACAGATTGATTTTGCGAAATATAGGACTCACAGGCGCACATTACGGGCGGTAGAGTGGCTCATGCATCATGGAATAACTGGCGCGGACAAACTCACGTTATGTACACATATAGTAGACTGACAGTCACTTACCAAGTCTTCCCATTTACTCTTTATTTGCTATATGTCTGTACTTTCTTTCTTGCGGCCAGTCTGTTTCTTTTAGCTTTTCAATAGATTGCCTTGGTACCCTAATGAAACGACGTGATCCTCTGATGAATCGTGGAGAGACTCTCAAAGACAAAAGTTCAAAGGGCGCGATAACTTGGAATCGACGTTCACAAATGGATCATGCTGCTACTCCTCCTACTCTTTCTCGAGGAGAATGACAAGCACAAGTGAATCGAGTGTCAGTAGCGTCACTGAATGAAATCATGGTATCCTCGTTATCTGTGTGCTACCATAGACAATTTGTTTTGAAGCTTTATTGCAGTGGAATGTTATCTTGCAGCTTCTCACCGCTACGACAGAACAGCCAGGCAGTACACACAGATTTGTTCGCCTCAGGCCGGAGCGCATATCGTGGCACATCGCTCGAGGGGTTCATTGTTCGGCATTATTTTCTTAGATTTTGACAGTGAGGTGGATCTAAAGACATGATGTTCCTAAAGAAAGACTTCAGACCTTGCGAACCAGCCAAACTACCTATTGGAACAGATGAACGTCTGCCTTGCACTTGTAAAGTAGCCCCAACTGTCTCGTGAGCTTCGTCCTACTGGGCTCTGGAGACAACCCAGACTTGAACGACAAGGGCTGTAACACACAAGCACCACAAGAAGAGAAACCATAATGAACTTGACGAGGCTTTATAAAAGGTCAAACCTGACTGCGTCCATGAAGCAGCCACAATTCTAGATAGCTCGAACGTTCGACAGGTCGAAGCGTTGTGGAAATGATGATTGGAGCCGCTTTATGTCGAGGGCGGCACATCAAGGCACCAAAGCGAGTTACGAGGTTCAAGAAGAATGCCAATGTAGCACAAAGGGCGAAGCGAGAAGCTTTTCTGTTGACAGAGGAGTCCTGTGGAGCACTGCGCCTTTCCGTGTAC
Organism: Crassisporium funariophilum; assembly: GCA_014925845.1. NCBI lineage: Eukaryota > Fungi > Basidiomycota > Agaricomycetes > Agaricales > Crassisporiaceae > Crassisporium > Crassisporium funariophilum. The sequence goes on from JACGCL010000013.1 coordinate 574,365, forward strand.
CGAGAAACAGACAAGCCACTAGCAAGTGATGAGCCCGAGAAAACCCAGATCGAGTTATATGATAGGGAATTCGTCCAGTTTGTTGTATGTAAGAAGGCTTAGAAAGTCTATGTGAGCAGTGTGTGAGCGGTTGAAGATGCGCGAGAATTTTTCTCTGACGTTGATGCTCTCGGAAGGATCCGAAATACCGAAGCGCTCGGTGCAGTGATATGCTTGATTGGGGCTTCCACTCTTCAACCACTCGTTTTCCGTCAGTACGCCTCAAAGACACATTAAGAATTTAAAAACTCTGTTGGCGGAAACGGGCAAAGTCAATGTCCAATTCTACACCTGATGACTCTCATCGACTGCCGCAGCTTGTTGCTTTTGACTTGGAGTCTGTTCTCTTCCTCGTGCACAACCCATTGTGAATGACGTATTCTCCAGCTACACCCTATGGGACCTATGGATTGATACACACGTAACAGGTGCGTACGCTCGACTTTACTCACCGATCCTCAAAACAAACCAATTGACCCGTAAAACTGTGCGAAAGGTCCCCTACGGCGCCACAAAGATACTGTCAATGAAGTTCTAGACAAGTGGGTCATTTCAGGACCTTTGAAGGCTTTGGACTTATCTATCTAGATACGGAGATAAGATATCGTTTTATAAAGACGTTCCGGATATCTTGCACGGCTTGCGTTCCCAGAAAGCAGTGTCTGAAAATAACGAAGATCAGACTGTGATCATCGCTGCTTGCTCCAGGACACACGCGCCTGACCTGTTTGTCAATCGCTGCTCTCGGGAGACATGTTTGGCTAATGGAATGCTCAAGCGCCAAGCAATGTCTGCGACTCCTGCTCGTTCCCAACGTGGCAGATAAGACCTCCCCACCTACTCCTGCCATTGATTTCTTTGACGAGATGGAAATCTACCCCGGTAGGTGAACGGGACATATTCACTCGAATATTCTCATTCCAGACCATCTTGCGGTCGCTCATTCATAGGTTCCAAGATAAAGCATTTCAAAGCTTTGCACGAACGTACTGGCATTCCGTATTCCGAAATGGTGAGATTAAGTACTCAATATATACAAGTTAGACTTTAACCATTCTCCTTCAGCTGTTCTTTGATGATGAGCATAGAAATTCGGAGGTTGAGAAGCTCGGTCAGTGCCCATTGTTAGCGGTCTAAAATAATTTCCATAAGTCACTCTACAAAACAGGAGTGACATTTTATCATGTTCCGCGAGGATTGACAAGGCAGATGTTTGAACAGGGACTGAAAGAGTGGAGGCAGCGTCGACGAAACGACTGTGATTAAATTACTCGGCAAAGTGTCCCGAGTCCTTGATTTACCGCGTCGAACATGTGCTGGGGTAAGGCTCGATTATGCCATTGGGGTCGGATCTACCCCGTATCTATCGACATATGCGAAATGAGGACATATGCTCTTGCCGACTGTGCATTGCGATGCAAAAGAAGAGTTGCGGAAAACCGCGCTATGAACTAAACTAGACAAAATCATACATTCTGCCTCGATCCCATTTCGTTCTGCAACTAATTTATCGGCGCATCATTGATCAGCCCTTTTCCTCCCCAAAATGGAGCTCATTAAGGGATATTAACTTGGCGGGTATGGTGGAGCAGTTGGAGGCAGTTGGGAGCAGGTGGGAGTTAGCTTGCACAGCATTGGTGTGCTTTCCAAGCGCGCGGCCCGGATTAAGACACTCACAGCTTTTCCAAATTGGCCGACCGCAGCTTGGCAAGCCCTACTATAAATCACCGATCTGTAGAAAGGAGAAGCCATTTTCCTTCCTTCTTTCTTCCCGTTTATTAGGAGTCTTGACGAGTTTTTGAGAATTTACAAGGCTTCCTGTTCTTAAGGTGTGTAACGACAATGTTAGCGAGTCTGAAACAAACTGATCACTTTGAAACACACGATAGGTCCCTCTCTTGTTCGCACTTGAACTCCATAATGGCTGGCAAAGATACGTACTATGCACCCACCGTTGAAAAGCCCGGTCAGGCGCATTATAATCCGCGTACGTCTTAAGACACAGCTGAGAAACGTTCGTATTGCTCACATTGTCTCTTTGCTTGCTTTCGAAACAGATCAGCAGCAGCAATACCCAGGTGGCCAGCCAGGGTTCCCACAACCCCAGATGTATCAACAACAAGCCCAACCGCAACACCATCACCAGCAACAATATCAAGGGCAGCCGCAGATGATATACGTTCAACCCCACCAGCCACCTAGGAGAGATGACTCTTCATCGTGTTGCTTGCCTTGCGCTTGGTGAGTGTCATCTTAGCCAATTAGCATAAATTCCCTGAGCTCATGTTTTCCCTTGCTTCAGTCTCGCAGGATGTTGTACGGCAGTCTTCTGCTGCCCTTGCTTCATTTGTTGTTAAGGCTCCACTCGGATATCAGACTTCTCAACTCGACCACACCCACCACACACGACTATCTGGCTGTATTCCTCTCATTTTCTGTATGTAACCAAATAACGCCACATAATTCTGGTATTGGACATTCGAACATCCATGGGCATTCGTTGCTTGACTTATTTCTTCTCGCTTATTCATCTGTATAAACGTCTAACTATGCTCATTCGCTGTATTTCGTTCCACCTTATACGGCTATCTTATTTGTGTAGGACCGCTAAATTCATGTACCTTGTCAATCTCTTTTCTGTCCCAGGCTTTTGGTTTATGCCGTACCCTGTCCACATTGAAAGGCCGAGATATTCCTTGAACCCAGTTATTCTCCTTTACACACTCGAGCTTGCGAACTGAAATGTCCATCTACAATAGAATGAGCGACGGTAATATAAGTATGTTATTGTACTATGTAAAAGCAGCACAGTCCGTATTCTCCGAGATAACCAGAAAATAATGGCACGATAGGTAGGCCATTGGGGTCCTAATGGAGGAAGGTAACAGCGCCGACACCAGCAATGACAGCCCAGAGCGCCACGACAGGATGATACTGAGCGTTGCCACTCGACGAGCTGTTTTGGTTGGTGGAACCTGGCGCTGACACAGTACTGCTACCGGTGTTGGTAACTAGTGTTGGTCCGCTGCTGCTACCGGTGTTGGTACCAGTAGGTCGAGGTGCCGTCGTCAAACCACCTCCACTAGTAGCACTACCTGTGGGGGCAGCATTGGGATTGGCCAGGTTTACGCCATTGGATATTGTAGCTGTGGTGACGCAATTCGAAGAGGAAGGCGTCGAGAAAGGGCCGGATGGGGTGCTAAGATCACCGACGGTGTACACGCTGCCGCCGGAGAGAGTGCCTGTAAAACGCTGAGCGAAGCTGGAAAAAACCGGGGTACCATTGACTGTGGCGGTTGGGTACCACCCCGGTGGGTCTGGGAACGGTTGAGAAGCATTAGTTTGCAAGAAGGAAGGTATTGCTAGATTGCTTACATGCAACATCGGCTTCGCAGGTTTCACTATGACGAGAGCATTGTCAATAAAGAAACACGAGTATCACTGGGCCTGGAAATAACTAACAAGGTTCCATTCACGTTGTAGTTTCCCGGCATGACAAACTCACAACCCATCTCATCAAGCTCGTGCCAGCACATATTTGCTGCACTGTAGGTGGAGTTGGCATTGGTGCACACACGGATACAAAATTGATTGAAATCCTGTATGACGCTGTCAGCAACTATTAGGAAAGCTCAACTTCGGATTGATCTTACAATGTAAAGCTGTAGGAATGTGTCATCAGAAACGAAAATTAGGGAGGAAACCATAGAGTAGATTCACCATCCATTCTGCGAAGTTTTGGTCGCTTCCCGTGATATCAGATGTGACATTTCCGCCAACGGGATTCCCATCTCCAAATGCACCGTGTGGGTCAAGCTCACTGAATGGATGCCGTGAATTCATAGCACCGGTATGATACATGTTAGTGGAATGCTCGAACTTACCCTCCAAAGTCACCCGCAGGAATATTCAGTTTTGTGAGGTCACCGAAGCCGATCAGCTGGACGTAGAAATCTGAACACCACTTCGTCAGTGCCAGGCTACTTTGTGTGAGTCAACGAAACATCTGAAAGGAACCAACCAGTCTTGAGGAAAGAGACGCCGGTTATCGTTCCATCTGGAATGAGACGTGCGTTGTTACGAGGCTTCGTACACCAGGCCACCTCTAGTGTCTATAGATAGACTTATAAGATCGGGGTATTACAGTGTGGACCTCGAAAAAGGAACAAGGACGACATCGAAGAAATTCCATGACATACCTCAGAGTCGGCAATGGCCTGTGGAGTCGGCGGAGCGAATAGACAAAAGTCCTAGCAATTCGGGGGAAGATGGGCGTAAGTATTGAGAATTGAGGCAATACAGTGCTGTCGAACACAAAGATAACAATGTCATACATCAACAGAGTTTATAGACAGCAAGCGAGCCATGCTCGTCTGGTTAATAGCAGTGCCCAGAGTTGGTTGAGGGGGATTGGTGGGTCCTTGAGTGCCCGTAGCTATGACACCGTCAGGGAAGTTTTGAGCAGACACGAGACATGAAAGCGAGATGGTCAAAGCGGTGAAGAAAGCTGTAAGCATTATGTTCAAAGGTAATAGTAACCAGTAGGATAGGGTGTGTCGTGAACGCTAGTGAAGCCCAGAAACAAGGGAGTGAATACGGAAAACGAGAAAACGAGAAAGCTAAAGCGAGACGCGAGGGATTTGCACCTGCTAATAACGGCGACAATGCTGCGTGGTAAAGAACTGGTGGAGGAGCTATATTGGCATTGCCGATTACGCCTAATCGTTTCACATTGACAGCACCTAACGCCTTTAGTCACAACATATCTGGAATTTGTCTCTTGGACATGTCAGTACGCCAGAAGGGGGATGCAGAAGAGAGAAGTTTCAGGGCGTCACAGGACGTGGAAATGTCAAGTTTAGTCCCCAACAAACCGGACTTCCATAGCCTTCGTGGAAATTGCATGGACAACGACAGTCTATATTTATGCAAAAGGGAACGTTTAGTGTTGCTATTTATATCGGATTTGAACACACGACTTACAGGCACTGGCCCTGTCAAACACAGGTTCTCTGATCATCCATACACATACGGAGAACAACGCCGAGTCTTGTTTTCTCGATGCCGGGAAAGCACCAATAAAGAGATGATATTCCTACAGACAATCGAAAGCAACGGGCAGCTGAAATATGACAATAAACAGTCCCTCTAATCACTATGGCAGCATGAGCAGAGGTATGCTGGTACAAAGAATGAAAACGAGGCATACGTTGAGAAGTGAAATATTATCTGGAGCCTCCCAGTTCCCTTCCAATCTCCTTCAAACAATTCCTCGCCAATACTCTCGCATCAAGTTCTACAGCGCCTCCTTCGCTAGGATTACTTTTAGTCTGGTTGGGTGTGTTATTGGTCAGGCTTCCATGGCCACCATGTGATTTCCCATTCGGCTTGCGATGACCATTGCTAGGCGTTGAGCGGGGAGATACCCATAGAGTTGGGCTTAGCCTAGGTATTGACGTGATCTCGCAGAGCACTGGGTAGAAATGGAAAAGATGGCCTATGGTTGAGCGTTTGACGGAGTCGGCGACGAGCGCTCCTGGTGTGGGCGCAATCCCTGATTCAGAAGCGAAAGCTGAAGGCAATGACAATGAGCCAGATGACTACCTGAAAGGGACGCCAACATTACCTGGTTGTTTTAGACAATGTAGTGTTGGGTTGTCTGATAGAGAAGCCCAAAGGGAGCCGGACCATAGTCGAAGTTCCAGCAACTTGCGCAATACATATATTAGCTCCTCTTCTCGTGCTCTGACCGAAGACATCAGCAATTGTTTGATGAGAATTGAAGCATAATAACCTTGGGAAAGGTAAGTTGCCTCTCAATGACTCGTCTGCCACGTATCCCACCAACGTAGTATGGCAACGATTCAATAACGAAGACAAATTGAGCGCAGCTAATCGTCGCCGCGATTGTTCTTGATCTAAGAATGAATGGCATGAGATCAAAAGATAACGGCGACGGAGAAAAAGTCCTCAACCTCTCGTCGTATCAGAACATACCAAGAACAAAAGATCGAAACACCAATACGAGAATCGTTCCCTCGGTACCAGGCTCCCATGATCCGTAGAGCCGAGTTCGGAGTACTTCTCATCTATTGTAATGTTCTTGGTTCTTGAACGAGAGCTTAATGGAGGAGATGCACGGTTTGATGAAGTTGATGAGGTGTTGGTTGAGGGACTGGAGGTCGATTCGGAGGAGGAACCACCGTCTTCCGCATTATACAGTCGACTTCCTCTGTACAACATTTTGCCAAGTTGTGAGACAAGAGCGTCAGGTACACGACCTTCACCCAGATGTGGTACGACGTCAATCTCGAGAGATGCAATGAGTGCAAGATCAAAGTTCTCCTCTGCCTCTTGCACATCTAAAGGGAATGATTCTGCAGCCGAACTTGAGAGGAGGCGATGAATTGGTGATAGATCGCAAAAAAAGAAATGGCTGACATACCAATCAGCAAGAATGCCTCCACGAAATACGTCCAGGACCTGTCTCCAGATACCTTCAATCCTTTCATCGGATAGTTCTGGAGTTCAGGGTTCAGGAGAGTTGTAGTTTTGGATATGAATATCACTCATGACCATAGGGACAACTTGATGGACTAACCTGACCCCAGAGATTTGACCTGGTGGGTGCACTCTTTGACGATCCTTAGGAAACAATTGGTCGCAGTCTTCCATAGCGGAGGATCCTTTCCGAACTTCGAAGGAGCAGGACAGTCATATTTTAGTTTTACAGGTATTGAATAAGCCTAAGAGATTGAACCGGGTCTGAGTGACTTGGGCGGAGTTGACGAAAAGAAGAAAAAGCTTACGGAGAGAACGGATTCCACTGTTCCATCGAGATATATATCCAAGGTCGTCTTAAACCTCATAAATAGATCTACAAGCAACGGCATTGACCTCTTGGATAACGCAATGTATGTGATTCTTTTCTGGGGAGTTTGAAGACTTTGATTCTTTGAGCTCGGTTGAACATCAAAAGCAGCCAAGAAAGGCAGTGTAGCGTATTCTGAGAGGTCGCGCATTACAAGTGATGGAGAACCTGGCGTGGAAAGATCTATGCCCACGATGGTGTCGACTACAACAGCTTGAACGGGAGGAAGAGCATCAATGTCCGGTCTATAATCTGGAGAGTTCGGGTATGTGAGGACACCTATTAGAAGACATCAATAAATCATTGATAAATGAAGTCGTTTCAAATTGACCTTTCAAGATAGCCATAAGCCTCGTCAACTTCGGCAGACCCCATTCCTTTCCATCCATACTGGTGCTCGTCTTCCGCGTACTCTGTATCACATCCACGAACGCCACCAAACTCTCCTGTGTTAGCGGCTGATGGGGAGAACTTTCCAAATCCTCTTGTGTATTATATCGCCGCGTTGCTGACGAGCCTAGTGAGTCAATAGCTTGCCATACCCTTTCCAGCATCTCTGTTACCCGCACCCGCAGGACACCTTCAGCAGCAGCCGATGCATTGATGCTTCTTTCCAAACAACGTAATGCGGGGCCGCTGACAGTTCTATTATCAACCAACACTGCTTCTTCAATATGGCCAACGAAAACGTCCCATGCATTCGTGAATGAATCAAGCACCATGATCTTTGAAGGCAGAAAATCGGTGAAGATGGATCCTATGGAATGGAGCGCCAAAATCTTCGATTCATCCCAGCCTTGCTCTGCAGGCGTGTCCTGAACGTCATGTGGGTCGGTAAGACGCCTAATCTCTGCTGTCAAAGAGTTCAACAATGGGAAGGTTACTTTCCATATACATTGTTCCCAGGTTTCGGCACTCAGTGTCGCGCCATAGAGCTGCATGGTTCTGAACAATGTCTGGATAGCACCATCTCGCACTTCAGCACGTGGGTCAGTGCAGAGGCCTAGGACTTCAAGCAGGAGAAACATCCACAATTCGCTGTACTCTGGTTCCTGGTCGACGTTCTTCCTCTTGGATTGTATCGCGTCAGAAACACTCCATAGGAGACTTGCAGCAGCTGTCAGAGCGATATTCGTATCCGCTTGTCGTCCAAAGTGACCAAGAGTGCTGATGCATAACCGAAGATGCTGGGGAGAGAGGGAAGAAACGGAATCGCAGACGAGAGTCAGGGATTGGAAAGCGATCTTGACCAGACCGCTGTAGCTCTTCTCGGTCGGGTTACCCAATCCGAGTGGTAAAGGCCGATTCCTGGCAGCTGCAGATGAAGATCCAGTCGCCAGAGCTGAAACGGAATCTGTAGAGATAGATCTTGACGGCTGCTGCGTAGTCGAAGAAACTACCAATGGCCTGCAAACACTCTCCAACATCTGAAATATAATCTCCCACCCAACTACGAGGGTATGTCCTGATGCCTGCAGGATTTGATGCAGTGTCTCCAATCCCATCCTCCTCAACTCAACGCTTGTGGTAGTCTGCTGCTGAGAAGTCATTACTGGTTCCGGTACCACCTGCTGAGCGAGAACATCCAGCACTCGTCGCTGAACCTCAGCTTGGAGCTCGCCCGTGCTACTCAAGTTACGCGGCACGATAAGGAGGATCTCATCGAGTACACGAGCTGCTTGCACGCGGATAGCCTGAGGTGCGTACGGGAGACGGATGATCATGAGGAGATGGCTAGTAGTCGTATTCCATGCAACCTCTGGCGAGCGGTAAATAAGACGATGAATGTTGAGCAGAGCTACTCCCCCCAATTTGGATATGCCGAAGTCGCCCGCTCGCTATTGAAGAGGATGAAATCAGAAAAGAGAATATCGCAAGAGAGAGTAAAATGAAGAAGTGACACTTACTAGGGTTCTGGGAATGTGGATCCCGCTCATCCTCCTCCGATGAGCAACACTCTCCGTACTCCTGTTCATCGAGACGCTCAACAAGCCGCTTGAATCCTCTCCACTCTCGGATATACTACCACCCACAGGCACGATGCTCATGCCAGAATCCGACTGCATCCGCACCATCTCCGCACTCAATTTGCACAGTGCATTGACAAAATCGCGAAATGCAGAATCTTCTAGGTTCTTGGAGGAATCGAACAGTCTCTGAATGGCCGACTGCATGATCTCTACATCCAAATCAGTCAACAAAGGATGTCTGGCGCCCGATGAATGACTTGATTGCGAATGCGACGCAGAGCCAGAGAGCGACACTGATCGGCTGGTTGCGACACCTCCCCCTCCAGTGCTGGCACTACCACCAACACTTCTCTTCATGCCCGAAGGACCACTGCCAGATTTGCCCATTGTACCCAATACGCAGTCCGCATTTTGCAGAGCCTCCAATACAGCATACCAACTTTCGCCCAAACTCCCTGCCAGGAAGAATCCACACCCGATCAGCACCTTGAGGCATGCCATATTCCTTTCCGAAAGGCCGGGCGGCTGCGCTGGCCCTCCTAGGCCCAAGCCTTCGGAGAGGGCAGCAGTAGCTGAGCGCGGGGTTTGCGGCGGTTCAATGTACGTATCAAGGCTGGATACCACACGCGGAGGAACAGCGAACTTGGAAAGACTGTTGAGGAAGGCATCTCGAGGAGTGGTTAGGCCCAGCATTCCACTGACATTCGTCATGGCTTGGTAGCTTGCCAGGACCTCGACGAAAAGCTCATCTGAGAGGTTAGTTGCGATGATGAAGGACAATGCGGCGAGAAGTGCTGGCCAGGCCTGCGAGATGATGGATAGGACGGTGACAAGTTGTTTCGTTTGGGTATCGGCTGGAAGAGTGCTGAGGTCAAGAGCAGGCGGGGCACGTATGACAGCTTCGCCTGCCGCACGCGGTCGTTGCATGACGAGGTTGCTATATATGGGTCCGGCAAAAGAAGCAAACCCCTCGCAGAGCGAAACGATGCATTGGACGGCCAGAAGGTAGATGTACGACTCAGGGATTGGAGGCGCGTCTGCTTTATCCAGTTGGTCGATGCTGCCACGAACGTTAGATCGAGATTCACACGAGGAAAGATGCTAGCTGACCATTGAAGCTTCATTGATGACCCTTGTAGGCTCAAACCCGCGCCTCCAGACCCAATCATACCAACCACCCCCGATACAGTGGCACTAGCCACCCTTCCTGCCATATCTAGTCCATAGGCAGCCGATGACGCCAACGACGACGAAGAAGACGTCTCGTGTGGTTGCAGCACCCCAACACCACCCATCTGCGACCCGACCCCAAGCAAGGCAGGTTTCTCGGTCACTAGTCGTTTGAGTGCCGTTATCAACGAACTGAGAACCTTGGACCCTAAGTCTTGGGCATCGTATCGATCCCACATATTTCGTATGAGTTCGGCGTCGCTGCATAGTCCTCGCATAATCTCCATCGCGAGGACGCGCGTCCAGGTTGGTCTAGACGAGTGTGGTTGGTGGTCGCCGCCGTCAGAGGCGCCGTCATCGCTGATAATTCGGATTAGCATCATCAAGAACACCTCCGATTCGGTTTGAAGCTCATGCGAGAATTTCTTGAGCAACAAGAACACGACACGTGTACACCGCAATAATAGTGAGAATTGTGGTCTGTCTGACAGGGATTTCAACAGCAAGGGACAAAGGTGGTGTCGAAGTAATAGTATGAGCTCGGGGTGCTGTAGACAGATTAAGACGCGAAGGAACATTTTGCATGAGTTTCACGCACCTTGCGGAAAAGTTCATGATAATTCGTAAGAACACTTTCAATCAATTCTAACGCGAAAGTCTTGTGCAGAAACTCTAATTTCAGTAGATGTGGCTTTTCAGAATTGGCCAGAAGGCAAAGGTCTTCAAACACGGAAAACGCGTCTTTCGCAGAGGGCCCCAGGCGTTTCGTGCTGCCATCTGGCAACTCCACCTCGGATAGGTTCAAAGCTGGTGTTTCCTCTGTCTCATTGATTCGGTCTTCCAGAACCATCTTGTCTACAACAAACATGACCAGCTGACGCAGCGTTGCAGCGGCTGTCGATGATACAACGGCTATGCGAGATTCTTGCAGTTTGAAGCATAATAATAGCGCCTAGAATCGATAGAGTCAACAGGTGGTAGGTAGTTCGGCTTGACACACATACGTCTCCGAGAAGCGCTCCATGAATGGCCGGAAAGTTTGGTACAAGCGAAACTAGTGTTTGGAGTATCCGTAGCTGGATATCGACTCCTTGAGACATGGCATCGGTCATTGTGTTGATGATGAGCGGAACCGCGGATTGTGGGACGGCTTTGAGGGCAATGAGACGTTGCAATGAACCAAGAGAAATGGCTACCACTTTGGCGTTTTTCGTTGCACATCCCATAAACACAGGTCTGAGCAAGTCATCCGACTGAGGTCCATCTTGAATGCAGAGGGTTTAGGTAGTTCAGCGGCCTTGAATTGGCAACGTACGCACCTGAAGCCAAATTTGCAGTTGCCTGCTCTGGTGATGCGCGCAGTATTGCTAGCGATTTCTCAGCTGCCTGCAAGCCATATTAGAGCCAATTCGGCTTCGTTACAGTTTGTAAAACACCTCGCGGATTTCTGGATGCTTTCGTCTCGTTTCGCTTGCTAAAGACTGTGGTGTGATTAGCTCATGCATCGAATCAACTGTCAAAATCCCACCTGCAATTCTGTCACAAGGAAAGCAAGAGAGCTCATGGCTTATTAGCTTCTCCAAGAATCGGAAAACCTCGAGACCAGCCGTAAAGATTTGACGATATTGCACAGTGTTACTGGTATTACATGGGCGACCTCTCTCTTCTATTATTCGAAGCTCTTGGCCAACAGACGTAAACATATGCGGTCTTGAGAATCTCGTGCAACTGATGCTGTAGTTCGAATACTAGTCGTTCCGCGAAGACCACAGTACTGGATATATATCTCTCTCCAGTATAACAAAAGGGGAAGGATATCTATTGAGTCCACATTTACAATACATGCTTAAAAACGTCCCCTGCTCTGATTGATGAAGGTAGAGATCCTACATGATAGTCCTTCATTGATTCAAGAATTTCAAGGAATCAGTGCATCTAAATCCACACTTCCATGTCGTCGCTACCATCATACTGCCACTGCAACGATACCCAGAGCCACGCCAAGCAGCAGCGCAACTCCCTGGCCGGCCCCTCCCCTGCCTATTGAAGGAGCACCCCCAGTTAGTCCGGGAAGACTCCCGGAGAGACCACTATCAGCGGTGCCCAGAGGATTGGAGTTGTCCAATGACTCTGTGGGTGGGGGGCGAATAACGCTTTGACTGATAGTTGCGGTGAAAGATCTGGTCGTAGTGGGAGTGTTGCCAACGCTCGTCAGCGAAGAACCCGAACCCGAGGCGCTAATGGGTATATTTATAGCATCCACACCCAATCCCGAGCAAGTGGTCTGGAAGGCTGATTGAAGATCAGCAGTGAACGTTAGACACACTCAGATGGGTACGTACTGTTGGCGAGATTGGTCGCAGTGTCAATGACGGTCGCAGTTGGACTGGTGGCAATGGCGCAGTTGATACAAGCTTGCAGACTCGCTGCAACTGCGTCAGTACAGAGACATCCAACAGTGGTGCAGGTCTGTACGAAAGTCAAAATATGGTTCAGACTGCCGAGATTATGCACTCACGGACACGGTCTGGCTGAAATCAGCGCAAGTAGTTTCACACTGACAATCTCATTGTTAGAATGACTGAATGACCACGGTTCCACTAGTTTGCTCACAGTACTTTGCCGAGGGATTAGCAGCGCCAACGGACTTCTGGGCACCAATGCAAGAACTGGACAGAAAAGAGCAAAATAAATCAGAACTGTAGCCCGTGAATCAGTACACATATACTGCTCACCCTGCGATGTGGACGCGACGAGAAAAGCAAGACCCAACGATAGGTTTGTGAGATGCATGGCTTGTTGTCGACTCGTTGCAGCGTCAAGAGAAGGGAGGGCGAATCTGGGGTGAGAGTCCAACAACCAATCTCGGCACTTCTAGGGCGGCCTGACTTTAAGTAAAAGTATGGCCACCCAGGCACCATCCATCAACACCTATCATTGATCGAGATAAGTCTCCAATAATGAAGCCTTTATTGAAATGCAAGGAAATCGTCACCAGTTGCCAATGGATGCACTTGGATGCATTGTGTATCGATAGTAGATCGTCTCAACCCGAGGTCCCCTTGATCTTTAGAGAAATGACCCGTTACGGTAGCAGACCTGGGATCTACAATGGTTGTTGAAATCCTAAATGGGAACTTAGAGGAGTAAAGGGGCCTATGGCAGATTTCAATTTCACCACAGCCTCCGATGCATCACGGATGTCCGCCATGCGGTCAGACACCCATGACGAGGCTGTGAAGCACGAGTAGGACGATGAAGTGCAAACGTGCAATGGCGAACAGCATCATTAGTCGAGCGTGCGAAGTGCAAAGATTTATATCACTGCATTCCCTGTTCACTTCCGAAGATAGGCAGATCGTTCCGCAAATAAGTCCGGGACCACGCAGACCTGAGCTTCATACCCGGGCCCCAACAGCTTGTCCAAGGGCTGTTAGTATCCAAGATCATGCCGCCGAATTGGCATTACTTACATCAAACATGCGTACTGCACCAGACTGCACCTTGACTGCACCATCAAGCTGTGCTTGAGTTGGCTGGAAATGAGATGGCCATAAGGGGGATGGCCGGGGCTTGTAATCTAATTATAAGTCAAATAAGGCTGATTTCTCCGCCTCAGCGCCTTGGCGCCGACAGGCGCTGGGCGCTGCGATCTTGTTATGAGTCCTACATCATCATGATAATGACAAGGGTACCTGGGCCCATGATTGGCATATTGACATGGTTTGAAGATCCTGGACCCTACAATCCGTAACCAGGCAGAGCCATAATTTGACCATACTGGTTTTGTAGATGTGGAGGGAACGGATAATCAAATCCAGTGATGATGCCATAACGCAGACTCAGCAACGCAAGGGTAAAACATGGCCAACATATATCTAATTTGGGCTTGAAGATGGATCGCGGCGTCTACTAGTTGCTACAGGCGCCTAAATAGAATCCGGTTAATCCCGATAGTTTTTACGAATCATAACCATATTTGCAGTGATTCGCATCGATACCACTTGTATTATCATCCACATATATGTTTTGACATCTGCATGGCAGTCGGCCAAGAAAAGCAATGAATCAACGATCTTCATATCTTGTGGACTTCTCATGAACCTGTATCAATTACTGACCGGGGGGCCTCAAATTTAATGGCAAATGCCAATCTGGTGCTCCTGGAACTCAACTTTGACTGAGATCAGGGCTTGACCTTATAGGTCCAACATGTGACAGCAGCTGTGTCTGACCCGTCGACGCAAAACCTTACTCAGTTACAAGGCAGACCATGTTCCAATTGTGTCTTGCGGTGGAACTTGAACATTCTGAAGCCTTCTGGAATGATTATGCTGGAATACCTATTATTTTGGTCTTGATCCCCTGCCCTCAAATACCAATACCTATTGGATACCTCCACCTCGAACCAATTTAAGGCATGTACAGTGTCAATTATAATAGTCCTCATTGACGAACAAGACTCCGGATTCTGTTATGTTGGACATTTGTGCGCAGTACGTAACCACACAACTATTTCGGTCCAATGATGTTCCATACCTCCCTCGTCTGTAAGCGTCGAAAGGCTTATTCTGACAGGACACGGAAAAAAATATTATGTCTTATGAGAATGTAAATATAAGTAAGTATGTTAAGTAAGTAGTGTACACATTTGGAATAAGCATTAGGAAAGTCTTTTAACGTGTACATGTAGAAGGCAACGAGTCCATAGTATTACGATTGGCGATGTGAGTCCGTGTTCCGCTATCTTCGTCTCGGGTCAGCCTCGGCAGCATAGGATATGCATCCCGCGGCAATAACAAGGTTGGGTCATCTGGTATATGATGTGGATGAGCAATATTAGACGTAGGCGCGACAGAAGTGCTTGGTACGGTGCCAGCGCTAAACCCCGGGGCAGTTTCAGGTCTCTTCTTGGAGGATTTGCTATCGTGCAGTTGACCTGTTTGCGGTGGATGAAAATAAGCACCTCCATGCGGCTGGTAGATGTTGTCAGTTCCTGGAGTAGAGGGTGAGCTGGTTGGGACTGCCACCTTGCCGGAGTGGTTCTTCTGTCGCTTATTGCGCCTGCGAATGACAAGAAATGTCACTATTATGAGAAGCACCACACCAGCGACGACAGCGCCGGCAATGCCACCTGCTGGCACTTTGACCGCTCCACTCGCCGGATTTGGTCCGAGTGATGCCGACGTAGTAGCGGTGGTGGTGGCAGTAGTCGCGGTGTTGGTAGAGGGTTTGGTTGATGTGTTGTCATTAGCGCCATCGGTACCACTCGCTGATCCTGTACCAGGGATGCTATTAGAAGTCAAATTCAAGTTCCCAGCCTGTACGACAAGATAGTCAAGGGTCAGCGGCATCTTCCGACTATCTCCTCCATGAACCACCTCAAGGGTATGTTGACCAAGTGACAGTAATGGAGTTTGGAAGAGTAACCGATTGTACTGAGAGATTGGACTTGACGGTTCGCCACTGAGGAGGAAAGTTGCAGGAGTGTTGCCATCAACGGAATATGTTGCAGAAGAAGGGGCAGCAGGGGAATTGCCCGGGATAACACCGTACCAGGAGACAGATACACCTACGCAATTGTTGAAAAAAAAAGTAAGCAGCGTAATTGACATCTACGCACCAGTGAATTCAAATGTAACCTTGGAGCCCGCTTCAGAAGTTATGTTTGCAAGACCCCCCCAGACTTTCCACCCTGGCCCATAATGAATTCGTGGATCGACCGAAGAGACGCATATATCGGCTTGATCTACAGTGCCTCTAGTCGGAATATAATCAAGCATATCAAACCAAAAAGTCCGCCGATTGCGCACAGTTGCGTTCAGGGTGAACACATGTTCTCCATCATGCAACTTGGATGTCCCGCAGAGTGGCCAGTGATTGAGAGGGTCCTTGGATGGCTCTTCGGACTCGATGCTGACACCGTCAACAAAGCATTCGAAGGATGGATTTGCCACATTGTTCACTATCTCGACGTCGCTTGTCCCTAATACATGTATTCTTGGTCCTATGCTGGAAGTAAGCATTCAAGTTGGTAAAGAAATGATCTACAAAGAAGTCTCACCGCTGAAGTTGAATGAGAAACTTGCGTTCTCGTTGACTCCATGTAATGAGCTTCGAAAGGGAGGGCCAAAAAATCCGACACCATCTTTGTTCCCATGGGCCTCGAACCAAGGTCCCTCATAGTGGATACCAGAGTTCATATCGTCCACCCAGACCAATCCTAGGGACATCGGGCTTGACGAAATAGAGGACTGTCGAAAGGTAGATGTGGGTTGAAGTGGAAGAACAAGAATTGCGGGAGTTAGCCCAGTCTTTGAAGGTAACCAGTGTCAGGTCCTTCGGAAGCGAGATTGCCTCATGTCCAAGTTCATTATTTTGGTTGCACCGATGGAAAGAGCTGGCATTGTTTTACTTTACGTTAACCCAATGCCAGGTTCCGCGTGTCCTATCCAGATTACGACATAGCGAGGAACTTTACAAGGGACTATGTCGCGAGCAATGACCCGCTCAGGTAGTTCAAAGTTTAGCAACAGATGAGTGAGTTATCCTTATCCTTCGCTTCTTGAGGAAAGCAAAGAGGAGAGGTCTCGAGAATGTGCTCAGTGTAGGACCGAGAGATATATGGGACTGTACATGGGTGCCAGAGAGAGAGGATAATCAAGCCGAAAGAGAAAGCACAGCCAAGCGTTTTTGACTATGTGCCGAATTCAGCACTTCGTTCGAAACGCCAGGCCGCCTTTTGTAACCTTGACATTCCTACCTCAGTGAGGTTGCGAGATGATTATTATTGTTTTTCTTCTCCATTCCGCTGACGATTAAGTATCGGTAAGAAGTCGACAAATCTACATAATTAATTTTAATTTGTTGCGAGTCTACCGAATGGCGGAACAAGAGAAACAGCCGTACTGATCATTTGACAGCATCGAGATAGAAAAGATCACTTATCCAACCATGCTTTGCCAGTTATACGTACCTCAATTATCGACCTCAACAAGGGAAAAACCATGAGCGCCTAACGACGACAGGCGGCGAATGCATCGATTGGAAAGACCGTCATGAGCTGTCCCCCACGAGATGGCGGTTGGTGTAGTTTGCAGCGGTTGGAACAAGAGGGTCGGTCAACCAACATCAACGGTGGACCCATGCCATCCGTGTGTTTGACGCAAAATTGACAGCCTGCATTCCTATGAGGCATGGCTTCCCAAGCCAACCATCATGGTGGCGAGGGAGCGAGCGTCGGTGATTTTTTTTGACCACCTTGGATACACGAGGAGGCCGGTTTCACTTAGCAGAAAACCCATAGTACATCCAACCCGCTTCAATCGGTTTTTGAAAAGGAGCCATACTCGGGGGGTTTGTGCGAGAAACCTCAGACGATGTGTGTATGGAATAAATATTCGTAGACATCATGCTCTTTGAGTGCCTTCCGTCTTCAAGCTTCGAAGAATTATCGTTCTCAGTTGTAAATCCCAACGCAAGACAGGGCGAGACGGATGTGAGAAAGAGTCAGAAAGTTGGTATGATGTTCGGAGCCGGAGCGACATATTGCTTGCATAAGCCTGCCCTAAATCAAAACCTGATTTTTTTGTATGGACCACGTCCCCCTCGCTCATCGTTATATCTGATCTCATATCCTCAAGGCGACCCACGAGTCACATATCTTACTCGTTGTGAGTAATTAGTATGAAGCGAGTGATTATATCGAAGGCTGATGCAGGGACTATAGTCAATCATGGCGCCTTTCTCAAAACCGGAGACAGTGCTCAAGCAGGCCGAGGGTCTTGTGTCTGTCGGCCAGACGCACGCTGCTCTCCAATCTCTGACGGAGATGTTCTCATCAAAACGATTCCGATCGACACCATTGACTTCATTGGAACCCATAATGCACCGTTTCATTGAACTTTGTGTCGATATGCGGAAAGGCCGCACGGCCAAGGAAGGCCTCATGCAATATAAAAACATTGCACAAAACACCAGCGTTCAAAGCATTGAATCCGTCATCACACGTTTTGTTCAACTCGCAGATGCGAAGGTCCGGGAGGCTCAGGAGAAGGCTGCTGTCAAGTCGGCTGTTGATGTCGATGATCTCGAGGCCAGTGAGACACCAGAAAGCATACTTCTTGGTGCTGTTAGTGGAGACCAGAGCAAGGATCGCACAGACAGAGCCCTTGTTACTCCATGGCTTAAATTCCTCTGGGAGAGTTATCGAACGTCGCTGGAGACGTTGAAGAATAATGCTCGACTTGAAGTCATCTATCAGGTAAGCATAACAACGTCATCTACTCTTTTGAAAAGGTTTATCAATTCTGGTATCACATAGCAAATCGCTCAACAAGCATTCAAATTTTGCCTCAAACATCAACGTAAAGTCGAATTCCGTCGTCTTTGCGAGACTCTCCGTCTCCATCTCTCAAATGTTGCCAAATACTCGCATCAGCAACATTCCATCAACCTCTCCGATCCTGACACCCTCCAGCATCATCTGGACACTCGTTTCGCCCAACTCAACACTTCTGTTGAGCTAGAGCTCTGGCAAGAAGCTTTCCGCTCTGTCGAGGATGTTCACAACCTTCTTACGATGGCCAAGAAGGCTCCCCGTCCCGCCATGATGGCGAACTACTACGAAAAGCTCACTAAGATTTTCCTTATGAGCGGTAATGCTCTCTATCATGCAGCTGCTTGGAGCCGGTATTATGCCATCGTCACCAGTATCGGTGGTAAATCAGAGGAGGAAATGGGTAGGCTTGCGGCTCAGGTGCTTGTCAGCGCCCTCGCCGTTCCTGTTGGCTTGCACACTGAGGAACCGGATGAGCTGAAGGGTAAAAATGCGAGACTTACTGCCCTACTCGGTCTGACACGCATGCCCACGCGTTCCGGGCTGCTGAAGGATGCTGTGAGTTGATTGTCTTATTATGACGGCCTTGTCCTCATAATTTTGCATTGAACTTGTAGCTGTCACGTGATGTTCTCAAGCTGTCACCTCCGTCGATTAAATCGCTCTACAATATCCTTGAGGTCACTTTCGACCCATTGACTCTCTGTGCTTCCATTGCACCTCTTTTGCAGACTCTCTCATCCGATGAAGCATACTCTCCATACCTCACCCTCCTCCAACGAGCCCTTCTTTCTCGCCTGCTATCTCAGTTGTCCCAAGTATATTCTACCATCAAACTGAGCAGTCTTCTCGCCCTCGTCGCCCCTCTCAAAGAAGCCGAAGTTGAAGGCGCTTTCGACGAGGAACAGGTCGAGGCTTACATTATGGGCTGCGCTCGACGCGGGGAACTCAACGTCCGTGTAGACCACAAGGACGGTAGCATCACTTTCGTCGACGATCCATTTGTTTCCAACGATGAATCTCAGCCCTCTTCCTCCACTAGTGGTTCATCCTCGTCGTCCACCCGGGGTGAAGCTTCTATCCAACCATCTACAGCTGACCTTGTCCGCACACGTTTGAGCAAGGTCGCAGTCTGCTTGCACAACTCCATCTCCAGCATCGAGGAAAAGCCATCAGGCCCCAACCCGGAGGAACAAGCGGCGACGTTCAAGACCCTCATTGTGGCCGTCGAATCTGAGAGAAAGGCACTGCAGCTCCGCCGTGCTTTGGTGGCGAGACGAAGGGAGTTGTTGAGCGAGTTGAGTGTAAGGAAGGAGAAGGAGGAGAGCAGCAGACGGTTAGAGTCTAATAGGAGGGAGAAGGAAGAGGAGGAGCGACGCCTGAGGGATGAGTTGAAGAGGAAGGAGGTGGAGAGGACGAAGAAGGAAATTGAGACGATCCGGATTGACGAAGCGAAGAAGTATGCCCAGAGTCTGGTGGACAAGGGTATATTGAAACCGAATGACGTTGACGTAAGTCTGCTTTCTGCTTTGCTTATGTCTTATTTTCGGGAGTTTATCTGATGTGCTATACTTCAGAAACTGGAGACTTACGACACTGAAGGCCTCATCACTATTCAAGTCGCACAGCTCGAGAAAGAAAAGAAGGAGATCAGCGAGCGCCTGCGCATCATCTCCAAGCGAATCGACCACACTGAGCGTGCCTACCGCAAGGAAGAAAACCATCTCCTTTCCGAGGACTATGAGGTGCAACAGGCAACCGACCGTGAAACTTTCGAAATCATCCAGAAGACACGCCTGGAATCCGCCAAGCGTGAACATCAAGAGGACCTCTCCACCAAGGCCCGCTTGTCGCGTATGTTGGGCGATTACCACGAGAGGAGACAGGTGATCATTGCCAAGAAGGGCGAAGAGTTTGCCAAGAGGAAGGATATGGCACAGAAGAAGATCCAGGAGGAGAAAGAGAAGAGGCTCAAGGCCACCCTCAAAGCACGCGAGGAAGAGCAGGCCAGGAAGGAGAAGGAGGAGAAGGCCAAACGCGCGTTGCAAGCAGAAGAAGCAAGACTCGACGCAGGTTAGTGGTTTTTTCTTTCAGAATCATCTTACACGGTTATCTGACCCGGGTTTAGAACGCGCCGCCGAGGATGCCCGTAAGGAAGAAGAAGCGGCCGCTGCTGCTGCCGCGGAAGAGGAGGCCAAACGCAAAGCTGACGCCGAAGTAGCAGCACGTCGCGAAGCTCGTGAAAGGGAACGTCAAGAAGCCCTCGAACAGACTCGTCGACAACAACAACGAGAAGACGAAGCCGAGGCTCACAGGGCAGCCCGTGCAGCAGAGAAAGCCGCCGAGAAGGCAGGTCTCCTCCGCAAAGCACCTATCGCCGCTCCCACCGCCGTTCCTGCCTCACTCCGGGCAGCCAAAGACGAGCCCAGTGCATGGAGGCGGGCCACGCCTACCAACTCAGTACCTGCGGCACCTGCACGCGCGGCCGTCACTACCACCACGCCGCCTCGTGCAGAGAGCCCGGCCCCGGCCAAGTATCGCCCTGGTGCACTTGGAGGAGGAGGCTGGCGAGCTAGGGAGGAAGCCAAGGGAGGTGCTGGAGGAGCAGCCCCGGCCCCTGCTGCTGCTGCGCCTGCTGCTGCAGTGCCAGCTCGCGTTGCGGCTGCATCTTCAAGGCCCAGCTCCCCTGCACCGGAAGCTAAGAAGGAAGACGACGGGTTCCAAACAGTTGCGGGTGGAGGGACTCGCGGTGTCTGGCGCCCTCGTAGAGGTCGTGCCTAGATAGTCTCCAGGTTTGAATTCGTTTTCGCTGATTTTTGATCTTGTATTCTATACCTCGTATGCGGATTAGTACTTTATTAATCAGTACTAATACTCATTGCTTTCGTTCCTTCTTTTTTTGGCTGCATTGAGATGAGTCGTAGCATATGAGTTTACAATTGTTAGCTGCAAGGTCATCAGGACCTCGTCGGCAACGGCTTCTCGTAGTATTGGACAGTTCTTGCATCTTCGCACTTGTCGCCTGCTCTGAAACATAGAGATTGAATATCATATAACGTTCCACTGTTACAAAGAGAAGCGCTTCTGACGACGCCGGACGATTTGTCGAACTTGTCATTCTCAATGACGAGCAGGAGCATGGGCCATTGCTGACGTCAATTTCGAAAGTGAGGCGCGTTTACACCTTTGTTTCAGACCTCATGGACTCTCTCAACGAATCATCAGAGGATCAATGTTGTTCTCTAACCAGCTTTATCCGCCGAAGAGACTGAAATCAGATCTGAAGGGCAGGAGACTGAGGAACAAGCTAAATCGATCGACAACACGGCTGGAGTTACACTTCGTATATTGTGCATTTTCCAGGAGCCAGTTATTGGGCTAATGAATATTTATGCTTGCCCTACCACTTCTCGTGCGCCGGGCGAACTGTGGTTCCATTACATAGTCAATTTCGATTGAGTTCGCGAATTGAAAACAGGACTCACGGTCAAGTTCCCAAGTCCAGGACGACCGGTCTTGGTTCACGAGGTAGAGGTAAGACTACACGACAAGGTCAGCAACAAAAAACGTATGTACAAATCAACAAGAAACTTACCGAAGCAATGCTTTCGGGTCTGAGCCGCACATCTTCTTTGTGTTCCCATTCGGGATTTCTTTCGCGTGTGCGATCGACCAATATTCCTCCATCAATGATCGACTGTATAGCACAATGAGTACGAAAGTAAGCGGCTGTTATATGAAAATACTAACGTGGGAGACATGGATATTCGCCTTCCCAAACTCCTTTGCCAAGCTCTGCGATAGAGCCCTCAGACCATGTTTGCCCGCTGCAAACGCGCTGGTCGTAACGTTTCCTCTGACGCTAGCCGTAGCGCCGGTAAAGATCAATGAACCGCGTTTTCCATTAGACTCCTCGATGTCGTTTTCCTTGAACGCCAGTATTGCAGCACGGGAGAACGAGAACGCAGCAGCTATGTTCACTTGGACGCTGGTCTGTACGTCTTCGGGGGTGATGTCGAGGAAGGGTTTCCAGACGCCATGGGCAGCGTTGAATAGTGCAACGCGGACTGCGTACTCGGGTTTGGGGAAGCGGGCGTGGATGGAAGTCCAAGCAGCGGTGATGTCCTCGTGAGAGTAGGATGCAACGGGGAATGATGCAGCCTTGATCCAAGTTCATTCAAGTCAGTCAAGAAAGAAGAAACGTGGATGAAATCTAGTCACTTTCTCGCCGCCAAGTGAGTTTATTTCATTTTCCAGTTTGTTGACAGAGTCTCCCCCTCTGGCGATGAGAGCAACATTGTAACCATTCTTCGCAAAGAGTCGGCTGCGATGAGGTGTTGTTGTGAAATGATCATATAAATGACATTCATGCACTCACGCAGTGGATGCCCCAGTTCCAGAACCGTTGCCAAGTCCTACATGCTCAGTCTTTACTTCTGAAGTTGATCAAGGAAATGCAATGTATACCTGCAACAACCAAAACGCGTTTTGCTGTTTGTGCCGCCATTGTGAACCAAGTCTTTCTGTATAGTCGTGCGATAAGATGAGTGCTTTGCGATACAGGCCCCGGTTATTTGATGCTTTATATAGCGACAGATACGTCGCAGATCAGAAGTCGCGGGCTTGGTCATGACTTGACTCAGCAGATTGTCGTGATCTTGCAGGTCGCTTGCGCCACATTCGAAGGTATATCGTGATATGTATTCCATTTCCTATGTTAAGAGAGCAGACAAAGATATCCAACCTTCAAGGGGATAAGATTCGTTTGATCCTCTCTTAGAACGTGAATCTAGACGATGGACCAAGGAAAGGTTGTCGGAGAGTGCGAATTTTGAACACCGCCGCGTGATATAGCTGACTTCTCAAGGTGGCGCTTTCGACACAACATCTTTACCCGTTGCCCAAGTATACTCTGCTTCGACCCACTCTGAACTCCATCCATCAGGGTACGGGTGATTCGATGGGTCATCAATTTCCTCTTAAGTGTATGCCAGGGATTGTGCCAGTGAAAAGCTGAAGCAACTTGCGCAGCTGACTCTGGTGGCTTTCGACGAAGTAAAACAATAGGTTTCTTACAAGTTAAATGCCCTCCACCCTCGAGTTTTTATCTCAAAGGTTTTTGTATCAAGTTGAATGGAACTTCTCATTCAACGGATTTCCGCAAGGAGAGCATAGCTTGAGCGATTTTGTTGAAGCGAGCGAGTCCTTCATTGTTCTGAAGGGTAAGAGAGAGAGCTAGAGAGAGAGAGAGAGTTCCAGTATTGTGGTCCCGAGGTGAGGTCTTTTCTCAGTTTCTATGGTCGTTCGTTTTTCCTTCGGAATGCAATCTCCGGATTAGTCCAGAACATGCGGCAGAAGCGTTTCTCGTCCTGCGTCATATCCGGTATACTTACACCGTGCCGCCAAGAACATGTGTCCTACGCATTGGCCAAGGTTATAAGCATCACCAACGGGCATGAAAGGATGAGTACTGCGCGCCTTCATCGTGCCGCTTCTACCCAATTTGAGGGAACACTCAGCCGACAGTTTCACCCTTCTCCTACATGACTGTCTCTCTGTGACCACCAATGAAAGCACAATCAATAAACCTTCCTGGTATCATCTACATGTGCTTCATTTTCCAAGGTTTGTCACGCCCTGCATCCTAAATGTATGGAGAACGGTCTCAACCTCTTCTAGCTTTATTGCTATTCCTTGTCCCCATAGCTTCAATGGCCTTGGAACCACCTCAGGCTATCCTTAGCGTCGTTCCATCCGAGGTAAGAATCTAACCCATATTCATGCACGAATTGCCTAGACCTCTTACAACTGACCAGTGTACCGACCCTTGTACCAAGATCGCGGCGGGTTTGGAGGTATACATATTCAGCTTTATAACTGCCGACAAACTAGCTTAATGCACTTTGGACTCGGAAGAACTGTGTTTATAAACCGTGCGTGTGTACCAATGAGAATGGTCGCGAGCTTGAAGGCTGCATGAACTGTCTCTACCGCTTGGGGTCGACGCGAGAGGTTCGCGATGCTGCCCAACAGTCTTTGAAAGGTCAGTTTACTGTGTTTTCCTGCTTATGGTATATCTGTGACTGATCATTCATTCCGAAGATTTTGAACAAACATGCGGTTCTTTGTTGAGCTTGAATGGTGACCTGACGATCTCTGCGGTGGTTTCGGCCACTCCATCACCAAATCCAGCCACTTCCTCGGCCACTTCCTCATCCATTGTGCCATCTCCTACATCCCAGTCTTCAACTGTGTTCCCATCTTCATCCACTTCACTATCGTCTGCGACCCCAGCGTCTACCTCTCCTGTAACCACAACAGGACCTGGTGCTCAACAATGTGTCCTCCGAGCACGAACAGGCAACCTTCGTTCTGCAGAATCCAAGTCAGATGCCACTCGGATACTCATCTGTTCTTCAATAACGACTACGATATTTCTTCCTGTATTTCTATGTGCCATCTTGGTCCTAAATATGTTGTAATAATTATATTCAATATGTAAAGCTGACGAGATCTCTCACCAATCTCTCACGACCGACAATCAACAGCAGCTACAGAGTTACAAAAGATACTTTATCCAGCATTGTTAGCTACAGTGTTACAAAAGATACTTTATCCAGAATTAGCGTCATTACGTGAAAAGATTACAGGACCGAATCAGATCACGGGCAGTCCAAATGCGAGACCGAAGGTGGGCGATAAGACGAACAAGAGGAGGAAGAAAGCTGATACTGGTCTACGAAAATAGTTTGGGATCTTCGTCGATGTCGCCAAACTTGTAGACTTCGACGAATCTGCAGACGTCGAAGGTGATGCGCTACCCTTCCTTGGATCGGTGACAGTAAGAGCAGGCGTTGAGAAGGCTGCACAATAGTCGTACACCCATTCTGTCGAATGATAATAGGGATCATGAGGATACAGAATGAATGATTGGTGTCGTACCGTCGAGAATGACTTGGTAGCTGGGCACAAGATTAGGTGTGTATGGACTCACTGCAACGATGCAGTTCACGCATTGTACCAGGGCAGCCGCATGCGTATCAGTGCATACGCACGACATGTACTCGCAATTCTGGCTTCATATCAGATGAAGAGCTCGTAATCATCTTACAAACCAACCGCGTACCCGGACGGCGCCATTAACGACATCGCAGTCGACTTGACACTAATGTTATAGCAACAGGTATTGGCAACTCATGTGTAACCAAGAATGAGTAAGAGCCTCACGCTCGATGGAATAGAGAGGAAAAACGATGTAAGGTTTCTTGCTTGGATGTGTTGATATTCAACGGGATGAGTTTGAGAAACCACGCCTACTGCTGGATCCAAGTCATGTAAGTAAGGTCATTGGGGCGTAATGACAGGGAATTAAACCTTTGGCACCATATGCGATTGAGACAGACAAGACAAGGAGATCAAGAGGGAACATCAATGGCTGCAGTACGTTGACCAGGTCGACCTCTTTCACTTTTGATGCATAATGTATAAAGAGGAACAAAAAGCCGGTCAACGGATAGACTGCGGTATCCCTGGAGTATGCATAACTTCCGATTCTTGCGGAGCTCAAATGACCATGTATCGATCAGGTTATGCCATTGCATACGGCCACGCATGATTATAGCTCTAGAAAATGGGTAGCGAAACCAATGAAAGGCAGCGGAATTGCAGGGGCCTGAAACATATTAGGCTCCTCAATTGTTCCTGACAGTCGAATGGTAAGTTGCGCATGTCAAAGAGGCTTCACCCACACTGTCTTATGTAACTCAATGGTTTGCGTCGGGGGATGCCACAAAAAGTTATCGAATGTGTATGTTGACTGGACCTTCCGGATTACTTATAAACCTTCGGAAAAGTGGAAAGTTCGGGCATATGTCTAGCGGTCACTAACCTGCAATCTTCTCTGCTGCTAGAGCTTGGTATAGAGAGAGAGAGTAAATAGTTGAAGAAAGCACTACTGAACGACTTGGCAGGTACAGCGGAACGAGAAGATACTGTACCAAGCACAATCTATTTTTAGCTTAGGACTGATCGGCGACAGGTTAGGGTGCCTCATGTCCGCTGCCTCACCTACCCTGGCCAGAGCTCATGCAAGAAAGGCACTTGCGTCTTTTGTGATGCCGTCAAGACATCAACGCCAGCGGATGGACAGCGGATGCGTCTGGGCAGGGCCATTTTATAAATTATATATATAAGTAAGAAGAGGCATCTACGAAGCCAGCGCTTGTGACCTTGCTCCTGACGCTTTCACGATGCAGTTATCGTTCTTCAACTCACTTGCACTTTTGACTGCACTTCTGTCTGCTCGGGGAGGTAGGCTCCATCTCACTCTAGTAATTACAAGAAATTCTGACAGCCGACTCCGCTTTAGTTATTGCCCTTGTGCCCAGGAGTCCTTTCAGTCACCTTATCGTTCCTCGTCAGAGCACAGTGAGTGGGGACTGCCTTCCTTTTCATCAATGTTGCTCAATTAGTGAGTATGGCCTGATTAGTGTGATTCCGATTGTGCGACGTTCGATAGCGCGCTGAGTGTGAGCAGATTTCCCTTTTTCTTCGTTTGGAAAAGCGTTAATCAGTTTGGCTTCGCTGATGCTAGTCGTGCACCACAACGGGATGCCTTTGTGTTCCTGCCGTCAGTGCAGGCCTTCAACAATGCATCAACTGCTTCCTCAGTGGTAACCCTTCGCAAGACATAATCAATACGGCCCAACAACTTGCCAATAGTGCGTTTATTCTTATAAATTATCTCCGGTCCTTCAACTAGATTGTTTCGCAGCTTTTGCCGATACTTGCGCAGGCTTTGGTCTTGCACCCGTGACAGTCAGCGCCAATCCCACCCCACCCGTGGTTCAGCCTCCAATAACCCCTCCCGTCGTAACGCCACCTGCAGTGACCCCACGGCCAGCGCCTCCAGTTGTAACCCCGCCAGTGGTTACTCCACCTCCGGTAACACAAACTCCAAGAACTGTTGACGGTCCCACCGTTTCGCAGACCGTGGTTCGTCCAGTTACCACCATATCCACCAACCCCAATTCCGCGGGTACAGGTCTACCTGGACTTAATGGCGCATTATCAAAGAATGCACTCTCTGCGCATGGCGGTCTGTTGTTAGTTGGGGGTGTGGCAGGAGTGTGGATGGTGTTGGCGCTTTAGCCGAACAATTGAGCCAGAAGTAGTTTTGCTTGTCCTTCACTTTGCCGTCACTACAAAGTACGGCCTTACGAACATTTACGCCACTCTAAAACATCTTGTCCTGATATTGCTTCATGAATCGAATTGGACTTCTGCCATCAACTTTCGCTGCTTCGTCTTTAGCAAATTCAGAAGATCTATCACGGAAGAGCTTGACCGTTGAACGTGGAAATGTTGATGAGCGAACAATCAGATTCTTCGGTTATATCCCGACCTTCTCGTCGGGCGCCACTCAAAGTACTCGTACTCTGGTCCTCGTATCGTAGAGGCAAGCATCCACAATCCCCCCTCGGTGTCACAGTCTGCCAGTGTCAAAAATGCGCCCTTGCGTTCCATCTCGGTCGTCTCAAGACGGCTCCAGGCGTTCCGACATGAGCATTGATGTTTAAATCCTAATACCGTCCCTGATTGATCTTAGATTGGCAGAACTATTCCTTCCAGTCGTTAAAGATGTTGGATGTCAACTTTTAATGTTCATGTACGTCCAATGGAAGCAGTGATAGTCGAAATATAGGACAATACATCAAGGCAAAGTACGGTAAGGTCGGAGCTTCAAAAGAGAGTGCTTGTGGGCTTCCCATTCGAGACATTGCGGTTGTGGCGCACGAGAGAGAGAAGAAAATTCTACTAAGCTTTGTTATTTTCGACTCATATCTGATGATGATGCTTCGCGGCTCCCCATTGCCCAATGCTGGGACTATGGAGATCAGTGTCCCTGTCCTTCTTTTTCTTATCGAGTTATGGAAGCCCGATGCGCATGCTTAAGCTCTTCGATCTTACTCAGACGAGTGTAGGTCCCGAAATCTGGCACATCTCGTATCCGCTATTGCTGGACCAATTCTCTTTTGCGCAGGCTCTTAATTGACTGTGTCTCAGATTGAGAGATCCTTGACGGTATAAAGAGAATAAGGATGATCTGAAAAATCCCCAGCCTCTTATAATCCCAAGCAACGAGGTAAGTCTCCATCATATGCCAGCACATATTTCAGCTCTCATCGCATCGCAGGTAACAACTTCGCAGTCTTTCCACAGCAAATTTATGCGGCCAAACCGTATGATTACTATTATTTATTTGTCGAGCAACGTTGCTAAGACATCTCACTCTTGCAGTCTTCATCATGAACCCTCTCCAAGCCCTCGTTGGTCTCGCCATTGCTTTTGTCTGTGGAGCTACCGCCCTGCCCCAAGGCGCATCCAACGTTAGCCCAAGCGCATTCGACGGTGCAACTAATGGTGTTGCATATTTACTTGGTGGTACTTTAGTACATGTTGTTCCCAGCAAAGTTGCCGATGCAGCTATCGATGAAGTCCAGAACGAGGGTATGGGAACTGGTGATGCTGCAGGAGGTGGGGCAGTGGACAGCCTATCTAAGGCGGGTGGAATACTCCTTGCAGATGCTGTAGTCGGTACCCTAGGTACCGAATTCGCCAATTCTGCCGTAGATGGAGCGACTAGAGGATAGAGGAATTCTAGCGGTGTTTGAATGTCCTCAAATTTGAAGTTGTCGTTTAGTGCACCATAAAGTATATACCAGTGCATTGTTCTCAGTTGGCATTGTCCATTACAGGAGACCTGTATACAGTGAAACTTTTCGTCTCATCCACTTGGAGGCGCTTATGAGAGAAAACAAGACTTGAAAGTGATCGGGGGACGTAGATAGTAGATACAGCACTGTAAACCAATGACGAGCACAATGCGTATGACTTAGTGCGCGTTGCTCCTGGTAGCGGCACATTAATCAAGCCTCCACCTTCGCCTACGGGTGGGCTTTGGGAATGCTTGCCATGGCCTCCTTGCTCATGACTATGGCGACCAGCTTCAAGTTCTAGTGGGATTTCTGACCGTGGAGTGGCAATTCTTGACCGCTGACCATTTGGCGAGTTTCGAATTCTGCTCGCCTATCCCGGGCCGCGCTGGGGAGCATCAAGCTGCATCAAAGGGGGAAAGTGCTGGTTGGTTAGGTGTGAACAGCATTTCAGTCCATCACGGAGTGCGCAGCCTATAAACACTTCGTACCCACTCTTCTGTAATTACTCTCCCCTACACTCAGCCCCCACGTTTTTTTCATGTCTGCGCCGTAAAATTGCAAATTACGTCTGTCTAATTACATTCAAGCCTGTAAATGTAATCGTGCAAAAAATCCTAACACTCTACTGGATGGTACAGGTGGGACACTTTCTCTTGCTTTGATCTGTGTGGTGAACGTGTTCCACGGGCATGGCAGCTACCTTGGGATGGGTTCCCAGGTGCTCGGCCTTCGCCCAGTCGATAACCTCAGCTTGAGTGGCACCATTCTTGTTATGATACACAAAGTTACCACCGTTCTGGTCCCTGAAATTTGCCTCTGCGTTAGCTAGTCCAACGTTATGCATGGACTCTGGGATCTCACTTGTTTCGAATGCCATGGTTTGCTGCGTATCTCGCATTTGCCGCATCGTTGAGAGGCCCTATTTGATGCGCGGGCACGCCATGTTTCTCTGCGCTGTCACCCATGTGCTTCATTACGAGGAAGTGGGTGTCGGTGTGTGCGTCGTGTCCATGGCCAAGTAGCTGACCGGCTTGGTGCGCGTTGTGCGCCTCAACGCCAGGCAAGGGGTGGAAATGGCCACCGCCTGCGCCTGGGGCTATGATCTTGACGACGGCTTGGTGGCCGTTATACGTATCCTTCAGAGCGTGGACAGTGCCAGTATTTCCATGGCCAATTTGAGGACCGATGTTATGTATCGCTGACTGTACGGTCTTGTGGTCCCGTGCAATAAGCTACCAACGATCAGACGAGATGTTAGAGTCGGCATTGAGATACCAGAAACCGCACAGCGTACCTGGGACAATTGTACTGGAGCACCGAGGGCACCGTATGTCAAAGAAGACAGAATAGCGAAGGAGATTGACAGGGCTTTGAGTTGCATTGTGGATAGTAGCGAATTTGTGGATTTTGCAGTATTGATAGTGGGAGAGGTCCAGCCTGAGGAATCATCTGAACTTTGCGTCGCTCTTTTATAATGAATTCATCCCTTGCTGATCGGAGTGGCTCGTCTGTCAACTGTCAAGCTCCCAGTCTAGTCGGCACCATCACATAAGATTGGATTTCAATCAGGGAAACAGTTTGGAGAGAAATGCCTTGAAATGCACTAGCTCCCTCTCGAAGGATCCTAAAAATAGACAAGCTTACATCCTCTTACAATGCCTCAGTTTGCCAGGGCTGCTGCGCTCCTGGAACCCGCTCTGTCACAATTGACTCCATTGTAATATCACTTGATGCTGACTTGATACTAAACTATCCGTGATTGGCAGGGTTAGTCTTTCGGTGGAATCGTTTGCGTAAGAAATTCTAGAATCTATCAATGATTATCCGGGAACCTCGCAACGATTTGAACTACTTATCACCAGCTGTGCTATGGACAAGTACGTGTAGTAACAAGTACTTTCTGTTGCTGAAGTGAATGTGTACAAAGTCAAACAAAGTACGTTACCTTATCATTTGCTTATCATCAGCAAGTTGCTGGCCTTTTGTTTCGGCTGATATGATATACATTACAAATGCGAATTGCTGTCAATCACTTCCTGAAACCATCAAGGGTGCTATGGCCGAGGTCCGAAGTTATACAGACCTGCTTAGACTTGCGCTCTTCAAGGGCATAATCTGTTGATTATCTGTCAGGCAAGACGGGTGAGCGGACCGACGGACTCGGGAGATTTCCCTTGATCTTCTGAAAATCTGATGCTTTATGGCGTATGACGTTACACGATGATAGATATTCACGCGCCAAGTTACAACGAGCATTGTTGTTGACAGCCGGTTTGTTCATGATTTTTTTTTCGCCGACCAGGAATAAGTATGAAATGAGAGTTGGTAGAATACAGATGATGTAAATACTGTCCGAGAGGGAGAGAGGGAAGATTTAAGTAGCCAGGTTTCACCAACGTCATACCGTCAAAGTAGGGTCGGTATGTGTTCTCTGTGGAGGGAAGTAGTACGACATAGATTGACTCTCTTCGACGTTGGTTGTGCCTGTCACATGGTGATCGGCGGAGGGCAAAGTGATATCGGGCGAGGCGTGTGAGAGCCTCTGTTCACGGATGCGACTATCCCGTCGCCTGTCGCTCCAGCGAATTACAAGGAATACCGCTATGATCATAACTACTAGTCCCGCGATGACACCGCCAATAACCTCTTTCACGGGAGCTTTCCCTGGTGACCTAGATGAATTTGACCTCGCAGAGGGTGTAGGAAGACCGTTCGTAGTTCCACTAGTGGAGGAGCCACCTGAGGTCCCGTTTTGCACGATGAGGTAGTCAAGAACAAGGGGAGTCTTCTGGGTGTCGCCTTCATGGACAACCACAAGTGTATGATGGCCAGGTGGTAATTGGGGGATTGGAAAAACAACTGATTGTACCGGTCCTGCGTGGCCGGTAATAGACCATTGAGCAGGAAACGCACAGGTGTTTCACCGTCGATGGAATATGTCGCCGAAGTAGACGCGAGGGGCATATCATTTGGGATGAAGCCGTACCAAGAAATAGAGGCGCCTACACGAAATAATCGGAATTTCATTGGTATAGTACATCTTATCAATTACGCACCGGTAAACTCAAACGTCAGTTTGGAACCTGCCTCAGACGTCATGTAAGCGATATCCCTGACACCGCGCCATCCCGCTCCGTACTGTATGGAAGAATCGGATGATTCAATATATACAAGGGCTTGATCCAGTGCGACACTCGCAGACGGAATATATGAAACGTCGTCAAACCAAAAGATCTTATTGTTGCGAACGGTAGTGTTCACGGTGATAACATGCGGTCTGTCATCCAAGTGTTCTGTTTCGCAGAGTGTACACCGGTCTTCGAGGAAGAAGTGTGGCTCTTTGTATCCGATGCTGACACCGTCAACAAAGCACTCCCATGAAGGATTTAGCACACCATCTACTTTCTCGACGTCGCATGTCCCTTGCAAGGCAACATAGGATCCTATCAGATTATTGAAACATCAGATAACCAAGATGGAGGGAGAAAGAGGCAGACTTTACCACTGAAAGCGTAGGACAAGCCTGCGTTCTGGGTGACACCGTGCAGTGTACTTCGGATGGGAAGGCCAAAAGTTCCTGATTTATCTTGGCTTCCGTGAGATTCGAACCAAGGTCCAACGTACTGGATACCAGAGTCCATGTCATCGACGAGAACCATTCGGGAAGCCATAGGATTACACGAGAAGTAGGAAAGTCTGAGGTGGAAGTATCTAAAGGCAGGAGGACAACGATCCCGGGGACTTGAAGAATCCTTGACAGACTCCCAGCAGGGTCCATTAAATTTTGTTTCCACTGTCATAAGTTGGTATGGACTCCTCGGAACACCTTGTGTCGTTTCTAACCAGAATCCAGTGGGCATTGTATGTAAATTTCAGGAGTCGTGCCAGTCATGTTGAGTGTTACGGCAGGCAAGCAATATATATCATCAGGATTTTGGGTGCCAGTCGTCTGCTAGGGCGAGCTGGATTGAGACAAGGACATGATAAGACGTGACTGAGTGAGGAAGAAGACATTGTCGTCAAGGTGAGCACTAATAGAGCAATGTCCAAGCTGTAGTTTGTTCCTGTTTCAAACCCCAGTATTGTTACGTAGTCGGCATAGTCGGTTTGGGGTTCCTTGTATTTTCCCTCATCGCTCGATGATCTGCTCCCAACTCGCTTGCAAATTGCTGCTCGAACAACTGCTTTGAGTAGACCACTGTTCATCGGTTATGTGGTGGGCTCCAAAGACTTCCAGCATTGTGTGTCCAGAAATCGCTTATTTGTAGTGAGTGTACCACTCAAAGTAGCATCTTTGACTTTTTAGTTCCGGTCGCTTCATGCCCAACTTTCATCGATGTGGCGCGGCACTTGGCGCCGCTGGAATTTCACTAAGAAAGGCAAGATGGCCGAGCGGTTAAGGCGTGTGACTCAAGCTTAGCTTGCCTGCTTTGAGCGGGTCTTCTCATAACGTAATGTTGCGTGGGTTCGAGTCCCACTCTTGTCATTTTTGTTTTATTTGGATGGCATTGGGACGGCTCGTTCTTATGTGCCTTCAAGTTCTGGCCAACACGTAGATGCCGGACGCCTTCACCCACTCCAAACAGTACTTGTCGAGAGATCCATGGGTTATCGCTATGAATTTTATGGTCCATTTTGCTGTAGGTTCATGGCGAGCTCGAAGATAAGATAGCCTTATGATCGTATAGAGTATTCACGCTGCACGCATCTATAACGGAACCCTACCTTGACCCTTCCCCGAAACTCAGTTCTGCCTACACCCCTTCATAAAATCTCCAACCTTCTTGAACACTTCTGCGAACTTGATGTCGGCATTCTGTTCGGTATCAAAGAGATGCTCTTGCCCTTCAACCTCGATAAGCTCAACATCAACTCCGGCATTCTTCAGTAAAACATTCATACGACGCGAGCTGACAATAGGAACGGCTGTATCCGCCGTGCCATGTACCATTAGAACCGGCGGCCAGGAAGCATTTACCAAGAAGGTGGGAAAGAGAGAACGGTGCCGGTCAGGGACGAGTTCGCTGACAGCTGGGCACAAAGTTCCGGCGTCGAGAGCGTCTCGTAAAACCTCGCTCAAGCTTGGGTTGAACTCTCCAGTGTAATAGTCAAGCCAAGTGCCAAGTTGTATAGATAACGAGGTAAGCGGCATTCTAGGCTCTGCAGGAAGCCCGGTAGTGGGGTCAATGGCGGGCAGCGCCTCGCTCATCGGTGCTGGGAGGCCTTCTGGGAATGGCGGGAGCAGGTTCTTTGATTCCGCTGGATCGCGAAGAGGGCGCCCCATGAAGAATGGTTTCGTCTTTGGTTTTAACCAGTGCGATGTCTGAAGACTACATTAGAATCGAGTGGCACTAAGTCTATGACGCTCACAAGAAAATCGCCACCCATGGGATAGAGCGCCAGGACACCAGTAAGCTTTGGGAAAGTGATATGAGCGGCGGCCAGATGGGCCATGCAGCCCCCCGCGCTCCCGCCAGCAGCGAGGATCCTCTCCGAATCGATTTCGTAGGTGGTATTCTGGTGTGTAAAATGATTTTCCACCGCAAATTTGAAAACATCCCGGATGTCCTTCAGTATGTCGTGCCCAGTACCGGGAAGCAGAAGCTGATAGTCAGCAGAGATGAACGCGTAACCAAGAGCGTTTGCGCTTTCTGAATTTGAGGGAGAATTCAATCCCGAATAAGTGGTTTTTGAGTTCACCAATGTCTACGAACTTTGTAACCAGCTCGGAAATAGGAACCGGCGATTGCCCATCATTAATCCGCCTGCATGGAAAAAGACGACTGCGGGAACTTTCATAATCGGTGAGACGCTATCGGAGATCTCTGGAGGATAGAAGTCAAGCAAGACCTCTTCATCGCTTGAGAGACGCTTATAGGGCAATGTTGTGCATGAGGCCAAAGACGTGAACATCTGCACCATGCATCAGTCATCGGTGAAGATACCAGTCTGGTGTTGCCACTGACGTTCAAAGGCGCGTTGAAGGCGCGTTTAAAAGAAGAATGGTGTTTCACTTGCGACCTCATTTGTATTTATATAAACGATATGTTGGCGTCCAAACCTGGTTCAGAGAGCTCTTGTGCCGAAGGTATCCTGCGCAGTTGATCACAGAGTTGAATAATAACTCTTTGGTCCAGTTTTGACTGCCCATCAGGAAACCAAGTCAGAGATTACAATCACAGCGCGCTGCGCAGGCGCTGCAGGACGAAGTTCGTCAGGTCCTATTACCCAGAGCAGTCTCCACGCCGCGCAGGCCGAATCATGAGTCAGAAAGACATGAAAGCTGAGCGAAATGGTGTTGGACTTGAAGATCGCTATCATGTCAAGGGTAAATTTAGATGACATACCAAAAGGATGTCCAAACAAATCATTAGACCCCTGTGACAGCTGATAATCAAATACTCGAGTACAGCCACTACCTGCTAACTCGAGTTATGAATGTTGAAACAATGAGGCATCCCATCTTCTGAATTGCGCTTTCCCCGTAGCCGCTTGCATGGGAGTACTCGAATCAAATGCCTTATTTTCAAGTCCCAGCTTTCAGACCTCACTCACTCACTTAAACCAAACGTCCAAACCAAACGTCCAATCATACAGCGTCGTCTCAAAATACCAAGAACAAACCCAACAAGCGCCATCCCACTAATAAACGACTGTCACATCCTTCTCCCGAAAGCCGTCGGACTCATGCTCCCAATCGCTTCCTTGCCCAAGTCTCTTGTACTCCAGCTGCTTTCCACAATCTTACCAACTTTTCTCAATGCTTCGTCTCTCTCTCGCTCTCTGCGAAACTCCGTCGACACGGTAGTGCTGACGGTCGCCGCTGAAGATGACGAGCCTTGCTGTGTGATTACAGGACGAGCACCAAGCCTCGGGACTTTCTTGGCCAAACGTCCGCGAGAAGGTTCAGGCCGGGGAGAATTGATACCCACATTCTCTGGTGATTGACGCCTTCTGCTTTTCGTCCGTCTTGACGCTAACAGTTTCGTAGGAGTTGTCGATGGCTGCCGTGGTTTTGGCCGGAGGTTATAGGACGAGGGTGGAACAGGAGTAAAGCACATCTGGCTTTGCAAAGGTGGACTCATTAATTGAGATGGGCTTTGGGGTAGAATATCCCTTGGTGTTGGTGCCAGAGATTGTTGTTCAGGTTGGCTCCTGCCGTTTGTCATTCGCTTGACTGGGCTAGTGCTCCGGCTCCTACTGTGGCTGCCCTTGAGTCTGTCGGGAAGAGGGGTAAACTTGTCTTGACTCTCGCTACCTGCGGCATCGCCTCTGAGCCATGCCAGTCCACGAAGTAGAGTTTGACCTGGGGTTGGAGCGGGGGATTCGGTGATTATGCGGAAGCCTGTGTCTTTGAATCCATGTGATTCGTCATCAAAGTCTGTTGGAATCCTTGAAGGTGTGGTAGTCGTCGTCGTCGTCGTCGTGCGAAACGAGTCAGTACGTTTCGTTCTGGCAATGGGTCGTCTCGGGGGAGTGACTGTCTGCAAAGTATCCAGACCGATGTTACTCATTCGCATATCCGAATCTTGCCTTACATGACCTCGGCGTTTTGCAACGACGTGAGGCTCTACTTCCATGCTGTCGTCGGGATCCACATTTCTAAGTAATATCCTCGCTTCTTCCATCTTCGTCTGCCCACCACGAGAACCAAGGAATGAAGATCCAGCCGCCAAACCACCCCGTATCGAGTCCATCCACTTGCTTTCCTTCTTCACTTCCTCGAGGATCCCGCGTTTGATGCTCTTGTGTCGCAGACTTTCCCAAGGCACTTCGCGTGCTCTTCTCCGCGATTCGCCTTCCTCGTCGCTTTCGTAGAGGTCAAGCAATGCCATCGACGTAGTATCGGAACTGGGAGGAGATAGCCGTCCATGAGAAGGCCCAGCAGTTCCCCCTTGTCGAACAGTCCGGATCGTGCGCGATGATTTACAACTCTTCGCTTTTGGACGGTTCGCCACGAGCGCCGACTGCGAGAATGGTTCTTGTTCATCCAGATATTCATCCGGCACGTGGAATCCGCGAATGGGATCGAATCCCGGTGTTTCGTTGAAAGATGGCCATCGAAATGCGGTGTCAATCCCTCGATTGCGATTGTTAACCTGAGCCATCGTTCCTCGCTCCTCGACATCGCGTCTGCGATATAATTTTGATTCGTCCAAGCCCACATACGGGGGCCCTGGAATAAGACCTCCATCGTCTGTACGCATACGAGGCTTCCGTGTACAACACCCATATGTGACCCAAACTATCGAACCGATCAAAAATATTCCAACTATAGCGAAGACCGGAACGAGGTAAACCAGCTTGAATGGTGACTTGGTCAAGGTTGTTTGCGGTGCCGAGCTGTGCGGACCAGATGAGGTCTGTAAGGATGATGTAGTGCTGTTGGCGGTCGGTGGTAATATTCCGAGTGTAGGGGCGGAGATAGGTAGGGAAGTTGTGGGGTTAAGAGAAGTAGGAGTTGAGATGAATGAGACCAAAATGGGGGGCCCTGGTACGAGAGGGGACATTGTAACAGGCGTTGGCGTAGGCATGGGCGCGGGTATGGGCGTAGGAGCACCAGCAGGTGTTGAAGGCAACGGGTAGCCATACGTTGCGGTTATTGTCACAGTAGTTGTTGCTAGTACTGGAATAGGTAATTGACGGATTGTGTGCCGGTAATTGGCGGAATAAATGGACGTGGAGAAAGCGGGCCCAGTCTGGAGAGTCGATGCAACTCGCTTTCCAACGGCTAGCATGAACCAGATGCTAAGCCACCAGTGCATGTCAGGGTATCAATATAGGAAAGGGGTATTATTAACTAGAACGACTGGTCGGAAGGCACGACGATGAAGCCTACTCTGCTTTCCACGCAAAGAGCACTGAGGTCGTGGACCGGCGCGTCAAATGATAGGCCAGCAGCAATATATGTGGAACGCCGGATGAGATGAGATGCCGGAGAGTAAGATGCCCCTGTGACACCTGAACGACGTGTTTTTCGCCAAAATGTTGTTGGCCGGACTGCATTTTCATGAGACACAAGATAATAACAGAGAAGGTAGATGTTGAGAGCTTACGAAGTGGAGGAGGAGGTCGAACAAGCTCGCCCGTGCGGTTGATTGGCCTTGACGTGAAGGAGGTGAAACTCCTTTTTGGATTCCGAGGTACAAAACCTAAAGGATCTTCGTCTGCGCTGTCGGTGTCAGGTACGAGGATGGTCTTTTTTTCGTCGAGAATTATCAGAGGTTGTATTCTCCGTTCTGGTGGAGCACTTTGTGATCGTGTCGGCCGATGCCTGGGTCTCGACTTCCAGGTGTTGATTGGAGGCGAGAGAAGGCTGCTATCGACTATCCTGGGTGTTCGAGAGCGCCGTGGTAAGGAAGGAGGCTGTTCTAAAAAGTCCATCTCCTCAGGAGACCGAACTTTGGGACTGTGAGGCTTGTCAGCCGCCTCGTCGACTTCCGATTCAAGAGTTACCATGATCGGCTTGCTCACTGGCCGTGAAGTGCGACGACCAAACGCGAAATCCCGCGTATCTGGATAGAGGGGTATGGGCGAGACGAGAACAGTCAAATCAGTCATGGTGGTGGTTGTTGTGAAGAACAAGGCTGGAGCTTGAGCTGGCCGTCGATTATTTCTTCAGTGATAGCCGTCGCCGTTTTGGGACGACAATCACCGCCCCTGCAACCTTGCTTGTCCCTGGACCCTGACAGAAGAATGACACCTTCAAGGGTTGGTTCAGGTTACTGGCAGCGAGCTCGACGATTACTGGGTCGAAAAAGAAGGTGGGCGTTGAATCCGAACCCAGTTTAGCCGGCGCTTTCTTGACAGCTGATCAAATCTGTCGTGCTTCCGACATCTTCCAGTGATCACATTCAGCATACGAGTTAGGGGGGTGAACAGCGCTTATCGAGTTCGCAGTGGGCTAACAAGCCATCACCAGCAGTGACCAAGGGGAGACTAGTGAGCATCAGATTTTACACATATTATGTACTCAATTACGATGCTAATGGTTCTATTCTAGTACAAGCGACAGGCTTCTACACTCCTTCATAACCAAGGCACTGTGTAGAGTAAGCTTTGATTCGTTGATATAGGAAACCAACTTACACAAAACATGACAGACAAGTAACCCATACTGAACAGATCATACATGGCCGACCTCCCAACAGAACTGTGGCTGAGAATAGCACATTTCGTACCCGATATTGACCTCTTTCGTCTCGCGTCTGTCAATCATCTCTTCTTGGACCTGGTGACAGACCGAAGGTACCGACAGCTGGTGATTGACGACGACCGTCCACTCGCACTGGTTGCCAAATTTTCACGCTTGGAGTGAGTGGGGCTCTTTTGTTCAAAGACCATTTCTCAGACCTATCCCAGGAAAGATCCGTCGGTTGCCTTGCGCGTGAGGTCTTTGACTATTCATCCCAAAGCAGTGAGGTCGGCGTGCTTGAGGTCAGGAAAAGGCAAGAAAGGCTCTCTGCAAATAGTTAAAAACCCCAATTGGCCGGAACCATTCCGGTGAGTCTATTCCATATGTGCGACAGGGACAAGCCCCCCAACACCCGACTCACAGTCATCGCTCAATACTTTATCCAATCGAAGAAGATATCCAACTAGCCGACCAGTTTCTCAACGCTCTAGGATGCCTCCATCAAATAACAGAGTTTGCCGTCGAATGGACACGAGGTCTCGAGGCCGAGCGCCCGTTCTGCCTACCCCTCCTTGAAGCCATCTGGCCTCTGTACAGTGGAAACCTGCGAACTATCAGACTGGACATGATGCTCAGCCATCTGTCTGACATGGTATCTTCTCTAACAGGTTTAGACCACGTACAAGAACTAGCTCTCAATTTCACCTGTAACGATTCAAGATACGGCCCCTGGGGGGGTCCTGGGTACGAAGCTAGGCATGCCTTTGAGCAAGTGGCGGCTTTCATAAATCGATTGGCTTTGACACTCAATTCATTGACTATCTCATCAATCGGTCACCTCAACTTTTCATGGCTCTACTCCAGCCTAACATATTTCCCCCATCTTACACTCCTCGCCCTGCTGGTTCCCTGCGATCCTCGCCATATTGTTGATCCAATTGGATTCTATCGCTTTCTCCGCGCACATCATGCCATTGAGCACCTCAACTTCTCACCTCAGTTCTGCTGCCACAAGTCAAGCACACCACCAGAACCTTCCTCTGGTCTTTCTTCGACGGAGGCCTGGCTCAATCGGTGTTTTGGGGACATTACGTTTCAGAACCTCAAACACCTTGAGTTGGGCCTAAATATTTTAGGATCAGGTGGGAAGAGGGTCATGATCCCCGTCCCTCGCGTTGGGCGGGCCGCTAGAAACGTCCGATCACTCAGTATCCTGGGATGCCTCATCTCTTTGGATGATCTACGTCTAATTCTGGATCCTTTCTCGCACGCTTCAGGTGGCTCTACCCCGGGAACACTTGTCCTTGAAGTACATGTACTCGATGTAAACTTACTGGATCTTCTCGCGGACCTGCTGCCAGGCCTTCAAAGGCTTGATTTGACATATCGTTGGATCAATAGCTTCGCATGTACAAATGAGGTATGTTGATCAACCTTCTTAGAGTTTTGACATTCATTCGTGCCCTATTTCAAGACCCCCTTTATTCAACAACTCCAAGATCGACAATACCCTGACTGGAAATTATGGGAGCTCGTCCTTCGGTGCTCTCGTCAGAATGACGATGCCCGTTGGCCATGCCAGCAAGCCATAGCTCGCTGTATACCTAAATTACATTAGCACGTCGCTTCTGGTTCTCTCTCTCTCTCTCCCATCCTGTTGTCATTGTACCAGCCCATCCAGCACATCTGTATTTAACACGAGCTTCATACTTTTACTCATCTCGGCTTTGTATATTATTTCCATTACCAACCTCCTGTACCCACATTAAATGACAAACAGCCGTAGCTTATAAGATTTCACACTCAATCCACCTGTAAAACAATACTTCTGCTTATATGGATCCATCTTCCGTCGCTGCTGAGTTAATGAAAACCCATCCAAAGGTCCGCATTTCACCCCCTTTCTTCCCAAAATATAGCTCAGTCTCGTACGCCCAATTAATAGTACCAATGACGCAATCCTTGAGTGCCGTTACATAACTTCGAGTATCATCCAACACCTTTTCTCTAACGGGATCCGGCGAAGTACCTGGCGCAAAAGAACTCCACACCCAAGATAACACCGGAATTCCAAGGGAGTCATTCGAACTTAAGATCTCGAGGAGGGCCTGTTCTGCGCCGCAAAATGAGGCGAAGGCAGTCTTGATCATGTTGCCGGAGACGTTCACGGCTCCTTGGACGGAAAGACTTTTGTGGGCCATGAGGAAGGTGACGAGATTATTCTCCATTCCTCTGGACTGATCGTACTGGTAAGAGACGACATCCTACAAGCATGTGTGTCAGAACTCGTTATCCTGAGTGCTCTATCAAAGTTTAGATTACCATGGACCAATTGATGACGTCGAAAGCTGAGTGTTTGAGAACTTCAAGTTTTTCGGAAGCTGGTCCTTGCAACACTGGGAATTGAAAGATCTCCAGCAGCTCTGCAAGGCCTAGTACCATACTGATGCCGTTTAGCTCACGGCGAAATCCTACGTACTCTTCCAAGGTTGCGGGAACCAAACCATCCGCATGTGCATTACTAACGTGTTCTTGAGCTACTCTATAGGCTTGCACGGAGTGAGTGAAACGCGTCTCCCAGCCATCCGTGGCTTTTGATATAAGCCGGCTTATTCGAGGTTCGATTATACTTAAGACGTATCCTGTAAGTTGTAGAGCGTCGGCCAACACTATGTGTATACTCAACTGCTTGAGTAACTCATGGCGCTTGAGCATGTCCATACCACTTTTTCTCGACGAAGGTAGATGTTCCGTAGATCCTAAATCTTGAAAAGACCACAGAGCGGCGACGGCCTTGCCAGAGTACTCGGAAGATCTCTTATTTGAGTAAAACAGCAAAGTAAGAAAATCTGTAAGCAGTCGAAGTTGGGGAGCATCGCATGTTGGAAAGCAAAGTGCAGCAAGCAGGCCGATCTTTGTTGTGTGAAGATAAGATAGTTCGTTTTCAGTGAGGATTTCGCCGCCAGACACTTCAGAGAACCATCTCTCGGAGGTGTCTGTAGCGAAACGGCAGTGGCGGTTGGTACGCAGCTCGAGAAGTCCGACGATTGATATGAGATCGGGCAGCTGAAAGCTTTGACTCAGTGACATGTTGCCCAGCGTTCAGGAACCCTGATCGAGGGATAGACAGTGAGGGTACTCAGTAAAGATCGAAGATCGGAGATCGAAAATCATGGGCGCCTATACGTGTTGTATGCCAACAGTGGTTGTGATCTTGGGACTGGTAAATCTCGCATCGAAGCAAGCTTGAAGTCAGCGGAGACATAACTTGCCCCAATGTGAGTAAGCAGTGATCACACTTAGTCTTATGAATAGTCTTATGAAGGCGAATCTGCAGTTCTCGAGTCCAAGTTGAGTCTACTCGAGTACAAACACGAAATTGTCGGTGCTATGGGACTAGCCAAGTCAGAATATTAGTTTATTGGATATGTGGAGAAGATCAAGGCTATTTAGTGGAGTCTTTCAAAAGTCACTGATGATTGAATGGTCGCTCTTAGAGAAGGTACTAAGAAAAGATCGATAAACTGGTCCCCTCCTCGCCATACCAGGTACTAATGGCCCCATTGAATTGAGTTTAACTCATCGCGCGGGCTCATTGTCTTATTGGTCGAGACAAGCGCGGAATCCGCTTGGAATCCGCCTGACCCTTGCCGTTTCTATACGTGTTACAAACATAACCGTTTTACGAGTGGCATTCTCTCTGGTGTGGGTCAAGTCTATGGCCTTGATCTGAAAGGAACACAGAGAAAGCAATTAAGGAACCAGGAATCCGGTTGTGGGGAAAACGAGATGGTCGTTGAAGGGAATGGAGTGTGGGAACTTAAGCAGACTTGAGCAAAGTCAGTCTGCTACCTCGCTAACAGCCAGTCGCCCATTAACATCGAAGTCTCCTTCTTAGTATCCTATCATACCCGAATTTACCCCTCATAATGCCTCGGAAAGACACATATTCAGGTCCTATTTCCGCTCAAGCACAGCAAGAACTTGTCTCCGAAGGCATCGAGAATTTCGAGTTGCCGAAAAGTGTGGTGATGAAGATTGCCAAATCTTCAGTAAGTTCTAAGACCTGCAGTCGATCATATATCTGAATCTGTTTACATAGATACCCGAAAATGTTAAACTGCAGAAAGAGACTGTGTTGTCGTTGGTGAAAGGATCAACGGTCTTCATCAATTATTTGGGTGAGCGCGTTCTCGCTTGATCGTGTCTCGAAGGCTGACCAGTCTATCGCAGCCGCCACGTATGTCTCCATGATTCGACAATCTCTGCGCGTTTTGACGCGTTATTATTCTTTAGAGCACACGATGTCGCGCTCTCAAAACAACATAAGAGCATTTCCGCATCTGACGTCTTGAAAGCATTGGAGTTGATGGAATTCAGCGACATGGTCAACAAACTACAAGGGGAACTACAAAGTGCGTCTCCGATAAACATAATCATGTCTGTTCCATGAACCTTACTAGCCTCTCAATCCTAGTATACCGAGAACTTAGTAAAACGGACAAGTCCAAGAAAGGAGGGTCTACTTCTCACTCTGCGAGTACCTCCAAGGCTGCGGCGAAACCCGCAACATTGCCAGTTATGCCAAGCGGTCCAGGTGCCCTTGTTCCCGAATCCGCATCTACTGCGAGGGGGAAGGGGAAAGAGACATCGACAGTACCCACGACAGCACCTTTTACCTCTGCCCCACTTGACCTGTCACATTCTGCCGAGGAATCAATCTCGGGGATGGGAGAGCCTATGGATGTAGACGAAGACGTACCGGAAGACGTACCAGAAACTGAAGGCCTGGAAAATGAGGGGGAAGATGACGATGTTGAAGAAGATGAAGATTTGGATGATGATGTTGTTGTTGAAAGCGATGTAGACGATTCGGATGGGTTGGAAGACCCAGTGGCACTAGAAGAAGAAGAACTGAAGAAGGATAGTCGTGGACTAGAGGAACCTCGTATGGTCGTCGGAGAGAACGATGATTGAGCGTGTATTTGTATCAGCTATCTGTATAACAGGTTTTTTTTGGCGCTGTGACGATTTCATCCTCTGTTCTTATGGCACTTCCCCAGTAGAAAGAATGCAATTGAAAGCGAAAGCACGATATACAAGCGTCCCCGAGTATGGCATCAAAGACCAGTAACAACTCTGAATGGATCTGAACCCCCATTTTCCAACCCACCCAAGATAGCCTTCCTAACCGCACCCAAATACTCCGCCAAACTCCTTCCGCCCTCATTCATGAAGTCTTCGTAGAGCTTATACCTTGAGTCAGCAACAATGTTCGCCAGTTCCAGGGTGCGTTTTAGGTTCCTGCAAACAAACAATGTAAGCTCCGGGTAGGTTGAGAGACAAAGTGTGGCCTGCGTACTCAGGTATCAAGGATCGTGAAGTAAAGAGCAGATGATGGAGTCGGAGTACGAGCTCAGGTACATAGATCTGCCTAATCCTGATTAGTTCGCGCCGTCTGCGATCTCCTGCAACAAGTCACAAATCAGCATCGAGTCTAGAGATATTGGAAACAGCAAACCTCCGCCGTTCTCCACGTCGGAGACCAGCCACTCTGTAGTCAGCAGTTTCAAGATTTGGTCATGAGCCTGGTCGACCAAGCCCTAGGATCAAAGGACATTTCTCAGAATTCGACACCATTGTGGGGGGAAAAATCGCCTACCCGATATCTATTCAGCCAGCTTGCTTTTGTGTCCCTGTTCATACCGGGTACATTCTGCG
The DNA here is from genome assembly GCA_014925845.1 of Crassisporium funariophilum. Classification (NCBI taxonomy): domain Eukaryota; kingdom Fungi; phylum Basidiomycota; class Agaricomycetes; order Agaricales; family Crassisporiaceae; genus Crassisporium; species Crassisporium funariophilum. Next base: position 619,327 of record JACGCL010000013.1, read on the forward strand.
CCTGACACTCGACCACAGACGACAGTGTCTCCCAGATGACGAAGAACTGCCGGTAATGCAAGTATTCAGTAGCCGTTTCCTCCGGCTCAGAGATTGAGGCGAGTTCAGTGGGAAGGAGGTCGAGTAGACTTTGGGCTGCAGGGACCCGGCCAGCACCTGATATGAAAGAGTTTAGTCATACAATTTCGGATATTAGACATGCGAGATGTGCTCACCAAGGAAGTATCGCAGGATGACGTTCGCCTGCTCCAATGCGATTCCGTAAGTCGAGTCCATGAATGTCGTCCACTCTATCGAACGCAGCAAGAATAGCTCAGCGGAATCCGGTGGCGGTTGGAGGTTGATTATCGAGGGCAGAGGGTTTTTTAACGATGGTAGGACCTGTTCAAAATTCAGCAAGGTTGAACAATCTGATTAGACATGGCCAAACATACCGCAAAGGCCTTTTCAATGGTTCGTTCCGCAGTGGCAATGGCCACCCGGTCTACGTCGAGCCCATGTTCACTTGCGCGGGAGAGGGTGAGCCTGCGTTCGTTGATGTCCGCGGTCAGCGCAAGTGACACCAGGAACATGGCATATCGCTCTACAGCATTGTCGCCTAGTGCACCAGCATACATTGCAATTAAATCCCGTTGGCCTGCCTCCTAGATAGCGACATCGTTATGATATTTTGCCGAAGTGTCACAAAGAGAACGAACCTCAAGGACTGCAAGATAGGTTTCCAGAATTGTTTGGGTTGAGAGTGGTGGGACTGGTACATCGATCATTTGTAGAAAGAGGCAGAGGTGAGCGAAGAAACGGCACATCGAGTTGTATCTAGGAATCTTGAATAAGAGTGTACATATGGAGAAAGGTGATATGTACTTACTCGAAGGATGATTGGCGGTAGGCACCGTCTTTCAGACCATTTGCAAAGACGTCGAGCAGGGAATCTGTACGGTCGAGTATAATGAAGAGCTGTGAGAAGTGGAATGCATGATCCGCTGCAGGTCTTTGCGTCGCTGTTAGCGCTTACACTCTACAAAGGGAAAACAAGAAGGGACATACCCGTCAAGAACAGCCACGCTTTTCAGACTATCCAACGTCTCCACAACCTCTTTCTCCCACTTCGATTCCTCCGCCTCGCGCTGGTGACGGGGTATATCCAGAACCCCCTTCTCAACGGCATCAACGTCACCGTCCCAGAAGCTTCCGCCGAGATTGGCCAGCTCCTTGCTTTCTTTCTCCTCGCATATGATACTGATTTCTGCCCAAAGGTGATCTTCCCATGTCCGACATGCCGATTTGAGCACAGTAGCTGTTTGTGGTGATGGGGCTATGGCGGCGTACAACAGGCGTTCTTGATCCAAAATATGAGGCTTTGGATTTCGTTTGGTTGGTTTGGTTTTGTGGTAGCGGTTGAGAGGTTGAGATGCTTACACTGGAGGCCGCTCGGATGCATGAAGCTTTCCAGAGCTTGCGATTACGGTTGCCTGACCAGATTTCGGGCTCCACGTCTTCTTCTTCTTCATCACTGAGGTCGTCTTGCCGTCTTTCCGTCGCTTTCCACAATCATCAGATGAGTCCTCCAGCAAAGAGGGAAACAGCTCACAAAGTGCTTTCCATTGGAATAACAATGAACCTCGTATGCTTGCTGCCCGCCAAGGCTGGTGCGCTCGTCTGCATACGTCGACAGCGTCGTCCAGCCTTCCCGCGCGGACGTAGCCGTAGAGAGCCTGTAGCAAACTTTTTTCGTAACTCTTGACCAAAATTCAGCAATTTGCGACTGATATAGAAAGACTTGCATACTCACAGCGTCATCAGCTGCCAGAGTGGCTCCGTCCCCTCGATTCACCGCATCTGGATCCATTTCCGTTACTAAACCATCTCGTTGGGGGTTGCCGGTGCGCAGAGACTGCATGACCGTGTGCTTCGTCATTTTCCAGTATCCAGTGTTAGCTTCTGGGGGTGACGGTGGAGGAAATGTTTCTTGCAACCATTCTCGTATAACGATAAGTTCGGAGAGTAGGGGTGAGGCTTGCATTATTGCTTGGGCCAGTGTCGATGTTGGTGTGTAGGGGTTTTCGAGGAGGAGGTCCCTTGCCGTTTGAAGCATGGGAGCTTCAGTTTTTCGAGCACTATACCATTTAACAAGTTAGGAAGGCTGTATGAACGAGATGTTGGATTCAACCGACGGCATGACTGCTTGCAAGAGTCCCCATGTGTTTTCTTCCAGTCGCAATACTTCAATATCTTCCCGAAGGGTGCGGCTATCCGTACTATCCTCGAATTCCTGGATCCTGAGATAGGTCAGCGCTCGACCGCTTTGACGAGATATACAAGCCTAAACTCACTGGTCATGACAAATCTGGCGCATGCGCGGTGCAAACCCAGTCTCCGGGTTCAGAATGGCCGCGAGATCCTCTTTCTCTGCCTGACAAAGCCCTAGAACTTCTGCGCACGAAACATAAAGAGTTTCCGACATTCTTCACGAAGTTCTTGACAATAAGAACGGCTCGTTCATCCGCTGATGTCTGATAAAGGAAGTATGCTTTCTTTAGGCTATAATATTCGTCTTTAATTGGAGTTGACACCGGAAATAAATCAACTATCTGGGCTTCGGCGGTGGTGTTTGACTTCGGAACTGGAGATTGACTGAGATGCCTGGGTTGTGCGTGACGTACCGCGACGTCACGGTCACGCACAGATATGGCGTTGCTTGCCTTTGTTTCGTGTCAAGGCCAAAGGCGCCTGAGTCAATCAACTACGACTTGCTCATTCAAGATATCAGCTTGCCATCAACTTGTAGCTGTATAGGATCGCCCAAGGATTGCCATGCAATTCTCCAAGACGAAATCCTGTCGTTCATACAAGGTATTGGATTTCGGATGTACTTATGGCCAAGGCTAACGACGATTTGCATCCGATTTGAGGAAGGCGAACATGGAAACCGTTGGCAGTTCCATCTTGCAAAACCAATTTTACTCCATTTCATGCAATGTGTACTGTCTCAACGCGTCCACTCAACGATGATCCAGAGGAAATCTATATCGCATACTAGGTCTATAACCGTCATTGATGCAACGTATGATCGATGCCGAGCTGCTTGATATTTTTTGCCTCCGTTCGCCTTGATCGAAATCCACCAATACATTTACTAAGACAAACACTTTTACTCCGAGGAGTCATCATTTTGACTGCCACAAAACAGCCTGCCGTGCTAGCACTTCAACGCCGTGAGGCCACGCAGAAGTGTTCTGGCCTCACATACGCAGGGTAGATATTGTACATTTTAATGGGCCAGGAGCTTTGAACATTCGCCGTAAACCGTGAGCCCATTACTTTTCATATTCAAAAAATCAGGCAGCTTTGAATTCTCATGCCATACTCAGTCCATGGTTCTATCAAATCCCCCAGAGGATCTTCGGCCTCCCGGAGGAACGTCGCGCACTCCGGGGACAAGAACTCCAGGCACGAGGACTCCTCGCAAGGTCCAATGGCTGGATGACCGCAGTGAAGGTTCTGCGGGAACCCCTCTTCCCGCTGAAGATGGCGCTGCCCATGTTCTTGATGAACAGGGCTTAGACGTATGTTATCAGTAAAATACATCATCTGAACGTATTGACGAGGTCACGCAGACTGAAGGTTATACACAACTCATCGATGCATTAGAGCGCCACAGGAGAGCTACCCCTTTGAGCAAGATCCACTACTACCCTCCTCAACCCACACTTTCACCGTATTCCGACGACGAACGCAGAGAACTCACAGACGCAAACGGTCGATCTGAGGAGCTAGGACGCCAAAAGCATTCGGATGGTATCTACTCCTCCTCCTCTTACGATTCGGGTGCTTCAAGTAGGATATTCTGGTCAAGTTCAAGCCTCGCACGGACACCTTCACCAACGCATGACGTTCCGGAAAACTTCATCGACGAGGATGAAGATTCAGGCTTGCCAGGAACAAAGGACCTCCGCAAGTTCTCCAAGAGAAGAGCACAAAATGTTGTACGGTCTCATTTGCGACAAGGCTCTTTTTGGCCTTTGAACCGCCGTGACCCCGGTCCTGGGAGGCGAATGCCTCCCAGTGATCAGACTCGGAGGTATTCAAGAAAATTCAATTCAAGCTCTGGTGCTGGGAGGTCAGATATTGAAGACGGTGCTGGCACCCGTCCGTTCCAGGGTGGAGGCATCCTCTCTACACTATTGAATCTTTACAATACCCCCGAGGACGCACCTTCAGAACAGTCGTCGAGACGTTCATCTCCGGACGGCGAATCCACCCCGGACACGTACTGGTCCGGTGACGAACACGAAACTGGAAGGCAAACTCCAAGGCGATTTCTCCCTGATTTTATACGAGCTCAAGGCCGTGAAGGACATGGTGCGCTAAATTTGCAAATCCTTCGAAACATGTCATTACCATGATGTCGTCTTTGCAGGCGAAAAGTTCCATGTTCACAAACATTCTCTCAAAACGAAACTTCCCTCGGTGCTTAACACGGTTCCAAGGCCAGCTGCGGCCAGAAACGCTGGTGGGGTTTTTGGGCCTCTCATAGCCAGTACCGGAAATCTTGCCGGCGTTGCTGCACCTGCTTCAAGTCAACTTCAACCAAACACGAAGCGACCAGGGTATCATCTGTCTCGGTCCGTGCCCTTCTATCAATTCCCGAGCCATTCATGTATAACTTTCACTGCCAGTTATTCGCTTGAATCCAAACCCAAACTTGAGCGTCCACGTCCTACAATGAGGAGATTGAGCAGTTTCATTACTGAAACGCAACGTCAATCTCCGTCAGACAACATGACACCCCCGACGACACCCATCAGCCCGGGCCCAATGTATCAGGGCGGTATGAGAAGCAACTTTTCCGGAATCTTCGGGAGTTATGCAAGTTCGATCAGGAGTTCAGGTCGTCGATCCGGGAGTAGCACACCCAGAAGTCCCGGTCCTCAGTCAGAGCACGATCAGTGGCTGGATCGCAAGGACAACGTTGCGATACCTGGACAGGAGAGGAAGCGTCACAAGAGGAAAAAAGCAGAAGTTTACGTGAGGCTGCAGCCCAACTTGAGAACCACCGATACATTTTTAACTGTTTACTATTCTTCAGATCACTCGACATGTTGCACAAATTGTTCGTCGCGAAGAGTTCCTGATGAAACTGACACGGGCCATGATGATGTTCGGCGGACCTTCACATCGACTTCAGGCCCAAATACTATCGGCTGCTCGTGTGCTCGATATCGAACTCAGTTTTATGTATTTGCCTGATGTTGTCCTGCTTAGCTTCGATGACAGCGGTACGGGCACGAGTCATATCAAGCTTATCAGACAAACGAGTGCGCTGAATCTTGGAAAACTGAATGATGCTTTCGCACTTTATTGGAAGGTTGGCGATCTACGTACCGCGTATCTTGCTTGAGCTCAACATCCACTCGGCATAGGTCATACATGACAAACTCTCCGTTTCTGATGCCTCGGTTCAGCTGGATGAATTGATGCGCAAGAGGCCCATGTACAACTGGTGGCAGCTTATCTTCATAGGAGGGATGTGCTCTGCTGCCATATGCACCGTCAGTTTCGGTGGTAGCTTCATTGACTCTCTGGTTTCTTTTCCCCTCGGCGCATTGCTGGTCGCGATACAGTTGCTTAGTGTAAGAAATACCTTATATTCGTATGTTTTTGAGTACGTGCTTCTATCTCCTATGTGTGGTGCGAAGCTCACGGGTTTGATAGGGTCACTGTCACCACTCTGTTTAGCTTCATCGCTGCTGCATTGGCCACGACCAACAAGCTGTGCTACTCCGCTATCGCCTCTAGCTCCGTCGTCCTCATCCTCCCAGTACGTATCTTCTCTTCTAGCTGGTATCGATCTAAGGTGTTCATCTTGGTAGGGGTTCCTTGTCCTAACCGGATCTCTCGAATTATTATCTCGTAACATCGTGGCCGGGTCAGTTCGGCTGTGTTATGCCGTCGTGTATGCCTTGTTTTTGGGATTTGGTTTCAGCATCGGAGCAGAGTTGTTCGAAACTTTCACATCGCGCGCGGTGACTGGCCCGGAAGACTATGCTTGTACTATGAGTCATAATCCATCTGGCCCTTGGTACCAACGAACGCCGAGTAAGCTGTGGGGTGTGTGATCTCTTTCAATACGAGGAAACACTCCTGATATATTAGCTAGCCTTTTTAACAGTTCCCCTTTTCTCATTGTTTTTGAGCTTGCGCAACCAAGCCCCATGGAACCAAAAAGAAATAGTTCGGCGCCTTTTCTCATCTTCATCATATACTAATCTGACAATGATATCACCTTATTGAAGGTTTTACTCGTGGCCATTGCCTGTGTTGGCTGGGTCACTAATCATTTCACGGGGACCAGATTCGTTGATCAAGGGGACATAAGTGCTGGTGTTGGGTCAGCCTTTTTCCCTCATTCCTTTGACATCGGCGATCCTTAACACCACTCTTACAGAGCTTTCGCTGTCGGGTTTGTGGCCAACTTATATGCCCGAATCTTTGGGGGAAATGCCTTCGTGATCATGGTTCGTTATCACATCCACAATGCACCGGGGGTCAGAAAACTCACGGCTATCCAGATTACCGGCATTCTGTTCCAACTTCCTTCTGGTTTGGGAAGTGGTGGCCTTCTTAGTTATGCGACGCAACAGGCTTCAGGATCTCCCGACTCGTACATCTCGGGGTTCAGGACCGCTCTAAAGCTAGTTTCTGTTGCGATCGGGCTTACCGTGGGATTGGGGTTGTCCTTGTCTGTGACACATCCCATACAGAGTCGCAAACGAGAGGCTGGAATCTTCAGCTTGTAGGGTTTCAATGACAATTGATAAGCCATCCTTTCGAGGTCAAGTTTTAGTTCCTATCGAGGGGTGTTCCTCGGAAGATTTCCGAGACGTAGGTGGTGGCCGGAGTCTCTATCCATATCAGGAAGGTACCCATCATTGTGGCGCACATCAGCAAGGTACCTCTTGCTTAGAATCATTCGGAACTCGGTTTGAATGGAAACAACAGTCTTGTAGAAATAAATACGCAGTACACCTTGTAATAAGAATCTCGAGCTATCTAGCTGGTCTCTACGAACCTTTGATGGTGGCTGTTGCAATGCTGTTGATAATTGAGATACTCCCGAGGCGGTCCTCTTTCAGAACTCACAATCTTTGTCGGCTTCTTCATTCCAACTTATTGCCTCTAGCTTGATCAGATGAAAATGCATTGATATCCGGGAGCTTGTTTTAAGTAGTCCCTGACTTGGTAATGTATGAATCAAGTCCATTCTGTGCATCCTCTGGAAGACTCTTGAACAAATTAACATTTTTGGCAAATTTCGCACACATCTTCTGTATCATTGCAACAACACAGCTTTTTATATGATCTCAAACATTACAGCAACTGCCGTGGAGACTTGGTAACAAGAACAAGATAATTATGCTTAATCTGAGCGAGAGTACCTTCCTACACTTTGCTGGGTACCTTCCTGACATGGCCATGGACTTCAGCCACCACCTGGGTCAGCCAGGTGAGAGGTTGGTGTCTGGGGATCTTCCGACGAACACGCCCTGGTCATGCCCTGGTCTGTACTGTCAAGAGTTTTGTTTGGAGTGATGCCATACTTATAACTGTACTGGAATATTGATGCCTCTATTACATAGTGATGGTCATAAAGTTTGAACATGAATCATAGCCGCCGTCTCGACGCCGTCCGATTGACTGAGCCAAATAAAGTACGTGAGAGTTACGTAACAACCGTGTGATGGGTCTTGGCAGAGTTGGCCAATTATTGATTTTTGCTTCAATCCTAATCGAATGTCACCTCAGATGCAGAGTCTGCTATTAGTCAAGCTTCAAGCTTCAAGCGCCGAACGTGAGTTTGACGTGAATGTCAACCTGCAGTCCTTATTTATACAGTCATGAAACGCAGTGGGACATTTTCTGAACACTTTAATAAAGGTGTTTGTTGGTCAACGAAGAACACGTTCAAGCTTTTATAATAAAAGATGACCTGCTGGCGAAGATGATCGTGGCTCGCATTCTCAAGTTGGCTCTTTGACCCAGGCGTTCGGTGGAGGCTGGTGGCGGACATGCAAGTGATGCGAGTCCATTTTGACGGAGGATGACGCACTCATCCCTGTCGATTACTTCAATCCGACCAGTTCTTACTGCCAGAAAAGTCAATCGCGATCGACTTTATTTCTGGTATGGCGACCAATTCTAATGCTGACTAGCGAATGAGTACACTCGTTTGGCTCAATGCACTGTTCCCATACGAAGATAACGGTCAGCCTCTTCATTGAGCCAGGCGATTCGTCGATCTACTCCAGGCCTCGGGATCATTTGCGTCCCGTTGCAAATCGTCCTTCTATCGTTCTCGCCGAGTTCCTTACTCAAGGGTCGATTAAATAGCGGCACGACAAGCTCACCATCCATAACTCAATTTGCTTTCTTATTGCTGTCTTATTGCTATCTTCTCTCTCGCTACCTCTCGCTATCGACAACCATGGACGCTTCTCTATATACCAAAAACACTCTCTTAGAAGCATTCATTGCCATCTCCCGATCCGGGGACGTCGAACGTAATGTCCTCGAATGTGGAACCGAACGATGGACCTATGGCGATCTTGACACTGTCTCCACTGGACTTGCCCTCGACATCCACCAAAAGTATGGCCCCAAGCCGGTCATTGCTATCATCAGCGAAAATCACCCGTACGTCTTAGCCACCATAATCGCGACGTGGAAGCTGGGGGGCGTCGTTGCGCCTCTTGACCATAATGTTCCTCGGGACATCATGGAACGCATGTTGCGCAACATTGCCCCTACCTGCGTCCTAGTGCCCGCAACTGAACATTCCATCCAGAACATTGTCAAGGGTGAGTATGTGCCTCGGTCCTATATACCGAGTTTTCTAACCTGTCTACTCTTTTTAGACCTTTCCATTCCGTGCCTTCCCTTTGAGTTGAACGATACCACTGTTACCGCACTATCGCAGAGGTACCTCGACCAGTCTCCTGAGCTTTCTGGCAGCCGTTTCCCCTCCCCTGTTGCGGACGACATCGCCTTTTACTTGCATACCTCCTCTGCCTCCTCCATCGCCAACGTCAAATGTGTACCGATCTCGCACAGGAATATTCTTGCTGGCTCTCTTGCACGCCTCACCTGGTGGAAGAAGGTTTGGCCCGAGCAAGATTTCACCCACTTGCGAGTCCTTGGTTGGTCTCCATGGTCCCACATCATTGGTTTGTCTCATGACCTTGGTGCTGCGATGCTCTTGACGGCTGGGTGCTACGTTTTCGGGATGGTTCCATCTGCCTATGGCGGATCCCAAGATACCAACCAGTCATCTGGCTACCTTGATGTTCCTGGCCAACTGTTGGAGACTGCGATCGCCACCAAGACGACGGCATTTGCTGGCGTTCCTTGGGTACTCGAGGGCTTCATGAAGACGTGGAAGCAGGAGACCGACCCAACGCGCAAGGAACGTATCCTCAATGCCATCAAAGCTTTCAAGACTTTTGGGTCCGGTGGAGCTTCTACCAGCCCAGGATGCATGGAATGGGCCAAGCAGATTGGGCTTCCTCTAGTTCTGGATCTTGGAATGACGGAAGTGGGAGGTACGAGATTATATTGACTTGAATGCAACTTCAGGGCTGATAGTTTTCTGATAGGGCCTCTGTTCCATTCTACCATCAACGGGGATAAAGCCCCACGCAGCGATCACTGTTTGATCCCAGATGCCGAACTTTTCCTGATCGACGAAAATGGAAAGAAGACCGACTCTGGTACGTTCGTGGTTCCCATTTCGTCGAGTCATTCTCATGTTTTTCAACAGAGGGTGAACTTGTCATCAAGAGCCACATTATTAGCAAGGGGTACCTTCGTTATGAGAACTCAGCCTTCTCACAAGAAGCGAATGGAGCCATCTCATTCCGAACTGGCGATATTTACGGTCGCAGCGAGGAACATCGTCTTATGTGGAAAGGTCGCAAGGAAGACTATATCCAAGTAAATGTTTCATTTTTATCAATAACATGAGTGACATCTAACCTTTCTTTTAGATGAGCTCTGGCGAATCTCTTGATCCTCGCGATGTCGAGGCGACCTTGAATCAGTGCCCGGCCATCGTGCGCAGCTGTGTCGTTGGAAACAACTTCTTAAAGACGTCGTCTCAAATCGTGTGCGCCATCATCGAACCTTCCATGGATGCCAGCAAGTCCTCCTCGTCCCAACTTTCCGAAATAACGCGTGCGATCGCCACCGCCAACCGTGCTCTCGCCCCTCCTTTGCGTATTTCTTGGGCTAGGGTCTTGGTCCTTGAACAGGGCCAGCAAATCCCTATCACGAAGAAAGGTGCTATCTTCCGAAAGAAACTCGAGGAAGTGTTTGGTGTACAGCTAGCAGCTCTTCTCAAGCGATCAGAGAATGGGCATGCTCAAGCCGAAGCGACGAAGCCTGTTGTTTCGTCCACCCTTTCGCAAGGCAAGAACAAAGACCAAATCGCACAAATCGTTTCGAACATTGTCGTCGAGATCCTCGCGATTTCTCCTGAGACTTTGGAAAACAATGCTCAAGCTACATTCGCGGAGGTCAGTGGCAAACCAATAAACAATACATCTTGTTGATGCTGACACATTTTGTTCCAGCTTGGAATGGATTCGGCTATGGCAACTAAGATCGTGAACCAACTCAACCGTCAACTGAATTTGGGTCTTCCCTTGAACACTTGCCACACGTACATCGACTTGGTGTCTCTCACGGACGCTATCCACAAAAAACTCGGCTTGGAAGGCCCAGCTTTAGGTGCCCGGGCCTCGGCCAAAACCACACGCCGTTCCGATTTCAAGGAAGAAATCGTCATCGTCGGTCAAGCAGTACGTTTACCGGGTGACATCAGCACTACAGACGCCTTTTGGAAGGCTTTGATCGACCAACGCGACGATATCATGACGCCCATTCCTGCCGCTCGATGGGATCACGAGAGCTTCTACCGTCACCCAGACTCGAAGGATCCCCCTGGTCCTTGTGACATCACTCTCGAAAAAGCCGGTTTCGTTGACCTGGCAGGTTTCGACCATTCGTTCTTTGGAATCTCATCTGCGGAGGCTTTCCATGTTTGTCCCAACATTCGTCTGTCTATGGAGATTGCGTTTGAGGCTCTGGAAAATGCCAACATTCCAGCCTCTAAGATCAAAGGCAGCGATATGGGTGTCTTCGTCGCTGCCGGGATGGATGAAGGTTACATCAAACTTTTGTTTGCAGACAAGGGCTGGGGAGGTATGTGATGGCTCTTAAGATGCTTGATTACGAACTTACCTGGCTCCCAGCGTATACCAGGTTCTATGGAACAGGCGTTGCTACCAGTACTGCTTGTGGAAGAATCAGCTAGTCAGTGGCAGTTCCATTTGATCCATGCGGCGTCTAACATCGCATACTAGCCTCCTTGACGTCCACGGCCCTTCGTTCACTGTGGACACTGCGTGCAGCTCTGGTCTTATTGTCATGGATCATGGTACGTGTAGCTGTTGTTTATACAATGGCAAGGCATAAATTGAAACTTTGTCAGCCGTCCAATATCTCCAGTCAGGTCAAGGAGAGTCGGCCATCGTGTGCGGAGCTAACACACATACTTGGTATGTCCATCTAACTTGTATCCGACTGATAATTGATTGCCTTCCTATCACCAGGCCTGGTACAATCGGGTAAGATCGGATTCTAACCCTGTCCTCAGACGAACGCTCATGGTAGTTTCAGATTCTTGTCTGCTCAGAAAATGACCTCAAGCAATTCCCGATGTGCTACATACACCAACATGGCTGATGGGTAAATCCCTTTCAACTCTAAACTTGTTCCTCACTGACAGATCTTCACCCTATAGATATGTTCCATCAGAGGGTGCAGCCGGGCTCATTCTCAAAACCAAAAGCGCTGCGCTGCGAGACGGAGACACCATCATCGGTGTCATCCGATCCACGGATGTCAAGCACGATGGCAGATCGCAAGGACTTGTCGCCCCCAATGTCAAGGCTCAAATTGCCATGCAGATTGCGCTCCTGGATAAGGCCAATCTGGCTCCTTCTGAAATTGAGTGCGTGACTTACCTTTTCATATTGACGAATGATTTCTGATCCAGCCCTTCCAGTTTCATCGAAGCCCATGGCACAGGTACATTTTTTTGTCTATGGCACTGCTTCTGAAGATCGCTAATCAAAGAGTGACAGGTACATCCCTAGGAGATCTTATTGAAATCGAGGGAATCAATGAAGTCTTCCAATCTTCGCACGGACCTGAAAATCCTCTTATCGTTGGAGCTGCCAAATCATGTGTTGGCCATACCGAGACAGTATCAGGCTTGATTGGTGTCATCAAAACCCTTGCCTCCTTCTCTCAAGGATCTGTTCCTGGCCTTGTTCAGCTTACCTCAGAGAACCTCAACCCTTCCATTGATTGCAGCGTGGTACCTTTGCACATCCCTACCGAGACTGCACCTTTGAAACGGGCTGAGGACAAATCGGTGCCTTTGAAAGCAATGATTCTGTATGACCATACTTGTTCCAGTGTCATTTTTCGCACCTAACCAGACATCTACAGGTCGAACGGTTTTGCAGGTTCTATTGCGGGAGCTGTCCTGGAAGCTCCTTCTCCCGAGCACAATCTCCCGGCTGCAGCCATTCCAGAAAACACGCCTATGTTGTTCGTCGTCAGCGCAAAGAGCCAAGAAGCGCTTGTTCAGTACTTGAACAACTACCTGGATTTCTGCCTCGACGCAGATGAATCTCTTTTCCATTCAATCTGCTATACTTCTTGCGCGGGCAGGGAACACTATCGCTACCGATTTGCCTGCGTTGCATCTGACATGCAGGATTTGATCGCCCGACTGGAAGATCGCCTCCGCTCAAATGTTAAAGCGTCTGGAGGTAATGCTCGTCGCATTCTCTTCGGGTTCCCTGGACAAGGCTCTCAGTATCAAGGCATGGGTCGTTACCTATCCAACCAGTTCTCTGGTTTCCGAGCTATCATCACGGAGGCTGCAAACAAGGCCGCCGCATTGACCGGATACCCGATTCTTCCCTTCCTCATCGATGAATCGGCTCCTCGTGGTCTTTCAATCGACCATAGCGAGATAGCCCAAGTCTGTATCTTCATCTTCCAGTATTCGGTGTGTACTTGGCTCGAGAGCATGGACATTCATGCGCACGCAGTCATGGGCCACAGCCTGGGAGAGATTGCCGCAGCAGGTATGTTTCGCGTTCCATATTGGTGTGTTATATGCTGATCATGACATTGAACAGTCATTGCTCGGGCTTTCAGCTTCGAGGTTGGCCTGCAATTCGTGGTTGTCAGGGCTCAGCTTCTTCGCGCTGATCCTAAACGTCCTGGAGGTATGGCTGCGGTGGCGGCATCGGAAGAAAAAGTCGCGCACTACATTTCCAAGTTAGGCATCAATGACCGCGTCGCGATCGCAGTCTATAACGGTCCAGAAGCACATGTCGTCTCGGGAGAGTTAAAAGCTGTGGAGAGACTGATCTCTGCTGTCAAGTCGGATGGGCTTAGAGCCACTAAACTGGTCATTGACCAAGGTAAATATAATGCTAGATGCTCTCGTTATATGCTCTAACTTGGGTCGTAGGTTTCCATAGCCCTTCTATTGCACCCGCCCTTCCCGCTCTCAAAGCCTGGTTGGACGAGCATGAAGCATCCTTCGACACTTTGGAGAAGCCATTCTTCTCTACCGTCCGCGGAAAGGAAATTCCTAAGCATGAACAGTTGAAGTCTCAATACTGGGTAACTAACTACAACAATCCATATGGCCAGACTCTCGCTAATCATCAACTACAGGTCGAACATGCCAAGAATGCCGTTAAATTCATGCAAGCGGCAAAAGCAGCCACCAAATCGGCGTCGATTGACCTTATCCTCGACGTTGGACCGCAGCCAACAATCTGGTCCAATATGCAAACTCCAGAGTATGCCGACAAAGTCCGACTGGCTTTGACTGGCAAACGTGGAAAGAACCAGATTGTCGCTATGCTGACAGCACTTTCTCTGGTGTTTGAGAAGGGCTTCTCCGTCGATTTCACCCAGTTGTTCGGACAGATGCCTCACAAGTTCTCGATGACCCAAATTCCCACATATCCGTTCCAGCGGCTGTACAATTATCCCTCGTATATTGCCACTCGTCATTCTCTCCTAGGTGTCGGGCATCACGAAGCTCAGGCAAACGGCAACGCCAAGTCGGCTAGCACCAAACCTCACTTCGTGGTCGATCAAGCCTTAGTTGACTTTTTGGATCTCCACCGAATCGAGGGTCGGCGTGTTCTTCCCGGAGCTGCGATGGTTGACTTCTTTGCACGTTCAACCGAGTCCAAGACCGTCAAGAACATTCGGTTCCATGTTCCTCTCGTCCTTGAGACACCGGACCATCAAGTTCGTGCGGAAATTGATCAGAAAGGTTCCTATACACTTGCCCAAGACGATGCAGCTCATACGAAAATCTGCTCTGGCTCCGTTGCCGAGACACGCGCAGCTCATACTCCCAAGAAATTGGAGAAGGAACCCGAGATGGTTCCTTTGCAGATGATGTCAAAGGAGCAGATCTATGAATGCTTCAAGAATGTCGCATTTGGAGAGCCATTCCGCACCGTGCAGGAGGTCAGGATATGGGCCGACCATGCGGACGCAGACATCCGAGTGTCTGTTACGGAACACCCTGCTCATGACCGCATCCGCAAATTGGATGCGTGCTTACACATGTTCGGTGCCATCGCCTCTAGGATTGCCCCTGAGATCGACGACTCAGAAGGCGCCTTCCTCCCTACTTCACTGGACGATTTCGCTCTTCACTGTGATGACCTTCCTGCCAATTTCACGTGCCGCTACTATCTTCCTCTCGAAGTAGAACGCAATGGCCGTATGTTGTCAGTCTCTTTCGAGGTTCTCTCGCACTCTGGAGAGGTCCTCGTATCTTGCAAGAAGTACTCGGTAGCCTGGGTCCCTCGTGGTGTTGTCATCAACGAGCAGAAGACAGCCAATAGTCCCGACAGCTGGCTTCGCAATGGATGGACAGAGCAGGAACTTCCAAGCCAAGATTCGTCAACACCAGCTCATAAATTCGATGAACTTTTGTACCTTGGCACGCAAGGTCCCACTCGGGTTCTACAGATGCTGTCTGCTTCTGCGAAGGATACAGTATCCATCGACCTTGCCAAAGAGACTGGCGTCGTGGATAAGATGATCAAGTTCCTCTCGATGGATCAAATGAGCTCGCTTCCGAAGATGCTTCGCGGTCGCGATTTACTGATCGTCCTCGACCTAAGCAAAGCTGACAGCACTCCCGGAACGAGCGAATTCTCCTCATTGTATCTCCAGGTCCTATCGTTCATGAAGTTCATCATGACATGCAAACTCCACATTTCTTCCTTCGTCGCCCTTACCTCTTGGTCAGGGCCAGTCGACCTCTATAAAGAAGGCCTCGACTCTTTCTCTAATTCTCAGGTCACGGCCAAGCCATTGGTAGGAGCAATTCTTCAAGGCATGCTCCGAGTCTTCCGACGGGAGACAGGTATGGATCAACTGGCTTGGTCTCTTGATCTCCCCAATGTCGACGCACTTTCCGATCGCAAGCTTCAAGCTCTGCTGACCGATGAGATTCAAGCCCGGTACAGGAATGCCTTTGTAGACACCTTTGTCAGCTACCGCGAAGATTCCTCGACCCAGTCGCTGACCCGACTTGTTCCTTCTCTGCAACGAATCGACAAAGTGCCGGCATCTAGGCCCGTTTCTGGGACGACCGTCATCGTTGGTATGGGTGATATTGGAATTGCTCTCGCAGTCGCATTGGTTTCTGGAGGATGCAAGACCGTAGTCTTCTTCGGACGCAGACCTGAGTCTAATGAAGCGGTTAGTCATCTTCTAAACTTTTCTTCTGCAGTTTTTCACCGTATCCTTCACTCAGATCCAGAAAGAGCTCTCAAGTCTTCCTGCACACGCCAAAAGTCAATGCTTGTACCGCCAAGTCGATGTTTGCGACCTAGAAGCGCTGAAGACAGCATTGGCAGACATCAACACACAGTACGGCGGGGTAAAGAACATCGTGCACACTGCAGCTGTTGTCAACGATGCCACTATTTCTTCCACCAACGCAGCCGGTTTCGAGGATGTTCTTCGTCCCAAAGTAATCGGGTCCTGGAATCTCCACACGGCGTCTCAAGAGCTGAAACTTGCCTTGGAATCCTTCGTTCTTTTCAGTAGCACCAAGTAAGTCCACGTTGATCTTATCTTGATCCTTGCCTCATTCCTTGCAGCGTTCTCGTTGGAAATCCTGGACAAGTCGCCTATGTATCGGCCAACTCATTCATGGACTCCCTCGCGACGTACCGTCACAACTCTGGATTGCCTGGTGCCTCGTTGCAACTTGGTGCCTGGGAATCCAAGCTGACTGACAATATCGACATGACCAAGAGTTTCGCCTTCCTCATGAAGCACGACGAGGGCATCCCTTTGATCTTGAAGGCTATGATGGTCCCTATTCCTGTCCAAGTCATCGCTCGCATGGATGCAGGGAAGCTTGCTGAAACACCTGCATACGCCAAGGATCCATTCTTTGCCCCACTGCTCTCCTCGAGCAAGACAGCGCAGTCAAGCAGCAAAGACAAGCTCCCTGCTGATGAAGTGAACAAGATTATAATCAACATCTTGCGACTTGCACTTGAATTGCAACCTAGCGAAAACCTTGGTGAGCGGCTTGTTTCGTCAAACATAGCCAACCCTTGCTGACCATGATGCAGAACTCGCTGAAACGTTGACATCTTGCGGAGCGGACTCCATCACTTTTGCGCAGTTCAAAGGAGACATTCTCAAAGAGCTGGAAGTTGATGTACCGATGGTGTATCTGTCAGACACCTACTCTATCAACGACATGGTCAACGGTATTCTCGAGAGTTACGGTCTACCACCTAATTCGCAGTAGTTCATACATTCCTATTTTTACGTTTACATATACATATATAGATTTATGATACCCAAAAAATTATTCTTGTTGCCTCCCCATACTGCGCCCTATCTCGAAGCATCTCTCAAAGCTTTGAGTGAACGTGCCTCAATTCACCAAGTTTCTCCACTGGAAGGCCACTCCTGGGCGTCTACTGAAACTTTACCGGCAACTGAGACTTAAGCATCGCATGCCGCCGAGCCGAGCTCGCTTGAGCTCTGAGCTAGCCTGAGTTGCAGTCTAAACTTTCAGGTGGCTTGAGAGCCCTGACTGTGCCAAGTTATTGTTTAACTATTTGTATTCCACGACGTCATCGGGACACACCGCCCTCTCTCACCATTGCCGTCGCCACCGTGTTGCCAGCCTCATTATTATATCATGTACTCTATTTCTACTGAGCTCGAACGTTTGAAGTAAAGGGACAAAGACCTATTGTTTTTTGATATTACTGGGATGAAAGTGGATGGAAACAGAGCAAGCAACAACAGAGCAAGTCATCATCTTATATACTGTACAACAGGAACCGCGGTTGTGGGCGTCTACAGGAAATAAACAGTACAGGCTGTTGACAGGTTGAGTCCAGGCTTCATCTGTTCCTTGTGACAGCCTTGTGAACGTGTTTTATCTTCAAGCATTGTTCAAGCAAGGAAACGGACAACAACAGGCAGTGCAGACACTGATGGAGATCGTCAAGATCTCAAATACCTTGCTCAGTCCCATAGACCATCTCGGGCTTGCTTGCAACAGAGGAGGAGTGTACTCAAAAGGTACTGTGATTGATGTTGTGGCTTTGACAAGTCAGTAGTGACTACTGACTTGCTACTGACTTACTTCAGTTGACTACTAAGAAACTTTAATATTTACATCCCATCGTTGAGATGATTTGTATTCTCTTTGTACAATGGTACCAGTGAGTATTTCAGAAGACGAGAAAAAACGAGACCAACTTGAGACCAACAGCCATCTCTCTCTCTCCTTATACGCCAAATGTGGAAGGTTAGTTCAAGCGAGCTCAAGTGAATTAGTCGAGCACTCAAGATCAGCTCAGCTCAGCTCGCGGCAACCCTAGCGGCCTTCACCCTAACTCGCCCCTTCAATTCAACGTGGAATTTGGCAGTGAGCGAACCGAGATATTGATGGAGGGTCGTCCTTCTCCAGAGATACAGCTTATGTTTGTTCCTTGCACTGCGGGCCAGATTTTTCAGCACCCGGTCTCGTTTCTCATCAAGCGACAATCCTGAACGCAGTAGTTTCGTCAGAGTCACTTTGGTCGCTCGCGCAGCGGTCAGCCAAGTCCGCGCTTGTCAATGCCTGTATATATACCATCGGCATCTTAACATGACTCCTACACTGACCGTTATCCACACACCCTCGCACGATGCGCACGACGACTAGGACCTGTTCCACAATTCTCCTTGTTGCAGCAGGGTGCATTCAGGTATCGGCGTATCAATGGCCTTCGCCCCAATATGACGCGCTTGAGGGGTTTCTGTACGAAGGACAAGGATTCAACCTGCTCAATTTAGCGAGCGTCGTTACCTCGTGCCGGGCCAGATCCAATGCCCCTAACGCATCCACTATCGCTGCAGAGTGGGTCAGATTTGTATGCCACATTTCACCTTTACCCCCCGGCAATTTCTTGATTCGAAGTCGATATACTGACCCAAAATCGATCCCATCTACAACAGGCATATCATGATATGTCGACCCATAACATAACAGACGGCACAGGTGGCCTCGATGCCTCTATTTTCTTTGAGTTGGATAGACCGGAAGTAGGTGGAACATCTCCCTTCGTTATGTTATAAATCACTGACAAGACATCTTCCTCACGCAGAACGTTGGTACAGGAATGAAATTCACAGCCACTGATTTTGACATCACGAGCACTAAATACATATCGCGTGCGTAGATCCTTCCCAACTTTTTGGTTTCGCGCCTGACATTGACTCGAAATGTACAGTTGCCGACACCATTGCCATCGGCACGGTATTCTCTATCGCTGCCTGCGGTGGTCCAATCATTCCTTTTCGAGGTGGCAGAAAGGATGCGACGGGTCCCGGTCGACCAGGAGTTCCTGAACCTCAACAAGACCTCAAGTCCCACACCGAAAACTTCAGATTGCAAGGCTTTACGCCGACAGAAATGATCAGTCTTGTCGCTTGCGGTCATACTTTCGGAGCTGTTCGCAGCACAGACTTCCCCAATATCGTTGCAGTCAATGCCACAGATCCCAATCAGGCATTATTTAATACCTTTGATTCAACAACAACAGCTTTCGACCACGCGATGTAAGAGGGCAAGTTTACTGTCCTTGCCGCTTTAGACTGAGCTATATTTGCAGTGCGTCAGAATATCTGACTGGGACAACTAAAAATCCTCTGGTTACTGTGAAAAACGTTACCCTGGCATCTGACCTGCGAATATTCAATAGTGATGGCAATGTCACCATGCGCAGGTCAGCCTTTTGATGGATAAAACAAAAATAATGAGCTCAATTTGTAGGAACAGCCTGGACTCACCGGAAGCGTTCGCGAAGACGTGCTCATCCATGTTTGAAAGAATGTTGAACACTGTTCCTGCTGGGGTCGAACTAACTGAAGAAATTACACTACTCCCAGCGAAAGTCTCGGAAGCTTACATCACCGTGCAAGGTTCGCAGTTGGTGTTCAATACCCTCTTCCGTGTACGTCTTTCGCACGTTAAACTCTCGTTCTGCGTGTTGAATTAATTGGCATGTTTACAGCTTTCAAGGCCAGCCGGCTCAGCAGCACCCGAATCGAAAATGGTCAGAATGTTTTGGTGCGATAGACGGGGCGCCTTCAAGGATTGCACTGGACAGGCAAATGTTGCTTCTTCACCCTTTCGGGATATACACCCAAGAAGCTTGATGACGGAGGCCCAGGGCCTTACTTTCGCATCGTATCAGTTTTCAGTTGCTCTCGTTGCAAACCAATCGGTTTCGAAGTTTTGGTTTGAAGTGGACGAGCAAAATAGTACAAGCCCTGTGGTTTATAAGAATGGGGGAGATGGATATGTGATACAGCAAGATGAAGTGATCTATGCCCCACAGCTTAGTAACTCATCCACACTGTTCAACAAGAACGGACCGGGATTACACAGTATCGTCACAATCGTCGCTGGAGTAAGTCTGTTTATACGCTCGTTGGAGTTCACAGTTGTATTGACTTGAAACGGCGTTTTACTACGAACTAGATCAGGAGCATAAACAAGCCCTCCCAATTCACGCTCACGGCCTTCGATAGGACATTGTTTGCACGCTCTCTACAAGACCCGTTCAACATTACACGGAATCTCACTCTAAATTCGTCGTATCCTGCTGTGGGTGGATATTCATTCTATTCGGCCACCCTCGAGACCAATGGCACGGCACTCTCCGTTGACTTGTCAGCCGTTATCGACGGCGTGACTTATACAGAGGATTACATGCAGGCTCTTTTTGTCGGGGATCAATTCTCTGTCGCACCGTTGTCTTCGTTGACCACAATTACTGTTCCAGACCCTTCAACTTCCACGACCCTTACCAGCCCTCCGACACCAAAGGATACATCAGCTGCCCGTTCGCTGCGTCGGCCATTATTCATTATGTCACTCTGTGTATGTACAATTGCCGGTCTAGGAATTTGATTATCAGAAGTGCAAATAATTTAGCTATCGTGCTCGGTTCTACGACCTTGTCGTCTTTCCATAAGTAGCCGTAACAAGCGCCCACAACTATCGGATAATGCCGAGTGAATTGATGAACCACTGTTACTAACAGTGGTTCAAAATGGTTCTGGTGCGATAGACGCGACCCATTCAAGGATTGCAGTGGCATAATTAATGTTGCTTCTTCACCATCCCAGGGTAAATTCACAAAAGGTCTTTTGGCACTTCCGCGTTGTACCTCGTCGCAGATTTTGATTTGATGTCGATGAACGTACAGGGTCAGGTGCTGTGGTATACAAGGGGGGAGACGAATACGTCTTACCGCAAGATGAAATGACCTTTCTCCCTTCGCTTAGCTCACTTCAACGCCGGTCTTACTTATGTACTAACTTCCTTCGTTGGTGACCGGCTTCCCGACATACCTTTGTCTTCGGTAACCATGCTGATCTGGCCGTCGTCAACTTCTCACTCATTACATCATATCATACGGTGCTGGGTATTTACAATTGCTACTCTGGATCTTTGACTACGTGAGTGAAATCAGTCCACTTATTGAGCTGACTCGTCCTCTTTTCATCCATAAATTAGGCCATTGCAATACATATATTAGTACACTTCGCAGATTGGGCTCAATCATGCAATGCCTTAAGTTGTTGCAAGAATTTCAACAGCATCGCACGCGATTTCTGCTTCAGCCCTCCTATATATAAATGGGAAGTGTCGGGTTGAGGGCGGTCCATTCCGGACCCTTGACGAACTCCTTGTCGTCGATCAGGAAATCCTATCCAGAAAATAAGAATTGGCCAAGCCAAAGGAATCAAAGTATGTCGTACCAAAGGACATTCAACCAGGGCTCCTTTCACCAGGTTCAGACGGTCCTTGACACGATCAAGAGGAATCCCAGGAACGACATGACCTGTCTTCGTCTTGGGGCGATAATTCTAATGAAGTACCGCAGTCAGTAAAGAGCAACCCTTTGGAAGTAACGGTCAAACATCATAAGCTTCCCAACTTCGGACAAGATTTGTAGGAACAGGGCGGAAGATTTCAGAGAAGATCTCGCGGTTCTTTCTGGCTGTCTCTTTCCATAAGAAATCGGTTTCTTCAGAGATGGGGTCGGCGACGAGACGATCCTCGCGTGTGCGAGTCGTATCTTCGTTCGGGACAGGAACGGCGCGCATAGCTGCGCTGATTTCGGGATCGCGGCTTGAGCAGTCTTGAGGAGGGATGAGACCAAGATGTTCTATGGTTTGGTTCAAAAGGTAAGGAGACAAATCATGGTTTACAATGGTTCGCTCACCCTTGTAGAGCTGGCGACGAAGGCCTGCAGCGAAACGAGATACACGGTAGTCCTGTCCCCCCATCGTCGAATCGATCATGTCATTATCTTCCACAACGAGAGCAATCTCAGAGTCTCCGTCACCCTAGTTGGTAAACGGTTGGTCAAAACTACAGCTTGATGGACAACAAGGGCATGTATACCTTCTGACTACGGTCATTGATGTTCGCCGATCCCATCTATATGAAGTCAATCAGCGAATGGAAGCGGAGGAAAGGTGATTGTGGTTTACAATGACTCTGCGATCATCGACGATCATGAGTTTCGAGTGGATGTAGAGCAGCTCAGAGACGTAACTATGTATACAATTCAGTACTCAATCGGTGATCTGATGCAATGAAAAAGCGACTTACGCGTTCAATTCTTCCTCCTCAGAACCCAGCCACTTTTCTTCGAGTAAAGAGCTCCGATCGTCAAGCATGTGCTGAGCAACGTTATCAGCGACTGGGGCATCCGATCGCAGATTGTCAGCGCCGTGTTCGAATCTCTCAACAACTTGGCGAGCGGCGTCATCGTTGTCCGGGATCGGGACTTTCTGGGTCGGTGGAGCAGCCTTATCCGCAGCGACCAGACCCTCTTCTTGTGGAATACTGATGGTGATCTCCTTTTGAGTTGTGAGTTGATCACCTGCGACCCATTGGCGGGCCACGGCAACTTGGGCTTCGTGGAACTTTACACCCGAGTTTTCTTCCATCTTCTTGATGAATCCTGACACCCAGATATGTTAAGAAACGAACAATGGATGGATAACGCAGCATCTTACCTTTCGGAGCGTTGATTCTGTCATAAGAACGGAGATGGTAGAAGCGAATGTAGTCCAACCTTCGAAAAGGATATCAAGAGATGGCATAGCAATATGAAACAAAATGACCTACGGTTCATAGCCAGCCTTACGAATCTCCTCATATATACTGTTTCCGCCACGATTGATGGTGCGATACTGGGCAGCCATGATGATCTTGATTGACCCTTCATCCTTGACATCTCCAGCAAAACCTGGAACTTCGGGAATGGTGACGACAACCTTTGCGATGTTAGATGTCAACTCTCAGATCCTGACTGTAAAGTGGTGTATCACCTTAAATGTCCTGCCTTCCTTGGCAGCACGAACGATTCGGTCTACCAGAGCCTTGGCGATCAAATTGGTGACTACATCGCCAGTTTTGGTGGAAGAGATGCTACAGACGACAATCAGTTGTTTGCCGTTGGGTGCCAAGTCCACTAACTCACAAGAACTGATTTTCTGTACATGTTCGTCAGTTGCAACTACGGCCCCATGTGTGTATGTTCACGTACCGATGTAAATGTAATGATCGGCCTCTTCGATCAACTTGATGTCTGTAATACGAGGGCAGTGAAACATTGGGCACGCGATCCAAAGTGGCAATTCAAAGGTGACTCACAGGCATCTTGAATACTGTGCTCAATCAGCACTCCATGGGACCAGTCACATACACTACGTAGAACCTGAATCCTGCACGCCCCGGTCTTGACGCGAGGGTTGCGGAAATCACGGTCACGCTCTTCACGCTCTTCTTGCTCTTCACGCTCCTCATTCTCTTGTTCCTCATTGGTTCCGTGCCAACGCTGCTTGTACTTGTGGCCAATTTCGCGCCATTGTTCAAGATGAGGATGGCCTAGGCACAGTTTATGAGCAAAGTCATCTCATCTTCGACGTAGAACAAGCTCACGCGCTACGGCTTCATTCGGAGCATGCTCTGGCTCATGGGGAAGGGCAAGCCAAGCAATTGTGCTGAGTAGGGTGCAAAGAGATGCGAAGTGAGATCATGAACTTTGGTAACATGTAAGCAAGCGCACTCTTTATCGCGATATTTGCGCTTCTTGATCTCATTCCAGCGCTCAACGAAGTGTTGCGAGATATCCAAGACTGCCGTGCCAGCCAAGGTCATATGAACCTGATCATCAGACAAACAGAATCAGCACGGTACCGTAGCATTTCCGGTGGTTTTCTCACATCATGCCAAGGCATGCGGGCATTATCCTGGATAGACAAAGTGTTGCTGACGTAGTCATAAACGTCTTTGAAGTCCATGACCCGGGCGTTGTTGTAGTCCTGTCCGGGGAACAGAGTCTTGGAGAAATCGGTAGGGTGGACATCGGCAAGAGGATGTGTATGGGTGTCCCAGCGCCCAAAACAGAGATCAAGACCGCCGATGGCGGCATAGTGGTTGTCAATGACGACGACCTAGCAGAGTTCAGCAGAGCTTTAGCGTGGGGTCCTCTCTAATGACAAAAATCCATGAACCTTCTCGTGATGGGACCAAAATTGGACACTGTCTGAAAGAGCAAGAGTAAGTCAACAATCAAGAGGGCTGACAGTTGCACCTACCCTTCGCGCCGATGTGATCAGGGTGACGCATGCAAGTGATGTTGGGGTGCAATTGTTCCAACTTCGACTACAGATTTTATGAGATTAGAAGAAATTATATCCTATATGGCAAATCACTGACTTTGGTGTGCTTTGAGCTCATGGACATTGTTTGCGTTACCTAAAGCAAGTAAGCCTCAAAGAATCATTCCATCACGACGAATGACCACCAACCTCTTTATATACGATAACATGTATCTTGACGCCTTGTTGGGCCTTTCTTTGTAAGATTCGATCGAGACGCCACTCAGGAAAGTAAGCAGGCGGGCGACGTAGGTACAGCTCGGGAGTAAGCCACCAATCCATAATGAAGATGAACTCTTGCGCGTTCTCGAGCATCTCAGAGAGCGCCCACATATAATCGTGTCCATCAACATGCCTACGAATATCCTGGATTGATTCCATGCTCAAATCGATGGCTATAAGGCTTACCATTTCGCAGTGTTTCCAGATCTCTCGCCAGCAAAACTTGTGAATCGATGACCAGCTCTGATTTCTGCCCTCAGGGCATCTTGAGCTTGTTCCTCGGGATCATCGTGACGACCTGATTACGTTAAAACCATTAAACCATTATTTGAGACAATCATTCGGGGGCCATAGTTTTATCGACGTACGATTTGGATTCAATAATCCTGTGAACACGGTCAGAAACTCTTGCGATCTTTGCACAATAATATGACCCACCGATAACCTCATTTCGAGCATGGCCAACAACTTTGGTAATGAAATCCATTGATCCTCCACCCTGTTGTTGAAGTACGGGGTGAACATTTTTGATCGAATTCAGCCCAGCTTCCAGCTTCGACTTGAAGAAAGACATGATGGTGTGAGGGAAGGTAGAAAATGACTGACTGATTTGTATTTCAAAAGCTTGACTTGATAGACCTGACCGCAGAGGATGATTTGAGGATGATCTAGGCAGTGACAAGGGTGCTAAGCCTTGTCCGGCTTGCCCTTCCTGTATCCCCGGATCAGGGGTTATGCCATTTTAGGCAAGTTACCCCATTCCTGTAAAAAAGCGGGCCGCTTCCTTATGGTCCTCCTCCATTCCTGTCAGTTTTGCTCGAATGTTTGTCAAACAGCAGCGAGATTGCTTTCCTGGTTCACACACACAACTAAAGCCATTAATTTTGCGCCTCTTCCTACAATACTCATATGCCTTGTTCCGACTTGAACCGTATCGGCAGTGCTTGGGCAGTGCCACGACTTACAACAATCACAAGGCTGAGCTTACCCAGGCTAGTACTTGGCTATCATGCTTCTGCTGGGTTCTAATGCAATGATACGCGCTTCTACTCTCTACCTCATGTCGTTGACTACCGTTTCAAATGTTTCGTTCTGGCCAGTTCAATGGACCAACCTGGGGTAACAAACAACGTGCTGCAATCTTTGATTGAAAGAACTGCTGGGTACTTCACCCTCTCCTTCGGCGGTAGACTTCTTGAACATTCGAAGCTTCACCTATATTTAGCTTCCTTGGTCGGTGGAGTCGATATCTGTAGCTCTTGATCACGATGTCGTGCGCGATGAACGGGGAACTGAAACTGCATCGTACTCGTTTCCCTCTAGGTTCAATCTAGGTTGGAGCTTTGGTTGGGCTCTGGTTGATCTCAATTAGCTTTGCAGACTGCTTACGTCGTCACAGCCCAAAGAAGCTTCATTTTGCCCCTGTTCCGATAAGACGATGTTACCCCCGACATCAAAGCAGTCCTCGGTCGGCATCAAGTCTCGCACTGGGATAAGCAGGACGCTCGATGTAGTCGACAAACTGACCTTGGTCATTCTGGTCGATAAATCGAATTTCACCATAGGCAGGGCTTGCTCTCTGGGTTTGGGACACAGTATATTACTGGGCATCTCCCATGGTAGGGGCGGGCATTTATTCCTCTGTTTTGTGTACGGTCATCAGTGGTTCCGCTGGGTAACACTGTTTTTTCTTCTCTATCTCAGAGGCAGTCGACGGAATGTTTCTGGCCGGAAATAGCTCCATGAAACTATAGTTTGAAGTGTTGACAGGTGATAACCATCTAGTATCAATTTTCTCTGGGTCGCCTAGATATGATCTACACTCAGGGCCTTCAGAGCGCTATAAACGCGTTCAATTTAGGATGGTATGGAAGGTAGATATCAAGGTATTGGGACTTGATGCGGCAGGTGCACGCAATTACATTGTAGTGCCTTGAAGAGGTGCTCGACCCTCGAAAAGGTACCCCCAAACCCTAAATCCCATGCTGCAGTACCTTCTGGGATAGGAATTGAGTCCGTGTGGTTGGCATCGCGAAGACATGGCTCACACTTGTTCCTCATTTCAGCCCCAAATATATGCAATCATTCTTCCGCCCCGCAGTTCCATGGTGCAGCACATGGAACAGTCATCCAATGCCACTGCACCGCAATCTCCTTAGATTCATTCCTTGAGGTGCCACCGACTTCAGATGACATAATAAAATAGAGATAAGAAACAAGAGGTACATAGTCACTACATAGTTTATGGATAAGGAGTGGAAGGTGGTAGAGGCAATTGTACTACAAAAAGTACACAAGAATGGAATAATTAGCAGTACAACTTCTCCGGGATAATGTTTAACATCTACAAATCCTTCTTTTATTCTACAATGATTAACTACCACCCTTCAATCGAAAAGATGGCAGTGAAAGGAAAGGGAAATCAATCTCCTTAACCTGTGTTCCGCAAAGAATCAGGCACTAACGAGTTTCCCATTCACGTTTGGTGACAGAGTTCTCGATATCAGACCCCGAGGATTTGAGAGTAGGAGTTTCATGATCAGGATAGCGGGCGACGGTCGTTTGAATGTTGATCATGTGAAGGGGCACGTTTCCGGCCGACCCGTGGTGACTGATATGAGACCGTGCATTCTGTGATGTTGGTTGCGTTGCGTCGCCGCGGTCCACGCTCGTGATAATGAGATTGAACGTAATACCCTTGAAGGAGAAGAAATGAACGTAAGTTTTCTTTCAGTTCCCGAAGAGATCAAATGAAACTTACAATAATTTGGACAACCTGCATGGTTACAATTATGGAAGAAAATTAGTTCCGGTCGTATTAAACAACACTCTGCACCCGCAAGACGCACCGCATTAGAGACGCCATATTGAGCGTTACTTGACGCCATGTATAGGCCGAACAAAATAATAATCGAGAGCGTGTAAATGAGACCGGATTCGATCAAAACAACGACAACGTTAGTGAGAGGACTTTTGGAAGCAACAGTCGACCGATGCTTCAGTTGGTTTCGGATTTTCAAGATGCGATGCACGATTAGGGCTAGAGAAGATCATTTAGATCACCATCATCATGGAGTTTCAGAACGACTTACACGTCGTGAGGACATTTGTGGCAAGTGTCAGGGAAAGCATACTTGTGATGAATGGCACCAGAGAAGAGGCATTCAACCCTGCTCCTGGATCGTCTAAGGTCGCCTCGACATAAATCGTCATTGCCCCACAAACTGAATGTTGGGTGAATAAATTATGGATGCAGCGTAGACGAAGAAGGCTGACCGGTTGTGCCTAACCAAAGCAAGATCGGGAGCGCAACGATGTACCACTTTCTCGAATAGACGATCCAGCATCGAAATAGCTGGAGAAAAAAATCAACATCGATAGAAACAGTGACATTAACGATTATACTTACCAAGATAGCATCGCCGACAAAGGTTTGCGCAACATAGCAGCCCATCTTCATGACGTTCACCCAGTAGGACGTCTTGGCAAACTCATCAATAGGATCGCCGTCGTAGTGAACAAACGCGTCGAGATTATGTCGTAGATGGAAGGCGACATCCAAAGATGCGAACGTGAACATAAGCAGGGCGGCGACCAACATCTTCTTATTAATCGAGTGCACTGGCTTAAAACCTCCTTCCAGCCAGAGAAGGACCCGGAGACAGGCAAAAAATGTAACAAGGAAAATTCCTTCAATATTGATAAGACTAGAAGTCAATGACAGCAACGATATCGCAACTCACTGATGAAACATGAACGGAAATATTCTTATGAATAACCGCGAAGTTGAGAGTGAAACCGAAACTCACCCATAGAAGACACTTTCCATGAACAGACCTACCACTTGTGCAGCATCTATGGGGAAGGATTCGTTCGCCATCGGACCCCAGGGTGAATAGTGCGATCGCGGAGGAAGTCAAAAAAAAATTGCAACGCAAGTTGCGTCCATGCTATATGTACTCCAAATCAATTCGGGCACCAAGAGATAAGCAGGTGATGAATTTCAGGGACAAAAGCCACCTTGGGACATACAAACGCATACAGCCACGATATCATTAATAGTAGTGTGCACATGCTCGTAAAGCATAGTTTGCAATAATTGGCCGATGCCAATAAGCTGAATGATGTTAATGCCTGCGGCCAACTTGAGAGGCACAATCGCCGCTCAAGCCCATCTGTATACGAGGGACAAGGTACGTCCCCTGGACGAGCATATGACCCGGCAAAGTAGGCAGAGTTATATTGTTACCAGTAAGAAAGGTTTCTATCACTCCTATCCTTGGGGTTTGTGTTGCCGAGCTCTGCATGTCCTCGCACCTTGTGCCAGCTTGTGCTAGCTTGTGTCGCCTCGTGCGCAAGCCGGAACAGGCAGGCCCTAGGTTGTCGATCGCGGAAATGGGCTTGGAAGGCTTCCTGAGTTCTAAAAACGAGGATCATCTCTCCTGGTGCGATAATCGGGAAATAAGGACAAGGTGTTATCGTTATCTGGGCAGTGGCTGAGCCTCATCAATTCAGGTTACTTGACTTTGATAGCTGCAGGATACATCAAGGTATTTCGTGGATTGAAACTTGATGGCATCGACGAAAGAAAGCGCGTCGATCAAAAACGGCTGAGTGCGATTTCAACCTGAAGTTTGAGGAGAGGGGTCAATTGGACAGATTCCCTGCCAAAGTAGAATATTCGGTATACTACTATTAGGGTTTGACAGGGTTTGACGCGTAGGAAGTACCGTAAGTCTGTACGAACTTCACACTTCCTCAGGCCTGATATTCATTTAGTGGGTGCATATTAAACCACACTGCATGTCTTTTGCCAGATCTTACCCCTCTACCTTTCCTTGGCTTCCGATTTGTATTGGCAACCATCCCCGCGGCGGAACATTGCTGGCCGATCCGCCTTTCACAACTTTGATCCGGGGTCATGATCACATTCACTTGTGCATGCTACGCCGCTGCGCGGCTTCGGAGACTTTCAGTATCGTCTCTCATCCGGAGCCGAAGGGCAGCGACGGCTTTGCAGCTTCAAATATACCGTACTTCATTGGAACATTATCGATAGCGACGAGGTCAGGACAAAAATCCGCACTGCAAAGTTGGAATGTAGCCTGCGTCTTCCTGCGTCACGAAGGTTCAGCAAAACGTGGTAAGTATTGTCGAGTCCGCATGGGTGGCGCAGCAGACCTCGGACAGACCCTGTCAGACCACCCAATAAGCAAACGAAGGCCTACGAAAGCCTCAAGCAGGTACCACCCCGGTGAACGAAATCAAAAATCAAATATTACCATGTGTGTATCCCAGATTGTACTCTCCCTTGGCTGGATGATCATTTAGACCAGGGGTTGGCAAGTAGTTGGCATCCATCATCAGTGAAACCGGCAGCAAGATTTGAGCAAAGATTGTGCCTACGGTTAATTGAACACCATTATTCGACGATGCTCGGCTGAGCAGGAGCTGAGAGAAGGAGATTTCATGGTAGGCCAAGATTTATATCGATTGGACATAGCTCTCCTAAAAGGCTTCAGCTTTGACGATGCCTCTGTACTACCCACCAATAGTGGATGTTAGCAAACCATCGCATGGTCGATTTACGAAACAACGTCTTTTTGGTGTGCGCATATCTACAAAATTAAAAAGGTACAACACCCCCTACGATAAAAGAACGAAATAATATAAGAAAACAGAAAACAGGTTCCGGAGTCTCTTCGCGGTAAATTGCTTTCATGAAAGCACCAGATAGACAATCGTACATCGACGATCAGACCTTGAAGCAAGAAACAGGACATGTACGCAAACCTCCGACAATGAAATTGAGTGCTATAGAAACCAAATTGCTTCGAATTGCAAGCGGCCACCGGAGCCGTAATCCTCTCTGTTTTGTCGTTGTCACGCCAGGCAAAGATGAGTTCGTACTGAGCAAGACTTCAGTTCGTGGATCCAAGGGTAGGGACAAAATGGCGTATGTGCTCCGGCACCAAATCCTTAGGAAGGCGCGCTATCGTGTCTAGCGGCGCCCGTTTCGCAAGCGCCAAGAGGTTCAGTCGAAGGTTCCGCACAACTGGATCTTCACTGGCAGTTGACGACGGTTGTAGAGCTACTTGCACAGACTCCGAATCAGAAGGAGGTTTCTCTGTTGCTGGTACCGTAATGGTTGATTCCGTCGTAGTCGTTGTAAGCAATGAAGCTCCTTCGAGAGTTGACGTCCCGTTGATCCTGGGGGTGATTTTTTCCGCGCGGTTACGTCTGTCAAGCTCAAGGATAACACCCGCAACATGTTGCAGGACCTCGCTTAACTCCTCTGGTCCTTCCAGCTCGTAGTCACTCAGACGTTTGACGACACTCGCATCCACCCCTGCCCATGTCTGCTCAGGCTCCTCGACCTCCATGGCATCTTCTTCCAATTTAGCTCGTTTGTTTCTCCGTTTCTCCTTAAGGCCTTTCCCTGCCCATTCCTCTTCGCTTAGGAAAAGTTCATCTGGGGTTTTGATCAAAGACCCCATATCGATCTTGTGCATCCTGATGTGGAGAAGTGCGGATAGAGCGACGAGTGCAGCAGGGTAAACATGCAGAGATGCAACTACTTGGCTAGCGACTGTTCCATCAATGCCAGTAAAGTGGGGTTTGCAGTTACGCTGTAGCACCAGCTGGCGAGCCGTTTCTCGTAGGAGTGAATGTCGGTCCTCTGTAAGCGGATCCACTATATGGTCCTCGACCCATTTGGCTAGAGTAGTTGATCCCTTGAGATAATGTCAGAGTCGTCGAATTAAAGCATTCTTGGCAAGATATACCTCCACAAACTCTGCTAAACTCCTCACGTACGCAAAACCGTCCACACCACCATACACCACATCCCGGATGTAATCTTCAGCTTCGGCAGCACGCTGAGAAGTCCAGTAAGCGTTCGCAAGCAAGCTCGTGCCATTGATCGGCCCAAAACTTGTCTTCCCATCGTCTTTTTTAACAGCTGCGTCACAGTCCAAAGAATTTCGGATAATATCCAATGAAACCTTTTCGTCTAATCCGCGCCGGCGCATCTCCTCTGCCAACTCTCCGGCCAACACAGCGAATGACCCGAAATCAAGTGCATGGGCCTCGCGTGGCATCTGCCACAGGGGTACATCCGGCACTTCTTGTTCGTCATCTCGCTCCTTGCCTTTTTGCCGTGATGTCGCATTACGAGTGATTGTCCAATGACGTCGACGGTTGGAATCCCCAGAGTTGTCGGGCTGTATGAATGGAAGTGAGGGAATGGGGTGATCTGGTGGTACTGTGGTGGCGGATGGGAATATGGCAGCTTGGGTAGGTTGAGACGGCGGGTATAAGGGTACAAGATGGGGTCGTGTTGGAGGGTCAGGGACAAAAAATGATAGAACGGAGAAGGGATCTTCCACTGCAAAAGATTAATACCAGACGATTGATTTATGAAAAGTCGAGCCTACTTTCTGAATAATCCAAACTGCCGTCTGCAAGAAGCGGCGGTCCTTCACGTTCAATGCGCATCCTTTCTTTCTTCGTTTTGTAACGTTTACCTGTGATTATGTTCAGAGTTGTCTCGTTTGACAGATTGATAAATCCTACCTTTCAGCTTGAGTGCTACCATAGTTTTCGCCCAATCCGATCCCGGTGGAAATGCTCCAATTCCGTCTTTTGACCCAGGCAAACCCCCATCCGCCTCCAACGTTTCTGAAAGACCATTGCCGTTCGCATTTTGACCTTGCTTCTTGTATGGCCCTCGCGGTCCACGCCTGCTTGGCCCAGGCTGCGGTTGTGACGCAACGGACACCGACCGTTCCCTCAAGCTTGTGCTGTCAACGTCCATGGGTGTTGCTGCATCGCCATCTTCGTCATCATCCACATTCAAATCGTCATCCTTCTCAATTTCTATATTCCAGTCGGTTTCGTATTGAATGACGGTCGATGCTGCTTTTGAAATATGGTCGAGGCCCCAAACCTCGATTCTATCTGCTTCGATGTGATATATCGTTCCAGGTGGGTTGAACATCTTTGCATTGGTTGTAACCAGTCTAAAGTCCGACTGGAACTATTGTTAATCGGGAGGAAAGTAAAGGTTAAATGGACCCACTGCAAAATCCTCTAACGAACGATACTTCCCCCTATTGACCTTATCAGTCATGGTACCGAAATCCATGGGACGCTTGACTATATCAGAGTATCCCACCACCTTTTCAGGGATGACTGGATGCAAGAAAAAGGCATAATCATCTTTTCTGCGAGGGCGATGGTCCAATAAGTGCCATCTACAACTACGGGCGCAAAAAAAATCCACCAACTTTTTGATCTGGGCTATGAGCTTTGCCAAAACTTCTTTGAGAGGTTTGAGCTTGATTGCCCGTGGATTCTTCTTCTCCAGGCTGTCCGCATCCTGAAACACAGATGCTGGGTGTGAAAGAGATGCTGAACGATGTTTGGACTTCTGCGAGGCCTTGAGAGTCTTCAAAGATGGCAAAACAAGCTTCAGGCCAGAAGAACTAGAGCCGGCAGGCTTCCCTAGATATATTTTGGGAGATTCTAGATGGTTGTAAGAAGGAGAAAAGGATTCGTCCATGAATTTTCGTAGAGGAGTTTGACTCGCTGAGAACTGAAGTCGAAACGTGACTCTAACAAGGGTCGGTCACATGACATGCACGGATTGGTTCAGTTTTGTCGTGACTCAGTTCATTATTTGGCCTGAAGACGCCAATTTGACGCCAATGGCGGCTTGGATTAAGGTTCGGTTACCAAGTCGACTCGCCACATAAAGGTTGTTGAACAGTCGAGAATGTCGATAAATATTCTTTTCCCTTTTCCCTCCTACGACTAAGCTCTCAGGACACTGAATCCTCGCAACCATAAGTTTACGTGGTAAGAAGCCGACTACAACCACTACGCGGCATCCCATCATTCCTTTGGGATGAATCTGGATCTCACATGGCTTTTACGAAACTGCGAAACGCATTGAACACATCCTAAATGTTCCGCTGACTGCCGCCGACCGTTTTGGTCGTCATGTAATCTGTAATCATGCTCCAGCAGTAAACCTCAAACTTAAGGAAACCAACTGGGATTTTAGCGCACAATGTCACGGTATTTTAATAACCTATAATTGAGGCCAAATGAACCTCACACCTCGGATTCCGTACATACCAACGCGAAGTCGACGCATTTGACATCGGAATTCAATTAACCATCTTATTCTGGCTCTCATCGGTTGGATCTCTGATTTCTCGACAACTGCCTGCTTGCAACAATCACCGCTGTCGCAGCCAAGTTTGTGTACTTGGGTGCAGTTTGCCTTCGCGAGATTCAGAATCTGGCCTTCCTGCTCGCCTTCTGGTCTGAAACGGCGTCAAAAAATGAAAGACTTCGGATTCATCCGTCCTCCTACTATGGCATTGGTGCTATTTTTTCTTGATGTCTAGAGGGTTCCTAGTAGGCAAACGCCCAAATCGCGAACAATTCATGGTATACTTTTATCCATTTACCCTCTGATGATCCGTATCAAACTCTAAATGGCCATTCAATCCTGCGACGCGTTTCGCGATGTTCCGAGTGGGATCCCATGGAAGTTCACCGTATGAAAACAGAGTACAATCTGTCCAGGACACAGAAGAATTCCGCTGCTTTGCCATGTTGCTCTTGTCTGACTAACCGATGGGTCTGCCAATCTCTCTTGTGGCAAACACAGCTTTTTAACTGTTCAGGTCAGTCAATATTGGCAAATGAACTAATTTCATTAACAGGTATTAACATGTGTTCTTGTGGCAGTTCCTTGTAATGACCTCATTCAAGGAAGTGGGCTCCAGTTATGAGGCT
Source organism: Crassisporium funariophilum (assembly GCA_014925845.1). Lineage (NCBI taxonomy): Eukaryota > Fungi > Basidiomycota > Agaricomycetes > Agaricales > Crassisporiaceae > Crassisporium > Crassisporium funariophilum. Next base: position 653,752 of record JACGCL010000013.1, read on the forward strand.
TTGAACACCATGCCTCTGTTGAAGCGGCCTCTTCGTGGGACCATCAGATGATTCTATTGGCCGGCAAGTTCTTTCATCTCCTTCTTGAAACACATCGCCGCGTCCGCGGTGCATGTGGCCTCAGCATTGTAGTGGTGTTGTCTGTGGGCTCCCGATCCTTGGTTCAATTGAATCAGGTCCATCATGGGATCGGTCTTCGAAGGTATGTTTCCCGTTTTGACTTGTCAGAAGTCCTTTCCTTATCGTTGGTATACTTGGACAACACCAATCCTGGTACAACGTTTTGTAATATTTCTAAACCGAGCCTGGTTGAGCCTCATGCATCATATCTGACCTTCTAATTGTCTCTCTACGTGAGAATATGTGGTTCTGACGGGGAGCCACTGCCTCCCAAATTCGACGGTCTATGCCGGACATGATGTTAGTTTATTGAAAAGCGCAGCCTAGCCTTCGGAATGACTTCCAAGCCTTGCTCCGGCGGTGTTCCAATAATTGTCCTAGATTGCGGTCGTTCAATTCGACATCCTCGTACGGACGCATATTTGCTTCGTGTTCGTTGCCACTTATCGCAAGCCAGTTCTTACCATTGCCAAGCGTATTTCTGTTGTCGCAGCTGACGAAACTACGTGGACAATTGAGAAGGTTTCTTTTGTCTAGATGCTACCACCCGCGCGCAGCACAAACCTCCACTTATGTTGAATTTACACTCGTGCACACCAGAAATATTAGCTTTCATATAAGTAGTGCCACTTGAGTGCCACTAAACGTTGAAAACTCTATACTCTATGTTCAAAGCCTTTCTGGTAGTAACAAGGGCTGGTGAATCTGGGAACAAGGCATGCTTTGTTTCCCGATGGCTCGTTTCGCATAAAAGTATTTTGTGATCGCCAACATATGTTTTAAATATCTCCGCGAAATCACACCTGCCAGGTCTGGTTTTTAACCGAATGAACTGTAAACGCATACGGTCACGGTCACAGTTGTTGTACCATTATGTGACTGTTCGTTGAGCACCGAGCTGTTCGTTGCTAGACACCGAGGTTAATATGTCGCGTCAACTTCGTGAGCCGCGCACGACAACGGTTGTCTAAACCGCCATAATTGCTGCCTAGACCTCTGAACTTGCTTAACCTTGCAACCATATTCTCGATCGGATTTCTCGGGATTACTACAGAAGTCACAATGTGGTTCACGATCCCACAATGAACTTTGATCACGAGCCCGAGATCTGGAACATACAGCTTCGAGGAAAAATGATTTTTTTGGCGATCGGCCCTTACACATCCATGCTGGATAATCGTTAATGGAACGTCGTAACGTTAGTTTGGTTGCAATTTTGGTTGCAATAGATATCGGCAATTGCTATACTTACATGAGGATTTTTCACCCCAGCGACGTTCCCTGGCTTCTTACAACCACTTCACATTAATTTCTCCCTCCTTGTGGTGAAGTTCCCCCGATGTGTTGAGAGTGCATCAAAGGCCAACCGTCTTTTCGTTTCTTCCATCATTTCTTCAGCCTGGATGTCGCAGTCCAGGTCTCCTACTCCCACTCATAATCTTTCCACTACTAATATAGCCAAATCTCCTGTACCGACGACTTCACGACCTCAAAACCTAGACGAAAACCATTCCGAAAACTCCACTCCTACTGGAGAACGCAGGAGGCCATTGACTTTGCGTCTTTCATCTCCACCATCCTTATTAGAGCCCCAGGTAGCGGAGTCCAGCTCCAGACGTCGCTCCTCCCTCATTCGGCCAGCTGAAAGCTTGACGGAAGAACATATGGCAAAACGCGTCCGTAGAGACCTTATCTCGGAAGCACGAGGCAAGCCTGAACGCCACTCGAGCCCGTCCTCTGACTCTCAAGATGACATGGCCGACAATGAGATGGACGTTGGAAATGCTGACAGACAAGAACCCCACCCACCCGCCACTTCGCCGCCGAAGAAGAAGCGAACACGTACCCTAACAACGCCTCATCAGTCCGCTGTATTGCACGCGCTGCTCGCACAGGTATTGCCGCCATGCACGTTCTTGGCCTTGTTTAGTGTGCTGAGAACGTGATTGAATTCAGTCCCGGTTCCCGACAACTGCTATGAGAGAAGAGGTCGGCCGCTCTATTGGTCTAAGTGCGCGTAAAGTGCAGGTATGTGTTATAAATTCAATGGGTTTAAAGCGCGAGATTTAACATCTATCAGATCTGGTTCCAGGTGAGAATGCTAAGCAATCAAATAAATATGATCTTAATGAACGCCCGACTTGTAGAATCAACGCCAAAAAGCTAGGCGGCCGCGCAGCCAGAGTGACGCGCCTTTGAATCGACCACCGCAATATGGGCCATTTCCTAGTGCTCCGGAATCGGTGACGGTAGGTCCCCGTTCCTCCTTACCAAATTATTCTAGAATCTTAGGCTTTGATCTCTCCCGTTCCAGAGTGGCCGTGGCTTCGAAGAACGTCATGGGGAACATATGCTGTATCAGGGACAACCTCCTCCAGAGCTCCACTCTGGTACTATAGAGACACCTGCAAGATTGCTTGGTCCTGGAATGCCTGGTGCTGTCGTTTATTCGCCGCAGTCATACCGGCGAATACATGCTCCACCGGTATCTTCACCACCAACGGACCCTCGCTACTCTTCTGGTTCACCCTTCCAAAGGACGGGAAGTCCACAGCTACATCGCTCCCCCCGTATGTATCCACTTGCCGGAGTAAGACCTGCTACGTCTCAACCCAGCAGTTGGCGAGAGCGTGATCCTTCTCGCACTCTGCCGCCTCTACTTCCTAGCAGGCCATCGAGCTCGAACTATACAGCACGCCGAATACATCCACCGAGTACTCATTCTTATCATCCTTCATCGATAGGATATGTACCTCCACGGTCTAGTTCTCCCGAACCCAGATTTGCACATCTCCCACCGGACAGTGGTACCCGAGCAACATTGAACCTTCCGCCACCATTCACACTACAGCCATCTCCTCAATGGGATGAGGCTTCTTATACGACCCTTCCGAGGCCCAATTCATCGCCGTGGTCACGACCGGTATCACGTTCAACTAGAGGAAGATCGACTTCGCCTGTAGCAGTTAGGCGAGAGCATATGGGGAGCGCCGGAGAACCCTCTGAGGGATATCATCATGCCGAGCGCAACCCACATCATCTCCATTCCGCATCTTCGCTCACCATGCCACCGTCGTCTTCGGCGCCCCCTTCACGGGCAGGCCGTTACGACCCCGTTCGTGCGATTTTTATATCCCACTCGACACCACCATCCACATCTGCACCCTCAGGCCGCACGGGGAGTGAGACTGGGGATGGACCCCCCGATATAAAACCACCTCCACCGAAGGATGATCGCTGACCTTTCTGGAGCTCTAATATTATTCTGATATGCCGACCGAAATTTGTTCATCTGACCTCACGCTATTAACGAAACAAATCACGCAGCCTCCCAAACAAGACGTCTCATTCGCTCATTAGATTCCCGCCTTACGCGATCCTTTCCTTTCAGCCTGCCTAAAGAGTTCGTGCATACCCCTGGAGCTTACTATCGTTATAATTTTCCCCGCCTCACTATTAAAGCCTCGTTATATACGCATCTCATTCTGAGATGAACCCCATTCTGTCCTGTGTCTGGACCGAATCCAATCTGTCGCCTTCTCTCTACAACAAACAGTCACTTCTCTCTTTTTGTCTTGCTGTGTCTGTATCTTGAAATCGTGTTACATACCCATACCTATAATTATTCCATAGCTTTCGTAGTATCCTTATTGTCATGCCGTATACGTATTTAGTACACATCTCATATTGAAACCAATATCACCTTAATTTGAAAAGATGAAGTAGAACCAACCCCTTATGTTTCGACGATCCAGGAAGACAGGAATGGGTGCAATTCATTGTTGTTGAAACAAAAGAGAACTTGTGCATCCCACGGACTGTTTATCTTCTTCCTATTGTAACCGTGATAACATACTTCGTGTATTCAATTGTCATGAAAAGGACATTCATTGAACGGGGTTCTTTCTTCTGATCTATCTATAAAGCAACGCAAAGAACTACTCACCCGCGTCAACAAGGCGCTTTTCAGATGCGAGACGAGCGTGCAATCGAGCGCGCGCCCTCAATGCTGCTTCTCGTTTCTTCGCATCTTCTGCCACAAATTCGAGAGCGGCATTCGGATCACTGTGTGTACGCCTGAGAGAATCTGAAGTAGCGCCAGAAGGTGAAACCGTCGGGTTGTCAAACAGGGACAGCGAATGGGCGCCATCCCTGTCTACATTCATGGACCGAGGAGATGAATGAGCGTTCAGTGATGATACTTGAGCGTGATTGCCCGAGGTTTCGGAACACTGCCCAGTCTGAGCTTGCCGTTTCTCAATTTCCAAGCGAGCGAGTAACCTCGTGCGCATCTGCACTAAATTCAAAGGCGTCGCGTGTCCGAGTAGATGAGATTGATCGTTGATCGAAGCGGACTTAGGATGGCCGACACGCTCAATGGGGAATTGCGCGATGGATGGGCGTGAGGGCAATTCCACGTGGGGAACGACAGAATCACGAAATTGGGTTTGTTGGCTGGGAAATTGAATGGAACGGGCGGTTTCTGGAGTAGGCGAACAACTTGAAAGACCGTGATTGGGATAGTCATGATAATGGATCTCCACAGATGAATTAATGCCATCTTGGCTTATTTTTTTGGATGCCACTGCCGCCTCGAGTGCGCAGTCCTGTGCGTGAGTAGAACTGGACGACGAGAGACGAGGTTGATTGATGACGTTGGTGTTGTGCGTGGCGATCGCGGCCACGTTGCTATTTACAGCATTGATAGGCTGCTGCTGCTTCCCCGCGTTAGAAGTGCATCCGTTTATTTCTGCACTTAGCCCTGAATTTGGCTGCGCGGTCGCTTGGAGACGTGAGGGCAAACAGACATTGATGCGCTGTGGTGAATGTCCTCGTTGTTCAAGCAGCCGTGGCTTATATTGACCAGCACAGTTGGCATCCAAGCTGAGGCGGCTGGGCTTCTGACTGCGTATTGGGTCTTGCTGACTTGTTGGAGACATGTTTTGGGGAATTGCAGGTTTGTCACAATCAACGGCTTCTTGTTGACACCCGTCGGACACATTGAGTGCCTGGACTTCTTCTGTCGTACTGTGAATAGAGGATGTGATGGGAACGTGGTAGGAATCCGACAAGCGTGTTAGAAGTGAAGGCACAGAGTCGGAGGTATTTGGTGGAGAACTCGTGGACGACTCTGGGAAGTAAGAAGTCCGAGGTACTTGACGCCTCTGGGCGCTATTGCCAGATGCAGAAGGTCGAGTTTGTCCAGTTGTGCCATCAAGGTGAGCTTTCACCGAATCGAACAAAGTACGGTTACGTGGCCTTCTGAATTTTGATGACCGTATATCGTCGTCATTTTTCCTGACAGCCAGCTGGGGGTTTACAACCATTTTTCCGAGTCTAGGCCCTGTGACATTGCCATCGGAGACGGCTTCGTCGGCGTACGAGTAGGCCATCTCGATTCCATCAGCTTTTCGTTTTCCTTTCACATCCCGTTCCACGCCAATGATCGGCAAAAGTTTCTCGGGTTTGAGTGACAAAGATAGAACAGGAGTTCGAGACCTAGAAGTCTGCTCAACTTTACCAGAAAAGCATTGCGTGTTCATAGCCTCAATGTCGGGGAGTTCGGTCTCATTATGCTGAGGGGTTCTAATCCAAGTATTCGGATTGTCGTGATCAACATGTGGGCTTTCGCTGCCAATGTTTGTGGAATAGTTGGGTTCACCAGCTTGTGGAGTGCGAGGATACTTTCTGCCAGAAGGGGACCACGACGTATCTCGTCCTGAAGATCGCGATCTGGATGTCGCCCGGAGTTGAGAGGTTTCTCCCAAAACCTGTTGGCTACTAGAGGGGCGGGAAGGACTCAGCTGACGCCATCTATGCGTCCGCTGTACTTCTAGAGGCGGTGGGATGCTAGGAAGAATATCATACTACAATGTCAATTAAGAATAACTGAACGACATGTCAGGGGTTATCAAGACTCACCTGAACAACGGTATCATAGATGAAGAGATCCCTATATGGCGATCTAACATAACTGTAGACCTCTGCGAAGTGTGAGTATATATCCACAGGAAGTATACTAGTAGCTTACCGTGTGCAAAGTGTTCAGCATTAACATGCCTTCCACCTGGTGTATACGGGGCGTCCATGTCAAGAAACTCTGAGATCAACTTGACAGCAGATTCAGAACGAATATCGATCGCTTTCATCAAGGATATGATCAGCGTCGTGAGGAACTATCATAGAAAACACACTGGTGAGCTTTGAACTTTGCAGATAGTCATGAACTCACCTCAACGTCGAGACCTTCCCAGACTTGCAATTCCCTTCGTAAAAAAGTCGTCGTACGAGATATAAGATCCTGTGAGGCCGAGAACTGAGCTGGGGTAGGATACGGCCGATACTTTGTGAATCCATTCGAAGCAACATGCTTGAGGATGGCGATGAGGACACGAGACAAAAGTGGCAATATGAGGCGGCCATACCTTTGCGTACAAGTCATATTGATATATCCACCTTCTTTTCGCAATGGACCTCTCCAGCTTATCAGCCTCTTCAGAATCATGTTCTCCTGTCCCCCATTCGCGTTCCCGTCTTCGTCTCCTCGAGACTTGTCGCGCGCTCTGTGATGCTACATTCGTACGGACTGGACGAGGGGGAGGAGGTGTCGTCCGTAAGGGAGGAAGATGATGTTTGCGATAGTCGTACCGCGATCTAATTGAGTGTATAATATACTCTCCTATGGACTGAGAACACAATGGACATCGGCGAGATTGTTCTAGTCATCACACACATATCAGATCCATGAACTGCACCACATTGTTTTGAAGACATACCCGTCCATACCAAAAGACATTCAAAGCAAAACTCATGTGAACATTTAGGTATCACAGTGCGGTCGGCAATAGAATGCAGGCAGATGCTGCAGCTGTTTTCCTCTTCTTCATGGTCTGATTCTAACTCTACAGGCTCCGCTATTAGCTGAACGAGACCTTCCTTTTGTAGGTTCTTGGATTTTGGAGATATATCTTCAAGCTTTATACGTTTCACTTGGGGTGACTGGAGACTAGTCATTGATTTGTGGTTTCTGGTCGGCGTCACATGAATAAAGTTGAGGTCAATTAACGATATGTACGTAATCAGGGGTGCTGCCTAAGCTGTGGCGATGCGCCGTATCCTGAAATGTTCCATTGCCAAAATCCAAGATTAAGCTTTCCAGGCGACTTGCAGGTACATCAGGGAAACGTGCATTCAGGGCTCCAGGGATAATGAAAGAAGTTAGTACAGAAGATGCAGGTAGACAAATGCTGATGATCAGAATGTACAAATGATATCTAAAAGACCGTCCGTTGAGTAAGTGAGTGTCTGTCTACTTTCCACAATAAATATGATTAAAAAATCAGAAGCTTCTGTTGCCTTTCTCTTCTTCAGCCACCTCCATCATAAGATCTAGACGACACAGTCAGAATACTGTATCGAACACTAGAGCATGGCAAATCTTACCTCCCCACATTGAGGCCTGCATAGCGGTAACAACATCCTGAGGGTCATCCTCAACCCAAGATGCACGCCTACACGAAAGGAAGGTCAGAGAACTCCAAATCACACATAAGAAGAGAGAACGAACGGTGTGGAAGTGTCACTAGAAAACATGCTGTAGTCGCTTCCCCGCCGACTACTTCTCTGTAACCTCGACCCCGAAATCATATCCATCGCCACAGGGTAGTCAGGATTGCTATATCTTATGTCGACGGGGGTCGGACTTCCAGGTGATGCACGATCAAAGCCGGCGCTAACGATGTCCCGCGAAGACGGAGGCGGAGTTTCCGGCATACCTTCCACCACGATTGATGGAATATCTGGTATCACGATTGATATTAATCCCGGATTTCCAGAAACAATGGAGCATCAGAAACTAACCTTGATCGTATTTTTCTGCCCTCTTCCGCTCAAGATGTGACAGAAATCTTCGGCGATGGGAAATGGTCTTCAATAAAGACCTGACCCGATCGAGATTGACCAGGTCCGTAACAAGTCTGTTGGTCTCCGTCCGAGCAACTAGATCATGCAAACTATTCGCTACATGAGTATCCTTCTTCAACGGCTTAGAATGGGTTTCGTGACTCACACTAAAGCTTCTGCGTCAACAATGAGTTTGTGATGTGCCAACAGTGTTAGCATATCCGTGAACGATATGCCAAGGCCTTGCTCATGAGAGATGCTGGCTTCATGGTATAGGCGGCTGTAGATCGCCTTGCGTTTCCGTACATCAGCATAGTCGATCCCGTCAACAATACGCTCGACTTTGCTTAAATCCAACCCCTTAAGGACAGTCGACGACCATGCCTGCTTGCCCAACGGATCCATGCACACGCTCATGATGTTGGAGATACTGTACTCGGCTGGGTAAATCCTGACTTCAAAGACGCCGCTAAGTTTCTGAAAATAACACATCAGGTATAGAAGAAATCATGAGCTCGGGATCGACTCACATGGAAAAATGCGGCGAATCGATGACGCTCCAGGTACCCTGTCTTTTGGTTCGAGAATTCCGCCCAGATCTTCTTGAAGGATCGCATTTGTTCTCTGGAAATGGACTTCGAACCACTTCCAGACGCTTGGAAAACATAGGAGAAATTCTCCACAACAACACCTGTAACGACCACGTCAGTTGAGGGTATATTTAATATGAGAGGGTTTCGCACCAGTGAACATGTTTACGAAGATATACTTGAGGGGTAAGGGAGTAAGGATAGACAGTACAAGCTTTATGGAAGACTCATACCATGCTGAGAAGGTTCCAAGCAATGAACAGGGCAAATGCCCATGCAGTGCTGCCGCAATCCGAGTCGGCCTTGTTCGTAGGTGAATTCGTGCACCGGGGATACGTCAAATCACTGATAGTCATGAGTACAGTGCTGGGGTTAAAGAGAACCTGGACTCACTAATCATGCATATACTGGTTCCAGCCCTCTCTGAAAACGAAAATGTCAGGAAAACAACACAGCCGACCAACACGGGACTAACCCTGTACTCTGGAAAGCAAGCATCACCAAAGAAGAACCCAGAGACGAATAGTTCATAGTGGCCGTTTCTGCCCCGCCCCACTTCGTCATGCCAAAGACTTCGACAAAAAGGATCGCAAAGAAAATGAACAACACTAGCCAAAGCCCAAGCAAACTGAGAATGACAGGTAAACTCGCACTGCGCAAAAGGACGATGAGCTGAGGACAACCGGTATGGGCAGCAGAAACTTACACAGCAGTTTTGAACAGCATATTCAAGCTGTTCGTGCGCTGTACGAGCTTGAAAGCAATGCTGACGAGGAATAGTTTCTGAAGTTGTTGAGTTCCGAATCCACTGTGACCAAAGCGAACGATGATGGTGGTGATGAAACTACCACTTGAGACTACGAGATCAAAGAGATTCCAACCGTTCGCTCGGAAACTGCGCCATCCCAAGCCAAAGCAGCGAACAAAAACGTCGACGAGGTAGATGAACATCAGTGCAAGGAAGAAGTCATCTGCAAAAGCCATAAGCTAGTGTTCGTCAACTGTTTAGTGTAGTCTACTCACTTCGAAGAGTGTCCGCCAAATTGTGTGTAGAAAAGGATTGTGTCCTGATCGATATCATGAGTAGGCGACAATGAAGTGTGAGTCAAGGCACATACATCAAAGCAAGAATATGAAGCACGAATAACAAGGTTGTCGCCCTCGACCACCAGCCATGTTTATGAACGGCGCGGTCAAAGCACCATTTCCTGAAGGGGGCGGTTGGCCGAACTTTCGGACGCTTGGACGGTTTCTGGCGATTGAATAGCTTCTGCAAGTCAATCCATTCTCGTTGAGCTTTGGTCAGCAAGGCCGTTCCCGTCTTGGAACTGAAATTCCCTATGATGATACTGCACGAAAGAGGTCAGTGAATGTCGGAAGGGAGAAGATTTCTCCTACCTAATGAAGAGAGTCAAGACCACCACTCCACCCATGAGGTTATAAATCACGAAGAAGATCGCATTTCCTTGTGATGCGTTGGTTTGAGGTTGTAGTCCTGGCTGCGTGATACTGGTTGCAACGCCCATTACATCAATCCACCCTTCGAAGGAAACAATCTCGAACAAGATAAGCAAGGATGATCGAAAGGAATCAAATGAAAACGCGGTTGAAGGGGAGGGTCCATCCCAGACGCGGGGAACAGGGAATGGAAAGGCATCGCCGTACACTGGGTTTGTGTATTCGTTGGTACAATCTGATATACCATTGACACCACCATCATTGCAGGAGTTCATTCGCCCATTAAAAATGTTGAGGCCCCAGACGGCATAGGGAATCATGTACAAAATGGCAAGAATAGCTGCATCCAGAATCCGAATGGCGCCTGATATGATGAGGGATTGGAAAGTGTTTCGCATTTTATCGATGAGGGTGATTAATCGGAGGGCTCTTAACGCTTTGAGAGATCGCGTAACTCGACTGAGGCCTCCAATGAAGATCAAGCCAGTGGTGACATTCACGATGATCCCGACCATAATGATAAAATCCAAACAATTCCAAATACCTCGCAGATACCCATTCGGAGTGAAAACAAATCCATCCGCGACGACCTTGATCATGAACTCAATGAACAGGGCGAAGCCAAAGGCAGCTTCGGCAATTTCGAACCAGGCGCCGCGAATGAGCCCATTTTCTTCGAAGTAGTTGCGACGGTATGCTGGCGTAGCAATTCCCTCAACCACAATTCCACCGATGACAGTCAAAAGAAGAACGAGCTGGAAGATTGGGTGAGCAACAGGGGAGTAAGCTGTACCAAAGATGCGTTCGCCTCTTGCTGGTTGAACGACCTTCTGACACATCTTCCTCACCCAGTTCTTTTGACCAATCAGCCAAAAGACTTTGTCGTAGGAAGGGTGGTCGCGAATGAAATCCGCTTTCTGTGCACGTCGTTCGTGGTATTCGTCGTCTGCAACCTCAGCCAAGCCAGCGTCGGGATTAACAGATGCCAGGAGTTCCCTAGATATCTTACATCAATATCCGGAAAACCTGAAGATGATAATATATCTCGTACAAATGTCGTTCCATCTCTTCGTCAAAGGGATCCGAACTTGCTTCCTGACCCGGATGCCTCAGAGTCGTCATTGGGATGTCGCTTGACTTGACCTCACCCGCAAAGAGCTGCTGAAGGGCAGTCAGGGATTTTGACGAGTAGTGGCGTGGCTTCATAAAGCGTAATTTCCTTGGTGGCTTTTTCTACAAATTCTTGTCAACGAAAATTACACCATTGTCTACATTCGTGGCTCACCACTGTGGGACGGGGGTCGGACTTTAGGGTCGAGTAATCTTGAACGAGTGTTTTTTGCATCGGGAGGACGAGATTAGAGGGCAGGTTGTCAACTTTGACTGTCACTGGGTTGGCCTTTACCCAGCGATAGGGATTTAGACGTCTCAGCCAGGTAACTGTTCCATGGCGGGCTTTCTGTTGGCTATAGTAATCCGATGCTTGCTTGCCCTTTTTCTGTTCCTCAGCTACTTCGAAGTTCTCGTTAATGACGGCAATGAACATTTGGAGCACGATGACTTCAGCATTTGGTCAACAAGATGGAAATTTAGAACTAATGGAGACACTCACAATTTGCAAACAACATCCAAGCGGCGATGAAGATGAGGACGACGACAGTTTGTCCGAGCGGAACCTCAGCTTGAGCTGCACCATACAAAACGTCTACCCAATTCTCAGAAGAGAACACTTGATACATTGCCAGGAAGGCGTTGAAAACCTCTCCAAAATTGACTGTCGCATCGCTACCGAAGTCTCCGCGAAGGAGTTGGACGGCGACGAGAGCGGCGATGTAGTTGACAATGATTAGGAAAAGGGCCATGTTGGCCAAACCATACATATTTCCAAACACGGCCAGCTGAACGGAAATTAGCTACGAGCCGAGCATGCAACAGAGGAGGAGTCTTACCAAAAGTGGTTTCATTCTCGGAACCACCAAAATCACTCGATAAAATCTAGCCAATTGGAAAATCGTAAACCACGGATAGACACTCGATCGACGGATGGCAGGAATCTGGATGATGGTAGACCCAATGGCGAGTATAGTGTCAATCCAATTATTCCCATGCTGGAAAAAGGTCCTGTAATTAGGCAAGGTGGCCAAAACACGCAAGCCGATCTCGAAGTCAAACGCTATCGTAATCGCGATCTCGCCATAGAACATGAGGAGGCTGTGCATCGGCGAGACATCAACTGTCCTGGTGGCTTGAAGAACCAACGAGGTGAGTGCTAAGATGACCCAGCACCATTTCGTGTAGCCGTATATCGTTTTGGCAGGATTTGACTTCGTCGCCGCTTTGCGCCCGTCAACGAAAGCCCAGCCGTCGTCCTGATCCTTTTCGATGGGAATGAGACTACAGATAAGGGTTAATTAACTGTGATGAATCTCTTATGGTGATATCAAACACTCACGGTGCGGCACCAAAAGCGCTTTTCTTCGTTTCCGACCTAATGGCAGCAAATGAATTGGTGATCACAGCCACGAACAAGTTAATGAGCCAGAAATTGAGCACGATGATTCCCATGATGAAAAAGAAGCACGAGATGAAAAATTCAGCGTCGATCATCGTGTACATTATTGGAGTCCACTGTTTGGTCTTCATTAGCATCGAAAATTGACTGTACGTTCCACACACGCACCCCATTGGCAGTCGCAATAATTATGACCTGCAAAGCAGCATAATAGATGGCATCGAAACTCTCAATGTTCTGTTTGGGATTCGATAACTCCTGCAAAATGGATTGAGTCCGGATTGAATCAAGCCACGAACGAACCGCTTACCATGCAGACCTGCCCAATTGGGCAAATGTACCCCTTCGCATCAGGCAATGTAACACCGTTCAATTGTATGTACCCAGTGATGTTCAGGCTGACAGGGTCAACGTGGCCTCCACAGAATTGGCCATCTCTGAGGATTCTGCCTTCGCCCAGAGTGGGATTGATCACACAAGTACGTCGCATGGAGCCCTTGAAAGACTGAACGCCAATAATCCTGCGTACAGTAGCTTTAGCAACGGCCTATATCAATAAGTGGAGCACTAACGAAAACAGGACCATCGCAAAAAGGACGAAATATGCCACGCTTGTGAGGAGAGGCCGGGCCGTTTTCAATGAATGCATAATAGTCTAGACAGAATCGTCAGCACCGAGATAATCTCAGAGTCTCGGTCGGTGCTCACCGTAGTACCCGACGTGATCGTCAGTAGTCGTGCGGTCCTTATAACGCTCATCGCCCTGAAGATACCTATATGATACGTGCCTCTTTCCACTCCCGTCATAGCCAGAATAAACATAATCCAGAAGCTAACGATAGCAATAAAATCGATTCTGCTCCAGCTTTGACGCAAATAAGGTACGTTCCGTTGTGTTTTGTCATGTAAATGGCCTATGCTCAGCCGGAAAGGAAGTTTGATGGAGTCAGGGTGGGAAGCATTGTTGTCTGAGCGCATGGCGCGAGAAAGGAAGGTGGGCTCTGAAGGTTCTCGTATCGTCACATGCGCTCGATGAGCAACGTTGGCGATGCGCGCCGTTACGCTACCTTCGCGGTACAGTCCATGGCGATTTCCATTTCCTGTCGAGATTCCATTAGCAGTCGACATTTCGTAAGGTAGAGCTGTTTGGGGGTACGCGGTTTGAGGAGGGCGGCTTGTAAGCGCGAAAGGACGCATAAGGGTGCGGCGAATCTGGCGAAACCGTTGTGTGATGGAACGGCCGCGTGTAAGTGTGGACTGGCGCGCCATGCCTGGAGTCGGTACGGGTGTCGGGGTATAAGGTTCGGACTGCAGCGAAAATGGGGACGAAAAAAGAGTGAATATTGAGACTTCGGGGTCGAAAAGAAAGCCAGTAACACATATGCGAGCAAACGCTTCAAGACTATGGAAAAAAAAATGGTCAACACCAGGGTTGGGCTCAAGATGAAGTTCACGCACGTAAAGCCAATGAATAGAACAAAGAGGCCGTAATCTTCCCAAGAGTGAAAATATCCTTTTATTCGAGGAGGAAGCGCAGGGCCATTAGCAGTCGGTAAAGTTAAAGAAGGGAAGGCTTGTATCGTCAATATGACGGCGTTGAGTATGATAAATATGAGAATAATAGGTTCAGTCAATCTAGACACTAGTTAGGACATGACGGGAATGAAAGCACGGTTAACTCACGGATGGACGAGGAACCTGAACAAAGTAAGCCGGATTCTGCTTTCCGGACCCAAGAATCCCAAAGTCCGCCCGCGTATTGGGAGTACCTGCTTGAGGTCTGGCGCAGGAGGTCCGTCGTCGTCATCATCATCATCCAAAGCTGATTTTTTGCTTTTTGCAGTGTCCTCGCCATCCCCGAGCCTCAGCTGACCCTCCAAGCCTGTATTCGCCAAGTTGACAACACGCAAAGACATCCTCCGCAGATTCTTCGACACAGACTTCATCGCCGTGCCCGTCCTCTTAAGCGGCGAAGGAGTGACGCTGTACCGGACAGTGCGCCTGCGTGTCCGTGGTGTTGCCCCGCCATCCAGCTCTGGATCTCCGCTGCTATAACTGTCAGGACTGTTCTCTCCTGTGCCAGAGTGCGACATGTTGGCAGTCAAGTGCGCCTCGTCGTCTTCCCGGTGTCCATCGTCAATCTCGTGTTCGAAATGACCACTGCGAGCTCGATGGGGCGCTATGAGCGAAGCCATAGAAGGACCTGCCTGAGAGGTCATGTACGTGTCCACGCCCGTCCTCGGTCCGTATCGTTTCGCAGAGTCAATGGCATATCTCGAGCGCTCATCGTGCGATGGGAAGAAAGGGTCTTCCCCCTCTGGCATCGGCGTTGCACTCGAATTCACGAGTCTCGCTGTTGACGTCGGAACTTGAGCGTTTGGATCAAGTTGAAGCGGATCCGGGCTGGCAGCGCTCGCACTCCCACTTTCTCTCAACCTATTCCCCCAACTCCGTCTCCGTGCGATTGATGTTCGACTTGAATCCGCTGGTTCCAGCGCAGGAGAAGGTGGTGCCGAGAATCCAGCAGTCGTTCCTGTCAAGTCTATGGCAGAAGTCGCCGAATTTGATATTGTCCTGGATTGCGATGGAGAATGAAGGTATTTGTCGTGACTCTCCATACCATGGAAGAGTTATTAGGGCCGATAACGACAAGTGTGCTCGAGAGGTTGGCCAACGAGCAAAATAAGATGCCAAGGAGATATTTTCCTTTTCCGTGCAAACCCTTAAGTTGCAGGCGTTGCGGCGCTGACGAACGTGGAATCTTGACAACGAAATGAAAGATAAACGTGGAAAACATAGTCCTATTCAAAATATTTTTCTACTTCCATGGCAGTCCTCCAGTATTGAATACTAAATGATACTGCAGCCCTCGTTTATCTTGGTTTCCTTTGTCCATGCATTGTCACTGCACGATGTTTCAACCAACCATGCTGCGCTTCCGTCCCCTTAAGCGAACTGATTAAGGAATGGGAATGATGTAAGAAAATGATCCGGTGTAGCCAGGGTAATAGATGCTTACCGTCATCAAGCCGCCGACTGAGTGGAGACCATTCTTTACCCATCTGGTGTGCATAGGCAGTAATGATAGACGCGAATAACGGTTCAGAATCAGGATGTGTGGAGGAGAATGCTCGTTCGAGCACATATAAATCAACAGCCTTGTCCTCGACTAGGCTTGAGTGATAAGAGAGGCCAAAATCGATTAAAACCTGTTATTATGATAAGGTCATGGAGGCTTTGGGTGAACAAAAAGCCCACCAGTTCTGTTGAGATGTCTTTCTCCGTAGATTTAAAATGCGAAGGGTGTCGGAGCATCATATTTGAAGTCGTCAAATCTCCATGTATTATGTCGGCCAGATGCATTTTTGCCAACTCAACTCCAATCAGGCCCATGAGCGCGCCTAACCACCGTTAGAGAAGGACCTTGAGATCCACAGATAACTTAGACTTACCAACTGAAATTCCGAATTTATCTAATGGGTTCTGGTCGTTCTGGTCGTCGGGAACTTCCACAACATCGTCCAGGCCTGCCTCGCCTTCGAACTCCTCATCTGCCCCACTTGGAAGGAGATCCTTGACGCTCATGCCTTCAATCCATTCTATCCCTAACAATCCCTCGGTTGCGTCCACCATCCGCACCCCAGGAACGTTCACACCCGATCTATAGTTACGATGCGCGACCGACGGTCAATGATCCGTAACATGAGGAGTGATGCAGGTTTACACACCGGAGACATTTCAAGAGCGCCCGAGCTTCGCCCGCGACACGGGATTTCGTTAACGAGGCATCTAATGTCGAATGTCGGTATTGCTTCTTGAACCTGTATTTCAGAAGTATTGGAGCAGAGCTGGGGGTCAGGCTCCCCTTGTAGACTTTCTAAACGTCGGGTCGAATGAACTGCCGTGAGTCGACGATATCCTATCTGAAAATGATCACAGTTAACTTGCGGCTTCGGCACCTTGAGAGATCAGGCTTGACGAAGCCAGCAGGTCAATTGACGCCATTGAGCCGAAAGTGAAATGGTAAAGTATGAAGTGATCTTGTACCTGGGTTGTTTTTGAGATAAGATTGTTGTTCATGCTAATGGAGTTCAGCTTTTTGAACGTGTGACTAAAATAGAGAATGACGAATGTGAAACGGAACCAAAGTCCTTCCAAACTATTTTTCTACTTGCATACGAAATGCTACTGCACCCTCCTTCATCTTGCTTTCCTTTGTCCATCCACTGTCTTTCCAACCATGCTGCGCTACCGTCCCCTTAGCCGGACTGATCAAGTATCTGCTACATACAGCGCATATACACTGGAAAGTCTGTGATAACGGATTGTAAGTCTCCCTTGATCCGTCTATTGGGGTCTAATTTCTCTATTAGCACCATATGAGCTGCAGCGCAAATACCACCTCCAAGTCTTCGAGTTCTGCAGCCAGTGCATTTCAAGCGAGTAGGATGCAATAGATCCCATTGATCAGTCTACAGGACGAACTTTCGTTCGTTCTCGAGCCCATATCATTACTCTCGAATCATCACGGAGATCAACCATCGCTGCTCATGCTTTCATTACTTGTGTCTACACAGAACTGGCCCTACTACCGAGGATTCCCTTCAGGAGGGGCGCTCGTCCACCCACAACACGGCGGAGGTGATCAGCTGGTGGGGAAGCAAAGGCGGTAGCGAGAGAGGGAGGAGGTCAGAGCGGGAGGGCGAGCGACGTACCTACACACTCTCACACCCATCCCACCACTCACCACTCACGCTATTCGCAAAGACGAGCAGTTCACTACAACGGACTACAACTGCCGCCAACGCCAACGCCAGTGCCAACGGATCGAAATCTACGAATACCTTGATTACGATGTCACTTTCAAGCGGGAGGCCGAGTCCGCTCCTAGATGTCGTGGATGTGGGCATGTTTACCCTCGAGAGGAAGGAGATCACAGCGGAGGGCGAGCAAGCTACCTACACACACACACGCCATTCGCATACACGGCCAGTTCACTACAACGACTACAACTGCCGCCAACGCCAACGCCAGTGCCGACGGATCGAAAACTACGAATACCTTGATTACGATGTCACTTTCAAGCGGGAGGCCGAGTCCGCTCCTAGATGTCGTGGATGTGGGCATGTTTACCCTCGAGAGGAAGGAGATCACAGCGGAGGGCGAGCAAGCTACCTACACACACACACGCCATTCGCATACACGACAAGTACACTACAACGACTACAACCGTCGCCAACGCCAACGCTAATGCCAACGGATCGAGAACAGATGGCGTGGATTTCACCCTCGTTGCCGTCGCTATCTGCAGGAGGCATTACTCCACCAACAACACGGCGGAGGTGATCGGCTGGTGGGTGGAGACGCTGTGTCTACGGGTACCGGCAGGACTGTCAGCAAAGGCGGTTGCAAGAGAGGAAGGGCGAGCAAGTTACCTACACCCACTCATACACATCCCACCACTCACCACTCACGCCATTTGCATAACACGACCAGTTCACTACAACGACGCCAGCGCCAACGGATCGAGAACCACAAACACATTGACTACGAACACGACGATGACTCCTCCATTTGCATAACACGACCTGTACAC
This sequence comes from Crassisporium funariophilum, assembly GCA_014925845.1. Lineage (NCBI taxonomy): Eukaryota > Fungi > Basidiomycota > Agaricomycetes > Agaricales > Crassisporiaceae > Crassisporium > Crassisporium funariophilum. Next base: position 671,930 of record JACGCL010000013.1, read on the forward strand.
TACAACGGACCACAACCGTCGCCACCGCCAACGCCAGTGCCAACGGATCGAAAACTACGAATACATTGATGATTGGGAAACCCTACGTCTCGAACCTCCTCCCGGATCCACTCCAGTGTAGCACACAACCTCCCGCTTGCTTTTGAACCCCCCGAAGATGTACACCGACATTCAACCGCCCACACCTCCTACCATTCGCGCACACGACGATGCAACCGTCCTCACATTCTCTACCTCGCCTCGGCAACCACCTTCAACACCACTGCCGATACGTTGAGCACTGGCAGCACACCGCCGCCCTGCCCTTCGAGCGGTCGGCTCGTTCGCCGGCAGTGGGACGTATCCGTGTTTGAGGTTGACTCACGCTGGGTCTAGTGCGACTCCGTTGGGAAAAGAGGCAGGGGACACGGAAAGGAGGAGGGGGTAACGAGACGGAGATGATTAGCAGAGGGGCGCAGACGTTGTGTCAACGGGTACGGACAGGAGTGAGACCGACGGCGGTCGCGAGACAAGGGAGCAAGCTGCAAACACGTCCATCACCGCTTCCCACTCGTGCCATTCCCATACACGACCATCACGCTACAACGACTACCACCACGCCTACGCTAATGCCAACGGATCGAGCACCCGAATACGAACACGACGTTGGGCGAGACGACACCTCCAAGCGGGAGGCGGAGTCCGCTCCTAGATGCCCATCACCCTCGTCAACGTCGCTATCTGGAGGATGGATCGGAACGATGCAGCTCCAAGGCAGGATGATGCTTTGTTTCGGCATGAGCAAGCAGTCGGGCAAAGGTGAAGCCCAACGTCAAGACCCTCCTCCCCAATCCAACCCACAGCAGGACATAGCCTCCCACCATCTCTTCTGAACCCCTCCTCGCAGTGCACATCCATGTTCACAACCCACTCCTCACACAATTCGCGCACGCTACGCTACCACTGCAACCACGGGTACAACCTCTGCCACCTCGGCAACCACCGTCAACATTACTACCGATACCTTGAGCACCATCACCACCAAACCCGTTTGCACGCCGTATGGGACGAGAAAAGGGAGAGGGAAAGGAAGGGAGTTTAGAGACACTCTCCGAACGTGATAGACGTCGTCTGCCGTCGTCGCCATCGGAAGGAGGGGATGTGGGGCTGGGGTTGATAGAGCTGCCGCCGCCGATGCAATGTCCGTCAAGTGTTGCGTTCCGTGGCTCAGGCCGAGCTGCTGGCCATTCGCTGCGTGTTGTAGAGGCAGAGGCGAGGCCCCAGTCTGAATTAGAGTGGATGATAGAAGGGGCACAGGAGTCAACCCATCCCTCGACGAAACCCGCATCATTGTATCCACCTCCGCCTTCGCTCCACATCATGCGTACCGTCCCTCGACCAGTTCACCTACACTCGTCGATCAGCGCCTACTCCCGATGTCACAACCAGGAGACGACGAACCGACACACTCCACGATCGTCCATCCCTCCACGTAACCCGTGTTGGCTCAAAGTCTCTGGTGCTGAACGACATCGTCGTGGCGATTGTATCTGTTCAGATGCTTAGGGAGCATTCGCATACGGGGGACTGGCGCCTGCTACGGGCGGGGCGATTTAGGCTGGGTCGAAGAAGAGGGTGAGTTCTCAATATCATCGGCACGCACGCTATGACTTACCCTGGAAAAGCTCCAGGCTTGGTGTGGGGCTGTAATGGTGTCCGTCAGCATGGCCAGCGACGACGACGATGCGGAACAATACGTACCGAGTCGAAGGGAGCAATGGGTGATGCTGTCGACGCTGTTCGTCATACGATGGATAGCTCACACTAAACGGAGTGCTTGGGCGGGGACCACTCGCATACGGAAGGGACTGGAGTCGTTCTGAAGACGTAGAACAAGGGTGAGTTCTTTTATCATTGGTACGCACTCTATGACTGACATGTGAGAAGCTCCGGACTTGGTGCGTCAATGAACAGCGGCTGCAATGGAGTTGGTCAATGTGGCGACAGCGGCAACGACGATGCGATGGGCGATGCTGTTCAACGTCGGGTGAGTCGTTGTTCGTCATACGATGAGTAGTCAAGCACTTACAATGGCAATACGACAACGAGGGGAAGGGGGATTGTGGAGAGAACATATGGGACGAGATGAGGGGGGAAAGAGGGAATGAAGAAGTAAAGGCAAGTACCCCTTCCTTTTATTACAAGTAGCGTACGACTATAGTATAATGTACTAGTCAGTAAGTAGCGAAATAATAATATATCATAGACCCTGCAAATTGTTGAGATTGGGAGATGGGACTTGTTCGGGATATCCAAACACATCTACGATTCCTTCAAGCTGCTCTTCAATGCCCTCGCCTTGCTCTTCAATGCTATGGATGTCTATGTAGCTTGATATATAGTTCATAATAAATGCGAAAGTTGAAGGAAAACATACATGGTTTTGTTGAAACTATTTACATGACATTATGTATCTCAAACCTATCTTCGTCTCTTCCACCTCTCGTTCCAATCACATCATCCACCACAGCTCATTCAAAGCCTACACAACGGCTCTCCTGTAGTAAATATACATGTGTCAAACGAAACCCAACCCAGTGAACGGGACTCGTTCTACGACGAGTGCGGCGTAAGTAAGTGTTGCTCTGAGATCCCCGTACTTACTCCAATTCAGCTCGCACTCGCCGGCACTCACCCATTCAAACAAAAATGCTTCTAGGCCAACACGTACACCTGTCACTCGACCCTGGAAGGACGATATACGAGTTTCAAGTGCTCATTTCGAGGCGAAATGGACACGGAGACCGGGATACGCCCCAATGCACTACAGCCATTCAACGGACATCGGGTCATCTTTCAGCGCTGGTTCTACCGCTGGCGATCGCTCTAGAAGCCCATCAGGCCCTGGTCAGCTGATGCCAAGCCCAAAAATAAAGATGGAGGTTGAGCTGGGGATCGAGGAATTGGGGTGGAGGAGAGGGTAGTTGGTTTTGCTGGAACGCAACTTGATTGCTTCCTGTCCGTTGCGCTCTCTTGAGAGTCGCAAATGATTATTCATTTACCTACTAGCGACCACTTTATGCACCGAATGAGCGATTTATTGGCGCTGTTTCTGCAGTGTTCACTGAACGACGTGCATGAACGTGCTGCGCCACACTCCGAATCTGGCCACACTTACTGTCAACAATTCCTTCCTCCTATTCGCAACGCCAAGGTTTTCAGCTCTCGCAGTCCCTGCATGTTCCTGTGCCCTATATAGCCCAAAGGATATATTATTTCGAAAGGTACGTTTGAATGTGCGCGCAAAGCTACTTGTGTATTGAATCATGGCTATTCACGGACACCTCGGTGTTTGCGAATCGCGATTCGAGATACGTCAGGCTCTAGAGCGTGTGCAGAGACCCGAGTATAGTGGTGCTAATTATCTCCATGGAATGTAGACATTGCGTTGGGGGAGAGATTCCAGTGCAACATACCACCCAGGTTGACAAAGACTTATCGTCGAGTCGTTCGCGAGTGTTATGTTACCAATGTAAGTGTACATTTTTATACCAGTAAGTACTCTACATACTTGACGAGCGATAATTAGCATTGAATGATGTACATACGATGTCCTGTTGTGTTATGCGCATAGCGCCTCCGGCCGGAAGTTGTTGTATCTCGATGAGGTACACCCCTTCAAGTACACCGATCTATCGAGTCTGACGTCAAAAAATCACTGGTCCTGACCTTCTTACCCAGATGGTTGTGTTCAATTGACGACGAGCGGGTCTAGACATACCCCTAGCATGTTTTGTACCTAGGCATGTTGACTGACCTTTATTCCGCTTCCTTTGGCTAATACCACTTCATGTGGTGCTCGCCGGAAGTCCAGAAATCGAATCCAAAATTGGATACGATGTGCCGAGGGCGACGGACACCAATAAGACCGTTCTGAGAGAGAGAATAGCAACCAAAAGGTAATAGACTTGTTAAGGAATAAAATTGAGGTGGTTCCACTGTGAGTTACATACAAGAAATTATAAAATTGTATATGATTTGAGCAACTCCGTCGTCACAGCGCTTTGCGCTGCTCCTCCCTTCTCCGATGCCGACAGAGTTCGATGCCCAGTGACAACGAGAGTTAGCTTGGACGTGGATTGCGCTCGCCGCGCGGCCGAAAAATCAGGAAATTGGAGTCTCGAAACATCTAAAATAGTCAAAAGATCGTGTTAGCATTCATGCATTGCGCTTCACAAGCATCATATCACTTACCGCACAGTGAACGCATTCCCCGGAAGTCGAAAAATCAAGTCGGAACTATTTTGATAGTTCCAATGCTTAGTGTAAATCTTCGAATACGAAAAGGAATCTTTGTGACGTCATGGTGGTATTGAGCGCAAGTGTACTAGAATAGAATTGATCGCGACTTTGTACGGTTGCCACAATTATATTGTCAAGTGAACAAGTACAATTTCTATCAATATACTTATTTGAGTGCGTACCATGCATTCTCTGACGGCTTGCGTTGAATCACAACAGTGAGGTCGACCACACAATGAATCATCCTGCACACCAGCAAGAGATCCAACACCGTCTCCCAACTGAATCGCACCCTCCGCAGCCCACTACCTCTGCCTTGCGACACTTGATGCGCCGGTATAGTGATGGTTGTGTTCTACTCACCGAGCGTTCCCAGGTGCTAGAACGTTCAGTTCGTTCTGTCCGGCGACGACGGCGACACGTCACATCTCAATACACACCGCAGGTCTCAATCTAGACAACTCGGTGAGTCAATGGTGAGTACAACTCCTCTGAATTGTGACCTACCTACTCACTCATTGCATCGGCTGCGGACAGGGAGAAAGGCGGAAGTTGTCGAAGGTGAAAGGAGCGGCTGGTCATTCAAAGACGCGGTCAGTATCCAGAAATTGAACGTTCAACTTGTGCGACTCACTGCACCTTTTCTAATCCTCTGAGACCCAAGGAGCCTTCATGTGTGCGGGATACTGGTCTGGGGCAAAGGAGTGATTGGCGGTCGTCTTGAGTGCATCCAAATTGAGTAAGTACGTTATTGAATGTGTGATGACTCACTGGAGATTCCGTGGCCGCTCGTCTGCAGCTCGGTAGATGCTCAGTTCAGAGCATTAGCAAGGTAGGCAGATGTATCGAGGTCACTCACCGTCAGACGCATGGACTCGTCGTCTGAGCGGCAATGCATGGTAGATGACTGGAATGCTGATGTGTATGGATTTGCTGACCTTTGTTCTGGAATACACCGCGGTGAAAGTCTTTGTGAATAGAACGAAAACACGGCATACTGTGGACGTCAAAGAAGGGGGGGAAATAGTGTAGCAAAATAATGTCAACGTCGCATACCGAAAAGTGCTGCCATGCGCCACACACCCGGCTGTGCGGACAAGGGGCGGCTCGCGTAAATTGAAAGTACACTAGTTGGGGGGCCTACTACCTCCCTGCATGGTACGATTTTCCTGAGACTTGCCGTTTTATTCACTCACAGATGCCTTTGGACCTTGAGAAAGTAGGAGTGCATTTAACAACAACTACTTGAAAATAATACTATGGAACAAAAGACTGGTAGATTTTTGAGCTACGTATTCATACTTTTGTCCAGAGCCGGGCGTAATTCGATGATGGTTCTAGTGCATTATCCGGGAGCAGAGTCACGGAAGCGAGAATTATGATGACAAAGGTATCGTTGCAAGCCAATCCGACTGCTGGCAGCCTTGGCTTTGGATTGGTATAAAGACTAGCAAGTACATTATTGCCTTCATTTTATCATTCATGCCGAACCTCTGCCACTCCTCTCTCCTAATGCGTTGCCGTCTAGTCATTCTTTCTTGATTTCATCATCTTCATATGGCTCGAAGACGCTATGTGGGCCTGCCGGAAACACCTACACCTAGCTGTAAGCACCGTTCACTCTTTATTTTATGTTGTGTCGTTGTTTACAAAATTCCAGTGTTTTTGAGCTCGAATTTCCCGAGATTTCGGCCGCGCGGCGAGCGCACCCTCAACTTCAAACTATCCTTCGTTGACATCGGAGACGGGAGGAGCAGCGCAAGGCGCTGCGACGGCGACGACCAAGGCAAGTTCTTTCTTTTACACTAACCTTTGTGTGTAACTAACCAATGTTCACATTAGATATACTCCTTACCTCCCCCCCTCGCAATTCCGACTGGATATTTGAACGTCCGGCGAGCGCTTTCACCTCGACGTGAGTACCTCAACATTTTCGTTGCCCTTTGTGTCATTATTCACATAAATCCAGTGTTTTTGCACTCGAATCTCACGAGATTTCGGCCGCGCGGCGAGCGCACATCAACCTCAAGCTATCCTTCGTTGACATTGGAGACGGGAGGAGCAGTGCAAGGCGCTGCGATGCCCGAGGCAAGTTCCATCTTTTACACTTACCTATGTGTGTAACTAACCAATGTTCACATTAGATATACTCCTCTCCTTCCCCCCTCGCAATTCCAACTTGATATTTGGACGTCCGGCGAACGCTTTCACCTCGACGTGAGTACCTCAACATTTTCGTTGTCCTTTGTGTCATTATTCACATAAATCCAGTGTTTTTGCACTCGAATCTCACGAGATTTAGGCCGCGCGGCGAGCGCCACCCAAGTCCTGACTAACTTTCGTTTTGAATGGCCATCACCCCATACCAGCGTTGGAGGAGGGAGGGGCAGCGCAGAGCGCTGCGCCGACTCAATCATGACAGGAAGTGTGGTACTCCCATGCCACGTAGATGCATCCCTTCCTCCGTCAACCGCACGCACCCTGTTAACCCTAACCGTCTGCTTCCCAAGTCGACTTTTCGACATCCGCCAACCATCGTCCCTTCACCGAGTGCTTGTTGCAACCCACCGCGTCCCGTTTTGAGTTTTTGACACCCGGCAAACATCTCCCTCCATTGGTTGCACATCATTATCCCATGTCAGACTCTCCCTCACTTGGTGATGCTCGTTGCTTCCTCCATCAAGCCCCTGCATTCAAATTCGTGTTTTCGACCTCCGGCAACCACCTCCTTCCCTCCATTGGTACCCTTTCGTAATGGTGCATCCCAATTAGCATCCAGCAAACCCCCTCCCTTACTCCACGGAGTGCACATCTCACCGCTGACCCTTGTTCCAACCTCCTGCATTCTAAGTCGAGTTTTCGGCATCCATTCTCCTTCCTCAACGTCGCCGTTGCATCCCAAATTCGATTTTTCGACATCCGGCAAATGCCTCCCCTGTGCAACGACGCTGCAATACCCCATGTGACTAACGGTAAGCGCTCGTTTGACCTCTCAATGCCCATGCACCTTGCTGACGAATGGTACAAGCAGACGCTTGACCACGAACACGGCTAAAGTTCACGACGACCCCTCGTAAGACACACGTCGATACAACTAACCCAAACCCCGTCTCAGCATCCGGCAACTCCCTCCGACCCCTTGGTTAGCCATTTCGATATTTCGACTTCCGCCAAACACCTAACCCTCTGCGTCCCAAGTCGAGTTTTGGGATCACCATCAAGTGCACATCACATTTGGTGGCCCTTGACGTGGCCTCCTGCGTTCGACAACCGGCAAACATCACCTGCATATCATCATGTAACCCCTTGGTGACCCTTGACGTAGCCCTCTGCGTCCGAATTCGAGCTCTGGTTGCAACGAATTGGGACCTCACCATGCTCGCTGGCCAACGACGTCGACTTCCACGGTAAGCGCCCGTTTGACCTTTCAATGCCCATGTACCTTGCTGACAAATGGTACAAGCAGACGCTTGACCACGAACACGGCTAAAGTTCACGATGATCCCTCGTAAGACACATGTCGATACAACTAACCCAAACCCCGTCTCAGCATCCGGCAACTCTCTCTATCCCTCCATCAAGTGCACATCACATTTGGTGGCCCTCGACATCCGGCAAACATCACCCTCCCTCCATGACCTGCATGCCATTAATTCGGACCTCATTATGCCTGCTGGCCCACGACGTTGACCGACTCCTCGCCATGTGACTATGGTAAGCGCACATTTGACCTTTTGATGCCCATGCACTCACATCCCTCCTCAACAGGTCTCGACGCGGCTACACTTTACGTCTCGACACGGTAAGCGCCCGTTTGACCTTTCAATGCCCATGCACCTTGCTGACAAATGGTGCAAGCAGACGCTTTTCTGTTTCTTGGATGACCACGCAACACGGCTACACTTCAAGGTAAAGCACTAACCCATTACCCATTACTAACCATTACATGACGGGGCACCTAAACCCGTTGTGTGTTTCCCTGCCCTTCGGGGTGGGAGAGACTTTGATCCTACATAAAAAGGAGAGGGATGAACCTTCGAAACTTGTCTAAATTTCAACAGTCTAACCCTTTAGTAGTTAGACTAGGTAGCTTTTTCACCGTAAAATTAAATTATTGTGCCTGAAAGAGCAGATTTACACTGAGAAATAACACTTTGTGCCTGCTGAGTACCAAAAAGAGCTTGTAGATCCAGTACAAAAGACGAGACAGTGAACAGATTAAATCATCGTGCCTGAAAGAACACCGGGAGAAAACACTTTGTGCCTGCTGAGTACCGAAAAGAACTTGTAGATCCAGTACAAAAGACGAGACAGTCAGTGTACCTGGTTCAGTACTGCTCAGGCACTACGTAGCCTTAGAGATGTTGCACATAATAATATTATTGACTCGTAAATGTACATTATGACCAAGTGCGCCTCGTATAGAACAAAGAGGCCGTAATCTTCCAAAGAGTGAAAATATCCTTTTATTCGGCTATTAGCAGTCGGTAAAGTTAAAGAAGGGAAGGCTTGTATCGTCAATATGACGGCGTTGAGTATGATAAATATGAGAATAATAGGTTCAGTCAATCTAGACACTAGTTAGTACATGACGGGAATGAAAGCACGGTTAACTCACGGATGGACGAGGAACCTGAATAAAGTAAGCCGGATTCTGCTTTCTGGACCCAAGAATCCCAAAGTCCGCCCGCGTATTGGGAGTACCTGCTTGAGGTCTGGCGCAGGAGGCCCGTCGTCGTCATCATCGTCATCCAAAGCTGATTTTTTGCTTTTCGCAGTGTCCTCGCCATCCCCGAGCCTCAGCTGGCCCTCCAAGCCTGTATTCGCCAAGTTGACAACACGCAAAGACATCCTCCGCAGATTCTTCGACACAGACTTCATCGCCGTGCCCGTCCTCTTAAGCGGCGAAGGAGTGACGCTGTACCGGACAGTGCGCCTGCGTGTCCGTGGTGTTGCCCCGCCATCCAGCTCTGGATCTCCGCTGCTATAACTGTCAGGACTGTTCTCTCCTGTGCCAGAGTGCGACATGTTGGCAGTCAAGTGCGCCTCGTCGTCTTCCCGGTGTCCATCGTCAATCTCGTGTTCGAAATGACCACTGCGAGCTCGATGGGGCGCTATGAGCGAAGCCATCGAAGGACCTGCCTGAGAGGTCATGTACGTGTCCACGCCCGTCCTCGGTCCGTATCGTTTCGCAGAGTCAATGGCATATCTCGAGCGCTCATCGTGCGATGGGAAGAAAGGGTCTTCCCCCTCTGGCATCGGCGTTGCACTCGAATTCACGAGTCTCGCTGTTGACGTCGGAACTTGAGCGTTTGGATCAAGTTGAAGCGGATCCGGGCTGGCAGCGCTCGCACTCCCACTTTCTCTCAACCTATTCCCCCAACTCCGTCTCCGTGCGATTGACGTTCGACTTGAATCCGCTGGTTCGAGCGCAGGAGAAGGTGGTGCCGAGAATCCAGCAGTCGTTCCAGTCAAGTCTATGGCAGAAGTCGCCGAATTTGATATTGTCCTGGATTGCGATGGAGAATGAAGGTATTTGTCGTGACTCTCCATACCATGGACGAGTTATTAGGCCGATAACGACAAGTGTGCTCGAGAGGCTGGCCAACGAGCAAAATAAGATGCCAAGGAGATATTTTCCTTTTCCGTGCAAACCCTTAAGTTGCAGGCGTCAGATGCTGACGAATGTGGAAGCTTGACAACGGAATGAAAGATAACCAAAGTCCTTCCAAACTATTTTTCTACTTGCATACGAAGTGCTACTGCGCCCTCCTTCATCTTGCTTTCCTTTGTCCATCCACTGTCACTGCACGACGTTTCAACCAACCTTGCTGCGCTTCCGTCCCCTTAGCCGGACTGATTGTCTGCTACATACACCGCATATACCTGGAAAGTCTGTGATTGTGAGTCTCCCTTGATCACGTCTATTGGGGTCTAATTTCTCTATTAGCACCATATGAGCTGCAGCGCAAATACCACCTCCAAGTCTTCGAGTTCTGCAGCCAGTGGGTTTCAAGCGAGTAGGATGCAATAGATCCCATTGATCAGTCTACAGGACGAACTTTCGTTCGTTCTCGAGCCCATATCATTACTCTCGAATTCACGGAGATCAACCATCGCTCCTCATGCTTTCATTACTTGTGTCTACACAGAACTGGCCCTACTACCGAGGTTTCCCTTCAGGAGGGGCGCTCGTCCACCAACAACACGGCGGAGGTGATCAGCTGGTGGGGAAGCAAAGGCGGTAGCGAGAGAGGGAGGAGGTTGAAGCGGGAGCGCGAGCACACTTTCACACTCATCCCACTACCCATGCCATTCGCATACACGACCAGTTCACTGCAACGACCACAACTGCCGCCAACGCCAACGCCAGCGCCAACGGATCGAGAACTAGGCATCCATTGACTACGAACACGACGTTGGCCGAAATAACACTTCCAAGATGTCGTGGATCACAGCAGGAGGGCGAACAAGTTACCTATACACACTCGCACTCATCCCACCACTCACCACTCACGACAACGCCAGTGCCAACGGATCGAGAACCAGGCATACATTGACTACAAACCGCCGCCAATGCCAACACCAGTGCCAACGGATCGAGAACAAATGGCGTGGATATGGCCCCTTCACCCTCGTCGCCGTCGCTATCTGGAGGAGGGATCATTCCACCAACAACACGGCGGAGGTGATCGGTTGGTGGGTGGAGACGCTGTGTCTACGGGTACCGGCAGGACTGTCAGCAAAGGCGGTAGCGAGGGAGGAAGGGCGAGCAGGTTACCTACACCCACTCACACACATCCCACCACTCACCACCCACGACAACGCCAGTGCCAACGGATCGAGAACCAGACATACATTGACTACAAACCGCCGCCAATGCCAACACCAGTGCCAATGGATCGAGAACAAATGGCGTGGATATGGCCCCTTCACCCTCGTCGCCGTCGCTATCTGGAGGAGGGATCATTCCACCAACAACACGGCGGAGGTGATTGGTTGGTGGGTGGAGACGCTGTGTCTACGGGTACAGGCAGGACTGTCAGCAAAGGCGGTAGCGAGAGAGGAAGGGCGAGCAGGTTACCTACACCCACTCACACACATCCCACCACTCACCACTCACGCCATTTGCATAACACGACCAGTTCACTACAACGACGCCAGCGCCAACGGATCGAGAACCACAAACACATTGACTACGAACACGACGTTGCATAACACGACCTGTACACTACAACGGACCACAACCGTCGCCACCGCCAACGCCAGTGCCAACGGATCGAAAACTGCGAATACATTGATGATTGGGAAACCCTACGTCTCGAACCTCCTCCGGATCCACTCCAGTGTAGCACACAACCTCCCGCTTGCTTTTGAACCCCCCGAAGATGTACACCGACATTCAACCGCCCACACCTCCTACCATTCGCGCACACGACGATGCAACCGGCCTCACATTCTCTACCTCGCCTCGGCAACCACCTTCAACACCACTGCCGATACGTTGAGCACTGGCAGCACACCGCCGCCCTGCCCTTCGAGCGGTCGGCTCGTTCGCCGGCACTGGGACGTATCCGTGTTTGAGGTTGACTCACGCTGGGTCTAGTGCGACTCCGTTGGGAAAAGAGGCAGGGGAGACGGAAAGGAGGAGGGGGTAACGAGACGGAGATGATCAGCAGAGGGGCGCAGACGTTGTGTCAACGGGTACGGACAGGAGTGAGACCGACGGCGGTCGCGAGACAAGGGAGCAAGCTGCAAACACGTCCATCACCGCTTCCCACTCGCGCCATTCCCATACACGACCACCACGCTACAACGACTACCACCAGCCTACTCTAATGCCACGGATCGAGCACCCGAATGCGAACACGACGTTGGGCGAGACGACACCTCAAAGCGGGAGGCGGAGTCCGCTCCTAGATATAGATGCAGATGCCGCAGATGTGGCCCTTCAACCCCGTCGCCGCCGTTATCTGGAGGGGGATTGGAATGGGGTCGAGGAGGCAGGATGATGCCTTGTTTCAGCATCGGAAGGTGAAGCCCGACGTCAAGACCCTCCTCCTTGATCCACCCCACAGCAGCACATAACATCCCACCATCATCTCTAAACCCCTTCTACGAATGCCACGACGACTACGACCGCCGGCACGTCATCCACCTCGGCAAACACCATCGACGACTATGAGCACCACCAGCACACCGCTGCACTCGTCCCCTCTGAGCAGTCTTCATATTCGCGTGCGGCAAGGGCGCCGGGTGATAGTCGTAGGGCGGCGGGATATGGGACGAGAAAGGGCAGAAGGAAAGGAAGGGGGTTTAGAGGCACTCTCTGGACGTGGTGGACGTCGTCTGCCGTCGTCGCCATCAGAAGGAGGGGATGTGGGGCTGGGGTTGATAGAGCTGCCACCGCCGATGCAGTGCCCGTCAAGTGTTGCGTTCCGTGGCTCAGGCCGAGCTGCTGGCCATTCGCTGCGTGTTGTAGAGGCAGAGGCGGGGCCCCAGTCTGAATTAGAGTGGATGATAGAAGGGGCATAGGAGTCAACCCATCCCTCGACGAAACCCGCAGCATCGTATCCACCTCCGCCTTCGCTCCACATCATGCGTACCGTCCCTCAACCAGTTCACCTACACTCGTCAATCAGCGCCTACTCCCGATTTCACAACCATGAGACGACGCACCGACACACTCCACGATCGTCCATCCCTCCACGTAACCAGCGCCGCCGACTTTGAGCCAACACGACGAACATGGAACGTCGTCGTGGAGATCGTATCTGTTCAGATGCGCTTAGGGAGCATTCGCATACGGGGGACTGACGCCTGCTACGGCGGGGCTATTCAGGCTGGATCTGACGACGTCGGAGAACCGGGTGAGTTCTCAATATCATCGGCACGCACGCTATGACTTACCCTGGAAAAGCTCCAGGCTTGGTGTGGGGCTGTAATGGAGTCCGTCAGCATGGCCAGCGACGACGACGATGCGGAACAATACGTACAGAGTCGAAGGGAGCAATGGGTGATGCTGTCGACGCTGTTCGTCATACGATGGATAGCTCACACTAAACGGAGTGCTTGGGCGGGGACCACTCGTATACGGAAGGGACTGGAGTCGTTCTGAAGACGTAGAACAAGGGTGAGTTCTTTTCATTATTGGCACGATACTATGACTGACCTTGGAGAAGCTCCGGACTTGGTGCGTCAATGAACAGCGGCTGCAATGGAGTCGGTCAACGTGGCGACAGCGACAACGACGATGCGATGGGCGATGCTGTTCAACGTCGGGTGAGTCGTTGTTCGTCATACGATGAGTTGTCAAGCACTTACAATGGCAATGCGACAACGAAGGGAAATGGGAATGTGGAGAGAACATATGGGACGAGATGAGGGGGGAAAGAGGGAATGAAGAAGTAAAGGCAAGTACCCCTTCCTTTTATTACAAGTAGCGTACGACTATAATATAATGTACTAGTCAGTAAGTAGCGAAATAATAATAAATCATAGACCCTGCAAATTGTTGAGATTGGGAGATGGGACTTGTTCGGGATATCAAACACATCTTCGATTCCTTCAAGCTGCTCGACAATGTCCTCGCCTTGTTCTTCAATGCTATGGATGTTTATGTAGCTTGATATATAGTTTATAAGAAATGCGAAAGTTGAAGGAAAATATAAATGGTTCTGTTGAAACTATTTACATGACATTATGTATCTCAAACCTATCTTCGTCTCTTCCACCTCTCGTTCCAATCACATCATCCACCACAGCTCATTCAAAGCCTACACAACGGCTCTCCTATAGTCAATATACAGGTGTCATGTTCAACCCAGAGAACGGGACCCGTTCTACGACGAGTGCGGCGCCAGTAAGCGTTGCTCTGAGATCCCCGTACTCCAAGCCAGCTCGCACTCGCCGGCACTCACCCATTCAAACAAAAATGCTTCTAGACCAGCACGTACACCTGTCACTCGACCCTGGAAGGACGATATACGAGTTTCAAGTGCTCATTTCGAGGCGAAATGGACACGGAGACCGGAATACGCCCCAATGCACTACAGCCATTCAACGGACATCGGGTCATCTTTCAGCGCTGGTTCTACCGCTGGCGATCGCTCTAGAAGCCCATCAGGCCCTGGTCAGCTGATGCCAAGCCCAAAAATAAAGATGGAGGCTGAGCTGGGGATCGAGGAATTGGGGTGGAGGAGAGGGTAGTTGGTTTTGCTGGAACGCAACTTGATTGCTTCCTGTCCGTTGCGCTCTCTTGAAAGTCGCAAATGATTATTCATTTACCTACTAGCGACCACTTTATGCACCGAATGAGCGATTTATTGGCGCTGTTTCTGCAGTGTTCACTGAACGACGTGCATGAACGTGCTGCGCCACACTCCGAATCTGGCCACACTTACTGTCAACAATTCCTTCCTCCTATTCGCAACGCCAAGCCTTTCAGCTCTCGCAGTCCCTGCATGTTCCTGTGCCCTATACAGCCCAAAGGATATATTATTTCGAAAGGTACGTTTGAATGTGCGCGCAAAGCTACTTGTGTATTGAATCATGGCTATTCACGGACACCTCGGTGTTTGCGAATCGCGATCCGAGATACGTCAGGCTCTAGAGCGTGTGCAGAGACCCGAGTATAGTGGTGCTAATTATCTCAATGGAATGAAGACATGGCGTTGGGGGAGAGATTCAAGTGCAACATACCACCCAGGTTGACAAAGACTTATCATCAAGTCGTTCGCGAGTTTGATGTTACCAGTATAAATGTACTATCGTCATACCATTAAGAACTCTACATACTTAACGAGCGGTAATTAGCATTGAATGTTGTACATACGATGACCTGTTGTGTTATGCGCATAGCGCCTCCGGCCGGAAGTTGTTGTATCTCGATGAGGTACACCCCTTCAAGTACACCGATCTATCGAGTCTGACGTCAAAAAGTCACTGGTCCTGACCTTCTTACCCAGATGGTTGTGTTCAATCGACGACGAGCGGGTCTAGACATACCCGTAGTATGTTTTGTACCTAGGCATGTTGACTGACCTTTATTCTGCTTCCTTTGGCTAATACCACTTCATATGGTGCTCACCGGAAGTCCAGAAATCGAATCCAAAATTGGATACGATGTGCCGAGGGCGATGGACACCAATAAGACCGTTCTGAGAGAGAGAATACCAACCAAAAGGTAATAGACTTGTTAAGGAATAAAATTGAGGTGGTTCCACTGTGAGTTACATACAAGAAATTATAAAATCGTATATGATTTGAGCAACTCCGTCGTCACAGCGCTTTGCGCTGCTCCTCCCTTCTCCGATGCCGACAGAGTTCAATGCCCAGTGACAACGAGAGTTAGCTTGGACGTGGATTGCGCTCGCCGCGCGGCCGAAAAATCGGGAAATTGGAGTCTCGAAACATCTAAAATAGTCAAAAGATCGTGTTAGCATTCACGCATTGCACTTCACAAGCATAATATCACTTACCGCACAGTGAACGCATTCCCCGGAAGTCGAAAAATCAAGTTGGAACGATTTTGATAGTTCCAATGCTTAGTGTAAATCTTCGAAAACGAAAAGGAATGTGGCAAGTCTTTGTGACGTCATGGTGGTATTGAGCGCAAGTGTACTAGAATAGAATTGATCGCGACTTTGTACGGTTGCCACAATTATATTGTCAAGTGAACAAGTACAATTTCTATCAATATACTTATTTGAGTGTGTACCATGCGTTCTCTGACGGCTTGCGTTGAATCACAACAGTGAGGTCGACCACACAATGAATCATCCTGCACACGAGCAAGAGATCCAACACCGTCTCCCAACTGAATCGCACCCTCCGCAGCCCACTACCTCTGCCTTGCGACACTTGATGCGCCGGTATAGTGATGGTTGTGTTCTACTCACCGAGCGTTCCCAGGTGCTAGAACGTTCAGTTCGTTCTGTCCGGCGACGACGGCAACACGTCACATCTCAATACACACCGCAGGTCTCAATCTAGACAACTCGGTGAGTCAATGGTGAGTACAACTCCTCTGAATTGTGACCTACCTACTCACTCATTGCATCGGCTGCGGACAGGGAGAAAGGCGGAAGTTGTCGAAGGTGAAAGGAGCGGCTGGTCATTCAAAGACGCGGTCAGTATCCAGAAATTGAACGTTCAACTTGTGCGACTCACTGCACCTTTTCTAATCCTCTGAGACCCAAGGAGCCTTCATGCGTGCGGGATACTGGTCTGGGGCAAAGGAGTGATTGGCGGTCGTCTTGAGTGCATCCAAATTGAGTAAGTATGTTATTGAATGTGTGATGACTCACTGGAGATTCCGTGGCCGCTCGTCTGCAGCTCGGTAGATGCTCAGTTCAGAGCATTAGCAAGGTAGGCAGATGTATCGAGGTCACTCACCGTCAGACGCATGGACTCGTCGTCTGAGCGGCGATGCATGGTAGATGACTGGAATGCTGATGTGTATGGATTTGCTGACCTTTGTTCTGGAATACACCGCGGTGAAAGTCTTTGTGAAGAGAACGAAAACACGGCATACTGTGGACGTCAAAGAAGGGGGGGAAATAGTGCAGCAAAATAATGTCAACGTCGCATACCGAAAAGTGCTGCCATGCGCCACACACCCGGCTGTGTGGACAAGGGGCGGCTCGCGTAAATTAAAAGTACACTAGTTGGGGGGCCTACTACCTCCCTGCATGGTACGATTTTCTTGAGACTTGCCGTTTTATTCACTCACAGATGCCTTTGGACCTTGAGAAAGTGGGAGTGCATTTAACAACAACTACTTGAGAATAATACTATGGAACCAAAGACTGGTAGATTTTCGAGCTACGTATTCAAACTTTTGTCCAGAGCCGGGCGTAATTCGATGATGGTTCTAGTGTATTATCCGGGAGCAGAGTCACGGAAGCGACGATCATGATGACAAAGGTATCGTTGCAAGCCAATCCGACTGCTGGCAGCCTTGGCTTTGGATTGCTATAAAGACTAGCAAGTACATTTATTGCCTTCATTTTATCATTCATGCCGAACCTCTGCCACTCCTCTCTCCTAATGCGTCGCCGTCTAGTCATTATTTCATCATCTTCATATGGCTCGAAGATGCTATGTGGGCCTCCCGGAAACACCTACACCTGGCTGTAAGCACCGTTCACTCTTTATTTTATGTTGTGTCGTTGTTTACGAAATTCCAGTGTCTTTGAGCTCGAATTTCCCGATATTTCGGCCGCGCGGCGAGCGCACATCAACTTCAAACTATCCTTCGTTGACATCGGTCATTGGACTCTGTCAGCATCGGAGACGGGAGGAGCAGCGCAAGGCGCTGCGACGCCCAAGGCAAGGTCCATCTTTTACACTTACCTATGTGTGTAACTAACCAATGTTCACATTAGATATACTCCTCCCCTTCCCCCCTCGCAATTCCGACTTGATATTTGGACGTCCGGCGAACGCTTTCACCTCAATGTGAGTACCTCAACACTTTCGTTGCTCTTGGTGTCATTATTCACATAAATCCAGTGTTTTTGGACTCGAATCTCGCGAGATTCCGGCCGCGCGGCGAGCGCACATCAACCTCAAGCTATCCTTCGTTGACACCGGACATTTGACTGTGGCAGCATCGGAGACGGGAGGAGCAGCGCAAGGCGCTGCGACGCCCAAGGCAAGTTCCATCTTTTACACTTACCTATGTGTGTAACTAACCAATATTCACATTAGATATACTCCTCCCCTCCCCCCCTCGCCATTCCGACTGGATATTTGGACGTCCGGCGAGCGCTTTCACCTCGATGTGAGTACCTCAACATTTTCGTTGCCCTTTGTGTCATTATTCACATAAATCCAGTGTTTTTGCACTCGAATCTCACGGGATTTCGGCCGCGCGGCGAGCGCACATCAACCTCAAGCTATCCTTCGTTGACACCTGACATTGGACTGTGGCAGCATCGGAGACGGGAGGAGCAGCGCAAGGCGCTGCGACGCCCAAGGCAAGTTCCATCTTTTACACTTACCTATGTGTGTAACTAACCAATGTTCACATTAGATATACTCCTCCCCTCCCCCCCTCGCAATTCCGACTGGATATTTGGACGTCCGGCGAGCGCTTTCACCTCGACGTGAGTACCTCAACATTTTCGTTGGCCTTTGTGTCATTATTCACATAAATCCAGTGTTTTTGCACTCGAATCTCACGAGGTTTCGGCCGCGCGGCGAGCGCCACCGAAGTCCTGACTAACTTTCGTTTTGAATGGCCATCACCCCATACCAGCGTCGGAGGAGGGATGTGCAGCGCAGAGCGCTGCGCCGACTCAATCATGACAGGAAGTGTGTTACTCCCATGCCACGTAGATGCATCCCTTCCTCCGTCAACCGCACGCACACCGTTAACCCTATCCGTCTGCTTCCCAACTCGACTTTTTGACATCCGCCAAACATCGTCCCTTCACCGCGGGCTTGTTGCAGCCCACCGCATCCCGTTTTGAGTTTTCGACACCCGGCAAACATCTCCCTCCATTGGTTGCACATCATTATCCCATGTCAGACTCTCCCTCCCTTGGTGATGCTCGTTGCTTCCTCCATCAAGCCCCTGCATTCCAACTCGTGTTTTCGACATCTGGCAACCACCTCCTTCCCTCCATTGGTACCCTTTCGTAATGGTGCATCCCAACCAGCATCCAGCAAACCCCCTCCCTTACTCCATCTCACCGCTGACCCTTGTTCCAACCTCCTGCATTCTAAGTCGAGTTTTCGGCATCCGGCAAACACCATCCTCCTGCCTCGACATCGCCGTTGCATCCCAAATTCGATTTCTCGACATCTGGCAAATGCCTCCCCTGCGTTCTGTCTTGTGCAACGGCGCTGCAATACCCCATGTGACTACGGTAAGCGCTCGTTTGACCTCTCAATGCCCATGCACCTTGCTGACGAATGGTACAAGCAGACGCTTGACCACGAACACGGCTAAAGTTCACGACGACCCCTCGTAAGACACATGTCGATACAACTAACCCAAACCCCGTCTCAGCATCCGGCAGGTCTCTCCAACCCCTTGGTTATGCCATTTCGATATCTCGACTTCCGCCAAACACCTAACGCTCTGCGTCCCAAGTCGAGTTTTGGCATCACCATCAAGTGCACATCACATTTGGTGGCCCTCGACGTGGCCTGCTGCGTTCGACATCCGGCAAACCTCCATCACCTGCATATCATCAAATTCGAGCTCTGTTTGCTTCCACGGTAAGCGCACATTTGACCTTTCGATGCCCATGCACTCATATCCTTCCTCAAAAGGTCTCGACTCGCACGGTAGCGCCCGTTTGACCTTTCACGCTCTTCCGTTTCTTGGATGACGGTCTCAAGGTAAAGCACAGCCGTCTCTTGATACAACTAACCCATTACCCATTACTAACCATTACATGACGGGGCACCTAAACCCGTTGTGTGTTTCCCTGCCCTTCGGGGTGGGAGAGACTTTGATCCTACATAAAAAGGAGAGGGATGAACCTTCAAAACTTGTCTAAATTTCGACAGTCTAACCCTTTAGTAGTTAGACTAGGTAGCTTTTTCACCGTAAAATTAAAATATTGTGCCTGAAAGAGCAGATTTACACTGAGAAATAACACTTTGTGCCTGCTGAGTACCAAAAAGAACTTGTAGATCCAGTACAAAAGACGAGGCAGGAACAGATTAAATTATCGTGCCTGAAAGAACAGATTTACACCGGGAAATAACACTTTGTGCCTGCTGAGTACCAAGATCCAGTACAAAAGACGAGACAGTCAGTGTACCTGGTTCAGTACTGCTCAGGCACTACGTAGCCTTAGAGATGTTGCACATAACAATATTATTGACTCGTAAATGTACATTATGACCAAGTGCGCCTCGTATAGAACAAAGAGGCCGTAATCTTCCAAAGAGTGAAAATATCCTTTTATTCGGCCATTAGCAGTCGGTAAAGTTAAAGAAGGGAAGGCTTGTATCGTCAATATGACGGCGTTGAGTATGATAAATATGAGAATAATAGGTTCAGTCAATCTAGACACTAGTTAGTACATGACGGGAATGAAAGCACGGTTAACTCACGGATGGACGAGGAACCTGAACAAAGTAAGTCGGATTCTGCTTTCCGGACCCAAGAATCCCAAAGTCCGCCCGCGTATTGGGAGTACCTGCTTGAGGTCTGGCGCAGGAGGTCCGTCGTCGTCATCATCGTCATCCAAAGCTGATTTTTTGCTTTTCGCAGTGTCCTCGCCATCCCCGAGCCTCAGCTGACCCTCCAAGCCTGTATTCGCCAAGTTGACAACACGCAAAGACATCCTCCGCAGATTCTTCGACACAGACTTCATCGCCGTGCCCGTCCTCTTAAGCGGCGAAGGAGTGACGCTGTACCGGACAGTGCGCCTGCGTGTCCGTGGTGTTGCCCCGCCATCCAGCTCTGGATCTCCGCTGCTATAACTGTCAGGACTGTTCTCTCCTGTGCCAGAGTGCGACATGTTGGCAGTCAAGTGCGCCTCGTCGTCTTCCCGGTGTCCATCGTCAATCTCGTGTTCGAAATGACCACTGCGAGCTCGATGGGGCGCTATGAGCGAAGCCATAGAAGGACCTGCCTGAGAGGTCATGTACGTGTCCACGCCCGTCCTCGGTCCGTATCGTTTCGCAGAGTCAATGGCATATCTCGAGCGCTCATCGTGCGATGGGAAGAAAGGGTCTTCCCCCTCTGGCATCGGCGTTGCACTCGAATTCACGAGTCTCGCTGTTGACGTCGGAACTTGAGCGTTTGGATCAAGTTGAAGCGGATCCGGGCTGGCAGCGCTCGCACTCCCACTTTCTCTCAATCTATTCCCCCAACTCCGTCTCCGTGCGATTGACGTTCGACTTGAATCCGCTGGTTCCAGCGCAGGAGAAGGTGGTGCCGAGAATCCAGCAGTCGTTCCAGTCAAGTCTATGGCAGAAGTCGCCGAATTTGATATTGTCCTGGATTGCGATGGAGAATGAAGGTATTTGTCGTGACTCTCCATACCATGGAAGAGTTATTAGGGCCGATAACGACAAGTGTGCTCGAGAGGTTGGCCAACGAGCAAAATAAGATGCCAAGGAGATATTTTCCTTTTCCGTGCAAACCCTTAAGTTGCAGGCGTTGCGGCGCTGACGAACGTGGAATCTTGACAACGAAATGAAAGATAAACGTGGAAAACATAGTCCTATTCAAAATATTTTTCTACTTCCATGGCAGTCCTCCAGTATTGTATACTAAATGATACTGCAGCCCTCGTTTATCTTGGTTTCCTTTGTCCATGCATTGTCACTGCACGATGTTTCAACCAACCATGCTGCGCTTCCGTCCCCTTAAGCGAACTGATTAAGGAATGGGAATGATGTAAGAAAATGATCCGGTGTAGCCAGGGTAATAGATGCTTACCGTCATCAAGCCGCCGACTGAGTGGAGACCATTCTTTACCCATCTGGTGTGCATAGGCAGTAATGATAGACGCGAATAACGGTTCAGAATCAGGATGTGTGGAGGAGAATGCTCGTTCGAGCACATATAAATCAACAGCCTTGTCCTCGACTAGGCTTGAGTGATAAGAGAGGCCAAAATCGATTAAAACCTGTTATTATGATAAGGTCATGGAGTCTTTGGGTGAATGAAAAGCCCACTAATTCTGTTGAGATGTCTGTCTCCGTAGAGTTAAAATACGAAGGGTGTCGGAGCATCATATTTGAAGTCGTCAAATCTCCATGTATAATGTCGGCCAGATGCATCTTCGCCAACTCGACTCCAATCAGACCCATGAGCGTGTCTAACCAGCGTTAAAGGAAAACACCTTGAGATCCGTAGATAAATTAGACTTACCAACTGATACACCGAATTGGTCTAGTGGGTTCTGGTCGTTCTGGTCGTCGGGAACATCCAAAACGTCGTCCAGGCCTGCCTCGCCTTCGAACTCCTCATCTGCCCCACTTGGAAGGAGATCCTTGACGCTCATGCCTTCAATCCATTCTATCCCTAACAATCCCTCGGTTGCGTCCACCATCCGCACCCCAGGAACGTTCACACCCGATCTATAGTTACGATGCGCGACCGACGGTCAATGATCCGTAACATGAGGAGTGATGCAGGTTTACACACCGGAGACATTTCAAGAGCGCCCGAGCTTCGCCCGCGACACGGGATTTCGTTAACGAGGCATCTAATGTCGAATGTCGATATTGCTTCTTGAACCGGTATTTCAGAAGTATTGGAGCAGAGCTGGGAGTCAGGCTCCCCTTGTAGACTTTCTAAACGTCGGGTCGAATGAACTGCCGTGAGTCGACGATATCCTGTCTGAAAATGATCACAGTAAACTTGCGGCTTCGGCACCTTGAGAGATCAGGCTTGACGAAGCCAGCAGGTCAATTGAGGCCATTGAGCCAGTTTCGAAATGGTAAATGAGGATTCTGCCCAAAGAGTCTGAAGTGATCTTGTTTTTGTTGTGTTTTTGAGATAAGATGTGGTGATCATATGTCACATGACAAGCGTGACACGGCATGCTGACCAGTCACGGGCCAACCAGTGTCACATCGTCACAGCTACACCGAACTTAATCCCAACCACCATTTAGCCTAATCTCCTTTATAAAATACTTTATTCAATGGCGCCCCAAGGGTGTTTCACAGACCAAGGCACCAAACTTCTCATTTATGGAGATCACCCAGTAGCAACAAGTTTTCTTGTCTTCCAAGGGGTGGTTAATCATAGGATTGGACACAGAGATGTGGTTGTGGGGAAGTCACGTGAGATGCTGATGCTCAACACAGCAAGACTTTGTCATACAGGCTGCTGAATACAAGCCTACCACAGCGTGACAGACAAGGAGGAAGAAATAAATGCAAAGGGGCATGAAGTACATAGACTTTTTCATTGCCAGGAAATACTCTTTGGTAGTGTAGATGCATATTGCATAGTACATTATCTGAAAAATGGGTTGACATTCTCCAAACACTCTCATCCTGTATTGATGAGAAACAAATAGTTTTCTATACCTTTTGATGCTGCTATTTTGAATTTGTGCAAGGAGTTCCTGAAGGAGATGGAGAAGGGTGTTTACCATTTGGATGTTGAATGTTGGAAAGATGTAAGGGGCAAGTAATGGGTCTTGGCATTGTATGTAGTCACATGTTCTTTCTTGTCATGTCGTATTGCACCATCATCACCTACCGTCCTTTGCCAAAATGGCAGTGATCTCGCTTGCCAACTGGACATGTAAATATAACAAATGCCTTCACCCACTCTCCAAACCTTACAACTTATCCCGTTCCCCTCCATCTCGGCTAAACTACATTCCTTTCACTTGGGCACTTGCCCAAAAAACTCTATCTTGTATTAACCTCTCGTTTCTCCCCACAGACCTCCACTATTCATCCTCCGGCAAAACATCAATTCGTCACCTGCACAATGTATCCTGCTTCCACCCAGTGTTGTCATTGACCCGGGTCTGACCGGGGTCAGTCCACAAGGTCAATGAATTGAGGGTCAGACCCCGTTCATGGACTGACCCGGTCAATGACCCCACCGTGGGACACCAGCTATTCCGGAAACTGAATTCCGGTGCCCACGCAATGAGAACCAAACATTGACCAAACACGACATCAACTTCAGTATTATAAGAACTATGTACAATGTAGCTTGGTTAGGATACAGGACACAATATCAACTTTGGTATTATGAGAGCTATGTACAGTGTAGCTTGATTATGGTACAGTAAGATTAAGAAGATTAATGATGCAGAAGTGAAAAAACTTGAAGCACCTTAAACTGGTGTTGGGTTTGTCAACAATTCCTCACCCTCATTGCATTGTTGAAGCTCCTCTTCAATGTTCCAAAATCCTCCCTTCCAGTAGAGGTCCAATCCAGTCCCATTGTTGAGTGCAGCCTCAGTAAGATCATAAGAAAAGAGTAGTTCAAGTGTTATTTCCCACATCCGCAACAAGAGGAGGTGGACCCAGGATTGGATGGCTGGGCTGCAACAAGGATTTGGAAGAGATTGGGTTCAATGTCATCATTATTAGCCTCATTGATGAGCAAGTCTGCAAGTGCATGGAAGTCGTAGGGATCAAGAGGTGCGGCAGGAGAGTTTTCATCCAATGGACTCTATATTTGTCCAAATTTCCGCTTTGAATGGTTTGTCCCATGCCCTTCTGCAAGCTGGCTTTGCTTGATATCCATCTTGACAACACCGGTCTTGTGTACTTTCTCTGACTTGAGCCTGTTACGGTACTTTGTATGAATAGATCCAAATAGACTGAGAGTGCACTCGCAGCCAGCAGAATTGGTGATAGGTGTAAGGACTCACATTGCAAGCTTGACAAAGGCAAATTTATTGAAATCTTCATAATCTATTCTCCATGAGTACACCCTACATGTGCAATGTGCCCTCAAATGAAGCACTGGGGAGGTAATGACTGGCGCTTTTTAAGCCAAAAAAGGAAATTTCTCTCAATGGCATGACATTAAAATAAACAATAAATAAACAAATCACGTGACTTTGACCCCATTGACCTTTCTGGACTGACCCGGTCAAAAAGGTCAGACCCCATTGACCGGGTCAGTCTATTGACCGGGTCAATGGGGGTCAAGTCAACACTGCTTCCACCAACCTAATAATGCACCACTTCATTCACGAACAATTGCCAACTTTGAAAAACACGACTTCTCCTCCCTATCCAGCTTCGGCTCTTCTTCCTTCAACATCGCCACACCGCAACCATCCTTCACATTTACGCCATTCACCCTCACCTTCCCATCCTCTCAATATTATCTTACCCGCAACCTTCCCTTAATCACCACCTGGTTCCACTCCCTCCCGTCCCTCATACACGCTCTTGCCTTACCAGACCCATCTCTCCTCACCCCTTGTTTAGAAAGACAACAAGTTGTGGAGTCATCAATAACCGCACTTGCCAAGTCAACCGCCTTCCTGAACAATGGCCCGCGCAACCTCATTGCGACTGACACGTCCATGATCTCCGTCCCACTCAAATCAACCACCTTTGCCGTTGTTGCCAACAAGAACACCTTTACAGCCTCCCTCCCCCACTATCCCACAACCGGTATCCTTCATGGCGAAGCTTATGCAATTGCCGCCGCTTCCATCATTGCACAAAGAACTCCCAACCACACCACTATCCTTTCAGACCACCTCAACTCCGTCCGTACACTTGCCTCCAATCCCTCCGATTTGTCCCTAAAAAACAACCCCGCCCACTCCCTTTACCGATGGATTCTCGACATCTGGAAATCTTCACCAAACCCCCCCACCCTCTCCCATGTTTGCGCCCACACACACTCGACAACAATCGAATCCCAGTTAAACCATCTTGCCGACCACCTTGCCTCAAAATCCAATGCCGTCTCCTTACCCCCGCCCACTCTTCCTTTACCAACCTTTTTTATGGATAATTATATGCCCTTTTCTACTACCTTTGGTTTTGTTGAATCTAGTCTCTCCGCCTTTGTAGATACTCAAATTGCGATCACTGAGTCCCAATCCCTCGACACCGTACATGAACCATGTGCCTCCAACGCTTGCTTTGACAGCCTACCACCCCCACTACATCCTTACACAAAAGCCACTGCCGCCTACTCCGCCGTCATCCAGCTATATGCAAGATTGGGCCAATTAGACACCTTGTTAGCCCGCTCCGCCCGTCTTCATGACGACCAGCAGCCCTGGTGCCGTTTTGGGTGCCCAGCCTTTGAAGACCCTCACCACACCTTTGTTGACTGCCCCCACTTTCATTCGCTGAGAATGTCCCGCACAAACGAGTTATCCGTAACTATTGCTAGGATCCTTGGAGTGTCGAAAACCTCAGAAGCCGACCGGAAAATTGTCCAAGAACAAGTCCACGACTTATTTTTCGATTCAATTACATGGCCGGCATGACACTCCCTATTCTACCTTGGCATACTCCCACCTTTACTCCCATCCACATTCACAGACCTTATCACTTGCGCCCGCATCACGAATGAATGTCACATCATATCAATCAGGTTGGCAGGCCAGATATGGGGCACAGTCCGTCGACAATACTTCAGCACTGCCTTGGCTCTTCAAACCCGCACATCAACTACGTACAGAACCATCACCCTTCCATCTATGTTGGCTTGCATTCTACCTCCCTCCCCTTTGTACCCCGCTTTACATGTATCCTTTGAGTAGTTGATCCTTCGAGTAGATTCACGGCCTATCATTACCAATATTGCTGACGAGGTGTATCACATGAGTTACTTACATAACATAGTCAGCGCAAATATATTCCATTCTATTCCATTCCATTCCACACCTTTTCTATTTGTTTTGTCATACTATATAGACTCTCTCTTCTTGTGTTTCCCCCTTTCCTCAGTTGTTCATTGTCATCCTTGACAGACACTGAGGTATGATACTCTACTACACTTTTGTCGTCTACATTAACTCATTTGTCACTCCCTATAACTAGACTTCATTGTTATAGGTATAATAACAAAGTTGTTCATTGTCATCCTTGATAGACATCGAGACTTCATCGTTATAGACTTCAAAAATGGGAGTGACTATACTGATGTGTCTTTGAATTGGTGTATGGTACATTTGCTGGGTGCTGGGATATGAACAGTATGGTACACCATTCATAGAGTTTGCATTGTGCAGTGTTGATAAATCCAAAAGAGTAGATTTAAGAGCAACAAGAACTAACTAATGGCACTGTCCAATGTGTATAAACACAATGGAGGTGGGGGTGGGCACCTGCTGTAACAATTATGATTTCTGTCCCCAGCGCTCATTTACAACAAGCGCTCAAGTCATTGCCTCTACTACGGGTTTCTAAGACTCTGGGGGATAGATTCAACATTGAAATAGGTGGTGTATGTACATGCTTTAAGTATTACAAAAATGTAAGGTATCCGTGAAATAGTAGGAGCAATCCAGAGTCCATAGGGTATCTACAGATCAGTTCTAGTCCATGATCTGTACTATGGCTTTAGATGATGGAGAAATATTTTCCTTGTTATCCTGGGATCCCTTCTTCGCAAAATTCACTATGTAGCCTGTGACCTTTGTCTTGGAGTCTGGCTTTCTGCCAAAAGTATTTGAACACGGCATTATGGGTACAGAGTCAAATTTTCACCCTTGGCAAAATTGATAGATCTTGAGGGGACGGTACATACAACTTCAATGCCAATTTTGGCGCCATTCCCTTTGGCAGGGCGCCTTCTGTGCTTGTTGCCGTGCAGTGTGTTGTTGTAGGCACACTGATATGTTGTGTTGGTGCACATTACATAATCCATGAGATTATGATCATTTTCACTATGGTACTGGCACTTGGAAAGCAAAATTAAAAATTCAGCTTGGACCATCTTTTCTGAACCACTACAAGGTGTACATTTAACAATTTATATTTTGTCTCTCAGTGTCGTAGCCCAGGGAATGGGGGGGAGCCAGTTCCACTGAGATGTTGGCAGAGAGCAAGCATGTACAAACAACCAAAGTCTTTTGCACCAGTTGCCCACCCCCAATGGAGGGGAGAGTTGGGAAAGGAGGACATGTGACACAATGTGACTCTGGGTGTCTGCCAAGGCATGGCATGTGGAGCATCAGCCTTCCAAGCAAGTTCCACGCAACCACATCTACAATCAACACCCCGTGTTGTCTTCTTGAAGGGGAGTGGTTAGTTGTCAATGGGAAAATGAATTATGAATTAACATACTGAGAGAACAAGAATGAATAGAGTCTAACATAGAAACCTAGGAAACCTTCTGTGTGATTTTGGAGCTAAGCACACAGAACAAGAAATGGAGCAGACTTTCAGATCTCTAACATTGAGCAGAATTGATTGTGACAATTGTCACTTTTTGTCATCTGACTGGTGAAGTCACTGTTCTGCTTGGGTCAATGTGTGATTAGTCACCTAGTTTGTCCACTGTGTGACAATCAAGTAGATATTGAGATAAAAATCTTTGAGGCTCACTTTATAAAAATCTGGCCACACCAATAATTTCCAAATCTGATTTCTGAACTTTTGGTGCAACCAAGAGAAACTATTGTGGACATGTGATCTAACTATATGGAGTACAGTGGCAATGATGTGCAGCCTAAGAAAAATCATACCCCCTAAATGCCAGGCCCAAAAGCAAAGAGACAGCAATTGCAGCTTCTCAACTGAGGAATATGGGCAGCACAGAAGAAAAGGAAGGTAGACAGTGCAGATTCAGACAAAGAACATGTAATTTAAATTTTGCTATCAAGAGTTTTCTGCACCTTACATTTTACTCCAGGGCATAGGTCAACACAAGCAACAAAGAGCTGACAAAATCAAAGGCATCTTTGATTTTCAGCACCATAGGCTTAATATTTCAGCGGTCAAAGGACAAACTCACCAGTGAAAAAAAATCAAATGCCTTTATCTGGTCATTTAATGTGGGCATTTGCAACAATTTTCTTTGTGTGGATCTAGAAAACCAGGAAAACATCAGTGCTAAGTCAAATCTTGAGGCTCTCAAAGAGCCATGTCCTACTCTGGAATTACAAACACCAAAATGTCCACAACAACAAGCAACTGTAGAAGGTATTTTGACAAGGACAACCTTCCACTTCAAAAATTTCAAGATTTAAATGACAAGCACCTTGTGGAAAATGTAAACAACAGGCCAGATGAAAGGACCAATGAACCCTCTCAGAAAATGAAGATAAATGTGAGAGCAATGACAAAGACACAGGAGACACCCAAGACAGTACTAGAGGGCTTGGTGGCAACCTTCAGCAGTGGTGGCAGCCAAAAATTGGTAAGAAAGAATAAAGCTAATACTTTACCCACCAAGAGATAAGGGAAAAATATAAAAATCCAAAGCTTGACTTGCTTCTCCAGGAACAACTCAAGGGTATGCAACAAATTCTGCATGCTTATGTCAATCCCAAATCAAGGACATTTACAAATGGACAGTCTTCTCTTGAAACAGCAAAAGCACTGGGAAAGGGACCATGGCTTTTATGCCATCTTTGAGAATGGACTGCTGCATTTATTGCAGAGGAGAAAAGCCCTTCCCTTTAATATTCATGGCAACTGGAGCAAGTCACATATTGTTGATAAGGATTTGAAACAAAAAATCTTAATTCACCTTCAAGGAATTAGAAAGTATGTCTGTGCTGCCTATATTCCATGCTACATGGAAGGTACAGAATGACAAAGGTGATTGCCAAACAGACTGCAAGAAACTGGCTGCACAGATTTGGATACCAATAGACCCAGGAGGCTTTGGGTCAATATGCCAACAGACACAAACACAAAGACATTGTTAGATACTGACAGGAGGTCTTTTGACCCCACTGGATGATGTTTGAGCCTTGCCTCCGTGTATGGTCACTCGATGGGAAGGACAAGGAGGTGTCTACTGGCCAAAAACTTGTGTTCTGGTTCTATGATGAATCTACCTTCTACAAAATGATTGTTAAAGAAAACAATGGTGCCATATTTATAAAAAGGCTGTTCCCCAGCCTAAAGGCAAAGGTGCATTATCAATGGTTGCAGACTTTGTTTCTGCAGACTATGTTTGGCTTTGCTTGCCTGATGGAAGAGAGGCAGCTTGTGTCCTTTTCAAAGCAGGCAAAAATAGGGAAGGTTACTTCACAAATGAAAACATCCTTGACTAAACTGAAGATGCTATGAACATTGTCAAAAAGTACTACTCCCACAACTAGTGTTTGGAAGTCCAGTTGCAAGACTGCAAAAAGAGCGAGACTGGACTGGGACTAGACTGGTAAAGACCAGAAACCTGCAAGACTGATCAAGACCGCAACCACGGTCCAGTCTTTGGTCTTTGTCAATCTCCAAATTGTAAGGACCAACAAAAAAAAAACACCTGCTAAATAGCCTTTGAACAATATAAATTTCATTTTTTTTGGCCAGGAATCAAGAAAGTTACAGCTAAGTCTGTCAATCTTATCAAATTTGGGTATAACTCAGCTAATTCTTAAGAGAATACTATGTGCACAACACTTAGTCACCACCTGTTTTGTACAACGGGTCCTGTAGGCCAAAAATTTCCCCTTTTTCTTATCCCTCTTGTAAAAACACTCCTTTTGATCGTCTGAACATTTCTACAAGACTGATTTTTGATTGGGTCAAAACTGACGGAGTTAGGAATTTTTGATTGGGTGAGTTTGGCCACATTGCCTTATATAGGAGGACCCTGAGTCCTAACATGGCATGTAACCCAAAAACATGGGTGATTTTGAAGCTAAATGCTTATTTTTACTTCTTTTTGAGTGCCATGAGCACCCCAGAGGGTCAAAAATCTGGCCAATTGAACATCAAAATTTCAAGAAAAATTCTCCAGCCAAATTGGCCGCTGTCCAAAATAGGCAACTAAGTGTTATATGTGTTTTCTTGTCAGTACCAAGGTAAACTCATTTATTATTGTATCCAGTTTGCTTTACATGTCTAGGTCTATCCATGTAATTGACAGTACATATCAATGAATATATATAATTGTACATGGCTATCTACCCTTTTGAAAATATATTACCAGGGACTGAAAAGACCGGTTCAGACCGGTTCAGACTGGTTAAAAGACTGCCCAAGACTGCCCCTGCTCTAAACCGGTCTTGGTCAGTCTTGTGCGGTCCTTTGCAGTTAATGGACCAAACAAGACCGGACCGGACTTTCAAACACTACCCACAACAACCACATCTTTGTCTTTGATAATGCAACAACTCACTTCAAGCAACTGGACATTGCACTCTTAGCTCATCCAAAGGCCAAATGAAAAATTTTGTATCAACAATTAACATTGCCCTAAACCAAAAGATTAGATTCAGTACACTGCAGATGGTGAACCACAAAAATGCAAAGTACAGATAGATCCTGGAAAACTTGTGGATAACAGGCCGCACTCCTTTTACAGCACTGACAGAAACTTCAAAGAGATGACAAAACCCCTACTAGAGCAAGGACTTACTGCAGGAGCAAAACTAAAAGCACAGTGCAAGAAGTTCAAGTGCAAGCCAGATGCCACAGTGTGCAGTCAGAGGTGAGTACTTCACAACCAGCTTGACTTTGCCAACCAGGAGTTGCCTTTGGAGATTGCTTGCAAGGCTTGAGGATTTGAGGTGGTATCCCTACCAAAGTTCTACCTACTGTGAGCTCAATTTCATGGAGCAGTGCTGTGAACATTCAAAGAGGGTGTATTGTCAGTATCCTGCATAGTGATTAAAAATTCCGGGCTTGGGCCAGGCCTCAACAGTCCTGGGATCCACCAAAGTCAAGCCCGAGCCCTGAGCCTGATTAGTTTAGAGCCTGGGCTCAGGACAGGGCTTACTTACTCAATAAAGACAAATACCAAAGTGTAATGAATACTTAAAATCACTCAAAGATTAGATTCAATTGTCTAGCTACTCTACCACAATACTCTCCTCCTCCTCCTGCTTGCATGCAATCCAAGCCTTCTCTCCATCTCAGCATCCTCCCTGTCCACCTCTTCCATCTCCTAGTCAGCTGTTGGATTTCTATTATGAAAGATAAGGTCAGAATTGGAAAGCAACTTCAAAACTTGAAGTGCTTCAACAATGTCTTTAGTTGGTTGTGGTGTTTTGAAATTGTGATGCCTGCAGCTAGAATGCTTGCACACTGGACATGGACAATGCCATAATGGCAGGGTAGTCAGCAGCCAGTGATGCCCATGTTGGGAGTTATCACACATTCAGCTATTGTTGATGAACATTAGAAGTGGTTGGATAAAACAATAGAACAAGACATACCCCCACCAGTTCACAACAAACTGGTCATTGTCAAGCTTGTCATGTCCATCAAGATATTTTTCAAACTCCTTTGTCCACAGCTCAGAGGTGGAGAGAACTGGAGGAGGAATAGAAGCAGTACCAAAGTCATCATTGGAGTTGTCAAGGAAGAAGTCAAAAGTTGTCTTGGAAGACAAGCAATAAAGGGGACGGGAGGTGGGTGCCACCACATTGCCAGCACAGAGATGCTCCCATTACTCAGCCAACTGACAAATGGAAACTGTCAGCAACAAGAACAAAGGAAATTAAAAGAAGAAAAGGAAGAAAAGAAACATACAATTTTTCTAATAGATGATTTCACATCAAGCTCCTGCTTTGCTGCCTACTTGTGCAAAAGTGATGGGTTTTGAGGCTGGTATCAAAGACCATGGCAATGTTATAGGCAGGCACACTAACAGGTCTTGCTGTAATAAGTAGAATCTTTGCAAGACCAGCAGCAAAAGCATCTTTATGACCAGAAAATTGGGCCTGTAAGGATGCTTTAGTCCATGCAGGTAAAGTCAAACAAGTGCCAGGGTTGCTTCTGAAAGCACAGGCTCAGTCTCTGATGAGAGCAATCATTAGCAAATAGTGAGAAGATGAAAGAGAAAAGATTAAAGTGGCATATCTTAAGAACTTGAAGTGTCCACTCTACACACTTCCATTCCTCATCTAACACCTGAAGTGTAAGAATGGATGCCTGCTTCAAAACTGGTTTATCAGCAGCAACAGTAAAGATAAACTTGTCAATAAAGGGTCAAAGGTCATATGCTTGCTTGAGCATTGCATAACTGCTTGACCACCTGACCTTTATGTCCAGGATCAGATTTAGTGGCAGCTTGACCCTATTCTTTGACTGCAGCTGCTTGAGCATCTCAGTACATTTGGTAGACAACCAAGCCCGAATAGAGTGAGAATGATGAGATAGAACCAAAAGCAAGCATGTACCTCACAATGATGACCCAAATAAGCCCAACCTCATCCCTTCCAACACTGATCCCACCATCCCCTCTAGTGACATAAGACTGGGCTGCAGTCTTCTTGACCTTGGTGGTGGCTGTGTCAACATTGAGATAAGTTGTCTTGCTGTAGGTTGCAAGCACAGCTTGGGTTGCAAGATTGATGATGTGGGCTAAGCACCTGTGGAATAAATGAGTTAGTGATAGAGAGAAAGAGAAGAACAAATGATTTACCAAATAAGATAACTTTTGCATCTTTGACACAATGTGGGTAATGTGCAGTACTGAAGTTTTATGTATGTTATGTAATGAATGATGAACAAGAAATCTGCATGTAACAGAATTCTCGTCTGTGCCTAGGGCTTGCCCGGGCTCCTCAAAGATTTGGATCTCAAAAGTCAAAGGGCCACTGCATTTGGGCCCAACCACACTAAGGGCCTGTTCAGCACCACGTCTTCGTCGGAGCAATTTCGGAGCTCTCTGCCAAAATGATGCTCTTGGCATTGTTACCAGCTCCGAGGTCAGCTCCGACAAATCCAGGCGTAGACGAAGCGTGAAAGTGTGTTTGGCTGCACATCGCTTCGTTTATGTTGTGACAGGCTGAGCACTGTCCCACGTTCCTTTTACATTACCATCATCCCACTGTACGTGATACCCCGCTCCCTACCGCATTCTCTCGCGTTTCCCTCGCGTTATTTTCACTCTTTTATATTTATTTACATCTTAAAATACCTCTCAACGTCTCACTATGGGAAAAGGCGCGAAAAATCCCACGAAAAGTGGTCAAACCGAGAGCAGCACGCGCTGCAGCTGGTCTAGCAGTGACGACGCGACCCTTGTTCGCGTCTTACATCAACAGAAGGACAACGGCAATCAGTCTGGTGCTGGGTGGAAGGCCCAGGTTTGGCAAGCCGTGGCTGACGCCCTCAAGGCTGAAGGCGCGTCGAAAGGTCCTGAAAAAACTAGCAAAAAGTGTAGTGATCATTGGGCCAATGTACGTCCCCTCGTTTTTTCACTCCTCCATTTTCTGACTATTTGCAGCTTAAGAAGAACTTCCTGGAGGTCTCGGCAATCTGCAACGCGTTGGGCTTTGGGTGGGACGAGGGTACTAAGATCTGCACGGCCACAGATGATGTCTGGGCCAAGTACATTGCTGTATGTACCGCTTTTTATATGGCTTTTACGAGTGCTAATATTCAGGCTCCGAAGGCCCACCCAAACGCGGAACGTTGGAGATCAGCCCCATTCCCTCTTTACGATGAGATTCATATCCTCGTCAATGGGATTGTCGCAACAGGCGAAGGTGCCTTTGTCCCGGGGCGTTCCTTGTCCCCCACTGAAACTACAGCTTCAACTGGGAGCTCTGAGGCAGGAGACTCCCTCACCACTTCTGTTACCTCCAGCTCTCCCTCCATTCTTCACGACACACTTGCAACTGATATTATGGGAACCTCCAGGTCTTCGGAAAGTCCAAAACCAAAGGTAAGCCTCTCTTTCTACATTTTTTCTGCCTGCTAATACACCTTAGACTCCTCGCAAGAGGACTCGCGCAGAATCAGAGTCTCGTTCTCCTGAGGCCGCGACATCAGTCTCTCACAAGAAGAAACATGGTAAACGTCGCAAAACCCAGGCTGACTCCCTGCTCACCGGGATGACTGGTGCAATTCTCAAACTGTCTAAGTCTATGAACAGTGGTGCAGGTGTTCCAACCCCCGAGCGTCGTGAGAGGGCAGTGGACTGTCTCTTTGCAGACAAAGCCTTTTCTCCTAACGCGGCAGGAGATTTGCTCGAGCTTTTTGCTGAAAAAGTGGCCTATGCTGACACCTATTTTGTCACGAAGGATAAGGAAACTCGTGTTCTTTTTGGTAAAAAGCTTATCACTCGGAAGCGGGCGGCTGAAGGATTGGAAAACTAATTCATTTGTTGTGTTATACCCTTTTTGTACCCCAGGTTTAATTTTTCCCTCGTAATTCCTCTACCTCTGCTATATACCCTATTTCTAATTGATGTCTCCTCGTCGCCTCAATTCCTCTTGGTAGTCCTTCCACATCTCCTGTGCCATATGATCCCTACGGTCTGATGCTTGTTGTCGTTCCTCTGCTGTAATATTAATACCCAGTTGCTCTTCAGCTATTCGACGAGGCTCTTGAGGTGTTCTGTTCGAAGCTGACCCGCTTGCTCTGGTTTCAGCATTATTTGTCCAGCTTTCAATATTGTCAGATGGGTCGTGAATTCGAACATAGTTGTGCACGCCTCCAAGAGCACCCACAGACATTGCTTGCATCTCGGGGTCATACTCTGGAGCAGCTTTGACAAGGCCAAAACGACGTTTAAAAACTCCGAAGATGCGCTCAACCACATTCCGCGCTTGAGCATGGCGGAGGTTGAACAGTTCTTGGTGGTTCTTTGGCCTGAAATTTGCGATAGCTCACTATAGGAGATTAGAAATAGATGTATCAAAACTTACCTCTGATTTCCACGGCCCCATTCTTTCAGATGATAGCGCACTCCTCGGTACGGAGTCATAAGAAGGTCGCAGAGTGGAAATCCTGCATCTGCCAGGAAAAATTGACCTGGTGGAAGTTTGAGGCCATTGAGACGTGCTGATTCGAAAACTCTTGAGTCGGCTGCACTTCCCTCCCACCCAGTGAGCATATAGATGAACCTGAGCTTGAAATCTGAGCATGCAAGGACATTTTGTGAAATCCTTCCTTTTCGGCTTCGATAGCGGTCAGAATCATCTTCATGAGCCCATCCATCGAACTGCACACCATCCATTGTGCCGCGACACTCATCAAAATATGGAGATAACTTGGGGTTATTCCTTATTTCAGCTGGTATCTCGTCAGGCATGAGCTGGACATATTTTCGGTAAAACCGACCAGCAAGAATCTTGGTCAATTTTCGAATGTAACTGCAACAGGGGTTGGTCTTTTGAATAGTATACAAAAAAGGAACACAGACTGAGATATTGTGGACCCGCTTCTTTGAAACCTCTCTTGTAACATGCGTGAGCTGGAACCAGTGCGAGCAAAATGTAAAAATATGGAAAGTTGTTTGCTTGCTGTTACAAATTTGCTGTTCTTCAACCCGAAATCCGTTCTGAGCTCATTGAGGAGCTTGCAAAACACATGCTTGGCAACTCCAAGCTGCTCGTGAATTCGTTCTTGGTGGCCCTCAAGCAGCTCGTTGACCCACTTCTGACCTGTCAAGATCGATGTATGCTTCGGAACAGGAATAGCCCTAGCGAGTGAGACTGTTGCTGCTGCAGCAACAGCTGCCAATGCACCGCCAAAAACAGCAACTCGGCGTTGACGTTTACTTTGCGCCTTGAGGGCAGCCTCCTTCTTGCTGTTAGCACACGTCATGATACAGAAAAACAGAGGTATCTCTTTGTTCTACTGCTATCTAGACTGAAACCTAATTGCCATCATAAATGTGACAGTTTGTGACAAGCCTCGGAACTGTTTGGTTGCAGCTCCGGGGTTTATCAACGCTCCGTCTCCATGACAGAGCTAAGCGTACGCTTGGAGAAGGCGTGGTGCCAAACAGGCCCTAAAAGACTTGCCAAGGCCTGAGCTTGGCACATCCATTTGGGAGGGATGAGATTGGCCCAAAATTGAGGCCCAGTTGTTTTGATCCAAACATCCAAATTGATCTGAGGAAGTCCGAGCAAAACCTGAGCGTCTGGTGAGCTCAATTGTGGCAAACAAGTGCCAAACCAACTAGCTGTGCCGGATACTGAAGGGGATGGAGGGTGGGTCAAAAAAACAATGTTAGTATGAGTAAAAGTCTTTTTCCCGTGTCAGAACCAGGTCCAATGCAATGGGGAGACAGGTTCCCCATTGCGAGTAAGATACATCATTATTTACGTGTATGATTTACCAGGGAGGAAGCGTAGATGGGTTCTGACACTTGCCCTTATCTTATCCAATAATGAGCCAGCCCAAGGGCTTGCTTATCTTGGAATATGACAAGTCCTTCTATCCCATCTTGGAGTACCAGCATGATGATAATGCTTGTTGTTTGTCAGTCAATCCTCAAAGAGCTTCAGCATGGTGATGTTGTTTGATGCATTGTTGCAGGTCACCCAACCAACCTGGGTTGGCATAAGATAAGAGGAAGAAAGAAGTAGCAAAGAGAGAAATACCTGGTGTGCAATCTGGTAATGCTTACATATTTTGTAAAGTGCATTGCCTAGATGCTGCATCTAGGCAATTGCCATCATGGCATGCATTGAGCAGGGTAGACCCAAGAAGGGCTGAGGGTAAACACCAGCTATTAGGGAACCTCCTCAATCCATGTATGTGTCACAGTTGCCAGCTTGCCACACATCAGTAGCAGAAAGAAACATAGGAAGGATAATATATACTTACATTGAATAGCTTTGACATCTCTCGAACATTCTGATGGAAATTCAATAATGTCTTGACAGGTAGCCTGAGCAGTCAGAACATTGATGGAGTCAGTGTTAGCAAGAGTCACAAGTATGATAAGCTTGAAAAAATGTGGGTGTCAGATGGCCTCAAGGGGCTAAGGTGTTGTCACAAATTGAGAAGGTGAATTAGGAAATAGATCATAAGGAAGCATATACCTGGTTGGCATCAATCAACCAGTTCTTGGCAGCTTGACAGAACACCTCCAAACTGAACTTGAGGACATGCACAGTATGCCCAAGGATTTTGAACTGCCTGTTGAGAGTCCCTTCAACACTGGCCACCACTTTAGACACTCCTGCTGCCTTCCTTGCCTTGACACCCTGTGAAAGCTTTGATTGAACCCGGTTTTCTCACAGTACTCAGTGTACTTGGTGTGATGGTACCATTCAATGTGTTGGTGGAGCATCAGGAACAATATGACCTGAGAAGTTATCCTGGAGAAGAAGGATTTTACATCCTTGTTCTTGAAGCTCTTGAGATCCTATTGTTCAATTTGTTCAATCCATTCTTTGTAGAGGTGAGCAGTCATCCATGCCTTTGCATTGTTTCAATAATAAAATCCCAGTTGTTTGCCTGTCTTTTTATTGAAGCATTGTGGCCGTGCTGCTTTACCAATGATAAAAGGTGGAAGCTTTTATGACCCATTGGCATAAAGTGAAGGCATATGTAAAATGTTTCTTCTTGCCTTTGACTTCCAACTGTTTATATTCCAATAGGCCTCTGTCTGGTGCCATTCCATGTGTTGGGGTCAATGAAAGAGTCAGAATATAGGAATTAGGCACGTACCCATAAAAAAGGCCAGTCTCATCTATATTAAAGATGTCATGCAGCTCATATCCAGACTCCTCTTGAACCCTTTCTCACTCCGTCTCAACAGTGTTGGCATTGCTGATCCAGCTTCCCCGTGTCTCTTCAACTGCTTCAAGCCATTTCTTTTCTTGAAGTGAGTCAACCAGCCACAGCTCAACTTCAACCTCTCATCTTTGGGAACTCCAACTAAATCTGCAAATGTGTTCCATTTCTGACAAAGGACTTCCCCAGTAAGGAGAACTCCGTCACCCATTGCTTGTGAAACCCAGAGTTCCAGCATCTCAGAAACCTCTGGATGATCAGTTTGTCAAGCTTGCTTGGCTGTTTGGTCACTTTTCTTGTTTGACTGATCCCACTGCTTGTGCCATTTGGCTTTGTCTTTGAGCCAAGATGAAACCAAAAGCTGCTTTGTTTGGAGATTAGGGTAGAGGGGCTCAAAATGCTTTGCCGTGGCACTTTGATTTGGCCATTCTTGTGGTGCCAATTAAGGATTTCAACCTGTTGAGCAAGCATAGCATTCTCTTTCTTGGTGAAAGCAGGAGTGGCCTCAGGCTGACTGGGCTTCTTTTTAGGTTCTTTGGGACACTTCTCGAGCTCAGAGCCTTTGCCAAAAATATCAGTGGTGCATTTCCTAGACAGTGCAAAATTTGTAAATTTTACCTGAGTGTTGCTCAACCTAGTGACTTACAGGCTTGCCCAGCTTAGGCTTGGCTTCACAGGGCCAAGGCTTCCTCAAATGCAAAGCCAAGCCTTGAGCCTTGAGTTGGGCAAGCCCGGCCCGGCCCAAAGCCCAGGCCCTAGCCCCAACTTCCCAAAAAGGGAATATCCTGAATGACAAAGGCAACCAATGGCTTAATGAGCCACCAAAATCATTGACATTGGTGCTTTCAATCAGAAGACCTCAAAGGAGCCAGACATTGGAGTAAGGGGTTTAGCAGATGTAGTGCTGGTGAAGGAAGGTTGGGATGACAACTATATTCTCAAATTGTGGAATAGAATGAATGGAATGGAATATATTTTTGCTGGCTACATTACATAAGAATGAACCTGCCCTCTTTTGGGTGGAAATTGCATGTGACATTGGTAAAATCACTTTCCCTCTCCAGGCTGTGCGTGTGCAAGTAAATTATAAGTCAAAAAGTAGCCAAAAGGTTTTCTCCACAACCCTAGACCCCATCAACCACGGACATGACCTGGCCAAATTGGACTGACCAATTTTGGCATGACCTTTTTGGCCAAAACCTCATGCTGGCCTAGGCCGGCTTTGAAATTTGACATTTTGCAGGCCAGGGCAGGCCTTGAGCTGAGCTGGGCCCCCAATGTAGAGCTGGTAAGGCCTGGCTTGGCTTGGCCTACAAGGGCCCGGCTGGGCCCAGGCTACGGCTTCAGGCCTGAGCTTGCAAGTCACTAGCTCAAACACATTGAAAATGTGAGGTGTCACACATCTGTCACATGCACCTTGTAAAGTTTTGCAGTGATTTCTTTGTGAACAATACACACTGCGTACACACAACCTATGCACAGATCATTTATTCTAATCCAACATTATTTGGGGTTAAGAATATAATGGTGTGATGAAATTCTTCAATTACAAAAACTGAGCTAAATCCACGATGTAGCTTTTTCACAACTCTTTCAGTTTTGGAGATATAAAATTTTCATCACAGCAAATTGAAAGATCGTCTTATTCTAAAATGATCAGTCTATCTATATATTTTTTGGGATGGCGCAGCAAGTTGCTGAAAGTCATTGGCACATTGGACATAGTCTTAGCATTGAATAAGTACAAATATATTTTGGTCTTGGCAGACATTGTCCATCTCCATAGCAAGCGGTTAGCAGTCTGGCAAAGGAATTCTAACTCTGCCGCTTGCAGAGCAAAATGGCCACAAATTATAAGTCTTCCAACCTCACCAAGATTGAGGTATTCTGTATATCAGAAGGACATCCTGAAGCAAGGCCCCAGCCTGAATTTCTAATTTTTGGCCTTTGTCTGGCCTACCTAGTTTATCAGCATCAGGAAATCAATTATACATTCAATATTAATTTAATCAGGGTCATTGCAGAGAAATTATGGCTGAAGAATCTATTTATACTTGTAAAACAAAGAGATACATGTAGTTGTCACAAAAGTACATGTAAATCTAATCATGGTGGTGGATTAGAGATCCAGACAAGACCTGGGACTTCCTTTACCCACTAAGAACAAAACATCTTTAGCAAGTTTGGAGGAGCCAAGTGAAGACTGGGAGGCAAGAGAGGAGAGAGAGGATGCAGATTTGATCAGTGTTGGATTCTAAGGAGTTATTAAAGGTAATTCTTTTCTTAAGTCTTTGTACTTTGAATAAAGCCCTTAATTAAGACTTATTTCAAAAGGGTTAATAAGACATTAGCCAAAAATAGCCAATCTTAGTCACCCATCAAAGTTGTTTGATCCTTCCAATCCCCTGTCATCAGGGATTCTTCCCTCATCAGCTTCCTCATCTGCCAATAGTTCCATCAACTGTGCCTCCTCTATATCAGCTTTCTTTTGACAAATATGCCTCAGTTGTTTGTCAATGTCTCCTGCAAACAATAAATTGGGTGATTGAGGCAGCCACTTTGACCACTAGCGCCCGTATGTAAGATTTTTCACCTTGAGCTTGCTCAACAGAGAGGGCTTTTTATAGAAGACATTGTTGTTTGGGGAATAGCAAGCAGGAAAGAAGAAAATTTTATGCAGTACAATTCTCTCTGTATTGATTTGATTTTTTGTCCTACTGATTGATACCCCAATGTGTACTGATAGCCATTCTGTTGCTCAGTAGTCATCCATTTGTGGTCATATGTTCTTAAGACTTAATCAAGGCTTACTATTTCTTTTTGCTTATTCTGTCTCAAAGTCTTAGTCTTGAGTCTTGAGTCTTATTTAACCTTCAAGCCTTAGGTCCAACACTAGATTTGATAGATATGACTAATTAAACATTTTCTCTTTGCAGTTTGTTACATATTTCTCATACATCTCATCTTATTAATGTCTAATACCTGTACATATATATCTTTACCATAAGAGTACATGTAGCAGAGTAATTCAGGTATCTTGAAGCTGTCTCACCTGTGATGCAGTACTGGAACAGATTACCAAATCTAGTAGTGGCCCTTTTTACTGTTACAAAAAACCTGGCAGTGTTACCAATGTCGGAAACTTCCAAATAGCCTTATCAGGCCAATCAGGTTCAGTCAGATGCGCAAAACCACGCTCTGATCAGTTGGCAAGGACTGATTAGATAACTCTAATCAGAGATGCGTAAAAGATCAGGATCAGCTCGCATTATCTACTTTACCATACATTATATTAACTGTTGTACTTAATCTGTCTTTTTAATTCATGATTATATTAATGCTACATCATATGGATATTGACTGTTATTCAGCATCACACTTATATTATTAC
Organism: Crassisporium funariophilum; assembly: GCA_014925845.1. Classification (NCBI taxonomy): domain Eukaryota; kingdom Fungi; phylum Basidiomycota; class Agaricomycetes; order Agaricales; family Crassisporiaceae; genus Crassisporium; species Crassisporium funariophilum. The sequence continues at coordinate 713,637 of JACGCL010000013.1, forward strand.
TAGTAATCTACATATTCAGTGTTGTACTTGCATTATTACTAGTAATCTACATATTCAGCGTTGTACTTACATTATTATTACTGTCTTATTTTATGACTAGCACATGAAACTGATCCATACACTACAATAACAATTTTATAATAGCAACTATGATTTGTATTAGTTCAAACAATCAAATAAAACCTACCAGAGTTCTGGTTATTAAATAGAGATCATGTGCAGATGCCTATGATCAACTTTTGCATTTTGTTCAGTTGACTGGTCAGATGACAGATCACCCATTTAGGACAGTCTGATCTGAATCCAACCCAGCACGCAGACTGTCTCCAATTCACTCCTTTGCGCTCAGTCTCTTATGATAGTCTCAATATCAATGTCTGCACCAAAATGTACCCAGTAATAATATGACTCTAGTTATTGATCTCAGTCCGGTACAATTGAGGGACTAAGTAATAATCAGACTAATAGGTGCAAAAGCAAAGAGAAGCCTAAGGAATATAGACAACACCAAATTAAAACTAAGCGCCCTTTGAGTTTGCTCCTCTGGGCCTCAAGGCATGTCTTCCCTTTGATGCCTTGGACCCAGTGATTTCCTGGGCATCAGTAACATGGGAGCTAATTATATCTAAATCACCTGGTGCTGTTTTGGGAACCCTTTTCCCACCATGTTTGGGGATAGGCTTCGCTTTGACAGGAGGTCCAGCAGGCAAGGGAATAACAATGGCCGGAGCTGCTACAACCGGGGGCATGAGAGCTGGGACTGATATTGGGACATTGATTGGTGATCCGGGGCCGGGCATGGCATGTCCCGCGTGATTGGAATAGCTCGCATAGATGTAGGAGTCTTCTGCATTAGAAGAGGAGGCAAGTGGAGTGGGATCAACAAGAGGCGGAGAAGTGGGGCGGCTTGCAGAATGTTTCGATTTTTCTTGCTCCAGCTGCAGCCTTCAAAGACAAAGGCGCTTCATGCTGTCAGCAATCCGGTCTGCATCAGTCTGAATTGGAATTAACTCCGCATCCGGATCATTTGTTTTTCTGGACTTCTTGACCTGCTTGGAAAAGACGCCAAGATTGTAGGTAGTGAAGAGATCTTCTGCCCAATCCGGATCCTTGACCTTGGCGCTCTGTATCCAGCCCCTGTAAAGCTCCACCTTCTTTTGATAGTCTATTTTGGACTTGTCCCCAACAAAGCTGTCGCTTAAGGAAGGGTCATTCGTCAAAACAAATTCTGTCTAATAGGATGTAATAATATATAGTCAAAATTATAATAGACAATGTAGAAAGTAGTTGAAATATTGTGTTGACTTACCAGCATGGCAATCATAGCGATCATCTCAATAGTGGATTCTGGAGGAACATCTGGTTGTGGAACCATGTTGTTTGCACGCGCAATTGCCTTCTCTGGACAATCCGTCGCAGTTTTCCCAAAAATTACCCGACGGCCAATCTATAGGTTTAAAGTAATTTAAACCATCCAAGATGTGAGAGAATATTATTAGTAGATAGTAATACTACTTACTTTAATGAAAGCTTTGTTTAAAAAGCAGAACTCCTCCTCTTGAACAAAGTCCTTGAACAAGAGGGACGGGAATGGGTTAAAGACGGGAGCCTGAGTAACGAGACCCCTCCCCTAGTATCCAAGAAGGTACTTGACGCGTGCATTGTTCTCAAAATTGTTAGTTGCCTTGCTGCTGAAATAATTGGACGAGATGTCGAGCACAGCTGGGGCAACTTTGCGTATGTATTGGATGAGCTTTGAGCGAGTAGCGCTCATCCCATTGCGGAACTAGATTCAGAATTAGAAAGACATTGAATTAGTAAGGTATAAAACATATGTAGAAAATATATACATGCCGTTTGGACAAAGTTAGTGCTCTTATCTTGCAATTTGAGCCGCATGAGGTCATGGTATCTCTCTGGAATAACCTGATACAACTTGACGTTGAGCTCAGCAGCCTTGCTCTGGAGAACTCTTGTAGGATTGTAGGAAATTGAGAGATTGCCATGAAACCCAGAAGCCGGCACCATGGGTCAATAGAAAAGTGCGTAGTGGTTACCCAATTTTCCAATGATCTTGAGGAGAATGCTGGCCTCCTCATCAATATCCCCTGCTGTGTTCTTGCCCTTTTGCTTTTGATAGCGCGCATTTTTGAGGATTAATTCCGTGTTCTCGGTGCAGAGAGTCTTGTTCTCTGCTATGAGTCGGCCAACCTCTACTTGAGTACACATCAGCTCCTACCAAATAAAATAGAATCAGCAAGTTTTCTCAAAGACAATTCAGAGCATTAATAAGAGAGAGATATTGACCTGGTATATTTTATCTTTGTCGGTATACAAAGGCGCAGAAAGTCCAGCCGTGGAAGCTGATTCAAGCACAACCATCTTGTTGAAGCTAGAGGCAGTTGAAAGCGACGCTGATGAAGTGCCGGACACCGTTGGAAGTCGACGAGACATGAAGAAAATATTTGGTGTAGAGTTGGGGGCGAAAGAGGGAAGAGACCAATTAAATTCATAGCAATACTGATCTCAGTAATTGAGGTATTTATATCTGAGCCCAAGTTATTAAGTCCTGGTCAAAAGGCAGAACATCGTTGTTCTCATGTTTTTTGAATACTAGAAATTTCAGCGCCTCACTGTCACCTCGAGGTATTGTCATATCTATTATATAAATGTCTCTGTCCATTGGCGCCATCTTAACAAGTGGTTGCCATATTTAAATTAGTCTTTTAATTGGATTGGCAACATATTTTACATAGGTCATTGAGATCTATCCAAATTAGACAGCTAGTTAACCAAAATTGGAAGTGTCCAACAGTTGGATGGCATCTTAGTCAGCGCTCTTTAATTTATAATAGTGAATACTTAAATATCCCCAGGCTGAACATTCTTTTCTATAGCAATTTAGAATTTAAATGATTCAAAAATACTACTACAAATTCGCACTATCTATTATTTGTACAGTTTTCAAACAAAGCCAAAAACCTTCATCAATGGAGTCCACCACAAGATGTTCCCCGCTAGCCGACATCAAGTCCTTTGTCAGAAGTGCACCACGGATAATAAACTTGGTGTTAATTACTACACTATTTAATCTGCGCTGCGGGTGGACTCGCGTGAGCCCTAGGTCTTTGTCTTGCCGCCGAGTTGAAACACCTGGTGTTAATGGAAGATCAAGCGGAAGTGTAAGTGCCAGATCTAGTCAAGCGCCACTATATTCAATAGAAAAAAGAAAAAGTAATTGGACAAGAATACACTTGGCACCGTTGATCTGAACCAACGTGAAGTCATATTGAGGCCGGTCATGAAACTTGGGGTTTGTTTGAAGGATATCCACTTTCCAGTACCAGTCTACTACAGAGGCATAGTTGACTTTCATAACACAATATGGAGTTATCTAAATTGTCTAGAGATTAGTAGGGTCATTCACAATAAGTCCCGGCCTTAGACTCACCACATGGTCAGCCTGAATGCAAATACCATATTGCTGGTATTCCCTGCCAATTGCTTGACCAACTTTATTTCTGAAGTTCAGAAATGCGCGATTGCTATTAATGTGCATGGCCTCTACCTCTGCCAGAGTTTGTGTCGGACTCATTGAGCTGAAAATGACGCGCTGGAATTCATTGGCAGCTCGTGGCGCTTCTTCCCCTTCAGCGTCAATGTCATCTGAGTCTTCATTCATAGGTCTGATCTGGTTCCTCTCATCTATCCGATCAATCTTGGTCATGATCACTGTAGCTACGACTTCCATCTCGTTGACTCTGAGGATCTATTAATAAAATATTGACATTAGATTTGGAATTAACATTTAGGAACTAGCAGAAGATCAGGATCTGAATCACCTGAGGTGCCATGTCCTTGAAGTTAGTGTGGTTGCGATAATATTTCTTGAGTGGTCCATTGGCCTTCTCGCTTGGTTTAGTGTTGTAGTTGCGAGTGGCGCCTTTCAATTTAATATCTCAAAAGGTATGAATATGCATATGCATCTTTGGGAAGTCCCAGGACTTCTCGCCATTCATAAACTTGTATATCTGACAGAGAGAAATGTCCTTGGTGGTTCCGCCTACAGCGGTCACGAACGAAACAATTGATAATAGATTATTAATGACACTCACATTGATGAGGGCATCAAATTTGAGAAGTTCATTTATTGCTGCATCCAAAGTATTGTCTGTTTGAACAGTTAATGAGGAATACATATCAAGCTCAAGATAGCTTTGTAGAATCTTGAGCAAATGATATCCCTCTGGAGAGTACTGAGAGGTTAAAACATGAATCAAAGCAAAGATGAGGACCTGGGATGTATTAAATTATTGCAAGTGGTGATTAGGGAAGACAAATTGGTACCTTAGATAAACCCTCAAACTTTCTACCATCTGCAAATTCTCCTGTGTCATTGAGAGAGTGGAAGTGATTTAATTCCCTCCAAGGTGGAATACTGTGGAGTCTAGATGCGCAATGTGAAATTAAATACTGTAAGATTCTAACCATTTCATGAGCCATTTAAATTAATAAAATACGCACCCACTATCAATCTTACTGATTTCCTGCCGAACGGCACTTGGAAATTGTGCTAAAATTGTTTTGATCTCTCCAAGAATATGGTCGCCAAAGAGGCCGAGGTGATAGGCATGCAGCCAATCCCATGATAGCGCACTATATATGTCTGTAAGATGCACAAGAGGGTGAATGAAATAAATAGTAATACTTGAACGTTGCATAGGCCATACTGTTTTGTGTGATGTGGTACGTAATGGAAAGCTCTGTGAAATATTTGAAAGTTCTTCACAAGGAACAAGGCAGACAGGGCATGGGAAGCAAGAGGTACCCCCACGCGTCAACACCATGAAGCATCTTTTTTTAGAAAGGAATAAATTAGCACCGGGCTTATCAAATTTAATTGGGTGGCTTACTGTTCCTCGTAATTGGCAGAGAGCATAATGATATGCGGATATATAATTCTTGTGATCCCATCTCCGCACTCAATTTTGAAGCCTGTTTGAGCATAGGGCTTTATCGACTTGACAATCTTGTTAACTGCGGCATGCCAAATCTCTCCCTTGAAATTGACATAGTGAGCCTTTCAATTTTTGCTTGAATTGTCCTTGGGCTATATGCTATTTAAATTCAGAGAGATTATTCAAGGATATAAAGAACTTACAATTAGGAGCCAACAGACAAGCCGCCCACCGCCCACACCTGTTCCATTACGCACACCTACGGGCAAGTTTGCACAACGAGCAAGGACTGGATACCCCTTGGCAGTTCCAAATGAGGAAAGTTGTGTCTTGTCTGCAAATATAATTATGCAGAAGGGCTTTGCCCAACTGGGTATGGTATCCTGTAATAAATTATGGTTAGACATTTTTTATAATATAAAATTGAGCTGAATTAGATTTTTACTCACCTGGTAGGTCCACTAAGCGTCTGTGGTCCATGGTTCATCATAAAATCGAATGAAATCTTGCTTAACCATGTTGTATTTGGATAGGCGCTGCGCATCCCATTCAAACTGAGAAACAAACAAACAGTCTGTAAGCAGCTCTTTGCACCAGTCCCAGAGAGGACAAGAATAAACTTTGAATTCATTTGGTTTGTTGTTGTAGTCGAGAGTGATAGTTGACCGCACAAACTATTGATGCATAGGGAAGCAATGGATAATTTGAGCAAGTGTTCAGTGTTCATCATAGAAATAAAATTCACCTGTGAGGTGTGAATACCTCTAGCAAGCTCCCAGATCTTAGAAAGGTGAGTAGGGTTCATGATGGTGAAGGAGGTTGACATCGGTGCTGTGTTGTTGATCAAACTAATTAAGGTCTCAATCTGACCTGCATTCATGCGAGCGTCCAACATGACCTCTGAAAGCTCAAAATTGTGTCGTGTTGGGAAGGGATGCCAGGCTGTATAGCTGGATTCAGAGTCTACTTGCACTCCAGGTGCATCTTGATCAATTCGATTTTCCCCTGCCTTAGTATACATGTCAAACAAGAGCACCTGTACTCTATTAGGAGCTCCAGCACTGGGATGGAATTTGACCTTAATGTTGTCTTCCTCTGGAGAATTGTGAGGTGCTTTGCCATCATCCTGAAGATTGTCAATAGGCGCTTGAGAATTATCTATAAGATTTTCCACGTAAGCACTTTCAAATTAGTAGATAATAATAAAGAAACTTCAACTATACCTTCCTCTTGGAACCGCTGTGTAAAGGCACTTATGCGAGGTTGAGGCAGTCTGCCTCCTGCTAGACGTAGCACGCTTGTCACTGTAACAAAGCGCCCATGTAATGGTTATGCAAGTAATTTAAATTAAAAGCAGATACATATATTTGAGTCAATATAAAAACTCACACTCCTCGCGCTGTTGTTTGAAAACAATTTGGAGCGCACTAGGTCCAGGCATTTCCTGAGGAGCTTGGTCAATATTTAAATTACCAGTCGCAGCAGAATCATGTCTGAGCTTGCTATCTGGTTTCTTGCAAAATTGCTGGTGAGTAGCGTGCCCTTGTAAATCAAATAATAAGTGGCAATATTGGCATTGGGCGCTTGTTGTTCAGGGACATGGTCAAGAAGATGTGAGGAGTAGCTATTATGGAGATCTTTCACAACAGAAAGATTCTAGTATTTTTAGAACTTTAGACAAACTCTGTAAATTACTGGAACCCCTTGAATCTCTCAATAGACCTGTATTAGAGTCACAATAACTGGGGCCCTCTTGATTTGTTGGAAATTTGACATAGGTCAATCATAATGATTGAGATGTCAAGTCTAAGTAATCCATACAAGGTTCTCTCTAGTTAACTGTTTTACTTTATTTAAATCTCTCACTGCAAGACAGTAGCTCTAATATGTACAGTGGCGTGCAAAAAGAATGCACGTGATGACTATTTACGCCGTCGAAGCTAGTAATTCTCTGTTTCCTCAATACTTCCTCAATAAAACTGTTTTATATTTTAAGAAATCTACTCTGTATATACTACAGATGCCACGGTAGAGAAATTGAGCATACCAGATCGTTGTAGCCCAATGAAATGCTTATGTCATGTTTAATGGCCGTGGGAACTTCAGTTGAACACGCGTACGCGGAATGCATCTTTTCATTGTCTGACGTGTATCTCTTCCAAATCTCATTATCCGCTAACGAAACTTTCTCTGCTGGTGCCTCTACTACTAAGACACATACATCCTCCATGGTTACTTGCACTCCAACCAAAAAGGCTGCTATCTACCACTTGCGCCAGGAGGGGAAAACCTTTGGCGAGATCGGGAATATGCTTAGTCTAGACCAGAGTGTTGTCTCACGAAACTACCGGAAACTTGAAGAGCAAGGCCCAGACCCCGATTTCTATGCACGAGTACCAATTCCTGGCCGTCCGAGGGTCATCACACCCCATGCGGAGCGTCGAGCACAGAGGCTCATCACATCTGGAGAGTGCCGTGATGCAACAGATGTCCAACGTGAATTATTTCCAAGGTTGGATCCCTCAACAGTTCGTCGAATGTTCATTTGGAAGGGTCTCCATGGGAGGATACGCCGAAAGAAGCCATGGCTGTCGAAGAAACACATTTTTGGGCGACGTTGCTGGGCGCGCAAATACTGTCGCATGCGTGAATTCTTCTGGCGCAAGGTGTGGTACTCAGATGAGTCCAAATTCAACCTCTTTGGATCGGATGGGAAGCTCTACTGTAGGAGGAGGCCTGGTGAAGAATTACTGGATAGGAATGTGAAAAAGGTGGTGAAACACGGAGGAGGGAGTTTGATGGTGTGGGGTTGCATCTCATTTCACGGGCCAGGGCGGCTTCATTGGGTTGAATGTCGCATGAATGCAATTCAGTATGTCTCCATATTGGACGAGTCATTCCTTGGTTCCCTTGAGGACCGAAAAACACGTCCTCAAAACATGATATTTCAACAGGACAACGACCCAAAGCATACCTCAAAACTTGCCACAAAATGGTTCAAAGACAATAACATACAAGTACTTGATTGGGCGCCCTCTTCTCCGGATCAAAACATCATAGAACACGCCTGGGAACACCTAGATCGCATGCTACGTGCTAGACCTGTCAAACCGAGCAATATAGAGGAGTTGTGGGTTGCTTTACAGGAGGAGTGGGAGAAATTGGACATCACATATATTCATAAGTTGTATTCATCAATTCCTCGCCGTGTTGATTCTCTTCTTCGAGCACGTGGGTCCTGGACCAAGTACTAGCTATGTACCAGTAATTGAGACAATCAACGTTGATTCTGTTGAATGAGGGCCTCTTCTTTTTGATGTCTTTCTGGGGAAAATAGCACCATTTCAATTTTGACTCTCAACATGAGAATTTGACCTTATTTAGATTTCTGAAAACATAGGAAGGTGTACCAGTATCTAAGTTATATCTCTATATCATTTAATGTAATCAAATTACAGTTCATCAGTGTGTATTCGTGAACGACCTTCATGATTGCCCGAATGCGGGTCACGTGCATTCTTTTTGCACGCCACTGTATTTCTCTTGTCCATCTAGTGTATATCTCAATCCTCAGTACTTTGCTTATATTCTCTAAGTTGAGCCATTGTCATTTGACACACAGATTATCAACAGTCTTTGTATTACTGATCACTAAGCCTAATTTACAAGACAACTACTTCTAGGTTACATTGATAGGGTGCTCTGATTTTTACCAACGAGCGACAGTAGTTGCTATGTTACCTCCTATTTACATTTGGTGCACTGATCTTTTTTACTTACCTGATCAGGCAAGTTGTCCCTACTCAGAGTGTTACGTGAGCCATCCTAATTCTGAACTTGATCAATGCCAATAGCCCATATCTCTTTGAAGATGGTCAGTGGATTTGGGCAGATTCTGCATATGCACTCAATTCTTGGTGTGTCACCCCTGACAAGAAACCACTTTCAAATTTGCTGGAAAACAAGAAGTTTCATTATCATTTGTCCCGGGTACGTAAACCTCTCCTTGCTACTCTATGATTTTACTAATAACAGTGTTTATATAGGTCCGCTTAAATTCTGAGCATGCAATGGGATACATAAAAGGTCGTGTTTGCTCTCTGCGTGGTCTCCGTCAACAGATTGATGATGTGGTTGACCATGTGAGAGCAGTGGCATGGATCAAGGCATGTATTGTTCTCCATACTCTTGTTTTTATTATCAAAAGTGGTAGCAAAGACCCTGAATTTGTTCAAGAGCTTATGGATGATGGTTGTGAAGTTAATCTTGGGGTTATAACAGAGAATGATATTATAGTGGAGGATGGGGTCAAAGAATGCGAGAACAGTTAAAAGAGGATTTATTTAATTCGGAGCACATGGACTATATACTCTAGCTATGCATCATACATATTGGGAAAAGAATAGGCATCCATTGAACTTGAAGAACTAGCAGGATACATCACATTGTCTGAACTGTAGCTACCATTTTGAAGAGACACCGTAAAAGCAGGTGCCGCGGTAAAGCCTGATTCCGCTGCAAATTCAGATTCTATCACAACTTCATCAGCGTTGAAGGCGGCAAGAGGCGCTTGTTGGATAGGAATTGCAGATACTGCACCAGCTTGAATGCGTGCAAGCTCAACACAAAGCTTCATCTCTTTGATACGTGCCTGGCAATCTGCCTCAGCAGCTCAAAGTTGGACTTCGGCCACTTGTTGAGGTGCGCCATACTTGTATTCGTACTTGTACCATTTGTTCTTCGCATTTATTAGCTTGAGCTCATGGTCCATCTCATGCTTACGGGCAAGGCGCGCAGTCTTGTTGGTGCAGTTTTCATTGAATTGTTCAAGAGGGGTTGTTTTGGGCACCTGTTTGGAAACACCAGCATTGGCCTTTGCAAGGCCTGCATCACGGCCCCCAAGAGAGGCTGCTGTCTTTGAATCTTGGTCCCTCAGGAGCTTTTGTGCGTGTTGACTTTGCAGGGGGTGGTATTGGTTTAGGAGCCTCTACAGCAGGGAGTGTAATGTTTACAGGAGGTGGTGGAGAGGGGGCCCACTAAAAGTAAATCATCAGTCAAGTACATGATAGAATCAAGCGGAACATACATCAGATATGAGTTGACCATTGTCCTCTTCTTTGTTTCCCTTTTCTCCATCCAAATCGCTGGTGATGCCGGCATCTGCTTGATGTCCATCTTGATCCAAATCATTGTGAAGTGGGGCTAGGCTCTCTGTCCAAGGGAGGGCTTTCATCAAACAACGCAGATGCTTTGGTGGCATGATCAAGGCCAGGAGTGGAGGTGGTGACGGAAATGGGGTTGTAACTTGGAAGCTCACACCAGAAGGAATGAAGTTCCTTCCACCATGGCCAGGTAGAACAGATTCTGTCTATATCGAATGGATGAGACACAAATGTACTGAATCATCTTCTAAAATTTACTCACCGACCAGATTTGCAAGTTCAGAGCCTGGGGTAACGTCTTCTGGGGATAGACCCGCTCCCGTGCTTCCTAGCTCTTTCAAATGCTTCAAGTATTTGCTTTTTAACCTGAGGAATATCAGATGATAGCTATGAGTCCAACAAAAGAACCTACCTCCAAAGACGCGTCTCTACTGAGACGGCAAACCTTTTTGACTCTGACACGTAGAATTCCATCTGGCCCAACATTTCTCCAAAGAGCGCCTTAGCCAGGGTGCCATACATCTGATTTTTCCCTTCCTTCCCGACAACTTTTGCTCAACCATTTTTTGTAGCATCCGCAGTGGAATCTGAGAAAATCTTGGTGCGGAATGAGGAATGAGTGGTCAGATAGGCAACCAGGGACCAGGTCCAGTCAGGATTCTTCAACCATTCAATCTTGGGAGGGCCCGTAGAAGAGGCAGGAGGGGGATCTGGCTTGGAAGGAGGTGTGGCAGTAGATGGTGGTGGTGGTGGGACAATGGCGGCGCGCTTGGTTCTTCCTATTTTGGAGAATTTTCTCACAAATGTTGTTGGTGAGAGAACAGACGGTAAGTTGGAAGACTGAGTTGGAGGGCAAAGTTGGGACTCTAAGTCGATGTGCAAATTGTGGTCCAGAGCACGATTTGCTGTCCAACTCAAAAATTTGAACCAACTTAATCTATCGTGAAACACCCTATTGCCAATCTCCACAATACCTAATAAGTCTGTAAGGCCAACAAGCGGCAGCGCCCGCTACCTAACTAAAATTAAAATTGGGATTTTGGACTGCCAATCTTTTGTCAGAGCGCCCAACATGTCTTAAAAGTGTAATGAATTTTTGAAGTTTGCGTCAAAGTTTAGATACACTATCATCAGAGAAATACTCAACATGATTATCACTGAGGAAGCGACAAAGAGAATGAAGTTTGATCTTCAAAACTATTAAGGATAGGAGAGTTATCTGAAATGACTGATTAGTAGGCAATATTCCATTGCGGCTTATTTTGAAGCCTTGGACAAGTAATTGGTAACTGTCCGAGTCAGATATGGCACACATACCATGACAAATGTGACTTGTTATCAAAGATTAATACTCATTCAGTGTGCTTGCAGAAGGAATGGAGACAGCATGAGATTTTAGCATAGAAACTAAAGCATGTTTTGGCAAAGTTTCTATGGATGTCAACATGTTAGCTATTGATTCAATGTTATTGAAGGTAGACGTGGAAGAAGTCATGCAGTCATGATGTGACAAAATGGTGGAATTGGAGGTGGCACCAGGGCCTGCAACATTGGCATCATCAAAGTTGGCACCGGGGCCTACAACATCAGTGTTGTCAAAACTAGCACCACAGCCAGTAAAACATCCACCGCTGAGATCTGAGAATGTCAGCAAATCAAGAACCAAGTCAAACAAAGAAGACAGATACATACCTTGAGAACATCTTGCATTGTAAGGCAACACGGCAAAAACAAGGCACTCATTTTCTGAATCCGCAAGGTACACAACACTGGTAGATACACCAGTGGTACAAAGATTGAACCAGTTACGGCCAAGAACAACATTGTGGGGGAGCTCATCTGCCACCAAGAGTTGCATGAGGGATGTATACGGCCCATCTGAGGTGTTGACAGTTATGGCGCCATTGCAGACTCCCAAACAATGGGATAGATGGTTTTGGCAACAGGAAGAAAATGATATGCTTAAAGTGGCAACCTAGCAATCATAAGAGCTATTGTGCAATGTCCGTAGATTTAAGTAGGTATGAGGATAGACATTAGAGATTGGATGGGAGTTCTGGTTGCGGAGAGAGGTAGGGAACATGATGGAACACAAAAGAACAGGTCATATTTGGTGGGACACAATTTCCTTTGCAGCTGAGTTTACATAGCCACTGCTTTTCTCCTGCCAAGTTTTTTTTTGATGCAGATTAAGACCCTCTAAGGTAGATGTCATCTATATTTGAGGAACATCACGAGACATGACAAACTGGTGACAGGCCGCGCTATATTTGGAAGGTTTGGCTTGGAAAAACACTGGAAGTCAGTTTTAGAGACTTGTAATACAAAAATAAAACATTAGCTTCCAACAAAATGTTTTAAGGAATGTTAGAAACAAGTTGTCAAAGTTTTGTGAGGATTGGAGCTGTTTGTGGGGACTTATTTTCAAAAGAAGTTGCCCACCTGTTTGGTCAATGATGCCATGTGATACAATGCGATAAGACACACTTGCAGCTGTTTTCTGAAGAACATTCACTGGAACCTCCCTGGAAATTCTAGAGTAAAGTAGGTGTCTGCGTTTTCGGCGTGCCATAGTATCAACCAGAAGGTGTCAGAAGATGCAGTCGAGAGTATGGAGGCTGGTACGTGAAGTGAGGTGAATCCTATTTGAGAAATAACTCCGCCAAATTGTTGTATTTCTTTACAAAAATCTGTTTTTGCATGTTCCGCGATGAGCCTGAAAGGCTCATCTTAGGATAAGATAACAATGAGCGGCAGAACCAATCGATAGTCAACACCTTACCTAAGCCAACAAAAGATTTTTATCGATGAAGACTCCTTGTTGTCTTCATCTCTTGAGACGTGGTTCAGCCGCAAAACTCTTCTTTTCAAGTTCATTAAAGTAGTTTTTTTGAACATTTGATAGTCCCTCTCTTCTTAAAGCTTTGACAATCCCTTATCCTCCTTTTGAACGCTTTTTTAACCCTTTTTCGAGCCTTATCTTTTTCATCACTCATTTTCAATTCCCATCCCGACAGAGTTTTCATCATGGCTGACGACAATGTCAATGATCAAGAGATTCCTCAGAACAATGCTCAGAACAATGCTCCTGCACGTGTCCCTCGTACTCACATCAACCCAGAGGTTATACAAGCTCTAAAGGACCTTCCCCTTTACAACAAGCTGGAAAAGAACAGGAGTATCAAGACTGCTAACAATGCCCGTGAAATGACCAGAGTTAACCACTTAATTGACCCCGTTGCTTACCCCAGAAATGGTTTGGACCAAGCATCCTTGATCACACTCGACCAAGAAGAGTTGGACCAACTTCTCAATGAAGAACTCCGTCTTCAATACGCCCCAGTCATGTCCATTGCTATTACCAAATGGGTGTGAGACACCCAGAAAGCGATGGAAGGTACGTCCAATCCTCTTAAAAGATCTTTGAATGCGGCACTTGCAAAATCTTCTGCGGAAGATGCCAAACTGGCAAAAAGACAATGCATGGACGGATCAATTCATACGGCTCGTGTCATTGGTGTACCTGCCACCATAATCTTCTTGCAGTCTTTGTTTGACACCGAGAACTGTGTATTGATCCCGCTTCCATTTTTCCTTCATAAAAATCTCCGTTACATCACTGACAATGCGGCAACACTGCCCACCGTAAATTCTAACCCTTTGGCCGGCAAAACCAAGGGCATTAGCATTATCAATGTCCAAAAGCTTTCGGCCACCCTTGGGAAAGAAGGCTCTTTGACGTGTAGTCAGTGGACCGAGGCCGCTTATTAGATGTACAGGTTTCAACAGGAACGTGACAGCGAAGGGCCCGGCGGAGCATTTTCGAAGTGGTTTTCTTCCCACTTTAATTTCTTTAATTCCTAGTTAGACAGGGACGAGACGTACCAATCTTGGAAAGACTTAGAACTTGAGCTCTGTCAGGAATTCCGAAGCCAGCCCACCAACTTTGATGCGACTTACTACGTTGCAAAATACGAACTAGCAAAGTCCAAGGCCAGGATCATGTCCCGCTTCGAGTCAACAGTGGGCAAGTCGGATAGAGACCAACCCAACCTCTCAGCTCGCGGCGGCAGCGGGAAATTCCATCGCACAGGCACCAGTTCCTTTCCTTCCAGCAGCCCAAGGAGCTCCCTCCCTCTGTGCTGCATACTCTGCGCGAAGAGGGACACACCATTTTCAAACATTCCAACAACACAACTCCTGCCAAGTCCAGTGACGGTAAAGCTACCTGGGTTAAATTTACCAACCGCGTCTTCCGTGCACCTGACAATTGCAAAATCTGCATCAAGTACAACATTAAAGGCGACCGCGCAGAATGCACTCACCACAAAGACAACTGTGTCCATGCCTGCTCTTTCTGTGGAAAGCACCACTTTGCCTTTTCCTGGTCCTGTCGCGCCCGCCCTGCCAACAATTGAAGACTTTCTCGCAATTGCACGGCCCCCTCGCCTGGCCTACTTTGATTTCTCTTTATCTATTATCTCATGCCCTTCATTCAATCCTTCTTTACATCTTCATGACGATATATTTAGTAGGGTTCTTCACCCTTACAATTCCGCTGCATTCCAAGTTACGTTACAAAAGCATAGTCTCACTTCCTCCTACCCTCTCCTTGTAGACAATCTTCAGCATGGTTTTCCATTAGGGCATATGCCCCTTATCACTCAGACTGTTATCATTCCAAATAATCCTTCATTCCTTGATCATACAGATTCTATCATTGATTACCTCCTCGCGGAGGTTGCTTCTGGCCGCATGTCCGGCCCATTTTCACAAGACATTGTTGAATGCATTCTTCGAGGCCCATTCCATTCCTCTCCGCTCATTGCAGCTGTCCAACCTCAAGGCCCAGGAATACCTGACAAAATCCGGATCTGTCGCCACCTCTCGAAGGGCACCAAGGATCATCCCTCCGTCAATTTGCACATAGCGAAAGAAGACTTTCCGACATGTTTTGACACAGCATCCAGAGTCGCTGACATCGTGAGTTTATTTGTTGAACAATCCATCCCCCTTTCTATCCACCATATTATGCAAGTTCTCTGCAATTAGTGCGTGAACTTGTTTCCAGCTTCTGCACTAGCAGTTTGGGTGTTTGCGCGAGTGTGTTACCTGGGGGAACCTGATCATTCAGACCCTCAGTGTTAGGGTTGCAGTCATATGTACCCTTTCCTTTTGTACCAGGCTCATGCCTATCTTGCCATTCCACCGCACCTTTGCGCGTGCTTTGCCTTACCATTGCCATCACCATTACCATCCTTACACTTCAAGTGTACTTACTGGCCTTCTTCCAGATCACCCTTGCCCCACCCGGCACACAGGCATGCACATTGGACATTGCCAAATTCCATCGAACATGCCCAGTTCTCCCATCACATAAACCTTGGCTAGTTGTCCAAGGGAGACCCGGCCCTTTCTACATTGATCACTGTCACCCATTCGGCGCTTCGAGTGCGAGCAGTAATTCCAGCATGATTGCAAACACTGCCGTAGATATCTGGGCAGCAGAGGGTGTTTGTCCAGTCCCAAAATACAAAGATGATCTTAAAGTCTTCCGTTTCCTTACCCCCTCTGGCCGTTTTGCCGATGGCAAGTTCTTATACAACTATGATAAAGAGGAGATGCTTTGTTGTATATCCCCTCTAGGCATTCCTTGGCATGAGGAGAAATGTGATCCCTCCTCCGCATTTGTCACCACCTTCATTGGCTTCCTTTGGGACATTCCCAACAAACATGTCAGCCTTACCAACGAGAAACGTGAAAAGTTTTATGGTTGTGTCCGGCAGTTCATCGACAGATTCAGTGGTAATCCTTGCCAGTTACTCAATGTGCAGAAGATTCATGGATCTCTCTGCCATGTTGCCTTTGTTTATGTCAAAGGCCGATCCCATCTTCCGTCGCTCTCCAACTTTGCCTCCAAATTCCCAAGCAAGAAGGAATATGCCACACGCTTCCCTCCTCAATCAGTCATTACGGATCTCATGTGGTGGTTACAGGTCCTAGATGTCAAGGGGGTGTCTTGTCACCTCCGTCCTCATGGCATTACCCAAGACCTCCATCTTTTTGTAGATGCCTCTACATCTTGGGGCATTGGAATCATTTTGGGGGACGAGTGGGCTGTGTTTTGCTTATCTCCATCATGGAAGGTCAAGGGCAGGGACATTTGTTGGCTGGAGACAGTGGCAATTGAACTGCTCATATACTTCCTTGAGGCACGCAGCTTCCATGACATCCATCTCCTCATCCACTCTGACAACAAAGGCACAATTGGCGCTCTTGACAAAGGGCGTAGCCGCAACCACTATATAAACTCCTCAGTTCGTCGTACATATGCAGTCCTTCTCCCTCTTTTCATTACACCAGAACCAGAATATGTCACGTCAGTCGCAAACCCAGCAGACCCTATCTCACGCAGAGAACCAGGGGCTCTGGGCAAGCAGATTTTTCCATCTTTTTCGCTCCCTGATGAGCTTCGCCCATGTTTTCTTTATGTCTAGTCTCAACCCATTTATATTTTTGGCGACAAGTGTTGCTGAGAGAGATGTGGGTGGGAGGGCTTCCTCTCCACCGCGCCCCACATGTGCTCAAAGATTTTCTCCTTATTCTGATTTTTTCATTTTCTCCTTCTGTAGCAACTACAAGCATAGCATTGATCTCACGTCCCAGCATTCCTGCAAATTCAAGTATTAGCACTTCATCTTCCTCCGTTTCTTTTCAACCACATGCATCTCCTTCAGTTTCTCTTCACAAACTTCCATCGCAGTCTCCTCTGTCATCATCCACTTCACCAGGTACTCAATCAATAACAGCTGTACCTTCAGAATTTCAAACTTGTTCAATCCTTCCTCGGAAACCTCAGGCTGGTTGCACCATCATACACAATTCATTTCGCCCCCGTATTGCCGCAGCCAATTGCCTCTTTGGATGGGACACGCCTTTCGGCATCGGGCATCGGGCCCAGCTTGCAGCTTCACTTCTGCCACCACTTGTCAATGCAGCCCTCATGTCCATCAGAGGCGCTCTTGCTCCTAACTCCAAGATCACATATGCTGCTGGCGTCCTTTGGTGGAACCAATTCTGTGATGCATACAACATCAGTGAAGAAGATTGTATGCCAGCTCATTACGCATTAATATGTGCTTTCATTGCGGAACACAAGGGTCAACAATCTGGCAGCACAATCAAGGCCTGGCTGGCCGGCATTCGCAGTTTTCACCTTATCAATCATGCCCCTTGGAATGGAGATGACAATTGGGTTGAGTTTGCTCGCACTTCAGCCAACAAAGAGGGCGTGAAGCATAAGCGACCCTTACGTGCTCCGGTCTCAATTGAGCACCTTTCCTGTTTGCAACGAGCCATTGATTTATCCAACCCATTCCATGCGGCTATCTGGGCTGTGGCCTTGTGCACATTCTGGGGATGTTGTTGCCTCGGCAAAACCACAGTTTCCAGCTCTGCGGCCTTTGACAAAAGATATCATGTCCTTTGGTCCACAACGTACGCGGCCATCCTTTCACTTATACTTCACATACTCTGACCCATGATTCATCCCTTTAGCATCACATTTTGGGAATTCCGCAATGGAACCCGTTCAGCAGATTTCCGAATCCCATGGACCAAGACAACAAAACAAGAAGGCGCTCTCGTCACCCTCACAGCTCGGGATGATACTCTATGTCCATGCACTGCCTTACGAAATCACCTTGACATTAATTCTAATGTGCCGCCAACATCCTCCTTATTTGCTTACCATTCCTCATCATCTGGCAACACCAAAAACATGCTCAAGCACGATTTTTTCAACTTCGTCACATCCATATGGAAATCGGCACTTCTGGCCCACATCTTGGGCCACAGCTTCAGAATTGGGGGCGCAGTCAAACTCTTGCTGGCCGGTGTACCACCCAAAGTTGTGGCCGCAATTGGTGGATGGACATTCCTTGCTTTCCTTATATATTGGCGTAGGATGGAGGAGATCCTGCCCATGAGCACCTCAAAAGCCTACAAAAAAAGCCATGTTGACAAACTTGCTTCCATTTTTGAATGTTTCCGTGTCAACCACAATGTTTCATCAAACCTGATCACTGCCATGGACAGTTAGAATTCTCACACAGACTTTCCACGTAGCTTATCCCTTTCATATTCCACCATCACTCCTGCTTTACCTTACCCTTTAACTGTATGTCAATGAAACATGTATCTTACTAGACACATCAATATTTGACCAATTTGCAGACTTACACATGTGCGGATCAGAGCCCAGAGTGAACTCGATTTGGGTGCCAGCTTGGCCTCCTTTTGCCTCATCCAGCCCACCAGTTGTGAGTTCCACTCTGGTTGGTATAACTGGTTTGAATTTCGGCATTCACCTGCCAAAAATCGAGTTGTCCAGACGCTCAGGACTTTCTTGGGCTTCTCAGCTTCAGATTTCGGATTTGAAATGCTGAATATCTTTGGATCACGCAACCTGTTAGTCAGCTAACCGGCCCGGTTCAAAGCTCCAATTTTTGTGCAAATCGCACCGCCCGCAAAAGCCCTCCGCACAAACAAGAAAACCTGTGACAGGTTACCTTGTCATCCAACTTTCTAAGATCTAAGAATCCCAAATCTTCCCAGTCATCTCATCAATCCCAGTTTCATTGGTGGAACATAAGCAACAGTTATCTTATCATCTAATATAATCTACATTTTTTTGGAACCTAAAAAACCTTTGATTTTCTTTTCTAACGCGTTCAAAATCGTGTTTTTCTTCTTAATTGACCGTGTACTTTCTTTGGGGTCCGGCAATGCCTGCGAAAAAAATGTAACAGAAAATGTGGCAAGGACAAAAATGAGACCTGTCGACTGATCTAATCAGCCGATAAGCCCGAGTGTGTTATCAGTTTTCATCGCAAACTCAAAGAGTCGCGTCCACGGATGTTGGCTGGGTGCTTATTGAGTAGATAGAATTTCTATTGAGGCAATTAGCTATGGTAGTAAAGGACTATTAACTTACTAAAGATGAATTGTATATAAAGTATGCTAATAGCTGTGAAAAAGTTAAAAATGATGATCAATCATGACTCCGAGTGCGTTTTTTAATCTTCAATCATGTCTGCATCTTCCCTTTCCTCTACCTCCTCCCAATTGCCGCCTACCGAGATGGACACATCCTGTTCTGCTTGAATATGCTGACTATCTGGAAAGCAAGTAGCTGAAAAGTCTGCGGGAAGGCGCTCTATTGATGACCCTTACTTACTGCTTTTGGCAGTCAAAAAACAGTTTTTTCGGGGTGCCTCCATGCTGTCTTCCATGGACACTTGTGCAAAATTCTGAATAGGCCATTTCAACAAGTTTTCAATTTACAAAAAAGTCTCCGGGACAGAATTTTCTCAAAGGATCTCTATTACTGTTAACTCATGCATTTTTGCCATTTTAATGACAATATCTGGGGATTGGGACAAAGAGAAAAAAATCCACCCCGGAGAATCTTTCTAGATTACCATTGCAATTGCTTTCTTCCTTACAAACTAGTCTCTATCTGTTGAAGTGACTGTGCGACGGAAGCTTGCCATTTTTTTGGTGGTGAGTCGGAGTTTGAATTACCGATGAGTTGCTGGTCCCCACTTTTCTTTTTTTGGATCTGTCACATTGTGCACGTGATGTTCTTCAAGCGGGAATAATTGGCGTTATTACGATTCGAAGCCATCGGCCTTAGTTCGAGTCAGGGGTTCCAACATACCACATCCATGGAACCGTCCTCATGCTCGCCTGGCTGCTACAATAACCACATATACATTGTAAAGTCTGTGGCATCGAATAATGAATCAATGTGAGTCTCTCTTGATCATGTCTATTAGGCCCTAAGGTGGTCTAACTCCTCTATTAGCACCGTATGCAGCTGCAGCGCAAATCCCTCTCATCAAAGCTCCAAGTCTTCGGGTTCCACAGCCAGTGCGTTTCAAGAGAGCAGGATGCAATAGATCCCATTGATCATTCCACAGGTCGAACTCCCTCCAGACATACATCCCCTCCCAGAGTCCGTGAACGAATATGTTAGTAACGACACATGGCTGCAGCTTTCCACATCCTGATTGCACCTGGTTTACTGATCAGTTTGTCTACCCGTTCGTTCTCGAGCCCCATATCATTACCCTCGAATCATCACGGAGATCAACCATCGCTGCTCATGCTGCGCGTCGCGAAGCGTACCTGCGGTCCCGGGAGGACGAGAAAGAGCGCCGGAAACGCGATGCTCTCCGCAGAATAGCCCCTGGATTCGAACCTCACGGAAGTCTTCTGGTTCCAACCAAAAACCCAGGAAATCCTTCCCCGCATCAGGCAGGGGAGCTGGGGCAGGACAAGGCACACCAGCGGACAAGATCAGTGATGGATGATCTTGTTGACCAACTTGCTGCGCTCGAAGCTGCAGCCTCCTCTAAATCGGATTCATCGCTGCCTCTGCTGTAGCAGCATCAAGTCGAGATTACCTGTAGATGCATCTGTGCCGCCCGATTGACTGATCATCTTGAGCATAGCCTTGTATCAACTCATGCATGGGATTTTACGGAAACGATACCTCTCCAGACGCGATAAGACATGGTACTTGTCAGGCCGTCGCTCATCCATATCCTCGTTGGGCAGCCTTCTGCGTCATACTACTAGCTGTACCTGTATTTGTAAAGTCATCAACAATTTCTTCTGGTGCACACCGGATTGGTCTGGACTGTAGAGTGTCTTGCGGAAGCAACTCCGTTCAGGTCTTCGCAACTGGCTACGGGCCGGAGGAGACCTCGCGTCTAGGCACCAGGAGCGTTACGGAAGTCGGAAATTGTGAAGTTTGGGAGAGTCTTGCCTCCTTTTATCCCCGAATGATATAATCGGTGTCATGAGCTACTAAGTAAGCCCTGACACACAATAACTGCGGAGAGCATTCTGTGACTTTTGCTTCACGAACGCGCAAGTGGATGCTAGTCGTACCTTGCCTACAAATAATATTGTCTGGGGCATAAGCGTGCATCCGACTTTCTCGGCCTCGTTTCATTGCACCATGTCATGCCGCATTCGTGGTGAATCCCAACATATGGTTTATTGATGACTTACTCGTTCTCCATGTAGATTGTGGTCCTTCAACCTTCTGCCGACCACGATTATGAAATATGGATCCGTCCCGTCACACGGAACACTTCAGCGACCGATATTATAACTCCCAAGCCACTGAGGAAAGACCACGTTATTTCAGCATGCTATCGTCTCGCTTAACAGTTCATAACATGCACCAAACGTTCTAGATCAATGTTCTGCAAGTCTCGGAGACAGATGTACCGGTTTGTGGATTACATGCTTCTCTGGCAGGAAAAACTCTTCATCTCGAAGAATTGAATTCATATTTCAGCATAGGGAAAGTATGGAAGGAATCTGATGAAATGGTTGTCACCTATAACATACTCTTGAAACTGCACAATCTCTCGCCCGCGCCGCGGATTTTCAAAAACGCCACTATTCTTTATCCTTGTGGCTCCACTGCGCCGATAGCGAATAATTTTGGGAGTTCTTCATGCCACGGTGATCACGGGGCGGCGCTTGGTATCGAAAACCATACACATCCATTGCGGCGGCTTGTTTCACGACAAGAACAGTCATGTAACATCTGCACTTCGCATACTCGTCTACAAAAATATAACAGTCGTTCATCCTGTTGAAGCTGTCTTCATCGTTCAGTTTAATTATACGATGTGACGTCTTATAGATCCCATGCATTAGATCGTTCTCTCCGAGCTTCCCAAGATCTGAGCGCGCATCAGGTACAAGCCACATTATGGGGACTCGACATATGTGAGATAAGGGAACTTGTGCGCCATGATCTCATATACATTGCTTCCGTGTATGTTTTTTTACGATGTTGAACTGGGGACCTCAGCAATCATGGTCCACGGATAGATCCACCTCTATCAGCGGCCCGGTTCTTCCTCGTGAGAGACGATTTTAGATGGGCGTCCTGCCAGGACCTTCCTGGGCCTGACAGTGAGAGGGCACATAGGTCCATTCGGGGTTCGCTAAGCCTCCTTGACGTTGGGCGCTTGGAAAGCCATCCCCTCGAAACCCGTGAAGGAGAACGCGCATGAAAGGAAGGAGTTTTGTCCTCGGTCAGACCAGAAAGTTCAAGAGGAAGTGTTGGACCAGAATGAACTCAGTAGAGAAGCAAGATAGAAATCCATCAAGGGCATGACTCAATCGGCGGTCAGTATAATCGGCGAGATTCACAAATACCGAATAGCCGCAATCAGTATTTGGCCTTCTCATGTTCTGCAGCCATGACCACGTTTCCCATGAGAAGAACGGTTGTCAAGGCCGGGCGGCATCTAAATGTCGAAAGTTCGTAAACCAGGAGAGCTAGTGCCGCATTATTGGCCAAACATTTTACTCAAGCGCAGAACAGGAGACTGACTAGCAGTAGAGGACCTGGACAAGTCAAAGCAGATATCGAGCTGCCAGTGTAAATCCGAAACCCGCTCAAGTATACGGTGCCGTGTGCTCCCTCGATCACAGGAACAAGAAACTAACAGCACACCCAGATAAGTACGTGAGAACCAAAGAGAGCTGTCCCGAACAATCATTACTTGTGCAAGACACATTTTTCGAGCAAAAATTACTCGTACATTACAAGAGACATCCATTGTCGGTGGTGAACTTTTCGAGACGTCGGAGGATCGAAGAACATTCCGGTTCGCACCCGGGACTGTATGTTGAAAGTAAGCTTTCAGATGGCTTTTGATGAGAATAAGAAGGATCAAGATCTCAACTGTCGGTGCAAGTTACGAACCGATGTTTTGCCCGTGTTTGGCAGGGCATAATGTGATGGGTAAATGACCGATTTGCCAGAAATCTGCCAACAAGAGGCGTTGCGTGACCTTACCATGTATTCGCATTTATTAGCAGGCCGGACAGGATACACATGCTCCAAGGACTGTCGCCAACCGTGTCAAGAAAAGTCGTTTCAATAAGTAGCACCGTTCTCAGGTGCCTTGACTTCTTCTGCGCCTCGTCATGGATCCTGCCAATTATCGCGCTAGGCTGCTTCTTGATATCCTTCGTATTCTGGTACTACCAGTCTTTGTTCTGTCTGCTGCTCTGTCGTTTTTCCGCTGTGGACTTGGTCTGCTTTCGATACCCGTGCACATTACATTCATTGTGTTCTGGGCAACAATCAGGGGAGCATACTCAGATTCAAAACACGACAGGGAGGCTAGATCTCTTGGCGCCAAAGCTATACCCCGGGTTATGGGGAAATGGCCGGCGAACATCGATATCCTACTCAGAATGATGCGCGCTTTCAAGACAAGTTACGTGCTTGATGTATATCTCCAGCTTTTTGAAGAATATCAATGCACAACATTGAATACCAATATTCTCTGGCGCGACAACGTGTGTTTTTCTTTGACATCTTTTGAGGAGGCTTTGAGGTGCAACTGGCTTTGACCATAACTACCTCGAGCAATCCTCGATGTACCTTTTGCCGCTGGACACTGACAGTGATCTTAGATTATAACCATGGATCAAGAACATGCCAAATTTGTCTTGGCCACTGGGTTTCAACGATTCTGGCGGGGCAAGTCCCAAAAGGAACGGATGTCTGTCATTTTATGTCGCTTTCGTTTATGATATTTAGCTGATCATAATCATACACTAGGGAGTTGTTTCTTGGCGAAGGAATTTTCAACCGGGATGACGATGTAAGGTGCTTCCGCTCTCTCAAGAATCTCAAGTTAATAAAACCTATCTGAAAGGTGTGGAAAATGGTCAGCATTGTTCTACAATTCAATGAGGAACTCATTCACAGGAGCTCAGCACCGTAGCACTGCTCGTCCGTTCTTTGCACGAGAGCGCATTGTGGATTTCCAGATCTATGAAAAACATTGCGCACGGACTTTGGCCCTTCTCTCCAAATCTGAAGCCTCACATGCCCCCTGCGACGCTCAGGATATCTATGGCCGATTCACCCTCGATGCAGCATCAGAGTTCCTGTTCGGAAAGAACCTGGACACATTATCTGCATCACTTCCAGTCCCTGGCAAGGCGGCAATGGGCCCGAAAGGCTCTACTACGGAGGATACGTGGGGATCATTTACCCAGGCATTTGAAATGGCGCAACAGAATGTCACGAGTCGTGCGCGCCTAGGCGCTATTTGGCCGTTATTCGAGATGTTTACTGACAAGAACAAGGAACATTGTGAGGTGATTCATGAATGGCTTGATCCCCTAGTGAAGCGCGCAATCGATGACAAGCAAAGGCTAGAAAGGGCGGGCATGGAAAGCCCTATTGTCGATAAGAATTTCATGCAACACCTTGCCGATAGCACAAATGGTAAGTGTCTAACGCAAAGGGGTCATTAAGGGACGCGCACGCTGAATTATTTTTAGACCCGAAACTTATTCGCGACCAGCTCTTGAGTATGCTCCTGGCGTCGCGCGATACGGTCAGTCCATAGTATGGAAGGATGCCCGCATACTGATTGATGTTAACAGACAGCATGCGTTTTGACATACATAACGTATTTTATGGCACTCCATACCGAAATTGCAGAAAAACTGCGCGCGGAGGTTCTTGAGCATTGTGGGCCAAGTTCTCCTCCAACTGTTGAGAAATTCAGAGATATGAAATATAGTGCGTGGTGAAGATGACCTTTTCGGCCTCTAGATTGAAGTTGGCCTGTCTGCCAGTGCGAGCCGTCATAAATGAAACACTCCGTCTTTTTCCTCCAGTCCCTCTCAATATCCGGGAGACCCGTAATGCACCATGTGTGCTCCCTCCCCCTGATCGCACATATTCCGACTGTTCAGACTCACAACCTTTATACATGCCATCGCAAACAACCATTATGTACCTGCCTCTATTGACGCAGCGCAACCGAGCTTTGTGGGGCGATGATGCGGACGATTTCGACCCCGAGCGCTGGATCGATCCTGAGCGCATAGCAAAGTATGTGGCCAACCCCGCAATGTTCACCCCCTTCAGCGCTGGTCCCCGAATAGTAAGTTGTCATGTTCTGATCATATCCTTGACGTCCATCTAAGTCCATCATAGTGCTTGGGCCAAAACTATGCCTATAACGAGATGTCCTACTTCCTGGTTCGCCTCCTTCAGCGATTTGATCGGTTCACTCTGGCAACTGAGTTCCAACCCGAAGGCTCGCTTCCTCCGACAGAATGGAAAGATCGTAAAGGTCGTCAGGCTTTCGAGAGAATCTGGCCAAGTGCCGCCATGACATTGTACATCAAAGTGAGCTCACGACCGAAGCGTAATCTTCCGGCTAATCGAATGCGGTGTATCAGGGTGGCCTATGGGTGCGATTCCACAAAGCCACTTCATGACTAGGAATGCGAATATGTTTATCCCATTGCATTGATCATCAACACCTGCATATCATGACGCCCCAAGATTGACGATATCTAGAAGTTGTCTAGAAGCATTGCTTTGTATCAATTATGTCTATATCCCTACATTCTGAAGACAGATCTGCGATGACGTTCACATGGAGAATTTAGCAAGGATTTAGAGTGCTAGTGTATTGGATTATAGTCATTGCATATAAACTTCCCCGCATTCCCCATCACCCTATATGATGAGGGACAGAGAAAGAGATAGGAAGCCTGCCATTTTTGATTCCTGGTGTTGTGAATACAAAGCTTTGGGTAATCTTAGAATTCATTATCCGAATTTCGTCTGACCTCTATAAAAGAGCCGTAGGGAGAATTGGTTGAATGTACTCTCGACAGTTGCATCAGTTGCAAGTTGGTTGCAAGAGCGAAGTGGATTTATCAAGGATTTATAAGCTCCGCCGAATTTCAAGTAAGGTTTGTGCACACCGATTTGCTCTCTCATCTACCAACATTCCTTCTCAGACGCCCTAGGAAACAAACTGGGGAAATCTGCAGTCTGCATACGGTACTGGAGGCTGGGAATGGGTTTCCTGACATAACTCCATAGGCTTGGATTTCGGATTGTTACAAAACGGCTCTTTTGCTGAAGAAAACAGGCCTCGTAAGGCCGATTCAGAAATCGAGAAGACATGAGGCGCTTTCTTTCCATCTCATTCCCCATTCCTCACTCCGCATCTGTCTTGGTGGGCGATGGCGGCGCTGCTCGTCAAATTTGTTCTCTTGATACCTATTCTGTGCGATAACCTGCTACTTGGGATTCCAAAATGCCATCACCAAAGCATCTCCAGGGGAGGCTGCAGCTTCGAGCGCAGCAAGTTGGTCAACAAGATCATCCATCACTGATCTTGTCCGCTGGTGTGTCTTGTCCTGCCCGGACTCCCCTGCCTGATGCGGGGAAGGATTTCCTGGGTTTTTGGTAGAAGACTTCCGTGAGGTTCGAATCCAGGGGCTATTCTGCGGAGAGCATCGCGTTTCCGGCGCTCTTTCTCGTCCTCCCGGGACCGCAGGTACGCTTCGCGACGCGCAGGGTGAGCAGCAATGGTTGATCGCCGTGATGATTCGAGGGTAATGATATGGGGCTCGAGAACAAACGGGTAAACAAACTGATCAGTAAACCAGGTGCAATCAGGATGTGGAAAGCTGCAGCCATGTGTCTTTACTACCATATTCGTTCACAAACTCTGGGAGGGGATGTATGTCTGGAGAAAGTTCAACCTGGAGACTGTTCATTGAGATTTCTTGCATCCTACTCTCTTGAAAACAGGCTGTGGAACTCAAAGACTTGGAGCTTTGATGAGAGGGATTTGCGCTGCAGCTGCATATGGTACTAATAGATGAGTGCGGCCAGATAAACGTGAGCAATAGAGACTCACACTGATTCATTATTCGTTGTCACAGACTTTACAGTGTATGAGTAGGTTCATGGATGCGGTATGATGGAACTCTAACCAAACTAAGGCCGATGACTTCGAATTGTAACAACGCCAACTATTATGTATAAGGAGAATTGTTCGAGCGCGTAAATCGGAAGAACGTCTTCGACTTCTAGGCAAGGTGAGAGCAGGTTTATGGAGACCAGAATAATGGAAAGATGACAAAATACACACAAGGGCATCCCTTGTGTCTCAAGCAGCATCAATAACTCCTGATAGATGATGGGGGTCGCCTTTTTCCGCAGCACCTTGACGGACAAAACAGACCGGGTATCAGTTGTCGTGCGGAGATTTTGCTAACGCTGACCCCAAGACCGCTGTAAGTAACATAAGATGTGAGGGAACAAAGACAAAGATCCTGGCAGAATATTTCAATCTTTCAAGTAGGTGCAATGTTTTGATCAGAATGTGAAAAGGCAGTACATTAACGAGCCATTGAGTTTGTGCAATAATGTTATGTGCAAGAGAGAGAATGGGGATCTTCATTCCTTTTTGTAATAAAGATTTGCATCATGAACTCCATGGGGGTTCGTTGAACAGCTGCCGCGGCTCGGTAAATCGTGGGCCCAGGTTGTTGACGGTTAGGCGGTTGCGTTGACTCGACGAAGGTTTGTGTGAAATGTATCTTGACATGACTTTGCACTGAGAATGCAGCGCGCTGATAACGCGAGTCAGTCTCTAAGTTCCAGTCTAGAGCGCGATACCTGGGGATGCCTCGGTGATGGCATTTTGGAAACCTAGGTAGCAGGCCATCGCACGAGATAGGTATCAAGAGAACAAAATTGACGAGCAGCGCCGCCATCGCCCACCAAGACAGATGCGGAATGAGGAATGGGGAATGAGATGGAAAGAAAACGCCTCATGTCTTCTTGATTTCTGAACCGGCCTTACGAGGCCTCATTACGCTGTTTTATCCAGCAAAAGAGGCGTTTCGTGGCAATCCGAAATCCAAACCGTGGAGTCATGAGAACCATTCCCAGCCTCCAGGTGCCGTATGCAAGCTGCATTATTCCCCCAGTTTGTTCCTTTGAGCGTCTGAGAAGAAATATTGGCAAAATGTTGGTAGATGGGAGAGCAAATCGATGTGACAAGTCTTTCGGAGCTTACTTGAGCTGATAAATCCAGTGCGCTCGTACAACTGATGCAACTGACTTGAACCTGCATCGGAAATACATTTGTACGTGTTCGTGATGTTACTACGTGTTGGCAGATCACCCTGAAGGTGGGGTTCGTCTCCGCATGAGACGATCACATAACCCCATGGACTACCATTTGTAAAGCAGTTTTACCAACGACCTTGTTTTTTGACCTGCGGCAAAATACGCTGTACGTGAGTCCTTCATGAGGACAAAGAAGTATAAAAAGCCCAAGGACTTCGATGATGATTGGCACCAAGTTATCCAACACCCGTTGAGCAACTTATCCAAGCCTAATCCTTATTACAATGCTCTTCAACTTGTCCAAAGTGTTCGTCGCTCTCGCAGCCGTTACAGCTGTTGCAGCTTCACCTGCCAAGCGCCAGGCCGACGCAGTGACTTGCGATTTCGTGCTCAGCCCTGATGTCACTGTCGACCCGACCACTACTAACCTTGTGGCCGAGTTTAACTTTGGTGAGCGAAGCGGTTATTTTTTTAGAAGAGTGTGGTCACTGACGTAGTGGGTCGTCCATAGCGATTGGGCGCGCGTTATCGATCGCCACTGGCGGTAGTATCTTCGTATGTCCATCATTCTTTCATGACTCGTTGTGATCGTGAAGCATTGAATCCCATCAAATATCTAGAATTTCGGGGCTACATTTGTCGACAACCCTGATGATACCTTCAATGTCGAGGACAAGTTATCTGCAGACGGTCATACTGCAGCGCAAACCGCTGCAATTCTCACCGGATTTGCGGGGACCACCCTCGAAGGACTGGCTGCCAATTGGCTCGTCGAGTCGGCCGTTTGTGCTTAAGTAGAGAGACCTGCTGAGGAGAGAACTGTCCTGGATTCTGGAGGGTTTCGGATGATGACTTAGTACTTACTTGCTATCCAAGTTGCATCAATATCATGGAGAGGGAAAAGAACATTGCTTTGTTTGAACTACAGTTTGAGGTTGAGTTGTACATGACTGGAGTTGCCAATATGATTCCCGTCTGTTCTCATGCTGATCTTATCAAAGGCCACCATACCTCCATACATAGCATTTATGGTGAAGCGGTTATCATGCTTGCCTTCCATGGTAAATTGTCCGATAGCACTAATGGTAAGTGCCTAATGCCAAAGGGTCGCTAAGGGACGCGCATGCAAGAGGGACAGTGAGAAGTGCCATAGAGAGCCTTGAGAAAGCATGGCGGCCTGAATTCAAGTCCAGGACCAACGCAAGACTAAGCATTGGTTAAGCTTCGGGTGAGCTACAAAAATCATCCCGGTATTGCAAGTTTCGTCTGACCTCTCGAGAAGATTAAGCATACGGTATGTTCGATGCGCCTAAAACTTGACACAAGTCCAATCTCGCTTAGTTGCAAGAGCGCATTGAACGAACTTGGGTTTATAAGCTCCGCCGAGTTTCCGGTCACCTCCGAAAGACTTGTGCAGATCGATTTGGCCCTGAGTTGCTCTCTCATCTCAACATCAACTTTACCAACGTTCCCTCTCGGACGCCCTAAGAAACAAAGTGGGGGAAATCTGCAGCTTGCATATGGTACTGGAGTTGGGGCATGGAGGCTGGGAATTGGTTTCATGCCACGACTCCATATGTTTGATTTTTGGATTGCCAGGAAACACTTCTTTTGCTGGCGTCATAAGGCCTCGCAAGGCCGGTTCAGAAATCGAGAATACATGAGGCGTTTATTGCCCATCCCATTCGCCATTCCATTCCGCATTTGTCATTATGGGCGATGGCGATGGTGCTCGTTGGAGTAGTCCAAGTGGACCTACTCAGGGAGCTCGGGTTGGCGAGGCTCGGTAGCGCGTCGAGCAGGGCGTGGTGTAGCAGCGCGCCGTGGTAGGAGCCAAGGTTGCGACGGTCCGTCTACATATGGACATGCTGTGCTGATAGTTGATCTAATCGAGTTGGCTCGGGCACCTCGGCCGCATGGGCCAGAGGCTAATACCACATCGTCAAATTCGTTCCCTGTCCAGATGTTGCGCTCTAGACTTGATTCAGAGATTGACTCGTGGGCATCTCAAAGGCGAGGTCATGCCAAGCTCAATACGTTCCGCACATCCTTCGTCGAGCCAACGCAACCGCCTAACCGCTAGAGTAGTCCAATTGGACCTACCCTCGGAGCTCGGGTCGATGAGGCTCGGTAGTGCATTGAGCAGGCGCGCTGTCTCGCAAGCGCGTAGCGGTAGGAGGCAAGCTTGGGTTGTCTTCGTCACTAAATCCAGTTCTGGACGACCGCGGTCCATCTACATACGGACAAGGGTCGGTATCTAATCTAATCGACTGGGTCTCGGGCACCTTGAGGGCATGAGGCCACTACCCCACCGCCAACAACCCCACCCCATGATTTACCGAGCCGCGGCAGCTTTTCAAGAGACCCATGGAATTTATGATGCAAATATTTAGAAGGAATGAAGATCCCCATTCTCTCGCTTGCACATAACATGATTGCGCAACCTCCAATGACACGTAAATGTACTGCCTTTCACATTCTGACCAAAGCATTGCGCCTACTTAAAAGGTTGGAATATTCTGCATGAATCTTTGGCTCTGTTTCCTCGCATCTATGTTATTTACAGTGGTTTTCGAATCAGTGTTTGCAATGCCTCCACGCGACAACTGAATATCCGGGTTGGTTTGTCCGTCAAGATGCTGCGGAAGAAGCGCTTGTTCGCGACGCCCCTCGCCTATCAAGATTTCCAGTGGAACATGTCTTAGCCCATACGCATCGGTGGACAACCCACGCACGATATGGATTTTACGGGAGTGTATGGGTCTTGAGAGGTCAGTTTTGGTTAAAATTCTAGTTTGCTGGCAGTCTCAACCAATGGCTTACGGGTGGTTATAGATCATCAAATATATGAATTACAACAGGTTCGACTGTATCAACGCTGCTCGAGACAGAAGGCAAGCGCTTGTGAGTATTATAAACGCGATCTGCAGACTTACGCGTTTGTAGTGTTGCTATACTCTGGCAGATTACCTTTTTCGTCCCCGCATGAAACGATCACCTGAACCCATGGACAACCGTTTGTACAGAATGTTTACCGACGACCTTGCCTTGACCTGGGAACAAGCAAGCTGTACGTAAGTCCGAGTCCCCCATGAAGGCGAAAAAGTACAAAAAGCCCTAGGACTTCGATGATATTGCCATCCAGTTATCCAACATTCGTTAAGCATCTTGCTCAAGCCTGAATCTTACTGCAATGCTCTTCAACTTGTCCAAAGTATTCGTCGCTCTCGCAACTGTTACAGCTGTTGCAGCTTCACCTGCCAAGCGCCAGCTCGACGCAGTGACTTGCGATTTCGTGCTCAGTCCCGATGTCACCGTCGACCCGACCACGACAAACCTTGAGGCCGAGTTTAACTATGGTGAGCGAAGAGGTATTTTCCTAGAACAGAGTGGTGAACTGACATATCTCGTCGTCCATAGCGATTGTGCGCTCGGTAGCTATGGCCACTGGCGCAAATAGTGTCTTCGTACGTTCATCATTCCTTGATGATTTGACCCCCGCTTTCCATTGTGACTGAGAAGCAATAAATCTCATCAAATGTTTAGAATTACGGGTCTTCATTCGTCGACAACGCTGACGGTACCTTCAATGTCAAGAACACGGTATCCGCGGACGGCTTCACTGCCGCGCAAACCGCTGAGACTATCACCGGATTTGCTGGGACCACCCTCGAAGGACAGCCACCGACTGTCGTCAATTGGCTCGTCGAGTCGGTCGTTTGCGCTTAGGTACAGCGACCTGTATTGAAAGGGGAATTATCCTGCCTGAAATCTGGAAGTGGACTTAGTACTTACTGTCCGAGTTGCATAAATATCGCTGAGTAGGGTAGAATGTTGTGGGAAAAAACACGTATTTGATTCGAACTAGAGTTGATGTCGAGTTGATGTGTCCATGACTAGAGTTATTAGTACCAAGTTTCAGCTAAGACACTTGAATTATCGTTGATTTCCCGTCTACCTGTTGTTGGGCAACTGAACTCGATCTCACTGTAGTAGCATCAAATGATTATTGTCACCACTCTTTGAGAAGCGGCTCAACTCGGTGAATACAACACATTTATTCATTGGTCAAACGACCGTCTAAATTCTAATCTAATCCAATGAATGCCTCCCGACGCGTCGGAAGGACAGATGTATTACCATTTCTAATTTCTCTTTGTCGTTAAATGTCTAAATACTGCCATTCGAAAAGCAGGAGAGGCATTCCGGTGTTGTTACAATTGTTACAATGTGAAATCTATCTACGTTTGTTTAAAACTAAGGGTGATTGATGAGATCCACCTCGATAGACTGTTCTAATAAAGTCGCGAGTAGTACCGGGTGCGTTAAAAACCCTATGGGAAAAGCTACCGGTCTAGTGCGGTTCGAAAAGTACGTAGTGAAGGTGTTTTTGAGGTTGGAGCATTGGCTAGAACTGCCATTCGCTTTTGGAAGTCGCCAAATATTCTGCCGGCGAGGCGGATTGATAACATCCGGTGCATGTCGAGGGCTGATTTATTTGATAGCATTGACCAAGCACTGACACGCCGTCTCAGCGCGAATACACCCTGTTCAGGGCGATAATTACTACTCCAGCTAACAGTAATCCTTATAGTGAAATTTCGTGGCTGGGATGGTTAAGGGATGGCACGCCAAAAACTGACGGTCCGTTACAGACATATGGGTGCGCATATGATCCTCTTGCGTTATGCAACATAACGAAGCAATTTATATACACTGATGGTGAAGCGGTTATCATGCTTGCCTTCCATCGTTTACTGCGAGGTAGCAAGCGGCAGGGGTTCGACTCCCCTTCAGTGTATTTTTTGTATTTTTTTGCATGATTTGCAAAATCTTTCGACTATAGAGCTGAACAACCAAAGCCGGAGCCTCTCGGGAATGTTTTCTCGTAGGATCAAGTTGATAAGCTAATACCGCATGTTATAATTCAGGACTACGTATTCTATCACTATCCTCGCTCGGAGTCGCTGGTCAATTTTTGCGCGACGAGCTCCGTAGACCTACGTGAGCCGTAGTGCACATCACATATATCGCAGTCTGTCTACGAGAGACTACCGTGGACCTCTTTCTTTTCCCCCCACCCTTGCACACAAAGTTGTTGAGACAAACACTATGACGGTAGAGTCGGGCCTTCGAAGTTTGGGTCACCTCCACTGCCCCCTTTCGCCTTGTTCAGAAAACAGGTTAGAGACACGGCGACCTTCACACCTTAGACTCTACTGCCTTATTACATTCTACTCGCACAACGCGAGATATTTATTGTAACTGACCAAAGGCTTTCGTCCGATTTGAGGTTGGTAATCCGAACTCACTTGATTGTTTTGCGGGCACACTCCCGCCTTCCCAGTCTCAGGCTGGGGGCACGCTTAGCCTCTCGTGCAGACCTTTCAGAGTGACAGATCACAATGGACCTGTAACAGGGAAAGACTTTGAACATATACAGCAATTCTGGAGGAGGATAGTTGGCGAGCTGCAAGGCTGCCGAACATTAACTGCGCAAATTTTGCAAATCGGCTCAAACGGACACTGGATCCTTTTTATTGTGCATATTTTGAATCGCGAGCAAGAAAAAAACTGAGATAAACAGGAAAATACACTGAAGGGGAGTCGAACCCCTGCCGCTTGCTACCTCGCAGTAAACGATGGAAGGCAAGCATGATAACCGCTTCACCATCAGTGTTGATGAAATCCTATCCCTGAATAAGGTTATATCACTGTGCCGTGACGGGGATGGACTCCGATGTCCGATTAGTAACAGCGGCGCAGTCAGTGCCGCTAACCTGATCTCCTGCCACCATGCAGCACTTTGGCAAGGCTGCACTTCGCGTAACCAAGAACTATACAAAAGGCTACTCAGATACACAAGCAAAGGTCCGCGATGCCACTTCAAACGACCCCTGGGGACCTTCGGGCACACAGATGAACGAAATCGCACAGATGACCTACAACCAGTACAGTCCAATGATCAATGATTGAAATCGCCACTAATGGGCGTTTGACCTTCAGAAACGACTTCATCGAGATCATGGAGATGATCGATAAAAGGTTGAACGACAAGGGCAAGAATTGGCGCCATGTTTTCAAGGTCAGTATGGCGCTTGTTCTTAGTGTGCGAAGGGAACTCAGCACTGCCCTTTCCAGAGTCTAACCGTGCTGGACTACTGCCTTCACCAAGGCTCGGAGAATGTGGTCATCTATTTCCGCGATAACATCTACGTGATCAAGACTCTCAAGGAATTCCAATACATCGACGAGGACGGCAAAGACCAAGGCGCCAATGTACGCCAAAAGGCGAAAGATATCACCAACCTCCTGCAGGACGAGTCTCGTCTCAGAGAGGAGCGACGGAGCCGTGCCTCAATGCGGGATCGTATGATTCGAGGTGCCGGGGGAGAGGAACCTGCAGGCGACGATTATGAGGACGAGAATAGCCACAGGAGAAATAACGCTGGTTCTGGTCCCACCAATGGCCTTGCTGGCAAGAGACCTAACCGTGACGAGGATGAACTTAAGAAAGCTATTGAGGCGAGCAAAAAGTCGCTCGCGCAGGACAGGTTGACGGCGGAGCAGAGGGATCTGGAGCAGGCCATCAGGATGAGCAAGGAGGAAGAGGAGAAGCGTAAGCAGGATGTAACAGACTCGAATGCCTCTGCTCTATTCGACGATATAAACCAGCTGTGCGTGCCCTTTCGAATCTTTTTTTCTTCGTTTGCTTTTCTTACGAGTGGATGTTAGGCCCACACCCAGCTCGGCGACGAGCAACAACCCTTTCCCGCTTATCGATCCAACACCGTATGCTGTCGGCCTTCAACCGCAATATACGATGCAGCCGCAATTTACGTCAATGCAACCACAATTCACATCGTTCAATCCGTACCAACAGCAGGCGCAAGCGGAGCAGGAAGCCGCTCAGGCAGAGTACTTGCGACAGCAACAATTATTCATGCTCCAGCAACAGCAGGCACAACAGCAACAGCAACAACAGGAGGAGTACATGCGTCAGCAGCAACTTCTCCAGATGCAACAACAACAGCAGCAGCAGCAGCAAAACTTGTTCGCTCCGCAACAACCCTTACTTTCTCAACCGACCGGTTTCGGGTGTGTACCATATTTTGCATTTCTCTACTTACACTTCCTGACATTGCTTCGCAGGACGAACAACCCATTCGCGCCCGTCTCACCATCATCGTTCTCCCCGTCACCTCAACCACAGCTGCAGCAACGCCCCTCTCCTTCCTTCAACCTCGGAGGGACATACGACAACCACTCTCCTTCGCATCTGTCTTCCTTGACTTCCTCGCCTGCACCGTCGTCGCACAGCCCCAACCCGGCACAAGGACGACCATTCGCGGTGAAGACGAGGAAGGACCAGGAGAACGAGGCCCTGGCGGCGTTGTTTGCGGACAAGGAGGGCGGGCAGGATACGTTCGGTAATGTCGGTTCTTTGAGGTGGGTTGTGTTATTTCCTTTCAAAAGCCTGGATTTTCAAACATTACATAGGTACGGATACACGGATGCGGGTAAAAACGTACTGGCAACGCAGAAGACGGGGACGAGCCACAACCCTTTCGCTCAGCAGCAGCAGCAGCAGCAGAACAGCGAGAGGCCGTTCTTCGATATCTGATTTCTCCCTGTTTTTCTTTCGTAACTTGTGTTGTCGCGGAAGGAAGTTCACGCTGATTACATGCTGAAACGTTCAGTTTTTACTTTTCCTCCACCCCCCTTCTATTGTCTCCTCCTGGACTATGGGCCGTCCATGTATACACTCCCCTCACTTTCTTTACCCTCTTGTTCACATTCGACGCTTAATGTCTTCCTAAAAGCATTCAATGACACATGGCTGATCCTCCAACTTGTTACACCATCCTTTACATTCCACACACGATTCCGTGATGCCCTTAGCTCATTCTCTCTCTCCTTCCCTCCATTCCCACGCCTTCTAACCCTGTTTATTCCCTTGATTGTCTTCCGCTGGTTTCCCCCCGTCTTTCCTTCACTGCGCTTGGTTGATGAAATCGATGTCACTTCGTACCTTAGGATTTTTTCCCGATACAATAACTATACCACTCTTTGAATCTACCTTTCAATCACAACATGCATAAGGAGGCTTTTGATGCTGGCTTGCTGTAGCTCGAGTTACACTCTTTCCTTCTCTCAAACCAGGGGGTGTTCAGCGGAGAAGTCCGAGACATTAGGTTGTCAAGTGGCTACACCTATCCAACTTTACGGGGTCCCAGCTCAGGGAATTCCTCATCAGGAAGGTACCCTACGCTTTAGGAATGTACCCACTCGCTTAGATCTGTTATCTTAGAATAGTGTTCGTCCTCACCATCAATACATGCTTTGATCAGGAAATAGACGTTACTGCTTTTTTCCAGCTCAGAACAAAGCTCTGCCCACTGTGTCCCATCGGGTTGAACAAACAAGGGACCACCTTCTGAAAGTATAATCTAATTTACCACATGGCTAATTTACATCACACTGAAGCTGGTGAACTACCGAGCTGTCCACCATCTTTGCTGATCCAAGGACACATTAATCAACAAGAAGATGTCGCAAACGGACTTAACCCGATGAGTACCAAGGGGTAGAGGGAAAAGAATGAGTTTCCAGATAGCGATGCAATTGCGGATCTGGTGAAGCTTGAAGAAGCTCAGCTTCTCGAAGGCGCCCATCGCGAGTCCCGGAAGAGCGCACCGTCGGAGGTATCTCACTTATCAACCGCTTCTCGCCGGCCATCACCAACGAAGGTTCAAAGAAGGGAACATCAATAGACAAATTACTAAAGTTACAAAGTACCATATCTGAAGTCATGTATTATGTTTGACGAATACCGGACGAGACTACAACACTATTCTAAGATAACAGATCTAAGCAAGTGGGTACCTTCCTAAAGCGTAGGGTACCTTCCTGATGAGGAATTCCCTGAGCTGGGACCCCGTAAAGTTGGATAGGTGTAGCCACTTGACAACCTAATGTCTCGGACTTCTCCGCTGAACACCCCCTGGGGTGGCCCAGGGGGGGGGGAGTGTTAGTATTTTTTTGATCTTTGAAGTTCAATGTGTGTGGGTGAGAGCAGTCTGACTCCCTGGAAAATCACGGGTTGTTGCGGTAACTTCGTATTTACCCGTGCTTCCCCTGGAAGGCCACAATCCTGCTGACTCACGGTGCAACCATGATGCCCACAACGATGAGCTCCATAAAGGCCGTTGTAGATGCATTGATTCACTTTCCGCGATGGCATACGGTGTTATTTGTTCTCCCATATCCAAATACTCCCATGTACCGGGACCAGGGGGTGTTCAGCGGAGAAGTCCAAGACATTAGGTTGTCAAGTGGCTACACCTATCCAACTTTACGGGGTCCCAGCTCAGGGAATTCCTCATCAGGAAGGTACCCTACGCTTTAGGAAGGTACCCACTTGCTTAGATCTGTTATCTTAGAATAGTGTTGTAGTCTCGTCCGGTATTCGTCAAACATAATACATGACTTCAGATATGGTACTTTGTAACTTTAGTAATTTGTCTATTGATGTTCCCTTCTTTGAACCTTCGTTGGTGATGGCCGGCGAGAAGCGGTTGATAAGTGAGATACCTCCGACGGTGCGCTCTTCCGGGACTCGCGATGGGCGCCTTCGAGAAGCTGAGCTTCTTCAAGCTTCACCAGATCCGCAATTGCATCGCTATCTGGAAACTCATTCTTTTCCCTCTACCCCTTGGTACTCATCGGGTTAAGTCCGTTTGCGACATCTTCTTGTTGATTAATGTGTCCTTGGATCAGCAAAGATGGTGGACAGCTCGGTAGTTCACCAGCTTCAGTGTGATGTAAATTAGCCATGTGGTAAATTAGATTATACTTTCAGAAGGTGGTCCCTTGTTTGTTCAACCCGATGGGACACAGTGGGCAGAGCTTTGTTCTGAGCTGGAAAAAAGCAGTAACGTCTATTTCCTGATCAAAGCATGTATTGATGGTGAGGACGAACACTATTCTAAGATAACAGATCTAAGCGAGTGGGTACATTCCTAAAGCGTAGGGTACCTTCCTGATGAGGAATTACCTGAGCTGGGACCCCGTAAAGTTGGATAGGTGTAGCCACTTGACAACCTAATGTCTCGGACTTCTCCGCTGAACACCCCCTGTCTCAAACGGCCACGCGACGAACAAGTTCTCAATCACGTGAGATATTGCGAGGGCTACAATCCTTCCTTCACACAAGCTGGCCCACCTCTCCCCCCGTCTCACATTTCCCTAAAAGGAAATTCTTACAAATCTTATGCACATATCATGTTGAGCGTTGAGACAAGTAAATAAATTACCTCTTTGAGCCTACGACATGGACTTCCGCAACACGACAGATGAAAATTCTCCTCCTGTTAATTGCAGCAAACCTGGCTGTAAGAGGTTTGTAACCAACTCTCAGTTCAAGCGATGTGACCCATGTCGAAAACGCCAAACTGGCCTCGTCAGGCAGGGCCGACAACGACAAAAAGCTGCAGACAAAGAAAGTGCATTGCACGCATCAAAAGGGAGAAAATGCATTCAAGAGGATACCATTTCCTCTGAGGAAAGGCCTACTCGACGAGCAAGGCCTGATAACTCTGGGCTAGTCGCAGAAAACCCCCACATCCCTTCCGATGACGACAGCGACGACATTGATGGCATGCCATTTTGGGACCTTGACAAAAATGTGGGTTATTGTTTCATGAACGTATCAGACAAACATATCAACATGCCTCTCAGGTAGCCGAGGAATATCTGGACGTGGAAGACCTGTTCCATGCTTTACGTGCTCAGTTCAAAGCCAGCACACTTGTTGACTTCCACGGCACCTACTCAATTGAGGAAGATGATCTCATAGAACCAAAAGAACGTACCCATATGCTTGCCGAAGAACTCTGGAGGGTTACAGGTTACAGGTTTACATGAGTTACTTTATTGAAGCATCATGAAAGCAAACTTACAGATTTGAAAGTGTTCACGACAATCGACCATTAAAAGGAGGCCATTGCACAAGGTTTTGGTGTAGCCAAGACGAGGCGCGTAAAAAGCCATCAAAGCCATCAGAAAATCCAAATGCAAAACGCCGCGACCATGTCGGAATGAAACGGTACCCATGTCAAAGCGCAATGTCAGTCAAGTACAAAGTGAACAAGACCGGCGGACACAACATCTCCATCCAGCTTCGACATCGTGTTAACCATGTCCTCTATTCGGATGTTCAGATGCCTCCCGAGGTACTCCAAATGATCCAGGAACAGGCAGAGTGGCTGACACCCGGTGCAATGGCTGCGAAAATCCAGTCAGTATACTCTCAAGTTACAACAAAGCAGATACACAAGGCATGGCGGGAACAGAGCAAAACTTACTGGCAACGCAATGATGAACAACTCCCCTCAGCTAAGATACTCCTAGCCGAATATGGAGACGACGTCGACATTTTCGAACCAGCTGGCATCCCCTGTGGAGTAGAGATGCTTGCGTGGGGTATGAAGCGAATTGCCGAGCCCTTGAGAGGCAAAGTTGTTGAAATTGGGATGGACGCAACTTGTGAGTGGCACCTGCAATTTAACCAGTTAGTACTAACTCATGACATAGATAACACAAACTCGAAACACCTTGAACTTTATAGTATAATGGGCGAGTACGATAATGCTGGGTTTCCAATGACATACTGCCTCCTATCAACAGCCACCGCAATTGATACAGGAAAGCGGAAGAAAGCAATTGCAGCTTGGTCGCGGTGCCTCCGCGACAAATATGGGGTTAATCCAGTCTTTATCCACAGTGACAAGGACATGGGGGAGATTGGCGCAGCGCAAGACGTGTGGGAAGCCAAGATCAACCTCTGTTGGTGGCATCTCCGGCGAGCTGTGAGGACTCGTCTTGCAAAGGCAAAGCTGTCAACATCACCATACAACCTTGGTCGTGCAATGGCAGAGTACAATTTCATCAAGCCAGACTTTATCCCAGCTGGGACAAGAGTCGACGTTGACGACTATGAGGGTGGGGTACCCGAAGATACCCAACCCCCCCTCGTCGCCAATGAATCATCACCAACGACAGAGGAGGCATGCACGATGCAACCAGCAGCCCAAACACCTCTCGAAACACCTCTCGCACAACCTCAACCTTCGTCGCTTGGAAACGCAACAAACTTACTTCGAATAAAGCTACCGCTTCTGAACATTGCATCAGCCATTGGGCGCAGCATCCAGGGAGTGGGCTTTAAGCTTTCGATTGCAGCAACTCGTCTGCCAACGATCGAGGAGCAGGAAGAAATGGCGGAGGAGAATAGAGCTGCAGAAAGTGAAAGAGAGGCGGGCGTTACCGACGACGACGAAGATGGAAAGCAAGACCGGCGTACCTTTTGCCCTCCCCTTTATCGCGAGCCAATCATCAACATGATGGAGCGGCATTATTGTGCCCATCCATCAATTCCCGGATCTTGCCCTCCAGATGCGAAACTGATAAAAAAATGGGCTGTTCAGCGCATATACGACTTCTGCGTGAACCACGAGCTACCTGAGGTATGGGTTTACCTATGGGAGAACTGGTACCGAGCAGGTCGCTGGGAACTCTGGGCGCGATGTGCCCACAAGCTCATACCAGTATTGAAGACTACAATGATATTAGAAAGCCAGTAAGTCGAAATTCCATGTTATAATTCTCATTAGACTCACAATATTATCAGCTGGCGACGGATTAAGCACGACTTTCTCCACCACTTTCACATGCCGCGATGCGATTTGCTGGTTTGGATCCTTGTTACCAAGCTTGCGCCAACCTATTACCGGAAGCTTGATCTCCTATTAAAGGAAACCGCCCGTTATCGCAAATTGTCGAGCTGGCGCAAGGGGTTCAAGAAAACCTGGAGGAAGCTAGAAGAAACACCAATTACAATGCCTATCAACGATGCATACCGGCCAAAAGTTAACAAATGGATATGTACCTGTCCGGCCTTCGCAGTCAGCCGCTTCCTGGTCTGCAAGCACCTCATCCAGCGCGTACATCGTGTCCCTCCGATCTTCTTCCTTGAAGCCGACCGTTTCCGCGAGCCACCGTTCTGGAGACACAAAAGCTTGCGACCGTTGGAAGAATACCGCGACGAACCGGCGGCGGTCTTTGTGGGGCCTGTCGAAGAGGGTAATGAGAACCCTAATTTCGGGGGTGAGGGAGATGAGGATGACGCAGGGGGGATGGATTCTGACGGCGAGGACGACGAGGAGGAGAACGGGACTCACCAACATGATGGCAGCACATTTGAGGAGGAAATGACAGCCAATATCAACCTCATCTTGGATATGGCAGCTGGCCTCAAGCACCAGCTTCAGTTCCGGGATCAAAGGCTCCTCAATGCCCTCCAACGAGAAGGTGCAGGGTTTCTGCGGTTTGCGAGGGCATGCATGGAGAAGGAGAGGAGGGTGAACTCAACAAGGAGTCCACCTGTGTCAACGTGGGAGAGATCAACAAGCAGCGCGATGTTTTACCGCACAAGGCCCACGATTGCCGAACGAAGCACATGAGGCTGCCAAACTTGACAACTTGTTCCCATCTCATCGGACTCATCGGACTCAGCCTTCACTGACGTCATAGTTCACTTAGGTCAAAGTAGGTATATAGATCATGTACAAAAAATCGTTATATACTATCTACACCTTATGCTAAGCACTGCCGGCCCCATCTGGCCCGAAAACCCTGAGATCACATGTGTGAGACGGGGGGAGAGGTAGGACAGTTGCATGCGGATGATGGCACTGCCAAAGAATTCCTTGAGAACAGAGCCAGTAGAGCAGACGTGCCTCACGTGAACTACGCCACGGATGGCCTAAAATCCGGCCTCTTCACCATAGTGTAACAAAGTATGAAATGGTTAACCAAACGGTAGTACGGATATTCTGACGGAAAAGATTGTCGTCTGCTCAAGATAAAATTCACTGGCATCGACTTCACCCAGACATCATCCACTCTCATATTGTGCAATAACAACGCGGCCATTAATCTCTCCGAGGACCCATTCCACCAGCGCGTCAAGCACATTGATATTAAATATCACTTCCTCCGAGAACGCGTCAACTCCAAAGAGATCAGCATGAAGTACATTAACACTAACAACAACCTCGCTGACATATTCACGAAGGCCCTCGAACATTGTTGCTTCACACGACTACGCGGCCTCCTAGGCGTTTCTTGACAATTTCTTGACCATGATTCCATGCGAGGAGGAGAACTGAATTGCTCCGTGGAACGCCGTTTTTTCTTTTGGTGTAACTTTGGGGCATTTTTGTTATAGTTAGATGTTAAAGAGTGATTATAGCAGACACATAAATGTAGAGCCAGACAGACTGTGGTGAGGAGGTGGTTTTTGCTCGACGCAATTTGGCGCGTGTTATGTAATCAAATGTCTGTGTTTCAGCACGTCAAAAACTCATCCCAAATTTAAACTCACAGAATCTAGCTACTGCCTCAATTCTTGCTTAGATGACATTGCCTTGTCAATGCGGAGGAACTGTCCAGTCAAAAGCATGAATACCTTCTCTCACAATCCATAGAGTGGTATGTTTCTTGCAATGGATATATTTACATGTTGTTTAAATTTGGATTTTAATTGAACAGTTGCTTTGCATTTGCTCAGAAACGGGGTTCGAGTTTTCCTTATGATCATACTGGGGGTGGTTGAGTCAAATTTTGGATTATCCTCCTCTGAGGATATGATATAGAGAGGGACAACATGTACAAATAGAACGGTTTTGGCAGGCATTGCGCCCAAGAGGTGTCAGATCCACAGATCGCAGCTGTATGTCCCACGGTGGGGTAGGTTGGGGGTACCCCCAGATTGGGATAGCTGCATAGCACGGCAAGCCAATGGCAAAGAGTGTTTGGCAAGGTTGGCATATCAATCAAAGCAATCAAGTGTGCGCTTGAAATGATAATCTCGACTACGACTACATACCTCGCTCATTTTCATCAGTTGGCCATGTATCGGTAGCGCGTGCATATTGGTATTCCCTACTTATCATGGCAAGCTGAACTTGTACATAATGCTACATATCAAATTCAATCCTTTCCAACTGTCGCTATATTAACAAATTCCGTGTCTCAAAACTCTTCAGTCGCAAATTTGACTTTTCCTTGTACTCCTCCTTAATTACCTCTGCTTCTAATCATTTCAATCCTAATACCCCTTCCTCTGACAAAAATACCCCCCCTCTTAGTGATACTTTCACCAATGCTGCCAACCATGTTTGTGGCATGCATGTCAACCACGGCACAAACAAATGTCCGCAGTACCCACTCGCTCAACATCAGAAAGGCCAAAAGTGTAAGTTGGCCATTGCCGGTGCGTGTATTGGTGCACCGCTCTATCTCACTACTGACTGGGATGTCCCATAGATGCAATTCTCTTAAAACTCAAAACCCTCAGGTTGATCAGTTCAAGTACCATTTGTGCCTATTGTCATTCCTGCAATCTCTCTGCTAATCCCACCAAGATATGTCTCAAATCTACTTCATCATAACATATCAGATATATTTTGATGACTCAATGATGACTGCTTATCACTTGTGACCATTCATTTCTGCCTCACTTTGTATAGGTCCTGAATTTTTTGGGCTGGATTTTGAATACAATTCCTTGCGCGGTATCACTGTATTGATATAATTCTACATAACAATGGTCTCAAACCATCAAGGAATGTTGTTTTCATTACAAAAAGTGAGCTCGGAGTTTGTAGAGCTTGCACAGCACCTCCAGCGGAGTTGATATAATTGTGGTAGAATGAGTTGTTGCCGGATACATGCCGCTCCTTTGGAATTACCCACTAGGATCGATCATGCTTTGTCATGGTTGAGATTGACGGTCCCAATCTGTGGATCTAACACCTCTTGATTGTGCCTCTCCATGGGGACTGGCAATCACAGTTTCAAAGCCGTGCTATTTGCCACTGTTTGTACCTCCCTTATCTCTCTCCTTGCCATGGTCGTTGGCCTCAACGCGTTCATTTACACCCGTTGCTCTATGAAATATACCGCAAGTCAATCTCTTTAAGTCTTTCAGTCAGAAAACACCAGAATCAATATCAGACTCGACATCTATAGCTGGATCTGCAGTTTGTGAGTTCACGGATGTCTCTCCAGCATTGTACCTTCTGACCGCATCCAGAAGTGCTACCAGCTTCAGATGTTTGGTTTTTACTTCCCCTACTTTAGGAACTTTTGGGTCAATCCTTCGGAACCAGGCCAATTCGAGATCCATTGCCGCATTGGTCCCAGGTGAAGCTTTGATCGCCGCAACATCCATCCGACACACAACCTTGTCCAACGCCGCGTCGACCTTTGCTTTCTTCTCCGCACACTCTCCATCTTTTCCTCTCTTCTTTGCGACTGCTTCCTGGTCCGCTTTTGCCTGTGCCTGCCGCCGTACCCTCTCGATCCCGCTCCTATCAATCAACTGTGCCCGTGTCCGGAGGTATTTTCGATTGGAGGCCGACCGACTGAGGGTAGTCTTGATGTATAACTTGGTATTGTTTCGTTTATACATAACCCGAGCATTTTGTTGATGAAGTGTCATGTTAGGAGCCCGCCGCGAGCCCGTACGAGGCATACCCAGCGCGC
Organism: Crassisporium funariophilum; assembly: GCA_014925845.1. Taxonomy (NCBI): domain Eukaryota; kingdom Fungi; phylum Basidiomycota; class Agaricomycetes; order Agaricales; family Crassisporiaceae; genus Crassisporium; species Crassisporium funariophilum. The sequence continues at coordinate 758,381 of JACGCL010000013.1, forward strand.
CTTCGTTATCGTCGTTGGTGGACTTCATGTACGCTCGTTCCCGTTCGTCGGTCGATGCTAATGCTATATCACCACCAGCTTCGTACTCTGTTGAGAAGCGCATCCATCCCTCCAGTGCACCTTCGAAAAACGCGATCAGAGCACCCTCAAGATGCGGAAGTGTCGGCGCAAGTGCGTGAACAGCAAATACAGCTTCTGGACGATCCCATCCCATCCCGTCCATTGACTATTGAACGTAGATATTCGGATAACGAACTGGGGGTTTGATTAACGAGTAGTAGTTTTATATACAGAGGGTCTGGTAGAGCCCGCAGGTAACTACAAGTAAGTAGGACAATAAGACGGGAGGGAATCGACGATATGGTGCAGGCAATCGAGTAAACGAGGGGATGAAATAAAGCAAAGGAAAGCAATATCTACAGGTAATAAAGTAGTGGCTAAGTACATGCCTTTATTGGGGAGCCATCGAGGCGCCCATCAGTTTATGTCAACACTTCCCCTCAAACCGCATGAAGTCCCATTGCATTTGCGAAGTGCTTGGCCTTTGCGCTCGGTAGTGCCTTTGTCAAAGTGTCAGCGGTTTGCTCGTTGGTCGGACAATAGATCAATTTGATGGAGCCGGCCTCGACGATATACCGAATAAAATGGTAGCGGATGTCAATATGTTTGGTGCGTGCGTGATAATGTCCTCCGTGAGCGAGCGCGATAGCGGATTGATTGTCGCCGTAAAGTGTGGTAGGCTGGGTGAGTGGTCCGAAGATTTCGGCGATAAGCCGGCGCAGCCACGCGGCTTCCTTGGCAGCGTGGGTAGCAGCCACGTATTCGGCTTCCGTTGTTGACAGCGTGACCAATTCTTGTTTCTTCGACGACCACGACACTGCTCCCCCATCCACCATGAACACGTAGCCCGAAATCGCCCGCCTATGGTCCTGCGAGGCCCCATCTGCGTCGACGAATCCGACTAGGTCTGTCACCTCCCCTCCGTACACCAGCTCCAGCTCCCTCGTTCCCTTCAGGTACCGGAAGATTCGCTTCACGGCCTCCCAGTGGATCCACCCCGGGTTATCCATGAACTGCGCGACGGTGTTTGTCGCAAACGTGATGTCGGGTCGGGTCCCCATCGAGGCGTACATCAGCGAGCCTACGGCCTCGCGATACGGTACGTTCTTCATTCGTGCAATGTCTGCGAGTGTTGTTGGGCATTGCGATCGCGATAAGGGCTGATTGGGATCCATAGGGATTGATGACAACTTCAGGTCATCAAAGCTGAATCGTGTTACAATCGAGTCGATATAGGCGCGTTGGGAAAGGGAGATGGTCTTTTTGATAATGTCACGGTTGAGTTTTATGCCGAGGATCCAGGTGCATGCCCCAAGGTCAGTGATTTTGTACTTGAGGTGGATCTCCTGCTTAAATTTACTTATTAGTTTTATAGAGTTGCCTGTCACGAGGCAGTCGTCGACGTGAACTGCGATGATGACCCAATTCCCCCTTTCTTCCTTTACAAACACGCCGTGGTCTGCTTCCAATCGCCGAAATCCCAGCTCCTTCAGCGCTTTCCAAAGCGCTGCGTACCAATTCTTCGCCCCCTGCTTCAAGCCATACAACGTTTTCAAGAGCCGAAATACGAATAGGCGAGTATCGCGGCTGGCATAGCCTCGCGGCTGTTCGAGGTAGATGACCTCGTCGTCGCCTAGCTTTGAGTTTAGGAACGCGCTGTCGAAGTCGATGCATTCGATTGGCCAGCCATTTCGATTCGCAAGTGCGATGAGGTACCGAAACGTGGAGAGTCGAGCAACTGGCGCATACGTGAGGTCGTAGTCGACGCCGTGTACCTGGGTGAAGCCGCGGGCAACTAGACAAGCCTTATACTTGTCGATTTCACCAGCGGCATTCTTCTTAATGCGAAGAACCCACTTGCAGCCAACAACATTGACACCTTTTGGGCGTTCGACGAGCTTCCAAGTACCGTTATCCTCTAGCGTCTTCAATTCGGCCTTGATTGCCGCCTCCCATTTTGGCCAATCCGACCTTGACCTTGCCTCGTCATACGTCGGGTTCAGTCCCTCTGCTGCGTCCATCGCCACTGCCATCGCAAAGTCCATCCCATCCACAATATCCCAAGCATCCACTAACAGCCCCTCGTCTCCCTCTTCCGGATCATCCAGGGGAGCGGCCTTGGGCTGTGGAGGTACCTGCAGGCCTTGCGGAAACACACTGGATGCTGGCAGGTTACTCGCCCTTCCGACACCCTCCTGGATCCGCCTCACATAAGCGCTCGGCTTTCGAATGCGCTTCCCCTGTCTCTCGACCTCCTCAACTACCGGCGGTGCCTCTCCTTCGTCTGGAATATCCTCGACAGTGGGCTGTTGGTTTGGTTTCGGGGACAAAGGGCGCTCGTCGTTAGGAACTTCCGAGTCCTTAGAAGTTTGCTGCTTCCCCTCGAGCGGTACATCGTCCACGATAATCTCATCTGGCACAAACCTGACACTTCTCTCAACAGTGACTGACCGTTTTGCTGCCCAGTAAACCCTATGAGCCTTGCTCTCTTCGTCAAATCCCATCCACCGCCCCTCCTTTGCCCTTCCATCCAATTTTGACCCACTTGTATCATGTACCCATACTGGGCAACCCCAAGGATGCATGTCGGATAGATCAGGCTTCGATCCCATCAAGATCTCGTATGGCGTGGTGTCTTTTAGAACCCGGGTCCAAGTTCGGTGCTTGAGGTAGACAGCATGGTTGAGAGCCTCGCCCCATAAAAACTTCGGTAAGTCGCTATCGTGTAGCATAGCACGGACTTTCTCCATAAGCGTACGGTTGAGTCGTTCCGAGACGCCGTTGTACTCGGGAGTGTCATGAACCGTAAGTCGTCGAATGGTACCGGCTTTCTTGAGGTGATCTGAGAAATCCCTGCTCAGGTATTCCCCTCCTCGGTCGCTGTGGAGCTTCTTTATAGTTGCCTTGTGCTGTGTTTTGAGCCAAGCCTCGTAGTGCTGGTAGGATTCGAAGGTTTCATCCTTTGCACGGGTAAGGTAAATATTGGTGAAGCGGCTGTGGTCGTCCGTAAAGCTGACGAAATACTCCTTGTGGTTGATAGTTTCCGTCGGCGATGGCCCCCACAAATCGGAGTGAATCTCCCCTCCCACCTCTTCCACCCGTCCTTCCTCCCGCACCTTCTGAATCGGCTTCTTATGGGCCTTTCCCCACTCACACGACGAACAAAATGAAGGCTTGCTGTCCTCGTCCAGCTCCACACCCGTCACCAAACCCTTCTCAACCAGACGACGTGCAGCCTCGTGCGACACATGCCCAAGTCGACGATGCAACTTGTCGATGGTCAGGATCTCCGTCACACGTCCTGCATACCCTGCTGGTTCTGTTCGGGCGGTATAGACACGGTACAGGCCGTTCTTGACCGGAATCTTCCCCTGAAGCTTCCGGGATCCAATGTAAATCCGGCAGGAGTCTCCTGCAAAGACGGCCATTGACCCAGACTGGGCAATGCGGCTGATGGATACCAGGGTTACCCCCATGCTGGGAGCATAGAGGACGTCACGGAGAAGGATCTTTGATGTATCATCACCATTTGGAATGTCGACCCACATGTCGCCCTTTCCCATAGCATTGAAGGTTTGCTTATCGGCGGCAGTGATTGGTTTAGGTGTGATGTCAACGAAGTTGATAAAACGGTGTCGGTAGCCTGACATGTGTCGAGAGGCGCCGGAATCATATAAGTCAGTGTCGACAAGAGAATTGCCAATGCCGCCTGTGGTGAGCATTGCAGCATCGAAGGTCGTGGTGTAGGCTTCGTCGGCTGGAGTGTGTAATGAATTTGGTACGTGCATGTAGTCTTCATCGTTGTCGTTGTCCGAATCTGACACCTCCATCAGCCCTGGCATCCCGTCCTCCTCATCACTCTCCTCGTCGCTTGACCCTTCATCTTCCGATGAATCCGATGCCTCCTGAAGACCTGACATCTCCATGTTGTCCGATACCTCTGGCATGTAAATGTCGGAATCCGAGTCATCCGAAAACAAGTCAGCAATGTCATTGCCGGAAAGCGAGATACTCGAGAAGGGGGAAATTTCGCCATCCGAAATGTTTTCGAAGTCGTCGTCGGAGACTGTCATAGCCAACCAGGCCACGTCATCGTCATCGTCGTTCCCCTTGGCTTTGGCAGTCGCTGCGGACTCCTTGCCCTTTCCCTTGTCCTTTCCGCCCTTGTCCTTTCCACCCTTGTCCTTTGCCTTTCCCCTGCCCTTCGGTCCCTGCCCCTCTTTCCCACCGCCCTCAGCCCAACATTCCGCCTTTATATGCCCCTTCTTTCCACAGTTATAACATTCAACACTCTTCTTTGAGTTCAAACCTCCCTTCCTCCCTGGTCCTGCATCGTTGGAGTGGAACGCCGCGTTCTCCTCCTTTTTGGTTCCCTTTGAACTCAAATTTCGGCGATGGTACTCGTCCGTCACAGCATGCATCAACTCGTCGGGGGATAAGGTTTTGCCAAGAACGCTGGACGTCGCGCTAATGGCGGAGATGTGGGGGTCGTAGGATGATGGTAGAGAGCCGAGAATGATTGAGTAAAAGTCGTCCTCGGAGGGTGCCTTTCCCATGGCAGCTAGGTCCTCGCGCATCGTGCGCAGCCTCGAGAAATGAGCTCGCACATCGCCTTTCTCGACGCAGCGCTCTGACTGGAGCCTACGGCGAAGGTCAACGGAGACCATACGTGACCGTTTTTCGAAGACCTCCACGAGGGCTTCCCAGATTGCGCGTGCAGTACCCATGCCGCAGATCTCCATGAATAGTGAGTCCAAAATCGTTGCCGCAATCTGTTGTTTGACGATAGCCTCCCCTTGATTCCAGACCTTCGTCTCCTTCTTCCATGCGTCCTCCAGTAGCTGCTCGTCATTTGTTAGAGTCTGCGGAGCCTGTGGGGTGCCAGTTCGGTTAACGGGGTCAGCAGGCGCGGAAGCAGTGCCGTCGATGTGGTCAGAGTATCCGCGTGCATCGATAGACCAAAAGAACCTCGCCTTGAAGATAACCCAGTTCTTCCCTTCGTCGTCAAGACGCGGGATCTTCATGAAGTCGTCTCCGAGTTTGATGCTGGTAGTGGTAGACATGGTTTACAAGAGATAGATGGATTGAGAGTGAAGATATATCGAGTTTTTAAGATGTAAGATTAGTTACGGGGTTCGGGGCCCATAACCTATTGAACGTAGATATTCGGATAACGAACTGGGGGTTTGATTAACGAGTAGTAGTTTTATATACAGAGGGTCTGGTAGAGCCCGCAGGTAACTACAAGTAAGTAGGACAATAAGACGGGAGGGAATCGACGATATGGTGCAGGCAATCGAGTAAACGAGGGGATGAAATAAAGCAAAGGAAAGTAATATCTACAGGTAATAAAGTAGTGGCTAAGTACGTGCCTTTATTGGGGAGCCATCGAGGCGCCCATCAGTTTATGTCAACATTGACCCCGTGGTCGATGATGCCTCCAATGATAGGAGAAGACCAGGATTCATGATTACTGCCCGACAATGTGCTGCTAAGCGATTGTGAAGGGGACCAAGGTCCAACACGTTTGTAAACTGGCGCCCGGGGCCCCAAACTTTGCGAAGATAAGGATGACTGATTGCTTGACCGTACAGGGTGAGGACGGTGATGTGCCAACGGCGCGCTATGCGTGAAAAACACACACAAAACGACCGACGTGAGGTCGACGCTACCGTGAGAGTGGCTCTGAGGTGCGAGACAGGGTTCCTCGGCTTCCAACGGTGACCGAACAATGTAGTTAGTTTGATAGTGTCGATAATAGATTTAACGCGTGTACTAGAAACGATATTGGAAACGCCAAACAAGGTGCTTATTGATTGAAGTGCGAGAAACGCAATCGCTGTGATGAAAACGATAATAAAAACGATGCGAACGCGATCGAAAACGATGAAGACGAGGTCGGGTGTGCTTCCGTAGCACGAGCGAGGTGAGAGCAATGTAACCCGTAGTAATTCTTCTCTTCTACAATGCTAACTATAGGTTTTTATACTAAGTGCGTGCTACAAACGGAGATAAACGCTAAGCGCGATAAAGTGGCGATGCTAGTATCAAAGTAGTAACATAATAATTTGACTGATGGTGGATTTGCATAATGAAATAGCAAATTTGTCTTGTCCGTAGCTCCGAAACGCTCGGGTACCTTGAAACGGTGCGTAGCCGTGTTTCGAACGATCAAAAACAAAAGGAAAGCGCTGATGGAAGCCGCTGGAAGGCCATCTAACTTGGCGAGCGCGGCCGGTATCGTTACGGTCCGTGGTCAGTCCCATGGTAACCTCGCCAGATCACATGTGTTTGTATGGGGTCGCGTTTTCGGTCCGCTGGAAACGCGCGCGCACGGAATCACGTGATAGAGGGTGTATTTGCTCGCTTTGAGAGCAAGCCGCAATCGTCGAGTAGTATCGTTCGGTGAGCGCTAAAAACGATTGATTGCTGCGTTTTCCGGGGTCAGGCTGTGAGCGTGCGCATCATCTCCTCCTTACTGAAATGTTGACTGTCCTCAGTCATCGGACCGGCCCGTGGTTGCGCGCGTGATGCGGATACTGATCTTCCTGTTGACTATTCTTCGACACCGGACCGCGAGACGCTTGTACCCCATATGTAGTCGCATCGGATAAGAGTTCTGGTCTTTGTTCCTTGCCATCATGTCACTTATTGCGCCCGCTGGTACCGATGGCGAGCTCCGCCAAGCGTTCGAAGTTGTCTATAGTAGTTGGAAATTCGGCGAAATGCTTCAATACTCGGAGAGCTGGTGGGAGACGTTCCGTGGGCCATGGGTGCGTGGATCGATGATTATCGATGTTATGGTCGCTTATCAATTCGTTTAGACCATGCTCTGCCGTCGTCTGGCCGATGCGTTGCAACACAACCCCAATGTCGTGTTCGATCGCGTATTCTTCGAAACGGTGGTTCCGTTTACGACCAGGTATACCTCTCGGGAGGGAGAAGCGGATTGTAGGGCAAACATTGCTTGGGCGATCGTTAGGGATCTACTTGGTCGATCGAATCCCAAGACAAATATCGATGATCCGATGGGCGCGCGCGTTCCTTCGATCGATGACGAAGGGTCTCCGTCGGACGGGGAAGAGGAAGATGATGAGGAGGGTGAGGGGAATGTCGGGAACGCCGAAGAATCCGTTCCTAAACGGCGTTCGAGCGATCGCATTTCTGTAAAACGATCGTGTCGTTCTCCAATCAACGACGACTATGACGACGAAGACGTAATTGAGCAGGAGCTGGCAAGGCCTTCGCATAACAGTATCATATTCGAAACGACGGACGAATGGTTTGAGCCGAAGGTGTGTTCGTTTTCCCTTTAATCGATGTAAACTGATTGTTAGCAGTGCCCTCGATGCTCCGAGATGGACTTGATCTGCGTCGTCCCTCGTATGGTCGAAACGGCGGGAAAGGGTCGTCACCGCCCCTCATCGAAGAAATGTCAGATTTGCTACGCGTTGCACGTCAAGTGCCTGCCGAAGGTGCCTTTGAAGGTCGAGACGAAGTCGAAAGTGAAGGGGAAGGCCAAGGCGTCTGCGTTCGTTCTTGTTCCGGGGAAAACGAAGACCCCGAGCCCTCGTAGCGGTGGTAAGCGTAAACGCGAAATTGAGGCGGGTTCGTCTTCGATTGCGGTCGTTTCCTCTTCCAAGGCATTGTCGTCCCGTGCGTCCTCGCTCAGCTCCTCCGTGCCAAAGTATCTCGCTTCCATGCCGCCTCCTACAACGTCGTCTCAGTATTCCTTCCCTCGTTCCAGTGCGCAGCCGTCGCGTCAGCCGTCGTTTTCATCCAAGAACATTATGGTTGCGCCTCTTCTGGTTCCTGGGCAAAAGAACATTCTCGACGCAATCGACGATAAGATTGAAGCCTTGAACGATTTGTTCATGCAGCAAATCCGGGAAATACGTCGCGATATCAAGGCGGCTCGTTGTGAGGGCTGGAGCGCGTAGATGGTCGTCGTCGATCGCGTGAGTCGCGCGCATATGATAATCGATCGCGTTTTTTTTTCTTCTGTGTCGTCCTTGGTCGATTGTTTGTGCATTGGGAGAAGGAGAAGTTTTTTGTAAATAATATGTACTTATATCTTGAATTGTGAAATGTCTATGTTAGTTTGAGTGTGATAGGGAAAAGGAAATGAGTGGAGGGGAAGGCTCAGATTCCTTCATAGCCTGAACCCTCGGGGGTTGCGCAATGTACAAGACGATGCGACTTTTGAAGTGAAAGAAAAGAAACAATAAAGGATAGGGTGACAGAAAACGATTGAGAAACGATCAGAATGTTAGAAATGGTTGAGAAACAATAAGAGTACTGCAAACGATTGTAGAAACGGATGTTGTTTGGAACGGGTTTGGAACGAGAATGAGATCGAGGAAAAACGAAAAAGGATAGATAAATTTTTAGAGTGTAGTCGCACCATATATCTCCTCCTTACTGAGATCTTGACTGCCCTCAGTCAGCCTCGGGAGGGTGGTCGTCGTTTTCCGCGTCTCCTAGTGCGTCATCCGGGTCGACTTCGTTAGAGTCTTCGAGTTCGCGTAATCGATCGATCGAGACGTCCAACAGCTCTTCGAGCGGTGGTAAATCGATGTGCGTTCTAGCAAAGTAGGGAATGACTCTGAAAGCTGCGGTCGGCCGATCAAATAATGAACCGTCGAGTTCTGCGAGGATGAGGGCTCCTCCCTTGTTACGCGAGATAAAAATGAGGGGACCAAGATATCGCGCGCGCATTTTTCGATTTAGTGATTTCTCGATTGCGGTGTTTCGCATGAGGACGAGGTCGCCGAGTTTAAATTCGTAGTTGCGAATTGTATTTGAATGTTCGATTTCGAAACGAACGGCTGCTTTGATCCTAGCTTCATAGACCTTGGAGTGTAGTTCTTCGAGATGCGATCGTCGTTTTTGGAGTGTGATCGCGCGTCGTGCGATGAGGTCGGTGGTGGATAAAACAGATGTAGGTGGGGGTAAGAGATAGTTTGCTTCGGCGACGTCGAAGGGGAGTAGAGGGTGGGTTCCGGTAACTGCAAAGTATGGCGAGCATCCTAGACGACGTCTTACCGTGACACGGTCAGACCAGAACACGGAGTATGCGACCGACGACCATTTTGATTGATCACCGTCCGCGGCTTTGAAGAGAGCTTGTCGTATGTCGAAATGGGATCGCTCAACTATCCCGTTCGCGCGTGAGTTATAGCCAGATATCCGAATATGTTGTATGTGGTAGCGTTTTTCAAGGTAGTCTAGAGCCTTGAGGAATGCGGTGCCGTTATCTGTAACGATTTCAACAAGAGTTCCCCATCGATAGACAAAACAGCGTAAGAGCCATTCTCCGATCGTGCGCGTGTTTTCCTTGCGTAGCATCTCGAACTCGCCCCAGTGCGTGAGTGAGCATCGTCCCTGGACAATATACTTATAACCGCCAGACGTGGGGAGGTGCATCGTGTCGATGAAGATTTTTGCGAATATTGGTGCAGGCATGGCAACGACAGGTGGAATGAGGACGTTCTGTGTTCGACGCGTCTGACAGAGGAGACATGTACGAACAAACCACGCAATATCCGTGCCCATCGAGGGCCACCAATACCTAAGTGAAATAAGGGCGTTAGTCGCGAAAAAGCCATGGTGTCCTGCGTCGTCGTGAGCTGAAACGATAATGAAAACACGTCGTTCAGGTGGTACGACGAGTTTGTGTTCGCCGCGCAAGTCTTTGCGCCAGAGTCGATCTGCCGAAACAAAGAATTCGGTGCAATATCGAAGGAACGTCTCGTAGTCAGAGTTGGACATATCGAGGGGACGTTCGAGCGTTTTGTGCCATTCGCAAACCTTGAGTATGCATTTGTCCATTTTCTGCGCGAGTTCCGTGCGAGGGATGATTGCGTATGGTGTCGCGTCGTTTTCAGATTCGTCGCATGTGTTGGTATTATCTCGTTCACGATCGTCTTCGTTTTGTACATTCTTTGTACTTGCTTCGGCTACGTAGATATGAATCGGCGGTTGTTCGACGAGTCGAGGGGATGGGGAGTTGATCATATGCATGAATCCATGTAACTGGTCTATCCAATCATTGAAGTCATTGTCGGGCTCGTCTTTGTCTCCGGGTTGGGGGCGTCGTCGCGATAATCCATCGGGTCCATGAAACGCGCCAGGAACGTGGACTAAATCGAAATGGAACGTTAGTATAGAGATGATCCAACGGTTGATGCTGGCAGAAGGAGCGATGTCGGGGTTGGATAGCATTCCTTTGATGTATTTGGCGTCGACCTCCACTATTAGATTGCGGAGGCCGATGAGATATAGTTTGAGAGCTCGAAACAAACGGTATAGCCCGTAGAGTTCGAGTTTGGGCTGTGAGAATCGTGCTTCCCGATCGTTTAGCGTAATCGATCCGAAACGCGCGAAGTATCGATGACAAGGGCTTTGCGGATCACATTGGCTGAGAATATAACCGACTGCAATGTAGGAGGTGTCGACTGAGAGTATAACCGGTGCGTCTGAATCGTGATCGATCGGTCGAAGCGCTGGGGACTTGAGTAACGCGCTTTTGAGGTCTTCTTGCGCGGCGATTTGTTCTGGTCCGAATTCGAAGGGGTGATCTTTGCGTGTAAGTTTAACGAGCGCGTTTGCTCGATGCGCGAAATTTTTGACAAAAAGTCGACAGACACCCATTGTTCCTAAAAATGATCGAACATCGGAGAGGTCTTTGCAAGGACCCCAGTTAACAATTTTGTCGACTCGGGTGGGATCTGGAAGTCGTCCCTCGTACGTGCATCGATGACCGAGTACCGTGATCTCGGGTGCGCATAGGATCATTTTGAAACCTGAGAACGTGCCGCCAGAGTATTTCATACGCTGTACAACGCGATTGACGCCTTGGAAATGTTCCCAAACGAAACGTCGTATTCCAGGGTTCTCCGATATCGTTTCGAAGTTGCCGTTTGGTAACTTGTAGTAGGTTGCGGGGCCTTTAATAGGAACATCATCGATATAGGGAACGGTGATGTGAGGTATTTTGGGTCGCAAAATGTGAGTAACGTCGTCATGAAATATGGGAACTGAGTTTGTCCAACCCATAGGAAGAGTGGTGAGTCTGAGCGCGCCAAACGGGGTCTGGAACGTGGTATAATCGCAAGACGATTCTGCAAGCGCGCGTTTGTCGTATCCAACATATAGAGCCAGCATTCCTCCGCACACGCGACCGGCAAACTGTTCTGCGAGTTGCTCGGTAAACGGTGGAACTCCTGAGTGAGCAATCGTAACCGCGTTGAGAGGCTTGAGAGACTGAACGATGCGTAGGGAAGTGCCGTCCTTCTTCACAACGCAGAACCAGCGTGAACGGTACGATGAGTTTGATGCCTCAAAAACGCCCACGTCGATTTTGCGTTGTAAAAGCTCGCAAACTTGCTTGTAGATACCTGGGGGAATAGGTATGTTGCGAAGAACCCAAGGTTTGTGCTCCACAGTGGGGATCTCGATTGGGGGGAAGAAATCTTTGCGGAAGTGGCCGCGCTCATGGTCGTCCCATGCAAACGCGTCTTGGTGGAGGGAAACGACGTGGTGCATAAGTCTGCGTTCCTCGGGCCATAAGAAGTCTTTGGGGTGGGCCTTGTCGATAATATCGCGTCGTTCTTTGGTGTATCGTCCGATGGGTATAAAAGGAGGGGGATTGGGGTTAAGAGTCGGGAGTTTGGCGAGGGGGTCGCCTTTGATGTCGCGTACGATGCGGAATCGTTTGGGGAGATCGCCGAGTTTGGGTTTTACTTTCTGCGCAACCGGTTTGTACTTTTTCTTCGTAGCAAAAATGGAAACTTTTGGTGTATTAGGAGGCACTGTAGATGTAGAGGACGATTCCGGTGGTTTATGGGTCAAAGGGGAATGAGATAAGGAAGGGAAAGTAGACGCACGTGCTTCTTGTGTCGTCGTCGCTGGAATCAAAGCAGACATAAAGGATAAACTAGAATTTGAAGAATCTGACTTTAGTAGCTTTAACGAATGTGAATTAGTATAGGAGACATCGTTCGAGTCTGGGAGAGTGGAATGTTGTAACGCGTGAATGAATGGTTGTTTGTTTTTGTCGATTGTGATCCCGAGGGCCTTGGTGCGAGCGTCGCGAACCAGGTCCTCTACCTGTGAAAACCCTGAAACACCGATTCGTTGTGATGTTGTCTTCTGTGAAAGCGTGGGGGACCGCGCGCGATCGTCGGTATTGTTGACGTTCGACCGGAGTTGGGATCGTGCAGCATGATCGTTTGTTCCTCGTTCGCAAAGTTCTGCACCACGCTTTCGGTGAGGATGTCAAACGGACGACCTAGTAGAATATCATACGCTGGATCGCGAATAACGTGGACTTGCATGTAGAGGGTTATATCACCGATTAAAAACGGAACGTTGCGCGCGAGACCAAGAGAGGTGTCGACCGTACCGTTTGCTGATTGCATGTTGAGTTTAATTTTTGGGTCGTACGGAAGCGCGAGCGCGTGGCAGACTTCCTCCGACATTGCGATTATCTGACATCCGGGGTCGAGAATACACTCTATTTTGAGGTTATTGTCGACGAGTGGGACCACCGAACGAAGCGCGGACGATTCCTTTGCAACAATGAGATCTTCGAGGTTGGGCGACTCTCCTTTGCGAAGCATCCGGTAATACTGTTCCACTGGATCGGGAACGACTAGCGCGCCGCTCGGTACTGCCCGCGCGGTTGTGTTCGCGTTTATTGTGTTCAACGGATTGATTGCCTGTCTACAGAAGGTAGGGTATTCGTCGTTTGAGGTTCCGTCGAGTAGATCTGAGAGCGGGTCATCGTATCTAGCTAGAAACGATGGATGGGTGGGTCCTTCCTTGTTTGTTGTACGACGCGATGTGGTAGCTTTGCGAATCTGCGCGCGTACTTCCGGGGCTAGTGACAGTAGTTCGCGCTGTGTTATTGTCAGGGGTGTGTCCAGTGCTCGATTATAGACTTTAGTCGCAATCGAAGGGTCGTGAACAGGGGGAAGGGTTCGATAAGCCGTATTGGGTTTCTTGGTAGCCGGAGCTGGTGCGCCAACGTTACGAGCATGAGGTGGTGCATAGGTGGCGTCGGGCGCGTTCCTGAACGGGTGTTCCGGTTCTATCAGAGGTGGAGCGGTCGGCGTTACATTTTCTGGGCTTAGTGCTGGTGGGGCTGGTGTCGGGAGCCGGACCGATTCTGGTGCGGGTGTCGCGCGTGGTGTTGGCTGCGAACGATCGAAATCGGAGTCGTCCGTTGTGTTTGTTGTCCTCGTGTACAAATGATTGGTATAAAGCCGGGCTTTCGCGATTGTAATTTGAATAACTCAGCCTGTAACGAAGCAATGCGATCATTTGTAGATAATTGGAAAACGGAGTGATCGTCTTTAGTTGACGGTGGCGTCGCGGTTGGTACAACAGTGAAGAGAAGCGATCCGGCTGCTAACTGGTTGGGGTTCCGTCGATGCCATTTGTCGATTCGCTCGCGGAACAAGGTGCCTGGGATGTCCTTTGGTAGGAACGCTCCCGAGGGCAGTACGACCTTGCCTTCGATATTGCGTTTGCATTTCCCTGCCTTAATGTAGTCGTTTACGCCTTCGCAGTCGCGCATAAAATGGTCCTGACCGCAGAAATTGCAGTTTGTTGATCGAGTGCTGGGATTCATGTTTGATGGTCGTGCGCGCGTCACGTTTGCCTGATTAATTGCTTCCAGTATCGTTTTCGTAAATTCGGTAAAGATTGAACCGAGCTGCTTGGTTTTGATCGTCGACGAATCGTTCGGTAGGGAAACAGTGCTGGGTGCAGGTTGCTGAGGGTAAAACGGAAGGGTCGATGGAATCGTTTGAGCAATACCGAGATTCAAGCTTGGGACGCCTTGTAAAACCCATCGTGCGGCTTTGTAGACGTCGTTTACGGCGTATGGCCTCGAAGGATGGTGGTCAGGGAGTTTAATTTGTAAGCGGTTGAGTACTTGGGCCCATAAATGCGACGCAAAGCCTCGAGCGTACGCGGTTGACTGATCGACGGTCCCAAGGTACTGTTGATCAATTAAATATTTCGAAATTGCCAAGAAACGCAAGTGATAGTCGGCGAGGTCGTTGAGGTTACTCATCCCGAGGCGTTGTCGTTCGCCAATGAGTAGATCGAGATCCGCCAGTACGAACTTGACCGAATCGCAATTGTAAATGTTGATAAGCGCTTTCTTGAAATCATCGAAGGTTTTGGTCGGATCGCCAAACTCGGGTAGCGCTTCCCAGGTATCTGCAATGTGTGGTTCGACGTAGTGCACGACGTAGTCCTTCCTGTCCTTGTTGCTATTAATGCCGCACCGAACGAGAAGCCATTCAAGCTGTATAAAAAAGCGATTAATTTCTTTTGGATGCGCCGGGTTAAACGATGGTGCACCGCGATCGCCACGGTATGGCATAAGCGTTGCGGTTGTAGTCATCGAATTTGCTTGGGGGTAGTGTGTGTTGGGTTGTTGCGTATACGATTCTGGTTGTAATGGAGATGTGGAACGCGGTGACGAGATGAGTAACGCGTTGAGGTCGAAGTCTAAATCACTGTTGTTCTCGGGGGTAGAGTTGCGGTCGTGATCGGACTCGTGTTCGTGGCTGGAATTGCGACTGTGGTCAGAGTTGTTCTGATTGGTTGTAGCTGGACTTGCGTCTCTGGGGGTGATGTAGTTTGAATCGAAAGGATTATTTGCTGGTAAATCGTCGGATTCGAATTCGGTCGATGCTGGTGAAGGGAGACGATTATGTCGGGCTGAGCTAGGAGATACTTCGTTGAAGATCGGTGCGTCAGATAGGTTGTTGGTATTATGGAATTGTCGGATGGACTCGCTTCTTTGCGTTTCTGCTCTAGTATGCGGTCGTCGAGCAATGTTGGAAGGCTCGGTATTTAGAACCCCTCGCGGTGGGCTCCAAAATGATGTGCCAACGGCGCGCTATGCGTGAAAAACACACACAAAACGACCGACGTGAGGTCGACGCTACCGTGAGAGTGGCTCTGAGGTGCGAGACAGGGTTCCTCGGCTTCCAACGGTGACCGAACAATGTAGTTAGTTTGATAGTGTCGATAATAGATTTAACGCGTGTACTAGAAACGATATTGGAAACGCCAAACAAGGTGCTTATTGATTGAAGTGCGAGAAACGCAATCGCTGCGATGAAAACGATAATAAAAACGATGCGAACGCGATCGAAAACGATGAAGACGAGGTCGGGTGTGCTTCCGTAGCACGAGCGAGGTGAGAGCAATGTAACCCGTAGTAATTCTTCTCTTCTACAATGCTAACTATAGGTTTTTATACTAAGTGCGTGCTACAAACGGAGATAAACGCTAAGCGCGATAAAGTGGCGATGCTAGTATCAAAGTAGTAACATAATAATTTGACTGATGGTGGATTTGCATAATGAAATAGCAAATTTGTCTTGTCCGTAGCTCCGAAACGCTCGGGTACCTTAAAACGGTGCGTAGCCGTGTTTCGAACGATCAAAAACAAAAGGAAAGCGCTGATGGAAGCCGCTGGAAGGCCATCTAACTTGGCGAGCGCGGCCGGTATCGTTACGGTCCGTGGTCAGTCCCATGGTAACCTCGCCAGATCACATGTGTTCGTATGGGGTCGCGTTTTCGGTCCGCTGGAAACGCGCGCGCACGGAATCACGTGATAGAGGGTGTATTTGCTCGCTTTGAGAGCAAGCCGCAATCGTCGAGTAGTATCGTTCGGTGAGCGCTAAAAACGATTGATTGCTGCGTTTTCCGGGGTCAGGCTGTGAGTGTGCGCATCAACGGCAAGCTCCGTCAACGTTGGAATGTCATGAAGGCCAAGGAAGATGTTCTTCTCCATGTTATTGAATTTTTGCGCTTCCTTCTTGTCGCGCACTTGGAGGAGGAATTTACGGTAGAGGTGAAGGTTAACGAGGAGTTCTGCGGCAGCCTGGCAGTGGGACTGGTATTGGGTGTTGCTAGTATCAGGGAAGCGTATCATGTAGCCTATCTCGCGTTCCATGAATATACAAAAACTGTCACCCTGTCCCTTTTTCTCATCTTTGTGATTAAAGATGGCACCTGCAAGCGACGTCAACTTGGTTGCTCCTCCCTCGGCAAGGCTTTAGCACGCTTCTGAGCATCAGAAGCACCGGCGGCAACGGCCGCAGCATTGTCTTTGTTCATCAGCCGCATTGGTCCCACCAAAGCTTCTTTCCCCCAAAACGCCTTCATTGCAGTGTCGCCCCACTTCACAGCGTTAAGTTCCTTGTGCATGCAACACCCCGCCCAGATGAAGAGATCCGCAGCCTTCTGCTGCTCAGGACACACCGCTGCATATGCCACTTCGCCAACACGTGCATAGATGCGCTTATTCGTGGCTTTCCAACCCTCCATCTGTGTCTCAGCTGTATGATCCTTCGATGATGACAGGCCCAGGAATTGAGTGACGCGCTCTCCACGCGCTGGAGTCTGCATCAGTGCCGTTCCTGGCGGCCCAGCTGGTGAGTCGTACAGAGTGGTCCAATAGGTAGCGTGTTTTGACTCATAATTGACATTTTGTAGCCCCGTCCCATCCCCGCTGACCGTCAGGCCTTGCCAATCAGTAAGTTTTAATTTGAGGCTATTTTTGATGAAGATTACACTCACTTTCGGCGTGATTTACTTCGTCAATAATTTGCATCTGGGCTGCAATACCACCCTCAAGTATGATCCTTCCAATGCTGCGCGTGCTGATTGTATCCTGCCTCTCCAGTCCATTGTGAGCTGACATGGCTTGGATGGCGCCGTTGACTTGGTCCACTGGCAGACCACGGTTAACCAACTCCCGAACAAGCTCGCGTGTGGCCTCGGTGAAGGCCCCCTTTTCCTTCAACTGAATGTGCGGTGTCGAGGTCACTATATCTGTCAAACCGCTGAGGGAGGCTTCAGCCAAGCCCTTTCCTTTCAATGCACACGATAGCTTCATCTTTGCAGTGCAGTGTTTCCTTTTTGATGTGGCCGCCGCCTTCTTCCACTTGTTCTTTGCCTCGTGTGCCACCCCTTCTCGTTCCTCTGCTTTCTTGACGGCCTCCTCTGCGTCCATTCTCAGCCTCTTCTCCTCTTGTAACTCTTCTCGCAGCCCATCTTCTACTCCCTGCTTCCGCTTTTCACGATGACATGTGTTATTATGCAAGCGACGTGCCTCCGCGATCTTCTCAGTTTTCTGTTGTAGATGGACTTCTGTGTTGGATAACTTGGTCCGAACGGCTTTAATGTTTCTTTGCAGTGATGATACAAGTTTTTTGCTAGTGGGGTCGTGGTTTTCCTTGTTGCTTGACCGAGATTTTGCGAAGAAGTTTGCATGGGCTGACTCTTTCTGGGCGTTTGACCGGGATTTCCGTGGCTTCCAGTGGTCTTTGGGCATTGGAAAGGGGGGTATCAGGTCAAAATGTTAATGAGGTCCATGTCCCTACGCAATGTCGCATTGCTCTCAACGCAAATATGAATTTTGAGCAATTTCAAGCAGTGACCTCATATATTAGAGTGATGCACGTGACTAATTTAGTCAACAGACGCGTCTCTTTTTGTTAACGCGATTGCAATTGCACCTCTCCTCCGATTGCCCTCAAAATTTGGGATGTCATTCCTGACAAGAATTATAGGATTATGTTCGAGGCCAAATCTTCAAGATGACAAAGAAGGATAGATAGAAAGTACAGGGAAGCTAACAAATGTTTTACATAAATTCTGTCTCGATGATAATCCCAGAAATCTTCCATTCTGACGGTTCAGCCCCTGTGTTCCACCAGAAATGTGTTGTGGAAGTGTCTTTCGGAGGGGGTACAACGACGACCATGAAGCTGATGGGCTTTGGTGTATGGGAAAATCACGTCGGAGTTGAAATTTTGGCTGAGGAGTGCCAGTCCCCACTCTCCACTCACCGAAATTCCAGTGCCTTGCACGTGATTGTGTGTTCGAATGTTGACTTCCTGTATGTATCCTCTCTTGCTCTTGTTACAGGTCGGTTTACATTTTCAGGTTTCAACGACAACCAGGATACCGATACCCGCACCCTCATCCGCTGTTCATAACCCCTTTGACTTGGCTCGGTAAATCCTTCTAGTGACAGGATTCTCATACTGATCAACACATTCGTTTCCGCCCCTTTGTTTGCACTTCGTTCTCTAATTTTCTGGTATCGTCTCTCTCTAGCCGCCCCTTGATGAAGCGCTGAAGACTTTACTACTGTCAACATACACGCCGTTCAATTAGATACAACATCGTTCACACAACGTTCACAGTAAAGATCTACCGTCAATGTTGAGCTTCAACGTCAGACCATCTTCCACGAGAACCCTCATCTTTTCTCTTGCACTGCACCCCAACAGCAGATCTTGAAGACAAGAATCATCTGTCCACGGCGTCCCGTTAACCTCGTACGACATTAGCTTTGTTATTGTGTCTGGTCTGGAACCTGCTAATACCCTGCTTTGCAGCAGGTCGGCCAATATGTCGTCAAGCCAAACTATCCCAACCCCAACCGGTCCGGAGAAACTGAAGTGCTGCATATGTGGGAGGAAGTAAGTGGGACTGGCTTCAGATCCGGATATTGCGGTATGTGAAGCAGACACTGCCTGACTTTGACACATCAAGACATCAGTAAGAAAGTGTTGAATGGGCTCATGGGTCCCTGGGCTAAATGAGATTTCTATATCTATGAGGGAGGGCAAGCCACGTAGACAGAGGAGGATTTCGGATTCCCTGAATGCAAGGTTGAGGTTGTCCAGTCTAAGTCGTTGTAAGAAATAGCCTGCGCGTTGCACAATAGTAGACAGAGAGAGGAAGTCCAACGATGTCTGAGGAGATATAGTCAACGATTGAATGGATGGCATGGCGATGTACGACAGCAGGTGTTTAGTAGCAGGCCAGGATGAATCTGATATAATGAGTTCTTCGAGAAGCAACACTTCAACATTTGTGTCCGTAGTCCTCTCGCGAACTATTTCCTCCACGCAACAGTATATGAGATTTGGAGTCTTGGAAAGGACATAGAAGCACTCATCGAGGATGACATGCTGTAGCGTGACTCGTACAAGCTGTTCCCATCTGGTGTCCAGGATAAAAATATCCGATGCAAGTAGATGTATGTCGTTCAGTAAAGGTGCATTCTTGAAGACCTTGAATTTTTCATTCTCCCCAGCGGAATATAACATAAGGTCCTCACAGCGTGCGGTGGTCAAGATGGAGAAGTCGTGGTTGACTTCATTCAAGATGGTGTACCATGCACTTGGGAATGCGAAGTCGACCGCCTGACAACGATGTGCGTTCATGGCAAGTAATTTGATGAGATTCTTGACAATATTTTCATTCATGCCCGAATATGTTGGTAAGAATAACCGGATCGTCAAGGGACAGGTCCCCGAAAGTTTCAGCCAGTCTCCAAGACAGTCAACTTGCGCCTCGAATGTCTCAAGCGAACACGATAGCTCTAAGGCTACGTAGCTCCATATAAAAGGCGTCGATCGAATTATGGCCCTCCAAAGACTGCAGACTTGACCAAGCGTGAACGGTGTTGTCTTCTGAATTGCATATTTGTTGCGTGCGCGGAAGGATTCAAAAGCAGCATGGCAAGTCGCTGCGAATATCTGCGCCATCAACTCTGGTGGGAGTTCCAGAGTGCTGGCGCTCTGGCCGATTCTGCTTTCTGTTGCCATCAAGGAATTTGGTGAAGTGTTACGAGCAATGGCTTCTGTAGAGTCACCAGCACTTCGAGGTTCGTCAGTCAACTGCGGCAAAATTCAGTTGGGTTCACTTACTGTACCAGGACTTTGTTTGATTCGCCTTCGGTCTCTACCAAGGGCACTGGCTCAGAAACGTGTACCACTGGCTGTTTATTTGCGGTTATGGAGTTCTCTGCAACGACGTCCAATCAGACTTCCGTAGGAGACACTTTTTAGAGAAACAATTTCTTGTGGAAAGGCTTACCCTTTGCCGGACTTTGTGGATGTTGAACAAATATCTTTGGGTACGTCGCCTGTATGACACATATCTAAGAGATAGTGTTAGCAATTCCCGGTTGGAATATAGCAGGGATGCAGGCTGGCTGACCTTTTTGATATACACAAGAAAATCGTTCAAGTAATTTATGTCTCTCACAGTCCACCAGGTTTTGTATCGGAAGACATTGTCCTCAAAGGCCTTCAAAATAAGCATCGTGGTTTGGAGTGGAAGTCTAGCTGAATGGACCAAGATTGAAAATGACACGGCGTCAAGCGATCGTCTGATTGCGCAGCAGAAACAGATAATTACTGGAATCTCCAGCCTTGATGTACTCCTTATGTGCTGTGGCGAATTCGATAAGCTGACATCGGCAACTGTCAAACATGATTTCGATAATTATGTTCTCCCGACTCACATCCTGAACGACTTGCAGAACCTTTTCAAACTCTATCTCAACATCATTCCAGGCCGTTCCTGGACTTAAAAATGCTTTGGCGATCTGGCGGCATGCCAAGATACTCAAATCCAAGGCCTTGACATATCTTTTAGCTTGTTGGACAATGTACACCGCGACTGATCTGAGGGAAGTTGCTCGTGTGAGGCTACAGCTGAAGGAAGAGAAAAGGTTCGTACGAATCCTGTGCTTCGCAATGCCGTGCAAGCAGATGGAGAGTCTCTGTGGTTGACTTTGCCAGCTCATCCAGATCGATCTCATCGGGGGTTAGTGGTGTCGGACTTGCTGTTGACATCGATGGTGCAGGTCAAGATCGAGTGCTTGTTTATTAACCACCGTGTGTCAACTATACATAGGCCTCGTGTGAAAGATTCATTAGGTCCTGATTCTATCAAACTTGTATCCGTCCTCAAAATCACGAGATCCGACGTACAAGATCTTGCCCTGCTCAGGTTGAAACCAAATGGAGGGTCTATCTAGACCACTTAACATCTCGAACACTGACTGAATACAGCATCAGCGCAGAACGTTGCAGATCTTTCTTCGAGACGGCATCATGTACTTCCATCATCTTTATGGCCAGCCTCCTCAGCACCGTCGTGTAGCTTGTAAGCACCCCCCTCCCGCATCCACATATGTTTTCTTAACATTCAACCCTACTCAGTGATATTTATGCAACTCGGATAATAGCTACTAAGTATACTTCCAGATTTCAGGCGGGACAATTCCCCTTTCAATACAGGTCGCGGTACCTAAGCGCAAACGACCGACTCGACGAGCCAATTGACGACAGTTGGTGGCGGTCCTTCGAGGGTGGTCCCAGCAAACCCGGTGATAGTCCCAGCGGTTTGCGCGGCAGTGAAGCCGTCCGCGGATACCGTGTTCTTGACATTGAATGTACCGTCAGCGTTGTCGACGAATGAAGACCCGTAATTCTAAGTATTGGATGAGATTTAATGCTTCTCAATCACAATGGAAAGCGGTGGACAAATCATCAAGGAATGATGAACGTACGAAGACACTATTTGCGCCAGTGGCCATCGCTACCGAGCGCACAATCGCTATGGACGACGAGATATGTCAGTTCACCACTCTGTTCTAGGAAAATACGGCTTCGCTCACCATAGTTAAACTCGGCCTCAAGGTTGGTAGTGGTCGGGTCGACGGTGACATCGGGACTGAGCACGAAATCGCAAGTCACTGCATCGAGCTGGCGCTTGGCAGGCGAAGCTGCAACAGCTGTAACAGTTGCGAGAGCGACGAATACTTTGGACAAGTTGAAGAGCATTGCAGTAAGATTCAGGCTTGAGCAAGATGCTTAACGAATGTTGGATAACTGGATGGCAATTATCATCAAAGTCCTTGGGCTTTTTGTACTTTTTCGCCTTCATGGGGGACTCGGACTTACGTACATCTTGCTGTCCATAGGTCAAGAGCAAGGTCGTCGGTAAACATTCTGTACAAACGGTTGTCCATGGGTTTATGCGATCGTTTCATGCGAGGAGAAAGAGGGATTCTGACAAAGTGAAGCAACACTACAACAAACTCGTAAGTCTGCAGATCATGTTTATAATACTCACAAGCGCTTGCCTTCTGTCTCGAGCAGCGTTGATACAGTCGAACCTGTCGTAATCATATATGTGATGATCTATAACCCCCCGTAAGCCATTGGTTGAGACTGCCACCAAACTAAAATTTTCACCAAAACTGACCCCTCATAACCCATACACTCCCGTGAAAATTCATATCGTGCGTGGGCTGTCCACCGATGCGTGTGGGCCAAGACATGTCCGACTGGAAATCTTGATAGGCGATGGGCGTCGCGAACAAGCGCTTCTTCCGCAGCACCTTGACGGACTAAACAACCCGGATATCAATTGTCGCGTGGAGACATTGCAAACGCTGATTCGAAAACCACTGCAAGTAACATAGATGTGAGGAAACAGAGACAAAGATTCATGCAGACTATTCCAACCGTTCAAGTAGGCGCCACGCTTTGATAAAAAATGTGAAAGGCATTACATTTACGAGTCATTTAGTTTGCTCAATAATGTTATGTGCAAGCGAGAGAATGAATGGGGATCTTCATTCCTTCTAAAGGTCTCTTGAAAGCTGCCGCGACTCGGTAAATCATGGGGCAAGGTTGGCGGTGGGGTAGTGAGTGGCCTCTGGCCAATACACCCGAAGTGCCCGAGACCCAGTCGACTAGATTAGATGAGGGGTAGCACAGCCTTGTCCGTATGTAGGGACCGCGGTCCAGTGACGAAGCTTGTGTCCTACCGCTACGCGCTTGTGATACCGCGCGCCTGATAGCCGCGCTACCGAGCATCATTCAACAAATCTCCCAGGGTAGTTCCAATTGGACTAGTCCAGCGGTTAGGCGGTTGCGTTGGCTTGACGAAGGATGTGTTGAAGGTATTGAGCTTGGCATGACCTCGCCTTCAAGATGCAGCGCGCTAATAGCACGAGTCGGTCTCTGTAGTCAAGTCTAGAGAGCGACATCTGGATTTATTTCGGTACCGACATCTTGAATCAAAGCAGCAGGCCATCGTACGAAACAGGTTCCAAGAGAACAAAGTTGACGAACAGCGTCGCCATCACCATGAAGACAAATGCGGAATGGGGAATGGAGAAGAGGATGGGCAATATACGCCTCATGTCTTCTGAACCGGCCTTACGAGGCCTTATGACGCTGTTTTCTTTAGCAAAAGAAGCGTTTCCTGGCAATCCGAAATTCAAACATATGGCGTCGTGGCATGGAGCCAATTCCCAGCCTCCATGCCCCAGCTCCAGTCCCATATGCAAGCTGCATATTTCTACCAGTTTGTTTCTTGGGGCGTCCGAGAAGGAACGTTAGTATGTGGATGTTGAGATGAGAGAGCAACTTGATCTGTACAAGTCTTTCCGGAAACTCGGCGGAGCTTAAAAACCAAATTCATCCAGTGCGCTCATGCAACTGGAAGAGAGTAACTTAGATTGGACTTCGATCAGGTTTTAAGTGCATCGAAAGTAGATCAAACAATTCCTGATGCGTAGTCTTCTCAAGAAATCAGACGAAGCTCGAAATGACTTTTGTAACTCACCCAAAGCTAAACCAAGTTGCCACGATACACACTTGGCTGCGCAACTCAAAAAATGATTTTCCCCCCTTGGGCTGCCACGACAGCGGATGTGAGTGCCGACATTGGCAACGTCCTCCCCCAAAACACCCCAGGAAAGCAAAAGACCAAAGAAAAACCCCAGCAAAGACGGCCCGGCTTGACCCGCAGACGGGCTTAGGACACCCACGAAGCGTAGCGTAGACTGACCTTCCCACCTACTTGTCGCGATAGACTTTCCAAGCTCGGCACACAGTCTCGCAAGCGCCTGGCAGGAGCCAAGGGACAAGGCTGTGCTACTCAGTATATAATCTAATAGACTGAGTCTCAGGCACCTCAGGCATCTTGGCCAGGGGCCATTACCCCAACGTGAATGACTGAGCTATTACACCCCCTGAAGCTAGTCAGCCCACTTGGCAGGCGGCGCAATGCAGCCAGGACTTGGATAGTGCATGAAACTTGGGCATTTTCCTATTGGAAGCGGCCCCAGTATATACACGAAAACCAACGCGAACACGAAAACGGATATGAAAACAGTGCAGCGCACAACAAAGGAAAGAAAGAAAAGAGGATAGTAGCCAGGCTACTAGACAAACGAGTTGACCAGAACTTGCCGGTTGAGATTGGGATTGAGATTGAGGTTGATACTGGGGGCAAGAGTAAGATAGCGTGATGCGGGAGTGCAGAAATGGATGGATGAGATGAATGCATGGAGACTGAACGACTGAATGAAGGGATGGTCAGAGGGAAGGAGCATGATATGATATGATATAATGCGAGACAGACTGGAAAAGAGAGCGAGCGAGCAACGCGAAGAAAGCACAGCGCCGAACCAAGACCAAAAAAAATAGGAAGAAAATTCAAAGCTCAGAACTTATTCCAAACCGTCCCTCCCACCCCTTTCTTTCTACTCCCCTGTCCCTGGATCACGCCTGTCTTTCCCCATTGCCCAGAACCCACTGCCCCAGCCCCAGTACACCTCCATGCTGCTGCTGCACATACCCCCGAATCATCGGTACCAACGGCGGAACCCTTGGACTCGACGCAACGCAACGCGCGTTCCTCTTCCCCTGTTGTTGTTGCCCCCAGCCCATCGCAGCAGCAGCCAACCCTGCCCGCCTCTTCTCCCCCGCCCACTTCTTCTCCTCCGCATACGCACCCCGCTCCCGCGCTCAAGATAGCTCTGTACCGCCTCACCACGACGCGCGCTTCCAAACCCCCATCCCCACCCCCACCCCCACTTCCACTTCCACCTACGTTTGAAAGTGCCTGCGCCTGCTGCACCTGCGGAGCCATGGTATGAATCGGCTCTCCCGCTCACGCGTGCCCGTGCGCGAAAGAGGGTTGGCGGTTCATCCCATCGCCCCCCCTGTCTCAGCGTCGCTACGCTCGGCAGCTGGCCCGCACTCGCACTCCCATCGGTGGTGGTTTTGGGGTTGGGAGTGGCAGCTGTACCGTCAGCGGAGACAGTAGCAGGAACGCTGGGCGGACCCATAGGCGACGGGCTCGGCGTAACAAGCAACCTAAGTTCACCACGCTACAATTGAGCTACAACCTTGTTCACAGTAAAGATCTACCGTCAATTTTGAGCTTCAACGCCAGACCATCATCCACGAGAATCCTCATCTTTTCTCTTGCACTACCCCTAGCAACAGATCTTGAAGATAAGAATCATCTGTCGACGGCGTCCCGTTCACCTCGTACGACACTAGTTTTGCTATCGTGTCTGGCCTGGAATTTAATACTCTGCTTTGCAACAGATCGGCCAAAACGTCGTCAAGCCAAAGTATCCCAACCCCAACCGGTCCAGAGAATTTGAAGCGCTTCATGTTGGGCAGAAAGTAAGTGCGAGTGGCCTCAGAGCCGGGTTTTGCGGTATGTGAAGCAGACACTGCATGACTTGGGCACATCAAGACGTCAGTAAGAAAGTGTTGTATGGGTCTAGATTTCTGTGGGTCAAATGAGATTTCTATATCTACGAGGGAGGGCAAGTCACGTAGGCAGAGGAGGAGTTCGGATTCCCTAGAGCTGGATGGAAGGTTGAGGTTGTCCAGATTAAGCCGTTGTAAGAAATGGCCTACGCGTTGCACAATTGTAGACAGATCGAGGAAGTCCAACGATGTCTGAGGAGATATAGTCAACGATTGAATGGATGGCATGGCGATGTTCCAGAGCAGGTGTTTAATACCAAGACAGCTGATATGACAAGTTCTTCGAGAAGCAAGACTTCAATGTTTGTCCCCGTAGCCCTCTCAAGAACTAATGTCAAGGTCTCCACGCAGCAGTATATGAGATTCGGAGTTTTTGCAAGGACATAGAAGCACTGATCGAGCGTGGCAAACTGTAGCGTGACTCGAACAAGTTGTTCCCATTTGATGTCCAGGATCAAGATTTTCGGGCAAGTAGAAATGTGCGTGGCACGAGCGTGGCGTGCGTGCAAGAGCGTGACACGCAGGAGCGTGCTGTTTGTACCTGTAGTGAGTTGCGTGTGTATGGTTGAGAAGTGCGTGCGAGGTGCGTGCATATGGTTGAGGGGTGCGTGTATATGTCTGAGAGGTGCGTGCATATGTCTGAGAGGTGCGTGCATATGTCTGAGAGGTGCGTGCAGCCTGTGAGAAACAATCATGCGACCCCCGTCTCTACCAGCAAGTCGGGGGCGCAATTGAAGCAATGATAAGTAGGTACTGTTATGTACATAGAATGTGTATCCCTAATACTAAGTACATTTTACTGTCGCTCCGTTCTACTTGAATTTTTTGCCTGCTTTTTGCTTCCTTCGTGCCTGGGGGCGGGGATTCTTATCCACGGGAACGATCGGTTCGAGCATGATATAATTAGACCCGCGCTGTTAAGACATTTTCAGATGAGTCATCTTTTGAGGTCTCAGATTTCGAGTGACTGACCTCAAGTTCACCGTCGCTTTCCTTCCTATCCTCGTGGATCCAGTGCTCTGGCGTTCCAGAGTATGGGTTCCAACGATCCTGGTGGTCACCCACATCTAATCCCCACTGGCAATTACCTGCAATCCCTGCTCGAGCCGACCTCTCAAACATCTCCTCTTCAAGCGCTTCCAAGCTTTCCTTCTCAACGTCGACCTCACTCCAAGGAGAACCGACTCCTTCAAACTGCCATATCCAAGCCTTCTGAATGGTTTCCGTATTTACGACGCCTCTTTTGTCCCCCGAGCCATCAGCAGCAATGTGACGGAACGCGATGAGAATGGTGAGCGCATGGGCCAGGGGAAGTAATCCCAACCAATGACGACAAAGTTGTTTATCCTCAGAAACATGCGCCTCAAACCAGTTGGCAACTTGAGCCCTCTCGGTTACTGAGAGACTTCCAACGTAGGGAATTATGGTTCTGGTAAGGCTCCTGTTCTCGCTCTCCAGCCATGCTTTGACAGGAATTTCGGTATTGTCCAGGCGTTCTGGTTCCACAAGAAGCGACTTCAAGGTAGATTTAAACGGAGCAAGAGCGTCATCGATTTCCTTCGTGTACGGAATAGACGAGGGATCAGCAAGGATGTCCTCCACAGTTGGCACTTCGCATGCGTGTCTCCATTTCCCGAGCTGTCAATGATAAGTGTGCTTTATTCAGACTCTTGATTAAGTAAATGCTCACTCTGATTCCTCGGCGGGCAGTTCGGTTCATCCACAATGAGTCGACAATGCCATCCAATGTCACTGCCGTTATTGTGTCGGGTTCAATACCAGGTATGTGAAACTCGCAGCCCTTCCACCACCGCACAGACCATTGACCATCATCTCTCAATTGAATAAGGTGGACCGGATACCAGTAATCACCATGCCGTGCAAGTGCTCCACGTCCCGACCTATGCTCGCTATCAGCATTTAGTGCAAATCATAAAGCCCATGAACTTGCCTTAGTCGATCTTTCAACGGTTTGTTGAATGCAGTGCGTGCTTCGAGTTTTCTGAGAACATTTTCATAAGTAAAAATAATGTCAGGATATCATGCAACACTTACTTGCGTGTGGACTCCCTCCGAGGATTCATTTGAGGCAAGAGACCATCCATCGTGCAAATGTCGCATACAAACTGGTCTTTTTGGGATAGATCGCTTGCCCTGCCTCCCCGCTGACATGCCACATGCGACCATTCCTTACACAAATCACATTGGATCGCCAGCCCCTCCTCGACCCGATATATGGTATTGCCATTCCCTTTCAGCCCACATCGACAATTCAACGCAAACAAGGAGTCGGGTAATGATGGCGTAGGTGAACCACTGACCCACTTCTGCTCTGGTTGAGCGTTATCACCAAGACTCAATTCTGAAATGGTAGGAGGTTTCTTGACGATGGGCTGGGGGGGAATGGTCTCCTCTTCTGATTCTGGCAATTCTGGTTCGCTTGTCGAGTGTGATGACGGCTCTGAGGTTATGTCTGGTGGGTGGTATTTTCCATGAGGTGATACATACTCAAATGTCTCCGCTTTGTAGGGATTGGTCAACCCGAAGCGATCTTTTTGGTTGAACTCGACAAGGCCTTGACCGACGTATGAAACTGAGGGGAAGCGATCCAAACTCCGTGAGGAAATGCTGAGATCATACAATGATTCAAGTGATTGGGCCCGCAACGCGAAGAACCGGTCTTGAGCAATTGATCCACCCCGAAGATGGTAAAACACTGCCCACACTACGTAGTCGGAGGGAAGTTGGATTTTATTTCCTGAGACGTGAGTATTGAATTTGGCATTTGGTTCTTCCATACAAAATCCACCATGTCTCATGCCATCGTACGTGTAGATTGTCGAGTGATCCTTCGAAGCATGTCGAGCGATGAAATGGGTTCCAGATTGCCCATTGAGCGCGAGGCCTATGAGATCGTATACCAGGCCATCCTTATCAGCAGCGGACTTCGTCAATGGCATTAATGTTGGCGGGATATCCCAGATTGGTGGTTTATTTACGGCGCCGTCAGTGTCTGTAGTGGATTCGTTTCCAACCTCGACAACCAGCATTACGGGGAGTGACAAAACAACGCCTATGATGTCTTCTCGCTCTCCAGGACAATATTTCTCGCCTGAACGAACACGCCAGCATCCGTTTTCAGAACGCTCAGGTGCTTTCTTTGTGGACAGAAAATTCTTGAACCACTTGGTAACCTTCCCGTTGTATGTTTTGTGTTCTGTACCGCTTAATTGATGCATATAAGTTCGCCTAGGACCTCGAATTTGCAGGTGCCGGCCTCCAATCTCATCCGATCCTGTACACATGTTCAAGCTGACAGCGAGGACTTCGAAATATGAGCACAGGCGATAATCTGAAGTCTCGGTAGGCTTTTCCCGCCGAACAAGATCCCATAACCATGGCTAATGATCAAATTAAACTTCAGGTTTATTTGATGTGAATGAAACAAACGTACCAATAACGAGTCAAATGATTTTGGTCCGTTGATGAGACGCATTTTATACAAGACCTTTCTAAGCTCGTCTCTCTGCGCTTCAAGTATCTTCGAGCTCTCCGGGTCATTGGCACCCATGAGGCGACGCAAGTCCATCATCTTGAAGAGAAGATACAATGGTGATTCCTTCCGTAGGTGCTGACATACATCAGCGAAGCCTTGGAAGTCGCTCATCACAGTGATGTAGAAGAGCTCCAGTGATGTATCAAGCCAGCAGGAGTTATCTTTCCAAGGGTAACTCACAGGTCCCAGGACTGTGGTATTGGTGGTTGGGACGGCGGTCTTGGTGGTTGGGACAGTAGTCTTGGCGGTTGGAATGGTGGTCTTGGTGGTTGGGACGGTGGTCTTGGTAGTCGGTTGTGGTTTTGGCTTTACCTCAAAAGTGAGCAGCTGCTGACTCTTTTTCTGGGGTTTTGGTTTCAGGAGTTCTTTGCTAGTGTCAGGAGGCCGTCCATCATTTGCCTTGCGTTTGGTATCAGCAGCCTTTGGCGCGCGTGAAGGCTTTGTACGACCGATGTTAAGTGCTGTCATCTTCCATGGTTCGGGTTTGCCATATCGAATCGGTTTCCCCTCTTAAAATCATGGGTTAGTCAAATTTTGGAGTAAATGAACACTACATACTCATGGCCGCTTCATGCTGCCGTTCGTAATAGACTGCAACACCGTGAAGGGAGCGCATTCCTTCAAGGAACGTGTGGTCTCTGCCAGCTGCAGAGTAGAGCTTCCAGTGCATCGCTTCTTCCGCGTTGGTGGTGTTAGGTATTGAGTCCCAAACATCAGCGTCCATTCTCCGTTGAGACTTGAAGAGCATAGATGCGTGTGACGGCCGCAACCACCAGTCCATCCACGATTTAACCTTTGGGAAGTCTCGCACGACAAGAGCTGCCCGAGATTGAAACTCTTTTGGGTCGGATGTCTCAAGAAGGGCAAGAGCTCGTGCCGTGAATGCATCAGCCATCCCGGGTGGTACAACGCCGCTGATACGACTGACTCTGGTAACGCCGGCTCGAAAATGCTCCTCACACCCTTTAAGCAGTCGCTCGGCGGCCTCCTGCAGTTCATCTCGGGTGCGTGTATTACCAGAACGCATGATCCAAAATTCAACAAAGGCACGTATAAATCCTGCTCTTTCTGCCTCGCTGAAGTCCATTATCTAGAAAACATGTTGAGACGATGATTCAAGGACAGGAGAATGACTGACCCCGGCAAAAAGAAGGTCTGTGACGGCTATTTTTCTCCTTTCTGCCTCGAGAGCCATGTTCTGAAATGTACCTAGAAAATGATACATGAAGTGCTCCGCACTGGCGCCGTTTGTATACGATAGGACTCCAGGAACCCAGCAGAAAAGATCAGGTGAATATGTTGAAGTGACCATAAGAAGCGAGTTTCTTTCCCTCCACCACCCATGCGCGGCGTCACTGACAATTCCATTGACCGGTCCATCCAGTACACATTCTTTAACCAGCTGTGATAACATGAATGAAGACTGAACAGAGACGACCGTGACCATGCCGATTTGCGAGAAAATGACGAATCCCGGATGCTCCGCCGAAAATTTTGCAAAAGACTCGATAAATGCATCGCCAGTCATTCCTGGACCATGTTTGAGTTTTTGGCGTTCCTTGCTAACACGATCCGCATTGAGGAAGACGTCAGAAATATCTGCCACAGATTTCCCTGGTCCGTCAAGGCCCGGAACACCAACAATTAGGCCAAGTGGCCCAACCTTTGGATGAGACATGACGATCTCCTCAAACTGCCGCCGCTCATCTGGAGAAATGTGGAGAAGGTGAGTTGGTCGAGGGTGCATGTGCCATCCTTCATTTTTGAAGCGTACGCCGCCTGACCAGGTCCATAGTGTCAAACGAACATCGCATCGCTGATGAACCAATTGTGCTCCGCAGTTGCATGCGCCCTCTAACTGCTTTGCTATGCGTTGAGGGGAAGTTTGGGGCCTTATAAGAACCCTGCATTGGTCATTATCACATCTGATAATTCCAAGGCAATTTCTCCAAGACCGTTTGCCTCCGTCCCAGCTATCTGCAAAATTATCCCCTGTCCTATCTCCCCCATTTGCTTTTGACGCCCAGTGAACCTTCAGATTATTCGTCCTCTCAAATGCCTTGAATGTAAAGTCTCGCACGAAATACCCATCTGGCCAACCGTCCCATTCGACGTCGTCATCAGATTTGGGAGTATTTGGTAGAGGGGATGATGGGGCAGCCATGGGAGCGTGTGGAAGTGGATTGTTGGCTGGAATAAAGTGTCCATCAGGTGTCCGAACATAGAGAACATCTTGAACAGAAGTGCCACTGGATGAAACCGGTTCGATCTGAGATTTTTTTCGTGTATGTGTGGTAGGTTCAACTGGGACGATCTAAGCCGCAAGTACTAAAATAACATAGCTGATTGTGTACTCACATTGTACCTCCATAGTCTTTGCCTTTGCGATCTCCAGAGATTGGGTAACACGTTCACCGGTGGTTTCACCTGGAGGATCCAATTGCACATATGAAATGAGTCGTCCTTTGCGCAGTGAAAGTGAACAAATGCTCTCTATTCTGATATTCTGATAGAGCGCCCATACCAGATTTGTCAAGCACCGGTATTAAATTCTCCAATGAAACATCTGAGGTCCTTTCTTTCAGTTTCGTCGTTTCCGAATTGGTTTCGCAATCGTGGCTTGGAGCCCCTGTCTCTTGCTCCTCGGTCACAAAAAAGTGATAGATGTCCTTGATAAAGCTCTGCGGAATCACCCTTTGTCCAAGGACCTTAATCTCTCTGTACTTACAAATGCCATAGTGTCAACAATATTTTATTTGAGGAGCCAGAAAAAAATTGTCGATATCCATTTACAATGCCGTCGGCACAACACCGATCACCTTACCAAATGAGTCCTCAGAGCCTTGTGGGCATATGGCCAAGATAAATTAAGAGGTGGTCCATGCCAGAGCGTGCAAGAATGTTTGAGGTGCGTGCAAGTTTGATTGAGGTGCGTGCAAGTCTGTTGGAGGTGCGTGCATATGGATATGCTTGCGTGCAAGTGCGTGCAGGTTGCGTGCGTGTGCGTGCAGAAGCGTGCAAGTGCGTGCATGGTGCGTGCAAGTGCGTGCAAGTGCGTGCATGGTGCGTGCGGGTTGCGTGCGGGTTGCGTGCTCTTAACGTTGTTCAGAACCAACACCACTACCACTATTGGAGAGGAATACTTTTGTGGCAAGCTAACTATGATGACCGACGACTATAACTACCACTACATGCAGCTCCAGACCCAGCAGATTGTGCTGCTTGTGCTCGTTTCCGAATCCGACAGCAAAATGCTTCACGAGGTTTGGCTCATTACCCGCAGCTGTCTGAATGTCATTCCACCATCGCAAAGCTCCAGCGGACGGTTCTCGAGCTCACTTGCCAACTCAATCGCCTTTCCAAAGCAGTTCTACACCAAGCCGTTATTTTTAATATTATTGTAGAGAAACTGCCAGGGGATGAGTCACGCTGCTGAGTACCCCGCCAGTCCATCGCCAAGTTGTTGTTTTTCGCCCATTCGTCATCGGACAACTGGTTTCATGCAGAGAATGACGTTCCATAGGGTAATTTTTTATTTTCTTGGCTTCCTGACTCTTTTATTTCTGTTTCTATTCTTTATTGCTGCTCCACCGGTGGTTGATCTTGAAAGTAGTTACAGAAACATGTCAAGAAACTATTGTACAAGAATGTCTACATGATATTGCCTACATAACAGAGCTCTATTCACCAATGAAAGCCTGGAATCTTGCCCTTGTGGCAGGACATGTGAGGGACGAGCATGGCACGAAAGTTACAATGCGTGGCACGAGACTTGAAATGCGTGGCACGCGACCCGATATGCGTGGTGTGAGACTTGCATTGCGTGGCACGCACTGCACGCTGTCACGCTCGTGCCACGCTTGCCACGCACATTTTCCTGTGCCCAAGATTTTCGATGTAAGTAGATGTATGTCGCTCAGTAAAGGTGCATTTTTAACGGCCTTGAATTTTTTAATCTCCCCAGCGGAAATTAAGGTAAGGTACTTGCAGCGCGCAGTGGCCAATATGGAGAAGTCATATTCGACTTCATTCAAGACGGTGTACCATACCCTTGGGAATGTGAAGTGATGGCCTGACAACGATGTGCATTGATGGCAAGTACTTCTAATGGGACTTCCATGGGAGATACTCTTTAGTATGTCATCAATAGAAAGAGAGATGTGGATATGCTTACCCCTGGCCTGATGAGTAGAAGGACTTTGTGGATGTTGGACAAATGTCTTTGGGTACGGCTTTTGAATGACACATATCTAAGAGATAATGTTAACGATTTCCAACTGGAATGTGGCAGGGAGGCAGGCTTGTTGTTGTTGACCTTTGGGAGATATTCAAGACAATTGTTTGAATAATGAGTTTTTTAGAGTCCACCAGAATTTATATCGGAAGACATCGTCCTTCAAGGCGTTCAAAATGAGAATCGTGGTTTCCAAGAGGGGAAGTCTAGCCGAATAGACTGGGGCTGCAAATGACAAGGCGTTGAGCGATTGTCGCATTACAGCGGAAATAGGGTAGTACCAGATCCTTCAGTTGAGATGTACACCTTATGCGCTTTGGCGAATTCGATAAGCTGACACCGGCAACCGTCAAACATCATGTGAGAGCAGGTTTACGGATACCACAAGAATGAAAAGAAGGTGAAATATACAGAAGCGCTTCCCTTGTGTCTCGAGCAGCGTTGATAGAGTCAAACCTGTCATATAATCCATACCTGTAATAATCTATAACCCCCTGTAAACCATTGCTCGAGACTGTCACCAAGCTAGAATTTACACCAAAACCGACCTCTCTTCACCCGAACATAACCCATACACTCCCGTGAAACCCATATCGTGCGTGGGCTGTCCACCGATGTGTATGGGCTAAGACATGTTCGACTGGAACTCTTGATAGGCGATGGGCGTCGCGAATTTTGCCCCACGTCGACTGCCGAGAAAGTGGGGCTTGGGTGGGGGCTCACTCCAAGCTCATTTCCGTGCTCGACGAGAGCACTGTATTGGATTTAGTCAGCTACGGCACATAAACTAATCAGAAATTATGCTAGCTGATGCACTTTGACCCCAGTAGATTTGCCTGTAGAGTGTTGCTGATAGTTGTTACGGTCGCTGATGCGTTGGGATAGAGTCAGATGTGCTATAACAAGCATACCTGTGAGGTGCTAGAGATATTCTATGCAGAACCAATGTTGAACATAAACCCCCAAATGCTAAAAGAAGTAGAGGACTCAGACATTGAATATGAGCCTGAAGAATAATGAGCAGACCTAAAAAGCCACTCAGTGGCATGCATTCATAGTGGTAGGAAAAGCAGAAGGAATGTGATATCAGGTGCTCTGGACAGTGGGGATTTATAGGGATGTACAGAGAACTGTAATCGCCTCCCACAGGGTTTTAACCACTGGTCCTGCCAAAAATGGCCGGGAGCACAAGATACTACAAACTAACTCCCAGTCCCGACCCTCCTATGTTGTACTCCGATTACATCACATACTTAGTATATGGATAGCCACCTATATACATAAAGTGTAGTGTTTGTATTCGGTAAACTGGCAGTTTCCGTATGGGGACCGCGTCAGTATAATAAACTCCTCCTCCTCCTCCTCCTGTGAGCTTGTATCAGGTCAGTTAACGGTCTCAGGACCAATCATCGATTCATCGTTTTTCCGACATTAACACGCTCTTCTTCCGAAGCACCTTGACGAACAAATCAACCCGGTTATTCAGTTGTCGCGCGAAAATATAGCAAACGTTGAATCAAATACCACTGTTAAGTAACATAAAATGTGAGGGAACAAAGGTAAAGAGTGGACGTGACATGAATTACTGCGCTAGAATCCCCTAAAAGCTAGTCTAGTCGGCTTACTCGGCAGCCCAGACTCGGAGAGTGCATGAAAAAAGAAAGAGAGTATTATTTTATTGACTAGTAAGCTCGGACGGAAGCAGCCCCAGTATATACACGAACGCGGACACGAACACGAAAACAGCGCAGCGCACGACAAAAGAAAGGATGAGAGAAGAGAAAGAAAAGAAAAAAGAAAAGACGGATAATTACTAGTGAGAAAGAAAGCGAGTGACCAGAACTCGCTGCTTTAGATTGAGGTTGATAATGAGGGGCAAGTGAGCAAGATAGTTTGATGCGGCGATGGATGAATGAATGAATGAATGCATGGATGGATGGTAGTGAAGGAGAAGGAACGTGGTAGTCATGATATGATATGATGCAGCAGAAGCGAGAAACACTGTGGAAGAGAGAGGGAGAGAGAGAGAGAGGGAGAGAGAGTGACCAGCATAGCGCCCGAACCACACAAAAAAATGAAACTGAAAGCTCAAAGCTCGAAGCTCAAAACTTATTCCAAACCCTCCCAACCCCGCCCTGCGCATTCCCCTGTCCTACCGCTTGCTGCTGCTGCCTCTGCCCCAGCCCTTGTCCCACCGCCTGCTGCTGCCTTTGCCCCAGTCCACCCCGCTGCTGTTGCTGCTGCTGCACATACCCCGGAATCATCGGCACCGGCGGCGGAACCCCTCCCCGCTCCGCCAACATATCCCCAACCCTCCTCACAAACCGCTCCCGCGTCTCCCCACTGGCGGGCTCGTCGAGTATGTCCATGCTGGCGCGGCTGTAGGCGCTGCCAGCGCTCCATCGGGAGAGGCGGTCGCCGAGGGTTTTGGTTTCTGCGTTTGCGTTGGAGGGGCGGGGGCGGGCGGTGGGTATGGAGGGGATGGGTGGTACAGGTGGGGGCGTGGCTTTGCTTGAGGAGTTCCCGTGGCCGTGTCCAGAAGAGGAGGAGCGGGGCTGACTCTGCGAGTGTCCCTGCGAGGAGGAATAGTGGCTTTGTTCTGAAGAGGACGCGTTATGCCCATGACTATCCGCGCTCTCCCCGTCCTCGTGCTCGCTGTCCTCGTCGTGCCTCAACCGGTCCAGACCCCCCTCATCCATCTCCAACCAACTCTTCCTCTTCCCCTGTCGTTGTGCCTGTGCCTCCGCCTGACCCATCGCAGCAGCAGCCAACCTTGCCCTCCGCCTCTCCTCCGCCCACGCCTTCTCCTCCGCATAAGCACCGCCCTCTTGCGCATTCATACCCCCACCCACCGCTCCGGCGCTCCCGAACGCGTATAGGTCTCTGTACCGCCTCACCGCGACGCGCGATTCCAGACCTCCACCCCCACCTGCACCTGCACCTGCACTGGCACTGGAGGGGGGTGAGACGAGCGGACGCGCGGGGAAGGGCGATTCCTTCCCGCGCTGGATGTGGGCCTGGGCCTGCACCTGCGAGGCCATGCTCTGAATCGGCTCTCCCGCTCCCGGGTGC
This sequence comes from Crassisporium funariophilum, assembly GCA_014925845.1. Taxonomy (NCBI): domain Eukaryota; kingdom Fungi; phylum Basidiomycota; class Agaricomycetes; order Agaricales; family Crassisporiaceae; genus Crassisporium; species Crassisporium funariophilum. The sequence goes on from JACGCL010000013.1 coordinate 794,730, forward strand.
CCTTGCCCGTGACCATGCGCGAAGGAGGGTTGGCGGTTCATCCCCATCGCCATCCTCTGTCTCAGCGCCGCTACGCTCGGGAACTGGCCCGCACTCGCATTGCCATTCACATTGGGGTGGGGATTAGGATTACCGCCAGCGGGCACGCTGGGAAGAGGACCCATAGGCGGTGGACTGGGCGGGGGTATATCGTAGTTATAATACGCCAACACATTCGGACTCGGCAGTCCACCCACGCCCAGTCCACCCGCACCCATCCCCATCCCACCAGGCAGCGGGGAATTCGCACGCGAGTTGACAGGGAGGTGTGGGCGCGTAGGGCTGGGGACGACGTACGACGACGAAGGGACGATGCTCAGCTGACTCGGCTTCGCCGCGTGGCCTGGCACGTACAGTCCCCCGCCCGCACCACCACTGTTAGGTGGCGAGCGAACGCCGTAATTGGGGTTGGGTGTGGGCGAGTTCCGCGGGCGCACGAGGTTGGGTGCAGGGGAGGGCGAGTGTGGATTCGCGTGGGTGGGTGTGAGGAGGACGTAAGGGGAGCCGGGCGAGAGCTGTGATGAAGAGCCGGATGGTGAGGGGGAGGAAGGGGAGAGGAGGGTGGATGGGAGGGTCAGGTGGTCGAGGGGAGGTTTTGCGCGTGTCGTTTTGTTAATCTGCAGCGGCGCGACGACGGTGGGCGAAGCTGCTCTTGCTCTCGCCGCTTCTGCTGCTGTTGTCACTGAGGGAGACGGAGCTGGAGGTTGTGCGGACGGCGAGAGTGGCCTTGGATATCCGCCCGGTGCAGGACTAGGCGACGAAGGCAGCCCCGTCCCACGACCCATCCCACCCGGACTAGGGGATCTCGTAAGCGGCAAACTTATCATCGGCGCCCTCAACCCCGCCTGCATCGACGACGAAGGCGACACAGGCGACAAAAACCCCGCACCTCCATGGCTCGTATGACTCCCGCTCTCCCTGTCATTGGAGGAGGAGGTGGGCGAGAAGTGGCCCCCGTTGCGCCGGGCTTTATCCTTACCTGAGCCGGACGAAGAGCCGGAGGTGGCGGAGGAATGCGAGTCTCTATTCGTCTGCTGGGTTGCTGTTGATGTTGTCGAAGTGGAAATGCTGCTGCTGGTGCCAGTGCCAACGCCGAAAGCGGCTGCGAAGTTGGCGAATGCAGAGGTAGAGGTAGAGGTGGACGGCGTAGGCGACCCGGGCGACGCCGACGGGGGAGGTGAGATCGACGTCAGAGGAGCAGGAGCAGGGGCAGAGGAGGGAGGCGCCCCCGAAAAAGCAGATTGAAAGCTCATCGGCGGCAACGAACCCGCAGAACCGGGTGACGTCGCACTCGCACTCCCACTCACCGACGTGGGGAGGCCGACGAGCCCCGGTGTTGCGGTTGGGGTTGGGGGAGTGGCTGGGGAAGTGGTGGTGGGGGTGACTCCCAACGTAGTCGCAAACCTCTCCGCAATCGGCAACCTCTCCGGCTCCTTCACCTCCCTCCCCGCCGTCGGCAGCGCAGGCACCCCCTCCCCCGCCTCTGCACGCAGATCACCCCTCGACGACTTCCCGCCCAACTTAAAGAACCCCCGCTTGCTGCTCTTCTTCGACGCGTCCGTCTCGTAGCCCTCCCCGCCTTCGTCTGTCTTTTTCGTTTTCTTTTTGTTCGCGCTGGAGGAGGAGGGGGGAGAGGGGGAGGTGGGGGAGGTTTTCTTGGTGACGAGGGGGAGGGGGATGGAGATGAGCGATTTCTTGCGCTTGCGCTCCTCTTTCTCATCTTCCTTCGCTTTTGCCTTCTCCTCTTTCGCTCTTGCTTTCGCCTCTTTCTCGCGCTCCTTCTCCGCCTTCCCATCCTCCCCACCCTCTTTCTCTTTCTCTTTTGTCTCCTTCTCCTTCTTCTCCCTTTCCTTCTCTTTCAGCTTCTCCTTACTCTTCTTCTTCCCCCCACCCTCACTTACATACCCCCCATCGCTCTCATACCCATCCTCCCCCCTCTTCTTCTTCCTCAACTTCGCCCTCCCACCACCACCCGGCGTCGTCGGTCTCGCCGGCGGCGCCCCATTCCCATTCCCACTCCCATGGCTGTAGGTATCGGGGAAGGGCACGCCGACGCTCCCGTTATTAGCTAAATACGTCGAATGCGCATTCGAGCTCTCCGCGTCGCTTCCCCTCCCCGCATAGTGCTTTTGCTGACTCTGCTGCTGTTGTTGCTGCTGCTGAAACTGCTGCTGATGCACGTACTGACCCTGACCCTGCTGCTGCTGAGCCAACGCCCTCGACTCCGTCGGCGAATAAATCTTTGGCACCAGATCAAAATTAACATGCGGCGACAACGGCGCCTTGCCGTTCTGGTTGTGATTGTGGCTATTGCTATTTTGCGCGTGCGAGCCCGACGAGGAGGGCGTCAACGCTGATGCGGATTCATCGGATGTACCGGAAGAGTTGTAAGTTAGCCCGGGGGAGGGGGCGGGATGGTCCTGTTGTATGAGGTATGTAAGCGATCATGCCCATTCGCGCTCATGATGAGGGAAGGGAAGGGAAGAACAGAGGACACGGTCGAAAATAGGATAGGAACCGTGCTACGAATGAGAGACGACGACGACGACGCCAAATAGACATGAAGGGATCGACGATCGACACCCATGCCACTTGAAAGATGATCGACGCCGTCCATCCCACGTGAAACGTCGAAGATGGAAAAAAATGGAATGTTGAAGACCAAAAATAGACAGGGTGGCCCAAAATAAATAAGATGAGATGAGACGAAAAAAAAGCAGCGATGCGTATTCAAAGATGAAAACGAAGATGAGAACAACGACAGAGAAGGATAGATGAGCGAAAGACCGACGCGGCGATGCCCGATTGATGACCAACAACCGCAATGCGGATATGATGAAAGATGGATGCCACCTCGACTCGACTCGAAACCAACCACCAATCGAGCCCAATCAACCCCGCGGGTCTAGCTCGAGCCCGAGCTTGGGCGTGAGCATAAGTCTGAGCTAAGCCTTACCCGACAACGCACGATCAGCCCGCGTCCGGTTCCTGCAAACACCAATACCGGAGCAGCTGAAAAGGACGCCGTCGTGATGCCCATATGCTCACACACAGCGAACAACGCCGCCTGCGCATGCGTATGAATCAGCAACGGGATGGAAAGGGGTGATGTCATCATCATCCCGTCTCCATGATGGTCACAACCAGACAGACAGACCGCAATTGACCGCAATTAGCTGGCCCGCCTCGGGTTGAGCCTGAGCCTGAGTTAAGAGCCTGAGTTAGAGCCTGCTCGTGGGCTGGGAGGCTTCTTCTGATCGGAATTTCCATTCCGTTCCGAGAAAGGTCTGCTGGAAGAAAAGATAGAAAGAGAACAAGCAAGAAAGTGGGAGGAACCGGCCGGTGTGATGCACGAGCACGAGCAACGGGATGGAAGGGAAGGGATGTAAATGGATGGGATGGATTTGGGGACATGATATCGCGTCTCCATGATGGACGTCACTGTCACTGTCAGGAAAACTCGGGGTTAACCCAGCCTCGGAGGCTAAGCATGAGCTTAATGCTCGGAAGAGGGATCTGGGGCGGTAGGGGACACGAAGTATGGGGGACATTGAGATGAAAGAATTACCGTCCTTTGAGCAGAGAAAGACCGAGCACCAAAACAGAGAAAGAACGAAACACGAAGGAAAAGAAATAAAAAAAGAATCGAAGAGAAGAACAAATGCAAACAGAAAAAAGAGCAACCCACCCCCTCGCCCTCCTCCTCCTCTCTCAAACTCCCGCTCCCGCTCCCGCTAAACATCCAATCAGCCATAGCCGACCCCCCAATCCCCAGCTCAAGCGCCGCGTCGAGCACAGAAGCCCGCAGAGCGTTGCTTTCTCTCTCCTTTCCTTGCACTCTTCCTTTTCCATAGCCATTCGCGTCCCCGGATCCAGAGCCAGAGTGAGTAGCGGAACCAGAGCCAGCGGAGCCCGTACGTCGGGTAGGAGGTGGGGGCGGGCGACGGCGGCGCGGGGTGGTGGGAAGGCGAACTGGGTGTCCATGGCGTATGTAGATCCCGTACCGTTATGAGAAGATAAAGAGCGGTGTGTATTTGTTGACAGTGAATTGAATGCGCTCCTTCAAGGGGCGCCTAGACCAGAAATAGAGAACTAAAAAGCAAACGAAGGTGCGGAAACGAATGTGTTGTGTTGTCCAGTCTGTCACTAGAAAGATTCACTGAAGAACCATAACACAATCTCGACTCGGACAACAGAGCGGGTATGAAGAGCAGATGAGGGGTATGGGTATCGGTATCGGTATCGTCGTCGTCGTCGAAAAACGAAAGTGTAACAGTAACAAGGAAGTTTCTCGACGTCCCCGGGAATTCAAAAAGTCAACATTCCAACAGTCAGTCACGTGTACGAGCGAGGCACGGGTGTCAGGGACTTAGGGGGATTTGGACACTTGGCGTTTACTCTATGACTGATGTGGTTAGATTCCGTTCTCATCCGCCGTCGTTGAGCACGACTTGGAACAGAACTTGTCGTGGAGGAGAGCGTTTGTGTTTCGTAGTGTACATGCTCCGATGCCGCGTTGACCTCGAGGCTCCTCGAGGCCCCATCACAACCCTCTCTCGTCGTCGTAACTCTCACATAAGTACACTGTACGCACTAGATTGAAGATTGCAACTAATTCGGGTCTGACGCTAATCCTCCCTGGTCGCCTTGACGATCCCTTTCTTTCTTCACATTTGTGCCATCCGTCGCCCTCCGTGCCTCCGTGCCCCATCCCAACACAACCGAACGCCATGTCGGCATCGCGTACATCGCCATGCATGCGCAGCGTGGTGACGACAGCCTGCTTCGATTGCGACGAATTGCGAGGACGCGAGTATGGATGTAGAGCTCTCGTCATTCATTGATATGGAGCAAGCGTTACATTGGTTGACGCGGAGATTATCTCGGTGTAGCCTTGTATTGCATTCCATTCTAATGCATCCATTCCTTGGCCTTACGAACTTATTTACGAACAAATGCAACATCTTTCTGCCTTTGCCTTCCGCCGGAGTGTTAGCAACCGCAAAGACCCGCGTAAGTAGCAGCTTGAGAAGCACTGCACTGCTTATCTTCACGTTACAATCTGTTATCTGTTATCGGTATTCGGGATTCGTGTATGTGAATGAGTGTCACTGCTGGGGCTCATCTATTGTTCACGGTGAAAAATCCATTATAAACCGGTTTATATTTACAGTCAAACCTGTCTTAACCCGTACCCTCCGGTGGACACCCAATGCCATGGGTTATGGGAGGTTATGGGTTATGGGAGGTTATGGGTTATGGGAGGTCAATTTTAGTGTGCAATCTTTGGTTTGGTGGCAGCTCAAACCTATGGGTTACAGGGGTGTATGGGTTATCTCAGGTATGGGTTATGACAGGTTTGTCTGTAGTTAAAATTAGTACAATTCAGAATGTATTGTTTCTGGCGAATTTTTCATTGTAAATCTTCCTTATACTTTTGCAGCATACTCGAGTAGTGGTTCTATGCCGTGTAGGTGTCATTTCAGTCTGAGTCGTGTGCACTCTTTAAAGTACAAGGATCAATGAGTATATACGGTGGTTGGCGGATTATCCTAATGATACAGATACGAATATAACTACATGTTACAGGTTGCTGACGCGGGAATCGACGATCTAGTACGCTACTCTCGTCGTCAACTTGTCCACTCACGGTCGTAACACCTGTGCTTGCTAATCTCATACGCAAAATTGGAAGCAAAGCCCTTCTTTCCAGGCGCAATCTCCAGTGCATCAGTGATGGCTGAGGTTGCATCGTACTTCCCAGTAGTGACGACACCATACGACGAGACTATGTCGTCACTGTCAAGCGCGCTAGTGACTTGAACTTCGGGCAGACCCAGGGCGTGCAGAACGACGGCGACACCTTGATTTGCATATGAATAATGTGTAGCTGGACGAGATATGAATTAGAAAATCACCTGGACCTATCGCGCCAATAGCTTTACAGTGTCCAAATGCCTCACGAATCCAGTGGATGGCACGACCGTTGCTCATGAGCGCCTCCGCATGCTTCGCGCCGGATGGAATGCAAATAGCATCAAACATAGTCGAGCGCTGACCTTCGAAGTGATGGTCGGCGACGAGACCCGAACCAGATTCACTCGAAATTTTGCTGCGTCGTGGGATGATGTTCCATTCCAACAAGAACCAGATTTAAGCATACGGCTGATTCTGGATTACTGGCCTGTGAGTTGGGGGTGGGGTCTCGTCCCGAAGATCAAGCTCATTGGTGCTGGGTTAGCATGGCGTGGTATGAGGTCGCCATCCGCCATCTGGCCAACGCAGTGGTTGATGGAGCAGCGTACAACGTGGTGGCAGAAATTGAGAGAGGGGCATTGGGATCTCTACTTCAGATGTGGGCATGGACCGCCAGAAAAATGTGCGGACTCACGCTGGCATCGGACATCTTACTGTTGGTTAATTTCAGTCATCCTAGTTATCACAGTAGCAGCATTTGTATACCCTTCTTGACATGTATGCTCGGTTGTCTTCTTCAATATTTGCCTGAGCATAGAGTCTAGCTTGAACGCTGTGGCCGCTATAGAAATTAATTGAGTTTTTCACCGTCGAAAACACCACATTTTTGAATTTACTATTCTTTACTAAATATGATCCTGTTTATAACAGATTTTTCATCGTGAACAATGGTGGCCCCCAGCAGTGTGTCGTTGGGATACATGGGATGTGTTTGATCGTGACTGATAGCCAGTTCTTCACTTTTTGCTTTTTGTGCGGAGAAGCTTTCTGACTTCATGTTTGTATAGGAATCTTGGGATATACGACAATCATTGGCCCCTGTACTGGCTAGTCCTAGTGCAATATTAACGAACGGAACGATACTCAACGCAAAAACATTCACGACACGCTTGAGTTCCGCCGTGACCGTCGACATCTCTTGCAGCATGACGCGTAAGCAGAACCGACATGTGCAGGAAACGAGGTCAGTATCACGTACACTCAGATGTGAGCGGGGACAGGAGGTTTGTCTTAGCTCACGAGAGCTCGTCATTGCATCGTGCGAGGCAAGCCAGGCATAATAATTCACTTCGAATCCAACGGCGTCTTTTCGCTTTCCGGTTTATCTCTCTCTCCATCCCCTTCGATTTACGCAAAGGCGATTACTACCAAGTCCGACTCATCCTCCTCCAGGACGGTTTCTTCATCAATCCATGTCTTTCTATCTACGCACACACGACCGACTCGACGACCCAATCAATCCCAGTCGGCCCCGCAATAGTGCTCCCCGCCAATCCGGTGAGGATGGTGGCGGTCTGCGCTGCTGTCTGCCCAGTCGCGGATATCTTGTTCTCGACATTGAAGGTGTCGTCAGCGTTATCGACAACGGTCGACCCAAAGTTCTGTTAATAATCACATTCAGCGCCTTGTGACTAATGGTGTACAGGACAGTTTAAGGTGGTGAAGACAACGGGACGTACGAAGATATCGCCGCCAGTGGTGGTCGACAAAGAGCGCCCTATGACTTTGAACGCAATGATGTCAGTTGGGCTCTTCGATCCTAGGAAAGACAGTTCGCTCACTGAAGTTGAACTCGCCAACGAGGTTGGTGGCGCTCGGGTCGACGGCGACAGCGGGACTGAACACATAATCGCAAGTCACCGCGTCGGTCTGGCGCTTAGCAGGAGAAGCGGTAACGGCAGTGACAGCTCCGAGAGCGAGGAACATGTTGGACAAGTTGGAGAGCATTGTAGTGAGATAAAACTTGTTGGAAGTAACAAATATTGTAGGCCTTTTATACTTCATTCGCCCTCATGAACGACTGACCATCGGCGTAATTCCTCCCAGAACAACGCGACATCGCTGTTTTCCTCTTCCCGGACGTACTTAATCCATGGGGTCATTTGGCCATTCTGGGAGTCTCGCGAGGAGTAAAACCGCACCTTCACGGGGAATAGCCAACGCACGACATCACAATTCCGTGGGTAGTTGACAGACCGAGCGCTCGACTCGCTGTTATGCCTTGCCCGGGTAGAGAAGGCGAAAGCTGACTCATGTGATTAGAGCGAGAAGAGAGCGTCGAGGCGCCTCGGTTTGTAAGCGTACTAATTCTGATGGGCATTGGTTGGCACGCAGGTAATGCCAATCCCAGGATTCACGGGTAGAAAAATCCGACTGCAACTGTCGTGTGCGCATGGGGTAATTGAGTGAAGGCTAATGACACTCTTTACTCGCTGTGGCAGTCAGGCAAGGCAATACACATTTTCTGTTGGCAAGAAAGTTGCATGCAAAGCTGCATAATGGTACACACTGAAAGAGAGAGAGAGATGCTGTGATAAACGACTACCACACTTTCCGGTACCGGGCCAACACAATACACGGAGCTGGAGTGCTTCGGGGCTCTCACTCTCGTTGTCATATAAGAAAGTCAAGTCCATCCAGCGACGCCGTAGAGTGTTAAACCCTTGCTTCGTTTTGGAACGAGAAGGCACCTTACGACACATTGTGTAGTCTCATCAGGCCGATCCACAATAAGGCCGTTAAGCGAGGCTTGCTGTAAGTCTACGTGGAAGATCTTGTCGAGTGAACTTGTCTGTGAATACATTCTTCCTCCTTTGGTTTCAACCTAAGCAGGGGAAGAAACCTGGACCTCGGAACCGTGTGACACCGAGAGAGAGAGAAAACGGGCCGGATATAAATGCTTTCGGGCGCTTGGTCTGCACCATCGATGTCAACAGTAAATTCCACACCATTGACCTGGGATAAAATCGATCTGGATGATCTGGCAAAATCGACCACAGAGACTCTCCATCTGCTTGCGCGATATTGCCAAGCCCAGGATTCGTACGAACCTTTTCTCTTCTTGCAGCTGTAGTCTCACTCCAGCGGCTTGCCTTGCAGATCAGTCGCGGTTTACATTGCCCAACAAGCTAAAAGATATATCGAGGCCTTGGATTTGAGTATCTTGGCATGCCGCCAGATTGTCAAAGCATTCCCAGGTATCATAGAGCCGAGTCAAGGAACGACCTGGAAAGACGTTGAGATAGAGTTCGAAAAGGTTCTGCAAGTCGTTCAGGATGTGAGTCGGGATAGAACTTCATCATCGAAATCATGTATTGACAGTTGCCGATGTCAGCTTATCGAATTCGCCACAGCGCATAAGGAGTACATCAAGGATGGAGATTCCGGTAATTATCTGTTTCCGCTGCATAATCAGACAATCACTCAACGCCGCGTCATTTACAATCTTGCTCTATTCCAACTCTATTCAGCTAGACTTCCACCCCTAGAAGCCACGATGATTATTTTGAAGGCCTTTGAGGACGATGTCTTCAGATATAGCACCTGGTGGACTGTGAGAGACATCAATCACTTGACCGATTTTCTTGTGTATATCAAAAAGGTCAGCCAGCATGCATCCCTGCCAAATCCCCGCTATAACTAACACCAAGACTTAGATATGTGTCATTCAAACGACGTACCCAAGAATATTTGTTCATCATCCACAAAGTCCTTCTCCTGATCAGGCAAAGGGTAAGCATTTCCACAAGAAATTGTTTCTCTTGATGAAATAACTAAAGAATATTCCCTGCGTAAATCTCATTAGACGTCGTCGCAGAGACCTCCATAGCCGCAAATGAACAGCCAGTAGTACACGTTTCTGAGCCAGTGCCCTTTGTAGGGATTGAAAACGAGCTCCTGGTATAGTAAGTGTTTTCAAATGAACTTATGTCGCAGTTGACTGACGATCTTGAAGTGCTGGTGACTCTATAGAAACTTTGGCTTGTGACACCTCACCGGTTTTCTCGATGGAAACAGAAAGCAGAATCGGCGAGAGCGCCAGTACTCTGGAACTCCCACCAGAGTTGATGGCACAGATATTCGCAGCGACTTGCCATGCTGCCTTCGAACCCTTCCGCGCGCGAAACGAATGCGCAACTCAGAAGACAACACCCTTCACGCTTGGTCAAGTCTGCAGGCTCTGGAGGGCCATAATTTGGTCGACGCCTTTCATATGGAGCTATGTAGCCTTAGAGCTATCGTGTCGGCCTGAGACGTGCCAGGCGCAAATTGACCGCCTTGGAGACTGGTTGGAACTTTCTGGGGCCTGTCCCTTGACGATCCGGTTATTCTTACCAACATATTCGGGCATGAATGAAAATGTTGTCAAGAATCTCATCAAATTACTTGCCATGAACGCACATCGTTGTCAGGCGGTCGACTTCGCATTCCCAAGTTCATGGTACACCATCTTGAATGAAGTGGACTATGACTTCTCCATCCTGACCACCGCACGCTGTGAGGACCTTGTGTTATATTCCGCTGGAGAACATGAAAAATTCAAGGTCTTCAAAAGTGCACCTTTACTGAACGACATACATCTACTTGCATCGGATATTTTTATCCTGGACACCAGATGGGAACAACTTGTACGAGTTACGCTACAGCATGTCATCCTCAATGAGTGCTTCTATGTCCTTGCCAAGACTCCAAATCTCATATACTGTTGTGTGGAGGAAATAGTTCGCGAGAGGACTACGGACACAAATGTCGAAGTGTTGCTTCTCGAAGAACTCGTTGTATCAAATTCATCCTGGCCTTGTACTGAACAACTACTGTGGCATATCTCCATGCCCTCCATTCAATCGTTGACTATATCTCCCCAGACATTGTCTGAGTTCCTCTCCCTGTCTACTATTCTGCAACGTGCAGGCTATTTCTTACAACGACTTAAACTGGACAACATCGACGTTGCATTCAGGGAATCCGAAATCCTCCTCTGTCTACGTAACTTGCCGTCCCTCGTAGATATAGAAATCTCATTTAGCCCAGGGACACACGAACCCATTCGACACTTTCTTACTGATGTCTTGATGTGTCAAGGCCATACAGTGTCTGCTTCACATACCGCAATACCCGAATCTGAGGCCAATCACACTTTCTTTCTCCCAAATATGCAGCACTTCAGTTTCTTTGGACCGGTTGGTGTTGGGATAGTTTGGCTTGACGAAATTCTGGCCGACCGGTTGCAAACCAGGGTATTAGCAGGTTCTAGGCCAGACACAATAGCAAAACTAATGTCGTACGAGGTCAACGGGACGCCGTGGACAGATGATTCTAGTCTTCAAGATTTGTTGTTAGGGAGTAGTGCAAGAGAAAAGATGAAGATTCTCGTGGATGATGGTCTGACGTTGAAGCTTAACGTTGACGGTAGATCTTTACTGTGAACGACGTTGTAGCTTGTCAGATATGTCTTTGCATCTCTTCTACTTTCCGGAGCAGATGAGGAGCTTTTACGCCAGAATTATTGACACCATTCTTCCCCTACGTAGATTCTTTTGTCGACAGGGGTACGTCTCCAGCCCGAGCGTCTTAGTAGGTAGCCTACTTGTTGCACGATAACATAGAATTGAATTGACACCATATTAATCAAGAGGCCGGATCTGAGCCGTCCGTGCAGTTCACACGAGGCACATGCGCGTTCCATACAATGGTTCGCTTGATATACTTGTTCGTGACCTGTACCGTCAATGTCAACAGCAAAGCCACAACCACTTACCGCCACAGAGATCGATCTGGATGAGCTGACAAAATCAACCACAGAGATCCTCCATCTACTTGCGCAATATTGCCGAGCGAAGGATTCGTACGAAGTTGATGTTATCCAGCTTTCCCTGGCTGAATGCTCTTACAGATCGGCCGCGGTTTACATAGCCCAACAAGCTGAACATTTCATCAAGGCCTTGGATTCAAGTATCCTGGTATGCCGCCAGGTTGTCAAGAATTGCCTGCCCAACGGACTCCATGCAAGACAAGGGCAGCGCTTAGCAACCTCAGTTGTCATAGAGCTGAGCACGTCGAACCAAAGATTGATTTGGAAAACAGTTTTGCAAAAGTTCCTGGATATCCACCAAACCGTCCAGAATGTAAGTCGGAATAAAACAAGACCAATGAACGGTTGTCTGACAGAGACCCATGACAGCTTGTCGAGACCGCCGTAGAACATAAGGAGTACTATCAAGGTGGAGACTCCAGTAAGTGTCGGTTTGGTGTCTGTTTCCGACGCCTAATCGGACGGTTGTTGATTACCGTACCTGTGATGTGATCAATCTAGCCAGACGTACACTCCTAGAAAGCACGATCCCTATTTTGAGGGCCTTTGAGGACATTGTCTTACAATATCAAACCTGGTGGGCTCTGAGGGACATCGATCTGAACGATCTTCTTGCGTATCCCGAAAAGGTCAGCAGGCGCATTCATGGTACATTCAAGTTCGACACCGTTGACGCGAGCTCTTAGATATCTGTCATTCAGAAAAAGTATCCGGATTTTTTTCTTCAACCTCTACAAAGTCCTCTTGGAGAGCAAATAATATTTCAAGCGGGAATCTCCATGGAAGTTGCAACACACAACTCCTCAGTAACGAATGAACAGTCAATAGCACACGGTTCTGAGTCGGCGCCCTTGGAAGGGATTGAAAACAAATCTCGGGTATAGTAAGTGTTCTCGAATGAACTCCCCTGCAGATGTCCGACTATTCCCAAAGTGATAGTCCAGAACATACGCCTTTGGCCATTGAAATGCCACCAATGTCCTCGATCACAACAGAGGGAAGAATCGGTCAAATCACTATGCAGCTTCCACCAGAGTTGATGGCACAGATCTTTGCTGAGACGTGTCATCCCCCTTTCAAATCCTTCAGAGCACGATGTATCTATCCAGTCCAAAAGACGACACCGTTCACACTTGGTCAGGTCTGCAGGCACTGGAGGGCCGTTGTTTGGTCTACGCCTTTCATTTGGAGCTATGTGTGCTTAGAGCTTTCATGCTCGCCCGACAGGTTCATGGCGCAAGTTGAGCTTCTTGAAAACTGGCTTGAACGCTCTGGAACATGTCCCTTAACAATCAACTTATTCTATTCTGATTCACAATATCAGGTGGTTTATAGTCAGCTGTTTAGGAATCTCACTAAAGTGCTTGCTATCGACGCGCATCGTTGTCAGGTCGTCGATTTCGCATTACCAAGTTGGTGGTACAAGGTCATAAACGAAGTGAAGTACAACTTCACCATCTTGACCTCCGCGCGTGGCGAGAACGTTGATTTGCCTGTGGGATATGACAAATTTGAAGTCTTCAAATTCGCACCCTTACTGAACGACATTCATCTCCTTGCATCCGATATCTTCATCGTGGATATTGAATGGGAACGACTCGTTCGGATTACGCTACAGCATGTCACTCTCGAGGAATGCTACTACGTTCTTGCCAAGACTCCAAATCTCATGTACTGTTTGTTGGAGGAAGTACATGGTACAACATCTACAGGGACAAACCTCAACGTATTGCTTCTCCAAGATCTTATCATATCGGATTATAGCTGGGATTCTATTGAACAACTGCTCCAGCACATGGCCATGCCCTCTCTTCAATCGGTGACTATATCTTCCACCCCATATTGTGACTTCCTCTCCCTTCCTACCATCCTGGATCGCGCAGGCTGTCAACTACAACGAATCAGACTTGACGATCTCGACCTCGAATACACAGAGGAATCCGAAATACTCCTCTGTCTACGCTCCTTCCCATCCCTCGTAGAGATAGACATCTCATTCATCCGAAGGACGCATAAACCCATTCGCCACTTCCTTACTGACATCCTGATGTGCCAAAGTCAAACGGATTCTGCTTTGGACACGGCAATGGCCGAATTCGACGACACACGCACCTACTTGCTCACAAAACTGAAGCATTTCCGCTATTCTGGCCCTGTTGGAGTGGGCATTGTTTGGTTTGACGACAAATTGGCCGACCTGTTGCAAAACAGGGTAGTCGCAAGTCCCTCGATAACGAAACTGATGTCGTATGAGGTCAACGGATCGGTTTGGTCAAAGGATCCGGGCCTTCGAGATCTATCGTTAAGCCGTTATGCAAGGGGAAAACTGAGGGAACTCGTGGAAGACGGTTTGAAGTTTAAGCTGGTTGTTGACGGCAATTCTTTGTTTTGAAGCACGTCTCAAGTACGTTTGCAGCTGGGTCACGATTGGAGGTGAAAAATGAAATGCTTGTCGTAACTACTCTCGACTCTGGACACGGACAACATACAACCATCGTCAACTAAAACAGATCCAGTTGCCGATTCTACCGCAAGAAGGCCAATTCCGAATTGCCCTACTCCTTTATCTCCCATTTCCGAAACACATCGTCTCCACCGATATCTTTCAGCCAGCTCTCTCTATACTTCAAAAAGAATTCCGCCTTGGGTGCCAGTTCCTTTCGTCCGTTATCGTCCAGACCGCCATAACACACGTACGCGTTATGTCCCTCTGCGGCTTCGGCAAACTCCCGTATCCCACTCCCACACACCCCACAGAATTCTCTCTTCACTTTGTTTTCGTTCATGTATTGCGAGGGCGTCTTTGAGCCCGGTTTGAGTTTATAGGCGTCCCATGGGACCCTGGTGGTTAACCCGAAGGCAGACCCTGTCCATTTCTTGCAAGGGATACAGTGGCAGAGGGAGGTGCGAGCATCGGAAGGTGAAGATAGTGTAATGGACCACTGTATGGCTTTGCACTCGCAGACGCCGTCATAGGTCGTGGACGATTCGGACATTGCTATGATTTACGATGTAAAGGCTGGGTGGAAAGTAGTAGCTATTTGAGAGACTCAATACTGAGATTCTGGACTTATATATGAATCTAAAAGTGACGTCAAACATGATAGTCTTTGAACAGGTTGCTTATGGTCCAATCAAATCTGTGAGACTTGGGGGTTCGACATGTACCGTCATCAATACCATCATGCACATGCACCCATCTCTTTCTCAGTATTGACTTCCTATAGAGCAGTAGCGCGCTACCTGAAGCTGAACCATGTACAGGCAGAGTTCGTAGAATCAATCACTTTAAGGCACTTAGGTCCGGACGATCTTGGCCAATCAAGGCCACATAAATATCTGTTTGCCAATTTTTGCCCGTCTAGGGGCACATGTTTCATCGAACATGATTTTTGACTGTTAGGGCCACATAATGGATCGGACATGACGTTTGGGTGAAAAGGGCCACATAACGGATCAGACATCAATCCCAGTGAAAAGGGCGGAAAGCCGGATAGAGCCAAACAAAGCAAGCTATAGCAGATTTATCAGGCTTGATGATCCGAACCATTCTCGATTTGGGACGACGATATATCAAGCAAAATCGAGCATTATCGAGCAAATTTCTAGGTACACGTATGTTCTAATCTAGCCATGTCAAACCAAAGCTACTGACCGCGATGAAGCCAAATCGAGCCATGTACAACCTCTGCATCCAGTGTTATCTAGCAAAATCGAGCGAAAAGAATAGAAGCTGCGCCGCTGCTGCGGAAATCATGAAACAGACGCCAACTCGGATTGTCGAAGGAGATCAAGCGAGGTACGGTCGTTTCGGTACTGGAGCGCGGGTGAGCTGGGATTGTAAGGGAATACTGCGTAAGTCAGCGGTTTAGGCGGAAAATAACATACAACTCACTAAAACGGATTCACGGAGCAGAATCTGGAGGAGAAACATTGAGTATAAGCACCAGGAGTGTTTATCAGCATCGGCAAGTCCAGCTAGAGCAAATAGCAACTGTAAAAAGGATTCCCAAGAGAGATCTCGTGCAAAAGTTGTCAATACAGATAAGAGAACAAAGCATCAGACAGAGAAAGACATCGAATCCAGCACGAGAGCTTGCGAGAGGCAATACGAGCAACGAGCGAGCAGAAGTTGGAAGACAAGCAGAGAGACGTGATGAGCTGGCAGCAGGGGATGTTCGGAGTCAAGGTGCGGGAATCAAGACAGTGGCGGATGAGACCGATATCTTGGAGATTTAACATGCTAAGAACCGTGTTGAGCGTGACGAAAGAAGGCGAAACGGATTGAGGGACTCACCGATTTATCCGTCATTGGCATCATTTTCGACTGATAGTCCCTTTTTCAACTTGCTAAGCTCATTCCATTGCTTCACCTCATCCTTTGGCAAGGCTTTGTAAAACACTTCAAAGGCGGCAGGTGTGAGTGGTTCATGGTTCTCAAGGTAAGCCTGATAGCATAGATTTCTGCGGAGTGTACTGTCAGTAGCGACGCAGATATGTAGAGTTTCTGAAAACGTACTTTGGTGCGTTGCTCTTGGTAACTTTTTTCAGATTACCGCAGAGCGTTTTCGAGGTGCTTGAGGGTTCTGGGGCACTCTCTGTCGCAGATGGACCTGCAAGGAAAAGTCAGAAGTGTTAGGAAAACAGCCAAACCGCACCTTCTATGACACGGCTTCGTGATGTGTCGCTGCTAGTGATAACAGCATCGGCCTTGGTGTTTTGTGCAGCCTGCGTCACACGAAGGGCGTCTGACCGCTTGGTAGGCACTGATGGGGGACCGTGCATCTTGGTTCTATGAGAAGGTTAGGAAGTAGACGTAGAAATAATAAGTAAACAGTACGTACATTGGGTTGATTATTGGCCGCCGTGCTGTGGCCCTTAAAGACCTTGTAGTACCTTCCGCAACGTCTGCAGCAACTGGAGCCTGCGTAGTCGCTTCACGTGTTCCGTCTGGTGGTGTTGGCGTCGCAGATGCAGCGGTAGCCGGTGAAGCGGTAGCCGGTGAAGTGGTGGTTGGGATTGCATTATCCGGGGCTGGTGCAGCGGTCTCGGTTGCAGACGATTCCGTTGCAGGTGCTACGGATAGGGCACGTACGGGAGCTGTTGAGGCCGTCGCGTTGAACCCAGAATCAGGTGCAGCGGTCTCGGTTGCAGACGATTCCGTTGCAGGTGCTACGGATAGGGCACGTACGGGAGCTGTTGAGGCCGTCGCGTTGAACCCAGAATCAAGGGCAGTGGTTATCTGCCCATCATGAAGACGCGGATCTGTTACCTGCAGCTGTGGATCAATGGGAGGCGAAGTACTGTGTTGGCCTGAAGAGGGTGCACCCCAAGTTGTGACGTTAGATATTGTGAGTTGCAAACACGAATAAAACTCACTTTTTGGTGTATGGGCACGCTTCGGATTGGGGCTATCCACATCACTGTCAGTTCTCTTCCGCTTGCGATCCTCGACCTCGAGTGTATTGTCCATGGCTGGCCCGACTTCGACTTTAGGAATAGGCTCAGTCTTGACTGTCACATTGCCGTCGCGAGCGAGCCGCTTCTTGTTGGTGCCATGGTAAGTCGAGAGGCAGCGTCCGGCAATGAAGCTTGCCTTCCAGTCATCAAAGCAGAGAAGAAGGAATGGGAATTTTCGGTACAGCTCATTGAAGACGTACTGGCGTTCAACAAGTCCAATCTGTCCCCACGATTTTGGTAAGACATGTATGCTATTGAAGATCGTCCTGAGAAGCTCGCGAATGGCCTCAGCAACACGCTTGTCGACAACTGTGCCATCGTCTTCCTCCGCAAAACCCATTGAAACATTCTCTCCCTCTTTTGAGCGTGTGTTCCCTCGATGTGACTTTTCTTTGTTGGCAATGAGGACGTCCGAGGTCTGTTTTTGACCATTGATATGTTTCGTGTAATTGGCTTGATACCAGAACTTGATGTTTGGGAATAGAGTCGCGGCGTTCTGCCGAGTGAGATCCCTGTACCGTGTGGGGATGACAAATACATCAGAGCCAGGAAGTGAGGGCGATGAGCTCGAAGAGCTGGAAAGGGATTGAGAAGGGGAAGTATGGCCTTCTTGAAACCGTTGACCAATTGCCTTCGTAAGATTGTCGTGTGCCTTCGTTAGTGTTTCGTGAGCCGATCTAAAATCAAGTCAAAAAACGGAAAATTGAAGTGGAAATATGAAATACTGAACTTGAGATCAGAGTATCGCCCACGGACTGTATCATACTTCTCCTGAAGTCTTTTAAACTGTTTTTTGCAGTCATAATGGTCATCAAAACTGCCATTGCGACGCATATAGCCCTAAAAAGTGCATATATTCAACTTTTATCTTTAGTTTGGCTATGTACAATAATATATACCTTCTTTCTATGTGTTCCATGCTCAGGGGAATGGTTCTCGCGGCGTGAGGCCAATTTGGGGTAGGAATCTTGAGTGTCTTTCTTGTGACGAGTGAATGCAGGGGATTCGAGCTCAGAGAGCTCTACAATACTGTTGGAGCTCCCTGTGGTTGACGAGCGTGTCATCGCACGTGTTAATGGTCGAGAGTGGGCGGATAAACTACTAGTCGATGAGGAAGGCATGGTGAGGGTGAGAAGGAACACAAAGTAAGTCTCTCAAACTAACAAGACAATTTGGGCGCTGTTTTGGCGCTGTTTTGGCGCTGTTTCAATTCAGTCAGTCAGGTCACTTCGCCTGCCTCAAATCTTCGAGTCTTTAAATCTACATCAAAATTAAATAGAATAGCATGGAATACATGTAAGAGATTATAGCAGTATGTACAGCTATGCATCTGGGTCGTTGGCGTCACCATCTTCCTCTTGTGACCCCCCTAAATACCCTATTTCGAGCCCCATTTTCTCGCATACAAAGAATCGTCCATCGGGTGGTTTGGCAAAAGGAACCATTGCGACACAAGTCGAAATCAAAGTAATATTGATGACTTTGAGAGATTCATTGCCACGATAAAGGGATACCCAGAGAGCATGACTTGAGTCCCGCAGCAGATCTGGGTCAGGTGGGTCATACACCGAAACAAGGGCAAGTCCTCTTGTCTCGTTGTCCTGAAATGTTGCACGGAAAAAGAATTGAACCTCCCCATAATTACCCTGTTGCTCTCCATCTACGGTTTCAAACCACTTCATATGCAGACAGATCAGTCGGATGAAATAAATTACAATAACATCACTTACCATGATATTGCGTGAAATGCGGACTGATCCGGACCGCATGTTCTCTTTCCATGCAGTACGAACAATTTGCTTGGTTGGTAGCTCTACGCGTGCCCAGCGCTTCAGCCGTGGTACCCAGTTTTCTTCAAGTTGGACTCCATTAGATGCAAAGTAGTGTCGAATTGGTGGAATGTAAATTGGATTGACAAACCGAACATTGGCATCGCGAGAGCCAAGAAGAGTATAGCCCTGTCCAAGGTCAACTGATATACGTGGCTGAGGACTTTTCTTGGCAACATCTGGTATGATCTTCTCCAAGGCGTTGATTCGGGCCCTGCGTAACCCACGTTCTGACAGATTTTGGAAGGGATTTGATGGTTGCCGAATTTCCTGTCCAAGAATTCCAATCATACGTTCCATGGTCCACTGAGAAGAATATGTTCCGGGACCAATACGTGTTGCTTCTGGACCAGTGTGTAAAAGTGCATGAAGACTTTGGCGGCAAAAGTGTAGACGAGAGGTTTTTCGTTGGTAATACAGTTCTTCGAAACCTTCAACAAATTCAACTAGGAGGCTGTGACCTTCAACCATTTGTGCGGCTGTAATGGAGCGTTGGTGGAGCAGGCGCACTCCACGAACAAGCTGGCAGAAATTCTTCCAGTAAGGTAGGGGTAGAATATTGTAGAAAAATCCGGGGCCAAGTCCATAAACGTAGGTGAGAAACTCCCATGCCTTGTATCCACTTGAGATTTTCTCAGCAGGGTTTCGTGGAGGTCGATCAAATGAGCCAGGAAGATATCGAGTTGCATCAGCAACACGTTTCCCATGCTCTTTCCAAATATCACCTCTAAGAACAGCCCAGTCCCAGGTTGTTCGGTCGTCATGTGGATCACAATCAAAGGTTCCGCGCCATAAACCAAGTAGAAGATCAGTGAGATTGAGTGATATGAGATGCATAAGGTCAGGTCCGAAGCACGAAGGAACGCCAAGCATCCGGTCATTTGGAAAACCACTAAATATGCTCGGTTTGCTGATTCCTGTATCCTTTCGCAGTTTCTGGTACTGAGCTTGTGTGCGGGCACCAAGGAGAACCTCTAAGTTTATAAGGTATTCCTCTTGACTTCCTCCATCTAAATTTCTGCAATCAACATCGTCATGATCACAACCTTCAACAGTATAGTTATTGGGCTTCAAGAGAGCGGGATAGTAGTGGTTAGCGCCAGGTTTTCTTCGGCCTTTCGTAGGACAGTATAAACGACACCCATGGGCGCCGCTGTGTCCTGTTAGGCCATTCAGATATGTTAATCCTGGGCCGTCTGCAGCTCCGAGCATAAGAAACAATTTTGACAGGAAAGTGGAATCTTGGTAAGCATCCCAGAACTCTAGACCTTCCTTCATAAGGGCAGCGACGTGATAGAATCCAGGAAATAGAAAAGAGTCGACGTTCTTGGGCTTTCTAGGCCCTGGAATGAAGCCGCCTGGCAAGACATAGCGTTTTTTGTAGCGACGATCGGGCGCTAGGTCGAAAACAACCCAAATATAGATCCAACAGTCTGATTGCTTGCTCTGGTACAGCTGCGCGCCATCGATTGAAAGCATAAGCACCATATCATTCTCGGTGATTTTTCCATCTCTGACTGCATCAAGGTAGTCACTGCCTGAATAGACGTCGTTGTACAACGTTTGTTCGTAGTTATTTTGCTCCAGTTCTTCGAGGATCTTCTGTGTTTCTTGGGTGCGATGTCGCATAGCCTGAGCATCCTCAGGATTGCGCCAAATAGCTTGGAGCTGCGGGCCAACGGGCAAGGTATGAAATTGGCGCCGTGAACGCTTCTGTTCACCGTTGCTAGCAGCAAGGATGGCAGGATCATAGCGAGGCTCAGAACAGTAGAAACAAGTGTCGAGTTCAGCAAATGGGCCTGTATATGCAATACACGTATTGATACACATGTCGGTCATGATAGAATGAACTCCCGTGAGCATACCAACCTCTTTCTTGACGGTGAAGAGACTTGGCATGGAATTCTCGGCTTGGTCGACACCGAGACGGTCAAGATAGGCGTGTACGGACTGGCGAACATCTTTGTATGTTTCCTCAGAAGCGTTGGTTGTATTCAAATATATGTCGATACCAGCACGAAGGTGAGGATCTCCGTCGAGGTTTACTAACTCTCTGATGGGATTTCGTAGGCGATCTTTGGCATCGGCATCAAGACCCTCATCGCCGTCGAGAGTCGCTTCGCGCAGTGCTGAGATAAATTGCTGGGAAATCTTTAATTCATCGAGAGTGGCTTCAATGGTAATGTCGCCATATTCAGTCAAACGGGGTAGTATGTCATCTTGAGCGTTATTGTTTGGCATTCCAGGATTTTGCGATTCTTCGTCAGGAACATCTGGTGGAATCGGAGTCATTTCTCGCGAAGGAGTTGGAGAGGCTCCTTGATTATCTTGATTTATGGGCACTGGTGTTGGAGGACGGGACTGAAGTACATTGCAACACCTTGTATTTACATTTTTTAGATACAAATGAATAATAGATGTACGAACTCGAACATAGATATCATCATCGTCGTCGTCGTTATGATCGTCTCCTCTATAGGGAGCGCCCGTCTCACTAGGATCACCAGCACAAACATCCGCTGCACCACCTATGTCCATATCTATAGCACCATCCGGGTCGGGATCTGTGCGCATGCGTTGTTGTGGAGGTTCCGAGGATGCACTGCGAGAGTAGCTGCGAGTAATGGGATTTGCTGATGGGCTACGCGCACGGCGATGCGGTACGGAGGGTCCAGGCTCAGCATTACGAACAGCAGGGTGCCAACGCTGCTGTGCAAGGAATTCGGCCATAGGGGTGATAACAGGCTGCGTGGGTGCACGGAATGGCTCGTGGTCGTAGTAGGTCGTTTTACTGACGAGCTTGGGCTCTGTGCGACCGCCAGTTACGCAGTGGCGTGTGCAGTTGCAGAGCCATCGTTTTGGAGGCATTGAATAACGACGGCCAAGGCGCAGAGAGGCGAGAGTGGGCTTGATTTTGCAGGAAAGTTGAACTCAAGATCAAAACGCGTATTTACGATCGCGATTTGAATCGATCACGTTATACTGTCTATATATGGACATGTCGCGCCAGATTCAGAAACCTGTCATTTTCACTGGGCATCAATTTCGACGGCACTCAATTTGGAATGTACTATCACGTGCAATGGGATTCAAACGGACAGGGAGATTCAAAATGTGCATTCTGACCACAGAACGGTGTTCTTTGCCCCAATCTTTTTTTGAATTCCGAAGCCTATATTGCGAACAATAGTGAATATCCAAAAAAATTGGTGAACTGACATCAAGAAGGTAGTCCAATTCTGTGATCTGTAGCGATCAAGCAACAGATTGGGACCTTAAATCGTATCTTTCACATTTATTTGGGTGCCGAATTTTATGAAACTTTTCAGAGGCGTTATATGTGTATTGGAAATGCTCCCCGCAAAATATCAGCCTTAGGGAAGCAGTTTCTGAGGTTCTAGATACGAAACATTGGAGAATGTGACAATTTGAAGAATCACGACTGATGTGTTTTGACCGACGGCATTGTGACAAATCGTGACAAATCGGTTTTGAATCTCTATGGTTTTTGGACCTTCAAAGTCGGAATTGCTCCGCTGCTCGAATCAACACACCTCTCCTCAAAGAAATTTGTATTTCAGCTCTTTAGACCTATTACTATGTGCTTGTAAAATCTTGAGGACGGGGATCGCCTATTGACTCCAAAATATGTGAGATACTCAAAATTTTGAATCTCCATGGACACGATAGTAAGGTCAGCAACGAAGATTGGACATGATATTTGGGTGAAAAACGCTACTAGCATCCAAGTATACTGCAAACAGATACTCAAGAAAGTAGGAACCAGTGACTATTGCTGAGTTTATATAAATCTCAATGATAGCCAGTACCAACATATACTGATGAGATGAGGATCATCATGGGAAGAAAACCACTGTGTTTGGGGGAAGGTGTTAGAGAAGGAGTCAACTTGGAATCAACGAGGGTCACTTAGGGCCGGCCACATAAATATCGGACACGTAGTACGAACCCTTTGTTGTTCCGACCTCAGGACCACAATCTGGAACTCTCTCCCTCTCTCTCGGGGCATCGACTAGGCATTAGGGCCGCAAATTCAATCGGACATTTCGCCAAAATTTGCCTTTAGGGCTACATAATCATCGGAGATACGTCAGTTTTTGGACCAGTTTATTAGGGCCACATAAGTATGATACCTCTTATAGCATAGAGAGGGGTCCTTTATAATCCCCGTCGCCACAAATTACTTCGCAGACCTATTAATACATACGCGCTACCCGTACAACCATGATAACAATAAGAAAACCCCTTTCAATGATTGAACAATATAATCATGTCCACCAGCGCGACAGCGTCCTACTTCCGACAATTGTGGTTTCTCTTTCACTTGAAAGCATGTCGACGTCTTGATAGGAGTCGTCAGTGTCAAAGTTGTCGCAATCAGCCCCCAGATTGCCTAAAACTGTCCGCGACATGAACGAATTGTCGCGAGTTTGATTTATATGTCCTATAAAGCTGCTTCCAAGGCCTGTGGTGTCCCCGGCGTTGCTCATAGTGGTGTAGGATCGTGAAGGAGATCGTGGGCGGAGATTGAGGACAAGGCGTGAAACCATCACAGCAGTTATCAATTGACTGAAGGATGCCCCGACGGCTTTCAAGTCCTCAGGGGACATCTATTTGCGTAATCTGTGAGCAGCGTAAAGCGGATGGACGCCAGAACTCACAATATATATCACAGTATTTGCCAAGTTGGCAAGGAATATAATGAAAAAGTACATAACACCGTCCCGTAGGAATATTTGTAACGTTCTGAAGTTTGTCAGCCCCAATTCAGTGGAGTGATATGGTACCCAATGTAATGACTCACGGGGTTTTCCCTGCCTCGCGAAGCAATTGACGGCTGCGCCACAGTGTCAGAACGAAAATACACGTGTCTGTGACCAGCGGAGCTACCCAAAGTGAGGCTGGTACGGTCAAAACTTCAGACAATAGGGCCCCGAGCTACAGCTTATGACGACTCACGGAAGATTCGGCTTGTTCCCGTTAGAATGCAGCCTAATGTTGTGTCGATGAATGTCGGGTTTGGGGATCATGAAGTAACTTACCGGCCTGCCCGGGTGGAAGTGGGACAGCTATGGAAAACATCAACATTGCTCTCTCGGTAGGATATGTGATTGGCTCACCGAAACCAGTGTTCAGCCCGATAGCAGAAATGGCAATTTGAACAGCCCATAGCAGCATAAGAAAGCTTAAAACGTAGGTCGATCGTCCGTAGAATGCATAAACCCGGAGAATCATGATCACTGCCACCGTTGAGCAAATTTTCTGAGAAAACAAGCTATTACTGACATTCACAAACTGTAGGATAGGATGTAAGCATCGCGGCTCAAAGATATATCAGATACGAGTGACTTACGGCCAACAAGGACGGTAGTAGATGCGCCCTCAAATTGAACGAACCTATTGCAGCTATACGAAGGCTCATCTTTCCCTATCCCGATGTATTCGAAGACTAGAGACTCCTTACGCATCCTTCGTCCATTTGGGATCTTGAAAGGCTGAGAGGAGCGTCAACATGTGTTTCGTGAACTTATAAAACGAAGTGGCCTACCATCGATGATGATTATAAATTCAAGGAGTGTGGCATATCTGACAAGTAGGAACAGAAAAGTAGCGCCTGTCTGAGGTTGCTTCCATATCCGCTCAACCTAAATTATCTGTTGCGTCAGGATGCATGCCCCGAGTGTACGCACAAAAATGACCAACCTCTCGGGGGAAAGTCAACACTTTGGATAATGATTTCATTGAAGTTCGACTCAGTACAATGCATCGATTTTTGCTTACGGTGATCATATATGAGCATGACAAACGCTGCCACTTGGAAATACTTCCCCGCAGTACTGCATCACAACGAGAGCATGAGTTTGGGAAAGGCAAAGCTCAGTAGTCGGTGCTTACAGGTGATGAATCCCGCTTGCAACATCATCGGGGTCAAGAGAGGGGGGAGACATGAGCACCGACAATTCCCCCAATCTGCTATATATCTGTGAGAATCGTTCAAACAGAAATACATCCCGATTAGCATCACCGTTCGTGGTCGGTCAGGCGCGCAAACTCCGAGAATCACCATCAGCATACCACAGCAGGCATTTCAACTTTGGTGCGAATCACCTCGCGAGGGAAATGTTGGCTGTCTGCAGTGATTTGATAGATCTATAGAATCCTTGTGTTCGTAAACTGGATCTAGTTTTCTTAAGTGCCGGTCCAAACGCCCTGGCTGGCCGGGAACCGCAAAAGTACCTATTCACTGAATCGGCCTGACATGGGAGGAGTAATATTCAGCGGCCATACAGTTCTGTCAGAGTCATGCTGCTAAGCGATCTTTAAAAAGTCCATTCGCACACGGTTGGACAGTGATTGAACAGAAATGTGCTTGATGGATCATCACGTCACTCGGAGTTGACAAAGCCATTTTCTTTGTTGTTGATGATGGTCGCTTGATGTCGTTCTTGTTCGGGTCGGATATGAGTCGAGGGAGAAATATAGAGAAGTTCCGCGGGAATTGTGGCTGTCCATCATATGAATCGTGAGAGTCATAGAGTGATGTCTGTGATAACATGAAATATGGATTGGTTAAGCCTAAGAAGTGTTTGCAACAAAGGTATGATTCGTACGCTTCCTTTTCCTTCCTCTCTTTTTCTAACCGGCTTAGTCTTCTGAAACTTCCCAAGGAGAGATGGAGAGAATCAGTTGTAAGACAGTCATCATCCCAACGACTTTCAGGCGAATCTGATACGACCGAACTCACAATATTTGATTCAAGCTTGTCCACTTTCGCTCTCAGCTCTTTCATGGCAGGGAGTTCTTCATCCAATTTTCCATATCAGCTTTCAAAGCGGCGGAGATCCATCCACGTTGCCGAATTCTCGGTATACAGCTACTTTGCTGTCATCCGGAATTTGGCAGTAATGTCCGTCGTAATAATACGCAAGGTAGGCGCGAAGCCAGTTTGGAACGGAGGGGGAGAATCTGTACACGATGCAGAGATTCCACGTCCTCTATGCGTAGTTTTCAAAGGAAGCTGGGGAAGTAGCTTTGCGTGGTCACATAACGACGTGATATGATACGTTCGCGACCAAAGCTGCGGGTGGCGATTGGCCGCGAATCTGCAGGATGAGCTGGCGTGGCGCAAAGTAATTCCGGAGTTGGCGGTGGAGTCAAAGCCCTGGGGACTAGCTGGGACTATTCGAATAAACACGCAATTTAGATGATTGCACTTGATATGCCTTAGCCAAGCAGTGAGGTGAGGTGAGGGTTAACCGGTACTATCCATTGCTGAACAGCCAAGCAGTGATAGAGTAATATGTATCATCAAGGGAGCGTCTTGCAAGTCGTCTGTATATGCAACCAGATCAACCTCGCACAAAATTAAAAGTTGAATGTCAAGCGATCGAAATTCAGGGCAGGCTGGTGTGATCTGGGGGCGGCATGCTCTCACTTTGAGTTGGGCTGCTGCCGCTGAGCTTGCAGAGGAGGGGAATGATTACTATGTAGCAATTATATGTCTTCTAAAAATACCTAATCTGAACCATAAACTCTACTTTTTGGCTGCCGGTTGAGTCTTGCGATACTCGTCCTCAAGCTCCTTCTGCACGTTAGGCAGAACCGGCATATGATGCTATGAAAGTAGAAAACACAGGATATCATCAGCGCTTGGAAATTGAGCAAAAAGCAAAGAGACGAACTTTATACTCCATGCTGAATTCTCCCTTGCCTTGCGTTGACCCACGAAGCTGATTTGAATACCCAAACATATCATTCAATGCCACTTCAGCGATGGCTGTGAACTCATCGTCGCGGACTTCGCTGTCCACGATGGTACCTCGTCGCGTGTTCAATCCGCCAATAACTTGACCTGTGGAAAAAAGGCGTTGATGCATTTATGAGACAGGTAAAACGAGACAAAGGGAAGACCAACGTACTCTGGAATTCTACCGGAGCTACAACCTCGACGTTCATGATGGGTTCAAGGATGACAGGCTTCGCAGCTCTGTAAATCTCACGGAAAGCACCGATAGTAGCCAGACGGAAAGCGAGCTCGGAGGAATCGACCGCGTGGAAGGCACCATCCTTCAAAACAAGACGACATCCGGTGATGACATTGCCAGATAACGAACCCTTCTCCAGTGCCTCATAGAAACCCTGTCAAAGACAGTGAACACGTCAGCAACTCGTGCAAATCATGATCACAGAAAAGATTCACACCTTTTCCACTGCAGGAATGAAGTTATGTGGAATGTTTCCACCCATGACCACCGACTCAAATCCAACATCTTTGCCTGTCTCTGGATCTACTTCCATGGGCTCGATATGTCCAACAACCCTAGCATATTGACCTGCACCGCCAGTCTGCTTCTTGTGGGTAAAGGCGAACTCGGCGCGCTGGGTAACGGTTTCGCGGAAAGCAACCCGAGGTTTACCAGTGATGCAGTCAGTATTGTATTCACGACGCATGCGCTCGACGTAGATCTCGAGATGAAGTTCGCCCATTCCTGAGATGATTGTCTATGACGGATGAGTAGAGGCTCGTGATGATGCGAGATGGGGTATACCTCTTTGCTGTCGTGATCAATGTGGACTTTGAATGTTGGGTCTTCCTTCTGGAATCGGTTCAATGCGCGAGAAAAGTTGGGTGTTTCGAGGCCTTTCGGCTTAATAGCCAGTGATATGACAGGTGCTGGTACAAACATAGACGTCTACAATTGCGAAGGGACATAAGCACAATGACGGCAAAAGATGACTTCAATCACATACCATAGAGAAGCTGCTTGAACCATCAGTGAATGTATCTCCGGATGAACACTCCACACCAAAAATGGCACAAATCTCGCCAGGTCCAATGGATTCTATGTCCTAGACACGAAATACCAGAGTCAGGCCCAAATTCAACTTAGAACCTGAGGGAGCAGCACTTACCTCCATTTCATTGCTGTGCATCCTCACCAGCCTCGGAACTTTGACCTTCTTCCCAGTTCGTGCATTGAAAATCTGCATCGACTTCCTCAAAGTTCCCTGATACACCCTCATGTACGTCAGCTGTCCAAAGCGACCTTCCTCCAATTTGAACGCCAGGCCAACCATAGGCGCATCAGCAGCAGGAGACAGTGGCACCTGGGGTGCAGTCGCAGGCAAGTTAGTATCATGGGCCAACACCTCCGACTCAGATGGGTTGGGGAGGTACTGGCACACCCCATCGAGGAGGGGTTGAATGGCGGTGTTCTTGATGGCTGAACCGAGGAAAACAGGGGAGAATTTGAGACCGATAGTGGAACGACGAATGGCAGCAGCGATTTGGATGTTGCTTGGCAGCCCATCCATCAACACTATTTCTCCAATTTCTTCGTCCACTTCAGCAAGTTGTTCGATGAGTTCCGTTCGTTTAGCCTGGGCGAGTTCCAGAACTGACGCAGGGATCTCTTCCGAGATGACAACATCGATTCTATAAGAATGTCAAACAAGAGAAGGGGATTAAGATGAATTAAGCGTACCCTTTTACACCCTGGTTGTAAATAGACCTCCAATGCACTAAATCGACGACACCTTTGAACTCATCCTCGACTCCGATAGGAACATGTACAGCAGCAGCTGGAATACGCAGTTTGGCCCTGATCTGGCTGACAATCCGCCAGGGATTGGCGCCAGGCCTACATGTCCCACGATCAGGTCATTTTCAAACCACAGACTGAAGCTGCATACCTATCCATCTTATTGATGAATGAAATTCGAGGAACGCCGTATCGCCGCATTTGCCTATCGACCGTGGTGGTTTGACTCTGGAGCAGACTGAGAGTTTATTTTAGCGAGATAAACAGTTTCGCGCACCTGCACTCCAGCAACGGCGCAGAGTACTAGAATAGCGCCGTCCAGCACCCGTAACGCGCGTTCCACTTCAATAGTAAAGTCGACGTGTCCTAAGGCCCAAGGATTCGGTCAAAGTAAACTGGAAAGGCCAAAAATTTGTTACCTGGTGTGTCAATGATGTTGATGGCATACTTCTGTTTCGTGCCGTCTACCGGGTCAGTAGCCTCCCAATCACAAAACGTCGCCGCGCTTTGGATAGTGATGCCCTTCTCCCTCTCCAAGTCCATGCTATCCATCTTCGCACCCACAGAGTCGCGTCCACGAACTTCATGGATCTCCCGAATGCGCCCGGTATAATACAAAATACGTTCCGTCAGCGTCGTCTTCCC
Source organism: Crassisporium funariophilum (assembly GCA_014925845.1). Classification (NCBI taxonomy): domain Eukaryota; kingdom Fungi; phylum Basidiomycota; class Agaricomycetes; order Agaricales; family Crassisporiaceae; genus Crassisporium; species Crassisporium funariophilum. Next base: position 823,835 of record JACGCL010000013.1, read on the forward strand.
CGAGTCTATGTGGGCAGAAACTCCGATATTCCGCTGAAAATTGAGCCTTAGCTGGTCCTGGTCGGTTAGTGTGTGTTGGATACGAGGTGGCAACTCTTCAGTAACAGGTTCCTCCGTAGCTGGCTTCAGTGCAGCCGCTGTCGACGCTGGACGTCGGTTGCATGAGGAGGAAGCCTTAAGCCATTTCGAGGAAACAAATGAACGTGTATGGCACGCTGGTGCCCATGACCGGGCCAACAACATGACTTCCCAGCGAGCGGGATTGGGAGTATGATGGGAAGAGCAGAACTGCTAGCTCACTGGTCAAAATTCGAGGACAATTTGTGCTTAGGTAATGACTTTCCGGACCGTTCATATCCGCCTACTAAATCACTCACTTGTGGGACCTTTGAATCGTCTTCTCAAAGGGCATCTGAACGTATCAAGCCAGCCATTTTTTTGTCTTGGAAACATCAGTACTCGATATTCAGATCCGGCCACCGATATGAGAGAGGGTTCAAATCAGGCTCAAATCAAGCAGCCCTAGTAGTCGCCCTCGACAATTTGGCTGACCACGCTCCCAGATGCAGTCAGTACCATTGAACATTGGACGAGTCTAGAATGTCGCGAACTTTAACTTTTCGTTAATCGTCGCTTGGCGTCATGTATCTATCGTCGAGCAGTCATCTTTCTCCGTACCCGATACAATGTACAAGTCAACGCTTGAGGTTGTCTTGAGGCCTGGCTGACACGCTCTGGAAGGGTTCCGTGCTGATTACCCCCATACCTTTAGAGCACTCAGATCAATTTCAACAAAAACCTTACGGTTTCTCCTTACCACAGCTTATGAATACCATTCTTGGGAACTAGGCTATTTTGCTTGGTTTAAATGCTTTTAACCCTTGAGTCAAACAACATGGAGCATGGGAATTCTCCGTCCTAGATTTCTGACGCTGCACTTCCAATACCTTTTCCCTCCAGTGGCACCTTAAGGAGCAGACCTCATGGTTTTATACGCGCACCGGTACTATTATCTGCGGCACGAGAAGTTAATAATGTCCCACTTCCACCAACTCAATCAGCAAGCGAAAGCTTTGAAGACTTCATGCCAGTACAGCTTATTCTTTCGACCACCCACCTTTGGAAGAACGGGTAATTCGAGTTATTTCCGGCTATGTCTACTATAGAAGACGCTACCGTGAAACCCGACAATTTATGCACCTGGGACTTAGATTACCAGCGACGTTGACGTTGCTGCCTGAGTCCCCAACCGACGGGAACATTTGGCTCTATGTGGTCTCGGGCGCTGATATTGACCGATTGCTGTTCCTTCAATGAGGAAGCGCGCATTTTCTTCCCGAGGTTAATTTTATCATCTTTTAGCAGCTTGTGTAAACTGACTTTCTGCCATCTTTACAGTCTTACATACACAAAGCGAACGTCGACGGGTTGAGTCGTCAAGATTTTCTTTGTCTGCCTGCCAAAACTTGGTCCTAACTCGAGAGATTGGCATCTTCTGATGGAGCTATCTTTTATCTGGCTAATATCCAAGTCCGCCAACTCGCTGTCTGACTATCTTATTAGCACGATCCCAGTAGAATTGATCGGATCATTTTCCGCATCGTTCTGCTGGTGTGCTCCTGTCTGGTTTTCATGTCCTGCCTTTCTTGCTAAGATGTGCTTGATTTTCGACGACAACATATGGGCCGCCTCTCCATCTCGAGTCGCTCCGACCTTTGACTCGTTCGCGGTGATTTGGCGAAGTCATATGCGTCGATAAATGACAATTCCTCTCTGTCCCCTCTGGTGAATACACGAAATCGGCTCGCGATAAATAACTGAACTAGGAGATTCCTTTCTATTCCATTCCGAACATCTTTCATACTGGGGGGTTTACTCCGACAAAACATTTCTCGTGATCCATGAAGTCGTCCACGCCGAAATTTTGATAGGATTTAGTGCACGTTCAATCAGCTGCAGCATCCAACTCTGGCATGTCCTCGATGCAAGCTTACATGCCAACAACTTTTTTCCACGGGCTTTCGTCACCGGCAGCTATATTTATCTGCCTCTGGAGTCTGATTTAGCGGCCACTATTTTAGGATTGTCGTTCCCGATGGAATTACTGTCCGCACAAGTTCGGCGATAGCGGAAAGATGAAACAAAGGCAGATCTTTTGCGGCTGTTTATTCCAATCAGTGTCGTTTCTCTAGGATTTTTACTAGGAGCTTTCACAATGTCGTCGCACATTTTCTGTGTGTATGAAAGTTGTGAAATGGTCATCATCTATTCGAGTACCTCGAAAGCCACTGGTAACTGGTCGACCTCAGTATCAATGCGCAGAACGTATCCCTCGATGATAGGGTTTCTAGATATGATGAGTCGGGGCGATGGCAAGATGGTATTCTTTCCCAGAAGAGCATCCAATCTCCTCGACGGATTCGGCCATCGATGTCTAAATTTAGAACCTTGCGATTCTATACAAATTCGGATTAATCCTGGCCTCATAGCTATCTTTCTTACCAACTTCATCCACAGTACATATCTGCTTCTACCCTTACCTTCCTCGACCTATCCTACCTCACTAGGTGTGAAAAGTGAACGCTCGCGCTGTTTACTTTTCCCCTTGTTTTTTGACTACCGTCTTTCTCATCCACATCGCCCTACGCCATCCTCGCCCGCCACCCCTGCCTGTCAGCCTCGCGAGATTCAGACGCCCGCCTTACAACAATCGCGATTATGCAACGCTCTCGCACCTTCGCCACCATTTTCGCGCTCGGCGTTTTGGCTCTTTCGGGGGTTCAAGGACAAACTGAAGACTCGCCGCCAACCCAAGAGGGCTCCCCAGACGCGACACCCGTCGAGGCCACCGTTCCAGCTGGTAAGCCTACCTCCTTTCTTTCAAGACTGGAAAGGTTGTTCTGCCTAGCACAACAACGGCGTCCGTCATCGCAGCGACTCTTTGTCACAGACACCTTGATCACTTCTCAGCAGCTGGGTACTGCCCATTCGTAACACGCCTTGGGTTATTACCACCCCTGCTGGTCACAAACGATCTGTTCAGCGCACTGAGATGTCTGGTGGCTGGCACTCATTTCCACTGATAGAACTGATGTTTCCTCGCCGATGCTGACACAAATTTACAATCCTTAGCGGATCCTGATGCAGCTTGCGCTCCATATTCCTACCCCATTGTAGCAAATGCTATTTCTTCTTTTCCAGTCGTGTGGTCGCCAGCCACGATTCTAGAAAATGATACCAACGCTCTGACAAAGTGGCAAGCTATTCAAAAGAATGTCCCCGATATCCCCACAAAGGTTTGTTATTATTCCTCTCCGTTCGCATTTTTTAACCGGTCGATACTTATATAGGGCACCCCTACGGGTGATATTACTGGAGTTAACTACACAGCTTCCGATCCAGACTGCTGGTGGACTTACTCTAAATGTACGAAACCCAAATGGGCTGGGATTCCTGAAGACATAGACACGGTCCCCGAAGTCAATTCGATCTTTCAGTTGTCCAATATCATCCGCTAATCCAGGTATTTGTTTACAGCCCAGGACACTAGGCTATGGATTTGATGATGGCCCCAATTGCTCACACAATGCGTTTTACGATTACCTCAAAGAGCACAACCAAAAAGCCAGTACGTTCCGTGCTATTTCTGCACTCCAGGCCATTTAACTGACGAAACATCAGCCATGTTCTACATTGGAAGCAACGTCATGAATTGGCCCCTGGAGGCCAAACGAGGTTATGATGATGGTAAGCAGCCTGGTCAGTGATAAGCCTTCCAATTCATCGAGTCAAAACCAAGGTCATGAGATTTGTATCCGTGCGTGAACTTTCCAAACTCTCAACCATTTGATCAGCGCCGAATTTTCTACTACAGATGGGTGGGCTCATCAAGCCAGTGGGTCCATGTATCAGACGCATAACGTCAAGTAACTGAAATTTCTCTTGCAGTGACTGCCCTCCCGAGCGAAAATGTTTTTGCTGAGTTGTATTACAGTGGGTCGCTCTTGTCCCTGATAGAGTATGCTTCTGACATCAGCTTCCAGGCGTAAGTGATTTCCGCAATCAAGGCACCGATTCCCCGAATTTCATTGCGGGTCCTTTCTTTACTGATATTGACCTTAAACGATTAGATGGAAGCAGTGAAACTTGTTACGGGAGTAACGCCGACCTGCTGGAGGGTGCGTGTTTTCGCGTTCCGAGGACTGAGCATCCTCAGATTTCCTTCATGGCTGATATGTTTCCTTACCTGGAATCGTTCCTCGTAGCCCCCTTATGGCGATGTCGATGATCGAGTTCGGGCGATTTCCTTTGGGCTGGGGCTCCAGAACGTTTTGTGGAATTATGATTCAAATGACTGGCAGGTGGGAGAACTGTCGGGAGTGACGGCGGCCACAGTTGATGGTCTGTACCAAAAACTCATTGACGACGCTGGTAAAGGAATGTTCGAAACCGTAAGTTGGGCGCATGATGTGACTCCAGAGGATGCTCACGCTTGCGCTTTTAGACTGGAGCTATGATTTTGGCGCATGAACTTAACAATTTCACGATGTCCAAGGCCGTCGAATGGCACAGCAAACTGGCGGGTGCTTTCAAGGTCAACCTCTCTTGTCCCTGTCTTTTCTGCACCGCTCACGCAATCTTCTAAAACCACAGTACATCGTTACTGTTGCGACAGCCACAAACAATACCACGCCTTATGTCGAGACGAATGTCACCATGCCTACATTCGCGCAGCGTACGTGTCACCCTCTTACAGAATTCCCTCCGTTAATGATTGAAGATTCCGTAGACATTGGTGGCATGAGCTCCCTCGCTGCCAACATGACGAACGTCAACGGCACCAACACCGGATCATCAGCCGCCAAACCTTCAGGCGCAACCACCACGAACAATGCGGCCGAGTCTGGAACCAGTAAGCAGAAGACCGGAGATGCTATTTGCTTGAGAGAGACAGGTGGGCTCTTGAGGGCGCTCGGCGCGCTTTTGGTGGCCACCGGGTTGTTTGTTTAGATATCATCCTTCTCCCCGTTCCCATGGACTCTAGGTATGACCTTCGAATATATCACACCCGTTCGGCAACACATTCGTTCAATGGACTATTACTACCTTCCTTGTGTCCCATCCCAAATATTGCATCCTATCTATCCATTCGTTCCATTGGCCTTGCACATTATGTAGACATCTAGCACTTAGAAACGACAATATATACGACCGTAGAAGGCTTTACAACAGAGATTTACCGTCAATGACCAACTTCAACCTGAGACCATCATCCACGAGATGCTTTAGCTTTTCCCTTGCAGAACAGCCAAACGTAAGAACTCGAAGATTAGAATTTCCAGCCAACGGCATCCCGTTGACCTCATATGAAATCAGTTTCGCCATTGCGTCCGGCCTGGAACTGGCTAATAATTGCCTGGTTTGCAAAAGGTCGGCCAGTATGTCGTAAAACCAAACTATGCTGACTCCAACCGGTCCTGAGCAACTGAAGTGCCTGAGATTTGGGAGGAGGTAACTGCGGGTGTCGTCAAATCCGGCTATTGCTGTGTCTGAAGCGGGTACTGCATGACTTTGACACATCAAGACGTCAGTAAAGAGGTGTTGAATAGGTTCATGTGCCCATGAGCTGAATGATATGTCTATAAATACGAGGGATGGGAGGGCGTGTAGAAAGTGGAGGATTTCCTGTTCCCTTGTGCTGGATTTAAGCTTGATGTTGTCCAATTTGAGTGGTTGTATCCGGCAGCCTGCGTGGTCCACGATGGCGGGCAGGGAGAGGAACTCAAAATCTGCGCGGGGAGATATGTGTAACGATTCGAGGGAGGGCATGACCATATGCCCCAGCAGTCGATCAACATAAGGCCAGGGCGGATCCAATATGACAAGATCCTTGAGAAACCTGAGCTCAACTTCTGTTCCTGTGACGTCGTGACCACTATTTAGTTCCGCCACGCAACAGTATGTGAGATTAGGGGTCTTGGCAAGGACAAAGAAGCATTCCTCGAGGGTGACATGCTGGAGGGAGATTTGAACGAGTCGTTCCCACTTGATGTTCACGATGAAGATCTCAGATGCAAGTAGATGGATGTTTTCTAGTAAAGGTGCAAACTGGAACACATTAGATTTTCCTTTTTCCCCAGCGGACTCTGAGACAAGGTCCTCGCAGCGTGCGGTGGTCAAGATCGTGAAGTTGTATTTGACTACGTTGGCGTACCACTGACTTGGTAAAGCGAAGTCGACGACCTGACAACGATGTGCATTGGTAGCCAGTAATTCGGTGAGATTCTGGACCAGATGGCTATGCATCTGCGAATGTCCTGAATAAAATAACTCAATTGTCAAAGGACATGTCCCAGAGCGCTCTAGCCAGTCTCCAAGAAGCTCTACTTGGGTCTGGAACCTCCCGGGCGAAGACGATAGCTGTAAGGATACGTAGCTCCAAATGAAAGGCGTTGACCAAATAACGGCCCTCCAATGCCTGCAAACTTGACCCAGTGTGAAGGGTGTCGTCTTCTGCATATGGACAATGTTGCGTCTCCTGAAGGATTTGAAAGCAGCATGGCAAGTCATAGCAAATATTACTGCCATCAACTCTGGCGGGAGTTCCAGATTGATGATGTTCTGACCGATTTCTCGATCTGTGACCATTGAGGATATCTGTCTATTCTTTTCAGTCAGGGCCTCTGAAGAGCTACGACCTGGACTATCACTAAATGAATCGTCGGCCATCTGTTGGGAGAATTCATTCTGAGAACACATACTATAACAGGGGTCCGTTTCTGATCCCAGCAGAGGGAGCCTGCACAGAGGCGTGCACGGTCGATGGCACATTCGCCGTCACGAGGTTGTCTGCAACAACATGCACCGATGATTCCGCTAGAGACGTTGTTTCATCATTTACGGAAAGAAGGATTCGCATCGGGGATAAGTTTTGCTTACTCTTCGGCTGTTCTCCAGTAGGGCTATGTATATGTCCAACGAATATTTTCGGGTACAGGTCTTCAATGATACATATCTAGGCGCTGGTGTCAAAGTATTCCAAGACAGCAAGTATGTAGGCCGCGGACCTTGTCAGCATACGTCAGAAAATTGTTCCATTTGATGTCTTTCAGGGTCCACCAAGTTTTGTATTGAAAGACATCGTCCTCCAAGGCCTTCAAGATAGAGATCGTGCTTTCCAGTAGCAGGAGTTCACCTGCATCCGCATCGTAGAACCTCAGCAATCAGCAGTCGTACGATCAGGCGTTGAAAACAGGCACTTACCTGAATCCACACCCCTGATACACTCGTTGAATTCTGCAGCGGTTTCGAAAAGCTGTCAGTGGCAAACTTCAGCCTCAGTATGATTGATCATGGTTTTTAGAAATTCTTTCACGACTCACATTCTGGGCGATTTGGTGGATATTCTGGAACTCTTGCTCAACGCCTTCCCATGCCATCCCTGGGATCGACTTGCTCAGCTCTATGACAACTGCCATCGCGTAGGGCTGGCCCCGTGTTTCTAGGCGTCCGATCGCGAGATAATGCATGACAATCTGGCGGCATGCCAAGATACTCATACCCAAAGCTTCAATATAGCGTTCAGCTTGTTGGGCGATGTAATTCGTCGCTAACCTGGAGGATCGTTCAGATAAGGTCTCAGCTTGGGAAAAAGACGCCCTTACGAATCCTTTGGTTGGCAGTATTGTGCAAGCAGGTGGAGAGTCGCTGTTGTTGACTTTGCCAGTTTATCCAGATCGACCGCATCGGCGGTTAGTGGTTTCGTCGTTGCTGTTGACATCAACAGTGCACAGTGCAGGTCAAGTGGGAAGGTCAAGATAGAAGTCTGTAGAGTTCTCCGGTTTGTGTCGAATCCAGCGAACGGTTTATTAATCATGTTGATTACCAAAATCAAAATCTGATTAGAGTGGGATTCGAACCCACGCCCTTTCGGACCAGATAACGAACAGGAAGTATTCGCATTGGGAGCATCAGATGCTCTGATCCTTAGTCTGGCGCCTTAGACCGCTCGGCCATCTAACCAGTGAAGACCAAGACAGCAAACGTGATTATCGTTGAGACAGTTATTATTGCCGAGAAGAGACCTGCTTCTGCTTATGGTGAAGTCAACAAGAAGCCAAGGTAGAAGCCATTCTATATTTGCACAATGTAGAAATGTTTACAGATACAAGTACTTAGGGTGGAAAATGCTCAGACTCGCAGGCAGTACTCATCCAAGGCAAGCCTGATAGAGTCGTAAACGCCAGCTTCCGACTCGACTTTCTCTAAGAAAGCCTGCAATTTCAGGAGTGAGTTTACGAGCCCAAAGATAAATGAATTTGCTCACCTCCTCATCGTCACCTCCAGCGGCAAGGTACTCGCTGAGCTCAGCGGAGTCATTCTCAAGCTATAATATGGAAGTTAAACCAAGGTGAAGGGAATGCAGTCTCGACGGAGTCCTACCTTTTCCCAGATAACACTGAAATGTCCCAACTTGCCGACAATGCCAGAGAAGAGCTTGAGAAGGTCGGTGATTTCGACAATGACAGCATCAATTTCGGCAGACGTCTTGTCAATATTCGTCCTTAAACCAACAAGTTCCCTGACTTTGTCGTCGAGTTCACTCTCTTTGGCTGGGGAGTAAACAATGAGTATGTGTCAGTAGCGTACGATATATATAACCAACCTTTCAGCGCAGCTTCTGTTTCGAAAAACGCCCCGATGGTCTTGACAGCGGAAAAGAACATCGTGCCCTAATGTGGAGGTGAGTAAAGACTGTCGACGGCTTCCGTGTGGTATACTTACGGCTGAAGCCTTGTTCTCCTCCTTCTTCCCTTCAGGCTTGTCTCCGTCGGCGGGTGTCGCACTCTCAGCACTTGCGGCTGAAATTGGCGCTTCAGGTTCTTCTGAAGGGGTGGTGACCGGAGCAGGATCCTTTGGCTTCACAGCCGGTTTCTTGAAAGTGGCGATCTAATCGACCTGGAAGGTAAGCGAAGGTTTGATGGCGAATGCCTCACACGCACCAACTCCTTGCTTGTTGCGCTCAGACGATCGGTAATCTTTTTGCTATCATAACCAATGTCAAGATGGATGATCGTCAAAAGCTGGAGACTGACTTTTTCTTCAGGTGCTGTTCAATGGCCGAGACTTGCGCGGTAAGATCCCTCAAGGGACCTTGGGCGTCCTTTTTTAAGCGCATATCGGCAGCCGTCAGCGCCTCACGAAGACCTTGAAGATCCTTCCTCAAGATTTCGACCTGTTTGTCGTATGGGCGCAGGTCTTGCTTGCCTGCGCGGGCAATCTTCCGAAGTTCGTGAGCAACATTCAAGTCTGATGGCAAGTGTGTGTACCTTGTCGGCGGCGCCCTTTACGCTCTTTACTCGTTTCACAAGGGGGTAACTCTGGTCCTTTGCAATAGGAAGAGCGACCGCGATGAAATCTAACAACAGAGCTCGTTAGGCGTCCGGAGAGTACGCGGGAAGCAGACGCACTCGTAATTTCAGAGTACAATTTATTCGCGGAATTGCGCGACTCGTTCAAGAGCTTGAGGTAGTTCTGCAGAAGTTGGATCAGTCAATATATCGTCACGTAGGCGCCGAACCTCAACCTACATTGTCGATTTGGTCGAGACGCGACTTGAGTTGGGCACGGGCAACGTTGTCAACGCGCTCAACTCCCATCTTGGCGTTGAAGATGCCTTGCTGCACAGCTAGAGCTGTCGCTTGGATCGAGAGTAGCTCATCCGCAGCAGATGGCTCGTCGTACGTTGGTGGGTTGGTAGTATAAGCAGAAGACATGGTACAAAGATAAGGAGATATGAATGTTATGCTGAGATGTTTTTTATTCGTCAAAGGATCCAGCCTTTATACTCATTTCCGATTAATCATTTCATAATTTGCTTTGGGACAATTTCGCCATCCTTCATCGAAGTTTGAGGACTATGTCCATGTGATGAGAAGGAACATTGGAAAACCCTGATTCCGAACTCGACCTGAATGGTGTCCTGACAGAGGTGGCCGTTTACTCCAAGGAACTGATTCTGCTAGGCACTGGGAACGGTGCCAGCCTTGTACAATGTCGCCGATGAACTTCGAGGTACAAGTGACGGAGATAGTAAATGCCGACACCAAACCGTGGTAAATAGGTACATAGGGTTTACTCAGGACTGTGACCGGATCACTTCCCCGAGCCTGGACCTAGACCACACGCAACTGACACTCGCAAGCTGACTCAAGACCAAATCTCTATACGTTCTTGCGGTGTCTTGGAAATCAAAATGCACGCCGGAATTTCTGAAAGTTGTTTGATCATGTCTTAGCGCGATGCGGATGGACCTCATTGCTTGATGCGACCCACCAAAATGTGTGTCAGCGTCAATCAGTGACGGTTCCCAAGCAAGATGCGACGTCGAAGGAGGAAAATTGAAGCTCTCCATCGACGCCTGGTTGTCAGTTCTAGAGTATAGTCAGCAGGTGATGGGTGGACACAGAACCAGACAACTTGCGGAGTGCATTCAATATGCAAGACTGCAGACACTGTATCATTTCTTCTACCATCCAGCACTCAACTATCCTACTTGCTTTACGTCAAAGCATGCGGCTCGCGGAAGTGTACCTCCCATCTTGGCTGGACCTGGATCAAACCTGGATAAGATCATCACCTGGGGCAGGAAACCCATTGTTCATGCTTGGACTGTGTCACATTCCGATTGTCCAGTTCCTGTTGGGTGCCTGACAAAGCCAATCACCTCGCGTATATCGGCCTCTGTGCCAGTGAACAACCGCGAGAGGAATGTGCGCCTGGAATGGAAACTCACAGAAAACATATCAGTCAGAACATGGAACATCAGGCTACGGTGTCAACTGGACCCTTCTTCCATATCAGCCGTACGGGACGCGTTTAACCACCGAGTCGTACCTATTGGATCTACATGTCAAGTTATCGCTCCATCGCATACTTGACACATTCAGGTTACCATTTGTCCGGGGTTTCGATTGTCCGAGTATCTTGGTCTCGAACTCTTTCATTCTTTGTGCCTCTGCTCCTGGTGCCTTCTGATTCGTAAGACTCCATCTACTCGACACAGAGGCAGGAAGCATCATCTGACTTTGCCTCAGGAGACGGCCTTGATTTCAGAAATCTTTTCGCGAAGTTTCTGAGTGCTCCAGCGGTATAAGAAGGATGGCTTGATTGCCCAATTTTCTCAATCCCTCTTCAGTGAATCTGTCTTCACTATTCTCTCAAACTTTAGTCCCTCATCCCGTTTGTGTACTTTGGAAGCCCGAAATGACCTCCACGATCTCACCCCCCGCCTATACCAATGCTGCCGATTTCCTTTCTAAGGTCACGACAGGCAATGGCCTCAGCGCAGAGGACATCAAGAAGGTGCACACCGCAGTCACAGACCATGTCGCAGAGCCAGCAACCCGAGAAGTTATTATGGAAGAACTCAAGAAGCTGGCCAAGACAGTCATGGGTATCGAAACCGACTTTGCGACCATACTCTTACACATGGTCCAGATAGATGAGAAAGGGATCATCTTAGACAAGGAGAATAAAGTTGTTTTGTATGCCCCGAAATGGGAGGTGCTTCATCAAGTGGGTCGTTTACTCGATACTACTTCAAGTTAGCTGATACATCTGATTCATAGGAATATACAGCTCTCGTCAACGAGTCTCAATCAACCGCGAACAAGGTTAGCTCCAGAATCAACGGTCCGTTTTCTCTGCCTTATCTTCTGGGCTTCTACTTAACGTCGTTCACTAGCTCTTACAACCGTCATCCTCCCCATCTTAAAAGGAGACTATCAATTGGCGCAAAAGCAGAAGTCGCTCGACGGGTATATCAAGGTTCGCCGATTCAAACTTCCCCGACTTTGAACCGTCGTTACTGAGCCGTCCTTTAGTCACTTGAGGCCTTCCAGAAGGATGCCGAGGAAAATGCCAAACGCTTCCTGCGTCTCAGACAACGTGTCGATGCGTTCAGAATTGATCTCAAACAAACGGTTTCTGACCAGTCTACAGTCCTTGAAGCTGAAATCAAGGTGATCGATGAAAAAATCGCCAAGCTACAGGCGGACCTTGACGCGTGAGTATAATTTCTTCCATCTTTTTTCTCGTCGCTGCTTACCTGCCTCCGTGCTTGTCAGCACATCAGGATTTGTGAGTTTTCCCTATCATTTAGCTGGGCCCAGAATCTAGAATTTATTCTACCCATAGTTCGCTGGATGTTGGGAAGTCTTGAAGTTGGCAGGACCTAACCTCGCTAAATCGGCAGGTGCAACCCTTGGCGCCGCAGGTGCGGTAGGAACCATAGCAGCAACTGCTGGTCTTGCTGCAATGGCTCCGATCGCCGGTGTTGGCATTCTGGTACGCACAATCTTTCTCTTCCATTCCATAAGGCTCAATAATCTGTACCATCGGCAGATTGCTGGCCTTGGAGCTCTCGGCTACTCTATCTTCGGCGGTGTCAGAGATCGAGCAAACCAGAGGGAAGGTACGGTGTTGTTTATGGCATTGAAGATGACCTCCGTCATTCCATGCTGAATACAATGTTTACACAGCTAAGATGAACGAGATCACTGATCTGAAAGAGCAGCGAGAACAGAAGGCTCTCCGATTACAGCAACTCAAAGAAGTCATGGAAGAACTTAAGGAACTTGATGTCGTGTTTGACCGTATGATTGATCGACTAGGGGCTATGCAGGGTATCTGGCGTATGGTGAGTTCATTCAACAGCGTTCCTCTTGAATTTTGCGATGTGACGGTTTCTTCCTCAGTTGGTAACGGACTCGCAGAGGCTTCACCTCGCCCTTTCTAACATGGGTACGACTGATGACGATCTTGTGAGCCTTATTTAATCCTTTGAATGCATCCCATTCTAATCGTCATCTCTTCAGACTTTCGAATTTACTGCTCGCAATGTCAAGGTCATGTACGAAGCTCTGCAATTAGCCCTTGATCAGTATTGCTTGGCGGTGACAGAGGGTGGTCTCAAGAAGAAGTAGATATTGGTTCCTGCTCCTCTAGACATGTAGTGTTGTGTATTTTCTTAGCGCGTTGTGTAATCCTCTAAACCGTTCTCGCTGTGTTCAATTCCTCTCGCATGAAATAAGACATTCTCATGCTCCGCAAAAACTTATGATTGAATTATACGAAACGTTGAGAAGAACATTCATTATGTAGAGACCAAAGAGATTGAAAAGGCCATGAAAAGAGTTCAAGTCAACCAAGAAATGTGCCCGTTACATATATGTATCAGTGAGCTTTGATCACGTAACCAACTTGAACTTACACAGCAATCACACAAGGACAAGTTCAACGCACTACTCGAGTTGGGGTAGTATCGTTCGTCGAAGTCCGGCTAGGATCCTTGTTGGAGCGAGGGGTATCATACCCCGCGTGTCAGCAGAGCAATTACCTTGAACAAAATGGGGCGAAGCAGACATCTGTAGAACATGCGTTTCAAATCAGATGTATTGGGAACGACCTGGGTGTAACCCACTTCTAGATATCGTGGAAATATATAATGAGATTAGGCAATGTGACGATAGCAAATTTATATATACCTTCTGGGTATCGATCGCATGAGTATTCACGAGCAAAGCTGTATCACGCAGTGTAGTCAGTTCGGATCATCGAAGTAGTTTCTAGAATGTGTTGCGCACCGGCAGCACAGTACCTACGTAGGACAGGAAATTAGTTAACATGTTCGTATAGCGTTAAGTGACACGCACACCAGCGTTGCGTCACCTAAATATCGATTCTACTATTCCCTATTGACAAATCGTCCCGATGTCATGAAATAAAACTGCTCACGATGAGGAACAAGAGTTGTACAACAGAAAATCTAGGACGTTGCTAGCCAGGGTGACTGGCGGACGGAGAGAGAGAAGACAGGCAGCGACAAGGATGATTGCGAGGTGGAACAGCTGTGGTCTTTAGATGTCATTGATAAAGCGATTGAGACTTTTGATTGTATTTGGGGCAAGGGTTAGATTGAGTGAGAAACGGGATTACTATCCGCAAGTGCTTTGAGTTAGCATGTCATGAGGTGCCGAGGAGAAGTACATTCATTGTTTCGAGGCAGATTAAGCTGACTTCCTATATGTACCCAGTCGTGAGTGATCAGTTTTCAATGGCCCTCGTAGGTTTCCGACCAGCTCGCTAACCACTGCGTGTCCATTTATAAGTTCGTATCATCCCAGGAGTTAGCAGCAGGCAATACACTTGTTTCCTTCCCCGTCAGGATGTCAGTGGCGTCCCTCGAACATCGGACGCTAGTTGAGGGGTTCTGGATCCTCAGACTTCCTCGAGGAATCGCTGAATGCTGAGCAAAGAGCAATGAACAGGCAGCCTTGGTAGTTGTGTAACGGTAACCAGCACTCAACGTGACGGTCCGGAATGCCGCAGCATGGGTTTTCGCCGGTTGTTCACGGTCGATTTCGGACCTTCTCACTACATTCAAAACATCTATACTCAACGGACATGTGGTCTAAAGTCAAAGCTTCGACCGGTGGAATGGACGACCCGTTATGAGAGCCGATTCGGTGGGTGACGTATCCTGAAAAGTTCTCGTTGGCGGACCCGCAGTACTTGACTCTATACTTTGAATTTCTCTATACCTTGGATTTCTCCATTCTGTTGGCGACGAGTACGGACAAGATACTCAATAATTGGACAGCATGATTAGCAGCGACATACACATCTGCATTGTTGGAGCCGGTTGGTAAACTCGCTTTCCCAATTGCGGCAATGACTATACTCTGTAATCTTGACAGGAATGGCAGGCCTGGCCTGCGCGCTAGCTCTGGCGAAGCAGGGGTTCACATGTATTGAAGTTTTCGAGTCTGCCTCAAACCTCGGTTTCGTAGGTGCAGGAATCCAGCTGGCACCCAACATGGCGAGAATACTTGATAGAGTTGGCTGTTGGGACGACATCGAGAAAGAGGCGGTGAACTTGAAGGGAACAAGCATTCGACGTAAGTGTCCGGCCGTACCAACTAGAGACACGATCATTCTAAGAGTGGAATAGAGGGAGCAAGTGATAAAGAACTGGCCCAGGTGGATTTGTCGTACATCAAGGAGACCTACGGTTACCCACACATGGTTGGCCACAGGTCCTCGCTGGCCAAGGCTCTTTACGAAGGATGTAAAAGGGAGAAGAGTATCGCTTTTCATTTTTCCACAGCCGTGCAACAGGTCGATGCCTTCTCGCCCAAGGCAGTGTTCACAGTTAAACCCCGTAGCAGCGAACCTTACATCGTCACGGCGGATATTTTGCTGGCCGCCGACGGCGTAAAAAGTGTTATTCGCTCGCAGATATTGGAAGAATGCGGTGTTGATGCACAAGTTCAAGATACCAAACAGGCAGCTTATCGCATCATGCTAAAACGAGAGGAGATGCAACATGATCCCGAGCTACTCCAGCTGATTAACAGTGACACTGTCATTCGCTGGATTGGCGAGAAGCGACACATTATCGCATATCCAGTTTCCAATAAATCCATTTACAACATATCGACCATCCAGCCAGACACTAATTTTGCAGCTGCGCCTTCAGCCACGTATACGACCAAGGGCTCAAAGTCTGCTATGCTGGACACCTTTGCCGACTTTTGTCCGAAGATCCAGAGGATGCTCAGTCTTGTCCCTGATGGCGAGGTCTGCGAATGGAAACTGCGCGTCCACAGCCCATTGCAAACATGGGTGCGTGGAATTGTAGCCCTAATCGGCGACGCGTGCCATCCGACCCTTCCTCACCTGGGTCAGGGAGCTGCACAGGCCGTTGAGGACGCCGCCGTTCTGGCCGTGGCTCTTTCGCGTTGTCCCAACCCTGCACCAGAGACGATCAACAAGTCGCTTCGTGTATATCAGCTTCTGCGAAAAGACCGCACGGAGAAACTGGTAGATCTTGCTGCCGCGTCGGGTCGTGCGATGCACCTTGGAGAAGGGGAGGCCAAAGCGGAACGCGATAGGCAGTTCGCTGCATTGAAAGAAAACAAGGGGACGGTCCCTGACAAGTGGGCGGATGCTGATGTACAAAAGATGCTATATGGCCATGACTGTATGCAGGTCGCACAGGATACTTTTGATGAGTTATTCGCAAGTCTGTAGCCTTTCTTTGTCTCAGTATATCTTCTCTCCCTGAACCACAACAACTAAGCGAGCTTGGAAACACTGGCATTGATTTCCTGAATCGGAGGCCGGAAACCTTTGATACCGCTGTACAATCGAAATATTTACACATTCACACAGGTAAACATTCACACTAGAGTGGCGGTAGTGCAAGTAAATAAGAAGAGACTGGACAATCCCGTTTGATATTTGTCAACACCAAGCAAACTCCAAGTCAACATGGTGCGCCGACAGGTAACAACCTGTACAAGCGGTCACAAACTTGTACGAACCTCAAGATGCGACCCTACCTTACCTGATGGGGTTTGCCTTATGCTCCAACCACGCCTCGCCAAACGTTTTGAATATGTGCCCCTTTCTCAAATCAAAATCCTTCGACAACGCCTCACGCCCGAAACGACGCTATGGAAGTCGACAACGGGGGACCGAGTCCCAAGACCCCTCCACAATGCCAGCATGAAGATTTCAACTCCACGGATTCCAATTCGCACAATCCTGACTATTTAGAGCCACGTCTCGCAAACACTATGATTCCTCCCGAACAGAGACTCAAGAAATTCTCACCGGCTGCCAAGAAGCGCGTAGAAAAGGCCACAGCAAGCCTGGCTCAGCTTCGTTGTGTGGTAAAGAACAGTCCCGCGGAGTACGGGGTCCAGTACACCCACATCCTGCGTCGAGCAGCTCAAGACAACGAAGTGAGTAGTCACAGGGTGAGAACAATGACTGTCGCTTACGTCCGATCCCTTAGCTGACAAAACTGGAATATTCTTGGGGCATGAAATATGGCACCTTGCATGTTGATAGCCGTTACAATGTGATGCGGCGTGAGTCCTTCGGTATCGCATTCTTTCGTATTGACTGCTGACTCAACAATTTCTAGTTGAAGCTGTGCTTCACCACCTGTTTGATAACAACCAGTGGCTTCTTCTCCCTGAATTACATATCATAAAGATCTATCTCACGGCTTCTATGCAACGGCCTATCAAGAATTTAAAAAAATTAGTGCCGGTATGTCTGGCTCTACTTTCTTTCTATTAGCTAATGGATAAATGGTTTACAGGCAGGTCCTTATAAATATAAGCTTGTTGCGACAGATAAGTTGAAAGGTTATAAGCTAGACTGTTACAACGGGGCTCCCACATGCAACACGCAAGCTGAACCCAACCACTTTTCACCTTATTTCTTTCCTTTCGACAATCTCCCCATGATTACATCCCACATCCACCCCCGGTTTGTCATATGTAATACCGGTCGCAAACACCTCATGTTGGCAGGCTTGTGCACAAAAAACTCTAAGTAGAGTCACATGGGTTGTGCACCCTGGACTCTGATTAGAGTCAAATTCGTGCACAACTACACTCTAGTTAGAGTCTGCCTAATATAGGCTGCTCACCCGTAGGCTCCTCCGGTGGGCTCGTTCGCGGTCCCGTGACTATCTAAGTTCCACTCTGCACACCGTGTGCCACAGCAGCGATGCACAATGTCCCGCCTCAGCGCCCGATCCCGCCCCGCCCCCCGCCTCCTTCCACATTTGCTCAAAGCAACCGACATCAAATTGCCATTTATATGTTCTTTGCGGCCTTTCCCGCGCTCACACAGTTAGCGTTAATAACTTATTACTTAGCTATCTTGTCGTGAAAACCGATAATATACAGCAATCTAAAAATAGAATACAATACATATAATACATTACATTATGGACATATTATGGACGACGGCTGGCGCTTTCCTCGTCGTTGTCGTTAGTATCGCCTTGAGGCGGTCGTACTATGTCGTTGTCGTCGTCGGCATCGGCGTCATCGTCTATAGTCACTCCATCAGGCACGAGCTTCACATTCTTACCACCTTGCCTGATAAATTCATCGACACTGCACCACAGACGTGTGCAATGAGATTGCATCTCGCGAAACTGTGCTGCCTGCTGTTGAGCATACACTATCCGTCCATCAATGGCTACTGGATCCCATGAGACCTTCGGAAGCATCCAATCCCCATCGTCCTCTGCTCGCTCGTCCCAGACGGTGGCTCGATACCCCAGAAACGCGACAATGCGCCGCTTCTCCTCTTGAAGGAGAGCGACCTCCTCCTGCCAACGATCCATTCTTGCCTTACTCTTGCACCACTCAATTCGAAGGCCTGGGAGAGACATCAGAAACATATTCTCTCCGTTTTACCAACCACTTACTCTCATGAAGGCGCTGATCTTCGCCCAGATCCACCTCCCCTCCCAGACGTGTCCAGATCCATGATACTGTCCTTCGTCCCTCTGAAACATGTGCGGCATCCGTCCCTGTATCTCCCTGTCCCCTTCCCTTCTTCTTCTTCTTCTTCTTCTTCTCCTCTGCGTCCTCCACCAACAATGGCCGAATATCCTCATCCTTGAGCTTCAGTAGATGCTCCTGCCAGCCCAACTGTCCAAGCATTGAAGCCAGCTTGCTAATCGCATCCCGAGCAGCACGGTATCTCTCAGCTGATGTCTCGATCTTGGCTTGTATCCGGTCGACGATACCTTGCGAGCGAGTGTTTGCTACTTGGCCGCGTTGAAATCGTGACTTGTCAATTAGAACGTACGCCTTCATGCACAGACCGTCTCGAAGATCGTCCAGGGAATCCGTACATTGCGCATAGCGAAGCCTCCATTCAATATCCCTCAACCGCCCATCGCACAGTGTTGATGAAATGGAGGATGGGAGGAGGAGCGGGATGTCGTATACTTGACGTTCCTCCTGCTCTTGAGTAGCTTCTGCAGCACGAGAGCGAACAAGACGAAGGCTGGGGATGTACAACTGCTGGACCTCGACCCATGAGTTGATTTTGCGGCGCAAGGTATTGGATCGAACGGTCCACTTGGCCCGCTGATCGTCGGTAGCATGGAGACCTAATGCTTTGTAGTCGGTTTCAAGACGTCGTCTAGTAACGCTAAGATTAGAGACTAGATAGAACGAAATGAGTATCACTCACTGCTGGTTCTCCAGATCAAGCCCCATTATGATAAGCTGACTGGCCGTAACGTCCTCATGCATCACATAACTGCTTCCTGAAGTAAGGTCCTTTGCTTCCTCATCTGCAAGCTGGCGACGTACAGACTCCTGTGAAAGAGCTGGCAGGGGTCTCATGTCAAGAAACTTGGCCCAAACACTGTTGATACACTACTTACCCTTGAACGTGGCTTCAAACGGGTTGGGTTTGCTGTGGTCAACTTCCCAGGCTGTTAACTGTTGGGTCCATTCAGCGACATCAGGAGCAGGAAGCCCCTTCGAGAACTGGTCATGGAGGATTGTCTTCTCATCCAACTCAAGAACGGCCTCTCTGACCCGACGAAGCAATAAAGCACCTCCAGAGAATTTCAGCAAACTGATCTCAATTTCAAGTTAGAGATACATACCCATACCGCAGGTCTTTGTCCAGTTCCAATCACCAAAGTGGTCGTCGAGCGTGTCTCGACGTGATCCTGGGCCCATCTCTCGTGTACTCGTAGCCACCGGGTTGATATGTCCCCATCCTCGTTCTACACCTTCACCGTCAGTCCTGCCTGAATACTTGTTGTAGTTGAACGAATAGGTTGTTTGGCAGGCTCGAATGTGTGCAGGAAGGTGGAACTTTGGAATGAGGAAACGAAATGAGGTCCTTTCCTCGTGATCGATGTGCATCCAGACGGGGTAGATTTGCATTCGCTCCCATAGGTGGATGCTCCATTGGCAGGCAATATCGTATGAAACCACCACTTCGACCAGCTCGTTTCCTATGAGCGAGCAAAAAAACAAGAAGTCCATATTAACATACCTGTTATTGAACGAGTTAAATTCCTGACATCATCAAGTAGATCAAGAAAAGAGCACTCACGCCTCCCCCAGTTGAAGGTCGCCTACCGAGTTTGGCCGCTTCATGTCATGTCGAGTGCAGTCACATGTCCCAACGCTGGAAGCTGCAAACCCCTCCTTTCCACGTTGTTTGTTCACAGCATCATGATTTGAACAGTTGCTGGGCTAGTGAAACCAAGCAGTCAGCGTAGGCCATCCATACGAACAAAGAAGAATCACGGACCTCCTGCACAATGATTTTCCCGAATGCGTGCAGAAATGCCTTGTAATCATCCTCGTCAACAAAATAGGCCCAGCCTTTTGCCAAGCTTGGATCGGATGCGTGGTTAGAGATCATGCGTCGCTTGAGGCGAAAGTTTGCGTCGAGGCCTACAAAGAGAGTGTAGAGAAAACTATGGAACACTATTAGCAGTGCAACAAAAGCATAACACTCTTTCAAAGGACTTACCGGCGTTCAGGAGGAGCGTCCTGCCAATCAGGCGGAAGGTTTATCCCCGGCTGGGGACAAGCTGGACACAGCACAGCGCATTGTCCACACTTTGTGCCCTCTGCACCTTCTCGGTCATGACCTCGACCAGCTCGTTTCAGCATCTTGATATGGCGATACTCGCGGACAACTCTCAAAAGAGTTCGATACCGGTCCTAGATTGGGCTTTGTGTTAGTTCTGGATAGGAAAATGGAAGGGAAACAAGGGAAATAATGTACCTTGACCAGTGTAGTACCAGTGTTATCCGTCAATCGAACCAAAGTCTGATAAAACTCAAACACTGTCGACTTTGACTCGAACGAAAGAATCTGGAAGTGCTTGAGGAGGCGAAATGTGACAGCTGTTCGAGGAAATCCCACAGTTGCAGGAAACCACCCAAATCGAAGCAGCTGGATGAAATGTAGCTGCTTTTGCTCGCAGTTACAGAAGTAGAGCCGGACTTCATGAATGCCGTTGATGTCCAAAACGGTGAAGGTACTTGCAAACGAGCTCTCTGGCGATGGACACTGCTTGCCAATAGGATGGCCAAGCTGGAAGTAATGTCCCAAAGATCTGAGAAAGACTTCCTTGAAGAACCCATTGACAGCGTCCCATCTCTTCACAGAAACTGAATAAGAAGAACCAAGGTGGAGATGTGGGAGATTGTGCTTACCTGGATACGATGCAGCCCGTTCCTCCTGTGAATTGTCAATAGACACTCCTCACACACCATATCCACCCCGTCACAGTCCAAGCATCGGTATACGGCTGACGGTTCCAGCTGCTGACAGTGGCTACATTCACTCCCGTTGTCGCCCTTTCCTTCTAGCCTCAAGGATTCCGATAGAAACTGCTCTCGCTCTTCTAGCCAGTTCTTCAATGGGTGGTCCTGTTATCATCCTTTGTAAGTCTTCTAAGTGAATTGAGTGATTGCCACATACCGTACGTCGCTTCTTCTGTAAGCCTCGGATGGCACTGGTGTCCTCCAGATGTTGCGCATAACCAGGTTCAGCAGGCACATCATCTCCATGGATGTAAGTCACCTCAAGAGGAGCTGAGTACATTGCGTTAGAAGAAGAGGCGGCGTCTTCTTGAGGGACATCGGGACTGTGATCAGAGCCAGACACATTGAGCACAGTCGACCGTGTGCTGAGACGACCATTGGCGAGGAGTTCATAGTGAGTTGAGTGAACATTGACATGGGTGTTGACAGTGTCCTCTGCGATGTAGTCATCGGCAGCCATCATGGCCCCGACGGTAGCATTCCTCCGTTTGCCCATGACAGGAGCCAGGCATTGAGAAGCGTTGGGTGGGGGCGCGAGTTGACAGTCGGAACAAGGGAAAAACCCATTCCAAAATCTTGGAACCAGAAACCTATCTTAGCTATGATTGCCAAAGCCGATGATGAATCATCGAGCCAAGAAGATCAAGGAGAAACTCAATCTCGATCACTCTGTGATCTCCACATTGTCACTGTGTGCCAATCAATCACTTACCTTTTTAAGCTCCACAAATTAGCGCCTGCAGGTCCCAGCCAGTTAATAAATGCTATAGAGCACAGGATTCCTGCACGTCTGTGTTCATGGGAAGAGAAAAGAGAAGTTGAGAGGTATGGCAACACAACAGCCAGCTGAGAAATCCATCAGGAACTAGCGCCAAGTCTCGAATTTGACTGATGAACAAAGCATGTGTTCCCTCTCGCACAATCTGTTTTATACATTCCACCTAAGGCGACTTGGTAAGGTCGATAACTACAGGCTCCTTTGTGAGGTCAATAACCACCTTATCCCTAACGTCCACAAGGACTTTTTCTTTTCTAACTGCCACTACCTTGGCTGCCTCCCAGTCACCCTCCGAGTCGGTGAGCTCAACAACCTCACGCTCGACAGCCATCTTCTTGTTGGGAGCCGAATGGAGTTTCTGGGTCAGCAACGTGCGGTTGCCGCCTGCCTGGGTTGGCGTATCAGGTGCCTCCAATGTTGCATGCTTTCGCTTTTGCAAAACGGGTGTGGCTGCAGCCCCGTCCATGTGCTCCTCGTTTTCGTCGTCGGATAAACTGAAAAGAATGCTCTTGGATAATACCGCTCTTGGCGTATCACCAATCTCGCTTTCGCCAGATGAGCTGGAATCTTGATCCGGAGTGGGCGGCATGGTGGGCGTCTTTCGACTACTCCCCATTGTGTATTTAGTGAAAATAACAGGACATTAAAAAAACCAATGTACTCACCCGCTCTGTGCCAATTGCGACGTCACAAATTTGCGGTACTGTTCGACCACAAATGCCCATTTTGTTACGTTGTCCTTGTCGAAAAATTTGTGTTGTGCGATCTCAGAAGGCATACCTTCCGAGATCGCAGTTGAATCAGCAGCATGCCGTCAATGATCGTGCAGAGAAAACGTACCGAGAAAATTGACCTTGAACCTCATAAGGTTCTCATTGGTGTCATCCAACATCCTGCGCGCAATTGTGCCGTTGAAAGGATTCATGCTCAATGAGTTGTCCATGGCAGAAGAGAGGTGGCGAGTACGGCGACGACAAGGGTGATGGAACAAGGAAGAGTGTGATCAGGTTTTGATGACCAAAGTTAAACCTTCAAACTCCTAGAGTTCTCCATGAAGCAGATACTCATGTAAGCAACAAATCAAGATCTATACACATAAGTTATTTCTTCCTGAAGCTTCCTGATCACTCAAAGGTGTGGCGAGAACAACATCAAATTCAAATATAGACAATCTAACTACTGTATACGGTAACTACCCCTGAGTTGCACGCTTTCCAAACACCCTCTCGCGATCTTTGGCAAGGCTCTCAAGGGTTGAGAACATCGCCAAAGCCCTTGCGGCGCGGTCCGCAGGCTTCCCGTCGATCTCCTTCTTGAGTTCCTTGCCGCCGGGTGACAAGATCAGGCTCTTGGCAGTGCGAAAACCGTATTGGACCCATCGAAAGAGTCCTCCAGCGCAGTACTGAGTCAAGGACATCCTCCACGCACCTTCGCCGACGATGGGGGTGTTGCCATGGCGGAAAACGCTGGAGGGGATGAGCACAGTGGCGCCAGGAGGGAACTCAATAACAAGCTTGAGGTCGAACAGGATGATATGGCCGCCTTTCTTGGGTTCAAAATTTCCCATGGCCGTGATGGCACACAGCCCGTACGCCACATTTCCCGGATCCGTGTGGTCAAGCGTCAACGTACAAGGGCCAAGATTTAGGGTGCACGCGGGATAGACAGAGATGTTCGGGAAATTGGGACGAAGATTAGGGGAATGTTCGTAGAGGCGGCGGAGGTGAGAGCGGTAGTCGTCGTAGATCAATGGGAAAAAGAAACCAAGATTGCCTACAGAAGTTAACGAAGGTATATATATAATGAAGGAGTGGCTCACTATTCTGATGTCCAGCGATTCTCTTGATATCGTTATGTTTGAGGACCTTATCCACGATTTCCCGTTTCTTGGGAGGGAGCACAAGGTTTCCAGGCTGCTATATTAAAGTTGTCGATGAAGAGACGTAGTGAGAGAAGCGGTGGAACTTACGGTTTGGCCGCCGCCATAAGAAACACCGGCAGGTATGGCGGTGAAATTGCCTCGACGGTGGCTCTCTGGATCCTTGTTGAAAGCACTGTTTCTCTTGCCAGTGATCCTGGCATGGAGCATGGCGGCGGAAGCATTGCTAACAGCTGCATCCCAAGTCGGGTCAGCGGGCTTTCCAGCGAGGACGGCAATGATCCGGTCCTCATTATCGAGGAGTGCATGGGGAGTGCTTTTGTATATAAGTGAGAAGTAAGAGCGGCTGGCACTGAAGAGCGTACCTGCCGTCCCATTCGTGAACTCGAAAGCCGAGATTGAGGAGCTCCGAGAGGGTCCAGGGCTGGGATTTGATGGAGGATTGACGTTTGCCAATCCACAGACTAGCGGGGAGCATGTGCGAGTCGAGCTTGCCCTTTGAGAATGCAATGACGGCGTAACGCTTGATGGTGCAGGGCTTGGGCTTCCAGAAAATTGGGATCATGGGTACTGGGGTGTTGAGCTTCTTGAACTTCCTGCGTTGTTTTGCCTTCTCGCGACGACGCTGGCGCTCGATGTTGCCAGGCATGACCTTCTTGAAGGTAGGGGAGGTAGGGGTAGTCTCAGGAGATGTCGCGGCCGCAGTGCTTGCCAGACGGAGCGAGAATCTTTGAGGTGGCGGCTCGAGGCTCAACGGAGCACCTTCATTATCTCCGACGTCGTTCTCGAAGTTGTCATAGGCAGTGGTGATAGCCTCACTGAGAAGGGGACCTACGTTGAGGTCAATATTGATCCCAACGCAGGTCTCCCCATCAGCAAGATCTACCTCATCCATCGAGGCCCTGGGAAAAGACGATTAGGGAGTGTAGCTATCAGGCATTGGGATACGCACAAACTATAGTTATGCAATGCCGTGTATAGTTAGCCTACAACAAAGCAAACGCCAAGTCAGTACGAGTCTAGATGAGAGAGCGACGTGAAAAGAGGAAAATTGACCGGCAGCGGGGGAACGCTCGCCGTATCAAGAGGAAAAGCGACCAGCAGCGGAGGAACGCTTGCCGTATCAAGAGGGAACACAACCAGCAGCGGGGGAACGCTCGCCGCATTGAACAACAAGAGGGGAAGAAACTGGACCGGCAGCGCGTGAACGCTTGCCGCATCCAGAGGGTGAAGAAAGCCGGCAGGGGAAGCACAACAGAATAAAAAAAGTACGACAAAAGACTTACCAGGAGTTGGAAGGTAAGAATGGGGCTTTGGGTTGATTTACGCCGTCCTGCCTTATACTATGTTTCCACTTCCGAGAACAGCATGGACCCATGCGCCCGTTTTGGATGCCACATGTTTAGATCTGAGATTGTGATGAGAAGGAATCGACGATCAATGAGGGACAGGCGTAGAGGGGAAAATGATACCGGACTATTATAAATCCTTACGACAAATTAGTCGTTTAGGGTTAGTGTCGGGTGATCCGGTTAGATGATTCTGTGGCATGAATCACGAGGGTAGGAACGAGATAGCGGGATAGGAGTGCTACGGGGGTGAATGGTTCTGGTGGTGGCTTTCAGAAAGGCTGAGGTTCTGCCGATGAGACGCGGCTATCTCTTCGACTTCGAAGCTGCCCAGCCCGATCAACACCAAAATACCGATGCTCAGTTTCTTGCCCCTGACGTCGACCGTCTTGGTGTTGCTCCCGCTGATCGACCCTCCTCCGCCGTTGCCCGTCCCTCCGCTTCGGAGAGTGGTTGGTTGAGAACGCGAACGGTATTGGTGTTACTCCGCCCAACCCTAACCTGCCGCTCTTCACCGCCAACCCACACCGAGATCGCCCTAACGCTGGTCTTCCAAAACAACGTGCCGCTCCGTTCGCTGACGAGAGTGTCATACTCGATCTTGCTGGGATCCGGCACTAGAGCGGCGGGGTGTCGTCCGATACCGAGAAACGACGGTACTGTGTCCGATCCTGGGCGAGAGAGGGACAAGGAAAGGAAACGCGAGGCGGGGGCGAGCGGGGCGGGTGTTATGGAGAAAAGGTTGGACGCCCATGCGGCACCGTCGGGTTCGTTGGTTATCACGGGTGGTATCGTGGATGCGATGATGGAGTTGAGAGGCAGAGCGAGTCCGAGAATGCCGCTGAAGTTGGGGGCCAATGGCTCCGATTGGACCTCGTTGGCTGCAGCTACATATAGAAACGTCCCCTGAGTGAATTGTAGTAGAAGCGGTGGAAGACGGAGCTTACACAAAGCTTGAGTTTGAATGGTGTAACCACCAACGGAGACTTGATCCCATACGATTGGGCCAGCCGCCATTCCCTGCAAGTAGGGAATCGTGAAATCCAGCCCTGTAGATGTCGACCCTCCGGGGTCGTAAAGGCGTCCTTTTGTACGATCGCAACTCGAAGTTGAACATGAAGTACTTGCGACCCACTATTACGTACGAAGTAAAATGATAAGCAAAAAGGAGAACGTCAAGATGGTGAGACTCACTAAATCGGAAGAACCTGTATCGACTTGTAACGAAAACTGCTGGCCCTTCTCGCCGAACTTCATGGGAAGGGTGTAAGCGCTGCCAAGAGCAAAACGATCAGCATTGCGATTGACATGACGATGGACCCAGCAAGAGAGAAAGCGAGTTAAAAATAGCGAAATGCCGCCCATCGTCTGCAGTCATGGTGATCGTAGGATCCCAGGAAACCAAACGCATGGGAAAAGAGCGGAAGGAAAATAATTGGGAGGGAGCAGCATGGGAGGTAGGAGGATGACGGTGTGGAATGGGCACGGATTTCTGCAGCTCCGAATGCTGACCATCGAACACGAGGGAGATGGAAGAACACTAGTCACGTAGGCGAAAGGGTATATTGAAGAATAGAAAGCGAGGGTTGGAACACGAGAGCCAACTGTAGCCTCAATGGATGGAACGGGAGCCCTGCCTAACCACAATCACTTCGCATCACGGCCCAACCGAACCAGAGCGACAAGGCAAGTCGTCTACTTCCACTTCTTGCATCCAGTTCAGTGCTCGCGGTTTTGAGACACAACCAACAGATTCAAACTCCATGACACCACCCCCGATGAATCCAGGCGAATGTGGGGTAACCATGTATAAAACAAAAGCAACGAAGGCCACTCACACATCATACACCCCACTGCCGACCAACTCGAGAGACAGCACAATACCCTCTGAGCCTCCCGGTCCCTCATCTCGGGGTACAATGTCGAGCGCTCGCCCCTTGCCTTTCCATCTCGCATTCCACTTCGGTCGGATCGGCATCTCTTGGTGCACAATACCCTCTGAGCCTCCCGGTCCCTCATCTCGGGGTACAATGTCGAGCGCTCGCCCCTTGCCTTTCCATCTCGCATTCCACTTCGGTCGGATCGGCATCTCTTGGTGCAGTCGGGCAGGCTTCGTCACAAGTCGTTGAGGGTGTAAATGGTATGTGTAGGCAGTCTATGGAGAAAAGGTTGGACGCCCATGCGGCACCATCGGGTTCGTTGGTTATCACGGGTGGTATCGTGGATGCGCTGATGGAGTTGAGAGGCAGAGCGAGTCCGAGAATACCGCTGAAGTTGGGGGCCAATGGTGTTCATCGTCGTTGTCGCGGTCCTAACGGTGGCCGTTGGACGGTCAAGAGGGGTGGTGGTGGGAGCGAAGGTGATGGAGGGAGAGGAATGGGAGAGGGCAAGGGAAGTGAGATGTGCAGTACAGAGCCACCTCCGTTTTGGGAAGCCGGAGAGCGGACCGGCCTAGAGGCCCGGCAATGCCGATTATCTGTGCGTGTGATCACATCGAGGTCGCATACACTGGTCACATTTATGTCCATAGGCGCCGGTCGCGCGCCTGAGTCATTGGAGGACATATTTGGGGGAAACGCATGGTGGGTTTACGCCAAATAAAATTTAAATAAGCCCTTCTTACAAGGTAGTCATTTCCTAAGCTTCAAAAACGAGACTTTGCTTGAACTGTGCAAACGTGGTGAATATTGATGATGAATAACACAGGCTTTACAATGACTTGGATGAAGCACTATACCGGTAATTCAAAGAGCATTTACTTATAAGTCATCTTACTTATATGTAGTTCTTGCTCTGAATCATCGTTTAATTGGTTCGAAAATGTCTAAAAACTGTGAATAGCACAGGAGACCTATGTGGCACGTTAATCTGTCTTGGAACTTTAGACAAATGTTGATTCAAGTCCGTCTAAGTTGACCATCATATTCAATCCCACTTCGGCGTGTAAAATACAATACTTAAAGATTAGATTTCGTCAAAGTGACGGTTTTTGCAGCTGCGGGGATGATGCCCTCTACAACAAATGGTCAAACGTTGGTGTATACATGAAATATTTACTTACAGTCGGATCGACACTTTAAAATTGATTCACTCAGGTGGGATCCTGCCTAACAAAAATGATCAATCTGATTGTAAAGACCCATGGTTGGTATAGTAAACAATGTTCACCGTGAATCTTCATCCACAATGGTCAATTTTGTGAACGAAATGAGCGAGTCGCATACTCGGTCACATACATTCACATAATCGGTCGCACACCTCACGCCTGCGCCCGGTCCCATTCTGGTCACATTTACTCACAACACACCGTCATTGGAGGACATATTTGGGGGAAACACATGGTGGGTTTACGCCAAATAAAATTTAAATAAGCCCTTCTTACAAGGTAGTCATTTCCTAAGCTTCAAAAACGAGACTTTGCTTGAACTGTGCAAACATGGTGAATATCGATGATGAATGACACAGGCTTTACAATGACTTGAATGAAGCACTATACCGGTAATTCAAAGAGCATTTACTTATAAGTCATCTTACTTATATGTAGTTCTTGCTCTGAATCATCGTTTAATTGGTTCGAAAATGTCTAAAAACTGTGAATAGCACAGGAGACCTATGTGGCACGTTAATCTGTCTTGGAACTTTAGACAAATGTTGATTCAAGTCCGTCTAAGTTGACCATCATATTCAATCCCACTTTGGCGTGTAAAATACAATACTTAAAGATTAGATTTCGTCAAAGTGACGGTTTTTGCAGCTGCGGGGATGAATGCCCTCTACAACAAATGGTCAAATGTTGGTGTATACATGAAATATTTACTTACAGTTGGATCAACACTTTAAAATTGATTCACTCAGGTGGGATCCTGCCTAACAAAAATGATCAATCTGATTGTAAAGACCCATGGTTGGTATAGTAAACAATGTTCACCGTGAATCTTCATCCACAATGGTCAATTTTGTGAACGAAATGAGCGAGTCGCATACTCGGTCACATACATTCACATAATCGGTCGCACACCTCACGCCTGCGCCCGGTCCCATTCTGGTCACATTTACTCACGACACACCAATCGTTCATTTTTTTTGTTCTCACATGGTTGTCTTTCTTTGCTCGTCATGTTCAAAGGTTTGTCTTGGAAGAAACGAGAGGAAAAATATCCCCGCGTCGGACCTGACGGAAAGACAAAGCAGCAACGCTACGTCGAGAGGTGAGTTTGTGGTAATTCAATAATTCAAACTCTGGTTGAGTTCACAAAATATATTCCTTCAGAAATAGAGAAAAAGTGTATGCTGCTAATGCCCTTCGAAACAGGGAGAAACGTCGAAAAATGTATGTAAGCTTAGTATCTACTACTTGTGTCACCCTCTCACCACGCCAACTAGGAAAGCTACCAATGAAGTGGCTCGGGAAAATAAATCTCCCCCCAAGGACGTCCACGCCGTTGAAGACCATGTGGCTCTTGTCAAAGAACAAGCTGCGATGGCTCAAAGATTTGAGCAAATTGAAGAATCGGTACGGCTGTGGGCAGAGGAAGTCGATGAAGCACTTGATGATCTCAACATGGATAGCTGGGTAAATTTTGAGCGTTCAGAGTTGGACGTCGAACTTCGGGCAATGAGCAGACAAGGAAAGTCTGAGACGGAGGCGATGGAAGGCTTGATGCATGAGATCTTGGATAATGGGGGGAAGATGAAGCTCCATCGAGACACATGGTGGAAATGTGTTGACTTGCTGAAATCGGCTGTAGGCCGAACAACTGCGATCAAGGCAGCTGTGGCTCTGGTCACAGCTGAGGAACGACCGCACTGCTGGACCATGGAAGGTTTGCTTAATGGGAATGGACGGGAGCTCCCTGTGATACTTAGAACGCGGGTGTAGGAAACTCCCTATGGTAATGCCTATTTCTTGGTCGCTTGGCATACTGCATTTGATTTTGTTGATCCACAATCCTAATCAGATCTATGATGGGAGTGCTTCTCAAAAGGAAGGATATATGTGATATTGTAGATCCTCTCCAAATGGAGTAAATACTCCTGGATGACGCTTGAGCAAACAATTCATTTAAGGAAGGCGGCACACGATGACTACACTGGCTACAGGTATATTGCTAATTGGCACTGCCCGATCCCTAGCCATAATAGGTCTCAGGAGTCAATGTAGTCCTCGTGATGACCAACTCCACCTTCTGCACCTGTCCAGCCGCCAGTCGGACATCAAAGTCAGCCTTTGCCTGCGCTTCGGTCTCATGCTTCGTTGCAAAGCCGCCAGGAATACGCTCGACATTGGGAGTCACGTTCTGTCTGAAATGTCATATGAGAAAGTGGAAAAAAGGAAAATGAAGGTAAACTTACGATCCACGAAACACACCTGGGTTACGTCCCACAGCAACTGCATACCAGCGTCCCTCGTTGGTGGCATTGGCGTCAGACTCCTGGGCGGGAGCCACAGAAGTCTTAGCTGAGACAGGTGTGGAAGTGGGAGCAGACACATCGGACAGAGTGAGATCAGCTGGGATAGAATGATAAGATGATTATACAACTAGCTACGTCAAACAATAACTGACACGTCTGAGAGTCTATTGATTCGAGGACAGAGCGCAGATCTAGATAATGTGCAGTCAGTGATGGGGGACTCATTTGACAGCTGGGACTTACTGTCATTGATGACGCCATCAGCAAGATACTGGGTGAGGAGGTCGATGGCTGGGTTGATAATCAGTGAGCCAGAAAATTTTAACGTGAAAGGAGTGGGGGGACCTACAGGAATTGAGCTTGCGGACAGTGGCAGCCATGCCTCTGACAAATGAAGCCAACGACTTCTCCGAGCCTATCAGCTGGGAGGAGTCGGTGGAGTGCTGAGGAGAGGACGACATTGGGGTGCAAGAAGGTGTGTGGCTGGGTGAACACTGAAGGGAAGAGGGAACAAAAACTGATTAAATAGATTTTGACTCGATAAAGCCTTCCACATGTGAAAGGAGAGATTCATCGGGAAAATATTGCTACCGTCTGACAATCTAACTCCAATTAAAGGAGCCCAGGATGGAAGGCATGTCATGCGGATGGTGACGGAAAAAGACAGTAGCATGCTGTGAGGATGGAATCAATTTCAAATCTGGTATAACACAGGTTGAAGGCCAGATTTCTTAGCAAGTTGTGCACATTTGTGCACAAGTGTGTGCTTGAATCCTACCCTCTGTCTCTCCTCCAATCACAATGGGTGTACGCTGGACCACCGACGAACAGCTCGCATTCCTAGAGGGAAAAAGACCTCTTTTCATAGAAGCCAGAGCAAGCAAAAAGCTTGACAAGTTCTATACTACTACAACAGCTGAGTGGTTCAAGGTGTTTCCTGAACGAAAGGCACAATTTCCACAGAAGCCAGACGATGAACTGCTGACGGCAGAGGAGCAGGCTGTTGTGAAGGCTGGAGTGGATAGACGGAAGAAGGCATGGTTCATCTCCTTTCGCATAAATGCATGCTAACAACAGGCATACATGACAGCAACTTAAGGATTGGTTTGGATGGAATGGAGATGGAGGATCAAGGCGTACGACAGGCAACAACCGAGAAGCGTCAGGATTTGTGAAGGCCCTCAAGGAGCAAGAAACGAAGTCGTCAGAGCGTGCGCCACAGCGCGTCGAGATTTACCAGAAAATCTGTGCCGAGAAAGTCGAATCTATACGAGACCAACGATGCAAAGAAGTGGGGGCAAAGACGTCTGGAGAGATCTTGAAGGTCCAGCGAGAGGTCGCCAGAGAGCTTCTCCCTTCGGAAGGAAGTGAGATACAAGCTGCAATTGACAAGGAGATTGCGGAGTGGAAGGAGAAACAGAAGGAGCAGACAGTTGTTGATTGGGAAGGAGCGGATACAAGCAACAGGACACCAGAGCAGTACCAAGCGTGAGTGAGAATCTAGACTGTAGGTCGCTCAAAGACTGACACTATGTTCTTACCGTCAGGGCTATCAACTTGTTGCCAATGGTTCTTGTCAAAGCTCTTCAGGCGTGTGCCGATGCATCTGGGTGGGTCATCATGGGCGCTGCTGCAGGTCCAGTTCCAATGGATAATGGCCGGGTGTTTGTACGCGAGTGAGTTCAATGACGCTGACTGTAAGGATAAGGATTCTGCTCACGAGTTCGTCAGCTTTTACGTTGGCCCTAAGACTCCTGCCGGTTATGACTTCCATCAATCCTATGCAGGTTTCGATAGGCTTGTTCTCAAGCCATTTTCAGAGCATGCGTTGAACTGTTTTCGTGAGTGCATGATTATCTATAAAGATATTTTGGCACGCTTACAATGCTCACCTAGCTATCGAGGTTCGAGCTGCAAGAGCCCTTAAGCCCAAGACGTCCGAATTTGGCACAGAAGTGATAGATCCACAACAGGTAGCAGCAGGAGATCAAGTGCTGCACCAGGAAGCGTCCAATCCTCCTGGAAGCGCTGGGGATTGGGATGACGATCAGGAAGACAGCCATGATCTCGAAGATGCGTATTGCTTTAGCGCTCAAAGGGAAGTGACCTGTCAAGTCCTTGGTACAGCACAGCCACAGACCCTGCCATCTGCTCCCGTTCCACCCGCTCCGGCCTGTGCAATCAACTCTATTCTTGGTGCTGATGAACAGATTGAGCACCAACACTCATCAGCCAATACATTGGGCAGCATCACTCCACCAACCAGCAGTCAAGGCCCCAACCATCCAGCCTCAACCGTGCCTGGAGGGCCAAATGAGCCCATAGAGATGGCATTTGCTCGCATGGATCCTCTAGTTGCTCATGGTGGGCTTGTTCCTATCGAAACCATGTCCCCAATACCACCAACTGCTATTGGTATCCCACTTGATCCTGTTCTGGAATTATCATCCACTCTGGCTACCACCACCGTTGTGCCTGCTGTCCCGGTCTCGACCTCTAGAGGCTTCATTTTGCCCACTCTCACGCCAATTTCTACTCAGGTTCCATCAAATCCCACTAACTCTGCATCTGACTACACTATTCATGGTGCTCGTATAACCGACAATCCATCTCCCGCTCAAGAAATCCCTACACACCCCCGTCCTCGGCCAGTTGCGAACACAGCCAACTCGACATGGACTTTAACTGCATCGTCTCGTGGGAATCAGGTCCCGGCAACCACAAATCCCGGCACACAGCCCCAGCACCCGACAATCAACACCGCATCAGACCGTGAGAATGCAGTGCCATCCAAAACGGCAAGGAAGCGTAAGCAGCCTACAGAACGTGAGGAGGAGGTAGATGATCGCGCTCTTGCTGACCGTCGTGCTCGGCGTAGCATCCGCGCTCCTACACGTTTTGATAAGACACCCGAGAAGCGTCCAGGTGATCAGGCAACAACCAAGAAGGGAAAGAAGACGACAAAAGCATAGGTGATAACTTGTGATAGCTAAAAGTCAGTTTTGACATGAATATATATTTGTTGACTTGTTTGAATGACTTGAAACAATGGTAATGGTGCTTAAGTATGACTTTGTATACGGGCTTGTCTTAGAGATAGTGGGGGGGAAAAAGTAACGTACACATTAGATGGATAAATCTGGAATTGAACACATGACCCCGTGAAATTGGGTCAAGTTGTTCATTAATGAATGAAAAACAGAGCACTTTGGGCGCAAGAAAGTGACCGTTGCAGAACACACACACTTGGATCAATGACAGCTCGTCAATCGTAGGATATAGCTGTATTGCAATGTTTAACTGAGTTACTAGATGAATCAATCTGAATTCAAAGTACTTAGACATTCTCGGTGAAATCATAATACCACGACAAAAATGGGAGCAGATAAGATAGCAGATTACAGCCCAAGACTTAACCTCAAACGTGAGACAACGCATTGATTACCAAATCACCTTAAAATGATAATAACTACAAATGCTAACCGAAAGGAACCAAGTGCTAAGCGATTCTTGGTTGATCGCTATGCACAACGACGAGCAAGGGTGGCTGATCGAGCCCAAGACTTAACCTCAAACGTGAGACAACGCATTGATTACCAAATCACATTAAAATGATAATAACTACAAATGCTAACCGAAAGGAACCAAGTGCTAAGCGATTCTTGGTTGATTGCTATGCACAACGACGAGCAAGGGTGGCTGATCGCCAGTTGTGGGGGCGAAGAGACCATGGATCAATGTTTGATCGCTGAGTAAGCAAGTTCTCTAATGGGAAGTGCTTTGATTGCTGTCCTGGACAGCGAGCAACGCTTTTGATCGCTGCTGGATGTGAAGAGAGCCGAGGGACCACGTGGGCATGGCGTTCCACCGAATTCCGGGGCCGGTTGCACTGTTTTTGGACGCTTTTGATCGCTGTCCCGGACAGCGAGCAACGCTTTTGATCGCTGCTGGATGTGAAGAGAGCCGAGGGACCACGTGGGCATGGCGTTCCACCGAATTCCGGAGCCGGTTGCACTGTTTTTGGACGCGTTTGATCGCTGTCCCGGACAGCGAGCAACGCTTTTCATCGCTGCTGGACGTGAAGAGAGCCGAGGGACCACGTGGGCATGGCGTTCCACCGAATTCCGGAGGACGCTTTTGATCGCTGTCCCGGACAGCAAGCAACGCTTTTGATCGCTGCTGGATGTGAAGAGAGCCGAGGGACCACGACGCTTTTGATCGCTGCTGGACGTGAAGAGAGCCGAGGGACCACGTGGGCATGGCGTTCCACCGAATTCCGGAGCCGGTTGCACTGTTTTTGGACGCGTTTGATCGCTGTCCCGGACAGCGAGCAACGCTTTTGATCGCTGCTGGATGTGAAGAGAGCCGAGGGACCACGTGGGCATGGCGTTCCACCGAATTCCGGGGCCGGTTGCACTGTTTTTGGACGCTTTTGATCGCTGTCCCGGACAGCGAGCAACGCTTTTGATCGCTGCTGGACGTGAAGAGAGCCGAGGGACCACGTGGGCATGGCGTTCCACCGAATTCCGGGGCCGGTTGCACTGTTTTTGGACGCTTTTGATCGCTGTCCCGGACAGCGAGCAACGCTTTTGATCGCTGCTGGACGTGAAGAGAGCCGAGGGACCACGTGGGCATGGCGTTCCACCGAATTCCGGGGCCGGTTGCACTGTTTTTGGACGCTTTTGATCGCTGTCCCGGACAGCGAGCAACGCTTTTGATCGCTGCTGGACGTGAAGAGAGCCGAGGGACCACGTGGGCATGGCGTTCCACTGAATTCCGGGGCCGGTTGCACTGTTTTTGGACGCTTTTGATCGCTGTCCCGGACAGCGAGCAACGCTTTTGATCGCTGCTGGATGTGAAGAGAGCCGAGGGACCACGTGGGCATGGCGTTCCACCGAATTCCGGGGCCGGTTGCACTGTTTTTGGACGCTTTTGATCGCTGTCCCGGACAGCGAGCAACGCTTTTCATCGCTGCTGGACGTGAAGAGAGCCGAGGGACCACGTGGGCATGGCGTTCCACCGAATTCCGGAGGACGCTTTTGATCGCTGTCCCGGACAGCGAGCAACGCTTTTGATCGCTGCTGGATGTGAAGAGAGCCGAGGGACCACGTGGGCATGGCGTTCCACCGAATTCCGGGGCCGGTTGCACTGTTTTTGGACGCTTTTGATCGCTGTCCCGGACAGCGAGCAACGCTTTTGATCGCTGCTGGACGTGAAGAGAGCCGAGGGACCATGTGGGCATGGCGTTCCACCGAATTCCGGGGCCGGTTGCACTGTTTTTGGACGCTTTTGATCGCTGTCCCGGACAGCGAGCAACGCTTTTGATCGCTGCTGGACGTGAAGAGAGCCGAGGGACCATGTGGGCATGGCGTTCCACCGAATTCCGGGGCCGGTTGCACTGTTTTTGGTAGGTCAGCCCCGTGGAATCACGTAGCTGACGGTTGTGCACATTTGTGCACATTGATGGGCGACTCTAACTAGAGTCCAGGGTGCACAACACATGTGACTCTAATTAGAGTATTGTTGTGCACAAATATAACAGCATCGCCTGTCGCAAAGTCAAGGAGGATGAAAAGGCTGCAACCTTTGTTGTTGAGGACAACGACAAGTTGGCATTGGCGATGGTTCAAGTGATATACCTCAAATGGATGGATAATGTCCCTGAAAAATTCTGTCAATACTTACCGTCACTTGAAGACAATGACGGAAATAGTAGCACTGGTACTAGAGAGTGCCGCTATGACTTTCAGCCATTACAGCAAAGGGTGCTCCAAAACCGTTCCAACCCATCCCCTGCCCATGGATCTGGTTCACGCAGCCGATCCAATCTTCCCGCAATGGAAGGAGCTGTTGCTGCATGGCTGGACGACGAAACATTGCATGCACTGGATAAACCGAGCCCTGACATCATGTGGAAACGCAAGAACAAGTCAGTTTCTGCATGGGTCTCCGGCATATCGAAAGTCGAGTTTGATGCAATTGATGACACTGTTGGTGCCGTTGGTGCCGTTGGTGAGTGGTTTGCAACACAATTTCCAATGGTCATTCACCCAATGATTCTCCACCATAGCACCTACTTGCTGAATACCCACCAAAGAGTGTACATTGCCTCACTGCAATCAACATGACTATCTGTGACTTCCTCTAGCTATTATTTGCTCTGTATATCAAACTTTCAATGTTATTACTTTTTGGGAACAAGAGCTATCTCACCGGTAATAGCCCGGCAAAGCTGGATATTATTCCATCATACTTCCAAAGAATCTGTGACCGTAGCAACCCCATATCCTAGTACAATATCACTGTTTACTGTGCACAAGCGGTTACTGGTGTTCAGACGCCTCAAGTTCGCTCTCGGTAATGACCGAAAAGGTAAGTTGCATCAGTTAACAACCTCTCCATCCCACTGCCTCGCCCCTCAACAACTTTCGGTCACCAATCAGATACTTCCTTCATGGTGCCTGATGACCAGAAACTTTCTGCTTATATTACGCCAGAAGATCAGAGGGAAGGGCTCGGTGAGCAAACCGATGCCGCCAAGAGACGCGTCCAAAAGGCCACCGAAGGGCTCACCAAGCTGCGTTGCATTATCCTGAATACGCCCGCGGAGTACGGCGTTCAGTACGCCCACTTGATGCCTCGAGAAGCTGTTCAGGAGCTGTTAAGTCAGAACAAGCCGAGACTTTGATGCCTTGCTCATGATCGACTCTCGACTTTTCAGCTATCAAGACTGGAATATTCCTGGGGTCGGAAATTCGGGAGCTTGAATGTCGATGGTCCATAACGTGATGCGACGTGAGTCCTTTGAATATCGCAAACCACCTCAATAACAGACACAGGATGTTCAACAATGGCATGTGGATGCTTCTACCCGAAGAACGTATCATAGACGCCTACCTCAATCGGCATAAAAGTCCTGATCAAGAGTTTGAGGAATTGGTCAAGGTAGTCTTGTTTCACTCTCAAATGAACAATACCTATCGTTCCCCCAGGAGGAAACTTACAAGTACACCTTCGTTCCGGGACGGAAAATGACCGCGTTCGTGATGAGCCGTTACAAGGAACCAATGCAGTGCACCCAGCAAGCTGGTCCCAACGACTTTTTGCTTTATCGGTATCCCTTCCGACGATTTCCCTATCATAACGTCCCACGTTCACCCCCGCTATGTGATCTGCAATATCGGACTCAAAACGCTGAGTGCCCAGACCTTTCCTGATTTTTTCAGCCACGAATCGTCGATCAGTACACATAACAAGAGAATGATAGAGAAAGC
The DNA here is from genome assembly GCA_014925845.1 of Crassisporium funariophilum. NCBI lineage: Eukaryota > Fungi > Basidiomycota > Agaricomycetes > Agaricales > Crassisporiaceae > Crassisporium > Crassisporium funariophilum. The sequence continues at coordinate 861,715 of JACGCL010000013.1, forward strand.
TAGCCAGGTATTCAGAAAGTGGACTGAGGCTATCCCTGCGGATCCAGACTTCCATCAAAATATAGTGCAAATCGGACGCGATCGTGGCAATAGTACTTAATTTTACTCAAGATGCCTCCCGGACGCTCGATCATTCTGGTCATACTTCCATGTACGTGTTAACTGTCACCAATGTAAAGTATACAAGGGGAAAGTTCAAGGAGCTGTGATAAGTCAGTCCCCTTGACTGACTTACTAGCAATTTACGTAGGATAAATAGGACAGACATTCGATCTAAGAGAGAGAAGTAATACAAGATTGTATCTGGTCCGACTTGCCTGAGTCCTTGATTAGTTTGGTGCCCAGCGCAGCCCTAGTCATCGACACCTCCAAAATGAAAATAAGACCTCTTATCCGTCGGAGATAACATTCGGTTAAGCTTGTCTAATCAATGCGTGCATCCAAGCAACATCCAAGCCTTCAATGATTTGTTGGCCATTTGCTTGTCATTTGCGCCTTGAAATTACACAAGTCATAGTCACCCTCTTTGAGAAGACAAGTCTTATCCACCCTTTTTCTCAATCGCATTACGACGCTGTGAGGTTTACATGGTTGGAATCGTGACAAAACTTATCCGTCAAGTACCTGGAGAAAGTATTGAAAAGTGGAAATAGCTGGCGTGACAGTTATTTTGTGATCTCGTCACATCCACGTCGACGGCCAGAACTCATTCTTGCTTCAACCAATATTACTACAAAATGGTATTCTTTGCTGCTCTTGTTTGATACCTCAAGCTAACCAGGCGCTAAATTAGGCGTCTGCAATGGTGTCGGACTCAGTTCCCATCGAGACAGCCCATGAGGACATGATTGTACGCAACCTTGATCTCCTCGAAATACGTGCATATACTAATGCGAAGAATCTTTATCTAGCATGATGCCCAGCTGGACTATTATGGGAAGCGACTCGCGACGTGCTCTTCCGACAGAACTGTCAAGGTCTTTGATGTGGTGGATGGGGAGACGCAGCGTTCCTCGGGGGGACATACACTGAAAGGGTGCGCGGCTATTGTTCAGCATTCCCGGCAGTCGAAATTTGTCCATGCTTAACGCGAGTCGGTATTGATAGACATACCGGCCCTGTGTGGCAAGTCGCGTGGGCGCATCCGAAATATGGACATATCCTGGCGTCGTGTTCGTATGATGGAAAGGTGTTGATTTGGAAGGAACAGCAAGGGCAAGGAAGTGCTGCCGGGGGTTGGATCAAGATTAAGGAGCATACCCTTCACACTGCATCAGGTATGCAGCCTTCTAGTCGTGGAATCACCCTTTCTTAGCCTTCGCAGTCAACTCTGTTTCGTGGGCCCCTCATGAACTCGGTGCCATCCTTGCATGTGCCTCGTCGGATGGAAAGGTCTCGGTTCTGACATTTAAAAGTTCGTCTTCCCAAACCTAGGTCGCGTTGACGTTTCTCAATTGACGTAGATGACGGCCAATGGGACGCCGACATCTTCACCGCTCACGCAATCGGCTGCAACGCCGTCTCATGGGCGCCAGCCGTCCTCCCCGGATCGCTCATAACACCCCAGCAAGCAACTACCGCTCCAGGCCAAGCACCGCCCACCTCTCAAACATTCTCCGTTAAGCGTTTCGCCAGCGCAGGCTGCGACAATCTCGTCAAAATCTGGGGATACGGAGAAGATTCGCAATCTTGGGTCGAGGAGGAGACCTTGGAAGGCCATACTGACTGGGTCCGGGACGTGGCGTGGGCTCCGAATATCGGATTGCCTCGCAGTTATATCGCTACTGCGTCTCAGGATAAGACTGTCTTGATTTGGACGAAGGAGACTCCAAACGCGCCGTGGGTGAAGACTGCTTTGGATCCGTCGTCGACAGCTACGTCACCGGCGACAGGGGCTCCGCCGCCTGCGGGCAAATTCCCTGATGTTGTTTGGAGGGTTTCATGGAGCTTGGCGGGAAATTTATTGGCTGTGAGCTGTGGGGATGGGAAGGTTACCCTCTGGAAGGAGAACTTGAAGGGTGTCTGGGAATGCGTGAGCGATATGAACAGCTAATCGTCTCCTTTCATAGAATAGTATCAATGCCATATATTTCGTGACTCTCATAGCTGTCCCCAATCCTCGCTGTTGTTTGGATTTATCCGTGGCTTCGTTGTGGCATGCAGCATTCTTGGACCCGCTCAAGCCAACCCGTTATGAGGTACACAAGAAAAATAGAATCTGACCACTTCGACCTGTTGCAGGGACGCACTCTGTGGTTGACGCGTCGGCAATCGCGACGCGCCTGTCATGCAAATACCTACCACTAAATATAAATATCCGCCCCCTATATCAGTCGCGTCGATATTTTTGCTGGCACCTCAACCTTTCTCCTTCCCTCCTCCTCCATTCTACCCATTACTTCAACAAGAGACGATGTACGGCCGTCGCATGGATATGTACGACTTACTCGCGGATCTTATGAGCGGCCGGGGGGGTGGTCGGGGTGGCTATGGCAGTTTCCGCGATCCATACGACGATGGGGGTGGTATAAACCGGGAATCCTTCGCGCCTGTCTCGCAGCGCGCGATGACCGCGTTAGAAGACGTGCGTTTTCGCGGTTACATTGTTTTTTCCATCGGCTCGTACGTAATGGGCTGACCGACGCGTTTTTATTTACGGATGCAGGCGAAACGCATTTTCCTTGCACATCTGGGTAGCGTTGATACTAGCAATGGGGCTGTCTCGACTCGGCTCATCAATTTCCATCTCGTCACTGATATGAGAAGGGATTTCAAGAAGTTCGCCAAGGATCATGGATGCTCGTTGGTGTTCCTATCCGTCTCATTCCTCGAACGTTCATTGACGCGTCCTCCCTACTCTGCTGTTTTTATGCATAGTGCTACGAGTAGCCCTATATCACGCGCTGAACAGGATGTAATCAACAAGAGTCGTAAATCGGTGCGTGGCTATAAATTATCGACCTTTCCGATTTACTGCTGACCGACATTGATCTAGCTTCTGCACTTCACTTCCGTCACCGTCACTCCAGAGGCCCAACGCGATTACTTCGCTAAAAACCCTAACCTCCCTAAGCCTGCCGCTGCCACCCTTGCTACCCTGGCAAGCGGATCTATGTCGGCTGCGACCAGCACCGCGAGTACTTCGGCGGCCTCGAGCTCTGGTCCTCTCCGCGATGTTGCTGCTAAGAAGTGGAACAGAAAGCTCAATGAAGCTGCAATGGCGCAAGCGGCTATCCGCTCTGCAGTCAAGAAGCTCAACAAAAAGAAGGCTTGAACCAACTATTCCTCGATGCAGATTCTCGTGTTTTCATGCTATACTATTTTTTCGTCAAAGCTCCGACCGAGTCTTGTTCCCCAGCTATATACTTACAAAAATACCTTTTTACGTGTATAATTTTTTGTAGTTATCTTTGACCCCGTGCGTCATAATTTTATAAGTTACGCTTAATCTTCTTGTAAAATCAGCACACGTACTGTGATAATGATTCATACAATTGAACAGTGAAATTCAAGCCTCATAAGTAAAGCGATCTCGCGTATGCCATAAGCCTCTTAATCCATGAATTCGATTGACCTCTTGTAGGCTATGTTCCTGATAATCTATAGTCAGAGAAAGAGTTGCGGTCAAGCTGCGGTTACCAGACGAGCCGATCAGGCACTTGGCTGAGATAAGATCTGATAACATGCTTTCACAAGGTGCGTGTATGTTCCGCCGGGACGTTCTCTCTCTCTGTCTCTCGACCTGCACTTGTACGCGAGACCAACAGAAGTCAACAGGCTAAGCATCTGCCTCTTCAAAGAACTTGGCGATTGGTTGCCCAATTTCAAGCATTATTGTTCGCGAATTGCATACCCTGATCCAGACCATCTGTACTTATCCTTACGAACTATTCTCTAGGTGCACAAAAGCTACCCTTTCATCGAATCATCAATCAGAACTCTCAATGTGCGACAACGCCCGGACAGAGCTCAGTCTTCTCGACAAAGGCAGTGTTCCTCGACTACCTTCGCCACGCTTGCGAGACACTTTGTGTCTCCCCCCAGAACTGATGGCTGAAATATTCGCCATGGTTTGCCTCACCCACATAGACAGGGAAAAAACGCCCATACCCTTCATGATTGGACGAGTTTGTGGTGAATGGCGAGAGATCATCTGGTCGACCCCCGTCGTATGGAGTTATCTATCGATCAGGCTCTCCGCAACCCGATACGATGCGCAATACGAACTCTTGGAAGCATGGTTGACACGCTCCGGAGAGGTTCCACTCACGATCTGTGCGTCTATGGAGAGTCCGTTCGCCTGGGGGTGCCAAGTTCCAAAGATGTTTATTCGATTACTGAGCAAAACTGCTTACCGATGGCGAGAAATTGAGATTGCGCTACCACATTGGTGCTACCCATTTTTAGGCGACGGCAAGCAGAGCCTTCCCCTTCTTCACAGCGTTATCTCACATCAGATCACGGGTCCGAAAAAGCGGGAACGATTGAACTTCTTCCAATTTGCGCCCTGCCTCCGAACACTCCATCTAGATGCACATTATCTAACGGATGTGGACATTCAATGGGATCAACTCACAGCTTTCACGTTGGAGCGCTTTACCCGTCAAGAATGTTTTGATGTCCTTGCAGAGACGTCAAATTTGGTACACTGCCATGTCAAGCATATCGTAAAATCCGTGGCGCCATCCCCATGTCTCGTTCGACTTCCAGCTCTGCATAAGCTCGTTGTTGCCGACGCAAGATGGGATTACATTCTTTGGTTGCTTGCCGCTCTGGTCATCCCGTCCCTCCATACCTTAGAACTTTCTCCACCCCTCGTGCATTCTATCATTGAACTGAAAGAATTGTCCCCTGCCATCAGTCGTCTAGGTTGTCACCTTCGAGCGTTGAAGTTGACGATAACCTACCAATTCCATTGTCTTCTTCACGTCCTGCGTGATATCCGGACTCTTGAAGAATTGTCACTTGAGGTCACCCGCGACCACAGAGACCCCAGTCTCATTAACGACGTAATTGTTCTTGATTTGCTTCAATTGTACTCGACAGAAGCGAAAACAGACTCTTCCAACCCAACCATCCTTACAATGGAGGAGACATTTGGAGCCAATAAGGTCGACTGTTACTTCCCCAAGCTCAAGGCTTTCGAATACTCTGGTCGTGTTTTACCAAATGACGAGCGGTTTGCTTCATCTTTGACTGATGTGATAGAGTGCAGGAGGGATATGTCGCTACCCTCTTTGGGGGAAAATAATATTGCCCTTCTGGAGTCGGTCGAGGTCGGCACAAAATCCTCGTATGACTTCGAGTTGGAACCAGATATCCGGGAAAGGCTGGAGATGCTTATTACAAATGGGCTGAAGTTGAGTATAGACACTTCTTGGTTATGATAGACTTGTTTCTCATTGACTAATACGTCTCGCCTCGACGTCGATGTGGTATAGACCGATTATAATTCGCCATGGACTGATATAGTTGCTATGCGCGAGCTTGATGGCCCACCGCAAAAGATTATTTTCAATATACCTACCGCATTTTTTTGAATATCCACTTCAACGATTACCTTTAGCCAGTTCACCATTAACGACCAATCGATTCTCGCCACTCCTTATACCACTCAATGATGTCATTCTGCTATACATCATTGATTTTTTGATACATTTAGTTCCTTCCCAATATTCATCAAGCCTTGGCTTTCGCCTCCGCCAAAGCTTTCTGGACAGCTTCCAATACATGAGGATGGACATCCTTCCCTGCCGCGATGACGCCAAAGTTCTCTCCCAGCGTGCGTCCCAGTCCAAAGTTCAAGGGCTCGCCCCTTGAATCAGTGACGACTCCCCCAGCTTCTTCTACGAGAATCTGGCCAGGGGCATGATCCTATTTTCGAAGCAATTAGCAAAGGAAAGAAGACATCACTGGCAGCACACCGTACCCATATTTTCTCCCGGTACCCAACACCAGTCGGCATCCTCAGGTATGCCCCACCCTCGCCTCTGGCGAGACAACAGTACTTTGCCTGGCTGTCCATGCGCGTCGGGGCGCGCGTGATGCCGAGGAGGGAAGACACTCTGTCGTTGAAGCTGTGCGAAGAGTGTGCGGCTTCGACGGATTCGAGGAAGTTCAGGGTTTGGGGGGGATTTGGGGGATCGAGAGAGGGGTGGGGTTGGAGCCGGAGAGGGTGAGCTGTGTGGTGGTAAATTGATCAGTAAGTTTTTGAATAAGGAGGGGTGGAGGTACTTGTTGTGCGCCTTGCCCTCTGACTGCGACGAATATGCATCCTGTGCCTTTCTCCGGGTTGGAAGGATCAACGGGGAGGTTGGGACATCCAATGACGCCGACTTGAACTTTGGAGTCGACGATGAGGGATAGGCAGACCGCGTATTGTTCGCCTCGGAGGAAACCTTTCGTGCCGTCTATAGGATCGATAGTCCACATGCCTAGCCACCCTTATTAGCTAAAACATCATACATGTGCTTAAAAGGCAGACTCACGTCCGGTACTTCCACCTTCATGGTTCCCTCTGTCAATGGCGTCGAGCAGCTCCGCATCGCTCTTTTGCTCCCCCGGGCCGATCCCCCATGTCACGCTTTCGCCGAGCCCCAGCTCTGCGGTGAGGGCTTCGTTGGCCAGCTCCACGATACGGTTTTTCATCTCCTTCCCTGACTCTGCGCGCAGATCCGAGGCATCTTCCTCGCCGACAATAGGATCGTGCGGGAATGCCTTGTGCAGCATCGAGCTTATAACCGCCTGCGCTGCGAAATCACCCACTATCCAGAAAGATCAAACCATTGCCTGAACACGCAGTAGAGAACTAACCGGTAACTGGAGATTTATCGCCCTTGGTGAGTGTCTCGTTCTTCACGAGCTTGTTGAAGACTGAAGAGGTGAGATGGCACGCGCGGCGCACGGCTGCGACAGCTACTTGCTCTTCTGTGGTGTATGCTTGCGACATGCTGGTGGCTGATCGATGGCTGAAGGAGCGACGAAATATGTGAATTTGGAGAGACCGGAAGACATGGTGCATATCAAATTTGGATGACCGGATTAGGTTGCGATTAGCTCATGATGATGATCGCTTCGGCTGTAATATGGTGTCCTCCGTCGCTCAGGAGAAAAGTTGAGCACATCACTGAGATACATATCTTTCTACCAGACCGACTTTTGAGGGACGATTCGAGTAGTGTTGCGCCAAATACTGATACCTGATTTGCAGAGCAATTCTGCAGCAACCCCGTTGGGCTTCAATCTGAGACTACAGCCATTTGCTGTATTCTGAGGTGCAGCAGAGACTCTTCTGTTCCTGTGATTTTCGTGGGCCTTTTCGCCGAAAATTCGAGAAATAGCCGCAGGCTGAGTGGCAGTTCATGAAAACGTTCCGTATTTCGAGATTCCGCAGACCGCCTCGGCACATTCCGGCCAACTCGCGTGGCGGGGCAGCGACGCGCCTCGACGCGCACTGACTGGAATACCTAGTAAAAACGTATACTCCACAAATATCTCAATTCTACACACTGGGGGGCAATGTCAATCACCTCCTTCAGCTCGCATACCTCTTTGCAGACACAGCCCATGATGAGATCTTATTTCAAGGTCTCATCTTTCCTTTGCTATGCACCCCGATTCAAGGACGGCATCCTTCTGGTTCAGGCATTTAGCTGGCCTGCCGACGAAGCACCATTATTCTTGCCACCATCAGATGCCATCATCCTGTCGCATCTGTGTGATATCAACTTCGATCACCTCAATACATTATGGTCATACCTAAGGCATATGGTGTGGGGATTTATGCAGCGGGCATAGTTGAGGAGAGGTTTGAAGGATATGAGAAGGATGGTTATTGTAATTAATGCCACTGATATTTACTTCTATCATGTTAACATGTATGCTACTAGTATCGTTATACCCACCATTAAAATTATTGCACAAACAGCGAATGTGATAGATTAAGCAAAGGCCTTAAGCTACAGAAAGGGATGGAGTGGCGGCGTCGACGTTGAAGTTGCCGCAGCGTGCGCGAGTACCAAGAATTGGCGATCAGTCACGCCCAATGCAGACATGCAGTCCGGCGGCTTCTCCTAGTGGACTGGTGGACTGGCGGAAGCGTTCTTGGAGCGGCCCGGACTCCGACAGCACCGCCACACCTCCCCGCTGAGGGTCGTTCCTGACAATGTCCACCCACTGCGATGGGGCGTGAGTTTGGCGTGAGTCATTGGGACACATAACGACCACGAAGGTTTTCCGATTCACCTTCACCTCGAAATTTGTTGACTTTTCTCCACTCTCTATCCACCGCATTCGAGTCATCATTGCATCGAGGGTACTAAAGTGGGCCAGGAAGTTGCTACGTGATAGTGAAGCGAAAGCGCAGGGAGACTCTGTCGTAGGCGCCCATCGTCCTTGTCAGTCGGCCTCTGGGGCTAGAGGCGCTATCCAGGCTGAGCATCACCGAAAGGCAGCCGGATGCTTGGGCCACTCAGAACGCTGCTTGTCAGAATGTGTGATCCAAGATCCAGTGTGATTATCGATTCAACCACTTCCCCCATCCCTACCGCTTCCACGGCCGAGAGTGCCAGAGATCACAGGTCTACCTATCAAGATGTGGTGGCCAGATTCCAAAATCTATCTATCAGCGACAAAGTTGAGAAACTGCTGCCCAAACCAACACCATCCACTTCGCCCATCCTTTCAACTACTGTCCAGCTCCCTCCGGAAATAATGGCTCAGATATTTGCCACAATCTGTCACGCCGACTGGTACATCTTTCCCCCGGAGAAGAACCCGCATAAAAAGATGACACCGCTCGTTCTTGGCCAGGTGTGCGGGGAGTGGAGGGCCATCATCTGGTCGACACCTTTCATCTGGAGCCATGTCTACCTGAACCTCTCCGCTACGAGGTACAGCGTCCAAGTTGAGCTTCTCGCGGACTGGCTTGCGCGTTCCGGGGTCTGTCCTCTGACGATAAAGCTCCTGTTTGAGGAAGAAGGGGACTGGACGGACCGACTACCCATGGAGCTGATACAGCTGCTCGCATGCAACGCACATCGCTGGCGAGCCATCAATTTCGTTTTGCCAGAGTCATGGTATCACTTCCTGGAAGAGGTGAAATATAGCTTTCCCCTTCTCACTTCCGTTCTCACCCAACCTCTATGGGCGGATTGTGGGCAAGCGCCGCCCAAACGTAAACGATTAGAGCTCTTCAGGAACGCGCAACTACTCACGGACCTCCACCTTAACGGGTACTACCTCTCAGATGTTGACATCGAATGGGAACGCCTCACCCGATTCACTCTCCAGCACGTCTACCTCGACGAATGCTTCTACGCCCTCGCCAAAACCCCCAACCTCACCTATTGCCGTGTGTACACGATACTTCTCAACGACGTCGGGCGCGAACTCCAAGAGCGGGACATGGAGCTCATGGAGCTTAAGCATCTAGTCATATACAGTGCATCATGGGTGGACACCGAGCGCCTCCTCTCGCATATGTCATTCCCCGCCCTCCTCTGGCTCGAAATTTCCTCCCCGCAGACGAGCTACGACCTCCCAAGCTTGCCCACCCTCCTCCGCCACGCAGAGTGCCGGAACATTAAACGCCTCAAATTAAGCGAATTCCAATTCGGTGCCCCTGAGTCCGAGCTCCTGCAGTGCCTGCGCGAGCTCCCATCCCTAACGGACGTGGACATCGAGATGCAGAGCACCAGTGTGCCTGTGTGCCACTTCATCGCGGATGTGCTGATCTGTGCGAATCCCTCGGCATCGCCGTTGGCGTCCCACTCTGCGTCGAATGCGTCGATCCACGAGGGGGCTCCGTATTTTTTGCCCAACTTGGAGAAGTTCAAGTTTTCGGGACCCGTTGCCCCGGAAGAGGTTTGGTTCGATGAGGCGTTGGCGGAGGTATTGGAGTGCAGGATGAGGTTGTCGAGCGCGAGGCGGGAGTCTGTTGCGCGGTTGGTGTTGCTGGAAGTGAGATCGGAGCGCACATACGATTTCGTGCTGAGTCCTGCGGTGAAGAAGAAGCTGCAAGACTTGGTAGGCGATGGGTTGAAGCTTGCAATTGTTTTCGGTGGTGTTTCCTGGTTGTGATGTAAAAATTGTATAGCATTGGTGTACATAGGTGAATACTCACGTTCATCTCGTTAATGCTTCGCAGGCGTTGCGTTCTGTTTTTCATATTCTCTGACTCGTAACTTTGTGACCATACACTCATGTACTTCTTGCTGTGGAGAATGTGTGGATAATCAAATCATGGACATTGGACCTGGTATTCATGGGTCGATGTCTGAGTCGAGTTGATCGGCCGTTGAGATCGTACAGATTGCGTTCCTCACCCTGAATTCTACCGCAATGTACCACTCGTGTAGGTAGGGCAGGATGTTACCAAGTTGTGGGATGTTGCATAAGGATAAGAGGCGTTATGTTCATTTTGGAGGTGTCGTTGACTAGGGCTGCGCTGGGCCCCAAACTAATCGAGACTCAGGCAACTCGGACCAGATACAATCTTGTATTACTGATCTCTCTCTCTCTTAGATCGAATGTCTGTCCTATTTATCCCACGCAAATCGCTAGTAAGTCAGTCAAGGGGACTGACTTATCACAGCTCCTTGAACTTTCCTCTTGTACACTTTACATTGGTGACAGTTAACACGTACATAGAAGTATGACCAGAATGATCGAGCGTCCGGGAGGCATTCTTGAGTAAAATTATTAAGTACTATTGCCACGATCGCGTCCGATTTGCACTATATTTTGATGGAAGTCTGGATCCGCAGGGATATCCTCAGTCCACTTTCTGAACACCTGGCTAGCTTTCTCTATCATTCTCTTGTTATGTGTACTGATCGTCGATTCGTGGCTGAAAAAATCGGGAAAGGTCTGGGCACTCAGCGTTTTGAGTCCGATATTGCAGATCACATAGCGGGGGTGAACGTGGGACGTTATGATAGGGAAATCGTCGAAGGGATACCGATAAAGCAAAAAGTCGTTGGGACCAGCTTGCTGGGTGCACTGCATTGGTTCCTTGTAACGGCTCATCACGAACGCGGTCATTTTCCGTCCCGGAACGAAGGTGTACTTGTAAGTTTCCTCCTGGGGGAACGATAGGTATTGTTCATTTGAGAGAGTGAAACAAGACTACCTTGACCAATTCCTCAAACTCCTGATCAGGACGTTTATGCCGATTGAGGTAGGCGTCTATGATACGTTCTTCGGGCAGAAGCATCCACATGCCATTGTTGAACATCCTGTGAAGCGTGATTTCGACTTGATGATTGGGACTGTCTGTTATTGAGGTGTTTTGCGATTATTCAAAGGACTCACGTCGCATCACGTTATGTGGACCATCGACATTCAAGCTCCCGAATTTCCGACCCCAGGAATATTCCAGTCTTGATAGCTGAAAAGTCGAGAGTCGATCGTGAGCAAGGCATCAAAGTCTCGGCTTGTTCATGACTTACCAGCTCCTGACTAGCTTCTCGAGGCATCAAGTGGGCGTACTGAACGCCGTACTCCGCGGGCGTATTCAGGATAATGCAACGCAGTTTGGTGAGCCCTTCGGTGGCCTTTTGGACGCGTCTCTTGGCGGCATCGGTTTGCTCACCGAGCCCTTCCCTCTGATCTTCTGGCGTAATATAAGCAGAAAGTTTCTGGTCATCAGGCTCCATGAAGGAAGTATCTGATTGGTGACCGGAAGTTGTTGAGGGGCGAGGCAGTGGGATGGAGAGGTTGTTAACTGATGCAACTTACCTTTTCGGTCATTACCGAGAGCGAACTTGATGCGTCTGAACTCCAGTAACCGCTTGTGCACAGTAAACAGTGATATTGTACTAGGATATGGGGTTGCTACGGTCACAGATTCTTTGGAAGTATGATGGAATAGAATCCAGCTTTGCCGGGCTATTACCGGTGAGATAGCTCTTGTTCCCAAAAAGTAATAACATTGAAAGTTTGATATACAGAGCAAATAATAGCTAGAGGAAGTCACAGATAGTCATGTTGATTGCAGTGAGGCAATGTACACTCTTTGGTGGGTATTCAGCAAGTAGGTGCTATGGTGGAGAATCATTAGGTGAATGACCATTGGAAATTGCGTTGCAAACCACTCACCAACGGCACCAACGGCGTCATCAATTGCATCAAACTCGACTTTCGATATGCCGGAGACCCACGCAGAAACTGACTTGTTCTTGCGTTTCCACATGATGTCAGGGCTCGGTCTATCCAATCCATGTAATGTTTCGTCGTCCAGCCATGCAGCATCAGCTTCTTCCATTGCTGGAAGATTGGATCGGCTGCGTGAACCAGATCCATGGGAAGGGGATGGGTTGGAAGTGTTTCGGAGCACCCTTTGCTGTAACGATCGAAAGTCATAGCGGCACTCCCTAGTACCAGTGCTACTATTTCCGTCATTGTCTTCAAGTGACGGTAAGTGTTGACAGAATTTTTTAGGGACTTTTCCCATCCATTTGAGGTATATCCCTTGAACCGTCGCCATTGCCTCCAACACGTTGTTGTCCCCAACAAAGGTTGCAGCCTCTTCATGTTCATTGACTTTGCGACCGGTATTACATATGACAAACCGGGGGTGGATGTGGGATGTAATCATGGGGAGATTGTCGAAAGGAAAATAATAAGGTGCAAAGTGGTTGGGTTCAGCTTGCGTGTTGCATGTGGGAGCCCCGTTGTAACAGTCTAGCTTATAACCTTTCAACTTATCCGTTGCAACAAGCTTATAATTATAAGGACCTGCCTGTAAACCATTTATCCATTAGCTAATAGAAAGAAAGTAGAGCTAGACATACCGGCACTAAATTTTTGAAATTCTTGATAGGCCGTTGCATAGAAGCCGTGAGATAGATCTTTATGATATGTAATTCAGGGAGAAGAAGCCACTGGTTGTTATCAAACAGGTGGTGAAGCACAGCTTCAACTAGAAATTGTTGAGTCAGTAGTCCATACGAAAGAATGCGATACCGAAGGACTCACGCCGCATCACATTGTAACGGCTATCAACATGCAAGGTGCCATATTTCATGCCCCAAGAATATTCCAGTTTTGTCAGCTAAGGGATCGGACGTAAGCGACAGTCATTGTTCTCACCCTGTGACTACTCACTTCGTTGTCTTGAGCTGCTCGACGCAGGATGTGGGCGTACTGGACGCCGTACTCCGCGGGACTGTTCTTTACCACACAACGAAGCTCAGCCAGGCTTGCTGTGGCCGTTCCTATGCGCTTCTTAGCACCGTCAGAGAGCTGTTCAGCATGGATCTTCCTCTGCTGTGGAGTAATCTGAGGGTTCGCGCGACGTGGCAGAGAATAATTGCCATCGTCCGGATCGGACTTCGACGAGTGCGGGCTGGGGCTCAATTCATGGGCGGGGTTGACCGGAGTCGTAGGGGCATGAGGATCCTGTGCTTCGTTGTCAATATCCATGGTGTCCTTTGAGTTGAGATCTTTGGGTATTCTGTTCTAAAAGCGAGAACATATCAAAGCTTTTAAGGCTTTCTGAGAGGCGTGGTTGTGCGCGGTTGGTGTATGATATTCAGACTCCGATCGAGAATCAGGACTTGTGGATATTGAACTGGGATATTTGGGTCAGAGATGCATCAGGCTCTTGACCACATCTGTGCATAATGATTGTTGTACTTTTATACTAACGTAGTTAGTACAACAATGGAAGAACCCCTTGACACTAGACTAACGTCAAGGGGTTCCGAGCGGAATACCTGAGAGAGAAGCGGTTCTCTTTTTGAGCCCGGGCAAACAAGCAACTACAAACTCTGTGAGCAAGAAATCTGACAAAAAAAGCATACTGGATCTCTTCCTCTCTCTCGGGAAGACATGTTGCATCTCTGACCCAAATATCTCAATTCAATTTCTACAAGTTGCCCAACAAAGCTAGCCCTTAGAGAATGTATGCAAACCATTTCTTCTCAGGTATTCCGCTTGGAACGCCTTGACGTTCTAACGTCAAGGGGTTCCTGTTCCATTGTTGTACTAACTACATTAGTATAAGAGTACAACAATCTACTTAAGTATAAGGGTACAACAATCTTCATGCACAAATGTGGATCAGAGCCTCATTGAGGCCCGACATATGTCTCTGTTCTTTCTCTGTCTGAGGCTGCAATGTGCTACGGAAAGGTAGATATTACCGTAATTCATGTAGGTGTGCAAAAAAACCCCAAGAGTTTTAGCATAGCATTAAGGATCCGTTAAAGTACCCGAAACTCGGATTTCGCAGCGAGCTTCCCCCGCAAGAGCGATAACTAGTAAACGTGGTCTTGATAAATACCTGTGGAGGGCCTCGGGAAATTCCGCTCAGAACCCTTGACTAACATCACTTCCCGGTTCGCCCAGTACCGCCTTTCGACCAGTTGTAAATATCACATCATTACGTGCTGTATTCCTCCCTTGTATAATACAGCTCTTGATTAGTATAAACAACTTGGGTGCAATGATTTGTAAGTGAGGTGGTCGAAAAGTACTTAGATCCTGTCAAAAATGACCGCGGCGGGGGTACCATCATTGCTGTGCTCAAATGCTATAGTACGCCGAAAGGGCGTAACAGAGAGTGACATTAGTACTGCGGCGTGGAAGTCTCAGAGCTTGAAGAAAAACAATACCAGTTCCAAGTAGTCCTTAGGGCCCACGGGGCCATTATGAAAGTGTTTAGGTCCCGGCAGAACCACTGGGATTTGTGCAACACTTGTGCTATGCGCTGTAAATACAATGGTAAAAATACTGCCATACCATTTTCAGTGATTGGCAAGTGTAACCCCCGCGTCCGCTGTATGTGTGCCCACACTTGTCTGCCTGACTTACCGGAACGGGTTTACAAACCCCTGCAGAATCTCTAACCCATTATGATCAGCCTCAACGTACCCCTGTGCTTGACAATACAAATACTAGCTGGCAAAACCTGTGGCCATTCATTTCTATTGGACAACTGACAGGAGTCAGTTTTCCCTTCAGGAATAATTGGTGTGTTATTCCTCCTTGAGACAACATTCCCTTGTGTTCAGGAATCCGGTAGCTGCACTTGCTTAGTTTTTGTGACTCAGGGAGAAGATATGAAATAGAGACAAACAACTATTACAATCTTGCGAAGCACTCATCAAAAATATCCTGTGCGACCTGCATACAGTCATGGCCATATATCATCTTTTGTACATCAGCATCCGCCCACTTGTCAGGGACCGTCCCCTTGTTTTCTTTCAATGCAGCGGATTGCCTATCGCGTTCCGCCTTGGCCTCCCCTTCTCCAAGGTGCATTGCACGGCCCGACGCGGCAGCAAGTTTCACTTTCTCGACGCATGATATATCGCGGAAGGTGAAGTCTCGTTCAAACTGCGAACTTGGGAAATTGCGAAGGATTCGATCGTGTAACGGCAGAGGAGCGAAGTCGCACAGGTCTCTCGCCGCTGCATATCTGCCTTCTGTGGGTTTTGAAGAGGAGTCCGAGGTACTGACGGTGCTTTCTCGCCTTGACAGGACGCTACAACCTCGTTCAACCAGCTAGCTAAAAGACGCTTGAATGAATGGAGAACGTGCCACAAGGCTGGTCAGAGACTCAGAGATGTGTGTCGGCAGATATTCCCACATGAACACTGTTACGGATCAGGGCGGGACTCAGTCACAGATACTCTAACAAAGTAGTAGTCGTTTCGGAACTGTCTCCGTATCTTGGAAGGACCTGAAAAGATGTTGGCCAGTTACGCAACTTGAACCTCCTATTCCAAACGCTGAGTAGATAAACGCCAACAACAAATTCCATGGCACAGATGATGACTCACCCAAAGTAGTACGCCACGCCCATTTACTTCAGCGGAACGGAGCAGAACCAGAGAAATCATTCGCAACAACGCGATCACCCACCAAGGAAGGGATCGTCAATTGAGCACGAAACAAGTCGATAATATAGTCACATAAATAACGTACAGACTTACATCTACAAGTCCAACACGAGGCTGTACTTCGGATACAGACGACAGAAAAGGGCTGGGTCGGTCGCATCGCGAACTGGCGGCTCCATTGAAGACATAACGAGGGCGATCAGGCTTGGGCTGTACCCAGGTTCCTCAACTAGCCACTACCGGGGTAAAATGACGAGTCTCCAATTTTCAACGACACGAGAATCCGATTCACTTCCGTGAACCGAACAACCCCTTTTTCTTCTTGCCATCGCTTCCAGTACTTTTTATACTTGACGAAGAAGTTGCTCGATCCATCTCGGGCGGGACCGCTGAGGCGTTGGCCGAGCCGTCAGCCTTGCGGAAGGAAGCTGCTCCCATCGCTCGCATGACTCCTCTGTTTGAAGTGAAGACATGTGAGTGAGCGTGTGTTGACATGGAGGAAACAGCGAACGGACCTTTGCGTGGCATCGACATAATCATCTCGATCTAATCGTCTCGATGTCTTCACTGACACGCCCGACTTGGATATATCCAACCCCTTCGTCTTTAGACTACATCAGGGCGGTAGGGCGTGAATGAGCGGGACGTGTAGTCGAGGTTGGGAAACGTACGTTTCTTTTGTAGTAGCAACGCCCTGGTTGATTAGGTTTACAACATATATAACGCCGTAGATGGCGCCCCCGAAAACAACGATTGCCTATGGGAATCAGTGAGCCATAGCCTGGTTTTAGGGTCTGACGGATACGGACCGTAAGAAGAGAAAGGAAGTCAACCCTACATTCAAAATAACTTTGGATCAGAGCCAGGCCTCATAACGAAGAAATGCACTCACAAACCGGCCATTTTGTCGTTGATAGTGAAAACGTGGAATTGTAAGCGCCTGCTGTGATCTCGCTGGAGGGTACAGTCGAGTATGTGGGTCCGTCAAGGTATCAGAGGTACAGAAAGGGTGCAGTCAAAAAGAGCAGTTGCATCCACCAAGAATATCAAGAAGCAAAAGGGGGAAAGGCCGCAACGCACCGCTTTCGTGTAAGGAGGTTTCGTGGGAGCCGGTTGTGGTTGACTATGTTCATGAAACACGGAGGTACATAAGCCGTCGGCAGGCGCCGCCGGCGTTGTTATGGATCAGCGTTTTATCACAAATTCGAACCAAGAATCGGTGGAACCGACTGGTAATCAGAAATGTTGCAGCACTGGGCTGGTTAGAGCTTCTCCTTATCGTAATCTCATTCAATTATTCCAGACTCAAGACACGAAAACAGGACACCCATAGGTCTGCAACCTAATCTGAACACATTGCTTTATTTGGTAAATTATGCAGAAACGCGACTTGTCACGTTCCGTCACACAGCTCATTGTTTGCTCTCGCCCACATTAACTAACCGCTTAAAACTTGCAAAGATGGCTCGCTCTGCAGCTCGGGCTGGTCCATCTCAAAGCCAGAAACCTAGTCAAACACAAAGGACACGCGCAAGTCGTGCGCGTGCCGAAGAAGTACCCGAGGAGGAAGAGGAGCAGGAGGAGGAAGGGGAGGAAGGGGAGGAGGGTGAGGCAGGGGAAGTGGGTATGGATATGGACGATGATGCAAACTCTGTACGTATTGTGTAAAGGTTAACTCGAATTGATCTGACCCAACACTGTAGGAAAACAATCGTAGTGCGAATCAACTAGTTCGACTCGCACTCTTCACGGAGCATAAACGGATAGTTTTGCGACGAGAGGACATCAACAAGAAAGGTTCATTAATCTCACAAATAAGGTCTAGTCGTCATTGAACAGTTTGTGCTCAGCCATGGGATCGAATGCACGCGCTTTCAACCGTGTTTTTGAAATGGCTCAAGAAAAGTTGCGAAACACCTTCGGAATGGAAATGGTGGAGCTACCAAGTCGTGCCGGGCTTGATCAGGACCATGAGAACGAAGAAGACAACAATGAAGCTCGTAAAGCCACTGGAATCAAGAAGAAATGTAAGTTCAATCCTTTTCGACACGCCACACTTGGATGGAGCTAATTTTCACCCTTTGACAGCCAATGCTTTGGGTTCAAAGACATATATTGTTCGCTCATGTCTCGATCCTATCCTGATTGAGCACGCTGCTGAAACCGACGCGGACATTCTGGCAGAAGAAGCTGGTGATCACGGTACCCTGTTCCCCTCGACACTGTCGGACGATGGAGAGGGCGCTGAGGATGATGACGACGACGCCGAGCGCATTCCAAAATATTTTGGAAGCATCATCTCATGGAGCAGGGCTGACCAGCTCGGCTCTGTTGGCATCATGTATGTAATTTTGGCCCTGGTGTTGGTCAATGGAAGAGTTATCACGGACAGTCAGTCAATCCCTCCCGTATTTTGTTTTGTTGGTTCCGATATCTTACTTCTTACTTCAATTAGTGGATTTGAGGAGGCATTTGAAAACCCTTCACCTGTCAAGCAACCCTAACCTGCGTCCGGTGCGGTATACGGCATCGTCCACCACCCGTGCGCAGAATATCGATGCATACCTCTCCCACCTGCTCAAATCAAGCTACCTGGATCGTCAACAAATCGGAGGTGATGCCGCAGCCAGGAAGGGGAAGAAAGCCGGTGCAGGATCCAAGCGACTGCGAACTCAGGCTGAAGACCTTGACGAAGGGCGCACGTACGAGTGGCGATGGGGCGCCAGGGCATTCTGTGAAGTGGGTGAAGAGTATGTGGCGAAGTTCGTCGCCGAATTCATGGTGGGCAGCGAGGCAGATCCGGAAGAAGAGGCTGGAGGTCCTGGCCGCGCGGAGAGAGAAAGAGAGCAGGAGGCACTGATGCAGAAAATGTATAAAGGTGTGGAGAAGGCTGCTGGAGGGAAACTAGCAGAATTGAAGTGAAAGAGACGGAGCGGAAATTGTGATTAGTTGTGTTTGTACTCTACGATGGGGTTACGGTATATTGTCTGTTATATGTCTATAATTCGAACTGATATTCTAATCTTCTTCATTGGGCCTAGAACTGAACCTGGTTTCTTATGCGGTCATTTGACGGGGCAGTGAGCATTGTGACTTAGGGTGCCGTGGAGCCGTGTCGCCGCATTTCTGTTTACCGCGGACGTTGAACACAAACAGATCCCCCTAATCCGCAATCGACTTGAATCGAGTTGCAACTCTCTTCCGCTATCTCATAATTCCACCATTTCTACGGTATAATTCAGGATGGCGACCGAGAACCAGGATGGATCGAGCGCTGAGATTCAAGACAAGCTCTCGCATATGTACGAGATTCACACAAGGCACAATCTTCACCCGCCGTCCCAGGAGGATGAGTATGGAAAGGTCAGATTGAGTCCAGAGATTTTGCAGTTCATAGTAGACCATGATGAGGTGCGCGTTATACTTCTGCGATGCCGATAGACTATGCTATAACGTTCATTATTTAAAGTCTGTAGAATCATTACTTCAACGGCCCGTCATTTGCCCAGCCCCGGTCGATGATTCGTTAGCTCTAACTGACTATTTCGTATCGTGAGTGCCGATGTCACCACGATCAGCAGGGTCAACCTATGCTCACGCTTTCAGCCATCAGCTCGTCACATAACACATATCTTCTCTCTCGACAATTGGTTGGAAAGTCGTCGGCCGCATCTTACACCCATGTGCTTAATAGGAATGGACGTTGTGTCGGTGCGTCGCTGCTTCCCCCGGCATAAGCTGCAATCTCCGCCATATCTTTATTTCTGCTTCATTGCACGCGACAGAAATCGATGTCTGGCCATCCAAGAAAGGATTAATCGTCACCCACGGACACACCTTCAGCAAAGGTGTTTCTTTTTCTTCAGTTTGCGAAGCGATTGGAGAATCTGTAACCCCTGGATGTTGGCCCGTCCTCGTCAGTCTGGAATGTCATGTTGACGTAGAAGGGCAGAAGGAATTGGTCAAGCAAATGCTGGATATTTGGGGCGATAAACTAGTGAAATCTAAGTTGGAGGACGTGATGGATGACGACCGCGTATCGCCGGGTTTGTTAAAGGGGAGGATTATCCTGATGGTATGGTCAATCTTTCTATCTCTCCAACAAGACACTCATGTACCCGACCTCAAAGGTAGAATATTATCCTCCCACTGCCGCCGGAACGGGTCAATCTGATTCCGATTCAAGTTCTGACTCCTCGGACGAAGAAGAGGAAGAGGAGGAAGGCGAGGACGTTTGGCCGAAACGCGATAAGAAAGATCACCAGCACGCTCGCATCTCCGAAGAGCTGGGGGCGCTGGGCTATTACGCTCGAAGCATGAAGCCACGCAAGGGCTGGCATCTGGAGCGTACGTTCTTTACCGTTTCCTACTAACCCTGCCTCTGATGCCTACCCGATCTTCCAGAAATCCTTACCCCTTCACATGTCCTCATCAACATTTCCGAGTCAACTTGTCGAGCACTCCTCCCCGCCTCCCTCTCCGCCTTAATCTTCCATGGCTCCAATCATCTGCGAAGAATCTTCCCCAAGGGCACACGTATTGGGTCAAGCAACTTTGATCCACAAGTCTTCTGGAGGAACGGGAGCCAGGTTGCCAGTCTGAATTGGCAGGTATATGATCGGGGTATGCAAGTAAACGAGGCGATGTTTGTGGGCGGTCCTGGGTGGGTGGAGAAACCAAGACATATGAGGAGGCACGCGGACCCCAACCTTCAAGCGAAAGGTGGCAGGGAGAAGCTTATTGGAGAAGTAGTTGGCGTTAGTTCATGTTCGTATTTATTTCTTCCTTCCTGCATTATCAGTGACCATCTTTTTATTCCGGATTGTGCAGTGCCTGCACCTAATGGGCGCTCCGGTAAATCATTCTCCACATACATTCGTGCGCAACTCTTCCACGCTTCGGGAGATCTGGAATGGCGCTCGAAGTCCGTCAAGACGCGCGATAACGTTGGCGAGGGTTCCGATGTTATATGGCAGTCTCAATTCGTGTGGGAATACGACACTGATGAAATGGCTTTCCTAAGGTTCGCATCTTTCATATCTATCGTTCCTATCGCCTTCCTTGATCTACTCTTACAATCTGAACTCAGACTTATGATCTGTGAAGATGAATTCGGAAAGGACGACCGCATCGTTGTCTTCTGTGCCCGTTTGGATCATTTGGTCAAGGGCAAGTGGTGCTTGGTGAGAATGTTGGACATGAAGGGAAAGAACTCGGGCGCGACTGTCCTCATCAGGCTGTCTGGTTCACAAGTCCAGTGATCAGCGATAGTCCTGCTGAATCTATGCTTACATTGGTGCATCTTCCGTATTGTCGTGCTTGAAATCAGGACGCCCGTAGGAAAGTCGTCTCCGTGTGGACGCAAGGGGCTGATACGCCCCAGGGAACCGGATATGTATGCTTTGGAATGCGGTCTGCATGGGAGATCGACGTCAAACAGCAATTGTACGCAGTAGTTGCTAACTTGACACTGTAAAGAGACGATATCAATACTCAGGCAACAAGGAGGAATATGGTTAAGTCTTTGTTTCAGGACGATCGCTCAAGGGGCGAAAGCTGACGGATCTATGATCTTAGCGTTGAAAGAGACTTGAAAGCCGCAACTCGCCGGTTTTTGGCGCCATGATGGGCGCTTATTGATATGTGTGTTTTAGTGAACCTCACTGTTTGAGGCTTTTTGTTCGAGCTTTTTGATGACAACATGCGTTTTAGAAAACCTTAGTTGAAAATGGACGGTGTCGATAAGGGTTTACGGTGACAAGTCAGAGACTCAAGCCACCACAAAGATGCCTCTGTCCACAACCAATGCATTGATCTTGTACTTTGAGCACAGGCAACTAAAAGCGGGATGCCCGAACGCAGCAGTGCACGCACGTACATGTGCGATTGCACTCGCTTTTGCCGCGGCGAGCAGAAAATCGTCAAACGCAGTGTATGCTACGTATTTGGTCTGGAACAAGAGTGTCCAGCTAGATGCTAAGTATGGTTCATTCACTTGCGCGGCCCAGATTTGGTCATGACCATTTGTAGATCAGAAATAGTGGCGCACACATATACATGGCAAACGGACAAATGACCATCCCGCCTTCGCATCAACTGAGGCAGCAAACAGGTTCACAAACATATTGGCTGATAATTGAAACTACAACAGTTCATAGCTGGAAACAATGTGATGTAGGTAGTTTTGTAATTTTATATTCATAACCTAAACCCCGATATCCCAATCATCCAGACATGTAATGCCAATATCTCCCCACTTCCGACGATTGTAATTCTATGTGCACCATCTAAGCACAGACGACGGACACGGCGAGCCAATCGACGGTGAACCCTGTAAGCGTGGTCCCAGCAAATCCGGTGAGGATAGCAGCGGTCTCCGCGGCAGTCTTTCCTTCAGCTGAATACCCCTTCCCAACGCTGTAGGTACCGTCGGCATTGACAACAATGGATCCGGGACCAGAACCCTTGGTTTGATAAAGCATGAGAATACTGACTCATCGCGAGTTTGAAACTGCAAGGAAATAAAACATACATGGATAGCAGCATTAGCAGCAGCCGACAACGAGCGTCCGATCACTGGAGAATAGTTAAATTACATCTTCGTGGTGATCAGTACTCGACTTGCCATAGTTGAACTCGGTGACGAGGTCGGTATCGGCCGGGAGGGCAGCTGCAGGCTTAAGCACAAAGTCGCAGGTCGCCAGGCCTTCTTGACGCTTGGCGGGAGTGGCAACTACAGCTGTAACGGCTGCGAGAGCGACGAACACTTTGGATAAGTTGAAGAGCATTGTGAGATTGACTGAATGTGGAAGAGTTGTTCAACGGGTGTTGGATAACTTGATGATTTTCTTCATGAGGTCGTAGACCTTTTATACAACTTTCGTGCATATGAGATACCGCTTTAGTTGCATCTTCTTGGTGAGAAGATCATGGATGGGCTGAGCTCCCCGTTCTCTTGTTGGCACCGGCAGTAGAACAAGATCGATTTTGCATTGTGTTCTTGGTAGTGGATGGCTTGAGCTGCCCGTATCATTGGAGACCCATGCGGAAAGAACGAAGCTCTAGACGAGATCTCCAACTCTTGCGGGTTAAAGAACCCGCCGATTCGTACTTATACGTTGATATAAAGAGTTTGTGGGCATGTAGGTGTTACTTCTGAGCCTGATGAAGGCGATATTCAAGGGATGCCTGGCATACCTTGATGTTAATCTCTGACGTTCTCATTGAGCCGTGGTATTCAATAACCAAATGAGAATTGTACCCTAATTTACTGGAATGTTTGCTACCACCTTCATACGCAGTTGGACGCACATTCCATCAAATAGATCACATATTTACCTACCAAGAGAGAGATCCAGCATATCCAGTATTGTGCCCGAGTAGGAACGTGGACCTGGTGTATGAATCTGCCGTAGCAGTGTTCAATGACTCAATGAGAGCAGTTGAAGCCAAAAGGAGGTGCATCGTCGCCAGATCAGAAGCGTTTCGTCGTTGTTGTGTTGCAAACACTTCCGTTATCCCTGTCGGAACACTCGGGACAGATCAAAATCTGGCTTGAATATGCACCATGCAACTTCATCCGAGCTCTAGCGCGCTCGAGAACTGGTAAGCGTCGGTAATCCGGCCATTGACAATGGCAACTGATGACCAAAACAAACTGCCTGATCATGTTCGAACATAAATCCGATTATGCGTTATCTTGATGCATGTCCTATCCGAGAGTGTGGCTTGCAAGCCTAACTGAAAGTCTTAGTCTGGTACAAGAAAGTCAGAAGAAAGTCAGAAGTGGACGATGAAACTTGTGGTGAAGGTTGAGTGACGCCACGTGGATGGCTTGGCAGTCCTTTTGCATCGGTTCAACCATTCACCCTCCAGATTGACTCTGGACTCGCTCAAAAACAGAAGTGGTTTCTTGTTCTTCACTAGACCTGGGGGCGGGCACCATCATACCGGGTAAGGGAACGAGCAAGCGAACGAGCACGAGCCCGACTCTGGTTCGCGAGTAGCGCACCTCATACTCTATTCATTGACTCACTCACCCGGATTTGGTCATGACCGTTTGTAGATCAGGAATAGTGGCGCACACATATACACACACGACAAACGGACAAATGACCATCCAGCCTTCTCATCAGTCAAGGCAGCAAACAGATTCACGAACATAATGGCTGATAATTGAAACTACAACAGTTCATAGCTGGAAACAATGCAATGTAGATAGTTTAGTGATTTCGTATTCGATAACCCAAACCCCGCCGAATCCTGATATCCCAAACATCCAGACACGGTCATACCAATCTCTCCCCACTTCCGACGACTTCGATTCTAAACGCTATCTAAGCACAGACAACGGACACGGCGAGCCAATCGACGGTGAACCCTGTAAGCGTGGTCCCAGCAAATCCGGTGAGGATAGCAGCGGTCTCCGCGGCAGTCTTTCCTTCAGCTGAAAGCCCCTGCCCAACGCTGTAGGTACCGTCGGCATTGACAACAATGGATCCGGGACCAGAACCCTTGGTTTGATAAAGCATGAGAATACTGACTCATCGCGAGTTTGAAACTGCAAGGAAATAAAACATACATGGATAGCAGCATTAGCAGCAGCCGACAACGAGCGTCCGATCACTGGAGAATAGTTAAATTACATCTTCGTGGTGATCAGTATTCGACTTGCCATAGTTGAACTCGGTGACGAGGTCGGTATCGGCCGGGAGGGCAGCTGCAGGCTTAAGCACATAGTCGCAGGTTGCCAGCCCGTCTTGACGCTTGGCGGGAGTGGCAACTACAGCTGTAACGGCTGCAAGAGCGACGAACACTTTGGATAAGTTGAAGAGCATTATGAATTTGACTGAGTGTGAATGAGTTGCTCAACGGGTGTTGGATAACTTGATAAATATCTTCATGAGCTTGTAGTCCTTTTGTAATATTTCGGCTCTTCGCTGCATCTCCCAGAAGACAAGATCATTGTGTTTGAATCTTGGCACGAAGTCCATGGGTTGTATTGCCCGTTCTCTTGTTGATCGATAATACTTGGTCGGAAGTCATCCGGTTGTTAAGGCTCGAGGTGAATACTGATGGGAAGTGCCCGGCCGCGTAATGAGAGTGAGCACGAGGTTTTTTTGGGTGTGCCGGTGTTGCCAGAGGTTAATTACTGCAAAGAAATTACTATGCATCTCATGCTCGTTGTACTGCGCCTTCAAGATATCCCCGACGCATTCATTCGAAGTCGCATTTCTGTCATACGCGCTTACAGACAATGAGAGCTACCTTCTGATAACGAAAGCATTACATCAAATCGTCGAAAAAGTTTCCCTACCGGCGGCCCCGCATCCCCGCATCCCCGCATCCCTGCATGTCCTGAACACAGGGCCTTGCCCTCTGACGTCAAATCTGATGCCCTTACAAAGTTGTAGGTCATCTTGTATCACGCAGAGTATCACGAAATCTCCAAGTCTCTGGCAAATGAGTTCAGGTTGAAGTCGATGATGAAGCTGCGGAGTTTCAAGACAGTGTGGCGGCATCTACTATTTGGGAACTGGGTAGTGTCAAAGTCTCTGATTGCATCTGTTGGGAGTCAAACTTCCCTCAGGGGCCCTGAAGTCAGTAGGCACCCTCGGGTGTCAAGCGCTCTACGGATCTGATCCCCGTAAAACCCGACGCATGATGCGCATTTCAGAAGCCATATTTGTTGGGGGTAGCTGCAGCTCCGACTATTAAGGTGGTTCTGTTCCATCGTGTTGTTGTTCTATCTGAAATATTTAGTACGACAAGGTAGGTTTTTAAGGGTCTTTTTTCGGATTGTTCGGGCAAAAAGTGATTTGGAAGTTGGGCTTTAGTAGTATGTGCTAGGCATGTGAAACAAATATACATCGATTATATACTGTACAAACGATAACTAGATTACAAAGTGACATGGGCGTTAAAAGTACTCATGTTGATTTCCAAGTGTCCGAGTGCTCAAATCGACTCACACTCGTCTTCTGTCGACCGGCTCGGTGGGGCCGTCTTCGCCACTCTGAGGGAACTGGAGGTAGGTCATGAATGAAGGATGGAGAACATCATACATTTCCCAATCCATTCAAACCCAACCCAGTACGACTTCCCTGCCGACTCCCGGACAGGCCGCCCGTATAAACTTGTCCCCCGCGGCTTCCCGACCGCTCAAGCTGGTTCGACAACCGGAAACCGCCCTGAGGCTCGCGAGCCAATTCGTCATCCGACGCTCCCCAATCCCCCGATTCGACATTAGGAACCGGAACACGCTGCTGCGCAGGTACACCTGCATTATGGCCAACACCTGCATTCCCATTCTCGTTAGCCACCCCATTCTCCATGCCCATCCGACTTTTATCGTCTCCCAACCCTGGCGTCGCGCCCAACTCATTCGCCCCATGCCCAACACCAATGTTTCCCCCGTTCAAATTATTCCCGTTGTTTTTGACGTACCCTCCATACCCATCCTCGCTACCTTTTTTGTCGAACCCAGCACTATCGGCGTGCTCGATCTGCTTCTCCTCAATGGCCCCGCTCGCGTATGGTTTTCTCGCTTGTGCGGCCTGAGTCTGTTCGACAGCATCGTAACGCGAGGAATAACCTGGCGGCGCCCATGATCGTGAAGTCCACGGCTTGCAGTTGGGGTCGTTGTACATCTGCAACATGATTGAGTTTAGTTGTACGGCGGTAAGATAACAAGTTTAGCGCACGTCATCCACACTCTCCAAAGATAAGTCTGAACTCTCGTATAAGAAAAAGTATACCATGACCGCGGCAGCTAAGTTACACCCTACCATGACATGGTGTGAATGCCTACCCACATTACGAGGATAGAGAACGTACCAGCAAACACGAACCCATATTTGAATCGAATATCTGCAACGATAAATGGAGTAAAAAATGCGAGTAAGAAATTCCAGGTCCTACATTCATTCAGAAGTCAATCTAAAATGACGCGCACGAGCCGTAATCTAACACGTACCAGTTGGAGCTTGTCGCCAACGCTCCTTGCTTTGCTCTCGTCCTGGTGGGGAATGTCTCTCCTATCAAGATCCATACTCCAGGTCCCCATGTCATGGCATAGCCGAGGATGAACATGCAAGCACTGACAATCATCACTGAAGCAGCCAATATGTGTCAATCCATGCTCCTGCAAGGAGAAGAGTAAAGAGACGCACACGTGCCGGTGGACTTGCTCGTGGTTGGATCGTTGGCGGTACCAGCAGCGGCAAAGACGAATAACCATGCTGACTGCCAGAGACCTCCAATAATTAGAGGAAGCCTTCGTCCAAACTGGAACCTGTTTAGCTGGCAACGGCGATATTAAAATATAACATACCCGTTCCATAACGTACAGCCCACCAAATGTACAGATGAAGTTGACGGCTCCGAGGATAATCTGCGTTACGAAGCTATCATTGATGCCCACACTTTGGAAGATCGTTGCGCCGTAGTAGAAGAAGTAATTCGCTCCAGTGAGTTGCTGGAAACTCTGAAGGGCCATCCCCAATAGTGTTCGATACAAAGTCTTCTTCTGGGGTTTGAAGCATGATATCCATCCAGAGGCGAGCCGGCGTTCTCTCTCAACTTGGTTGGCAATCTCGTCTACTTCTGCTTGAACGAAACGGTTGGCGTGCTCGTCCGAACTTTTGATCCCGTATGCGCGGGCGACGGAGCGCTCAGCTTCCTTGAGCTTGCCATGAGCAGCGAGCCATCTGGGCGACTCTGGCATGAATAGGATACCGACGGCAAGCATAGCTGGCCAGATTAGACCAATACCGATGAGGACTCGCCACGATGCACCACCCGAGAGGGATCGTGTACCAATGGCAATAGCATCTGTGTCACCAATGAGAACTGGGAGAAAAGAGAATGATCAATGATGACGCACATGCAATTAGAATACCGAAGGTGATGAACAATTGGTATGTGGCCGTGAGAGTTCCTCGTATTTGAGTAGGTGCGGTCTCTGCTTGGTACTGCGCGATGACGCACTAAGAATAAACTCCGAGTACATGTCCATAAATAGCGACTTACCATAGGCACTGCTGCACTCAGCCCACCCACTGCCAACCCCGAGATGAGGCGACCGACAGCAACTTGCTGCCATACATGCCGCGTAGTAAGTTGAACGACGACGCCGACCATGAATAGTAGACATTCCGAGACCATTGCATACCGTCGACCGAGCCTGTCCGCGATCCTGATTCAAGCTTATGAGCACCATCGTCAACAGAAGAAATACGACAACGTACGGGGCACCAATGAGTGCACCAGCAAGGGTACCAATCGAAAGCAAAGAAACAATAAGACCCGCGCGAACCACTGAAAAGACGCAAGTGGAAGCATCAGCCGGATTTGAGCAAGTTGCAAAACGTTGTTTGAAGTCGCTCATGATGAGGATGTCGCTGATCTGTCCAGTATCGTAACCAAAGATGAAGCCACCTATACTGGCAACGAGGGCCAGCATGATCGCTGTGCCCCCAATCGGCATACCGCGCCTAGTAATTCATGTGAATAGGTTGATTGGAACAACGGTCAGGACCACTTACATATAGAAGAGAGGCATGTTATTGTTAGGGTATTTTTTGTCTCAAAGTTTTGGAGGAGTTCAGCTTATGAGGGAACAAGATATTTGGGTGATGTCATTCTCCTAATCCTACTCCCGCGCACTCTTGTCAGCTTCGCCGATCCACCTCAGCAGCTTTATGGGAATTTTCTACCTGCCAGCGTCTGGTCTCTGCCTTCTCCGCCTCGAGCAAAGGCGACGCCGTAGTAAACCAGTTCTTCATGATTTCACCCCTTCGTAGAGAGCAGCAATTCCAGTCAAGAAAGAAACTACTTTCGGTTTTGAGGGAGTCCAAAGTCAATCTAGACCGTGAGTGGTTCAACCGATGTAAGTCATCTATTTTTACACGTCAACGGGGCTTGCCAAGGCCGCCAAGACACCCACGTGACGTCACTCAACTTCACCCACAAATTTTGTCGTCAACTTCCAACACTTTCGTTCCAGACTAAGGACGTTCAATCAGGTTTGCAAGCTAATATTTTGGATTAAGGACCTCAGGAATGCATCATACCCTGGAAAGTAACGCAGGAAAGCAGTTCAACGGCGTCAGGTAAAGCTGCCCCACTCGCCCGAGTCACCGCCGACGCTCTGGGAGCACGTCACTGTGCGGTCTCCGGGCTATTCTGGTCCCCCACCCACCGGACGGATCCATGTTCAAACATGATCGGCCTGTTTGTTTCGGTCGTCGGTTGTCATTGCCTAATTGCTTCTTACTCCGGGTTATTGACGCTTACCACTTTACGAGCGCGCTAGAACTCGGGTGCAGGTGGACAGACTTGAACCGGGTCAGTATTATCACCAGCTAGATACAAGAGCAAGGAATCAAGAATTGCATGGTGCATATACAAGCCGGATTGGAAAGCCGGCTTGATATGTCCCGAGTATTACGAGAGGAAACAAGAAGTGTGTGCAGCACAACGATGACGGACCGCTTCTGATCTGGAGATCTTGTACCTCTAACTCCTCTTAAGTCATTCGACGCTGCTACTTCAGTTTTATACACACAATGCTGCTTTTCTCTCTTGGTAATTAACTGGGTGATCTATTCGATGGACCCGGCGTCGAACTGCGAACGAATGTGGTAGCAAACACTCCAATGAATCATTGGACACAATTCACATTTTGTGATTGATAAATCACAGTTCAATGAGAACGTCAGAGATGAATATCAAGGTAAGCCAGGCATCCTTTGAATATCGCCTTCATCACGCCCCGAAGTAACAGCCACATGGCCACAAACTCTTTATATCAATGTATATGTACGAATCGGCGGGCTCTTTACCCCGCAAAAATTGGAGATCTCGTTTAGAGCTTCGAGGTGAGATAATCTTTCCGCATGTGTCTCCAATAATACGGGCAGCTCAAGCCAATCATACTACCAAGAACGAAATGCAAAATCGATCTTGTCCTATTGCCGGTGCCAACAAGAGAACGGGGAGCTCAGCCCATTCATGATCCTCTCAGGAAGGAGATGCAACTAAAGCGGTATCTCATATGCACGAAAGTTGTATAAAAGGTCTACGACCTCATGAAGAAAATCATCAAGTTATCCAACACCCGTTGAACAACTCTTCCACATTCAGTCAATTCCACAATGCTCTTCAACTTATCCAAAGTGTTCGTCGCTCTCGCAGCCGTTACAGCTGTAGTTGCCACTCCCGCCAAGCGTCAAGAAGGCCTGGCGACCTGCGACTTTGTGCTTAAGCCTGCAGCTGCCCTCCCGGCCGATACCAACCTCGTCGCCGAGTTCAACTATGGTAAGTCGAGTACTGATCACCACGAAGATGTAATTTAACTGTTCTCTAGTGATCGGGCGCTCGTTGGCGGCTGCTGCTAATGGTGCTGTCAATGTATGTTTTGTCCTTGCAGTCTTAAACCCTTTTTCTTGTCGATGAGTCAGTATTCTAATGCTTTATCAAATCAAGGGTTCTGGCCCCGGAACCATTGTTGTCAACGCCGACGGTACCTACAGCGTTGAGAAGGCGCTTTCCGCTGAAGGAAAGACTGCCGCGGAGACCGCTGCTATCCTCACCGGATTTGCTGGCACCACGCTTACAGGGTTCACCGTCGATTGGCTCGCTGTGTCCGTTGTCTGTGCCTAAATAGTGCACACCAAATCGAAGTCGGCCGAAATGGGGAGAGATTGATACATCATGTCTGGATGAATGGGATATCGGGTTTCGGCGGAATTCAGGTTATCCGATACACAATTACAAAACTACCTACATTGCATTGTTTCCAGCTATGAACTGTTGTAGTTTCAATTATCAGCCAATATGTTCGTGATTCTGTCTGCTGCCTTGATTGATGAGAAGGCTAGATGGTCATTTGTCCGTTTGTCGTGTGTGTATATGTGCGCCACTATTCCTGATCCACATACGGTCATGACCAAATCCGGGTGAGTGAGTCAATGAATAGAGTA
Source organism: Crassisporium funariophilum (assembly GCA_014925845.1). Taxonomy (NCBI): domain Eukaryota; kingdom Fungi; phylum Basidiomycota; class Agaricomycetes; order Agaricales; family Crassisporiaceae; genus Crassisporium; species Crassisporium funariophilum. The sequence continues at coordinate 892,547 of JACGCL010000013.1, forward strand.
TGAGGGTGCGCTACCCGCGAACGGAGCCGGGCTCGTGCTCGTTCACGCTCTTGCTTACACGGCTGGCCCTTCGGTTGAGTGATTTTTGACTGGAGGAAACTCCGAATTGGTTGAGTTCGAATTTTAAGTTGGATTTGAATTGCACTTGAAAAGATTTCAAAAAGTGATCGACGTAGTATGGTTGGGCTGCTGCTTGAGTTTCGTGCATCTTCCGAAATATATGAAATTTTTTTGAGTTGCATTTCTATCCCTCGTTCAACTACATGGTTCTCAGTTTATTTTGTCAAACGAGCAATCCTCGCCTCACAAAGATCTTTCTGACTTCTGTAACAAATCCTGAGTAACTTGGCTCCATTTTTCTAATCCTTAGGATACATCTCATTTAAAGTATGATAAACTTGAATAAAATCTCTGTTGACTGTAGTGTTGCGGGAAATAGGCGGGTGAAATTTGCATCTGCAAATTAGCCCGGCTAATTAGTATGAGGGACCTCATTGGACATAATTCTAAACTACGCCATCAGTTATAGAAGCGGAGCAGTCAATGGAAAAGTCCGAGATGATGGATCACGTGCTGTGCAGAAAACCGAAAACCGTCGAGGTGTACACAGAACTCTCACTTCGACCCAAAAGATGGCGTTCGGCGGAGGCTGTAAAATCCTGTGTGCGTGGAAAGTTGCAGTAGGCTCATCAAAAGTCGTAAGTTATGTATATCTCTGATACAATGCAAAACTCAACATTCAGATTCAAAGCTCCAGATGACGACTCAAAACTCGGCGAAAGGATTCAAAACTCGGCGAACAGACTCAAAACTCTTCCTTGTGACTTGATTTTTTGCATGCGCTGCTAGAACTCCACACATCACATCAAAGTCCTTAGCATCTAGAAGTCACGAAGAACACTACATTGATTCTCCTGAGTGATAAATTCACGACTCTGCAAGTCCAACTTCAGGTGGGCAATTGCTCTTTATATTCACCCGCCCGCTAATGCCACTCGGCCCACTCCACTAAGGCAGGGAAGGTGCTGGAATGTGATGGATGCAACGGGCTCAGGTTTCTTTTTCGCCTCGGCTTCTTCCTCCTACCCTGGCTTGCCAAAGCACTATCGACATCACTCGTCCGGTCTGAGGAGCCATGTCTATGCTCCCTAGTTTTTCGGGCCCGGGTGTACATGCTCAGGGACGTCGAAGGGGTTGCCGTATGTGCATCGACCCATCATGTGCAGATTTTGAACCAGATGACGATGATGTGGTAAGATTTTATCATCACCTTGGAGCGCGTCGATTCATTTTTTTTGGTTAGCAATTGTGCTGTTGTGGGCATGCCATGAATCAACACGAAGAAGAGCGGCGGAGACGCGTTTATAATCCTCGAGGCCCATGCCCTGAGAGGGGCTGTCTCGCTTTTGTTGCTGCAGATGGACGCCAAGTAATTTTTTTCTTCTCAACTTCATATATTTTTCTTATGTGGATTTTTTGTAGATCACAGATTTTCACCAACTTTGTACATGCAGGGGGCAGTACAGTACACACCAACGGTAAGGCACTTACTTTGCTCGTATTTCACGTGCTGAATGCTCTCTTACAGGCTTGATACAGACGGTGGTGTACCAATGGCATCTAGTACTGTGGCTCAGAGTCAAGCGCCACTGCTGGGAGGTCATAGCACTCAGAGTCGCCAAGTGCCGCATACGTCACAGGCTCTTCCACCGCATATACCTCTTTTTCAACCACCACCGTCATCGCAGATGAATTCCGCCAATCAATGGCATGGGCCAGCACCACAACTTCAAATCCCTGGACTCGTTCCATACAGCTCCGCATCCTCTAGATTCGAGGAAGCGGGTGTGTTTGGTGTTCCGATGGCCCAACCTTCAGGGTCTGCCAACCGAAGGTCTGCAAAGCGGATGAGCAAAGCTCCTCGGAATAGTACAAAGGCATCCACAGACAAAGGCATACTCAAGATGAATGTCATGATGGTTATTCTCCCAAAGGATGTATGTTGCGTCCCAATTTTCTTGTTACATAGAGCCTATGTTATTTTTTCAGGTTGACCCTTTGGCATCTCTGCAGGACCGTCATGGTCTACCTATGCCAGACTACTTGCCGTTAGGGGAAGAGCTTGCTCCAATTCTTGGGTACATGGAAGGCAAAGGGCTCGCCAAGACTGTATTTTTGCGATGTCGCCATAGCTCCGACAATCTGTTACCAGATATTGTCGCTCACTTTGAGGGCATGTTGGCAGCTGGCAATTTCATCTACCCCGATGCTGACATCCCTGAGTTTGAACTGGGTGAAAATGAACCCAACCGAGAGCTTCGTGTCATGGCTTTCCGACTACCCTTTCACCTAGTCAGCATCGGCAACTGGTCTAGACATGCGCGACCCAAACTATCATTGGACAAAGTTGGTTCATTGTATACGGCATTCACCTACAAAACCCTGAAAAACCGTTTTCACCGAGCCATCGCCAAACATCCCACCGAGCCAGAAAACATTCATGGTCTTCTCTTTGTTTGTAAGTAGTTTTCCTTTTGTTTCGACACTAGCAGCTTATCTTTTTGCAGGCCCAAAGCATGGGGGACAACTCACAGGCCCAATAAATGAATCTATAGACAAGATGCATTACTGTTGGTCCGACGTTATTCTTGCTCATTGGCGAAAGGACCAGTACCTCAACATGTTGGACCTTTCAGCTGAGATGCAGTTGGCCAGATGGAAGGAGGATTGGCCCCATGGTTGCCGCACGTCGTGCCCACAGAGCGCACAGGATATTTCAGCAGGCTCCTCAAATGTTCGGGATGTTACTGCCCTCAGTGACAGTGATTACAAATCCGACGAGGCCAACCATGCTTCAAGAAGTGGACCGCCTCGCCGGAGTAGGCAGTTTGGAAGCCCGCATATAGAAGCAGAACTTGGCGACACTGCTAGGCCAACCAACCCTTCATCGAGCATGCTCTCGCCACTTGTCAATCTTCTTGATATTGTCAGTGGCCCCCCACCTCTCCCTACATTCATGGCAGCTTGATCATCGAGTCCCACTCCCGGTGTCCCATCTTCGTCACAACTCCTAACTGGGAACACCCCCGGACGTCCACAAGGTGCTACCTTTGTCATGCCTCTTGCACCTGAGGAGATTGCTTTGGGTTACCAATCTTCTGAACCAGTCGCCTTTTTGGATTTCAAAAAACTTGAAGACCATATCCATGTCAACCGCCTTGGAGACTCTATGGGCTATTTCAAGATCACAGGGGAAACTGTTGCTGATGCAGCATTGAATCTTATCGAATTTGTCAAGAGCGCAAACCAAGACCATTCAACTCCAATGACTTCAATGGCAACCATTAATGGTGACCAAAAGGTTTATGCAGAGAACGGACAGCAAGTTACACTCTCAAACATGTTTCGATTCCACCCTTGGACAGTCAGAGCGCAAGTGGTGCAATCTATCTTCGAATGTGTTATGCTAACCACATTTCATTGCAGTGGTGGTGCCAACCAATTCGACGTGACTGGTGGTGGCGTTATGCGAGAAGTTTTGATGGAGGCCGTAAACTTGCTTGTGACTCATGAGGCTGGGATTGCCTACGACCTTTCCAACGATGATTCATATCTGTCGTTGAGAGTTTCTGACTTTGTGTCAGAATCAACACTGAATTCAGCATTCACTCTTGGTGTTATCTGCGCCATGTTCATGATAAAAGCACATGCTGGGCCAGATCCCGTCTCGCCCTCACTTCTTCAAGCAGCCATTGGTGGAGTGGAGTCCATCGTCAATTTTCCGTGGGTTCATGCTGCCAACAAGCAGGCTGCGCAAGTGCTTGCACTCCTCCCAGTTGATGCAGCTGTACCAATTCCTGACAACCAAGACCTAAACTTCCTTTTCCAATCTAGGATTCCAAACTGCCGTGTGAGTTATGCTACTCTCTCAATAGATCCATCTACTCAATATATTCTTATTAGTTTTCGGATATCCGCACTGCCCCATCTACAGAGCGACAGACTATTCAGCGTGCCCTTTATATACACACTCTGCTTGGAACTTCGCAGAGGGCTTTTGCCGAGTCAAAAGAGTTTCAGGCATTTCAAAACGGTCTCAATCTCTATATTGGGGGCACAACTCCCTCGCTGATAGATGTGAGTGTTGTTACAAGTCTGAAATCTCACAGCTAAATACTGTACAGGCTCTTCAGTCTTCGTCAAAGCACCTCCTTGCTCAGAGTTATGCTCGTCGCATTCATAGCCCATTCCAAATCATGGGAAAGCTATGTTTTGCAGTCAAATCTCGGAACGAAGAGTTTATGCAGGAAATGGAGACCAAGCTTCCAGATGTGGAGCTTGCCGTCAAGCGATACCTTCTAGGTAGTGGACACCCATTTCCACAGCGAGTTGCTGGTCTCCTTGATGCAGATACATTGGCAAGAGACCGCCAAGACACGGTTTACCGAGCTCAGCGACTGGTCAAGGTGATGACAGGCCTCTCAATGCTTCCGCCAGCTGGTAGGACACTACTGGTTTGTCTAACTATTGCTTTCAAGTCAAATTTTAGACTGACGGTGACCAATCTACTTTAGATCACCATCCGCGATGATGTGGCGACTATGGGTGGGGCAAGATTTGGTACCTCATACGATGTAAGTCACTGTTACTACCCAGAAATGTATTTTATTCACATCTATGATCAGCTTGAAGGTGATCTGTTGCCGCCTATCAGTCATTCCTGTCTGTACGAGCTGGAATTGCTGGCCAACCGGAGATTCATGCTTGCATTGGGAACATCGAACGTTCCTCTAGGCGAAGATACTGAATTTGATTGGGTGATGCACATGGGAGTCATGGAGTTGGGCTCTGACGGATACAATGCTTAGAGAAATTATGGACGCTCATGGACTTCGTAGCCATCCCTCACCTTTGCTTGCCTCTGCCACATCACAGTACGTTTTTCGTGCTATCTTTCTATTTATTTGCACTTGACCATTCATTTACTGCTCCAAAATCACGCTATTCGTACATCTCATACAGCTGTCTCTGCTACTTTGCTCATATCTGCTACTGTATCCAAAATTTCTGCATTTCTGTAACACGCACTGACAAAAAACCACTTACTGCCTCAATTGCACATATATGTTTGTAACAAGTACTTGTACGCTAATCGATTCCTCTAACAATGTGAATGTATTCGACTACATGAACTTAGCGGTGGCCAAATTCAGTTCCATCCTTCTATTTGCAGTGGCCATACTATGTCATGTCGTTAGGCGCCGCGCTACCTCACACTTCTCGCATCAATTCTGGCTGTCTGTTGTCTTCGACACTCGTCCCCCTCGAAGATGTACGTTGATTTCGTATTACTCGCAGGCCTCCCATTGATTCATCCCAAACAGTTTTTTGTTGATTGACTACAGTTATCGGATGATGAGATTCTTGGTCATCTCCGAGCTCACGTTTAGTGCCTTTGACAGCACCAGATGCAACTAGTATATCGACCTCCAAGTCATCGAAGAGGATGGCCCCAACCACCACTTCCGACGACAACGACATTCCTCTCGAAAAAATGCACAAGGCTTCGGCCCTGTTCGTGAACCCTTCACGTCGTTTTCGACTCATTGCTGCCTCTCTGCATGCCTCCTTCCTCCAAATACCCATCGTTCATGACCAGATCATCCTCTTTCTACGAGAGACGGCGTCTCCATCCCAAGCAGAAAGTATCATTGGCACCTGGTGTCTTACAGCGCATGATGTGGATCGTCAGGTTGCAGCGATCGCATTCAAGACTTGGAAAGATACTGTCACGCTCCATGAGAACCTGAGCTCGTCCTTGCACTTGTTTGTGCAAAGAGCTATTCTTGATCCAAGTGGGGTATATACATATCTGAACCCCGTTCCACCTCCAGCCCCTTTGGCCCCTGTGAAGAGAAACGCTGGGAAGTTGTCCTCGGTTTCCACACCTGGAGGGGACCAGACGCCACGTTTGAAGATTGATGAACAAGAGGAGAGCAAACAAGATCGTAGGGCAAGATTGAGGATTGCTGCTCTAGGCGCTGCGCGTTGGATACTCGGTGAGTTTCGGTTATGAGCTTTGGTTCGTCGTACTCAAACCTCGTAGGCTCAACACCCACATTGCCGGAAGATTTCTTCTCGAATCCTGCATTATGGTCTTCATTGAATTCATCAGAGATTTGTCCTTGGGTTGAGATGGAGAGCTTTGGTTTTGGTCAACCAAATGTCCGCAAGGCTGCGTGGTCACTCCTTCAATCTCTTGTCACAACACACAAAGGTTCGTCTCTAATCGTCTGGTATCATGTTGTCTATGACTGAAATCTGATAGCAGAAGCAGTACGGTCTTTACTACCCACTCTGAGTACGGCAGTTCTTCGCTCCGCGTGGATGGAGCTAGATACAATGGTGCAAGCGACTTTGTGGCAACCTTTACTGGTGTTCCTCAAACGTGAGTGTTGTACGTTTGCTATCTTGAATCGAGGGTTTGACTCAAATTGATAGAGTACCCGCAGTCGTGGACTTTGGATATGGGGGAGAACGATAACGAAGAGGACGTAGCTGAATCCGAGGAATCTCGTCCGAACTCACGGGCGTATCAAGAATTTCTTCGATTCTTGCAGCTTGGATGCTCCGGCTCCCCACAGCAGGGTTATCCAACAGTGGTGTTGATCGTTTCAACCATTCCATCCTCCGGACGTTGGGTATCCACATTACCCAGAGATTATCAACTAATTTCGCCTAGATAATGTTTAGCTCGACCGACGAGGCACCTCTAACACAATTCTTCACTTCATTTTGGGAGGCAATCAATGGCCGGGCCCTCAGCTCTCTCCACCGCGTAGCGGCATCATCTGCATTCTTATCATCTCTTTTGGAATGCATAGTCTTCCTCATCAAGCGGATGCAAAGCGACAATGCGCGTGAAGAAAGGGACCCATCTACACCTACCAATGAATTCTCAGAGACATTGGTGAAAGCACAACTCTCCCGAGTTTGGGACGAAATTTCAAACAAGAAACTGAGAGTAGAAGAAAGGGCTGCCGCACGGTTGGTTGCACGGACGCTGGAGTCGCTTTCAGAGGTTGACCAGTCACTGTTTGATGCTGCCTGGGAGGCTCTTGCGAGGTCGATCGCGTCAGGTTTGTCTACTCCGATTATCATTATTGTAAGGGAAGAGATTGACTGTTCTTGCTCTAGATTATTTCCTATTGCCATCTGGCTACAATACATTCTTGCAAGTTATAACTGCCAAGTTTACCTCCAGTGTTGCGCATGTCATAGAAGGCGAGAGTGTGCCAACGACGGCCTTCGACGTCTCGATGCTGACGATCCTACATTCTTTGTATTTATCTCCTACGCCATAATCTGTCGACAAATACCAAGTGATAAGATCCACATTTGTTTTCTATCTTCCATCTTTCGTGATAATCGTTGTCCATCAGGAATAAGCGATATGTTGAATTGAAAAATGTTCAGCTCTTGATCAGAGAAGGGACATCGTGACTCATCGACGTTGACCATGCTGAATGTATCAGGTTGGTGGGTGACGAAAGGATTCTGAGGGAATGGGTCTGTTGGGTTATTGGTGCTGTGATGTTCTTGGATGTGATTGTCATGATATGCATGCCAGTCGATCCCATATTCATGAATATCATTCGCCTCGAGAGGGTCCTCAATCGGCTCAAAATCTTGTGCGTTCACCGACATAAATCCGCGAGCCCCATCTTGCAACATACTGAACCACCGCAGGTCTGTTGGGCTCCTGGAACCCTGATTTTGGCCGCTACGAATCTTCATTTTGTGATTATTCCAAGAATTTGCCCAGTCCATGATATCTTGGTTGAGGGCCCCTAGAAACATCTCGTGGACAAGCCAGATATGGCTAGCCAAGTCAGGATCTAGGCCGCATTCGTATTCGAGTTCTTCGAAGAATATCTTCCACTTTGAACCGATGCCTGATGTAAAGTCAAACCACAATCGTTCAATGCGGATGTTATGCACACTCCTATAACTAAATCAGTGGGGTGTTACTGGCAAAGATCGTCTGTTAAAATTACCTGCCCCAGATGTACGATCCGCGATCTGGCCCCCGAGCTTCTTCCATGAAGTTGGCGACCAATACATTTTCTCCACCATGATCACCTCTTACACGGCTGGGCAAACCGTGCTGCCTGATGAGGTCTTGGAACAGTGTTGAGACTGTTTCCGCGCGATTATTGTTGTGTGCTCGAATTCCCGTAATAAAGCGTGAATAACCATCAATGAAGCCATGAACAACTATCTTCCACCGAATGAGACCTAGTAATAGATGAGCACACATATCACCAGCAGCAGTGACATCTCTGACCGTGTTGACCATCATGGTGGCAGAGAGAATTATAACCCTTGACATTGTAGACTCGACGTTGGATTCGACGAACCCCAAAAGCAGATACAGGTGGTCCATGCACTCGAGCATAGGACTGCTGAATTCGTGAGCGAGGTACCTGATGCCCAAGGTATTTGAGATGGCCATTGATCATACGCCGTCCAAAGGTAGGAAAACTGTTCAGGATCTGAGTCATGATGCCATCCAGATCGTCATCAGAAAGAGTTGATAAAGAAGAGGTTGAGGAGGTGTAGTAGCGTCTAGTTTCACCGTCCTCGTTTTCAAACTCGATATATACAGGGTCCCCAGGTTGGGTGAGTCCAAGTTCAAGCGCTCGTCTGCGTACTGACCGTGCACTGACACCAAACACACGTCCAAGTTCAGTGGGTCCACGAAGGGCATACGACACACGCAGGACATCCTCATCGATTTCTAGTCTTGGCCGACCACGGTTGCCAGTGTACACTGTATGTGTTGTTTCGACGGGTATGTCGTCAGGCATGTCTGCGGACTGTAATTTGGCTTTATTCAAGTCGCCAACCATGGTGTTAATGCTGCTCTGAATGACCTCGAATTGAGCATTGGGTATGATATTATTGTGCTTATAACATGACATTTAAGAAAATAAAATAAATGTGCAGGAAGACGCTGACCTGGTTAACATGGAGAAGTAGCCGTGTACATTCCTGAATACGGTGCTTGAGTTGAGCGCTATCACCGAGTTGGGTATGAAGTGCAGTGCAAACATCGTCCTTGAGTAGATTGAAGGCTGCAGCAATTGTATCGAGAATAATCTGAGCCATGGAAGAGCGGGAGCAACCAGATGCGACTCAACGGTGCTCTGTGATTGGATGCGAAGCCCTCATCTCACCCCATAGAGGTTGACTGCCCAGATGCCAATCACATCAACCAGGTAATTGCCTTTACCATTACTATAACTGGCACAAATAACGACTTACATATTCACAGATCTTCGACGCTCTATCATATTCCAAAGCCGCTTCAGGTAAGTGGTATAGGCAACCTGCCTCTATCCCAGCGCTAAACTGCCCTTTTCAGTCCTCCGCATGTTGTCAAACTATGTCGGCGAAGAAAGGTTCCTCAAGGGAGTCTCTCTCTACCTCAAAAGAAACTCTTCGCCAACAGCGTTACACACGATCTCTGGGAGGGCATCAGCACTGCCACTGGGGTTAACATCACCCAACTCATGGAGAACTGGATTACCAAGATCGGGTTCCCGGTACTGACTGTCACTGAGAACGCCAAGGGTATCACGGTCCGTCAGGATAGCTTCTTCGAGATGGGTGCTGCGGAACCGAAGGATAACGAGACGATCTGGTAAGTGCCGCTTTGACCCACTGTTGAGGTTGCCGCGGCTATCTGACTCGGAGTATCTAGGAACGTGCCGCTGAGCCTCCTGTTGACTAAGGATGGTAAATCGTCTGTTGATACCACGGCCATCCTTGAAGAACGCGAGAAACACATTGCATTGGACACGAGCAAGCCGTTCAAATTGAACGCAGGCACCGTCGGCGTTTGTACGTCTCTTTCTATACACCCCTTAAAGTCCTGCTTGACATTGAACATGATATAGACCGCGTCTTGTACACCCCCGAGCGCCTCGCACTGATCGCCGCCGAAGCTGCCAAAGAAAACTCGCCGTTCTCCCTGGACGACAGGATTGGGCTCGTGCACGATGTCATGGCGTTGTCAAAGGCGGGCTTTTAACTAAGGTTCTGTTGATACCACGGCCATCCAACGGCCATCCCTGAAGAACGCGAGAAACGCAGAGAAACGCAGTGCGTTCTACACGAGCAACCGTTCATATTTATTGACGCAGGCACCGTCGGCGTTTGTGCGTTTCTATCCACCGCTTCAAATTGATTGACAAGGTACAGACCGCACTCCCGAGCGCCTCGCACTGATTGCTGTCGAAGCTGACGTTGGTGGACCTGTGGAAAGGTATTGGAAAAAAATGTACGTCTCCGGTTGCAATGGAACAGTGTCAGATCTGACTCGGATACATATGGCAAAGGATAGGCGACAACCTCTTCCCATTGATGTCGGTCTGGGAGGAACACTCGGAGATTGGTAAATATATTGAACGCCTTCCGTAGGACGAGTCCATTCCACACCCCACTCCGACATGACGCATTGACGTGATGTCTTGTGCAGACGCTGTTTGGTCCGTTGGTGGAGAAATTAGGGTGCGGATATCCGAGTCCAATTCAGGGACACTAATCCTATACAATGGGACAGGCAGCCGATGCCCGTGATGAGAGTTGTCTCCGGTATTCTTTTGAGAAGTGTGATTAAACAGCTGCACCGCCGGTACCAGAGTTACATGGAGAATGGAGACGAGTCCAAGATTCCTGCTGATTTGCAGCGTGTGATCTTCGCAACAGTAAGTGACTCGCATCCAATTAATTATCTTGACACAACCAGACTATCGGCACTGATTGTAGGCTCTCAGGCACGGTCGGGAGGAGTACGAAGCGATGGTCAAAGTGCACGACAAACCCAAGTCACTGTCGAAAAGGACATCGGCTATGTGAGTGGAACTGAAGATCTTGTTCCAGACGTCAAGCTGAGCGGGTACAGTGCTGCGATGGGCGCTATGCAAAATGTCAAGTTGATGGAAAACATGCTCGAATCTTGACAAACAAGGCCAAGGACAAGGATATGTTTTACCTTTTACAGCTGACTCGTAGGCAGGGCAGATGCTGTTGACAAAACACTTTGAAATGAAAGCATGGAACATTTTTTCTAAACTACTTTCTCTTGGTATAAGATCTTTTCATACGTGCATATTGTTTAGGAGTGGCTTGGGAGGAGCGTGATGGACGAGAAGAAGAACTGGATTGATCATCAGCTTGCTGTTGCAGTCCTATTTGTGTTAGTAAACGGTCAGATGTGAGGTGAGTACACTTCTGCCGCTTTCTTATAGGCTGAGAATCAGAGTCACAGAGAGAATCTGCTATACCACTGGAACTTTCATGATCGGAGGAAGGAAGTGATTCGAAGTCGGAAGAGGGGAGTGGTTCAGGTTCAGAAGAGGGGAGTGGTTCATGTTCAAACTCAGAGAGAGGAGTGGATTCCTGGTCCAAAGGAAGTGCATCAGTTGAGGATGATAAATCGAGAGGAACTTGGCGGAAACCCCATAGCCTAGGCCCAGAGGACAAGGAAATCTGGTGTGTTTCCTCTTCCTCTGATGCAAAATCTGAGTCTGAGTCGCCATCTAGAGAGCCATGATCTCCAGACCTGGAGATAGAGGCTAGGCTCCGCAAAGATGCATCACTAGATTGTCTAGAGATCACATCTTGTCGGGTTGCACAACGGTCAACTGAAACCCTTATTAATAACAATTGTTAGGTATGTATCAAATGGGAATTAAAACACATACAATTTCCCTTTATGAGTTGTTCGAATAACTGAGCCATTTCCACAATATTCAAGTGGCCCAATTGCAACTCTATTGGTCTTTTTAACAATATGCTCAAAGAGCATCATTGCTCGATTACTTTGAGAAACCTCTTCAACTGAAACATTTCTTGTAAAGTTAGAAATTTAGCAGCTCATCAATCATCTAGAAAAAAAACAACATACTTGGTTTGTGAGGAATGGTGGAAAGGCTGAAGTTTCTCAGGGAAAGCTGGAGTAATACACCATATTTGCTTTCCCTTGCCTGCAATGCGATAAACCTTGGTTTTCACCCTTTGGAGTCTGCGGTGATCTGTTTTGGGTGGAATCAAACTGTCATACTCAGGTAAAAATGTTGGTGTTTCCAAAAGGCCTAGGAAACAACAAAAATTAGCTTGTAAACCACAAGGAAAAAAAATATGTATCACCTCTCTGGCAAAACATCTGGGTTAATGGATCATCACTTTGTGGGACTTCTCTACCAAGGTTTCTCCAATGCTCTTTTCCAAAAATGAGGGGCCCAAGATTGGTCGGTTTGTTGGACTCATTGAGAGCATCTTGAATGAAGCCAGGTTCAAAAACATCATATATCGGCTGAGTCAATTTGTCGCGAAACTCGGTCTTGGTTCCTGTGGAGATAACCAAGATAGAATGCTAGTTTGTATTTTGTCAAAATGAATATATGTAGTAACTCATACAATGACCCACTTTGTATTTTTTGTGAAGTTCTGCCATTCGAGGAGATAGCAAAACTAAATCCTTTCCATAAATGTGGAGCCAGTCCTTGTATCCAAGACGCTGCTTAACAGTTGGCGCAAGGACACCTTGAACGATACAGGGCTGCATAAGTGTCCTTTGAAATTTTGATATTGAGTTATACTTTTATCTCATTCAAGAAATTTGATGTACTTGAGCTCATTGTAGGACTTGTGTGCATAACTCCACAGCGCCTCACAGAGGCGAGCCGTCCGAGAGGGGCAATCAAATACCTCCTGCTCAAGAAGAAATGGTGATAACCCTATCAGAAATGTTTAAGATTCCAGTTAAAAACATCAATGCAAGAAATTACCAGCAATGAAGAAGATCTCCGAGACAGTGTAGACTCCAACGCCTCCCCAAACTTTGTTGCCAGCTGGGCCTCGGATAACCTCACAAGCAAGGCCATTGCGCTTCGACTTGGTGCGAGATTTAATCCAGTCAGCAACAATACTCAAAAACTTGACATAGGGCTTTTTATAAACGTCGGCAGGAGGAGGAGGAAGGTCGTCGAGTGTTTTTGCCCAATTTGGCTATGAAAGAGAGGATAAGTAAGTGAGAGAAGGCTGACATATGATAGATGAACATACTTGAAATACTTGATCCAGGGTAACAAATGCTATAAAGTGTGTTTGGAATTCAAAAGCAATGCCAATACAGTACCCCCGGGTCTTGTCAAGTTTTTTTAATAAAAATACCTTGTTGACAAAAGAGATACACACCTTTTTCAGTGATGACTGAACAGTACCCTCCCAAAGGGACCTTGTAAAAATTTGGATCGATGTGTGCGTCAAATATGCGAGCTGTAAGAACAATTTGTTTGAGGAATTAAAAAGAAAACTAACTCTGAGTCTGGTGTTGCTTACTTGAAATTTCAGTTCACCCATATCCATAATAATGGCCCGGTTTGTGCAGGAAACACCTTGTAGCTTTAATTGATTGAGTGCTGGTGGATCATTGTCTTGAGATGCAGTTTTCCTCCACATGGGAGGCCACAGAGGTGTCTGAGCTCTATTTGCTCCTCTGGCAGCAGTTGAGGTTGCCTGAAGCCTATAAACAGATCCATTGGCCAGCTTTTTCTCTCCAGGATTGTTATCAGGAGCATCAGCCCAGAGACCCAGCAGTGTGAGATCAAGATGATTTTTCAGGCAGTACTCATGAAACCAGAGGAGAAACAGAAAGTGTGCGATGCACTCCCTTATTTCAGGCATAATCAATGCAGGAGGGAGGTCAATGGAGGGAAGGAAAGGGAATGAAGGACACCAACACAAGCCTCAAGGCCACCACACTGCACTGTGTACAAATCAGGCCAGGCTGACATGAGGCCTTCCAAATTGAGACAATCACAACTTTCCTACACCCTCTGTGGGATTTCTATTTGGTGAATGTCTACAAAATAGCCCAGAGAATAAACTCCCACTTTTTGAGAACAGATTTGGTGGTTGTGGCCACGCTATGACATGAATGAGTCGGACTCACGGCCTTGGACAGTGCATGCTGCTTTGTTTGCCTTTGTTTTTTTCCGACTGGCCAAGTGCTAATTCTTCTATTCCCTAACCCACAGTCCACCTGTATAACTTTTTTTTCCATGAATGTCCTCCTTATGGTGTACTTAGCATGTAATCAAATTTTCAGCCAAAGTTGGTTGGTTGTGGCCACGCTATGACATGAATGAGTCAGACTCACGGCCTTGAACAGTGTGTGCCGCCTTGTTTGCCTTTGTTTTTTTCAAACTGGCCAAGTGCTAATTCTTCTATTCCCTAACCCACAGTCCACCTGTATAACTTTTTTTTTCATAAATGTCTTCCTCACAGTGTACTCAATATATATTCAAATTTTTAGCCAAAGTTGGTTTGTTGTGGCCGCGCTATGAGATGAATGAGCCGGACTGCCTGCAACCAGTTGTTGCTTACATATATTTCTCGGACCTAGTGAAAGTAGTAGTAGTATCCGGGGTCCCTGGCAACGGCAACACACGCCGGCACTGATGGTCGGGCTTTCCCGTTCCAAAAACGAGCTTGACAGTCTGGTGTTCCATAAGGAAGTGGAGAGAATCATACAGTCCGGTGTTCCATAAGGAAGTGGAGAGAATCATCAAGATTCATCATGTCGACTGAGGCCTGACTCATACCAGAGAAGCTGAACTGATTCACTAGTGTTCTGCCCAGGTTTCCTGTGGCGTACAGAGGTACAGAGTAATACGAGGCTGGTCCATTGACATTCTCATACCGATGGAAGCAACTAAGATGGCTATCAAAGCCTAACCTTTTTAAATTCTAGCCTTGAGGCAAAAATTGAGGCCCGAAGCAACACCTAGAAAACCTAGAACACCAAGACGTGATGAGGAAGTTAACCATGACGGGATCATCGACGCAATTTCCGAGTATTTATTTTTCCGTATGGGCAGCCTCACACATAAGGTGGAAACCATGTTCACAGCCACATAGGTGCACTTCCGGCTGGGCTCATCCAGGTGTTCTGAAAATTTGTAGAGTAATTTAGTTAGGCTTTGGTAGTATAAGAAAATATTTTATTAGAGTACAGTATAAATGTAACCGCTACAAAGGAAACTACAATATCGTGGAGAGGTAGGTCACATGTACATCTTCCTATTTTGGATATGGTCGTCAGCGTACCCTGTACCTGTTCTCTCCAACCCCTGCAGACCCTATTTATCATGTCAAGAGGTCTTCGAGGTCCTGGGACCTATCTGACCGCGGCAACCTCAGGCCGACGTGTTTGGCAAGCCCTTTAGAGAGTGCGACAGTGCAGACAGTTGTCCGCTTTGGGAAATTGTGATGCGGAAGGAGCGTCATATCCGGCTGGTCGGCATGACTCATCAGCGCTTGTAGTTTGCAGTTTTTGATTCACATTGAGTTTTAGCGTTGCGGTGAGTTTTACATCGCGCTGAGTTTTATGTTGCAGTGAGTTTTACATTGTGTTGAGTTTTACGTTGCGGTGAGTTTTACATCGCGTTGAGTTTTACGTTGCGGCAAGTTTTGCATCGTGTTGAGTTTTACGTTGCAGCAAGTTTTGCATCGTGTTGAGTTTTACGTTGCGGTGGGTTTTGTGTCGCACCAAGTTTTACATCGCGTTGGGTTTACGTTGCGGTGAGTTTTGCGTCGTTCTAATTTTTGCATCGTGTTAAGTTTTCCGTCCTTGGAACTTTTACAATGCGATAGCCCAAGATATGATGAATTTCATGCCGAGTTTTGCAACACAGCGCTCTCATCACGCTGACTGTCGGAGTTTCAAGCTGCTTCAGTACTTTTGGATTATTGTCCAGTCAAGCCCGTCATAAATTAGCGGCTAATTTGCCAGTCCAGGTGGGATCCCAAAAACGGAGGTGCAAATTAGGGCAAATTAGCTCAGAGAGTAGGGCATATTGAATCGGTGGATAGGCAGCTCTATACCTGTAATAGTGCAACAGAATAGACGATCTTTGAACCTTCAAAATGCGTAGAGAGCTTCGAGAGCTCAGAATATGCTGCCCATATATATATACATGATTTATTTACACATTCCGAATTTCAAATCACATTTTAGCGGCATATGTATCAATGGAAATTCATATGCACAACTGGCCTTCATTGTGAATCCACCAAAATGAGCTCAGGAAAGTTCAAAGAGCTCAAGGCATACTTGGAAGCCCTTCCTGTCAGCCTTCCACTCCCTGGGAACGACTCGAAAATCAACCGGCTCCTGGAGTTTTCTCTCGACGAGACTTGGGTCGAGGATGTAGGCGTCGAAGGAGCCGTTAACCAAGAGATCGAGGCAGCTCTAGGCGATTTTCTGCCTCGCAATAATGACGGAATATTCTTTATAAAAGAGCGGGGAGCAGCGATGGAAGGATTGGCAGATATCCTCGAAATGTACCATGGTCCGGGGTGTCTGCTGGAGGAATCTGCGATCCTAAAAAAGTGGCTCAAGGATGCGATAGCATCAGCAAAGAAGTGCATTTTAAATAATGGAGGACGGTAAGTCTTAGTGATTCTCACAGTGTAGACTGCACGCGACTCACATTATCTGTCCAGCTTCCGATTTTAGGGATCAACAATAATCCACCAAAAATAGTAGCTGGAAAAAGCGGTGCCAGCACTGCGAAGGCAAAGACCAAAATTGGTGGTCAGCAAACCAAACTGCTTGAGTCCTCTGGGTCCAAGACCAAGTCTTTCAGTGGCTCCAGTGGCCCAGGAACGCTGAGAAAGTTGGAGACAAAGAAATTAGCTGGGACAGAAGATAGCAACTACTCATCTGAGGAAGAATTGGACGATGAGAGGAAAGGAGGACGAAAAATGTTGGCACTGCTGAAGGATGTGTCCAAACCCTGTCGTCGTAAGGGTGAGACCAAGAAAATTGTTCGTTGCATGGGAAGCAAAGGTAAGTTTCGACTTGAAAATACTACCAACTTGAACTCACCTGGCAACATCCAGGTTGTGGAATAACATGGGGCTGGCCACAAGATAAAACTCGCATCCTAAACCATGCGGCACAATGCGGATATCTTGCCAATATCGACAAGGATCTGGTAGACGGGGCCGTCCAGGAGCTTGCTCGAAAGCAGCCTGGGATTGTTGACCGTCTTAATGCCAAAGTTGGACTGACAAAGAAGTGCACGCACGAAGATCCCAGCAATGCCAGCTTGTCTCAAATTCCAGAGAACACTCCTCCCTTGAAGCGTTCAAAGACCGAGCCACTTCTTCGCGATGCTGCAGACGATAGAGGATCAGAATCTAAGCAAGTTATTCGTCCTGGTCAGAATCTTGGGCAAGCATTTCAGACCGAGGGAAAGAAGGAGTTGAAGGAAAACGCTGATCGAGCACTCGTGGAATTCATCATTTGCTGTGGCGTCCCGCCTCACGTCCTACAAAAAAAGCATTTTCGACGCTTTGTCAATGTCTTAAATGGGAGATACTTGCCGCCCTGTCAATCAACATTTGAGGACAGTCTTGTGCCGTCCTATGCCGCTGCAGTTCGAGTTGCCATCATCGATCATCTGAAGGGATGTCGGGATCTCATGCTTTCTTTCGATGGAGGTAAACTCAGCAAGAAAAAATTCTACTCAGTCCATGCAACGACTCCCAACCGTCAATCCTTTTGTCTTGATCTTGATGATGTAACACGAATCAGCCAAACTGGGGATTATATCTATGAATTGTTAAAGAAGGTGTGTAACACACCTTTGCAATCTCAAGTCGTTGTCAGATATCTGAATACTTGTTCCAGTGGGTTGACAAAATTGGCGTGAACCGTTGGAGTGGCGTTACCTCTGACAATGCAGGAAATTGCAACAAGGCTCGACGTTTACTTGCTGAAGATAATCCAAGAATTCTCAACATGGCGGATGCTTGTCATAACCTTCACAACGCGTGTAAAGATATTTGCAATCTGCCTGAATTTAAAGAGGTGCCTTCTACTTATCTACCTTGTTGTGATTCTGTTCACTGATATAAATTCAATATCAGACCATTGGTCAACTGCGAGACATATTGGCATTTATGAGCCTTTCGTCCTACACTTTGGCATATTTTGACGAGGCTCGCAATGACTTACATATTGGGAGAGGTTTAATATCAATTGGAGAGACGAGATTTGGATCAATCTATTGGTCCCTCAACTCTGTTTTAGATGGTATGCCAGCCTTCAGAAGGATCATGCAGGAACCAAGTCTTGGACTTGAAAGCGAGGTCAGGGTTCCAGTCTTCGAAACGACCATTAAATTAATAAGCTCATCCACAGGTGCTTAGTGGAATATTTGAAGACGATGACACCTCTTTCAAATTTCAGAGAGACTTGAAGCGGCTCGGGGCTGTCCTCATGCCTTTTGCTCGAGCCATTCAGTGTCTCGAGGCCAAGGACACCAACCCCAGCGATGTCTATACATACTGGCTTGCAGTTGTGGCACACCTGCACAATCTCATCACAAAAGATTCAGATAAATTGAAGTACACGATAGTATTCAAGGAGCGGATCCGCCAGATTGCAAATTATCGGTTCTCAGAACTGATTGAAAATAAGCATGCCTCCAACATCTACTTGGCAGCGTTTGTTTTAGATCCAGGTAGGACAGTACTCAAGCCTTAGATTAAATTGATGTGCTGAATAAATTCTCATTAGAACATCGAGCAGCGCCAATTCTTTCTAACCCCAACCCACTCTCCATCCCCAAAGTCACAATACTGCAGCAAAAAGACAAAAGGCCGACGGTCCAGTCAAAAAAAGGAATCGTTGACGAGATAGGTTTGAGTCTGCTGCGTCTTCTACAAAAAGAATACGGCAATGAGTATTGTGAAGGACGCTCAGGAGAAGAGGCGGCAATGGCCATGCAAAATGTGAATCCTTACCTCGCACAGCGCACTCCACGAGCCGCGATCCCAGCCTTGCGAGATCAATTTCAAGCGTACCTTGATGGAAGGGAGCCGTTCAACCATAAACGGTCGCGCAAAGAGTCCCTTCGAGAGTATTGGAGTCGCCTCTTAAATGACAACGACTCTGATGTCCTTGCGGTACGTCATGTGTTGTCCATGACCCCAGATTGTTACTCACAGTTATTAGGCTTTGGCTGTAAAACTATTTTCTGCGATGCCAATTTCAATGGTTGATGAGCGTGCAATGTCCGTTGTGACATGGTTGAATGGCGCTAGGCGTAGGCGTCAAAAGGTTTCAACAGTGGCGGATCATTTGGTCATCCGAGGCTTTGATCAGCTAACCGAGAAGGTGTGGTCATTGTGAGACGTACCCTGCATAAACTGTTCACTGAAACTCTCTCAAGGAGACTCCTCGAAAGCCAGTAACTGTCAATTGGAGGGACATTCACGCGACCATCCAAGAAAAAACATTATCTCCGAAAAAAACTACTGACCCAGTGAATGAAGACTCAGATTGGGAGGAGAGGAACTCGGAAATGGACACACCTGCTGATCCTGTGGAGGATCCTCTCAAATGGTTGGATGACGGACTGCCAGACCTCTCTGGATACAATAACCGACAGTTTGATCTTGCGATGCAGTTTGACATCCGACGCTATGTTGATATCCTGGCAGACAGCATATCTGATCCCAGGAGAAAGTCAGAGGGTAGAGAGCGAGAAGAGACACCACACAGAAAATTGAAAGATACAGCTGCAAACACACTGGCGCCGGCGGAGGAGGAGTGGGGAAGATGGACGTAGATCAGCAAAAGAGAAAGACGTTAGACACCTAATTCCCTGGCAAATTAGCTAGTTTTCCTAATTCGCATGGCTAATTTGCGCAAATTAGCTGGGCTGCGCCCACCGGACCCCTGCCGCAAATTAGCCCTATTTTGCATGGGCAAATTTGGCCCTCCGTCCGGCACCAGCAAATTTGCCCAGCGAAGCAGGTCCGGGGGCTATTTCCCGCAACACTAGTTGACTGTCGCCATCAGTGGGTTTAGAATGTGTGGTTGAGCAGACGGTCAAAGTTCAAAATATTCGATTTTATGGTATTTATTATTGTTTATCTCCGGACCTTGACGACGTGGAGGTTTTCATGTTGAACTTGCCTTTCACTGTCATCCACCTGTCTCATCGATCCCTTTCTTCCTCTTCGCTGAACAGACTCGACAGCAGAGGCGCCACGGCAGACAATAATTCTTATTCCTTTAGTATCCTTCCCAAGATTTCTCCCCTTGTAGTTAACGCACCCACTCCTGTTGTGGCATGACTCTGTTCATGAAAGCTCTCCGTGACTGCGATGTCCCATCAGTTTTCCTTTTGTTGGAAACCACGTTGAGTGGCACGGAGCAGCGGCACCTGTAATCTACATGCCTTCCTCTTATCTGTTATCCTTTCAGCAGGTGGTTACCGCTGCAAGCCTCAGTTCTTGGTATGTCATCACTTATTCTTTGCCTGGCAAGAGGCCATTTCTCATCTGTCTCTGCCTCCGTAGATCCCTCCTTGTCACCTCAAACACTGTTGCTTGTTCAAGTTCCTTGCAATATCCCATTCACAGGTGTTGGGGTTAGTCATCAGAGTGGGTCAGGAAGTGGACATGTTTATGCTCTCCGTCTTACTCCAGTGTCACGGCTACCTACAGTGTAGAGTACTTGTATTAACTTTGAATGAAGTTGTTTGCTACATCTATTGCTTTTGTCCAGAGGAGAAAAAATTGAAAGGATGTAACTGTACTAAATTGGGAGGCAGAACAACTTTGGACCTGTGGTGAGCAGAGAATGTTTGAACGTGGTGCAAATCTGACTTGCACGCGGCTTAAAGGCCGGTACGACAAACTGAAGCCGGTGAATTAGCTTTTCAGGGGAATTCAAATTCCGTTTGCACGAAACTCATCGGTCACAATATCTAGTTTTTTTCAATGGAGCGACCCGGCCGTGTAGTGGGGTTCTGTTTGTCGTCATCACTTCATTACTAATTGGGCTCAACTACAACACCCGCCGCGCGCACAAACAAGGGGGTGCCGGAACCGGAATTGCCGACCGGTACCCGGTTAGTTAGTCCAGCCTGGTGGGCCGGAAAAATATTTTCCGACCCCTCTACAAGGGGTCAGCTTTTGGGCCGTTTTGGGCAATTTCTCTGTCATTTTGTAACAGATCATCACCATATCATTTGTTCTGACATATGTACTACTAGATAGAGTCAAAATACAAAGAGTTTGAGACAGATTTACCCCAATATGAACAGGTTACCACAAATTGTTGATAAAATCAAGATGAAATGATTGGCTAGCAAAGTGCACAAGTCTTTTGATTGCCAGTGACATTGCTAAACCCTCTCTAAGGCAACTAAGGCAACCCTAAGGCACTTTAAGGCACTGAAGGAGCAGGTACTGTATCTGATCTTATCACTTTGGAGATAGTGATTAACACATTACAATAAACTAGGCAATAGTTGTTGATGCGGAAGGATATGCTACATGTCCCTCAGGTTGGTTGTGAGACTCAATGGGTGCATTATTTACTATTATTCTCATGGTCAAGGTTCTCAAAAATATTCAAGTATCATCCCTGTGTTTCTCTGGTTCTCTGGAAATAGCCCCACGGAAATGGCCCTGTAATGCTTGCGAGGGAACTGGGAGGTCAAGAGGCGGCAAGCACCCAAGAAAGTGATTGAAATGAAGACATCATTGATCAAATTTCCATATATGGAAGCGTGCCTGATTACGTAGTTAGTCAGTCCAGGCCACAGTCCTCAAAATAAAAATTTTGACCCTGGGTCTCTTATTTCAATCTACGCCCCCCTTGCGCACAAAAATCCATTACTCTACCTGCTTTCTTATCCCATATTCTACTGCCCCTGCCCTCGCTTCCTACCCTAAATGTCATATTTTGCATAATCTCTACCGTTATCTCTATTGTTTCTTTATCTTATCTCTATACAGCTGGCAAGGTGTAACTACCTGAGTTGCTTATGTAATGTAGTCAGCAAAATCTATTCCATTCTATTACAGGCTCAGGCCCAGCTCAGAAGCCACGGCTTAGGCTCGGCTTCACAGGGCCCAAGCTTCCTAATATCCTAAGCCGAGCCTTGAGCCCCAAGTTGGCAAGCCCGGCCCAGCCCAATGCCAGGCCCCGGGCCCGACTTCCCAAAATAGAAATACCATGAATGATGAAGCTAGTGTTGCCGGGAGTTGAGTTGAGCTAGGCTCAAGCTACCAACCCTGAGAGCTTGAGTTGGCTCAAGTCCCACTTGAGCTCCCTTAGTTCAATTACCCAATTTGGTACAAGGGTACGGAGTGGTTGTGTCCCTCCGTTTCTTGTCGTGTTTATCATCTCTCGAGCTTCTGTGATGCAGCAGAACAGTATATAATTGAATTAAGTTAATGTATTCATTGGTATGAGCTCAAAATCAGTTCTTGGAGTCCCGCAATATCACTTGTACAAAGAAGATCTGACAAAACAGAAGGTGCAATATTGACGACCAAATATTCTTCCTCCGTAGCGAGTAAGCCACTGGTGAAGTCAAGGCGCTCATCACAATGAAGATATTTTGTAATCTTTAAGATTTCCATCAGCTCATGCCCAAGAACTGAACGACGGTTGGAGTCGGTCTCTGAAGAAAAGACACGCTTGCATGGAACGGCGGATGCTTGGACAGGGATGACGTCAAGTGCGAGTTGATATAAAATTGGAAATTGTTACGGAAAGGGGCACACAGCTTGAGCTCAACTTGAACCCTCAAGCCGGCTCAAGTTGCAGGGTTGCCCTAATTGAGAACTGGAGCCAACTTGAGCCCCAAGCAACTCAACTCCCGGCAACACTAGACAAAGCCAACCAAATGGCTCAATGAGCCCGCCGGTTGGATGACTAAGCAATCAAACACAAGTGGGTCACGTCCGGATGCTAGGCACGTGATTAGCAGTGTATGTATGTACTATGGGTCTAAATGGGCACTAAGTATACCAATGTATTGTGGCATATGTGCTAGGAATCACGCAGTGTTATTGTTGTAGTCTGATTCATACATGACATCTTTATCAGCCATGTCTGAGGTTGGTCTGAGGTAATGATTTCCGGGGTTTGGGTGGTGTTAATTGCATTTGGTGTGCTCTGCGCATGTCAATCAAGGTATTGAGCAAGGGCTTTCTTCAATTTGTCCCTGCAAGTCTTCTGAGCCTTCATATGGGACTTGAGGGCAGCGTTATGGCCTCATTGGAACTGATGGTGAGTTTCTTTTCAACATTGCAATGGTAGTCAAGTTGCCTATTGAGCTTGTCCTTGCCAAGGCAATCAATGATGGAATCTTTGAGGATGAGCTTCTGTGAGGTTGCTGTGATTACATCTTCCTTATTTTGTCGCCGCTCATCTTGTGCTCCCTGCTTCTTTTGATTTTCAGCTGCTTTCCTGCCGTCCGCAATAGCTTGCTCCTTGCATCGCTCAGCTGCGTGCCCACTTTCATCAAGTGACTGTGCCTCCCTGTGCAAGTACTTGTTGTTGTCTTCCTCAGTCAGAACGAACTGTATGAAATCCTCGGTATTGTTCTGTGCTGCTTTAAAGCTTAAGTTAAACTTGTGGAGAGTTTCTGCCAAACAATGATGTTGTCCAAGCCGCCAGCTCCCTAATGCACCATTGTTAATGTTGTTGGTGGATGCAAAGAAGTACTGGGCTTGCTTGGTAGGTGGCATCTTCAAAATCTTGCTATTGGGTTTGAATTCATCTGAGAAGTTCTCAACAAATGCTGTTAGTGCCCCAAATACAAAGGCACTGACAGCAGAGGCCAAATTTGGGAGGTTGGGGGCAAGCTTGTGGACAGCTGCAAGGACTTTAGCTCCCCACTCATCAAAGTGGTGGCCAGTGAGCAAGGTGTTGTGGGTTAGGTTCCCTGGAGTTTTCCAAAGCTCAGGGTGTGACTTAATCAAGCCCAAGAAACTCAACCTTTTGTTTGAATATTGTGCAAAGCTCTGTGACAGTTGGAATATCTTTGAGAGCCTGTGCAAAGTTCTGCTCAATGTTTGTGTGTTCCATGCAATCCTTTGTGTCGTGTACAGACTGCATGAAGCTAATAAAATGCAGCCGGTGGTGGACAATGATTGTTGCAGATGCTTTGCCGTGTGACCCATATCTTGTTTTGCTGACATTGGGGTATGGTATAGGGCATTCCACCTTGTTTCCATGTAGTTGCTATAAATATCTTGCTGACCTTTCTTCTTGTCCTTGTTTTGACAGATTAATGCGCCCAACTGAAAGACTTGCCCCTTGCTTTGAGACTTCCTCTGCATACTTCTCTGCGGCTGATGGTGCACCCCCCAAAGCACAACCAGCAAGAACAGCAGTGTTGTTGTGATTTGCAAGCATCACTGGTGCGGTGAGCTTCATCTCAACATACAGATTGTGCTGCATAGTCCAATTGCCCCACTTAACACAGTTTAGATCTTTATGCATGCAGCATCCTGTTTGGATGAAACGAGTCATGCAATCTTGATTGTCTTGTGGCAGGTTCTCAAAAATCTGCTTCCCAATCTCCCGTATTATCTCAACATTGGACTTGGCCCTCTCTTTGTCAGATACCCAGTCCCATGCAACCCTCCCACCCAGCAGCTCAATTTGTTTGAGCTTCAATAGCGCCAGAATTGTGATGACTTGCATAGTATCCATCTGGAATAGGGCCTGCTCCCCCAAGCATCAAAGGACAACCTTCCGCCGCCAGTCCCTCAACATCTTGTGGCTCTTCCTCTGGTCAGCTGCATGGCCACCGCTTGTACCAGTTAATTGGTACACAAAGTTGTTGGGGTTAAACAAAAGGCCTGTCTGTTTAGCAAGGGGTGATGCATTGAAGATATCTGCAATTTCTTTTGAGTCTGGCAAGAAGACCTTTGACCTGTGCTTTGCTGGTATGGTTTATGGAGGTTCCAATGTCTAGGCTTCAATGTGTTTATGCAATGTTGAGTCTGAGCTAAAAGCAAGTTCTTCACCCACAGGTTGGTACTTCAATCTATACATCAGAAATATCCCAAAGGTACTTAGCTTGCTTTGACAATCTCAAATGCTAGTTGTATATCCAATGCAATGCCCCCTTCAATTACCTCCTGCTGTACAGCTCTCAGGTCCATTTTTCCTTCCACATTTGTCCCCAGCACCTTCCCAATCTCCTGCAGAGCCGACCCAATGTGCTTCTCCGCCATCCCTGCTTTTGCAAGATATCAAGCAAGTGCACACCTTTTACGGGTGTAGACACACTTCCTCTTTAGCTTGTACACCTTTGGCCTCCTCTGTGCTAACTCCTGCATTTTATTTTTCAAAATCTGTGTTGCATGGACCATTTGCTTGCAGCACCGTTGAAGAAGCCGGCAGTTGTGCTTCAGTTCAACTTGGGAGTTCTTCAAATCACGGATATGACCTTGAAGTGTTGACAGTGAGCTCTCTGCATCCTTCTGAGCCATCCCAAGGTTTGCCTCTATCCTCCAAACTGTCCCCCTTTTGCTAACCAGCTCACACTTGATGTTTTTCATATTTGCTTTCAGTTGCTGATTGGCTTTTGACGACCGGATGGTGTGTCTTCTCTCTTTCCAATATCTCTTCTTCCATTCATCCCCCCCTCTCTGGTACATCTCCACCCTCACCTCTAGCATCATCTCCTTCATCTGCAGTGCCTGTAATGTTGTTTATTCCGTCAGATTCCACTGTGCTTCCTGCGCAAGTAATAAATTGGCTGCCTGGGCCCTCTGCTGATCTTCTGTGGTTCCTTTTATTTTTTGCTTGTATTCTTGGCCCATTTAGAAGCCTATAGAGGGTATTGATTTGTATAGGATAGTCTGGGGGGTATATGAGCGCTGTAGGGAGTGCTGTTGTAGGGTATATGCACCATGTAGGAGTGTGCGCAACACGTCTAAATTGGTCATTATGTCATCAAATGACCATGTTTGGGTGCCCCTCATTGGCAGCATTCCCCAGCTGGCCACACTCCATTTTCCATTACAAAAGATTTGTATAAACATGTATTTTATGCATATACAAGTTCTGGTTGAAATGGATTGTTCAGAAGTGAAGCAATACAAAGGTCTTTAGTATGTAACCACAGCTTGGCAGTGCCCACGCCAAATCTACTTCAACGGTTCCCTGCACTTTTGTAGATTCCTCCATTTAGACTTGAATTGGATAGGTTTGGGCAACAGAATCCTTCAAAAATTGGTTGCAAGCATGGACAAATAAAAGGGGTTTTGCAGGAATTGTGCCTCCCACAATGAACCGCCAAAATCATTGACATTGGTGCTTTCAACTCAGAAGGTCTCAAAGAAGCCAGACATTGGAGTAAGGGGTCTAGTGGATGCAGTGAAGGAAGGTTGGGACAACAACAATGTTCTCAAATTGTAGAATAGAATAAAATGGAATGATCTTTTGCTGACTACGTTACATAGGCAACTCAGGCAGTAACACCATGCACATGCACTTTTTTGGGCTGAAGTTGCACATGACATTGATAAAATTGCCCTCCAGGCCGTGGGCAAGCAAGTTATGAGTCAATATCTAGCCAAAAGATTTTTTACACAACCCTAGACCCCATTGACCATAGACATGACCTGGTCAAATTGGTCTGACCCAATTTTGGCATGACCCTTTTGGCCAAAATCTCATGCCAGCCCAGGCCGCAGATCTTGAGATTTGACATCATGCAGGACCCCAATGTGGTGCTGGTAAAGCCCAGCTTGGCTTGGCCTATGGCTGGGCCTACAGCCTCAAGCCCAAACTTGCAAGTCACTATTCATGGAGTTGTCATATGTATTTGATGTTTGAATGAGATTATTTGCAAATATAACCCCAAAGCAATGTAGCTGTGGATATTAAAGATCCAAGTGTGTGTAATCACCTTGCAGCTTTGGATTATCAGCTAACACATCCCCACCATGATTCATTGAGTCTACTGGAACTGGCAGTGGAAGCATAGGCAGGCCCGCAAAGTGCTTGGTGATGTAAAATACCTGGGAACCAATCCCCAATTCTACCGTGCTATCACCTACTTATGTATGCTTGTGTCTTTGGAGGATATGTAGATGTTACAGCTATTCTAAAAACTTTCATATCAAGTTGTGGACCACAGTTGGTGCATTGACACCTGACCACATTTGAGTTGAGTTGACGCTGTTGGCACTGCTGCATTGGAATACCCTGCAACTCCAATGGATTCCTGCTTGTAATAGTATCACTGTGTTTTCATTGAGAAGAGAATTTAACCTCACCAAGAGCGGGGAGAATTAAAAGCATATGACTGTTTTTCAGAGGCATGAGTGTGCAATAAAGAAATGGTGAAGAGATGGCAGTGGGTAAACAGCCCAATGATATGAAGTTGTAGATGCAAAGGAGGCCTCTGTCTATGTGATTGAAACTTCAAATGCTCTACCCATGCAACTGACTTTAGTACAAGACCATCCAGACCAGTGGACATTGTTCTTGGTATGAGCTTTAACACTATTCTCTTGTTTAAATGCCAATGTATGTAGGGCCAAGATGCCCTCTTATCAATCCAGAAACCTGGATAGAAGAATAATCTTGTGACAAGGTATTCTGGACAACCATATCCCAAGAGGTATGGGCCAGAAGATGCCGGCACACAAGGGGGGGGATTCTGGTGGACCTTAATCCGGATTTTGGACTTGAGAAAATTCTCAGTCAGATAATACTCCAATGTCTGATTTGGCCTTATGAGGTAAGGCTTACACATCCCTTTCCTCCCGCTTAGGGCCTCCATATGGTGTCAAAACCCAATTTCACCGCATTTTATCTCTGTTTTTTGTCCATGTTGAAATAACTTTATCTTATCTAGGGTCTCAAACACTACTGTGACATATGCAAACCAACATTAACATTGGAACAGGAGGAGGCCGGACAAGGAATATCAGGCTTGCAATCGTGCCACTGCCCGGAGAGTGACTAAGGCCCCGTTAAATCCTCAGACTGCGCCAAGTGATCTTCCAACCACAACTATCCTAGAATCAATGCCCACTGTGTTACAAGGTGCTTGGATTGGCAAACAATCCAACAGTAGGACCAGTGGATTAAGTTCAGATACAACAATTTCTTTAATCTTGTCAAATGCTGTTTGATAATAGTCAGTCCATTCAGGAAAACATCAATCACAGTCTTTAGTTGTTGGCCAAGAGACAAGAGCTTCCGTTGGTGGTAGGAGCTGTATAAGAGGGTAGTTTAGAGCAAACCCCAAGTGAAATGAATGTTGCTGCTGATGAGGTGCCCACCGGGCGTCAAAAGCACATTCCAAAGTGACGACCTGAATGTGATCATCACAGTGATTCAGATCATTGTGCTGAATCTGACTGCAGGATTCTCAGACCAAAATTACTTGTACTGGACCAGCCTGTAGACAGAAGGTAAAATTAAAGTCTTCAATTTGTACTGATTTTAGCCTTGGTGTGTGTTGTGTTGGAAGCTGTGCCAGACAGTGGTTGGTTCTGTGATGTTGGCTGTTGTGAAAATGCAGGATTCAGGCAGAGAGGGGTAAAGAAGTCAAGAAAGAGAGCTTGCATAGTCAGATAGGTGTCTTACACTACTAAAGAGTAATCTTTTTGTGTCCAGACTCCATTGTATCAGTGGAGCCACAGTATACTAACACTCCCCCCTCCTGAGCCACCCTGTCAAGTGAGCCAGTCACATGTGTGTCACAGCTGAGAGTTGCGGGCACAGTGTTGACTTTACCCCCATTGACCTGGTCAATGGGGTCTGACCTTTTTGACTGGGTCAGTCCATAAAGGTCAATGGGGTCAAAGTCACGCCATCTGTTTATTTATTGTTTATTTAAATATCATGCCATTTAGGGAAAATTCCTTTTTGGGCTTAAAAAAGCGTCAGTCATCACCTCCCCAGTGCTTCATTTGAGGGCACATTGGGGGCACATTTAAGGTGTACTCATGGACAATAAATTATGAAGAATTCTATAAATACAGGCTTAATGAGAGTAAGAAGATATCATTCACAATGCCTCCAAAATCCCCAGTTTGGGACCTCTTCCATTCTAACTAGACAAAGTACAAGACTAACAGCACTCACCTCAATGCATGGTGTAAAGCCTGTGTGGCAGCAGAAATTTGTCAGACTGATGCAATGTCAGAATGTGACCCACCACTAATGGATCAAGATAAGTTTGGCAAAGGTGCATGGCATTGTTCTTTAGTGATGTGAGAAAATTAAAGTGTGTGGATTTAGCATTGTGCAGAGTTGAGCCAATTTGCAGAAAGCGCCAGAGGCTAGAGGTGCATGTGGAGAAATGCAAAGTTCTCACCCCACAGGAATGTGCCAGTGCTTTGCTTTGCATTGGAAAAGAGAATGTGCCACCACCCCCACCATCAATACCTGGGCCATCACACTTTCCCCTCTCTCACTGCCCACCATTGACTCCAGCAACATCTTCTACCCCTCTGACTGGTGGTCGTCCCCTGAAGCGAGCACGCACCAGCCTTGATGAGCTTCCGGTTCAACTCACCCAGGCAGAATTTGATGTCAATGCTTGTAAACTTTTTGTTGGCTGTGGAATTAATGGAATACTGCAAATAATCCAGAGATGCAGAAGTTCACAAAGAAGTGGTGCCATTCCAATGTCAAGATGTCAGATTGGCGGTGTTATCAGGGCGGGTTCTGGATGGTGAGGTGAAGAAGATTGAAAAGACAGTGAAAGATGCTGTGGCAGGGTTACTTGTGACAGGACAATGTGATGGATGGAAAAATGTTGCGAAGGACCATGTGGTGTCTACAGTGATGACTGCAGGCAATGAGGTAAGAAGTTATTCAGCAGTTTTAACAAGACACTCACCATACCATGTGATCTAGCCATATCTTGTATGCACACACGACATGACCGGGGAACCTAAGACCGGTGATTGACTTCTTGAACTTGTTCTGAGTGATATTAACTATATGGTGGAGAAGTATGGTGTTACAGTCATTGCATGGTGTACCAATGATGGGCCAGATGGAAAGAAGATGAGGTGGTTATTGCAGCAACAGTATCCATGGATCATGGTGTTTGTGTGTTGGGGCACATCAGATCAATCTGGTTGTTGGTGATTTCCTCAACATGAAGTCTGATCTACTTCTCATCATTGCACAGTGTCTTGAGGTCATCAAATGGTTCAACAATCATGGAACTGCACTGGCCCTTCTCCAAAAAGAGATGAAATTTACCTATGAGGGCAAGATCTGGTCACTGGTTCTTCCTGTAATCACTCGGTGGATGGCCCACTATCTCTCCTCAACACGTCTTCTCAAGGTCAAGGGTGCTGTCACCTCATATGTCCATCAGCATGAAGAGAAGCTCAAGGTGGCTGGAGGGAAGACACAAGAGGTCCAAAAAAAGGCAGAGGAGATTATCCAGATTGTGAAGGACAGCTCTTTTTGGAATGGCCTTGCAAAGTAAGTGCTGTACACCTTGTGTCACTGACATGCTTACTGAAATTGTAAAGGATCCAAGCAATTTTGGAACCCCTTGCCATTGCTGCAAACATCACTCAAGCCTCCCACACCTGCCTTGATCATGTCCTCCTCACACTTGGCAACTTATTCCGAATCTACTCAAGCTCTTCAACCCAAACTCTTGATGCTGAGATAGCTTATGGCATCCAGTCCAGTCTTGAAAAGCAATGGGAGAAGGCTGACCAGGATATATTCATTCTGGCAGTGTTTTTCAACCCCTACATCCGCTCTTGCATCTTCAATCCCAGCACTCACTGAATCCAGCCTGTATGGCATTGTTGACAAAGTCTTCACAAGATTTTATGGTCGTGTGGGAGATCTTGCACTCTATAAGGCATTTACTGATTATGTGAGGGGTGAGGGAGATTTTTTGTCAGAGGAGATGAACCTGGAGTGGATAAAGGAAATGTTCAACGCAGAGGTATGTCTGGGGTTGTTACTCTGGTGTCTTCCTCCATCTAATCATCTCTCTCAGGATAAACCATTGGATGTTGTCTTTGTTTGGAAAACCATTGATTCCCAGCCATCCAATGCACCTCCTGAAGGGTCCAATGCCCTTGTCAAGCTTGCAATGCAAATCCTTACACCGATTGCCAATTCTGCCGGCTGCAAGCGCACTTTCAGTCTATTTGGATCTATTCATACAAAATACCATAACAGGCTCAAGGCAGAGAAGATACACAAGACTGGTGTTGTCAAGATGGATATCAAGCGGAGCCAGCTTGCAGAAGGGCATGGGACAAACCGTTCAAAGCGGAAATTTGGACAAATGGAGTCCCCATCAGATGAAAACTCTCCCGCCGCACCTCTTGATCCCTCCGACTTCCATGCACTTGCAGACTTGCCCATCAATGAAGCCAATGATGATGACATTGAACCTAATTCTTCCCAAATCCACGTTGCAGCTCAGCCATCCAATCCTGGGTCCACCTCCTCTTGTCGCGGACATGGGAAAATAACACTTGAACGACTCTTTTCTTATGATCTGACTGAGGCTGCACTCAACAATGGGACTGGATTGGACTTCTACTGAATGGGAGGGATTTGGAACATTGAAGAGGAGCTCCAACAATGTGATGATGATGAGGTTGAGGAATTGTTGACAAACCCAACACCAGTTTAAGGTGCTTCGAGTTTCTTCACTTCTGCACTATTAATCTTCTTTATCTTACTGTACCCTAACCAAGCTACACTGTACACAGTTCTCATAATACCAAAGTTGATAGTGTTCTGTACCCTAACCAATCTACATTGTACATAGTTGGCATAATACTAAAGTTAATATTGTGTTTGGTCAATGTTTGGTTCTCATTGCGTGGGCACCGGAATTCAGTTTCCGGAATAGCCGGTGTCCCAGGGGGGTCATTGACCGGGTCAGTCCATGAACGGGGTCTGACCCTCAATTCATTGACCTTGTGGATGGGGCACATCAGGAACAATACTTTTGCCCTAAGTTGCCCTGGGAAAATATTGTCACAACTAGGAGGTGCCATACTCTACAGTACTGTCTTAGGTCAACTTGGGGAGCCTAGGACAACCCAGGGACATTCATAGGCCTTTCTATGAGGCCCGATAAAATTGTATCTTTCTTGGGCCGGCCTAGTACATTTATAGACTTTCATAGGTTTTCTCTTTAGTCAATATCAATTCCAGCACAATTCCAGGGCATCCAAGAGGTGTCAAAGTTAATCTTGTATCTTATTTCCATATGCCAATACCTATTACAGTCTTATATTGAATACATTACTACTGTACTTATTGTATTCTGATACTACATTAATTGACGGTAGTGAATGCATGGCAGGGAGCTCAACGCACGGGTGGTGGATCCACAAACACTGGTGAGTGGGTGTTGAGTCTGGCATGGAGGCTCAACACACAGGTAGCGGGTTGCAAATGCGAGTAGGTGGGCATTGGATCCCGGTGTCATGGGGGCCAAACAATGGGGGATAGCAATGGCCAGGAAGGCCCAATGCACATGCCCCCGGGTCCCGATGATTGTGATTGTGCGTTGCGGGTGGAAACAGGGGAGGGACCAGGTCAATGAGGGCTTGACATATTGTCAAGTCCCCAAATCCAAGTACATAGGCATGCCAATTGCAAATGAACCTTGTGATACAAAAGAATGGGGGAAAAGGCAAGGTTGTGGGACTTGACACACATGCATTGAGTCCCCAAAAGCAGGAGTGGCTGTTGTCCGCAAAACAGCTGGCCGTACAAGGGTGGAAGGGTGAAAGAAGCAGCCGCGGGGTGGTGACAAATGCCCCTCATGCTCGCTGTAAGGGGCCGGGTTGTAAAGCCTGAGCAGGGGGGCTTGGGCTGCTTGCTGCCCGTTGTTGTTGAGGTGGCAGCAATGTACGGCTGCGGGACCTGGTAATTGGTTAGTGGAGCGGTGGTGGGGATGACGCGGTGGGTGTGCTTACCTACTCCCATTGTCATCACCTTGCGCGCCCACTTCCTTGCCCCCTACATCTGCTGTTGGTGCACACACACTGGCGTCGGTTTGTGTTGAAGAATATATTTTTGCGGTTGTTGCTGGCGGTTTGCGTCAATTGGGAGATGCGGGAGCCGGTGAGGCCCTGCTACCATGCCGATGTGGCGTCAGTGGTGGGTGGCATTGAAGGCGATGGAGGATGGGGTGGAAGGTGTGGTGATGGGCGTAAGCAAGAGTGAACATGTGACATGTCATGGCGTTGTTGGCACCATGTAGGCGACAAGTGCAGCAGTTGCACTGGAGGGATGAGGCAGGGCCGACAGGGTGAGAGTTTTCAAAAGAAGGATTTTTGAAAATAATTTTGCAGTGCTTGGATAATCGTGATCTGAGCAGCTGACAAATTTGATCACATGACATGTTGAACCTTGACGCGACAAGTTCAACTTCAACCTTTTCAACCTCAACCTCCACCATCCCTTGCCCCTCCAGCCCGTGTGCCCCTTCTTCAAATGATGTGGGCCGGGCTTGGCAACCTCCTCAGTCAACACTGAGGTCAATGATGCAGGCTTGCCGTGTCTGCCTCCTTATCTGTTGTCAACGGCTCCTCCACATCACCACCTCCACCATTGTCAAACAGCGTCCACATGGGGAATGCATGCCCAACAGCCTTTGCCTCCTCCAGCAACTCCCAGCATGTACGCACATTCTCCACACCCACCACCTCTGCCTTCTCCACAAACAGTGTCAACACACACAACAACACATAGGACGCAGGCCGCCCCCCCAAAGGCCAACAATCACCACTGCCACCGCAAACGGTGTTGACATGTCAGTGAATGATGTTGACACGCACCAAGGCTGACAATGCAGGTCCATTGTCTCCGCCCCCCCCCCCCCCAAATATAATTGTCAGCAAACACAAAGGTTGGAGGATGAATGCAAAGAACTTGGGATGAGGGGCAAACACAAAGGACCGGGAGGCAAACACAAAGGGTCAAAACAGTAAACACAAACAATTGAGGACTTGGATGAGGTTTCACAATGGTGCCCATTGAACAAGGGGTGCAGGCAGAACCCAGTTACGCGCAGGTACGGGTTCTCTTTATGCTCACATTGCGCCGTGCTGACATTCCCCCACTCTTTCTCCTCTTTGCCTTTGCCTTTGCATGTCTTCCCTCCTAGCCCTGCATCTCAACCCTCCACCTCCTGCGTAGGTGGTGTACATGTTGGTGAGCAAACCCCCAGTTGTTATTGTGGGTTGCATAGCTAATACCTGCCTTGCAGGACCTTTGAGTCACAAGCAAAGCCCATACCTGCCCCATGTATTACTGCAGCTTGACCTACAGCTGCTGAATAAGAGAATGAGGGGCAAGGGCAACAATGTCAGCTGCAGGTAGTTCTTGAGATTGTGGGATGGCGGGTTGGTGCTGGTGTGATTGACAGGGTCTTTTAGCATATGTAGTCTAGGCATAGAATTAAACACATAAAATCCTGCAACAAATATCCCTTGTGCATTATAAGCAACCCAAGAAATCCTGAGATGAAAAGCCCCAATCCTATGATGTCCCATGTTGTTTTAAGCCAAACCTAAGACAACCTGACCTTGTTTAGCTATAACCTGAAGTCAGTCCTGGGTTGCCCTGGGATACCCTGGGATGTTCATAGACTGTCCTAAGAGAAGGCTACCTGAAAGGGTGGCACTTATGACTGTCCTGGGGGGTTTGACCAGCCCAGCTACCCTGCCTGCCTTGGGGTGTCCTCGGGTGTCCTGGGATCCTCTTGGGGAAAAAGTGTTTTTCCTGATGCAAGGGCTCAGATGCCACTGATAGGTGTGACCAAGGTGTGACTAGACCCGTCTAGTTGACCACCTTTCCGCAGCAGTGTTGTGCAGGTCATTGACTTGGTCATGACCCTCAGTGACCGGTCATCAGAGTGATGACCAAGGTTTTGCCAATTGTGTGTAGCACTGCCACCGGCAACAGCCAATTGTGCTGATAATGTAGATCATCTGTGTCAGTCCTACTCTTTAAAGTACATATTTCCAACCCCACGACGGCCCTAAGCCATAAAAATGTCCTCCGTAAGATCATCAACATCAATTTCAGCATCTTCACCATCTGCGTCGAGATCCAGCAACTCAAACAACTCCAATTCCTGATCAAATATGTTCTTCATGGCCGCCGTAATGATATCCTTCCAATCAGGCTCGTCAAAGTCAAAGAGGTCTGCAATAGGTATGAGGGGCAGTCACATAGTCTGTGGGAGCATAGGTTCATTATTGATGACATCTTCAATGACTCGAGTCAATTTCTGCAGCACAAAATGGCGGAAGGTGTGGGGAGGATTGGATTGTGTAGGTGCTGTGTGGTCAGAAGAGGTGTCAGATGCTGTGGGCTCCAACTGATTTAGCGCGGAAAGGTAGGGAAATTTGGGAAGAGGTTCAGGTGTGCTGGAACCTGGCCGATGAACGGTGGGCAATGATGTAGCTGATGTAGTTTCAACGCGCTGCATGTCTTTATGACTGCTGAAGTGTCTTTTAACGTGTTTCTTTTTTTGCGTTGTCTCAAATGTGCTTGTTGCGGGTGTGCATTTTAAGTTTGGCCTGATTTTGTAAGTTCTTCAAGAGGAGGCGGTTACAATGCTTGTTAAAAAGAATTCCATAAGCACTAAAGAGCCGGAGGCCGAATCTGCAGTAACCGAAAGGATTTGGCGTGCAAATTGAAAGAGAGTTATATCTTGATCTCCAAATTTGTGATGACACAGGGATCTGGAGACTCTTTCTGTAGAATAGTTCAGAGTGGACCTTGGAACATCAAGGCAAAATTATTGCACCTTATCGGTTGCCTTTGATTTCTCCAATTCACACATGAAAGCAAGGTTGTCCAACATTCCCGTCTTGCTCAGGTAATTACCAAGCTGGGTATAGAATTCTGTAGAAACAGTCTCAGTTTCATTGACTCGTTCAAAAACACGCCCCATGAGGTTTATGATCCCGGCATTATTAAAATGGCGACTCTTTGCAAGGGGACTCCGTCCATAAAATGGATTCATAATCAACGCAATGATGAAGGCCTCTTGATCAGTCTTTGACCAGCGGCGTTCAATGCTTTCAATGATTGCAGTTACCCCGGGTAAGTCTTCAGGCTCATTCATGGTCCGATATGTTGCAATCAAGGATCCAAATGTAAGGAGAACAATATCAAGGCGGCAAAATGACGCCTGAATGATGTTTGCAGCAATTCCAAGAGGACGGAGGTGGTGGAAAATTCTATTAGTTAAGGTCATTAGTTCTGGGTACTTCAATAAAATGATAATGTAAACTTTTACTGTGCAAGTGACACCCAAAAAAGATTATTTTTTATCACATCACACATTTTCCTAGACCTCGCCTTTGTTTTTGTGTCTCCGGTTATGATTAGCTTGTTCTCGGAAGTTTGCGCATTGTCCTGATGGATTATTGATACAAGATTGGGTCTCACAATAAGTAAGTGCTTGTAAGCGCGCAAGTGTGCTGTCCATTGTGTAAGAATTGCACGTAAGATAGCTTGCGTAGTCCCATTGGTCTCCTCTTGATTTTTCCGTAGAAGACCAAGAACGATTGTCTTGCTCCGTAGCCAAGTAATGAGATCACTCGCCTTATCCGTGTATGTGAGGATATCTGAATCAACATCAAAGTAATCCGAAACAACAAGATTGATCTATACAGATTAAGTACACAGATTAAGCGCACATAGTAGATTCATCAACGCTGACACGCACTTGATGTGCAAAACAATCTAGTACAATGACCCAGGGATATCTCCATATGAGCGACTTCCAAGTTGGCCGGCCTTGAGCGACTTCCAAGTTGGCCGGCCTGCTTGCCCCACACTAAGTGATATAATAAAAATTAGTAATGCTGTTGTCATTCAGGGAAAATGCAACATACGGTAAATAGTGATTGCCTTGTCTTCCCGGGGTAGCATTGAAAGCTGCCCAATGCTATTTGCCGCGGCCCAATCTAGCTTGATCTGTGCCACATGCGAATGCCAACAGGCTATGCAGTACACCTTTACCTTTCCATTTGGTGCATGGGCATCACTACTTGGGTCATCCTTGTTGGGGTGCTCTTTGTAGTACTCTTGCCACCATCGAGTTGCAGCAGCCTTAGGCATTGGGAGTGGTGATGGGAGGCCGCAGGAACTTATCTATCTGCAATTGTAGTATTCTCGTATCGAACCTATCAATTGCTTGAAGGTATATCATATTATCTACCGTTGTTGATGAATATGGGTTATTGACGCAGTACTTAATCATTGATCAATCTGTGGTGATGGGGTATACGGGCCGAGACCCTGGTCATGACCAGTCATGACCCATCAATGACTGGTCAGGCATCATGACCAAGGTCATGGTCATGACCAAGGTCATGGTCATGACCAAGGTCATGGTCATGACTCCCATTTTTCACAAAATAAACTTCATGATTTTATTGACTTAGTCTATGTGTGTAACTACCCAGAATTTCAAGAGGAACAGGGAAGCCACTGGCGAGATATTGTAACTGGCTCATTTGGTGGGGGTGGCCTCAGGGGGTGTGTGTTAGTATGTTGAGATTACGGTGATCAAGATTTCCTTTTTAGGATAGCCGGTGATCGCTGAAGGGGGAGGGGGTGGTGAGGTCCGTAATCCCGATTTCCGACATTGTGTAGGAGTTTTTGGTCCCGCATACCTCTGTCCCCACCTTCAAACTCGTCAGCCAGAGCATCCCCATCGAGCGCCTCAAAATCAACGGCAGCTTGGCTTGCGTGGCAAATCACTAAACTACCTACATTGTGTTTCCAGCTACAAACTGTTGTAGTTTCAACTATCAGCCAATATCTTTGTGAATTTGTACTCCTCGCAGCTCATCTACAGTACGCAGGTGTTCACAAATGACTTCTTACTTACTTGGACTGACAATCTCATTCAATTTCCTCCAGTAGATCAACAGCATCAGATTAGATGTTTCCACCGTTTTCGAGTTCTCATTATGCTCGCTAAGCTACATGTAATCCTATGCAAAAATTATTGAAAACCTTGCGCTTGACAAAACTACATTGAGTATCAAACCAACCTTCGATGGAAAAATGGTGTCGGTACCGCAGCTGGACGCATGCGTCTTAGTATGTCGGAGTTCATTTTCAACCCATGTACTCACTTGTACTCGTCTCACAGTCGACCGCTCACCATCTAATGAAGACAAGATGACGATGGCTTCAAAGGAAGGTAGCGAAATTAAGCAAAACAACAGAACCCAAGCCGATTCACCCCTCTGCATGAAATATCGGTTGACATATGTTGGAATGTTGCCCTCGTCCAACGGGTCGGCCTCAAGCTTAAGCTTCATTGAAGATACCGATCAATGCCTTTCATTGTCAGCCCATTCCCTAATGCTACTGAAAGACAGCACTATGTGCCTTTGGTGGCGGTATGTTCGCTCGTTGTGTGCACCGCGTCATCCTGGCATTCAAAAAATCCCATACGAAAGTGGAGCACACGTCCGCCGCCCGCAAAGGCTAGTGTTTACGAACGGTAGTCCTGAATCAACATCGACAGTGCA
Organism: Crassisporium funariophilum; assembly: GCA_014925845.1. Lineage (NCBI taxonomy): Eukaryota > Fungi > Basidiomycota > Agaricomycetes > Agaricales > Crassisporiaceae > Crassisporium > Crassisporium funariophilum. The sequence continues at coordinate 930,992 of JACGCL010000013.1, forward strand.
ATGGAAGTAGGAGGGATACCCCAGGGATACCCCAGACTTCTATGATCGTCACTGCAATGCTGCAATACGCGGAAGACTTGCACTCAGACTTCAACACAGCAGACCTGCCTTCGTCTGTACCTGTAGGGTGATCTCTCAAGCTATAAAAAGCCTCAAAAACAGAACATGAAGCAGTCAATTCAACATCCCTGACTTCTTCCTTCAAAGTACTCAAGTATCATGACTTCCTTCACAGCAATCCTCACCTTTTGTCTCCTTGTGAGTACATCCTTTGTCTAGAAAAAAACGTCACCGCATCGTTCTAACCCTCTTTTGCCAGGCTTTAACGTCGAACGACGCTGCAGCCGTCACTGTGTCCCGTCGTCAAAATACGGCGGTGAACCTGGGCACTTTTGCTGACTATGTGATCCTCGCACGGGCGGGTGTCTCCACCGTACCTACCTCCGCCATCAGTAAGCACCTCATCAGCGCTCCATCTCTGCTGCTGGTCTTAACGGTTAATCACTTGCACCCCTAGCCGGCGACTTGGGTCTTTGGCCGGCTGCGGATACATACTATACAGGATTTTCCGAAATACTGTCTGGTTCTGGGACGGAATCGACAGCTACCGCTCAGGTTACTGGAGTGCTTAAAGCTGCGAACTACGCGACCCCAACGCCTTCTGATCTCACAATTGCCGTCGGTGACTGTGGCACTGCTTATGACGATGCTTCTGGCCGAACCAGCCCCACCGATGTAAGCCAACTTTCTTTTTTCACATTGTTGATGAATTACAATTATTTTCCCTCGCAGATTGATATAGGCGCTGCTGGTAAGCAACTACCTGCTTGGTCGCTATATTTCCCGGACATATATTTTACTGACACTTGTTCTCAGGAAGCATTGGCGGGCTTACTATCACTACAGGGCTCTACAAATTCACCACCTCAGTGACCATTCCAACCAGTGTCACTATCTCAGGTAGCGCCACCGATAGTACGTTTTACTCGTATGTACTGATACAAAAGCACGACCTCATGTTACATGTCATCTGACTAGGGTGGATCTTCCAAATAGCAGGTACCTTGATCCAGAGTGGCAGCACGCAAGTCATCCTCTCAGGTGGTGCTCTCCCACAGAACATTGTGTGGGTTGTAAGTGGTGCTGTTACCATTGGAGGGTCCGCAGTCTTCAACGGAGTTGTCCTGGGCGGGACGTCTGTCACATTGGAGACTGGATCCACCCTCAATGGACGAATCTGTGCTGGAACGAACGTCGCGCTACAGTCGGCGACAGTCACTGAATATTAGTACGGTTGTTTGATAGTATGATCAACGCATTCTGGAGTGTCATTTACAGGGTACAAGTAAACAGGTCTGAATTTTGGGGAATAGGTATTCTTGGGATATAGTTAGGAAATAGGGTACTTCGCGAAAGCTTTCTGTAACGTTGCGCCACACTGGACAAACAACATTTTTTTGGATATAGCTACTAAGCTTTCTCGGAAGTACGCATCACCCATGAACGGAAAGTCTTTCCGATTGTATTGTTTCGCTGCAAAAGCGACACGCGACACCTTGCATCGTTAGCGCTCGCCACTCATACTTTGGCTAAGTAATAATCCTTATTTGCACATAAGCCTACAATTGGCCCACCTATTTCAAGTTGGAGCTTCACAAGGATCTTTGTGTGACGTGTATCGAGCTCTAAGTCGGTGGACTGCGTTGTGCCGAGCTAGTAATCTCAGATCATGCACAAACTACTCCAATGTCAGTTGAGCTATAGTACCGGCGGGGAAGGCCACTAGAGCACAATTATCTTGCCGAAGCCGATAGCATTGTCCAAATCTAACCTACATAACGGAACTTGAGATCGCCTACATGGTCCATAATATTGCGCCACTCCATATTCTTGCTGATCCCACTCCTCCTATCTGCCACTAGTTCGTGTGCGTCGAACGCCGTCATCCACGAGTACAAATCGAAACCTCGTCGAGGAATGTCATTGGCAGTTTAGGTACGAAGAGTGCCGATATCAGGCCCATGATGAATACTATCACGATGGTGACGGCCATGCTGGCATTGTCGATGAGGGCACTTGCCACGACTTGATCGTTGTATCAGCGAGCCACGCTAAAGCCAGAACCCGGGAAGTAGGGCAGCTTGCATCTGCCAGTGCCCGTGACTTTGCGCAGAGGACTTCGGAAACATCAGTTGCTATTGTCAATGGCCGGATTACCGACGCTTACCAGTTCTCGAGCGCGATAGAGCTCGGATGAAGTTGCATGGTGATCTGTCCCGAGTGTTCCGAGAGGGATAACGGAAGTGTTTGCAACACAACAACGACGAAACGCTTCTGATCTGGCGACGCTGCACCTCCTTTTGGCTTCAACTGCTCTCATTGAGTCATTGAACACCGCTACTGCAGATTCATACACCAGGTCCACGTTCTTACTCGGGGGGACAATGCTGTATATACTCTCTCTCTCTCGTGGTAGGTAGATGTGTGATCTATTTAATGGAATGTGCGTCGAACTGCGTATGAAGGTGGTAGCAAACATTCCAATAAATTAGGGTACAATTCTCATTTGGTTATTGAATATCACGATTCAATGAGAACGTCAGAGATGGGCATCAAGGTAAGCCAGGTATCCCTTGAATATCGCCTTCATCAGGTTCAGAAGTAACACCCACATGCCCACAAACTCTTTATATCAATGTACAAGTACGAACCGGCGGGCTCTTCACCCCGCAAGAATTGGAGATCTCGTTTAGGGCTTCGGGGTGAAATATTCTTTCCACATGTGTCTTCAATAATACGGGCAGCTCAAGCCATCCATACCACCAAGGACACAGTGCAAAATCGGTCTTGTCCCACTGCCGTCGCTTACAAGAGAACGGGGAGCTCAGCCCATTCATGATCTTCTCAGGAAGGAGATGCAACTAAAGCGGTATCTCATAAGCACGAAAGTTCTATAAAAGGTCTACGACCTCATGAAGTAAAACATCAAGTTATCCAACACCCATTGAGCAACTCTTCCACACTCAGTCAATCTCACAATGCTCTTCAACTTGTCCAAAGTATTCGTCGCTCTCGCAGCCGTTACTGCTGTAGTTGCCACTCCCGCCAAGCGTCAAGACGGGCTGGCGACCTGCGACTTTGTGCTTAAGCCTGCAGCTGCCCTCCCGGCCGATACCGACCTCGTCACCGAGTTCAACTATGGCAAGTCGAGTACTGATCACCACGAAGATGTAATTTAACTATTCTCCAGTGATCGGACGCTCGTTGTCGGCTGCTGCTAATGCTGCTATCCATGTATGTTTTATTTCCTTGCAGTTTCAAACTCGCGATGAGTCAGTATTCTCATGCTTTATCAAACCAAGGGTTCTGGTCCCGGATCCATTGTTGTCAATGCCGACGGTACCTACAGCGTTGGGGAGGGGCTTTCAGCTGAAGGAAAGACTTCCGCGGAGACCGCTGCTATCCTCACCGGATTCGCTGGTACCACGCTTACAGGATTCACTGTCGATTGGCTCGCCGTGTCCGTTGCCTGTGCTTAGATAGTGCACATAATATCGAGGTCGTTGGAATGGGGAGATGGGGGTTCCGTGTGTGGATGTTTGGGATGTCAGGTTTCGGCGGGGTTTGGGTTATCGAATACGAAATCACAAAACTACCTACATTGCATTCTTTCCAGCTATGGACTGTTGTAGTTTTAATTATCAGCCAATATGTTCGTGACTCTTTTGGTGCCTCAATTGATGCGAAGGCAGGATGGTCATTTGTCCGCTTGCCATGTATATGTGTGCGCCACTGTCACTGATCTAATACGGGCCATGACCAAGTCTGGGGGGGGGGTTCAATGAAGCAAAGCATCTACCTGGCATACTGAGAAACTGTTCTTGGTTTCGATCGAGTACATTTCATCTATGTGTATATAATCTATCTGCATATCATCCTCTAAGAGACAGTAAGATACTGAAGTAGTAAGTCGTTGAATAGAGTAGATGAGGCGGCGGTGCGCTAGGGCTAAATATGTAGACATGAACGTGCACGAACGTCTAAGCGATGCGATGGAATAGAATTAATGACAGCTCATGATCGTGGCCGTTTAATGAGAAGAAACTTGAGCCCATGCGACGCCACGATGAAGAAGCCGAAGAAAATACGGCCAATGATACTAATACTATACACATACAAACGACAGACCCAACTCAACTCGCCCAACCCAATGACCACCATCCCAAGCACGCCCGCAAACAAACTCACAACAGCCACCACCTTCTTCCCCACCGTCGGCTGTCCCCGCCTCTTCCCTCCCTCTCCCCCTCCCTCTCCCTCTTCCGCACCACCACCCCCACCGCCATTCCGGCCCCGCGACTCCTCGTGTCCGTGATCGTGATCGTGTCCGTGACCGGGACCAAGATGGTGGTGCCCGCCCTCCACATCCCCAAGCACAAAGTCCCCCGCGATCATCTCGACGGTGGCGGCGTATATGAGGAGCCCGGCGGATATGGCGGACATTGTGCCTTGTATTAGTAGCATTTGGGCTATTGAGTTGCGAACGTTCGCTGTGGAGAGAGCCAAGGGAAGAGGGACTGTAAGTTCTGATCTCCCTCCCTCCTCCAGTAGCCGTTCCGTACTCCGTCGGTACTCGAATCCACCCCGTAGCCCCCGTAACCATACACACTCGCCTCCGTTTCTCTGTGGCCGTCCCGCAGTCCATAGCCCATCCGGTCGGTCCCTCTGGTCACCCAGGCTCCTCGCGTCGTACCCATCCCCAATTAACCGTCCTCCGCCTCCCCTGGATCAACCCTGGCTCGCATCCTTCCTTGAGCAGCCGTCTTGTATTGTAGCCCGTAGAATACATCCCTCCGTAGCTGTTTTGTAATCCGTACGCAGTGCGGTCAATCCCGTCGGACATCCAGAGTCCCTTGCGCTTCCCTTCCCAGACCCAGACGTTATCCAGCTCCGTTGGCTCGCCTGCCTCCCTCAAGGCAGTCCTGTAGGCCGTAGACATTCGGGTCCACCCCTCCGTAGCCGTCCTGCAGTCCGTAACCCGTAGGCGGTCCTATCCGTTCCGTCGACATACGGTCGTTTTTCCGCATCCAGAAATGTGAACTGCATTGGCATTGACAAGTACAGCTTGGATCAGGATGTTGCCTCAACCAAATCTCTCACTCAACTCAACCCTAACTCGCCTCAGACTGGTTTGTTCCTGACTTATTCTTCCTCAGGATGCTCATACTGTATCTCTTGCCCCCTCTCTCTCTCGCTCATCAGGAAAAGTGAAGTGGTGTAAGCCCGCTAGCCTCCCCTTTGGCTTACAACACAACCGCGCCCTTAGACGCGCCACATACACACACCAATTCACACAAGCCTTCGATCACACAAGCCCTCGATCACATCACATGATGCGAGGCCCATAAGTTTTTCTCCTCCCCTTCGTTGCTCCTCCTCCTTACTACGAGCAACGAAGGTACGCATATTATATTATTCATGTATTAATTACTCTCCTTACTACGAGCAACGAAGATCATAACATTGTCCTGTCACCTTGTACCGAACCGTCTCAGTGAGGCTTTGCCCGAAACCGGCAGCCTTTCAAGTGGGTAGATTTGAAAAACAACATATGGATTGGAAGTGCGTATGTACGAACAGAGCTAACTAAACAGATCCCAACGGACGATACTGTATCTGATTTCTCCGACTGATCTTGGTGTCAACATATACATATCCCAACCGAAACCGAGCTGGTTTTGACGGGGTTCAAGGTCATCCATAAATAAATCACTGTTCAAGGAAATGCAGGAAGGAGATGCAACTACACCGGATTCCCCAAATGCACGAAGCAGTACAAATCGTCCACTCACTCACTCACTCACTTAGTAAACCATCACGACCCCTCCATTCCTTCCCCACCCACCCAATCAACCAACCCCATCATGCTCTTCATCTTCAACCCATCCAATCCAAAGTGTCCTCGCTCGCAGCCATCACAGCCGTACTCGCCCCACCACCAAACGCCAAACACAAACGCCAAACGTCAAGAGATGAGTCAGTATTCTCATGCTTTATCGAATCAAGGGTTCTGGTCCCGGATCCATTGTGGTCAACGCCGACGGTACCTACAGCGTTGGGCAGGCGCTTTCAGCTGAAGGGAAGAGTGCCGCGGAGACCGCTGCTATCCTCACCGGATTCGCTGGGACCACGCTTACAGGGTTCACTGTCGATTGGCTCGCCGTGTCTGTTGTATGTGCTTGAATGGTCCACATAATATCGAGGTCGTTGGAGTGAGGAGATAGGTATTCTGTGGCTGGATGAGGGGATATCTGTGGTGCGGGTCGGGTTATGGGACAGGGAATTACGGAACTGAAATTACCTACATTGCTTTGTTCCCAGCTATGAACTGTTGTAGTTTCAATTATCAGCCATTGTGTTCGTGAATCTGTTTGCTGCCTTGACTGATGAGAAGGCAGGATGGCGATTTGTCCGGTTGTCTCGTACATATGTGCGCCACTGTTACTGATCTACAACGGGCCATGACCAAGTCTGGAGCGGGTTCAACGAAGAAAGCATCTAGCCAACCCAACTTACTTTCAAGCTGTTCTTGATATCAATCGAATACATTTCATCTATCTGTGCATATCATCACCAAGGAACAGTAAGCTACCAGAAGCAGAACGGGTCCCCCGTCCATTGTGGTCAACGCCGACGGTACCTACAGCGTTGGGAAGGCGCTTTCGGCTGAAGGAAAGACTTCCGGGGAGACGGCTGCTATCCTCACCGGATTTGCTGGGACCACGCTTACGGGGTTCACCGTCGATTGGCTCGCCGTGTCTGTTGTATGTGCTTAGATGGTCCACATGATATCGAGGGGGTTGGAATGGGAGATAGGTATTCTGTGGCTGGATGATTGGGATATCGGTGGCGTGGTTAGGTTATGGGACAGGAAATTACGGAAAAACTACCTACATTGCGTTAATTCCAGCTATGGAGTGTTTTCGTTTGAATCAGCCATTATGTTTGAGACTCTGTTTGGCGCCTCAAATGATGCGAAGGCGGGATGGTCATTTGTCCAATTGTCGTGTATATGTGTGCGCCACTGTCACTAATCTACAACGGGCCATGACCAAGCCGGGGGCGGGTTCCATGAAGCATAGCATCTAGCCAACATACTGTCAATGTCAAACCATTCTTGATTTCAATCGAATACATTTCATCTATCGTGCATATCGTCTCTAGGATACTAGATGGAGTAAGTCTGAATAGCGTAGATGAGGCGGCGGTGCGCTTGGGCATTTAAGGTAGATATGAACGTGCACGAACGTCCTGCGATGCGATGCGATGCCATGGAATGAGAGCTCACGAGCTTGAATCAGGCGGGATTTGAGTGCGACGCCACGATGAAAAAGCCGAAGAAAATACGGCCAACAATACTGATACTGATACTATACACAAACAAAACCCTAAACCCCACCACCACCACACTCGGCTCACTCCCCCAGGCCAATGAGCACCATCCCAAGCACGCCCGCAAACAAACTCACAACAGCCACCACCTTCTTCCCCACCGTCGACCCCCCCTGCCTCTTCTGTCCCCCTCCCCCTCCCTCTCCCTCTCCCTCTCCCACTCCCACTCCCTCTCCCTCTCCCACTCCCCCTCCCGCTCCCTCTCCCTCTCCCCCTCCCTCTTCCGCACCGTCATTCCGCCCCCGCGACTCCTCGTGCCCGTGCCCATGTCCGTGACCGGGACCGGGATGGTGGTGCCCGCCCTCCACATCCCCAAGTCTATGAGGAGGCCGGCGGATATGGCGGACATTGTGCCTTGTATTAGCAGCATTTGCGCTATTGAAGTGGAAGCGTGAGTGCAAGTGCAAGTGCAAGTGCAAGTGGAAGTGCAAGTGGAAGTGGAAGTGGAAGTGGAGTGAGCGGTGGATAGGTATGGGGAATAGAAATTGAATAGAAAGAAAGAAACGATGAAACGTACGATCTTGACTCCCACTACGCCCCTTCCACACGGCCATACCGACGCCCATCCCGAACGGCGTGGTGATAGCGAACAAGAGCGATAGTGTCGGTTTTAGCCAATGTCAGTGCGTCTCCTTCAACGTGTCCTTCAATTTCCATCGCCAATTCCGAACATCGAGGAGGCTCTTGACGAGACGGGTGTATCGCGCGAGGGACCACGCACTTGTTGGACTTGGATGTGGAGGCGACGCGGGATGTGCGGTGTGCCTTGGGCTTGGGCGGTGATGAGAGGACCGAGAGGGAGAGACGGTGGGAGGTAGTAGTGAAGAAGGCGCAGTACCGCCAAGCTGAGGCGATTCGGACGACCACCTTACCATTGTGATCAGCATCCTAAACCCCCCAGCTCCCTCGCCTGCCATCAAGTACCAAGTACCCACTCATGCTCACACAGGCGGTATCATCGAGGGAACCCCAGCCAGTATCTTTACATTTCACTTTTGGCCGGCAGCTGACTCGAGCAGCCATTCCCCTCAACACGCCACTCCCTCGCATCCAAGAGCTCTGTCCAGAATACCGTCTGACGGGCTCACCGGTCATGCGCGATTTGGGGAGAAGTGCGCCATACGTCATCCCCGGTCCGGGCTCCGCTCCTCGTCCTCTCCCGCTCCTGTTAGGCGCCCTCCAAGCATGTCCTTAACATCGTCCTCTCGGCTCCGCCCCAACGAATGCTCGTCTCACGACGTCATCCACCTCGAGTGGCTCGCATCCCTCCCAGACCCAGACTGCTCCCCCCGCCGACCTGTAGCCCGTTGACACTCAGTTCCGCCCCTCCGTAGCCCTCCTGAGAGCCGCCAGCCGTCCTATCCGCCCCGTGGCCGTCGAGAGGCAATCCTCTGCCGCCGCCTCCAGACGTCATCCAACTCCGTCCGCTCGCATACAGCCCTCATTATCCGCTGTGGAGAGAGCCAAGGGGAAGAGGGACCGCAAGTTCAGACTCCTCCAGTAGCCGTTCCGTACTCCGTAGTCCGTCGGTACTCGAATCCACCCCCTAGCCACAGTAGCCCATACACACTCGCCTCCGTTCCTCTGTAGCGTCCTGCAATCCATAGCCTTCCTGTCGGTCCCTCAGGTCACCCAGGCTCCTCGCGTCGTACCCATCTCCAATTAACCGTCCTCCGCCTCCCCTGGCTCGCATCCATCCATCCTTGAGCAGCCGTCCTGTAGCCCGTAGAATTCAGTGCAGTCAATTTGGTCGGACATCCAGAGTCGCTGCCTCGCTTCCCTTGCGCTTCCCTTCCCAGACCCAGACGTTATCCAGCTCCGTGGGCTCGCCTCTCTCCCTCCCTCCTCAGCAGTCCTGTGGCCGTAGACATTTGAATTCAAGTCCACCCCTCCGTAGCCGTAGCCGTCCTGCGTAGTAGGCGGTCCTATCCGTTCCGTCGCCGTCGACCATCCAGACGGTTTCCGCTTCCAGAAATGTGAACTGCATTGACAAGTACTTACAGCTTGGGATGTTGCCTCCACCAAATCTAATCTCTCACTCAACTCAACCCTAAATACTAACTCGACTCAGACTGTTTGTTCCTGACTTATTCTTTCTCGGGATGCTCATAAGTATCTCTTGCTCTTGCCCTCTCTCTGCTCTCTCTCAGCAGGAAAATTGAAGTGGGTAGATTTGAAAAAAAAAAAAAAAAAATGGAAGTGCGAGTGCTAACAGAGCTAAGCAGATCCCAACACTATATCTGATTTCTCCGACTGAACTTTCTTGTGTCAAGATATCCCATCCTAAACGAGCTGGTTTTGACTGGGCTTCATCGATAAAATCACCGTTCAACGAGAACATCAGAGATTTCTATCACTATCAAGGTCAGCCTTGCATCCGCATCCTTGGATTACTTATCGCCTTCATCAGGCGCAGAAGGAACACCCACATGCGGGACTTGTGGAATTGTTCAGAGCTATGACGCGAGCGACGTTCTGCGCACATGTGTCTACAATCATACGGGCAACTCAGACCATTCATTCTAGTCTCGATACCACACTCCAAAAATCGATCTTTGAAGATAGTCGTTCAAAAGTAAGCCGAAGCCTACGCGTCAGTTCAGAGTTAATTCTCGGCTGAGAACTCTTTCTGACCGCCCACGACTGAAGTTTAGTCATTCCTGATACGAGTAAATCACCTCCTCGAGGCTGCGCTGCATTGCACACTCGTAATATGGTACGTCAAGGCCTATGTCAACTCCCAGGGGATAATTTCAAGAAGGCTTCGTAATGAACACGAGCTGACACTCGGCGCCCTGATACACTATGTATCTCATATATCGAGCATTCTTCTTCTCATGATGCAGATTCTACTGTCCAGGCGCATCTTGAAATAGCAAACACTGTGAGAACAATCATTGAACATGGCTGTGTGACCATCTGGTTCGATTGAAAGAAGTGCTTTGTCTGCTGCTTAGTATATTTCGTTGGCCAGATGATCTGAACGACGCCCGGTGTTATGGTAGCTTTCTTTTGAACCTGTGTGTTGAATTTGTTGATCTGAGCCAGACCTGAGCACAACAGATACCCATATAAAAGTAAAGCCCCGCTCCCCCCCTGCCCCAACAACCGACCGCCCTTCCTACCATGCCCTTCCATCAAAAGCCCGTCCCGGTTGCTCTTGGATTGTGCGAGCCCAACAACTCTAATAACAATCCTCTTCATTCCACATTAAGTGTGCGACTGATGGCAAGTTTCCCGGTTCAATCACGATGATCTTGAACCGGGAAACTTTCCTTTAGTTGCGCACTTGATGTGGGATGGAGAGGATTGTTCTTTGCGGTACGTCTAGCTTCTCCAAACGGTAGCACTCGTTGATCGACCATTTTACATCAAGTCTACGTGTGCAGGGGCTTGAATGTGTGCAGGGGCTTGAACAGCGTCGCAAAACATGTCCCCTTCCCTCAATGCAATCCCTCTTAGTGATCCGCACGGGTTTACTGTGGGTTGAAATTTTACAACCCTCACCCTCACCCGCCACTACCCTCACCCGCAAAGAGGGTTTCTCATGGTTGAGGGTCAGTTTGACGGCGTGGCAGTAAACCCGCCATATAGTGAAGGGTTGAGGGTTGTGAACGGTTATCCGCGGGTTACATCACATAAACTACGTAGAGATAGAGGAAATGTCACTACAATAGCTTCTAGTTAATCTCATCCCAGCCATCTGGCAATTTCACATCACCGTCACCTTGTAAATCCTCCAAACGAGAGACTGCGTCAACATCACTGTCAGCCACAAAGCCCATTCTGCTCCATGTTTGGAGGCACAGAAGTGAGCGTGGAGTTTCAGGAAGAAGACGGTTCCGGAGATGTGATAGAAGAATGCGACCATGGCTGAACACACGTTCAACATTGACTGACATAGCTATATCAAGTTCATAAGTAACAAAATACAGTAGAGAAAGTAAATAACAGACCAGGAATTGAGAGATAGTCCCGCGCCATTCGAGATAAGCGGGGATAGATATGTTCCTTTGAAACCCACCATTTCAGAGGATCATTTACGTCTTGATGACAAGGGGGTGCGCAAAGGAATACCAGACCCGGGGTCGATTTATTTTTTACATCACAATTAGAGTGTATTAATGTGCTATCTACATAGTTTAAAGAATATATACAAGAAGTATTGTCTGATTATAAGGTGATTCTGTTTGAGCAGGAGATGTCACAAATTTGGGTCCTTGGGACAAGTGGGACACACCCAGGCGCGGGCCAAATCAACAACACATCTCGCTTAGATTGATGCGTCCAATGTCACGCTTTGATGGGGCAGCAGATTATCACTGCTCTCAACCCCCCAATTCCTCCCGGATTTGCTCTGTTTGCGGTGCATTCTGTGGCTGAATGGCATGCTGATATATACGAGCCAACAATTTTTACACGCATGCTGCCATTAATATACAGCTTGGGATATGAAAAGTCGGGAGAGATTAAAAATCACTAATTACCCACCATCTCCTAGCATATCTTGCCAGCGTCGCATCTGATTGCCTTGCTACTTCAGTAAGTTGGAATATATATACTGGCCCCATTGTGTATCAGTTTTGAAGACAATCAGATAAGAATTACATGTACTAGGCCGGCTTGTCCCAAGGAGGGGGGCTGTCCCACGGAGCCGCAGTACACTGTACAATTGCATTGCGTTGGTTCCAGCTTTGAACTGTTTTCATTTGATTTATCAGCCAATGTTTTCGTTGTGGTAGTGGCCTCTGGCCAATACGCCCGAGGTGCCCGAGACTCAGTCGATTAGATTAGATACATACTAGCACAGCATTGTCCATATGTAGACGGACCGCGGTCCAGTGACCAACATCGCAACTTGGCTCTTACCACGGCGCGCCAGCTACACCGCGCGCCTGCTCGAAGCGCTACCGAGCCTCGCCAACCCGAGCTCATTGAGTAGGTCCACTAGGACTACTCCATCGTGAGTCTGTTTGCTGCCTCAATTGATGCGAAGGCGGGATCATCATTTGTCCGTTTGTCATATACACATGTGCGCCACTGTTCCTGATCTACAAACGGTCATGACCAAATCCGGGTGGGTGAGTCAATGAATAGAGTATGAGGTGCGCTACCCGCGAACCGGAGTCGGGCTCGTGCTCTTGCTCATTCCCGTGGGTATGCTGGTGCCCGCCCCCAGTTCTAGTGAAGAACAAGAAACCATTTCTGTTTTTGAGCGAGTCCAGAGTCAATCTGGAGCGTGAATGGTTGAACCGATGCAAATCATCCAAGTAGGGACTGCGAAGACATCCACGTGGCGTCACTCAACTTCCCCACAAGTTTTGTCGTCCACTTCCATTGTCAATGGCCGGATTACCGACGCTTACCAGTTCTCGAGCGCGCTAGAGCTCGGATGAAGTTGCATGGTGATCTGTCCCAAGTGTTCCGAGAGGGATAACGGAAGTGTTTGCAACACAACAACAACGAAGCGCTTCTGATCTGGCGACGCTGCACCTCCTTTGGCTTCAACTGCTCACATTGAGTCATTTAACACCGCTACTGCAGATTCATACACCAGGTCTACGCTCTTACTCGGGGGCACAATGCTGTATATACTCTCTCTCTCTCGTGGTAGGTAAATGTGTGATCTATTTGATGGAATGTGCGTCGAACTGCGTATGAAGGTGGTAGCAAACATTCCAGTAAATTAGGGTACAATTCCCATTTGGTTTTGAATATCACGATTCAATGAGAACGTCAGAGATGGGCATCAAGGTAAGCCAGGTATCCCTTGAATATCGCCTTCATCAGGCTCAGAAGTAACACCCACATGCCCACACTCTCTTTATCAATGTATAAGTACGAATCGGCGGGCTCTTACCCCCCAAGAGTTGGAGATCTCGTTTAGAGCTTCGAGGTGAAATATTCTTTCCGCATGGGTCTCCGATAATACGGGCAGCTCAAGCCATCCATACTACCAATCTTGTCCTACTGCCGGTGCCAACAAGAGAACGGGGAGCTCACCCCATTCATGATCTTCTCAGCAAGGAGATGCAACTAAAGCGGTATCTCATAAGCACCAAAGTTGTATAAAGGTCTACGACCTCACGAAGTAAAACATCAATTTATCCAACACCCGTTGAACAACTCTTCCACACCCAGCCAACTTCACAATGCTCTTCAACCTGTCCAAAGTGTTCGTCGCTCTCGCAGCCGTTACTGCTGTAGTTGCCACTCCCGCCAAGCGTCAAGACGGGCTGGCGACCTGCGACTTTGTGCTTAAGCCTGCAGCTGCCCTCCCGGCCGATACCAACCTCGTCGCCGAGTTCAACTATGGTAAGTCTCCGAGTACTGATCACCACGGAAATAATACTGAACGGCTCTCTAGTGATCGGACGCTCGTTGGCGGTTGCTGCTAATGGTGCTATCAACGTACGTTCTATTTCCTTGCACTCTCAAACCCTTTCGTTCTTCGCGTGAGTCAGTATTCTCATGCTTTATCAAACCAAGGGTTCTGGTCCAGGATCCATTGTTGTCAACGCCGACGGTACCTACAGCGTTGGGAAGGCGCTTTCGGCTGAAGGAAAGACTGCCGCGGAGACGGCTGCTATCCTCACCGGATTCGCTGGGACCACGCTTACAGGGTTCACCGTCGATTGGCTCGCCGTGTCCGTTGTGTGTGCTTAGATAGCATTTAGAATCGAAGTCGTCGGATGGGGAGAGATTGGTATGACCGTGTCTGGCTGATTGGGGTATCAGGTTTCGGCTGGGTTTGGGTTATCGAATACGAAATCACAAAACTACCTACATTGCGTGGTTCCCAGCTATGGACTGTTTTCGTTTGGATTATCAGCCAATATTTGTGAATCTGTTTGGTGCCTCAATTGATGTGAAGGCGGGATGGACATTTGTTCGTTTGCCGTGTATATGTGTGCGCCACTGTCCCTTATCTACAAACGGCCATGTCCAAATCCAGTCCGTCATGGGCTGCGCAAGTGAATGAAGCATAGCATCAAGCCAACATACTGCCCAGCCGATCTTGATATCAATCGAGTACATTTCATCTATGTGCATATTCTCTAAGAAACGGTGAGATACGAGAAGTAGTACGTCTGAATAGCGTAGATGAGGTGCGTCGGTGCGCTGGGGCATTAAATGTAGATATGAACGTGCACGAACGTCCAATGCAATTGCGATGCGACAGAATGGAATGAGAGCTCATGACTTCGAATCAGACGGGACTCGAGCTAACCGCAACATAGAGAAACCGAAGAAAAACGGCCAACGATACTAATACTATACACAAACAAAACGACACACCCAACTCACTCCCCCAACCCAATAACCACCATCCCAAGCACGCCCGCAAACAAACTCACAACAGCCACCACCTTCTTCCCCACCGTCGACCCCCCCTGCCTCTTCTCTCCCCCTCCCTCTCCCGCTCCCCCTCCCTCTCCCTCTGCCCCTCCCTCTCCCTCTCCCCCTCCCTCTTGCGCTCCCTCTCCCGCTCCCCCTCCCTCTTCCGCACCACCCCCACCGTCATCCCGCCCCCGCGACTCCTCGTGCTCGTGCCCATGCCCGGGATGGTGGTGCCCGTGCCCGCCCTCCACATCCCCAAACACGAAATCCCCCGCGATCATCTCGACGGTGGCGGCGTATATGAGGAGCCCGGCGGATATGGCGGACATCGTGCCTTGTATGAGCAGCATTTGGGCTATTTCACCGTAAGTGTCAGTATACGTGTAAGTGAAGTGGACGTGGAAGTGTGAGTGCAAGAGCGGTGGATGAAAGAGTGGGGATGGAGTGGGTATGGGGAATAGAAAGAAAGAAAGAAAGAAACATACGATCATGACTCCCACTGCGCCCCTTCCACACGGCCATACCGACGCCCATCCCGAACGGCGTGGTGATAGCGAACAACAGCGATAGTGTCGGTTTCAGCCAATGCCAGTGCGTGTCCTTCTTCCATCTCCTCCAATTCCAATTCCAATTCCGGACATTGAGGAGGTTACTGAGGAGGCGGGTGTATCGCGCGAGGGACCACACACTTGGGTGTGTAGGGGACGACGCGTTGTGCCTTGGGCTTGGCTGGTGATGAGAGGACCGAGATAGAGCGGCGGGAGGTAGACGTGAAGAAGGCGCCGAAGTACCGCCAAGCAACGGCGACTCCTCCCGCACCTCTCTGATCATCGACACGGAATGTCTCTCCATCTTCACACCCGACGGCGAAGTCTCCAGCCCCGCCAACGTCCGCGACGACTCCGACGCGCTCGTAGACGCATTATCATTATCTTCCCCCACCTCCGTCCCAGTACGCTCAGCCAAACTGGCGTTGACGGCTTGCAGCCCCCCAGCCGTCAACGCCTTCTTCCCCCCTCCAACGCCGCGCCCATGGTCGGCGATCGGAGAGATGACGCGGGAGAGCGGGGGAGAGAGGGAGGGTGTGTGTTTGTGTTTTTTGGGTGGGAGTGCTGCTATGCGGATGCCGAGGGAGAGTCCTTCGAAGAGTTGGTGGAAGATGATGGCTGTGACGAGGGATGCTGTAGGTTAGGTAGGTACAGAACGAACGGTGTCAGGTTGGTAAGGAGAAGGGGAGAGAAGGGGAGAGAACGGACTGAAATCGGATCCGTAGGTTACGGAAAGCGTGAGCCCGATAACGAGCGAGTGGATCATGATGCCCAATTGCAGTACCTATACATACGTACAAGAGGTCAGAACAACCCATCAAAAGAGAAGATGGAAAGAAAACGTACGAGGATCCCAACGACCTGCCTCCGTCTCCCAATCCTCGGAGGGAGGTCGTGCCCATCCCCATGATGACTATGATGATGATGGCGTCCACGTCCTTCCCCTTCCTCAGATGGAGATGGCCGACGATGGCACGCATGGTGTCCATGATGATGCCTATCGCGATCATGCTCGAACCCATGCCCATGATGCAGCCCCAACCTAAATATCCTTGGCGAATTCGTCAGGACCTCAATCGGCAGCCCCGCGACAGCTGCTAGCGGGATGATGGGCGAGTACGTGTGGTGCGCGTGGTGCAGGTGTGGGTGGGCATGGTGGTGCGAGTGCGCATGCGGGAGGGGGGGATGGGAGGTCGTGCTGGGGCGGAGCGGCATGGTTATCGATCGCTCGGGGACGTGTGCTTTGGATGATATTGAAGAGGGTGAGGGCCCGGGTGGAGGGTGCGAGGGGAGCATGAGGAGCGGGGTCGTTTCGGACATGGGAACAGTCATAGGGTTGGGGGAGATGGTGGCTGTGACATTCGGGTCGGAGGTGGGTAAGACGAGGGCTTGCGATCGTGGGGAGGGACTCCTCTTGCGCGACCTCGACGAACTTCGAAGGGACGGAGTGTGGATGGAGGGTGCTTTTGGAGATCCGGGACGGGAGGGGGGTAGCGAATTGGCGGGGGTGGGGGGTGCGGATGGTTTGTCTTGCAGATGGTTCACATAGGAGGTGGAGATATCTTCCAAAATCATATGTTCAGTGTCTACCACATAGCAAAGTACAAGATGGACCCACATTCAACGAGGAAGATAGCCAATAGAGATCCGAGACTGAATCGTCACGGCGTTAGCTATCATCTCCCGCTAATGCAATTGTGCAATTGGATAGACGCACATAATAAGTCCTGTCCATTTCCCAACCTTCCCGTATCGCGCGCTCACGACGGGGTCTTGGAGCGACCGAAATGCGTCATCGAGCAGATGCAAGAACGCAGTTGCCAAAATGACCCCAGTGCCGAAGTGTTTCCCGATGAAGAAAACGATCCCCGGGATGCGCAACATAGGCACCGCCTTCGATATCGTCGGAAAACTCACAGCTACGCCCATCCTCCTCACTTCAGTACCCACCAAACACCCGCTGAACGGGCACGAAAGAAAACTCACCGAAAAAAGAGACGAAGAGGATGATGAACATGACGCCGACGCGGAACTCCACAGCTGCATCCGGCACTCGCAGGGAGGTGCCCACCGCCTCCTCTATGGAGTGGGCTACCGAGACCGCGACGTTCTGGATGATAATGGGCATAATGTAATGGCGGGATATGGGCGCCTTATGAGGGGGGATGGGGGATCATACGAGGAGGAGAGAGCAGGTGGTTTATCAATCAATGGCTGGTGTGGAGGTCACCATCGAGATGAGGACCGCACCAATCAGCCGCACCTCTGAAGCTTGAGCCAAGCACGGCCAAATACTCGACTCGAGTGACCTTTCCAAGCCCTTTCGCGTGGTTTGAACTCTTTCAGCAGCTTCTTTGATATGTGAAGGCGTTTGCTCGGCTACCTTATTTATCTGGCTGCACGTAAAACTAGGCAGCTGGATCGTCCGATGCTACCGATGCTTACCTCCAATTCATCTCACCGACATCTTACCCAAATTTCACCCTCTGGAATTCGGCAAACAAAGCACGAAGGAGTAAAGATGGGAGTGAAGAGACGATATTCACTGAAGCCAACCAGTAAAGGATTGCCCAAGATTGTCGTGGTCAATGATACTGGGGCTCGCGCTCGTGAATACCGAACTTGAGCGACCAGATCTCTTCAGACTGAAGTTACGTTATGTTCGTTCTCTTCTGAATTTGCTCCATGCAAGCTCCATGTCGAAGCTTCTCACAGTCCATTACTAGGGAATGGACATCAAGTTAACTTCAAAAATACAAACGGGTAACTTCAAAAACACAAACGAGAACACATCACAAGAATTCCCCGCTTCGACGTCCCACCAGCCATTTGACACACTGTCCCATTGATTAAACTGCAAAGGTTCGTCAAGTCTTATCTTCGCGTTCATTTGGTTCGATTCAGCAACACTATGAATAAATCATGACGAACTTGATCACCTCCCTTCAGACTGCCTTGATCAACCCCGAGCGAGGCGTAGAGACGTCCAGCAGACGGCTATTTGCTTCTGAAAGTTATTCCAAGACTGTTGGCACACTACAAGGGGTGCATTCAGCGAAGGAGCGATGGATGTGAATTTGGTCCCCGAGTCAAATGTGTCCGCTACCGCAGTGGCGCTGAACGCACGGCCGGACGTACTCTATGTAGCGTCAATGGACTTCGGGTCTGAACACAATTCCTGGCGTGATTCGAGTATGCACAGACCGCCGATGAATGAACCAACACTTTCTCTGAGCTTGCTTCCCGACTCGTTCCTGCCGAAATACTGCAACTACGACAATTACACATATGTGCCGTCTTTGACATTCCGCAAGCCTTTTTGCTGATGGAGGACAGCATTGAGATGAGGGCCGCACCCATCAACTGCCCGCACAAGCTTTCGGCAAGCACAGCCAAAATACGCCATTCATCCCACCTTTGACTTTGAGCCCACTCGCATGGCGATTTGAACACTTTCAGCGGCTTCTCTACACGTAGGAGGCGTTTGATCGGCGACCTTCTGCATGATCCCTGCACGTAGAAATGTGCAGCTGAAACGGGGTGAGAATATTTATTCAACGAATCACGCAGTAGACACAAATACACAACCTGCACATCTGCAGGTCCCAAATTATGCATCAAACGGGCTTTTCGTAAGTGCCAAGCAGTACTGTTCAAGAGCACAGTACAAAGGCTTGTACATGTCTTGAAGACTGCGAACCCTAAATTCCAACTCCAACTTGAGACCAGGATTGCGATCAGATTTCTTCAGACATCATAGATGTACACTCACATCATCTTGTTCGTCAAGGCACCAGCTGTAGATGGCATGGCAATCCGCTACAAACTAATGAACCTGCAGTTAACGTTGAGAATTCGAGGAGGACACAATGAACGATCACCAAGTCCGCAATGCATATTCTAGTCAATTTCGAGATTATTTCACCGGTTACGTCGCACAGATCTGTCAATTCTTTGTGTGGTTGCGTCGTCAATTTTCAGCAATAGGATGAAGGTATTGTGACGAGAATGAATTACCTTCCTTCAGACTGCCTTGCTCATTGTTATTGTTCACATTGTTCAGAACGTAATCGTCCCTGAAACCATCGAGATGCTTGCGGAAACTTCTGAAGTAAGTAGTGTTGTCTCTGTCTTCTTTTACAGATTCCTCAAGCGACTAAGGGAAGGGTCGGTTATGGTTATAGCCCTCCGAAGTAGCGAAAGCCCTGATTTGACAGACAGACCTCCAAAATAGTTTTGATTGTCCTTTTTCTTTATTTCAAGATCGGTATTGCTTATGAGCACAGGTAAGGCGGAGTTTACAAGATCTATCAGGTGAATGGTCAGTCTACACCAGATATTAATTGGAACGACGCACTGTCAATCTTGTGTTTGAGATTACTAGAAGCGAGGAGGGACATGTTTACGAGAGATGCATACGCCTGACCATAAGATGTAG
Source organism: Crassisporium funariophilum (assembly GCA_014925845.1). Taxonomy (NCBI): domain Eukaryota; kingdom Fungi; phylum Basidiomycota; class Agaricomycetes; order Agaricales; family Crassisporiaceae; genus Crassisporium; species Crassisporium funariophilum. The sequence goes on from JACGCL010000013.1 coordinate 950,771, forward strand.
GTATCAGGTTTGCTACTACCAAAGCAAGTCGCTGCCAAATCACCTCGCGAAGTTCGTCCCATCTAATAGCAAACTGGACGTGGCTGCCTTGCTTGATCTGAGAGCCCTGCTTCTTGTATACACCGACCATATGGAAGGCCAGGTGTGAAAACTCGGCCTTGACGGCAACGACCTGCGTGGCCGCCTCCTCGAGCGCTTTCTTGCGACTGTCGGCCCTGGATGGCGCGTCCTGCTCGGATAGAGCAGTTAAATATTTCTCGTCGACAGGGGGAGCCGCGGTAGTCATGTCGTTCTTTTCAAAGTCTGAACGTGGGTTGAGGTTGCAAAGGTTGGGGAATAGGAATCTGGTTTGATGGAATGAGAAGGAACGAGACCATATCCATTATATAGCGCCCAAGAGTGTGCAATGAAGTCGGTATTTCTACGACATCAATAACCGTTACCTTGATCAAAGCCTGACGTCAAACAGTGCCTTGCCTCGATTCGAAGGCACCAGGAGCAACAGCGCGATAAAAACTAAAGACTCCGGAAATAGCAGAGAAATGGACGGATGATTGCAACTCCGGACAGAAAGCTGCCTGAATGTGTCAAGTAGGAATGGAGCCAATGAGCCCCCGTACATTGTGCGCGCAAGCTCGAAAGGCTAAGTGGAGAACCTCGCCGCTCTGATCTGGATGTGGAGAGTAAACTTATAGGCATGGCCAGACATAAAAGTGTTCGCGAGATGTTCGATGGTTCTTGTCAGGTTTCCTCTGAGAACATCGTAGTTTCGTTGCACGGTGGCGGCAGCAATATATTGAGAGCCCCAGTGATTATGGGGTCAAGATCAACCATTTTCGAAACAAGCCTCCCTGTGTCGTTCTTTTCTTTCAGAAAGGGTCATAAGGCGGCCTGGTTTGAGGATGTTTGGACGTCAGTGGACCGTGGGTCTCGCCCGAGATATCTACGCAAGCTGCAACTATCAGTATCGATGATGCTTTCAGTGCTGACATGCCTAACAGCGCAGGAGGTCTAGGATGGTAGCCTGGCAGGTACGTTCCCGTGTATCGGATTCGTTGCTACTTACGGTGTGCAAGTGGAGTGTTGGCTAGTTTTTTGGATCCGCAAGGTTGACTGGAACAAGGAGACAGGGTTGATTAGCCACCAGGTCGCGGTCTGTCTCGCCTGATCGCGTCACTTTCCCGCTGTATCGCCTTCTCATACCAGTTCGAATCTGTCAAGTTTGAAAAAGAGCCAAATCGGTGAGCAAGATGGGCCTGGGTGGGCATTGTTCTGCATTATAAGGAGTGTGCGAACAGCGGGAACGCCGAGGATTGTTGCGCGGCTTGTTCTGCTAACAGTTGGACTCGCGTGGTTTGGGGCAGCATGAGATCAAGATGAATCATACGTATTTCATTGGATTACACCGAGTGGGGTGCACTGTGAAGAAACCGGAGAGAAACAGAGCTACATCAACTCTTCGGCCCACCCTGTGTCTCCGCTTGTATCTTCGTCTGTAGAATATTGGTGAGGTAGTTCATATTTTCACGCTTCTTCTGTATCGTGTCTTCCAATGTCTCCAGATTCGTCCGGATGTACTCCACTTTGCTTGAGTAGTGTTTTAGGGCTTGGGCGCGCGTCTGGATGGTCGACCATACCGTGAGCCATAGGCCACCAAGAAAGAGGATTGTAGCACACCTTCTGGACGTAATATCCCGTCCCTACATCCACAATAACATGATCGGGGTCCGATAATTTACCAGGGACATAAAGAGAGTTTGTCAAAGGCACAAGAATGGTTTTGCCTGAACGAAGCCATGTCTTGAGCCTTCCACATCTCAGGGTCGATGGAGACGCACCTTTGTTTTGTGGCTTAACCTCATTCACATTCTCAATACACGCCTTGAATTTCGCCTGGGCTTGTTTGAGTTGCGCGAACGAGTTGGTAAGATGATTCAATTCCTTGTGATTGATGGTATACAAGATCAGGCGATCCATCGTTTAAAATAAAAGCACAACTTCATCACCCACATCTTCCAGTTGTTTTCGCACTTCCGACAGCTGCGCGACGTCCAGGTCTGCAACGTTGACTGTCTGCGACATTATGATTGTGGAAGATTGGATGTCGAGATGAGAGAGGACGTAAGGTGATGTGACGCATTGTGACCGAGACCCTAGTGTTTAGACTGACAAGCCTTGTTTAGTTCTTGTCAACCATACATACATACCCACCTTCAACGACTGCCACGACTCGAAGACTGGCAATAGATGTCAGCTTCCGACCCCAAGGGGGAGAGATACCCTCAAGATCTAGGTGAGCTCCAAACGAAATCGCAGAAAATGCGAGCGTAGTATTCTCACACTCGATCTAGTCGCTATATTCCACGCTTCATTTCATCCGACGAAAGGCAATACTATAGACTGGTCACTTAAAGCGAGCGATGGTGAGCGAAATGTCCTTCACACTGTCCTCAAGCTAATACACTTTGCAGATTTGAACCTAGATCACCTCGAATTCAGTGCGTTACCTAGCGGACTGCATTTGGTGGAGCAAGACGTCGTGTGCGTTTTACCTCCGCAGTTTTGCAACAACTGTTGTTCTGACTCGCTTGCCCTATCCATATCAGATACTTTACCAAAGAAGGCCAACATGGAGTATGTGTCTTCAGACGACGGAAAACTACGGAACAGGGTCATCGAGGTTTCCGTCTGAGCTCTCTCGGCATTCTTCTCGCCAAATCTCGTCGACCACGACCGTGGCGCCATTTAAAGGCTTTGAAGGAATTGATAAACACCATTTATTCACGGTTGGAGGATACGGATGTGCTGCAACCGGCGGACAGTGATTGGGATCCCGCGCATGCATTTTTCGAAGACAGGAAGCTGAGGCGGTCCGATCTCGGTGGGGCTGGTAATTGGACTGGCTGGAGCGAAGAGTTAGATGGCGTAGGTTTTGACTCATTCTCTTCAGCTTGAATTCTCACTGGTTGTACAGGCTTTCTCCGAACCGTTAGACACTAACCCAGTTATCCACCTCCCCCACCTACTTCGAATCCTGGGCCCTTCGTCACTCACCCTATACAAACACATTTTGGGAAGAAAAAGGGTGTTGATATACACCCTTCCTCCTGTTGAAGTTGCCTGCATATTATGTCAGGTCACTGCCGATCTCTGTTTCGACTGTCAGGCAGATACCGACAGTGGACGGCTAAAGGGAAAACACCGAGAACCAATCAATGTTCTTGGAATGGTCACCCTTGTCGATTTGGATCGCTTAGAGTCGGAGAGCCAGAGCGGGCGAGGATGGGTTGCCTGTAAGTTCCTATATATAGTCTTGGAAGCAAAAGATAAATTGAGATGCAGGTACAACTGATGCGATTTTCATGGAGAAACCGTCTTATTATGATCTACTTATTGATCTCACTACCTCAACCCCGGACAAGACTACAAGACCGACTTTCTATTCCTCGAAACCAATCCTCCAACCAGCAGGTTCGCGAGGTCCTACTCACCGTCTATCGACGATCCGCTTTGCGTGGAGTGATGTTAAACTCGTAGGTTTTCACCTCTCCCACCAAGCATTCCCATCACTGACAGTTTCCCTACTACACCACAGTGGAACGAAATTGACCGAATTCTTCTGCTCGACTCGGACCAAGCTTCGCATGCCGGCTGCTGCGGTCCTTCATCCTCCTCTGACTCTGCCCTTAAATCTAAATCAATCACCACCTGGACAGACGCATGGCAAGTGTATGAAGACGTCTGCATAATCTGTGCGGGTCTCTGGATGGGCTCATGGCGGGGCAATTCGCCCATGTCTTATTCAACCGCGAATGGAGCGGAAAATTGGGGCTCCGTGCGGTTAGAGGGGGATGATGATCTCACATTGGACGGTGCATATGTGAGGAATGTGGGGATGGGCATAGAGGGGCGGCCTGGCGGGAACTCGGCTGTGGGACTATCAACGTTGGGTGCACCATCATCGTTGTCGGCGAAGGCAGCGAGGAGGGCGAGTGCTATGTCGTGGTCGAGTGGGAAGGCGACTGTGGTTGGTACGACTGCTTCCTCGAACGGGAAGATGCGGCAGGCGTCTTCGAGTACCTCTCCTCCAACGTCCGCGACGATGCCTATCCCGGTCGCGGCAAGCGGCAGCGGGGATACGGCAAATACAGCTGCTGACTTCGGCCCTGAGGAAGAGACGCCGCGGAGAAGCGGGCAGGTGTTGACGACGCTCGCGATTCTGCAGACATTCCATGCGCATACTTCGTTCCAACTGTCTGTCCTTGAGGACTTGCTTGCTCGTCAAGGGGTGTCTGCTTCCAGTGATGGTTCAGGCGAAAGGGTGCTGAATCTAACTCCAAAGGACATACTGGCTTTCGAGTTGGGTCCTCTGAGTGGGTTCGACGCCAAGTATCTGGAATGGCTCGCTCAGGAATACGCCGGCGGTGGGGTAAGAGTGATCGTTAGGAGAGGGTGGAAGGATTTACTCAGCGCGATTTTTGGATATGGATGATATCTCAAACGCCTCTAACCCTCGTTTTTATTTCGTATTTCAGACTGCGCTGCTGACAATGAACGATATGACGACTATTTATTTGCTGCTTTTGCATCGCTGTATTACTTTACTTTCTAAATACCCACATGTACAATGGACGCTTCATAAACCACTACTTACTTACACCAAATGCGATATTTTGAGGAACTGGAGATGAATCGGCTCAACCGGACCGCCGACAGCCGTGGGACATGCGGGCATTTTTAGTGTCTTTCATTTGCTTTCATTGTCCACTTTCAAGATCTGTGGACATCTGCTTTTCTCGCCCATACTTACTCTCGTTTCTGCGTTCTTGTGAAGGTTCAATGACAATGGGAAGAGCCAGTAAGTGCTTCAACTTTTTTCGCTCTTCGATCTCACGTTTTTCCTAGAAACGAGGAAACCTGAGGTTCCTCTAAAGTCAAGTGAGCCACCCGTATTGCATAGTCACGAATAACTTTCTGAGGATAATCTACAATTTCTAGAGCTGAAGAAGGACCCTGGGATTCCACGCCTGCCAGATCTCAAAGTAAGAGTTCGGAATGTGCAGAAGAAATATAGGGTCCGTGTTTTTCGATTCCTGGGTGCCGTTGTGTGCAAAACGTCCCTAAACTCATATCTCCCAATCGCTAGGTGCCCCAAGAACAAAACAATGATCCAGACTCAACCATGGCTTCCGAGCCTACCCTCTCAACTCTGGCCATGCTAGCTTCAGACGCCGAGGCATCTTCGTGGGCACAGCAATTTGCCGACCCATCATCTTCGACGGGGCATTCGACTGCAGACAGAACAAAGGAGCAGATGCGGAAATATTATCTGCGGTCCTTGCATAAAGTTGTGGATCAGAGCGATATTGTGATTCTTGTGCTCGATGCAAGAGATCCGGAAGGGTGTAGGAGTCGACTTGTCGAAGAAGAAGTCCGGCGACGAGAGTCAGAAGGGAAGAAACTGGTCTTCGTGCTCAACAAAATTGGTGATCCTATTTCATTTCATGTAATAACGGGTAGTTAAGACTTCTTCATCTAGATCTGATCCCCCGTTCAAATGCTCAACAATGGCTCAAACATCTACGACATTCCACACCCACTCTGCCTTTCCTTTCGAACGCTTCTGCCCAACACCAACGGACAAATATATCCTCGTCCACTGCACCAGCATTGATCAAACTTTTAAAAGCATATAAACCCAGCGCCGGAAGTGTCACCATCGGTGTTGTTGGTTACCCAAATGTCGGGAAAAGTAGCTTGATCAACAGTCTAAAGCGGAGCAAAGTGTGTTTCCCTTCTACTTCCTTCTTATATAAAGCATTGACATCATCTCAGGTATGTGCCGTAGCAGCACAGCCCGGTCATACCAAGGATCTGCAATCGATACAACTTGAACGTGGAATGCGCATCATCGATTCCCCAGGAGTTGTTTTTGACGATGACGACTTCGATGATGGCAAGGGCAACAAGAAAAGCAGTGTCCTTCTACGAAACGTCGTCAGGGTGGAGGATGTAGAGGATCCCATAGCTGTCGGTGCGTTTTAATAAGCAGCGCTTTTTTCCAGCATAAATGTACTCATTTGTCTCTTAGTTGAAGAGATAATGGCACGGACGGCTTCAGAAACCTTACAAAAGATTTATAATATCCCCGAGTTCACATCGACACTAGAGTTTTTGACAATGTTGGCTTTGAGTGGTGGAAGGCTTTTGAAGGTATGATACCTGTACATTCGTGGCGTATTTTTCTGACATCCACATCAAGGGTGGAACTCCTGACCTCAACTCAGCCGCCCGCCAGGTTCTTACTGATTGGAATCAACAGAAAATCCCCTACTTCTCGACACCCCCAGCTATCCATCCATCGCTTATACCTTCTTTTGGTGAGTAAACATCCGACTTTCAATCTGACTTTCTTTCATCCATCGATTTTGTGTTTTACGTAGTCCCCTCAAGCCTGAACACCGGTAATGCCCCAGTCATTGCTCCAGGTGCTGAAAATGTCGGTCAAGCCCAGATCCTGAACGAGTTTTCCAAACCCTTCGCGCTGGAAGGACTATTTGGCCTTGCTGATGCAGGAGTGTTCGGAGACGGGGGTGATGACGACCGGATGATAGCGGATGAGGACGGCGATGTTTTCTGGGACGCAGTGGAAGGTTCTGAACCGATGGATGAAGATGGGTATGTGCATCATTTTGATTAGTTTCAACATTCACCGCCAATCCTAACCACCTATCTGTGACATACTGCAGAATCCAAATGGAGTCCGACGACCTCAAACCAGTCATACCTAGAAAACGTTCGCGCTCGCCATCAGAAGTACCCCTGCTCAATAATCTTTCATCGGTTGGCGGTGCCGGGGAAGCAGCATCCCAGTACACCCGCCAACCTAAACGACAACGCAAATCCAAGGACGTCCCGTCGTACGACGCTCTCCCTGATGCACATGTGTTGCAACGTATGGATCGAAGTAATCCGCTCAGCAGGAAGGCTCTCAAGAAAGATGCGAAACGTGCCCGGAAGGCGCATCGCGTGAAGGTGCAAGCTTCTCCTGGCGGTGGTGGTGGGATGGAGGTTGATGACGAGGGGTTGCAGTTTACATTTATGGCTTGATGGGCTCCTTTAACCTGACATTTTGGGTGACTTGAGGCAATCGTATTGCATCCTCCAACGGGTTGTGTGAAAACATTCACTACACCCAGTCCTATTCAAACGTTAGATGCATGATCACAGAAGATTCAAACCCTTGTAACAACCGGTGGGACAGTCCAATCCGGCAGCTACAAGCGAATGGTTGGGAATGAGGATGCTTGCCCTTCCCCTAGCCGAGCCGCGCTGTCTCTAGTCGCGTCACCTGAGCTAGGGTCTGCCTATCTACTTATGTAATCTACTTGTAGTCTAGCCTCTATCTAATCTAGTAGTTCCTTATCTAGCCGAGGTGAATGTCTAAGTCGCACACCGGTGCTCAGTGACTTATGGGTGATAATGTCTTGACAGAGGCCATGGGTCGGTGACAGAATCTCGCGTAACGAGCAGCAGACTGGATGGCAGTTCCACTTTGTCCCAGAATGCGAAGCAGAAGTGGTCAAAGGGAACTGAATATATTGGAATGTGCGGAAATCCGATGTCACAACAAATATATGTCAAATGAACAGCGCGAAAGCTTTTCTCTGTCAGAGACAATGTTCATCCGACTTCAGGCATGGAAAATTATCGAGCGCTCAATGAGTTACGGTACTGTTTTAGGATTCACCATAGACAAATTTCCTTGTCCTGGAGAGCGAAGCGGATTAGAAGTGTCGATGGTTATGGGGTAAGAGGAGGCACTCAATGCAATGCCGGACTACGTATAACGTTAACGGTATAACTACTGGTCTCGTCTTTTCGAAGTCTTCGAAGTCGGTGCAACGTATCCTTTCTCAAACAAAGCCTGCATACCACAGCTAAAGCCCTGGGAAACCAATGGAAACACCTTAAATGCAAGAAAGGAGATTAAGGACGCCTATCAAGCCCTCAGTATACCCTGGTACCAGTGCTACATAAATTGAGCGAGTGAAAGTGTCGCTATATCCAGAAACAACGTTGGATTGATGTTTGGGCATTAGGCCGTCGTAAACATATAAAAGACACCAATGTTTCTTTCTGGCGTTGACCAACGATCACATCAAGAAATGAGGTGAAAATCGGGACAAATGATTTACACTGCGAAGCTATTTCGTTCTAAGACATGAAACACAGTACAAGATGAAAGAAACCTGAAAAGCGCCCTGGGTCACCACGACTGTCGAGTAGTAGCACGGATCTGTCCACGTTCAATCGGAGTCACTTTCTTCGATAATTATTTGCAGAGTAGCGCTTTGTAGTAGGGGAAATTTCAGTCAGACGATAAACTTTGGAACTTGTTGGGAAAAGGTAGCTCACTCTCTTTCGAAATACTGATAGACAAACCGATCTTCTTTGAGTGCGATGCATGCCAAAGTCTCACATGCCCGAAACCATTGTTGCAAGATGGGAATAGGGCAGTAAAGAAAATCTTCGCTGGTTGATTGATAGAATTCAATTGTCACCTGCTTGAGGCATCTGAAGCGATTTAATGACGACTCAAATTCAATGATGATATTCTAGACATGGTGAAAGAGGCGGTGAGTTGGAGGAGAAATGGATTACGGAAGAAGTCAAAATGGAATACGAACATGCGTCAAGTCTGCAAAATCGAATCCTAACTTTTGCAAATTTCGAAATTGACGTGAGATAGCTTTTAGACGCATCTTACTCGGGCTATCCTGATACACAAACCATGCTGAAGTGATCCGTTTGGAACCGGCCCCGATAGCTAGGATCTCGCGAACTGCTGTGTTTTTGGAGAGTCCGTGTATCACGATATTCTGAACCAGTCGTCTCTTTATCAATTGTATAATGATCTCCCGAGGGACCGTACAAGACCAGGTAAGAGACTTTATCGCTGGTAAGGATCCCGCTGGCAGTACACCTTCCGTGAGGAAACAAATCGAACGTCCCGAATAAATGCGGAATTCTGATAGACGATTTTGAGTCTGCAGGAAACGAGCCATCGCGGTATCGAAGGGGAGGCTTGTTTTGAGAGATGTCAGTTGAAATTTACACTTCCCGAGCAGGCGCTCGACATGGTGGTTTTCGCTATCTGCCTTTTGTAGATGAAGTTCAAGATGAGCAAGGTCAACCAATCTCTTCAGCGCGGCGGCGAGGAGCGTCGACATGTCTTGAAAGATGCTGTAACCATCCTCATTCAGCAGGCCCTTGGACGATCCTAGCCTGTAGTGAATTCGAGAAACCTCCTCTTCGGGGAAAGCAGTCCTTATCGAATGCCGATCAAACGATACGTCCAGTGATCGCACCAGAAGTGCGAGGCTTGGCTCAATAAAACAAATAGATGTCAGGAAGTCAATGGTTCTTTTCGAGCTCATCCGGGGAATGCTGCGATACAGAGCGCAATACGCGACCTTCGAGATGCGCCGGTCCGCTAGACAGACTTGTGATAAGGCGTGAGTTGAAGAACAATAGCCCAGAATAGCTTCCACCAGTTCGTTTGGTACATCTGCCGATCTGGCGGGATTCATGGCAGAGGTTGTTGGGTCGACCATTTGGTGTTCCATATTCTAGCAAGACGAAGGGTTTTGTGTGAGACTTTATGGAGCAGTGGCAGAGAGGGATAGAGATGCTGTTAAAATCGAATGGAGATCCACACATTTATATAAGCCACACTTCGGTAACTCAGTCGGTTGTCAAGCTTGTCAATAACAAGCGCCCAATTGTCCCGGTTTGGCCGAGCCACACAAGAGCCAACGCGTAACATTTTCATTCTACCACTTACAACCGATGTCTCATTGTTCCTCTTTGAACCGAGTTCTTATCACCACCACAAGGAAATGCGGTAGCTCGAATATTATGGACAAGCCTGGAGCCGAAACACTAAAACCCTGTTAAACCCTACCACAGCCAAAACCACAGCCATACCCACAGCCATTGGCAGCGACTGGGGCCGGTCCAGAGTTGGTCCGGAGGCGAACTTGGCCATTTGCATAGCCAAAGCATCATCCATCGAGATACCAAGTGCTTCTGATTCAATACCGAAGATCACTTCCCTGAGGAGCGACGTGACCAGTTCATTTTCCGTGGAAAGAAGGTGTGTTTCTACCTTCGATTGCGTTGTCGGTGCTGACATTGCAAGGCTATTATGGACCGCCAGAAGCACGATGAACACCAAGAGTCGATACGTTGGCTTCTCAGTTTCGTTGAAGCTTACGCCACACACGGGCGTACCGTTGCACAGAATAGCACCCAACCCGCTCAAAGGTGTCGCCAGCGTAAGTATGCAACTTGTTCAAACATCATCAATCCTCATTCCCATCTATATATTTAGGACTCGAATTGTCAACTTTGTCTCCGAGCTCCACACCCTTCTTGAGGGTTTTGCCAACGAAAGGTCGATGGATATCATTTTCGACGCTGTCAACGCTGTCATCGACGACTCTCGTCGTGATGAAGCTCTGAGAGAGTGGTTCCGTGCTGTCGATCTCTACATCCGCAGAGTACGATATGATTTCTGCCATTCTACGATTACACTCATCAGCGTTATTGCGGGTCCTCCTTGGGCCTGGATACGTCATTGAGCCCGTCTGCAACAACCATGCCAATTGTCTGCGTGAAACTGGAAAGCAGTTCTACGATGAGTAGTATAAGAGTGGTTCAAAACGATCCGGTGCGCAAATACGGTTACTCATCCATGCCAATGATGTTGACGATTCGTTTGAACAGCTCAACCATCAATCAGGCGAAGATTGGGGCTCGTCTTACCAAGGACCTTTCCTTCAATAGCTCAAATCCAAGCGGCAATTGCGGAATTGTATTCGCAATACGATCCTACCTCAATTGATAGATAGAGTACGTTGTCTTTCTTTGTGTAGATCTTGGCTTATTATTGCATCGTTATTAGATCGGCTACATCCCCATCCCTTGCGTCGAGTACACCGATGACAGCCTCGATGTTTTCGTTGAGAACCTCACCCTGCAAGGTTGCAACCTCTTCCCCAACATCGTCGCTCTGGAGGCCAACAACTTCGTCAAGTTCTCTCCTTATAATGCGATCACCGACGACCATCATCATCGTACCACGCTTACACTCAGGCAGATGCAGGCGGACATGTGCGGCGTTACCTTCCGTTATCGTAGCAAATCGGTATTTCTAAGGTATCGGTTTCCGATATCGCGGACGTGCTCCTCGGCGTGAAGGACTGATTGTATGTCTCCTTGTTGAACTCACGATATTGATGATGATTCTGTCGGGCAATAAGTAGAAGGGCCTAGACTTCATTTACGATTGAAAACCCCGACTAAGATCATTAGGAAGGATCACACTGAATCGTGAGACGGCGGTTCATATTAGAATCCTCCTCGAAAGACTCAGCCGTAGTCATACCACCGTTCAGTCGAGGAGAGAGAGAGAAGCCAACCCAAACTGCCGCGCTCGAATTTGTCATCCCATTTTCGTTTTCAGATTGCGCCACAGAATCGTAAGTACTACTGCCCCAATGCCGATTATCGCAATCTCGAGACCCACATAATTCATCATGCCCATCCGCACACCGCTTCCTCCCAAGACCGCTCCAGTCACACGTCCTGAGTACATACTGTACTGTACAGCAAGCGCATTCCTCCCGTTCCATGACGGGGGAAGCTGTTTGCTCAACACGCTGACCGTGACAGAGCTTCCCAGATTAAATCCAAGTGCGACGGCCCACCAACACACCCAGAGTGTTCCGTAATTTATATTATCTGTCTCAAGGAGCGATAACATGATGATGAGGCCGGCAAAACCAAGCGAGGAGCCGAATGCCAGGATTTTGCGGTCTTCTACGCGACGAGCCAGGAAGGAGTTGAGGAGTAGAAAGGGGAAGGCGGTGATGCCTCCAAGAGCAATGAAGTTGCCGGCGGCGAATGGGGACCAGTGGAAAACGGGTGTGTCCGCTCCGAATACTGGTAGGTTGGCCTCCCATGCACCAAGGACGAAAAAGCTGGCCATGGCGAACCAGCACATGCAGAAAACGACACCCCATTGAGCATATGTCATTATGAACTCGGTTTCTGGAGCAGGAAGCTCTGGAGAAGGTGTCCGCGTCGCTGTGATTGATTTCGAGTCGTCTCCTTTCTCCTTTTGGCTCTGTTGAGAATACAGAGAGGTGGTACCAATGGCCGAAATATCTTGCGGTACATCTTCGTACCACTTTCCGACACAAATCCAGAACACAACCCACAGGGCGGCCATTATCCACGCTTGGCTCGTATAACCATTGAACACCGCATTCCCAAATCCGATTTTGTACAGTAGGCCGCCGGCGAAAGGACCGAGACTCATCCCGACGCCTTGACCCAGCACCAGGAGGCTGGCAAGAGTTGTCCTTCGTCTGATACCCACGATACGAGGGTCGGAGCAGTAACGTTTACAGTACATCCACATGGTGAATCCTAGCCCGTTGACCATCCTTCCGATGAGGATGAGGTATAAAAAGTCCACGCGATATGCTATGGCGTATAGGATGTGCCCAACAATCATAGCGCCGCAGCTGAGGTGGAGAGGTAATCTATATCCACCTGGACGTTTTGAGATGGGTGTATGTTTTTTTCGAGGGAAGAGCAACGTACCTCCATCTAATTTAATCAAGGGGATCAATGCGAGCCCTGAAAAAACAGTCGGTATCCCGATTACGAGCCCGGAGAAAGTCGATGTGCCCCCCAGGTGTTCTGAGTACCCATTCGAGGTTGAAACGATGATGAAGAAAGAAAGCTGTCATACAACATGAAATGTTTTTCAGTCATGGTATCAATCGGTGCGGAGTTTTATTCTCACCTGAAGCAGGACGTTGGCGAAAACGATGATCAACAAAGAAGAACGCTTTGGCAACTTTAGTTCTGGGTCAGGATCCGTGCTAGAGTCCTCGTTGAAAGCTCCATCGCTGCCTGAAATCCTCATCCCGCTATCCAATCCTCCAATTCTCATCGACATAAACAATCAAACTCCAAACGCGTTGCACTACGTGCAGCGTTAGCTAGTGAGTTTGGGAGATTGTCTTGTCCAGAATCCTTCTTCCTCTAGGTATCCAACTTCCAGCAATGTTGTCGATGTAGTTCCTTTAAGCGATAGGCACGGGGCCCCGTTCGGAGTTTGACACCGATGGCGTCTGCTCCGTTGCTCCGCGAGTCCCATCTCCTCCCACGGAGCGATGTTTTTTCAACAAAATGAGACAAAATAAACGGCATCTACGTGAGTTTGTTCTTTTCCAGCGCTTTATCTTCATGTGGCTCATGTTTGAGCTGATTGTTCTCCACAGTGTCCACTGTGTAGATGATTCACCCGACGCAATGTTTTTGTCGAGACGACTCAGCAGGAACATACGATTCTTAACAACACCTTCAGCATGATTTTTGTTCTAGTGAGCGTGTTGTTCTGAAGCTATATCAAGGGACTTGACGGCCGCACCTGCACAACTACCATAGTATGTAGACCAACCAAGAGCTCAATGAAAAGATGGGGTTACACAGCCACATGTGTGGACCGATCACTAAACCACCCTGATCAAAGTTCTATATAATTACCCCGGATTACTTTTTATTGTCTCCCTGGCCTTTCTTTCCCTCCGATATCGTGCATTCCACCACCATGAAGGACTTTATCCTACCAGTCTCTACGCCTTTCTCTCAATCGAACGCCCTCAGCACCCTCAGCACCCCCAATAGACTAGGGTGAGTTGCAGCCTGCCTTCGTTACTTGTCAGGCACACTACTTATCTTGCCACGTCTAAACAGGAATCCAAGTCACTACTTTGATTCTTCACACCAAGCCGGTGTTGCACAACTGCACGATTGTTATTCACAGCTGCATTGGGAAGGCCAGGATTACACACCCCTTGGGCTATTGTCTCCGATTCACTCGATTCCCAATGAGATTTTAGCTCTTATTGTCGAACTTGGGTACTTCGAGTGCAATGGAGGACCAAGCCCCGATACTGCATTCCGGTCATTGCTATCTCAAATCTCTCGGAAATTCCGTCAACTAGTTCTTCATACCCCGTCTGTATGGAGCGTAATCCAACTCTCACCTAGAAATATAGTGGCCGAGATGGACCGCCTCCCGGTATACCTGGCACGTTCCAAAGATTATCCTTTGGATATCCAAATGAATTGTTTCTGGCCGGAACACCTCATGGATTTTGCCATCGACTTACTCGTTCCCCACAGCAAGCGATGGCGCAGCTTATCTATCACCTCTGCCCATGAACATATCTTCTCCCTTATTCAGCACACACCCGTACCGCTCCTCGACTCTCTACATCTTTGTCATTACTCAAATCAACGTAGGGTGACGCTTCCGTCGCCCATGCTGGGCGGTCACTTACCCAAACTGTCCAATTTATCTATCCGGAACGTCGACCTCGAGAATCTCGAGTTTTCTTTGAGAAACCTCCAAACGTTGGAAATACGTGGATACGGTATTTGGCCAAAGTTCTCGCAGCTGAATAACGTGCTTGCAAATTCACAAACCCTTGAACGATTGATTCTTCATGTCAAACCTGGAGATGTCCTTGAACAAGTCCTCCAAGAGCCGACGGAGTCCAGGGATGCGCAGATACTTCTACCTGGACTGCGTAATTTCGAAGTGCATACCTCCGAATGGCTTTCAACCAAGCTGACCGCCCTGATTAATCTTTTTGCTTGCCCCAAACTCCAGAGCTTAGTGGTGCGCGAAAGTACGAGTACTCCGAACCAGTTTGGACATACTCTTATGACCTATACCTCCGATACTGGCACATCACCGAACTTCCTTCTCCCCTCATCCGGCCCCACGCTGAGTGTCTGGTCGGCAAGTCTTTATCTTTCATGTTCCTCGATACCCTCCACATCCTTGACAACTCTTGAGTTGCGCGACGTCACCTGGCCCCTTCTCTCCCTCATGAAAACGACGTTCGCTTCGCTGAAGAAATTGCAGACCCTTGTGCTCTTGAAGTTGAAGCCAACTGAGGCATTACTTCAAATCTTGGCAGCAGGTCTTGACGGTTCAAGCATGTCAGAAGCATCCTCGAGCGTCACGATCCCCACTCTCACCTCTCTTGTAATTGAATTCGAACCATCCTCGAATTCGAATGTATTTGCATCAAAGGATCGCACTGCCGCTTTCATCCAACTCTTCTCCCTTCCCCGTCTTTCGTCTCTCATTCTCAGGAACCTCAGTGGCCTCCAATGGATGGATGTCACGACCTCTTTTCGGTATCGCGCCTCCCAATACCCCGCTCTGACTTCTTTATCCCTCAAGGATATGACAGACATCATCGCGATCGACCCCAGCGCTAGCGGATATTCTAATACCGCCGAGGCTTTCCCCCTACTCCAACACCTCTCCCTAACCCGAGTGCACTCAAACTCTTTCATGCAACATCTCTTACCTCAACCCGCCTCTCTTCCTTCTCAACCAGCAAATTCATGTGCTTGGCCCGACTTGCGTACTCTTCTGATATGCGGAGATCCGAACGTCAGCAGGCCTCTGTTACATCGGATTATAACTGCGCGAGAATGCACCGGTATGCCTTTGAAGAAATTATATCTAGACTCTCAATTTCCGAAGAACTTGGATTCGTGGGACTGGATTAGAGAACACGTAGATGTCGAGCTGGTTGTGCTGCCTGCTCCTTCGCTTTAAGTCATTTTGCTTTCAGTTATCTGTTATTCGTAATGTTTTGTTCCATATTTATAGTAAACTTCCCTGATCGCCATATATTAGAGTTTGAAGTAGAGAAACATAATGCTGTTTAGACTTGCAGTAGCTATTCCATCTTATTCCATATCTGTTCCACTCTGATTTTTGACTGAGATCTGTAACTCGATAGGATCATCAAGATGACTGTGTCTACGGGGTGCTCCGACATATTGAATGGATTCCCTTCAAAGCTTAGACTCGAGAATTGACGGTATTGTTGGTGATTGTGTTTGTGGATCCTGTATGATCCCAAGCCTTGGAGCTGATCAGCAAGCATCGTAAAACTGAGTTTGTTTGGATTTGATGAGATTGAACGAAGCCATCTTGGGTGTTGGATTTTATCTGGGGATTTTGGTGGTTTCCTGAGTGGATTACAACAATCCAATTATCTTGGCCATGTCTTCCCTGGGCTGGCTGTGTGAAGTAGGGCAACAAAACCCAATCATATAAGGGACAAAAGCCCAAAGTGGTCCATAGGTACTGACTATACGTAGTAGTGAAGTGCTAAAAAATACACATTCCATGCATCAGAATCTGATGATAGGCAAGGGCTGCAAAGCTATAAGCAAGCAAAGTTATAAAAACATCCTTCCTAGAAGCCAAATGGCAGTGTGGAAGGCAAATAACAACTATAAGCAACAAGAAGCATGAGATAACACGAGCATGAATACAGAGGGGGAACCAATGATCACAAAAGAACTGAATAGGAGCAGTTGTTGGGTTGAACTGAGGCAAGGAAAATAGGTGTTTGTGCTGAGAAGGAGGATATTCTTCAAGGAGTGTAGGATGAAGATTGGCTATAGTACAAGAAAAGAGATCAGAACATGGAAGACTGAAACATCGGAAAAAATTGCACATGGGAAACCAATGATCACAAAAGAACGGAACAGGAGCAGTTGTTGGTTTGAATTGGGTCAAGGAAATATATGTTTCTGACTGAGAAGGAGGGTTCTTCAAGGAGTGTAGGATGAAGATTGGCTATAGTACAAGCAAAGAGATCAGAACACGGAAGATGAAACATAGAAAGAATATGCACATGAATGGTTGGACATGAGAACAGAAGGCAACAAAGCCAACTGGTGTGGAAGGAAGTACAAGCAACTATTGAGAACAAAGATCAGCAGTGAACACGAGCATCTTCAGGACTGGGTATAACATCAGGTGCCTTCTCCTCCTTCTCCAGAATTCTCACTGCCAGCCCCAGGTTTCGGCTGAGCGGCAGGAACCACTGACGGAGGAGGAGGATGTTGGATGGGTTGGGGATGGGGCTGAGGTGGGTACCCCGTATACGGCGGCCACTGGTACGGGTACCCGTGTGGTGGCGGCGGATAGTACGGATAGTACGGGTGGGGACCTTGCCCAGATTGCGATGGATCACTGCCATGTTGTGGATACCCTGCGTAGGCATACTGTACAACGCCCTGTTGCGGCATCTGCGGGGAAGCATTCCCCGGCCCAGGAGCATAAGACATTTGAGGAGGAGGGGGAGGAGGAGGATGGTACATGTGCCCTGGCGGGGGTGGAGGTGGTGGATAACCTGACACTGGAAAGAAAGCTGGGACACCATAAGGAGGATACGGTCCTGGAGGAGGCGGCCCCATGTTGATAGGGACATTCGGATCCGGGTATACAGGGGGCGCTGGTTGAGGGGTCGCGGAGCTTGTGCTGGGTTGAGGGGAGATAGACTCCGCGGTAGGGGTGCTGTTATCTGGCTGGGACGACTTTGTATTCTTTCGAGCTCGCTTCGCAGTTGGTGGAGAGCCATAAGGATCGTATCGCTTTCCACGTTTGTTTGCTGAACCCTCTGTGACGCGACCTTCGGTGAGAAGCGGCATGCCAGAGGAGAGCGGCGCTGTCAGAATCGAAGGAGAGCTCTCGATGTCGTCTGCTTCTCCGCGGTATCGGGGAACACCATCGACTCCGATTTCGACTTTGGGTGGGTTCCTGAAATGAGTCTTGTCGAGATACTCGGGGCTGATATCAAGAGAAGCCAACTCAGGGAGCGAAGATGGCGCGCGAAGACGACCATTTTCGACGTCTTCAATCTTATAGTATGAAATCAGATGCTGTGCGACACCTCCAATAGTGAGAGAGAAGGTCTGGTGTTGGGCGTTAATATCTCCAAACTCGATCAAGGAAAGGAGAGGATGCGCACCTTCTTCATCAACCCATCTGGTTTGAACTTGTAACTGTTCGTCAAGCTTCCCATCAAGGTTCTCTCTCTATGTTTGTCCACACCGATTGAGCCATTGTCGGTCTTCGGTCGACTGAGAGACTGGCCTTCGACCTTGACAACCTCCGTGGTGTAATTGGCCATATCGTTCATGTCAGAGTCTGCCCGGCCACTTCGATGACCTGCCCCGCGCTTGTCTGTCTCACGATAGAGCAAGAAATTCCCCAAGATTCGACTGGGACTCCAGAAGAAACCATCCGTCCAACGCTTGATGCCACTTTCGTCCTCGTCAAAAACGAACACGGATCCGGACGTGATCATTTTTCGTTCAGAATCAACGAGACGACGAGTCACCCTAGGGATCAGGCCTCGACGAGCAGCCTCAAGAATGAGCAGAGCATCGCCTGTGGTCTCTATCCAGCCTGACCAGGGAGGTTCCGTCCAGGTCGAGGAGGACTGCTGGTTAGACGCCTGCTGGCCCGTGGACATGGTGGCAGGCTGATAGTCGTTGTGAAGCAGGAACCGAATGAATAGCACATTGTCGACGATGGTGAGGGTACGAAATGAAAGAGTTAAGAAGGAAGATGATCAGCCACAGTTATTAGAGTTTTTGATCAGGACTTTAAAGTTGGCTTACCGTGGAGGTGAGTTTTGGCGGAGGAGAAATTTGTGAAAGCGCTGCGTTTGATTTGGACCCCCGACTGACCACTTTGTTTGGTCTGCCGCTCTTTCTAGGCTCTCTGCCATTTACTATTCAAACATCTAGGATACCGTAGCAGGCACCCTATTATTACTTCTCCAAGCTCAAATTTCCCAGAAGAACTCGAAGAACTGCACGTTCAACCTCATAAAATTAGAGTTCTCAGTTCATCGTGGCGCTGACTAATCGGCCAACATTTATCTTCTCCGACTCATCCATCGGCCGTTCAGAAATACATAAGTATTTCCTGCCCGCTATGAGTTCGACTATGGCCATTGTATAGCTGCGCTCCAAGCTTGACGCCACGACGTCCATTTAGCCCAGTCGCATCCACCCATCGTCAAAGCATCAATCAAAGATACTATTTCGAATGCTGAGTCTTTGGAGAGGATGAATACCTTCTTGGTGGATCGGTGGCGACAGACTCGGAAGATTGTTAATCACTGTGAAAGCACTGACTGTTCCCAATATATGCCAGCAAGTCCGCAATACAAGGCAAACTACTTTTGACTTTGATCTGGTCTCATGGGTGCGACCACGAGACTCTATCGAAAGGGTTTGAATGAACTAAAAACAATTCTAGCAGCCCGGTAGGTCGATCTACAGCAGATTTCGGTTAAGGCATTCAACCTTTTGTTCAGGTTATCAGAAGTGTACAGCGATGCCCGCAAAAAATATTCACGCTGCCTTCAAACTACCAACATCCTTTCGCCTCGTGAATCTTGTTCGACTTTATCATTACGATTGTCAGAATTGCTCTAACATATTCCGTAAGCGATCCACTGGTAATTATAACTGATTAGACATTTACATATATGCCGCCGTTCGGTCTGCTCAAATTAGCCGTTATCGCTGGCATATCGTCATCGCCAAAGCCTTTGCCTCTTTGCCAGGGCGGGACGACCAAAAAAACTTATGATGTGAGAAGCGATAATCCCTTCGAGATAAGATGTTAAGAAATTTTGGTTCACCATCTTGCCTTTTTGTGACGCACCTCGTTCTCTGAGCAGAATATGCCGATGAACTTCGTCATACGGTAAGGACTTTCAAAATCTCTTACATATATGTAGAATCGCTAACGTGCTCAAGATAGCGTCCGTGCTTGAGATAAGGAGACGCCTGTCGGTCTTCCTCCGGCTGAGAAAGCATTACTTTCCTCTCTTTCAACTCGGACATCTTGCAAGAAACTGCGACATACTAGCCCCGACCTTGATTCTCAGCCTGGAACATGTACTTGGTGGGAGCGACAAAGGCGGACCATTGGTAGCCTCATGTCCTCCCTGACGGAGATGAACTTTGTGCGACTTCCAAAAGTGTATCGGTGATAGGACGTCTGATTGATCGACATCGGTGTTAGCCTCCTATTCGACAATCAGCACACAGAGGCACCATAGTTAGCTGGCGAGCAAAGGATCATGAGCGCATGGGCTGTACAGCACTGCCGAATCGGTGATAACGCGTAGGGCAGAAGGACGAGCGGTCTTTATTGGTCTTCAACATATTCTTCTACTCGTGTCCAGACCTCTTGTAGAGAATGCAGCAGTAATCATCATACTCGGTTGGGCGAGTAATCTCGCTTTCGCGTGTTTTGTACCTAACTTTCTTCTTGTCTCTCCCTAGGCAACAGCTATCTGCACCCCGAGGCCTTTTCCTCCTCGGCACAGCTGGATTTGAGCTGCGCCGCTTTGGACAAAGTTCAAAAAAAATGGCTATTCGGAACACGGATTACTTAGCCGACCTGTTCGACCATGGTGCCTGTGTTTGCTGCGACCAACTCGGACAATGGGAACATCGATTCCGCCCTGCGTCACCAAGTGGTTCCCCAAGAGGATGAGCGACTAAAAATCTTGAGTGGTGATAACAGCAACATCAACAGAACAAAACAACCTTCTTCAACATGTTGTCAGCCTTCTACAGCAGCCAGGAACACCATAAGCAGCGCGACTTCGGCAGAATAGAAAGCGCACTTTGTACTCGGCATCGTGAGTTCATGTTCGGTAGTTGTTGCATTTTGCGGAAAAACCTCTCGAGGCGAAGCTCGGATAGTCTTGCTCTCGAGTCGATCATTCACTGCGGATCTACTACTAAGGCCTAGACGCCAATACAGTTCAGCTATATATTCTTCGTCATCTATGGGTGCTATCCCGGCGCTAATAATAGCTTTCTTTTTTCTTAGCCCCGTTCTCACCACATAACCGATCATCGTATGATGGAATTGGACATATGTCTGTTCCTGCGCACGCATGTCAGCTACTCCCATCGTTTGTTCAAAAACGATGTCAGAAACTCGTTCCATCTTTGAAGTTGACAGCACTCTTTATCGTCGATGGTGGTCACATGGCATGCACAGTCAGGAAGAATGTTCAAAATTTCTACGAAATCCCAGGATCTATATGTTTCGTGATTCCCGGCGCTCTTTGCTTGGGATAGGTTTCTAGGTGGGCTTTCCGGCCTGAGAGACCCTCTGCCCATGTACTGTCCTGGAACATCTACCATCCCTTAAGACACAAGACCTGCCAATGTCATTTCATATTTTGTCAAGTCCTTGCCGACGTCAAGAAACGTTGCAACGCTCTCCGATATCTCTATACTGTCAAAATGAACCTTTCGGCAGATGGTTCCTTTAGTGCGCCCATTCTCAAAGACAACAGGCGAAGGCTCCATTCCTCACTTATTCGTCTGCCCTGCCCTCAGTTTTACGACATTAAAGCAAGAAAACATCCGAACACAGCTCGGTGATGTCTAAATATGGATGCCGACTGATAGCACCTTCGCGGAGAAGCCGTTCCATCGTCAGTCACTATAGAAGGGATCTATCGAACCGGAGCACATCAGCCAGCGAACATATGAACTCAAATCATTGATCCACGTCGATGGCATATCCTTGTGAAGCTCACATTCAGGGGAGAACGCGCTATTCACGGTTTGATGCAGCCCCAAGGTAGGTGAACGAGAATGCTCCATTCGGTGAATCTCTCCTTGGAACTGACTGAAAATAACAGAGTAACATTTGACAGCGCATAGGTCGACAGTTATGAGATCTGCAAACACGCGAATTCGGGTCCATCGCTGGTTCACTTGGAGGGAAGGACAATTTTCATCAGCTGTCTTGCGTGGCTTTCTATGCCCAGATACCGTGTCTGCCGCAGGTTAACTCTCGCGCACCGATTTCATCTAATTCTTCTGGGGAGACGTAATTGGCAAGAAGGACCCTGCGTGGCATTGACGTTCTTGGCAAAAATAGTGTTGAGGTTTCTTTACGAGGATGTGGTACACTCGCGGTCGGTCCCCATCCCGTCAAAGCAAAAGAAGTCCCATCCAGGCACTAGGTATTTGGTCCAGATCTCGGGTGACTTTCATTTCTATGGTATAAAACGTCTTCATGATCCTGGACTCGGTTCCCCAACCTCGTAGGATGGGTGTTCTCAAGGCCCTCTTTGTGGCCATAGGCCTTACTGTCATTCCCGTGAGCAAATCCTCAAATGTTTCTCGCCCACTGGCACGTCCAACCGACTGATTGTTTGAGCCACAGTTATCTGCATCTGAACACATTCATTCTTCTGCGAACCACCACCGGCGCCAGGCTTTGACTGTTCCTACTCTACCGGGCACATGGAAATCCCAGGGTTGTGTAACGTAGGTCAACTTGAATGTGCGATTTCGCGTCGAAAAGTTGATGCTGATCGGGAAACCTCCGTTCTTGCTAATAGTGACAATGTTGGAACGCGTACATTACAAGGAGCAACGTCTGCTGGCCCAACAACGACCATCGAGTCCTGCATTGCTTTTTGCGACTCCAAGTCGTTCGTGTTTGCTGGGACAGAATTCGGAGTGAGTAACTTTTCTTTGAATCTCGGTAACACCGAGGAAGGCAAAAATTTCTAAGCCCATATGATCCATTGCTTAGGATGAATGCTGTGAGGCCTTCTCGACTTCTTCACCACAGCTCAATCTCCGCTAACCCTTATACTTTATAGATTGCGGAAACGTGTTGACTCCCGGAGCAGCAAATGCAACTTCGACGGACTGTAACACACCCTGTGCTGGGAACGCACACGAGCCATGTGGTGCCGGAGGCCGGCTTAACTTATTCTGGAGCGGAAAAACCCCACCTCCACCTCCAATCATCGTGCCGAGCGTTGGGAAATGGGTGTCTCTCGGATGCTATACGTATGTGTGATTCCGTCGGCGTTTGGACTTCTGAGAACTTTATTATGCCACTTCGAAGACTGATTTGATTCTTATTGATTTATGTTATCAGTGATGGCGTTAACGGTGTTCGTACAATTGGAATCCCCACCCCAGTGACTGGGCAGGTTTCTATTGAGACCTGTACCACTGCCTGTTTCAATGCTGGGCTTTCAATATCTGGGACCGAATTTGCCGAGTAAGTCTCAATTACCATGTTGATTTCGAAAAGCTAATGTTTGTCGTTTATCTATCAGCGAATGCTGTAAGTTACGAGCACCCTAATCCAACAACTAAGCTCATACCCTGGTCTAGACTGTGCATCGGCGATTACCAGTGGCGCCCCGGCCCCAGCCACCGATTGCACAATGGTTTGTGCCGGAAACAGCTCAGAGTTCTGTGGAGGACCCAACAGGTTGAACGCGTATAATTACACTGGAACTGATCTTCCCGTCAATCCGAATCCTCCTCAAGGGGGTGGCGGTGGTGGACCTACAACCGTGTTTCCTGTTTTGACCGGACTTCCGCCCCATTGGGCTTACAACTCATGCTGGATGTAAGTCCCGATGCTTGTCCTAATGCGCATGATGAGAGGAAACTAATGTATCAAACTGTTCACAGTGACAACGCTCATGGCCGTATCTTTGATTCTGATATCGCTGGAAGCCAAACCAACACTGTCACATCATGTATTGCACAATGTGTTGCACTAAACTTTACCTTGGCAGGGATGGAGTTTGCGGGTACGTAAATGCGGTTTTTCGGACAGATACCAATAACACAGAAAGATTGACGACGATTCTTCGCTCCAGATGAATGCTGTAAGTGAACCAAATCTAACCTGGCTTCGTGATCACCAATCGCATATGCATCTAGACTGTGGTAACACCCTTGTTGATGGAGCTGTACCTGCTGTAGAGTCGACTTGCAACATGGGTTGCGCAGGCAATTCCACGTACGTCCTTCCCCCTTCCCCTTTGTCGATTTTTCTCACCCTCTTTTAGTCAAGCATGCGGAGGCCCCAATCGCGTGTCCGTTTATTCATCAACTGGCAACGTCACTGCTCTACCGGTCCCTGTGACTCAGACGACCAACCTCCCAGGCAAATTTACATACGCTGGCTGTTTAAGGTGTGTACTTCGCTCCAAAGATGACCTGTGACAGCTCTTGACCCATCGTCCAGAGAGCCTCAAGGATCCAAGATGTTCCCAAATCAGATAATCTGGATTGGGAATAACTCTGCGACGGCATGTATGACCCAGTGTGCAGCTTTCGGCTACTCTGCAGCAGGAGTCGAGGTACGTATCTCTGCTTCTTGTACATTCTTATAAGAGGCTGAATTCCTCTTTAGTTCGGGCAAGAATGCTGTGAGTCACCAACCAACATGGAATCAATCCTACCAGCTAAGCAGATTATCAGACTGTGGCGACATATCAGACGTTACGGCCAACAATGGCGTGTTTGGATTGCAGTCAGAATGCGCCACGCCATGCCCAGGCGATCCCCTTCATCTATGTGGTGATGGCGATCGCTTGAGCACATACTTCTGGAACGGGACCCTGAACAATTGGCATACACCTACCAATATTGGTCGTTATGAGGTATGTATTCCATATTTTCATAGCATGTAACGGAACTTAACCAGCGAACTTGCAGTTCTTCGGTAAGCACTATATGCATATCATGACAACGATTTACCGAAACTGGTGGCTTTCATAGTTCCTGGGTATGTCT
The DNA here is from genome assembly GCA_014925845.1 of Crassisporium funariophilum. Classification (NCBI taxonomy): domain Eukaryota; kingdom Fungi; phylum Basidiomycota; class Agaricomycetes; order Agaricales; family Crassisporiaceae; genus Crassisporium; species Crassisporium funariophilum. The sequence continues at coordinate 975,347 of JACGCL010000013.1, forward strand.
TTCCAAACTTATGAAATGATCACCGAAAGCTGATTGAATTCCAGAGTCATCGTCCCCTTAATCGCAACTGTTGGTATCAACAATAAGGTCACATTCCTCGAAAAAGGAGGTACAGGGTGCGTTTGCTTTACAGTCAAGTTATGGATAGATTATGACTGACCTTTCCTGCGGGTAGATTCCCAAACAGTACTGGTGCTTATGAGCTTGATTTGAGTTTGGCGTCGAATTTCTCTGCTGCTTGGCGTGAAATGCATATCAAGACGGATGTGTTCTGCTCAGGAAGTGTTATCATGCCTGACAAAGCTGGTCGCCAGATCAACGTAGGCGGCTGGTCGTTAGAATCCACGTTTGGGCTTCGTCTGTATACTCCCAATGGCGTGCCTGGAACTAACTCTACGAACGACTGGGAAGAAAATTTCGATGAACTCTCACTTCAGGTGAACTAGCATTCAACTTCCTCTATGTTGCCTAGTTCTTAACTCAAAATCATAGCGTGGCCGCTGGTACCCAAGTGCTGCTGTTCTCTCCAATGGTTCCATCCTTGTCATTGGGGGTGAAACCGGAAGCAATGCAGCTCCTCAGCCTAATCTTGAAATTCTTCCGAAACCCGCTGGTGGCGACACTGTTGTTGACCTTGACTGGCTTGCTCGAACGGATCCCAACAACTTGTATCCCTTCGTCATTGTCCTGCCAAGCAAGAACCTCTTCATCGGTAAATTTATGCAATGATTCTCACTTTCCATCTGGCTCATCTGTATCTGGCAGGCTACTTCAATGAGGCAAGAATTCTCAACCCGACAACATTCGACACTGTTCTTCAACTACCCAATATTCCCGGCTCAGTCAATAATTGTACGGTTTCCGTTCATTCTTGGAGACTTCATGCTCATATTCAACCCAGTCCTTGCTGGACGAACATATCCACTTCAAGGCAAGTACCATATAGAGTGACGCTGATCTTTGCTGAACTCCTTGCAGGCTCGGCAGTTCCTCTTCCACAACACGCGCCGTATACAGCCCCACTTCAGATCTTGATTTGTGGCGGATCGACCAATGGGGCAGGTTTTGCCGTTGATAATTGTGTCACGATTGCTCCCGAGGCTCCCAATGCAACATGGTCTTTGGAACGCATGGTAAATACACCCTCCACTGCACTTTCCTTCTGAAAGATGACTGACAGTTTTCAAGCCTTCGAAACGCGTGATGCCAAATATGGTGTCTTTACCAGATGGAACGTTCATGATCATGAACGGAGCGCTCCAAGGGGTTGCTGGGTTCGGTCTAGCCAATAATCCAAATCTGAACGCACTGCTCTATGACCCCACTCAAGCCATTGGTTCGCGGATTTCGATCTTAAACAATACCATAGTTGCGCGCATGTACCACTCGGAAGCAGCGTTGTTGCCAGATGGGCGTGTCCTCATCTCCGGATCCGACCCACAGACCAACAACCCCGATGGCACGGTGAAGTATCCAGAAGAGTTCCGCATTGAGGTAAGTCAATGTTGTGTCCGTGAAGAATCCTTCGCTAAGACCTAATTCAAAGGTCTATATCCCGCCTTACCTCAACCAAGGATTCAAACAGCCGACCTACAACATCACTAACAAAGACTGGGCATATGGTGCACAAGCTCAAATCACGAACGTGAAGCTATTCCAGGGCACTACTGCTGGAATGAGGGTCTCACTCGTTGCAGGTAAGCAGATCATCCACATCTCAACGCCATATAATCTTACAATGAGGCATAGCTACTTCGAGTACTCATGGAAACACCATGGGGGCCAGGACCTTATTCCCCGCATTTACTTGTGCGGGCACGACGTGCACAATCACTGCACCACCAAACGCAGGTGTTTCTCCTCCAGGATGGCATCAACTTTTCATTCTGGATGGTCCGACCCCATCTCACTCTCAATGGGTACGGATTGGAGGGGACCCATCGAAGTTGGGCAACTGGCCAGCATTACCTGGTTTCACCACACCCGGTGTCTAAAAGAATATCTTAATTACGACTCAGCGAATGGACTTTTTCCTTATCACATTTTTATTAGGGCAAATATGTATGAGTCTGTCTATCTACTTAGTTTATGGAATATTTGTGGTCATAGTTTTCTTTCTCGAACACTCATTGGCTGGCTGTCTTTCATGACAGATGCGATAAGTATAGGCTCAAGAAGAAGTAAATGATATATAATATAAGGATAAGCTACACACGGCCAGTCAGGTCCCAACGGCGTCTTTGAATGAGCTATAAATAAAGACATACGGCGAAACGGATCGTGTTTTTTTTTATCAGTTAGGCCGTGATTGACAGCGACGACAATCTCCGGCATTGACAGCTCACCTTTGACGTATCATTCTTCGAGAAAGGTTAGGTCGCCCATGTCTTGCAATACATATGGCATCATCTGACATGAGTTATATTTGCACATGCGTTTTGACGGGAATTTACCTTCCAAAGCTGCTAGAGTATACACAGCCTATCTGGCAATCGCTGCAATAAACGATGCTGAAGAGCCACCAAAAACCCTAATGAATTATAGTATCGACTGTCAAAACGGATGTACAAAGTACAAAAATCCGTAGCATAATAGATCTCGGCATAAATTACTCGCAGGGAGAAAGAAAGAGGAGTACTGTGGCCGGGTAACATATTTGGCACAAACAAGTCCGAAGGACCGAGGATATGTATTCCGTTCTGTCCAATCATTAATTTTCAATATGAGAATAACTTCTGTAACGATAGTGTCCGATAAGGATCGTGATGTGGTGAGGAAACGACAGTGACTGGTTGCCTTTGCGGCGGCGACGAAGACGATGGACGACAATTAGTAAGAGAAAATCATGAGCCAGGGGTTAAGGACAATCTGGAAAGGCGCTTGGTTAACACACAGGTGCGCTGGGGTTCACTGATAATTGCTTACCGGAAACAGTATGTGACCTCCGGCGACAATACTATGAGATAAATAAAAGTCAGTCTAGACCTCGATGACAGCAGCAGCTGTTGTGACGTACGCGAGAGGCATGATCACAGCCCACGATGTCCCCGGAATTTGCCAAGCGGGTGGGACCACACTGGTCGAAAGAACAATCATAGCGGCGATTGTCAGGAAAGAGAGGATGAGGGCGAGACGGAATCGTTTGATGATTCTGGGGACCTCGATCCAGAAGTTAGATTTCTCCACTTCCTACATGCACGTAATGATGATTAGGCAGATTCCCAGCTCAATCATGAAATTGACTGACCTTTTTTGTGGCACCCCAAGTGATATTATAAGAGAAAAGATGTGCAAGAAGGGCGGTAGAGAGATGAATGCTGAGACCTCCAAAGAAGAACCAGCTGTTGTGTGTTAGCGAGATAGGTCACAATATATCATCGAAAAAGCTCACAAGAAGGGGATATACGTAACGTTTTCTATCAAGCCAGAAAAGATGTCGCGTTGCCCAAGGCGATATTCTAGCAATGTATACGCAACGTTTCCGGCACCCGGGAAAACGACTGTGCAGGCAAGCCAAATTTCGAAACTGTGCATGTAGAATCCATCGACCTCCAAAGCGAGACCAAGCAGAAGATAATTGAGGACCGAAAGGATTGAAGAGGCGGCTATGCCGTAGTACGAGAACATATATGACATCATGCTGATCTTGTAGTGAACAGGAGCATCGGACCACAAGAAGATGCGAAGCTGCTTGGTGATTGGTCCTTTGTGCCACCAATCCTTCAAAGGGTGGAAGATGAGTTCGTTGCAACCTTAGAAAACGGTAAGGCTTAGTTGATTCAAAGAAGGTAATGGGCTTACCATAAGAATATTTTTGCCATCTGTTCAGCTCGTCATCAACGGTGAGGGAGACACCTTCCTTGAAACCACCTGCGGAATAGTTGGCCCAGCGGATGATGTAGCCTTTCAACTGAAAAAGGGGTCAATTTGACGTTTCTGTCTCCTTGATAGAAATGCAATGAACCTGAAGTCTCAATGCCATGTCGAAATCCTCAGACACATTAGACTCCGACCAGATCTTCTTGACACCATCGTCTTGGTCGATAAAGGCTGCGTCTTGGATAGCCGACCATCGAAGGAAAGCGTTGTGACCAACGAAGGGAGCCACTTCTCCATTAGCGCATCCCAAGGAGATGCACTTGTTTATGCGACGGGTGAAATGCGCAATGCCGTTCTCGAAGAAATGTTTTGCAACCTGCATGACATCTGAAGTAGGCGCAGTATATCAGGGAATTGACCAAAACGAATCAAGTAAGCTACTTACCTGATTCGTGCTGAATGATGGCAACATCGGGACTCTCAGCCAGTTCACGCGCTGCATCCCTAAAGCAATCCTATCGTAGATCTCCTCAGTTGCTGTTCTATTGTCATTGTGGCACCTACTCACTGTGGGAACGACGGTATCAGAATCCACAATCAAGATGATATCTCCGACTCGGAGGGACCTTGCATTATTGGCCCAAGGTTTCCATTTCTTGCCAGTGGCCTCATACGTCTCCTCAATGGCCAGTTCCAATGCTTTATCTTCAAGTGACTGATCTGGTTCGAATGAGGACGTATCACCAGAAGCTTCGAGTTCCAGAATGTGCTTCTCCATTAAAAGCGAGAGCTATTGCATGGTCGTAAGAATTAGACTGATGAATTGAGTGATGAAAAACACACTTGAAGTCCGTAATTCATGTTTGAGGCTTTCTTGAAGCGCCCAGCACGATGAAAGCCATCTGCATCGTTAGAATGTGGAGGACGTGCAACCCAACCGATGTTGTGATCAGAGTAAAAGGCAATGCGCTCCTCTTGCTCCTTTTTGGACAGGGATTGCAAACCATCATCGTGGACGAAGATAGAAGATGTGCCTCCTTGTCTGGCGTACGTCTGCATCGCGACCTTGAGGTATTTGACCGAAGGTGTGCTAGGAATGGGAACATCGTTGAGTAAGAGAAGGGTGCAAGAAAGAAAGCTTGAAGTAAATATGGCAAACAAGGGTCTCGAAACGGTTGCAGCTCAGCCAATCAGGGCAAGTCACGTGGAAGAAATGTTGGCGGCAATAGACTCGACGGGACCGCACAGAGATGAATGAAGGACTTACATGGTTTCTTCCAAACTCTCTTTGTAGACCGGCATCTCAATAGTAATGTGCGGGAGGTGCAGGTCCACTTCTGGGTTGGGTTCGGGGCGCACCGCAGAATAATACCGGGAATTTTCATGAAATTGAGCAATGGGTCCAATGCTTTAAAGATGGAACGTAAGACGCCATATAAGATATTTCGAAGAGAGAGAGGCACACGTACATCATCGCAATTGTCGTAACAATTTGTAACGCGAAGAACTGATGATGTCGCTTATCAGTAATTTTCGAAATCATAAAGAACATGAAGCCTCACTAAGGACACGCAGATGAGGAAAGGAGCCGTCGCTAAAAGCGCGAACCGTGCGTAATTGTGGTCCAACCGCCACTCTTGCAGAAGGATCGTGAGACCGCTGGCAACGAAGACTGAATGGGATTGTTAGATGGACGTGTGCGGAAAGCGAGTAGCACAATGCGAACGCACACAAGGAAAGTCCCAATCCTAAACCCCCGTATAGGGGAGCAAAAAGGCGGATAGGCCGAGGCCGCGACCCTGGGGATCCTTTTTCGGGATCACTAGCAGTCTTCGAAGATGTGTCTTTCTTCGAGGACAGCTTCCATCCCCAAAATGTACGGGCTGCAGTTGGTGCGGTTGTGTTGGTTTCCTTCTCAGCTAGAGCTGCAGTTGCAACCGCAGCTTCAGCCACAGTGACTGATGCCCTGGTAGTTGCCTTTTCGTTCAGGTTTACCTTGGAAGTGGTTGTGGATGGGTAGGAAGAGTTTGAGACGGAGGTAATGACAGAGGGGGTGGTTGTGTGGCGCTCTCGCCAGACGAGTTTCATCATCTTCTCTTCAAACTCATTGCACAAAGGGACGACGTGGTCAAGATCATCGGACCAGACGATTAATACACGTTCGTCACGCTGACGAAAAGGAAGTTTGTCAGTGTCCGATGGTCAAGACTGATGAAACCTACAATGAAAGCGCCACACTGCTCTTTATCGGCCTTCGGGAGGTAATTTACAGAATCGAGAATTTGAATACGGGTATTGGCATCAATGTAGATGGCTGTAGCATCCTCGCTCCTGTGATGCTGTATCAATAACTGCTTGCAACAAAACTTGGCGCACTTACACAATCCCGAGTGCTGAGTGAACTGCTGCAGAACGAACTTTCACCGCGACCAAAGGATTAAGACCGCGTACGGCAGCTTCGAAGGGTGCCAAATAAGGATTATCGTAAGGAAACACTCTGAATTGACCTGGCTCTACTCTCAGGCAGACACCAGCAGAAATGTTTTCCTCAGAGGGCTTGAACCATGCGTATCCCTGGGTCTACACGCACGGGGGAAAGAAGGCATTGTCAATATTCCTTCCTCGCTTCCCCGACAAGCAGGGACGCTGACTCACTGAGCGAAAAATCCAATGCAAGACTGCGTCGTAGGAATCGTAGTCCATGATGAGAATACCTAATTATTGTGGCTGACGAGAGTAAAGCACGAAAGCCAGGTGCGTAACGTAGAATCCCAGTCTTGCAGCTCCAAAGGAACGGAAGTACAGCTGTAGACGAGTATAAAAGAGAATCCGAGAGCAGATTCAATCGGACGTTGTCATCGCTTTAGTAATTCCGAGTCCGAAAGATGGACCTTCTGGGAGCCGTCCACGACAAGACTCGAGGTTCCAGATTTGACGAGATTGCGGAGGTTCCGCGACAGGGCTGTACATGTCCATTATCGGAGGGTGCCCTTAACGGAACAGAGATTCCAAAGATCGAAAGGAAGAATATTCCCTCGGCACCCGCATGTTGGGAGCACGCCCTTGTGCTCTGCACAAACACATAGGTTCCTCGATGAAATCTTTTCCTCTCAATCCGCATTCCGTCCACTATGCTGATCTAAATATGCCATGCCCGTCAAACATGCGAAAATATCCAATGTTTTCAGCTTTGGCATGATCCTACGGACAATATAGAAGCATCACGAAATCCCGTGAGATACACGCCTTGAAGCCGAACGAAGCTCGAAAGGCAGAAATGGGGTGTTGACCTAATCCCGCTATTTACCATTTAGTTGCATCGGATTTCAAGTCCTAGTCGAACCGCACTCAGGCTGGTTCGTGAGCCTCTCAACAAAGGGTTTCCAGTGGCGTTGAGACGTATCGCTGGCACTGGCGCTAACACGCAGCGGTGATGGAGTCTGTCAGTAGCACCGGATTGGGATCAAATCCTGTCCAGTTTTCATCGGGTGTGCTAAGGAACAAGGATAGCTGTGGCAATGAAGACACTATAAGGTGCTGAGAAGCGCGCTGTCAGAATCCTGGGTCCTGACCGGCAGTGTGGACGAATAGAATAGCAAGGCAACTTTGAAAAAGAATAACACTATGGGGCAAGGCCAGTTTGACATGGACGTGTGAGTGGTGCGGGTGATTGTTGAGAATGTGATCAATCACACCCAGAAATGTTCACGACAGAATAGCCAAGCGTTATTTGGCTGTAATTGCCAACAGCCCCTGGAGATCAGCCGATAAGCGCGTTATTTCTGAATTGAATGACTTTGTTCCCCGTTCTGAACCTCGGTCTTGCCTCGGTCAATCTCCTCGCTGGCAAAGTGCCCGCAGGTCTATATCTTATCTGATCTCGGGCTTGAAAAATCCAGTCTCTTAGATTGCCTACCACTCCATCCGAATTATTTAGAAGGTATTTTACCTCGAGTCGTTGCGACATCTAAGGGTCAAAAAAAAATCTTGTGGGACGGGACTATGACCTCTCCTTGGCCTAGACCGTAATTCTTGATCATGATCGTCAATGTACGTTTGTGCCTTCGCACTACCCTGATTCCGAGCCTCTGGCCCTCGGCCACACACCATTGACTTAAGCGCCACGAATTTCTTTGTTATCTGGATATCCACGGTCCACGGAAGCTGCTTTCGAATCATGCGAGATAACGTTAAGGGTTGAAAGCTTGAATGAAATGACCCGGGCTTTGGAATCGCGACATATGAGCGGCTGTGTCACTAAGTCTGACATAACTCTTTCTGCCGCTTCATAGAAGGCCTCGACTGCTTTTGTCTTTAATTACTAGACATAACAGGCGTTCTTGAATCTTGATGATCTTCGATGACTCTCGTTGTTATAATAAGACCATCACCGGCGATTTCACCTAAGGAGGCGACGACAACAGCATTGCAGTTCATGTCGTCTAGTCTTTTGTGGCCATCTACAATGATACCACTCAAGGTATGCAAGGTAATTAGAATGGCTTCCTGTCGCGTTGGAGACATATTAACATGCCGTTTGCTATTTGGGTTCCCCAATATTTCAGTTATCCCTTCTAAGTATACTACCCCCCGCAACAATCAAAGTAAGTGTCTATTCATCGGTTTGGCGATACATTAAGGTGATTTTTCTTAAGGCAGAGTAGGGCTATCTTTCCGGGCTACGAGGATCATTGATATGCAATGATGGTCCTCAATCGCAACGCCGAGATTCTTTCTCGTCAGGATCAGCAATCTCTCACTTCTCACTATCAAGATATTGGAAGAACTGCCTATCACAAGCCCTGCCAATGACTGGATCTCTATGTTTAGTCTATCTTACGCGAAGCACATTTCTTCAACATTCCAGGTTTTTTAATCTGGAATGGAACAACTCATCTTTAGTGGCGGCACCGTAATTCAGCGGAACGGAACGTGTTGGAAATATTCGATACTTTGATTGATACACCTCAAGTACAAGGCAATCATTATCTTGCCATACGATATCCTGTCTACGTCAAAGAACAAAGGGACATAGTTGGACACTCCACACACATCTTATCGTCTTGCAACATCTCATCAGGAACTATACAAGCAAAGACGCGGCAACCTGTACGTATGTCGTATGTCGGAGGTCCCTAAAAGTTTCACCGATGATGACTGTCGAGACTTTTGACATTCAAAGCATGAAGACCCTAGTAAAGTTTTGCAGGTCTAGGCACTATCGCTTGCAAAGTCAGGGTTGTTTATAAATAGATCGATTTAACGTGCAAACGGAATAAGGATGAGATGGCGTATATTGACAGATCAGGGGTGGGCGCCTCAGATTATCCGAGGAATTTGCTTGAAATATGTGTACTTAAGCGCGTTCTCTCGTGTAAGACCATGGCACTAGACGGCGACGAGGTGGGTACCAAGGCTGCCTCGAATGCTGTTTGGAACATCCGAGGCCTTCGGGCAGCAGGTTTGGTAGAGACTGTGTATTCACCAACTGTAGGATCATATGTAATGAGCACGTCATTGTAACCTGAGCCACTGCATTGAAATATTGCACTGCTTGCAGAAGGAGTGATCAGCTCAAGATCAGCCAAGCGCATTTGTGGTGATCAAAGGTCTCGAGTTATGCGTCAGCAATATCATCCATCACGCCTTCATCCTCTGAGATGCGGAGATCACTCCCATACATTTTTCCTACATGTAATAGTCTGCTCTCAGTACTCCGTGCTCAGGTAAGGGTCAAGTAAGGGTGGTCTCTCCTTGGGTGAATTCTATTTTGATTCTATTTTTATCTCGGCACTGTTGGTACGTGTTGTTCCGTGGGTTCGACCGACTCAACCACACAAAGCCACACACGATGTTATACCACACCGCTATGGTTCATATACATATATCGCTGAAGATACACAACCAGACACTAGCAAGCAGCGCAAGTTACCTGTGGAGCTGGGAAACAGATCTGCAAGCACCGCATGTATAGATGAAACGGACCGGAGCCTCTGCTGTCTGGCTAGCTGTGCACTGGCTGATAGACACGCTTTTCGCAGGCCAGGTTATCTTCGCGTGCCATCAATGATCAAGCTGCCTGCTTCTATCGCCGCACGGCTCTGAATTTATCCCATAACCTGCCATCGATTCTGCTTGAATCCTGTATGCAATCCGCGGCTTGAACCTTGGAGAAACCTCATCACGTCGTTCACCAGTCATAGCAGATATGGCATCGGGGTAAACATGTTGAGAAGAACCAGAGTGTAATGCAGAAATGGTCAGCAAGTTTCGCATGCATCAAGGTCAAAACGCTTCATCTTGTTGACGAATGATGTTTTCGTTAGTAGATTTGCAATGTGTGCCTTGCACCTTGTATGTCTGCATGCCATCTCACGCATGGTATTTCCAGATACTCTCGATCGGGTGAAGAAGATATGTCGAGGTTCACACAAGATGTGCAATGTGCTTGTGCTAGAGCGTACTCCAGAGCCAAGGCCTCCAAGACAAGACAATGGGCCGTCAACCCCAGAACTCGTTCTGCGTGCTCGCGATAGGATGAAATGATGCTTAGATGCCCAAAATCACGTCAAAGCTGACGGACTGTGCGAAACTGCTTGTTACTTGTGCGTGCCGTTGGCTGAAGTCCGCTACCGAGCACCTTGCTGGCACCCCATGATGCATTTCGACGCGCAGGAACGACCGAACAGGTTAAGTGAAGGCTCATGAAGACGGCGTCAGAGTCATATCACAAAACATATCTGCGATTGTCCCCACTGGGAGCCACCCAGTGGCCGTCGGATCGACTTTCGAGGAATGACACCTGCCCTGGCTGCAGTCAGTCGGCCATATGCCGATCAAGTTCATCTGAATCACGTCAAGTGTGATTTCCGTGCAGTACGCGGGCTTCGACAGACCTTTTCGTTCGTGCATCATTACATGCTGTCGACCGCTATCTAGGAAATATGTCAGTTCCGGCTCAGCTTACAAAAAAATGGCTGTTCTGATGACTTTCTGGCCGATCTATTGCCATGATTCCGCATGGATCCTGTGTGCAAAAATCACAATGACTTTGTTCCGTCAACGGATGAAGATCATGAAAATTTACCTTCATGCCATTCCGTCGTCTGGGAATACACAATTAATAGGCGGATGGAGAATGTGGGGTCTCGCGTACAGGGGGAATTCGATTTTAGAGGCGGATCTCTAACAATACTTCGCAACCTGAGAGGAATCCCAGATGAACTCTAAACTGGGAAGCATGCATCGCGTTCACAAGATCGATCCTGCCTTTGTAAGATTCTTTCCCACCTACCGGAACCCATCCAGACCAGGTACAAACGAGATTGTTTGTTGGACAGCCTAGGAAGTGCACCACTCGGTGATGTTATCAGAGCGGATGCAGGATGCTCTTATAGTCTCACGTCTGGTCTTCGGATTTGTGGGTTACTCAGAGTCATTCACGTATCAATACGTCTTTTTGATTGTACGACAATGCCTGCTCCACCTCTCGTCCTCGTTGAAGACGAGAAGCTCATCCCGCCTCAACCTAAATTCGCAATTGCGGAGGGCGCATCTGATGGAGAGACAGAAAATCACTCGGGGTCGCTACACTCGAGGACGACGTCCGGCACCACTTCTATGGTCGAATCTCCCCCCATAACCCCCCGTAGTCTTACATTCAGCACTCCCATTAATCCTTTCTCATCGTCGCATAACATCCAGTCATTTTATACCCCGGAACAGACCCCCTCAGGTACTCCAGGATCAGCTCAACTCAGCGCATATCCATTCCCAGATTCATCTTCTCGCAGTGGCGCCACTTCTGTCTCTACAAGCGTTGCAGACCTTTCTCGGGTTCCATCATCATATTTTGGCAGCCGCCCCGGCTCAAGTGCGGCTCGGCCAATCTCTTCTCGTTCAAGGGAGGCTTTTGCTTCACCTAGAACACGTCCTTTGACGATGTACAGCACAGTACAACCCTCGCACAGCAAGGTTGAACGCGAACGTCCCAAGTCGACGATGCTGATGTCTGCCTCAAGCCTGCAAAAACCGTGGCTTGAGACACGTGATCCTTACCATCGCATTGCCTACTTCATCACGTATGCAGTTTTATTCTTGGGCGTTGCAGCTGGCGCTGTGCGGTGTTACTTCGGCTGGCAAGATGTGGCACTCCTTCCTGGAAACTTGTGCATGGTTCTCGAAGAGACTTTCGATTCGGACGAGGGTGTCTTTGGGGATAACGGTAAATTCTTCCGCGAAGTTGATATGAGTGGCTTCGGGTGTGTATTGCTAAATTCTGGTGATCTTCGCGAACACAAAATCTCACCTATCTATTCTAGGAACGGAGAATTCGAAATGACAACGGCATCTCAAAATAATTCCTATGTCCGGGACGGGTATTTGTACATCACGCCTACACTCACCTCGGATAACATTGGTCAAGATGCCCTTGTTGATGGGTCTGTCTACAACATCACCGGGTGCACTTTCAACATCACCCAAGGGCTCTCGTATACGTCCTCTTTGACCCAATCATCAAACTCGAGTACTATCGCCGCAGATCAAGCTTTCGATGTCGCAGGATATACTAAGGCTTGCTCGGCCGTTAGTAATGCCACCGCCGGGCGAATCATCAACCCAGTGCAAAGCGCGCGAATCAGTACGAGGAAGAGTGCAAGTATCAAATATGGCCGTGTGGAAGTGAGAGCAAAAATACCAACTGGGTAAGTTCTTATCGTGCTCCACAAACGTGGTCACTGACATCTGCCTTACAGTGACTGGGTATGTCCAACGCATAGCGATCTGTGTTATGCATGGTGCTAAATTTCTTTTTGATAGTTGTGGCCAGCTATCTGGATGCTTCCCGTGGACAACAAGTATGGACCGTGGCCCATAAGTGGTAAGTTATCTACTTTCTATATACTTTCAATGGAGACGAGCGTTCTGTTGCAATTGTTTTTCTGTACTTCCACAAGCCAACATGGCGCTAATACGTTGCGTTTCTTTCCATAGGGGAGATCGATATCATGGAAGCACGTGGCAACGGCCCCAGCTACCCCAAGCAGTATGTTGTTCCATGTAGCATGGCGGCCTTGTCAAATGACCATAATATTTAGAGGAAGCAATTACGTCCGCGGGTCTTTGAACTGGGGACCGCTGACGTGGTTAAACGCTGTCGCCAAAACTTACGGGTGGTGGTCACTGAGAAGAGGCAGCTATGACCAAGACTTCCATACTTACGCCCTCGAATGGGACAAAAGCTTCATGTACGTCATTGCATTCAGGCTGAGTTGTCCGATGCCTGGCCTTACCTAAAGGCCACCCTTCTTCTAGCCGGATGTACGTGGACACGCGGCTGCACCACTTACTGGATTTGAGGATGAATGAGCCGTTCTTTGAGCGTGGAGATTTTCCACCTGTCGTCCAGAACGGATCAGAGGCGGTCATCCTCACCAACCCTTGGATCAATGGGACCAACGCCGCACCTTTTGACCAACGTAAGTAATCTAAGTCGGAACATTTTTTCTGTTCCGTTCCTAACATGGAATGTGTCCAGCTTTTTATCTCATTCTGAACGTCGCTGTTGGAGGTACCAATGGATGGTTCCCTGATGGAAGCGAGAAGCCCTGGTTGGATGGATCAAACAGTGAGTACTTCGGTGTTCAAGCTACGTTTCGAATGAATGTTGATGGCTGCATCGCAGCTGCCATGGGTGACTTTTGGCGGACGAGAGATCAATGGTTGCCGACTTGGCCCGTCAACATCGAAGAGAGGTCCCTGGTCATGTAAGCAACAGAAGCTCGCTCACTTTATCTGGCCTAACATCTCCTTCGTCTTTTCTAGTGATCACGTCAAGATGTGGCAACAGTGTTGAGGTACAAAAGATCAAAAGCAGAGCTCTTTCATATTGGGATCGGGCACATATTTATTACACACTCGCTTGAATGTTGACGATGAAGAGTTTCAAATTTTGGGATTTTGGGATTTTTTGGTATTATCCGTATCGTTATACTTTAACTGTCTTTTCTGGACTTCTACCGTACTCTGGCTCCTTTACTTAACGAATAAATACTGCACGTTTGTCAAGTGTAACTACTACTATAACACAAAAACCTCCGTAGTTCCGTATCATCATACATCACAGTTGTTCTTCTCTTGATAAACGTTCCGGCAAAGAGAATGTGACGAGGACTCCTTCGCTTGTTTCATGCATGGGTGTACTCTCCCGTCAGACTCAATTCACTCCCTGCCATACTGCCAATGTGATAAAGTGCTTCGTTTGAATCGAAAACTGGGTGGATGTTGGTTATGACCGGTTGTAGACTTCAAAGATGAAATCTGTGAACATGGATGGTTAGAACCAACAGAGCAGGTTGGTTCATTGACTACTGACTGCCAGGCTTGCATCCTGGGGTTCAATGTGCAGAATGATGGGAATCCTAGAAGTTGGCTTTGATTCAGGATAACCAGGTCTCCTGTACTCAGAAGACGATGATCGTGGCTCAAGTAATCAATTAGGCGGTTCCGATACCAAAACCGCAAAAACACTTTGATTGACTCCAAACATCGTCAGCGAAGAATCAAAAACACGGTGCTCCTCTTCATTACAGGCACGCTCCAATGGCAGAAACTATTCGATCCTGGACATTGGCTTCTGCGAATCGTGGATGACAGTCGGGAACGCGGCTCCACTTCTCTTCCATTGCAAAGTAACAAAAATGCACTTGCTATGCGGTTTGCGCTTTCTGAAGCTGTGTCTCTACTTATTTCGGACCACGATTTATAGGAATCGGGCATTGCTGCGACGGGAGTCCGACCTGCGAGGTCATGATGCAGTATAGACAACATTTGACATGAACATGATGTTTGAAGATGTAGGATGTTGTTGCGAGCACCCCGGATGACGTTCTAATGTGGGTATTGGCTTTTTTGAGGGGATTGTGCTGGCAAGAGAGGCAATACCATCAGTTGGAGACCCAGCGTCGATCGTCCGAAAGATGCACTGCTCTTCGCTGGTTATGGTTATCAGTCTGAATGTGCCAGCGTGTAATTGAAGACTCCACTTTCGGAAAATGATAGACTCTGAAGGGCTAGAAAACAGCAATGAGCGAGCAATCGACAATTGCGACAATAACTTTATTTTAGATATAGAAAGGAGATGAGAGGGACGGAACCGGAGGATGAAGTTGCGGATGTTCACCTTGAACAACGTATGCTACCAACTTCTTCGAGCTGGTTCAATTGAACTTTGTTTGATAGACAGAGACTGTAACGACAGGAGAGTCTCAACAGTACTGATGGATGTGTCTCCTGAGGTCTTTACACGGACCGATAGGTCAATGGCAAGCTTTTGTCATCATTTACAATGGTGATACAGATAGTATGGATATCTGTAAGACAAGTATTAGTATGAATGGGGAGGTATTCGCATTCGGACTTACGCAGTGTACAATTAAAAGCTATCGTTTCGGTACTTGCATTGCAGGGCGGGCATCTGGTTGTTTCCCTGCGTTTTGGTTCTGATGTGCTGTTAACAGAGGTTCTCGCTCCTGCTGTCCAGTGTTCTCTCCTGCTCCATTTAGGCAGCACAAGCAAGAACAGTTACAACAATCTTCTGTGCACGTATGGCCTGCGGAATTCTTCAGCTTGGACGCTCACGAAGCATCAGAGCACTGACGAATAGAGGCGAAATCAAGACAAATTCCTGCGCAGACATCGAAACAAGCAACAACTAAGATTCCACAGACATTATCCATCGGTCGTGAAGGGTCGTGCGGAGGCTGTTAAGACCTTTTATTGTTGTTGTTTATGGAATGCCGAACGTTGGCTGAGCACCATTATCGCTTGTGGAGGCATTACGGCAACGAGTGATGTGAACCTACAGCCCCGTTCTTTGTCTTTGTTTATTTCGCATTGACCTGCTCTTCCAAGTCAATTCCAAGTAGTAATACTTCGACAGCGGTCGAGCTTGGTCGCATATCCACGACCATGGATGGATTCTCGTATCCCAGAGGCAGAGGCCGAGGACGTGGGGCTACAACGCATGATCTGGGGCCTGGCCGGGAAAGACCTCTTTCTCGAAACAAACACTGGACACCAAATGATACCGGGTCACGCAGCAATCCGCCAAATCATGTCGACAACGAACGCTGGGAACGAGGAGGTCATCGCGGAGGTGGGAGAGGCGTCAGAGGGGCTGCTCGTGGTGCCCCGCGCAAGTTCCACAACGTCTCTTTACGGCTCAACAACCATCAAAGACAACCCGAACATAATACAGCACCATTCAACGCACCCGTTCAACAAGAGGAAGAGATGCACACAGAGGAGGAAGGAGAAGAGCAAGAGGGAGAGGAGGAATTCTATGAAACCCAAGACAACGTGGAGGTCGTCGAGCAGGAACAAGTAACAGAGCCGATCAACGAGATTCACGAACCAGAGTTAGAGACCGCAGAAGAACGCGAAAGATTCTACCAAGAGGTATACATTGCGTCCTCACCAGCTACAAAGCTTACCGTTCCACAGCTCGTCAAAGCACGCGAAGTTGAACGCAAGAAAGCTATCGCGGAGGGGAAAATGGACGATCCTCTCGTAGCAAAACGACTCGAAGATGCGATTTCTATTGTTGGAACGTGCATGGACATGTGCCCTCGATTCGAGAGGTACAGACGCGAACGCGAGAACAACCTTTTTGAGTGGGAGACCGTACGTCAAATTGTTATAGTCTTTCATGAAGAAAACTACGCTGATGTCCTTCCAGATTCCTGGTACCAAGAGAGTGAATCATAATCGTGCAGTAAAAATGTACGAACGCGCTGCTGGAGACAAGACTTTGCCATCTGATCTGCGACCACCTCATGTCCTCAAAGTATGTATTTCGCGAAGAACGACGGACCATTTGTCCTAACCTACATCCGAACCTAGCGAACTTTGGATTACCTCTTCCACGACCTACTTCCCCGAGGCGGGTTTTCTCAAACATTCAACTTCATTCGTGACCGCTCTCGGTCAGTCCGCAATGATTTCACCATGCAACACATTACCGGTGCTTTGGCCATCGAGTGCCATGACCGATGCGCCCGATTTCATATTCTCGCTCTACACTTCGAACGAGACCGGACCGGCTTCTCTATCCCCTTGGAAGAGCAGCAACTCATGAATAGTGAGTATATCTTGGCAAGACCTGAAATTGATTGTTGCTAATTCTATTATAGCTCTTCAAAGTCTCAAAGAGTTCTACGAGGATCAACGAGGCAGATACGAATCTCCTTCAGAGCTCGAAATGCGCGTTTACCACAGGCTCATCCATATCCGAGACCAGAAAGAACGACACGAAGATATTCCGGAATGCATAACCTCTCACCCTGTTTTCCAACTTACCACCGACTTCCGTTTACACGTCCAGCGCAAGAGTGCACCTATCAGCAAAACTTCGAAGTTAGTGGTCGATGCTGAAGCCCTCGCAATCTTCGGTCAACTGGCCAACGTTCTAAGGGAGCAAGGCAGCGTGGTGATGATATACTTGGTTGCCTGTATTTTGGAGAGGTTGTTTGGCAAGGAAACAATCGACGATATCGAAGCTATCCGAGGAGACCTAAGTATTTCGGATGTCATCGACGGAGTGTCGACTGACACTGGGGCAGACGATGATAATAGATTCGAGGAAGTGGGTGAAGAAGAGATGGATGACGAGGTGGACGGAAATGATGCATATGGTGACTATGATGCGTACGAGGAGGAAGTCCACAAAGATGTGCAGCCACAACCGTCAGCTGCACAACCACTCCAGCCGAGCGCAACCCAATGGCTATCATCGAATTTCAACAATCAACCTTTGTCGTCAACCCCTGCGCCAAGCGCGACTCCAGTAACAGCGAGCGCTTTTGCAGGCCTTGTCTCAACTCCCAACGTTTTCGGCACACCATCTGTCTTCGGCCCATCATCAGTCTTTGGAACAACCAAACCTACCTCAGTATTCGGACCGAGCGTATTCGGCAATTCAGCTGCATCAAGTTCGACCTTTGAGGCACCAGCGGCGCAGCCTGCATCTTCATTTTTTTCAAGTGGACCGAACTTATTGTCCAATAACGCACTTGGTACTGGGCAATCTCCACAACCCGCCCCAGCACCTCGCAGCTTCTTTGACCAAAGTAAAGTCGTTTCGAAGACGGTTGTCACTGCATAAATAATCATCGCTTTTAGGTCAGAAACCTGGGTCACCAGCGTTCCCGCCATCGACGATGGGCAACACTTCAACAGAGACCCCGAAGTCGATATTCGGGGGTTCAAGTGTTTCTCCGTTCATGAACGGTCCTCCCAAGTCATCCCCCTTTCCCTCGTCGGCACCATCAACGGTACCGCCTCCACCTTCATTGAATCCACTGGCCCCTTCATTTACGCCCCCACAACCATCTTCATCAACATTTTTTCCCAAGCCGGTACCGACGCCTAGTGGAAGTGCCAAATCTACTGTACCAAGCGCATTTATGTTCACACCACCGACAATCAATGGTGCGGGGGCCTTTTCACGGCCTTCTGCCACATCTACCCCTCCGTCTTTCCCGAGCAAAACAAACCAAGGAACATCATCATTAACGGCAACCCCCACCTCCCAAACCCGGCTAACCGCTCCACCCCTTCTCAAAATTGATACTAACACGTCTACAGGGTCGAGTTCAGCGTCGTCTGCTGTTGCTTCCCCAAAAGTACCACCACTCCTCGCCAAGCAGCAACCTATCCCTCTTCCTTCTACTCCAACAACACTCACTCAGCCTCCTAGTGCACTTCTGGGTCATCTCCGACAAACACTGGATGGTCCTTGGGGTGTGCCCTCGACGCCGGAGGCATTGAGTCCTCTTATTATCGGGTCGCCCTCCGCGTCGGGAACGAAACATTTTCACAATTTCTCGCCAGTGCCAACGCTTAGCCCTTCGAAACGTTTCAAACAAGACATATCGTCAAGTCTCAATGGGAAGGGTAAAGCACGCGAGACTTTCAAATACGACGATGATGATCCTGCAGTGAAAGAAATGGAGAACAAAGCTCTGACATTTGAACGAAGGAGTACTCCGGTCAAAGAGTGTTTCCAACGATGGTTGAAACATGCGACTGATAGAGCTGCTTGGCTCGAGGCATGCCGGCATAGTGATGCCTATCGCGAGAGAGTTAAAGGCCGACAACGACCCCTGCCGAATGAAAAATTGGACAAGAAGAGGACCATATCGAGAACTGGAGCGCCTTCTGACGACAGTAATCTTTCGCCCGTGAAGAAACGGGCAAGACGACGGATATCAGCCGAGTACCATCCTCCACGAACAGACGAGGAACTCGCAAGACGACTCAAAGAGGTGCAGAGCGTTTCTATTGCTATCCGCTTCTTTTGGTTTCGTGGACCTGACGGATTCCCTTTCTCCTTGTTTTTCATCACATCGACCTCCACATCCAGAATCATACAGAACACGAGCTTCGATGGGCTCAGGGTTCTTTCCTCGAAGTGATACGAAAGCACATCAAAGATCTCAATCCCTCGACATTGAAGCTTCCGTGGCAGATATGGCTGTCGATGAATCCCGAAAGCGATGCCACAGCCATCTGGTTGGAAAAGAAATTCGATGTTCCTGAATCTGGTTCATGGGTGTCCGAGTTTGTTTTCGCCATTCCATTATCTTCATCTAGGGCATCCGCGCCTCTGCCATCACCTGGGGTCATCATATTCGAATGCACACCACTGGGAGATGTAACGGATAACCTCGAGAAGTATGTTACCAGATTTTGCCAGTCTCTGGAAACCTTTTCTAATAGTAAGCTTGCGTATAGGAAATATCGTATTTTGGACGATTGCTCTCGACTTCGGAATATCATCAAAGCCTTCCCCGCCAAGCGTCGTTTCATTCCGTCCCTCTTGATCTTGTGTTGGACGGAAGAAGGGGAAACGTATTCAGCGTCTGATCTTTTCGATATGGCGAGTGGTCTTTGTATGGATGATATGATGAAATCTCAATGTATTGCAGGCGAAGAAACTTGTTGCAGACTCGGTCCTCCAGAGTTATCATGTCTTTGCAATGACATCAGTGACCAAGGACCTAGATAACAAGCTGCACAGTGCATTGTCATCACTTGATCTGGATACAAGTGGAAAGCTCGTCCAAGATTTGACGTTGCGGGGAGTCTTCAAGGTGTTTGAGCCTGCATTCAAGCAGTTCCTCGATGAATGGATTGAAAACTGCGGCGCCACTGGTCGATGTAAGTCGAAGCTGTTATGCTATTCTTATAGCAAGGCTGATCAGTCTGCAGTCAACTGGAGCTTATATGGACAGCTTGTTCAGGCGTCTATAACCTCTCTGAATGCAATGTCGGAACTGGTCAAATCATTGTTGGAGTTGCAAGGACAACTTGATCCACTTCCGTCTTTCAATCACACCCTACTTGACGACAGCGAGTATGTGCCCTTTGCTGGGTTCAACTCTTATAGTATTTGCTGACAAGGTTTCAAGGTCTGCATACGACGATGCCAACGATTGGCTTTCCAACCTTACCTCGCGTGACGATGCTAGAATGGTAGCGACAGATCTGCAATCCCACCGGAATATAGGCCAAGGTTGGTCATAGCATCCACCTCGACATATTCCGTGTTTGACCTCCCAGCAGATTTTCCTGCGAGAATCTTCATTGAACACCTTTTCGAGGTTGTTCAAACTCGATTTCAGCGACTTTACCCGAAGACCTCAAATGCTCAACATCCTATCCCCAACTCCAGCATTACCTCTTCCGTCGAATCTCTCAAGGATATCATGCGACCTCATCAGATGAAACTGCTGCAAACGTACAATTTCAGTGTTCGTCGTTCTCCGAAACGGAGAGCGTACTCGGTTACTGCAAGCATACTTGGGAGGTTAGTTTAGCTTCATTGCAATTGTGGAACTTTTTTGACCATTCTCGTTCTCGCCATGTAGTCCTGAAGCCAAACGACCCCGGTTGTCTGCTTCAATAGCCTCGACCGACGATGACCACAGTGCGCCCTCGAGCCCGCCATTGATCATGAATGGCAGGCATACCCCATCTCCAACCAACAGCACAGTGTCACTGGCCACCACAGAAGAACCCACAGTCACTGTGGCGATGTTACGCGCACTCACGAGAGACCTGAAAAAGAAATACGTTGGATCATAACACGTCTCCCTATCTTAGCTTTCGTTTTCCTTTGTTTTACCACCTGTATCTCGAGTATAATCTACACAGACTTGTCATGCTTTTCCAATGAATTGTATCTCAAATCAACCGGGATACCCAGGAATAAGTTACAAATCAAATTTGAATGACCGCTACCATAAATACATCAGAAGCACAGCTACAGTACATACTTTACAACCCTAATTTACAAGGAACGCAGGAGAGGACTGAAACCTTACATCGTAATCATACATACTAAACAGTGTTCGTACACTTTATCGGCTATGTCGAGCTTGCTGCAACAGAGTCACCCAGGTTGCTCAGCTAAAGGCCAAGGCGGACCAGGTAACAACGGCACCAATGGTGACTGCAGTCGCAGTTTGAGCGACCACGGTAGCGAACCGCCTTGCCCGCTTACGGGGAGAGGGTCCTTCGAGCTTCTGAGCTGCCGCGACTTCAAGATTGGTGGGAGGAACTAGAACGTTATCGTCCATCACCACATCCTTGTCTAGGCCGGCAGGCGTAGATGATACCATCAATGGAGTATCACCCACTTTCTCAACGCTACCCTGACCGCCCTCACTCTCATCAACTTCCTCGTTCTCGTCCGTATCATCGCGCTTTCGCTTCAACGACGTAAGAACAGGAGTCTGAGGAGTGTGGACAGAGGTGAAACGATGTTCAGTAACGGTCTTAAGATTATGGCATACCTGCAAGGCCTGAGCTCGGGCCTCGGCCTGGGTCTGGGCAATTCTGGCCATCGCGACTTCGCCAGCTTTGAATGTTTCCCATTCAGCGGTCATTTGTGCATGGGCGGTTTGAGCGGTTTCTCGGAGATTCCGCATTTCTGTGAAGGAAGAATAAGGAACCGGTCATCGAGATGACATTTGACAGGACGAACCATCAACCAAGTCACGGAGAGTCTGAATGCTTGCTTTCACATCTTCCCTTTCGTGGAGAGCAGGCGCCGGTGTCGGTGTGCTTTCTCTGGGCTCAGGAGTGGTAAAGGGAGAGGGTATATCATCCATCCGCTCCTGGAGGGTCTCAAGATGAGCCTGAAGATCGGGAATATCGACATGATGGATAGTGTCGACTTGATCGAACAACATCGTGTATTCCGCATTGACTTCGGCAAGACGATCATCGAACTCGCCGAGTTTCCCGGAAATGACCTGGACGTTTGTGTTGAATCTGGACTTGTATTTCCGTCGATGATTTTGCAATTTTATAACATCAGACTGCGAAAGGAATCATCAGTGCACATTACAAGGCAAAAGTAAACCGGATAGACCTGAAGTTTCGCCAACGTATCCTCAATATTCTTGAATCGTGTAGCAGTCGGATCGGAATCATCAAATACCACAGATGCGTCAAACGGCTGGTGATCATCCCATGCTTGAGGGGAAGGAATAGCTATGGCAGCCGCTGCATTATTCAGTGCAGTGACAATTGTTCTTGACATCGCGGTATGGGCACGAGGGCTGGACGGACTGATACCACGAGGGCTGGACGAAACAGGACTGACGCTGTCGGGCCCCGATGCTAAAGAAGGAGGCGGTGGGGTGGAGAGCCGTGGCAGCTGGACTGGGGGTGGTGGGATAGACAGAGGCCGCGAGACTAGGACTTCGACTGCAGGAGATGGACTAGCGAGGTCCATAGGAGAGTTGGATCGTGATTTATTGCTGAGTGCATCCGATATCTCATAGATGTCGTGCTGAGAGGCGTCAAACCCTACAGGATGAAAGTCGATGCCTGAGAAGCCGTGTGGTAATGCAAAGGCATCAGGTGCGGGCGATAGATGGATTATTTGAGAGGAGACGGGAGGGCGATTTGACTTGAAGGGGTTGAAGAATATGGATGACATCTGCGGTAACGGCCGTTCAACTATTTCGGCCACTGACGGGAGAATTTCCTTTAGTTGTGAAATTTCTCTTGGTTGTGTACCCGGAGGGTGAGAAGGTGGCAGAAGTCGTTTAAGAACATTGAAAGCATGTCCAAACGAACCTGTGCTGCTGTTCGAGCTGTCAAGCTGCGAGGCAACAGGTTTGGAGCTTGAAGGAGCCGGAATCTCCTCGATGTCCGAATATATACCCGAATTAAACGATGATTCATCAGAGGATGATGGAGATGACTCATGAACCCCGTAACGCCCAGACGACGATTTGGCGCTCGACTTATCTGACATCGATGGCGATGCATTGGAGGGAACGATCAAAGGTCGGATTGGGGATGTGGATTGCATGCTGCTTTGGCCGCAATAGAGAAGCTCTATACGAGCGACGACTGGCTTCACGCATTCCTCATTCTTCCCCACGGACTTTCCGAAGGTAACAACGTCGCCATGTGCTAGAAGTGTAGGTGTTTCCTGCTTCAAGCATCGGGAGAACTTGTCCCCCAGCTTGCGAATGTGCGTTCCATGATGTGAACCTAGGTCAATGAGGTACGCCTGCGAGATGGAAGTGGGATTAGAAGATGGATCAAGAGAATAGCAAGAGATCTGACATGGCCACTATCCGAAAAAGCGATCTTTGCATGCTTCCGACTGACTACTGCGCATCGGAACATGGCATTGGCGAGCTCGCTGTCCTGCGATCTTCTGTCTGTATCGAACCCCGAGCGGCGACCGATGTGGACGACACTGGTGTTGGCTCTCCTGAATAACATGCCATATGCATCGGTCCCGCCTGATTTCTCAATATGCAAAGCAATACCTGCAAGGAAGAGATGATCAGGTTACTTATACCTTATGTCTGAGAGATGGATCTCTCTCACCCGTTACTGGGCGTTGAGGTCGAGCCGATGGAGTCAGAGGCTGCTTTGAGCCCAGAAATACGATTTCGTCGTCTAACATATCAGCAACGTCCTTCCCTTAAGCCAACGAAAGTAAAGATTGGCTTGTAGGATATGGTGGTAAAGGGAGAGACGCAATGTGACCTGCTGCAGGTCTGCCCTTTATCTACCCACACGGCCGGATCCGACCCCTGTCCGGTCTCACGGCTTCCGTCCGGAAACACAAATACAGTTATGACTCCTTCCTCGTCAATCACCTATAACTGGACACAATCATCGCCGGATGACCAGTTGTCGAGGATGTGAATTGATTCTTCGAATTCAGAAGATGAGTGGAACTCAAGCGCACACAACAAAGTGAAGCATCAAGCCCAATCAGTGTTTTTGATTTACAACTTGCGAATTACACTGAATTACACCACCGACTGAATCAAGACTGAATGGCTGGTTTCTGCTGGGGTGCTTCTCCGCGTATATCGTATTCTGTGCGATGTCTGGCGTTCCGTATAGATGTCGGTCACGACTGTTACGACTACTCATGCAAGGCAGCCTCACAAAGCCCATTTAGATAGTACTCAACAAGCCTTCCAGAGATTAAAACAATATTTCATAAAATCAAGACAGATAACCTGAAGTCAGGAAGAGAGTTTAAGGCGAGGGATAAGGTAGCGAAATACAGTACAACAAATAGTAGCAACATCGTAGAACTTGTCATGCATTACCCTCATCATCCGGCCTGGGTTCGGGCTCATCGAAGAGTCTGCAATCTTTCCTGTCAAATAGGAGTCCTGGCGCAGGTAGAGCTACCGCGAGTATCGTCTCCATATTGTCCCTATTTTGTTCTTCCGTGAGGAGTACCCAATTCCTTTTCCTTTCTTCGTAGTTTTGCTCAGTTTCTGCAAGAAACTCGGACTCCGAGCCCGAGTTGAGCACCCCAGTATAGGGATCCTTGACAACCTTATTGACTGATCTTGAAAAGCCTCTCACCGGTGAATGCTGGTGCAGTTTGCGAGCCTTGGGACGCTTCGCAAACTCGGCGTCTCGCCGACTGCCGGCGGGTAGTATAACGGCAGCGACGCCTGCAAAGTCAAAGTTGCTCCAGGCGTAAGTGCGGGGAATGGGGGAGGAATGACCAAGATTTTCGATTCCTGCCGTGGATGGCCCTTGCTCACTTCCTGCGAGCCGGGCTTTCTTGCTGGGTGGTATATCGCTTTCGACGCTAGCAAGGCTAGCATTCATCGTGATAGACTTTTCGACTTCTTCGTATTCGCTCGACGAGTCGTCATCCTCTTCTTGACGAGAACGCTTACGGGAGGGCCCTGGCGCCGCTTGACGCTGCTGCGTTTGCTGGCTCTTGCTTGAAAAGTCCTTCGCGGGCTGCAATTGTGTTGGCCCAGCTTCGTTATCGTTCTCACAGGATTCTTCATCATCAGCCTCTGAAGGATCTTCTGCATCCCTGATCAAAGGTAAGTAAGAGGAAATGGAACGAAACATGTTCAGACATACGCGGAATTCTCGTCCTTTTTGTCACTATCGTCATCGTCATTGTCATCGTCGTCGTCATTGGCATCGTCGTCGCTGTTGTCTTCTGCCACTATCTTTTCCACGACGTCCTCCCCAGCAATTCTCCCAATGCTTTTGATGAAATCATCCGTCTTCTTCATTTCCACGTCCAGCATAGCTTTGAAGTGCATTACATCGGCCGCGGCATCTCTCACCACAAATCGAGCTGCGTTCAACTGATGTATCAAATCAGCGTGTGTCCTCTGAACGTCTTCCATCATGGAAGCGAGCCAATCGGGCGACAGGGGTTCCGTGATAGCATTTCCACTAGAAGTCCACCCGACTATGCGAGGTCTTGGAGGATAGACGTACTCCATAGGTGGGCGCTGATAAGTCTGGGTGGATTGTTGGGCCTCAGCTTCGGGAGCGGGCAAGTCATATATATCATCTGGCGTAGGCAAGCGCCGAGTGGGAGAGTAACCGTAACGAGGGTCATCAACAACGGCTTCGTCGTTATCCGGTTCTGGGGACGGCACGGCGCTCTGGGGATGAGTAGCACCTTCAGAGTGGGTCTCGACGTCGTCAACGACATCGTCGGCGTTGAGCGGATAAAAGGCACGAGTTCGATAAGGGATGGGACGAGGGGGGTCGTCTTTTCCCAAGGGTGTTGTAAGAACAGAGGACATAGATGCAATCAAGCAATGTATGAGAGGCAGAGTTTGTGGTAGAAGGCAAATGTATCGCAAAGCGAGGTGAGTCTACAGGGGTTGTTGGGTTAAGGAAGAAAGATGGAACACGATAGATAGCCCAAATATAAGCCCAGCCATTTCATAAACAAGCGCTCCGACGTAAGTCCCAAAGAAGATAATAACAACAAGAAGAATTGGGAGAACAATACATTTTGGATGTGCCCTTGTGTGGCCTCAACGCCGAGCCCAAAGTAGACATGTTGCGAATTTCCTAAGTGGAAGCAGTGTTCGCGGCTAATGCCGCAAGTCATGGTCTGCGCACCTTCCCAGGGCTAGGTCCTACAATGAGCTAATCTTCAAAGGTAGAGTGGGGAATGCGATCCACTGGACGGATAGAAGTTTGAGTGATCATGGAAAGTACATGATTGGTACATAATGCCTGGGAATGATTGCTGGTCCTTGTGATGCGTTGTGGGTCCTGCTCCTTGGTAATGCTGACAGCTTGTTGACAGCTACAAGAAGCACAAGTATCAGCCCAAATCAGCCCATCTTCGTGATTACAGCGTTACAGTCCACATAAGCAACCATCGACAATGGACGGGTATCATAAACAGGAAAACAGGAAACCAGCAAGGTCTGTCTGATATTTTGAAGAGTCAGCGATGCCCTCCGTAATACTTCGACTCACCGGAAAGCTGCATTCGATAACGACACTTATTTCAGCACAGATAAACACTTAAGACGCTACCTCTACAGGGTAGAATATAATGAAGGTATATGCAATCTATCTACAGTCTCCTCTATGATGCAATGGTGAGGCGATGAGATGGGAATAGGAATCTACATGAAAAGCGATTTAGTTCAGATATGTTATACGATTATACTTTCAAGAACGAATCCAATGAGTGGTGATATGTAAAGAGATTGTAGCAATAGTAGGTTTGGGGATAGGGAATGATATGCAGTCAAAATCAGTCGACGCGAGCCCGCTTCTTGGTTGTGCCATTGCTTTCGCCGTTGGTGTGGCCGTTGGTATGACCGTTGGTGTGGCCGTTGGTGGGGGCAGAAAAGTACTCCAACTTTTTGATTGGGTCTGCCTTGATAGTCTTCGAACCCTCGGTCCAGTTCGCTGGGCAGACTTCGCCGTGCAATTCCTGGAAATAATATAAGCCGCGTAGATGGAAAGGATGCAGCGGGACAAACGTTGAATTGGAAGGCCTTGATGAGTCGAATGGTCTCTTCAACCGAACGTCCAACGGGGAGATCATTGACAGTAATTTGTCTTGGGGGGTCATGAGAGATCAGAACCAGGAAGAGACGAAAAGCAGTCATCTAACTCACCTCAAAATGCCCTTGGGATCTATGATGAACAACCCACGAAGTGAAATTCCCTCTTCTTCAATCAACACTCCATAATCACGCGCGATGCTCATGTTCCTGTCTGCGATGAGTGGGAGCTTGAGATCTGGTCCAAGCCCTCCTTCCTTGCGAGGCTGAGTGGCCCAGGCAAAGTGGGTGAATTTGGAGTCAGTCGAGATTCCTGTAGCAGTGACAAGTGTCAGAGGTAGCATGGGCGACTTGCAGAAACAGCAAACCAAACACAGAGGTGTTGATCTCTTTGAAGCGCTCTAAAGTGTCATTGAACGCGAGAATTTCACTGGAAAAAGAATTTACAAGCAAAGCTGTTAGAACATGTCGTGAACGCGGTCAGGTGACAGCTCACGTCGGGCAGACAAAGGTGAAGTCCCTATATGTCGGAATCATGAGCTTGACGCGATTTCCGACACGGCGAAGACACTCACATGGGGTAGAAGAGGAGAACCACCCTGCTCATCGAGTCAGTGAAGTTCCAATCCGGAAGAGGCCCGACTGTTCACGAACCATTGGCCAAGGTAATCTGACAGAGAAACGTCGACAAAGAGACCGTCCGCGACAGCCTCGGCTTTGAAAGTAGGTGCGGGACGCTGAACAAGGGCAACCATGTTGTATAGCGGAAGGTGGTAGTTGTTGATGTAGAAATGGAGAGAAAAAAGTTGCGCGATATTAATTTATTAGCGCGTTCTTTGTGCCTATTTGTTTTTCGTGGTCTTTTCCTCGCCTCAGGACCAGCCATGGAATCGAAGTCGCGACCGGTCCTCTTTACATTCCATTGCTCCATGATTGCTCCGAACGATCTTTCTACCATATCGCACCTTGAAGCTGGAGAATTATCTCACAATGCTGTAAAAGCTGGATGGGTCTTGCTGAAACTTCAAAAATAACCCATACAGGTTCATCCAACTGGGAAACAACTCAGAGACCGGGCATTTATGCGTTGACTCGGAAGTCATGAGGAGACTAAACATATGAGTGGGACGACAGCGCCCCCCTTGACAGGAACGAAGATCTTAGACGTGCCAACACCGTTCGAGACACCATAAGCAGCCAACTTTTCTCTGCAACTCCACCTTCATATCGTCCTACATGTTACAACACTCCGTGCATAGCGGCAGCTCCAATGTATGGTTCACAATGTATTGACATCGGACCGACACGCAACATAGCCGTTGCTGCGTTTGTGGTGAGCTGCCATATACCTTCTGCTTAGGACCGATATCTGACCGACGATACAGCTCTCTGGTTAAATCCGTCACCCTTATGCGGCCCCAAGTCCTCGGATTCTGGAGCTGCGGGTGCCACCAAATACAAGGGTGCCTTTTGGGCGACCGTTCCAATCTTTGATAGGCCACTATCAATAAAGCCCCACCACCGGATATGAGGATGTGACAGTAGCGAACGTCAAGACGCTGAAAAGGAAAAACAACAATTACCTTCCATGACGTGATAATATCAGCATCTGTTGGTGTGGGCCAATTCTATTGTTCACCTCAATGCCTTGTTCGTTCAAGGGAAAGGAAATGTTTCCAGTCGCAACATGTTGTGGATCGTTGTCCGTAAGAGTCATTTCAGAAGCAGGGCAGACTTCGCAATGGCGTCACGACGTTTACAGACAGAATCCAGGCCCTGTCAAGTATTTGATGCTTTGTTCACGAGTAACCTGACACATATAGAAACCTCCTGCTGCGTCCACACCCACTTGCTCCACGAGCGTTCGGACTCTTGCGCTGCTCGTCGAAACTTCAGGCCCCAGTGCGTTCATGTGATGTCGGCTAAACCCTGACGCCAGGTACACTGGCTGTGCTCATCCATATTCAACGCTGGGATCTTCTTCCACCTATCATCTTCACCTCATCCGTCGAGAACACCGAGATCCCATGTGCCCGATTTGAATCTATGACGCAACAATCAGGAACACCGCCTTCTCGCACTTAAAATCCCACACCCGTGTTTGAACTTTGAACTTCCTTACATCTCTTTTCCCGGTCTTATTTCTTTGCCTCTGTCTTCGATGGCCTCAGTACTTGCCTAACTTCTGTTCCCCCAATCCGACCGCCGCCACTCTTCGGTTTCCTGATTCTAGACCTTCGCCTGCACTGCCACTCTTTCCCAGAGACCCTGTGTTGTATAACGGTGGCAACACCGCCCTGCCTCTCAACCTCGTTGACGACAAGCAAGGCATGCACACTTTGGCGGCGCATTTTTGTCGACGTCTATCAAGCCTGACAGTACGGCGATCTCATTGATCAGCTCGCCTTGATGCTTACCGCCCAACCTTAGTATGTCTAAGAGGATATCAAATTATCTGCCTGGGTTCCTTTTCAAATTCTGGCTCTCCAAGTGAGTCTGTCTCGCTTTTTTCATCGATTGCATATGTTGACAAGACTTTGGAGTGGGCCTATTCTTCCGACTTGTCCGCCCCGAGTCCACATCTATGATGTCTATGAGAATGAACTATCAGAAACGCATCAGCCCCCCAAAGGAAGAGACTCCATCTTCAAGGATTTAGATATAGGTTCTCTGGATAGCGAGACGCGTAAAGTGCTCGATGATGCCGAAGCTGCCTTCGCTCACCTGGAATCCGACGCCCAAACGGCACTTTCAGACCTTTTAGGACGTACAGTGTGGAGTGGGGAAACTTATGTTGGAAAGAAATCCTTATCGTTTGATCGGCGGGCTGTCGAGACCCTGCGAAAGTACTTTGTTTTCCTCCGTTTCCGTAACAGTGCTGGATACCGTCACACCGTCCAGTCACTCGAGGAGTCATATCAGAGTCAACCACGCGATGGACTCGTTTACCCTGCTTTTCGGCCACTCATCGTTCAAGTCCGCCTCCGATTCGTCTTGCGACGGTTCAAAGAGTTCCTCAACCACACGTCCTCTGACGGGATATCTGTAAGGTCGCGCCCAGAGGAACCTGCGGCTCATGGTGCATCGGTTGATCCTTTCCAGGATGCTATGAATCTGTATTGCTGGCGAATGTGCGAGGCGGAATTATGCATTGGTGTGGCTACCGATGACCAAGAATTCATGCTCTCTGACTGCTGTTTCGGGACCCTCGACGAGGGTTTCGATGAAGATCCGTGAGTTTGCCGAAATCGCACGTCTATTATACATTTCCTGAAAACATCAATAGGGAATGCTGCGATCTTTTTTTCCCTATCTTCCCAACCCTTGCCCTCTATATCCTGGGAACAAATGACGAACATTATTCATCAACCTCGGCGTACCGACAAACCAGCCGTTCAACAGTTTGGCTCGACATCGGTCTCGAATCCGCGTCTGACGTCCATTTACGAAATGCTATGATTCTGCAAACTTATCCTAACTATCTATATTTTTCATCCCTCCGTACTGTCGCGCTCTCCATCTCGTCGTATGATGAGTTCCGTTGGATCCAGGAACACCAAGATTATAGCAGGCTAAAGCAGCGATGTCGGCAGAAATTCTTACAGGAAACGGTCACGAAGACTTTGGTGGTCAAGGGCTCATTGATTCTGACCGACCTCACCGACGAAGTTGTCATCATGGGTGATTCGGCCGTTGCCCATGGTTCCTTTTCGGATGTCTGGAAAGGCATGTGGGACGATCCTATTGAAAGAAGACCTCGAGTTGTAAATGTTATTCGCTTTCTTGGAATTGCAGCACATGCTTACAAAATCTTGCTTTTGCAGGTAGCTTTGAAGTTTTTGCGCCAGATTATGGTTCAGAACGTTCGCGAGAAGTTGCTCAAGGTTCGCCAAACAGCCTCCAACTACATCTAATGACATTTTCTAACAGTTTACCATACAGCGCCTCCAAGCTGAGGTTGTTGCATGGCACAGGCTTTGCCATAAGAACGTCAGCCAGCTCTTTGGAATTGTACAATCGCCACATAGCATAGCAATGGTGTCGCAATGGTGCGACAACGGGACAATCTGCCATTATCTCAAACAGAACCCGGAGGCCAACCGATTGAAGCTGGTCAGTCCCTTCTTAACTCATACATTCGCTCTGGAACTAACTCCGTATCATCTGCATCAGCTGATCCAGGTGGCATCAGGAATCGCTTATCTGCACACGGTCAAACCAACTATCATTCACGGGGACCTGAAAGGGGTCAGTCGTCTCTTCATTCGAACCTTTTCCCCGCAAATGCTGACCTGGAACCAAGGGAAACATCCTCGTTGACGAGACTGGTTATGCCATCATCACCGATTTTGGACTTTCCAAAGTCATGGAGGAGATGTCGGAGTCAATCAACATGGGAACGTCATTCTTTGCAGGATCGACAAGATGGATGGCTCCTGAATTGATCCTGGCGCTTGTTGAGGACGATGGGGTCATTCCTCCAATCACGACATCCAGTGATGTGTACGCATTTGCTTCAGTCTGCCTGGAGGTAATATCGCGTTTTGGCTCAATTGGAAGCACACGCTGATTCCCAACTAAATCATAGATTGCCACAGGCCAACTTCCGTACCCGAATAGGACGAACGACCATTCCGTTACCGTTGATATCCTTCGAGGAATCAAACCTTCCAGAGGCTCGACATGTCTTCTCAAGCTAGACATTCAGGGAGAGACTGCGTTTTGGGGCATACTCGAACAAAGCTGGAGCGTTGAACCAAGGCTGAGACCGACGATGCCTCATCTAGTTGCGTTTCTCGAAGTCTTGGATGCGTCACAGCGGTGATTTCCGCCAAATATTCTACCCTTGTATCGTCGTGCTCTAAACCATCGGCAGGCGCGTCGGACAATAAGCATGACAAATGACAAGTGGTCGCAGGGATATGGCAGTTGTTCCTCAGAGCCATTGTCGTCATCAACTATTTGGTCATCAAATCCTCTTCCAACCTCCAATGCAAACCACAGTTTTATCTTCTATCCGAGTCCTGCATGATACTATGTACTTAATATCGCTTGAGTTTCCCCCCTTTATACACTACAAGCACGTCAACATCCCGTCACTCACTCACTTGCTTATAACTCTACAGTTGTTCAACGTATATTACTACCATATCTCCGGCCTCATGTAAATTTCGTGGTCAATCATTTTGGCCCAAATGTTACCTCTGGTAACTCCTCAGACATTGCCCTTTTGAAATAATACTAACATTGAATCATCCATCCACGCCCGTCTTCACACCATCAAATGACGGGTGTTTCCCGTCACTTCACGGGGTCGTCTGTATGATCTTAACCCACTGCATTCGGGGCTCTCCACGCCGGGAGTCCTCTGAAACCATCTTGTTGAAATGAGCTGAGCAGGGGATAACCAATGGAGTGCGAAGGTATAAGCACAGTATATTATGTTTGACCAGGTGAGCTCGTAGGCAAACGAATGAGAGGAATACAAGAGGGCAATAACGCTATGTTTACGTAATCACGAAGCACTCGAACATTGACGCGACGCGTTTTCACAGGTTTCACAGTCTGAACATTATGGAACAACTTTTTGACACAGTTCGGAGGACACGGTACATACAGGACTAACTAATGTTGTATATGACAGTAATATTCTGATGTAGGTGGACCATATTTCTGAAGAGAGGAGTAGAGGAAGGGAAGAGTGCAGTAACAAATATAATATCATTCTTTCCGGATATCAATCTGCCTTTTCCAGACAAAAATATAGATCAGGGAAAAAATCACCTCTTGATATCTTCCATCGTCCCACAAAGGTAGTTCCAAGGTGTAAACGTCCTTCCATGATGCACTCTCTGCTGCTCGCTTTCTGTAGAGGAATGAAGTCAATTCAATCTTGCCTTGTCAGCACCAATCATACTGCCTACATACCTCCTGTAGGACAATGTCGATCCGTCCATCTCTGAGAATTCTCCCACTACACATATATCCGGGTTGAGATTCGGCATCAAAAGTATCTGGGGTCTGGTTTTTGTCAGTGAAAGTGAAGACCTTGTGAAGACCGGAGAAACTGCTTAGTCACTTCGCCGCAAAGTAGGATGTCGTATTCTTCCTGGGAATTAAAATCAACCTTTACGCCTGTATACCGCTGGTAGTCGCGATTGTCGTATGTAATTGCGGACTATGGATCGAGTTGTCAATACTTGAGCTGATATTAATTCGCAAACTTGCCTTATCATCACTAATGATAAATGCGCTTCTATTTATCTCAGGAAAATACTTTACCTCCTTGTAGTCAGACGAAGGTGTCGCCCTGCGGATATATTCCGTAAAACGACATTGCAGCGGCACCGGTACTTTCTTTATCTTCTACGAAAAAAGAGATCTATAAGGTTACAGGTTCAGAAAATATAAATCATTTGAACTTGCTCCGTGGAAGCCTTCCCATAGGCCTGTCATTGTGCCGGGAGTGCAGGCAAACGATGCTGTGCCTGGGGATTTGATATTCATCAAGAGGTTTCCGAATTCATGGTCGAGTTTTTCGCTCTTTCCGGGAGCCATCCCTGGGTTCGAGATCGGGGCCTCGGAGTCCAACACCTGTCTCGGCTTAAACACCTGTCTCGGCTTAATATCTGCATAGAGGGGTGTCGTCTGTCTTGATAATATGCGAGTATAAGTGATCAAGTGCGGGTAAGCGGCACGAAGGACAGGTAAAGAAGTATTGGAAACATGCGCGTATGTTATCACACAAGCCAGATTCCAAGCTGCTGCCGATGGTTCGGGAAAGACTGGGACTGTTTCCTTCAGATATATAGGAGATAGCTTGTTGGTGCAGGTGCACCTTTTGTCACAAGTGAAGCACGGCCATTTGTGGACTTTTGGTTCCTGTCATTAGATTGGCCGGTAAGCAATCAAATGACATGCAATGATGGGAGAGATCATACTTTGAACGACCGCAGAATATAGGGATAAATCCATTGACGGAGCTGATCCCTTTCTTCTCGTTTCATTTTCTTAATAGTCTCTGCGGAAAACAGTCAGCTTACTCGACGAAAGGATTAAGGTCCACAAACGCCGTACCGCTTGAAAGACTTAAACACAGCAACCAGAGGATGATCATATTCAAGTCATTGTCTGCTTCCGGTTCGCGAGGTTGCTTGCAGTAAAGGTCCCAAATAAGACTAGGGAATCCGGCGCGCAACAGTTGCTCTTCGTTTTGGCCGTCGCTTTCGATGAGCATCCACATCGCTGTAAACAAGTCCCGTGAAAGGCCGACGTTCGAGATACGTTCCGACCGTTCTTCATGGCGACATCTATCTAATAGGCGCCACCTATTCACCAATTCTACAGCGAGCACGGAATCAATCAATATATCTTTGTATCTGCGCCGGAGAGCCCCTTGGTCGAAGGTCGAGCGAAAGATGTGCGCATAGACATGACGAGCTTCGGTGATGCTCAAGGCAATGCGGAATCTTTTGCAAGTCGCGCGCAGCTGCTGGAAATCCTTAGAGGAGGAGTTATCCAATTGCTTTGCAATGTGATAGAAGATGTCCGTGGAAAGTTGTTCAAGGGGGGAAGACATGTTCACTGTTAAGATTTTTTCCACCTTGGTCAGTCTGCTTTTATAGCCATTGATCCACAGCCATACATGGGTAGCATGCAGGTATAGGTTGACTTCAGTCTCCGCAGTACTAGATCTCCGAATCCCTTTCGGGTTTTCACCTCAGTGGACAAGCTTTACGGCAGACTTCGGTTTGGTGTTCAGGCTCTAGATCTGGATCTCCTGGTAGCCATGCAGTGATAAGCTTGATTCGGACAAGCGAGGGACCACAGGCAAAATAAAAATACACAATCGCGGTTCCATTTCTGATGAGCTGCGAACAAGAGATCAATGACAGGGCAGTGCTGAATACAAAACGGCATTTCACAATATACAACAAGGACACGTATCAGGCCAGCGCTTTCGGACTTTCCGAAAATGGATATTGGGTTCCACACATCGGCGTAAACGCCACACGCAGATAAACATCGGTAAATTTGACAAATACAGAGCACACGAGTTTGTCTTTTAGCGGATAACAGAAAGGCAGTGTTCAATGGCAGGCTGTGAACTTACCAAAAGTGTCAAATGATGGATTGGTGTACGCGAAACAAATTCATATTTGTGGCATCGCCTCGGCAGTGTGATTTGTGAAATATGAACGCCGCTGATGCAGTTTCTGGTAGCTTGACTCACTGAATACCAACAAAGAAACTCGCAACCTGCTTCCACGAAACGAGCTTAAACGAGGTCACGTACTGGAAGGAGGTGACTTCATTTCAATCTTTCGGGGTTGATGCTTGATAGCCTTGCGGTAGCCGAAGAATTTACAAACTGGCATACATTTCCGAAGAGCCACGAGGACTTTGGGCGCGGGTCGTTCCTGATTGCCACCACAAATCGACACGGCCAGCTCATTAACACATATTTTTACATACCAACCAGGTCTTCGAGGTATCTGAAATCCCAATGAAATCCAATCACTTCCAGAGCACACTACAGGCACCGGCTGTCAACAATAGTCAATACAATCTGCCAAGCGCGCCTATGGAGGCCGCATATCATTGTTTGTGGAAGGAGGAAAAGCTTGCGAGAACTCTTGCTGGAAGCCATACTACATGGAAAAGTTGCGGTCATTCTTCGGCGGCAAACTCTTTTGTGGAGTTGGCAAGGAGTGGTTTCTGAAACTTATCTGCAAGAGTCACACATTGACGCGCGTGACCCAAACATTCCTCACCTACACAATTATATTCCGCTTCCATCAATTCAGAATACACCCCGCTTCCATCATTGCACAAAGAAACAACCTCGCCCGCTCTCTTTACCGATGGTTCCTTGACATATGGAAGTCTTCACCAAGACCCCCCATGTTCGCGCCACACGCAGTCCAAATAAATCGGATCCCAATTGAACCATCTTGCCAACCACCTTGCCTCAAAAGCAAACTCCCTCTCCTTACCCCCTCCAACTCTTCCTCTACCGACCTTTTTTATGGATAATTATATGCCCTTTTCTCCTTCCTTTGGTTTCGTTGAATCTTGTCCTCCTTTGTAGATATTCCAGTTGCAATTGTTGATTCCCCACTGACTCGACACCATACATGAGCCATGTGCATCCAAGGCGTGCTTCGACAGCCTACCCACTCCCACTGCATCCTTAAACCAAAGCCACCGCAGCCTACTCAGCCGTCGTCCAGCTATATGCAAGCTCGGGCCAATTAGACACGTCCTTAACCCGATCTACTCGTCTTCACGACGACCAGCAGCCTTGGTGCCGTTTTGGATGCACAGCCTTTGAAAGACCCTCACCACACCTTCGTTAATTGTCCCACTTTCATTCGCTAAGAACGTCCCGCACAAACGAGTGATGTTTGACTGTGGATACAGTCCTCGGAGTGTCGAAATCTTCCGAAGCCGACCAAAGAATTGTCGAAGACCCGAGTCCACGACTTATTCTTCGATTCAATTACATGGCCGGCAAGACGCTCCCTATTCAACCTCGGTATACTACCACCTTTACTCCCATCCACGTTCACAAACCTTATCAGTCGCGCACGCATCCCGAATGAATGCCACATCATACCAATCAAGTTGGCAGGCCAGATATGGGGCACACTCCGTCCGCAATATTTCAGCACTAACTTGGCCCTTCAACCCCGCGCACCCAATGCACATAACACCGTACCCCGCTTTTCTATGTATCCTTCAAATAGTTGGCAGCTTATCATTTCCGATATTGCTGACGAGGTGTAATCACCTGAGAGCGAGAGATAACGTAGTCAGCAGAATTCTATTCTATTCTATTCTATTCTATTCAACATACCGCCAATTCACTACTTCCGGCGGCAGTAAGTCGGCGATCAATCAGCCAGGCCATCTTGCTTATAACCATATAACCAGCATATAACTCTGGCGTTTGAGGCATGCTCCCTGGAAGTTGTTCTGGATCGATAACAACATGAAAATGAACTCCCAAACTATGGAATGGATGGGTGTGTGGTCGCCTCATGAAATTCAAAGGGTCATTCAGTCAGCTTGCGTCAATTAAACTTTCTCTAGGGCTAGTTTTCGGTTTCACGTTTCTTATATGTTCATCGCCCTTTTTCAATTACCTATCTCATATCTGGCTGCGCGAACAAGTCCAAGATGCCAAATCAACGTCCCATGACAAGGCACACCAGCGACAGACCCGTACTCGTTGTTGCAATAGATATCGGCACCACCTACAGCGCAGTATCATTCTGCATTTCTTACAAGGGAAAACCGCCAGACTTCGTAGAGGTTGGCTTCTTGCATCTGACTTCTCTGGAATACTTCTTACCCTTGAATTGATCCTAGGTTAATAATTGGCCCAAACAAGTTATTCCCTTCGTTACCGCCAAAGACGATTGACTCAACTAAATTTGGTAGGCATTTCCAGACGCAAAA
The DNA here is from genome assembly GCA_014925845.1 of Crassisporium funariophilum. Classification (NCBI taxonomy): domain Eukaryota; kingdom Fungi; phylum Basidiomycota; class Agaricomycetes; order Agaricales; family Crassisporiaceae; genus Crassisporium; species Crassisporium funariophilum. The sequence goes on from JACGCL010000013.1 coordinate 1,012,987, forward strand.
ATACCGTCTGTTCTTTATTACGATCACCTTAATACCCCTCGTCTTTGTGGCCCCGAAGCAGAAGATGAAGTATGAGTTTTCTCCACCACTAAGAGTGAATACTGATAATTTGCGCGAAGGACTCACTCATTAACGCTGAGGAACAACACTGGATGAAGGCCGAATGGTATTCTCAATTATGTTGACAGTTTCTTTCGAACCACCTGAAGCCTTTTTCTCAGGTGGAAACTTCTTTTGCGCCCTGACTATCTGCCGATGCCAGATGAACATGTTCGCTGTCCATTGCCGCCCGGCCTCAACGTCGACAACATTTTTCGAGATTTCTTCGCCTATATCATGAAACATATACAGAAATTCATTGCGAAGTCTTACCAAAGTGGAGACAAGCATTGGGAACAGCTTTCGGCATCAATGTTCGTCGTGTTGACGACCCCGAACGGATGGGAGGGCAAGCACCAGAATCGAATGCGAGAAGCAGCAGTCAATTCAGGATTGGTGGACGAGAAGGGCAGGGACAGAGTGAGGTTTGTCTCGGAAGGAGAGGTGACATATATGTACATTGCATTATCTCGACCTTTTCAGCTCATGCAGTCATCTATTTGTAGGCGGCAATGCATCATGCCTTGAGTAGTAGCAGGTCTCATGATTGGTTTACGGTATACTATTATCGATACTTCCCAACTCGATTGATTTCTAATGGCCGTTTGTTAGATTGGAGATGTCATTTTGGTCTGCGACACAGGGGGTAAGTCGACTAGCTTGTCGATCTTCTCCAAAACATTCAATGCTTTAACAAAGGAGGAACAACAGACATTGGGTACGCTCTATGTTCATCGACGACCCCAACCGTCCTCCTCACATCACACAACCACTCAGTATATATAGTCTGTGCAATCTTGCACCTCTCCGGCTAGAGGAGATCTCCGGTCCTCGCTGTACGTACCAGACAACAACCTATCGCTTACGCTTGAAATCATGCCTGACAGCAAATGTATTAGGTTTTGTTGCAGGCGGAATTTTTGTGAACATGGCAGCGAAAAAGTTCATGGAACGTACGAACCCATTCCCTCCAAAAATGACATTCAGAGTTGAGAAATGAACCGACTTCCCAGAACGTCTCAAAGGTACCAATTTATCCAGCCCGGAAACAATCGAAAGCGCATTGCGCAATTTCGAACGCTTTGCAAAGCGGCAGGTCCTCATATTTCTCAAAGTATCTGCTGTCTCCAGGCTTTACTCAAACTTGCTGTAGTTTTCTGGGCAGGAAGATTACTCGTTTGTGAAATTGGAGAATACAAGCCAGAGTGATGCAGCGCATGGAATCTCTCGCGGAAGGTTGAAGATATCTTGGTATGATCTGTTGATATCTGGTCCAGGATCTGTTGTATTCACATAGCTCTTCTAGTGCAGAGATGAGTTCGTTCTTTGACCGATGTGTCCAGATTGTACTTCAAGGTCTCGAAGAGTCTATCTTTGCAGGCGGCCCAATTGTAAACGTATGTTTTTCTCTTGCTGCTCTTAGAATATGTCTAATGACATCTTAACTGCAAAAGAAGGTCATCGTAGTTGGTGGCTTTGCCGATTCGCCATATGTTCTTTCAAAGATTGAGGATTGGTGTCGACAGAGGAACATTTCTGTCAAAAAGCCGGATGGCCCTACATCGAAAGTCATTGCCCACGGCGCCCTTCGTTGGCATATTCAATCCGGAATACAGTCGCGAATTGCTAAATTTCATTATGGGGCTGAAATCAATATCGCCTATGATCCAAGTGACCCTTCAATGATTGGACGAGAGATATATAAGAATGTCAACAACGAGTGGCGAATAAGGTATGCATGGAAGGAGATTGTTGCCAAAGTAAGGCCAAACAATATATCTTGACTGCTCGATATTCAAGTCATCTATGTAGAACACCAAGCTCAAACTTGGAGAGGAGCTCACTTCGTGGTTTCACCTTGAATTCAGAAATATTGATGATTTGGAAGTCGAGGTAGAGTTGTATGCATATCGGTGGATGCGCCCACCTATATTTATCAGAACCCCAGGTACGAATATTTCCATATATCATTTGTCTCCAAGCCTCATTGACGCTTGATCCCACCAGATGGGAACACTGTCAATGGATTCATCCATATTGGTACCGTAAAGGGGAATCTCCGCAGATATTTCAATTTGGCAAACTATTCCAAAGGAGACTACAAAACACTACAGGTACACAAACAGTGCATAAGGAATGCTGTATCTTTCTCATCTGCTTTCCTGTCCAGTATGAAGTTTGTCTCTCTTTTGATGAGATTGAGATCAAAGCCGCCTTACGCTGGAAAGAGCATGTGAGTGACTTTTAATGGTAACTACACTTGCATGAACAAGCTGCTTTGCCAGGGTGCTTACGCACGGGGAGAGGCAACGATTGTCTATGATATTTGAAGTTGTAGTATGGTTGGTAGTATGAGAAATATAGTATATACATAGACACCAATGAAGGACAAGAAAAAAATGTGCATTCCTACAATACGTGGTTCAATCTCAGGAAACATTCACGTAGGAGGGCAGTAGTTATAACCTCGGGCTTTACGAGAGTGATGGTTTCCCCTCCTGCAACCTTCTTCTGCAAACCGAATTTATGCGTCCCCAAAACAGTATCCCCATCTTCAGATCCCATGTCCTCCCAAGCACTGGTAACAAGGGTTTTGTTAAAATGGGAATATAGACTTGGATTCTCCACAGATTTTGGAGCCACGGTGACGGCCATCCAAGAGGAGACTATATCGCGTTGAATATATAACGAGAGTTCACGAGAAATTTCGACTATCTTAGGAATTGCCTTCTTTGCCTTTGACAGAGCGTCTTGAACGACTGCCTTGAATTTTGACGAAGGTGTTGGATATCCTATATCAAGCATTTCTTCTATCCCTAGAATTATGGCATCAACCAATGTATGTGTGAGGGAGAGATTTGTTTGGAAAACGGCATCAATGGTCATTGACCGCCAGCGTTGAGCCGCAATATCCAGAGTGCCTGTGATGTATTGATAGTAGCTGTTTAGTTCCATGCATCACGGCTGGAAAGTAAGACATACCATCTCCATTTATGTTCAAAAAGAGGCTCTCAAGGAAGGTGCAATGAGCATTGGAGCCAATCCCAAAAAAGAATTCGCCGTCAAAGAATGCATGAAAGAGGAGACCGCATACCCTGTCGTGCAGTATAGCTTCCAGCAAAAATTCCCGTTTGCTCTTCCCAAGTTTTTCCTTCCACAAACAATGATATACAGCCTCCATGGGCCCGCTTGGCAGATTGTATCGACTATCATTCATAGCTGGGCGCTTGAAGTGTGGTCTGGCGGAACCAATCTGATCAATGAGGTTGGCAATCATGCTATCAACAGCGTAGTTCACTGCGTCAACAGCTTTCCCAATTCCAGCTTCAGAGATCCTATCAACAGCACATCTATAGGGATCCGCCAGTTCATTTGTGGTGATATTTAGCGGACGGTTCGCGGTGCCATCATTAGATGTCAACGATGATTGAGCTCCTGCATTGGGATCAGTAGTCGTGGCCTGCGCCGGGCCTTTTGTATTGATTTTGTGTCTATTTAAGAGTGGTGAAATGAGCCCCAGATGTTGTGAGCTCACGGAAATGAAGTAGCTTACCCCTGTGAGCGAGATCTTTTGTTTCTTGGAACTTCGATATTCTCAAGCTGTGCATTTGAAGTTGATTCTTGTTGTGAGGATAACAACCTGCCATGAAAAGTCTGTATATGAGCACAGAAATAGATTCTACTTGACACCCACAGTCTAATTACTGGCCGACGGCTCTGCGGATTGTGAAGTGTTGTTATTATTACCTTGGGTTTGTCGAGTGGGTTGAATATTTTTCTCTGCAATTCCGGGACTTTCTGATTGGAGGTGGACTTCTCCTGTACAGCTTCGCTTCTAACTCTCTCGGGTAGTTCTACGATATACATCATCAATCGTGGTTGTCAGAGGATATCATGAAATTGGACGGAAAAGCTCACGATTTGCAAGTGATGGTGAACGAAACCTCTTTTTGCCTATAGTTGTCCTTTTTTCTGATTTATCCTCATCTCCCAGCGCTGACAGTCGAGCTCTGGCCATTTAGTCTATGCAAAGAGTGGACGCTATGATAGTGGCCGCCAGAGAACTTAGATTGTGAGCAAACGGCCAAGGTGTGGTAAATCGAGGTTGGCACTTCTTCAAAATTGCTGTTTACGCCTGAAATTGTGACCACCTGCAAACAGGACCAATGTTCGGGAAGGTCTGGTTGTATGTAGGACCAAGAGAGGCAGATGGCGTCAAACCAGTCAAGGCTTATGCTAAGTACTCAGGAATACTCAGGTGAAACACATAGCCAAACACAGCGGTATGAATTCACGGTGATTCGTCTTGACGTTCTGCAGTTTCTAGAGTAGTCTGCTGCCTACACCCCGGGCTGTCTGGTGAACCAATCTGTTAGCTCCATCACTAACAGCGTTAGCTATCAAGAATGCATTGAATGCGAGGAACTGAACGGCTGTCGGCCTTGGCGACTTAAATTCCTTCGAGTCAATGAATCCAATGTTGTTACATAACGTGAATCACGAAAATGACAAGGCAATCATCACTAACGCAGAGTCCTTTCAGACATGGTGCGCACAATTAACGCACACTGAAATTTCAGGTTCGGTAACTGGTATCACAGCATCCATATTGACAATACCTCTTCTTCGTCCTGTTGATCTGAGGCACCTCAATAAAAGTTTTTGAATTTCCTTCCATAAAGTGCGGTAAATGGCGCGGACCTGGCATGGATAGTTGAGCAATGAGCTGAAGAGGCACTCCGGCTTTTCGGTAAATCGCACAAGACATTCATGGCTCACTCTCGCAATTGTGATAGGCTCTGTCAATCCATTATGAACCTAATTTCGTTGTCAGCGTACATATAAATCTGTCAGGCCAATGCGAGCACGATAATTGCAAAGGACTTTTGACTGTCCAGAAAAGTCTGGTGATCACCTCATCGAATCTGTTTAAGCGCGCACTCGGAATTAGTCTACATTCATGCGAGTCTCGCGAGACGCCCTCCTAAACTCCCAATGTGAGGACATTTCTTCCAGATAGCCTCAAGAGAGCGAGAAGCTCGATAGGCTCGATGCGATCCCAGACGAATCCCGTCTTGCTGATTAGGACACCAGCCAGATATGCTCGCACTCGCAGCTGATGTTGCTGCAGCCCTTATCAATCATGAAAGAGAACGAATGATCATGGACACGGCTGCCGTTATGAGGTGAGTGTGGGGTGCAGACGGGTCATTTGAGCATGCAATAAGCCACCATATGCACGCGTAATGTACCGGGTTCAAGAAGAGACCATTCATTGAACATGCCAGCAGAGAAATGTGAGTTGTTTGCTGAAGGGTTGGATGCCAATGAGGGCCCGGCCATGTCCTTTACTTGTCGATCCGCTTTGGTTACGCGCTGTCGTACAATCACCAAGTCAAATCATAGGCAGATTTCACAATCCAGCTACTGGATTTTGCCCCTGGGATTCTTGTACCATCGATAGTTCATGTGCTTGATTCTTTAGCCAGCCCGCACAGTCTCGATTTCAGCCAAAGGACTGAGAGAGAGAGAGGGAGTTCCAGATTGAGAAACAGAAAAGGCTGTGCGACATGAGGCGACATGTTTGTGACGAAGATTGTATTGATAGGCGACAATCCGGAAAATGGAGTGTGTACCATATTTCCAGACTAGGGGCATTGCGGGAATCAGAATATAGTAGGACAAAGTCCCTTTTCTGATTCTCCAGAGACTCCAGCAGAAGAAGAGGATCAAGCATGTTCAAAGGCGTGTGGTGTTCGGTGGCTTGACACACCCGCTGTCGCTAGGGCCGAATCCGGCCGCATCCGTTGCCGCCCTGGGCCACTGTTTTTTTCAACAATTGCATCTTGTCTTGCAACCCATAACACGTTGCACCCTCATCGTATGAATCCTGGCTCTGCTGCACATGAAGACATCCATATCCGTCAACGAAAGACTGGGTATTACCGACTGACTGGCATCATTCGTTCAACGCTGGTTGCATAGGCCAATCATAGATCACAAATTTGATCGATTCTGGGTTTTTTCCTCCTGCTATCTGACTCTGGAGTTCGACTGCTTTCTAGACGGATGGATGCCAAAACTGTTGCCTAGAACTGCTTACCTCCTCAAAGGAAAATATATGGGGCTGAACCTGTTGATCCGGCTTATGGCCCAGGATACTCAGTCATTTCGCAACGCTTCGCCTGTGGACCTTATCTCTAATTATGGTAGTAAACGAACCAACCCATGATAGATCTACAACATGCGCTGCACGAGGAGGATATTTGTTCTTGCGGGGGCGTGGATGCGTACTCGGGAACTGGCCAAACATCTAAGTTGTGTGATCGACTTTTCTGAATGTGTACCTTTCAGAACTGGGGGAACTAGTTACGTTACGGACGCATGTCCGGTTTACAGCATATGACTGCGATCAAAAGGACAGCCTCTCTACTAGTCCTTGCGGGGACGCGTATTCGGGAACTGGCCCACACTCTTTGTGCTGTTTGCTGACGATTTGTCCTAGATGGGCAGCTTGGAGACAGATATAGCTAAATGCAACTGTCAATTGTGAAGTTGGAGGTGGAACGCTTCCATCAGTTGTCACAGCCTTTGCCCAGCGGAGTCTCCATAATCCCAAGCATACCTTTCTGCATGGAAAAGCGGACGTTTCCACCAGAGGCCACTCGGGATTTGGCTGCGATTCTTTTCTCATTATGTTAGTACCTGGAGAATAATTGTCTCTGTTTCACTACAAGCTAATTCTTTGGGCACAAAAAAAATCTTATTGTCTCCACTTCTGGGCCTTTCTGGGTAACACCTCGTGTTGTGCTGTACGAGAAGAGTGGTCTAAGCATACCCGTCGCCAGCCTTAATGTGATGGCCCGCTTAATCTTTACGACCCCGCCCTGACTCAAGGGCAAAGCGTGTTTCAATGCTGTGCGAGCGTTTCCTTAAAAGTCGGCCTGTTTCCAGATTGCCTCTCAACTCACAACCACCATCATCTCCACCATGAATCCCCCATCTTCAGGCTTTGGATCTGCAGCCAACACACACTCGGTGTCAGAAGTCCCACGTATCCGTGCTATTGAAACTCAACGGATGTCGGGTGACCCTCTCCCCGTGCCAACATACGATGCTTCCTCGAATATTAAAACATGGAAGCAGTTTGTCTACTGGCCGAAACTGAACAGAACGTAAGCTCTTTTCATCATTCACCATCCAAAGATTCTAACATTTTGCAGCTCCCCATGGAGGCTGTATGAGGGTCGCACTAGGCCACTCCACGAGGACCTCATATGCGTGGAAATCAATGACAACGTCAACGGGACCAAAACGAAAAAGACGATCGTGGTGTACCCTGAGGCCGACTGGGCAGACATTCCCATACTTGCAGACAACCAATTGCCTTTCGTCACCATCGTCACCTTATCGGCCTCTGTATCCGTCCTCACCTGCACCTTAACTGCGCCCCCGCCTGCACCGCCGGTCATACCATCCACGACCGTGCCATCCCTGTCTACAAACCCGTCCCCAAACGTGGCTTTCGTGTTCGGGAACAATGTTCCTTGGGTAGTGAATTTCCAACCTCCAATGGTCCTGGCTCCACAAGCACCAGTAGCAGTCGTGCCCACTGCAGTTTCAGCGCCATATCTCGACCGGCCCCCGATGTCACGTACAGATCGTTACGCAGATATTGCTTCTACCGCCAAGGCCGCACTCCGGACACTTCTCTGTGGCAGACGTTCTCGAGAAGCTCGTCGCATCCTTAACAAGCAAGGTATATGTCCTCGAGGAGCTCGTCGCATACTTCACAAGCAAGGGATGTTCGACACTGTCTCACGATACTTCCAACTTCGTTCTCCTGAATTTGCAGAGAAGAGTAGGGCACGATCACCAAGCCCATAGGTTTCCATTGTTTTATTATTATTATGTTGGTCGCTGTACTACCTACCACCTAGTCTTCTTTCTTTTTGTATCTGTTCTCGGATCACTCTTCTAATTCTCTGCATTCGTCTCCATACCCATCTGTATTGTACCTAGCATTGGAATTTGAGCTCATTGTTTGACCTTTTGTCAATTGTTTCAATGTTGGGTTAATAAACCCGGAAAACTGTTTGCGAGAGGGCATAATTGTTCTGTCGATCGCAGTCCATGATACGCAATCAAAACCCAGGAACCCTAATGATAATCTGATCGCATCCATTTGCCTTTGATACATTCACAGCGGAGTGATGAGCACCGCCGGCGAACCCAGGTAGACTCATAGTGAGCCAGGCCAGGATAGAGGGATCATCAGCATCGTTGTTGTTGTGATTTGTTGTTCATTCCTATGCCAACAGCTAGATTAAGATGGGCGCTGTAGTCGGATTCACTTTTTAGCGAGTGCCTTTCTCAAGGACACAGTGCTAGCAATGCTCACAGTCTAAACCAGGTAGAACTCTACGCTCATAGTATATATCATCTCGCAATCATTGACCTTTTCTTGACTTGTAGAATCTACAGGTCGACAGCCCAACATGATGCTCAAACCCTTAGGTCCCCGCAGCAAGTCTACTAGTACACGATCGGCGCCTCCACCAAGCCTCTCTATATCTTCATCTTTATCGGGCACCGCAGCACCACATAATACTGCTGCCAATGGGCCCAACAATGCAACTCTACAGTCGCCATCCGATACACCCAGATACAACACACCCATACCAACACTTGGCACACCTGTCCCCAACCGCAATCGACCCTCCGGCCTCCCGAAGATAAAGCTCGACTTCAACCCGGGTTTATTTGGAGGTGCGCCGTTCCAGCATGTGGGCGGTCCCAGTGAAAGCGAGCTGATGATGGAGGCGGGTTCGACGGTGTCACCAGAAGAGAGGACGATCAAACCCCACAGTACGATCTCCCCAGAGGCGCCACATGTGTCTTACAACGGACATGGGCTTTCCATGTCCAAATCGAACTCATCATCTGGAGCTGATCAAATGGACGGCCTTCGAAAGGCGGTAGGCAAAATGAGTATCGGCTCATGCGCGCCCAATACCTCCAGGAACGGGACAGGTCCCTCTGATCATTCCGTCAACTCCACTTCCGTTGCTTCCTCGAATTTCCCGTCTACCCCGCATGCCAAGGAGTTCTCTGACGAAACCTTGGAAGAGCTCTCTCGGCTAGGGGAGGGCGCAGGAGGTGCTGTGCACAAAGTTCGCGATACTCGCTCTGGTCTGGTGTACGCTCGCAAGACCATAACCACGCGTGAGGTTGCCGTGAAGCAGGTCCTGCGGGAGCTGTCAATCATCTCTTCCACCCATCATGTGAATATCGTACAGTGCCATGGTGCTTATATGTCGCCTTCGTCAAGTGAGGTGAAGATCATGATGGAGTACTGCGAAGGGGGGAGTCTGGAGGCGGTGGGCACGAAGATCAAGGAGCGGGGTGCCGTGGTTGGAGAGAAGATTGCTGGAAGATTGGCTGAAGGGGTATGTGAACCTATATTTGGTGTCACCCCCGTCGTGCTAGAGTAAACGTTCTTTACAGGTTCTTCAGGGTCTTGCCTATCTGCATACGAAGAAGACCATTCATCGCGATATCAAGCCATCCAATATTCTGCTCTCACGTGAAGGCATCGTCAAACTGTGTGACTTTGGCGTATCTGGCGAACTTGTTGACTCGATTGTGGGTACGTTCACAGGGACATTATTCTATATGGCCGTACGTGTTTTCCGTGCCCCTTACTAGGACTTTGTTTGAATATCCTCTTTAATAGCCGGAACGCATCTCTGGAGGGGACTACACTGTTCGGTCAGATGTGTGGTCGACAGGGATCTCCATCCTCGAACTTGTTCAGAACCGGTTCCCCTTCCCTAACCTCCCGCCGATCGAATTAATCATGCACATCACGACGTTAGCGGTAAGCATCCACGCCGAGGCACTCTAAAGTCAAATCTTGAAATACTTACCCGTTTCCATGACTCTTTAGCCACCGAGGCTTGAGGACGAACCTGGGGTCACTTGGAGTGATGAGATGAAAGATTTCATAAAGCAAACGTTCGTTTGATCTCCCTTTCTCGCCGGACATAATAACCCGAGTCTCTGCTGATGGACCTCGTCTATTTCTATTTGACAGATTGATACTCGATGCTAAATCCCGACCGACTCCGAAAGAGATGCTCGCTCATCCATGGATATCAACTGTAATGAAGCAGGAAGTCCATATGGGCCGTTGGATCCGCCAAGTTTGGGGGTGGCCCAAGCATAGACGATCCAAGGACAGGTGCGTTTTGTTTTCCGTGGAACAGAATCGATATGGATATTTATTGGTCGCCTTTTCTTCTGTGCTAATTATAGCAACAGCCAATCGAGACCGAGCACGGCGGGTGGGGACAACTCACCTGAGTCGGTCAATGGCTCTGAAATAGCTTCTGGCGAGCCTGAATATTTCCAGAATGTTCGTCGAGTTGAGGGACGTGGACCGTCGGCTTGACATTCAATGTTGGATGATTTCTGGTTTCCATCCCTGCTATCCCATTCCTGTCTCACAGCCTCTCGCAATTCCTTGCTTTCTTCTTGTTTCTGTCGCTAATGAAAATCCATACGCGGTGCCATGTATCCATGCTCCCATCCATATCTCTCCATACGCACATTTATCTTCCTTATTTTCTGTCCATCGTCGTCGCATCACACATCTCGCAAACATTTATCACACCTGCACCCTCCTCGCATCATCTCTTCGCCCTGATCTTACCTCTCTCTTTCTGTCTTTCGTGGTAGTATGGGGCACCGGGATTCATATATACATGTTTAACATAGCTTTTGTTTAGTTGGGACAATCAATCTTATCCACGGATATCCTCCTTCGCTACGCCGCCGACATGCAATTGTTTCCATTTAATTTTGTAGGACATAACGGTGCCAAGGGCCATAGATCTGCATCGCATTGATCCGCTAATGCCAGTTATTTGCTCTTGTTATCATTGGATCCCAACACCCTTTCCTCGCTTACCTGCACTTGCACCACTTCCGATTTCAGCCAGATTATTTCAGCTCTGTGGAAAGGCATCATGAGCTCCCAAGATTTCGAAGACGAGTATTTAAAATTCTGGATGTCTTCCAGTCCAGTCTAAATATCAATCACATATACTGCTAAACTGGAAGCGTCAACGCAGTCTGATTGCATTATTCACGTTCTCCAAAGGCATGACTTGATTTCGACGTCATACCAGGAGGGTACATCCGCTCGGTCTCACACAGCAACGACCACTTCCACCAGCACTTCACCTACAAACCAGAAGAGCCTTCATAAAACCCCTTGGAAGATATCCTTCAAATGTCATCAGAAACTTTGGATTATCTGTTTCCGACACCGTCGTTGCCTCCTTCCAGACTTTCTCCTGCTCATCATCCAGGTGTTTCACCTCATTCCACAGAATCACTTCGAAATGTTTTGAAAGACAACCATACTAAATGGCATATCTTCTTTAACGAAAAGCGTTTCCACAAGTGAGTTGTTGATTAAACCTTTGCGGTGACACTCAACTCTAGTGATTCTCAAGCCATGCCGCTCACCGGGCAATAGCAATTTGGGCACTGGGAGCAGACGGTTCAGTCATCGAAAAGGGGTACAAGAAGGATATTGACTACGAGAAACCCGCCTTTAAGTCACCTGGAAATATCACTACAGAGAATTTTGAAGAACATCTGGGCGACGATGAGTATGTGGTCCAAGTTCGTGATCATCCCTGCTGTCTGTTAACATCATTTCCTGAAAGATATTTCCAAGCCTACATGGAGTTCTTTACCTGTCATATCAAGGACAAAGGTATCACCTGGGTCCTTGAAGAGTTCATCTTCTCTCGGAAGGCCAATCTCGGCACGAGTTCCGCAAAGGCTCAAATGCCTGCCGACAAACAGCCTCAGATGCTCAGCCGATTCCTTGGGGGTGTTCTTCATCCAATGATTCATACTGGCTATGGAGCCGAATTCAACCTACCTGGAATGATTGTCGAAGGTAACAATTCCTGTCCGTGTTCGAACCGCCCAACTAAGCTGATGACTTGTAAGGCTTGGCTGAGACGGCTGTTCATATCCCATCTCCAGACCTGCTCGTTCCTTTAGCGCTTTTTGAAGATGAACCTTCACTCAAGAACCAGGTTATTTCCAATGCAGGCGATGCTATTGGGAGCGCCTTCAGCAACACTGTGTCGGCTCTTGACTCGGCATTTGATAAAGTTCTACACATTGACAAGGAGACCATTGCATCTCGGGATGCGAAATCTGTCTCTTCTTCCGCTGCGAAAGAAAGGGCGAAGGACGAGACTTCGGGCAGTTCAATGACAAAGCCCACCTCACTTCTGGGCATGGCTAAACACGGAGAAAACGTTCACGCACTTTCCATCCTTGCTCGAATCGCTCGCGATTCACAGTTCGCCAGCTCTGGTTCATCGGAGAAAGATGAGACGCGTTTATTTGACTCCACAGTCGAAAAACACGGCAAGGCTATCGCGGAATACGTGAAGGCGTGGACAATCGACAAGTCCAAACTGAGCGAAGGAGATATGGAAATAAACCAGAAGATCGAAGAAGTCGTTTGGGTTATCGTCGTACTGTACGGCGTCGGAGGATGGACCGGGAGGAAAGCCGGCAGTGGAGGGCAGTTCAACGCTGATTTCTTCTTGTATGATTTTTCTTGTTGCTCTATCGTCATGCTTCTGATTACAATTCAATTAGGATGCACCTCGTCACCTCCTCCATCTTCCTTCCATCCCTCACTGCCCTCCTCACACCCACCTCCCAAGTCCGCCTTCTCCGGTCGTACCTCACCGTCGCTCTCACATGGTATGTCGCGCGTGGCCGTCCTGCCTTCGACATCCAAGGGTTCTACTCGCACAAATTCACCATACCATCCGGGCTGCACCCCGACCCCAAGAAGGGCGGGGTCCCGGATAAGTGGATTCCTCTAATGCAGAGCGGTATGGTCCACCCAGACGAACATCTGACCAAGACGCAGAGGTCGTTGGCGGGGTGGGCGGCCAATTTCGGGACGAGGAGGGCCAGAGCTATCGTCAAGAAGTCGGAGGCTCCTAAGAACTCTAACTCGGAGGAACCATCTCCAGGCATTGGCGTAGGAGGGAAGGCACAAGACTTGCAAACTGCTCAAGCAGAAGGTGCGGGCTTGGGCTTGGGACCGGACATCGATCTAGGTCGTCGCGTCAAATACTGGGAGAGTAATAACACCAAGCCAGCTGCACCGCAAGGGACGGGCGCTGCTGATGCCGTTCAAGGAAAGCAATCCGCGTATCCCTATCCCCCTTCCGCCACGCTTTCGCAAGCGCACGAGCTACCCCCGCCCCAAGGCGATGCCATTCCCCAGGGCGATGCCGTTCCCGCCTACTCACAGACCCGGGCCCACACATCGTCCACCCAGAAAGCATCGGAAGGCGACGACATGATGCCACACACCGAGCTTCCCGGCTCGGAGTTTTTGGATGGAACGTTGTTTTTGCGTGTTGGGATGCTTACGGCTGCGCGCATGGGGTGGGTGCGGGAGGGCCAGAAGGAGGGCGACTTTTGGGATTTCAAGGGGTTCTTTGACACGGGTGGTGATGTGGGTGGTGACACTCCCGGTGGTGGTGGTGATGTGACTAATATGGGGATGATCAAAGCCAAGTATTGATTGAAGTTGGATCTCGTCAAGAAGAGAAACTCGAGTGGGGACTTATATTTTTATATGACCGTGAAGGACATTGGACGTGTAAATATTTTTTGTATTCTGTATTGAGGCTGCCTCTCATGTTTGACTTTTGAAACTTGGCTCAACAATCAGTATCAGGGTCGGACAAACAACTTTGCAGCGTCGCGGGTATGGCGGTACTCTAAAAATAGAATCGTCCATATCACTGTCAGCGCTCACATGTCGAGATGCTCCAGAGTCTATGATTGGAAACAAGGAGTAAGTTCGCGGAGATCATAGTTTCGGTGCGTGTCAATGTCGACAGAGACTGATTTTTTCTCTGCCCGTCAAGCGCCGCAAGCATATGATTTACTGGGGGATCCGTCAGAGGTAAAAATCCCTGGGTCGTGCAACAGCCACTCTCCCAACGATCCGACGATCGAGAGAACCATCATCCAACGTACGGCATTCAACAGACATAGCTTTCTCTCTCTTCTCATAAGTGTTTCCCTGAGCCTTCTGAGGACATGTGAGCTGTATAAACATCGGTGTCGTGGTCAAGGCTCTTGATGGTCTACTGTCGGATACTATCCAGAATCGCAATTTCAAGACCAATGATATAGATATTCCGACTTCGATCCATCCTTTCATTGCGAGCGACTACCTTTCCGTACAATGCATCCCTGCCTTCCCTTATATTTCCATTCCCTGCGCGATCTAGAACCCATGCGTGCCCTTCAGCTCAGTAACAAGGGCGATGTATTTCTTCTCGGCATCGTCTTGGCTGGTTCCTTTGAGATCTTCCCAAGCTTGCCATTTGTATTTTCCCTGCGTAAGTAGTAGGATTTAGTTCCCATCTTCCAATAAGAGAAGGTGTGATTGTCACCTTGAAGTCGAATGTGCCGGGTTTGGCGGTATCGTTATCACCATTGGTGGCCTGCTTGTAGAGGCCGTAGAGCTAGGAAGATTGAAACTCACATGTCAGTAATCACGCAGGGTGTCGCGATCGACGCAGTCAAGAGAGCGGGTACCTTCAACAACTCGTTATCGGTAGGCTTGCTCTTCAAGTTCTTGACATCCGCAGCAGCGGTCTCGAAATCGGCAGAAGGCATGATGTGTAGTTACGGGCGTTGATAGATAGATGGTTTATGAGATGAAAATTGGGGGATCGACGATGAGATCAGTGGAGGAAGGAAGGAAGGTCCAATCTGGATTAGATGATTCCGCTACAGACTCGGGACTCGGGAATCGGGAATCGGGCAATAGGGCAGCGAACCCGGAGGGGCTTGGCAGAAGCAGAAAAGGCACAGTTTCAATTTGAGTCACTCATCCGATACTTGTTTCTCTTTTTCTCTCTCTCTCTCCGATTGCTTAAAAAATAAGGCTCACTGCGTTGGTTCGGAACTGAGATTAATTCGAGAGACTGTGTCGTTGGCTGTTTAACCCATGACCGCTGTGACTTCTCACTGTTTCAAAACCCTTGGATTACTGGATGCTTATGATGTCGGGCTTGGTTCCTACTACTCGTCGAAAAGATGGAAAATGCGATACTTCAGATCTCACATATCAAAAGTCCTCGGGACGCTGATTGAGCACTGTTGGTAGGCATAACGGTCCAGTCTTATAGAGTTGGAATGCCTATGTGATGCGCAAACGCTTAGTGTGGTCGAAGAAACTGCTGCGACACGGCCAGGGCTGGATGCACGATGTGCAATTCGGATGACTTGGGTATGGAGGTGCCTCAACCCCTTTCCTGCCTATAGCCCCGTCCACTGTTTCAATCTTATGGATATGAGATGGCTCGGTGACGCATCAAGGCATAATGAGGTCGGGATAACTGTTGCCGCGTTGCGCGGGATGGATGCACTCAAAGCGAGTTGGATTTGAGTCTGAGCGTGCACCCCCCCCTTCTCCTCTCTCTGTCCCAAGCCGCTCTATGCACAGTATCACCCATTTTTGCTGCCTCTGTTGGACTTGGGACGACGACAACGCTCGCCTGCAATAGTCCATCATGCCATTCCACCAATGAGCGTTACCCGGACTCCCGTGTTGTCTCACATGTTGTATTCCTTCCGAGCGATTGTCAAGACGCTAAATTTAGAGCCTCTGCAAATTTGGGCAAGTGGTCACCAACCCGGACTCTTCGCTGATGAGGAACCGAGGACTCTTGTTTTTTCGACATTGTTGTCGTTCTGCCTGGGATGCATTTATCTTATGCGAGTTCAGTACGTTGGGTCGCAGCTTCCGGCCCCTCTCTCCTCCCTCTGTCCCCGACGCAGTCAACGTACAATGCGACACATATTTGTAGCCTCTGATGAATACCGGGAGTTGATACAATCTCTGTTTCTGTTCTATCATATAATCCCACCACGCGAGCGACCGTGGTGGGATTATATGAGACAACTATCGAAATCTCGTTGCCGACTCTCCCTGCTCTTCTCAACAACTATCAGACAACTATCGAAATCTCGTTGCCGACTCTCCCTGCTCTTCTCATGCCCTACCTGCGCCGCACTCTTACGACAGTATTCTCCTCTACATGTGCCTTGCCTCTACAACGCGTTATTGTTGATGGTATATGGCCACATGCTTGTGCGACATAACGACGTCGTGGGAGAACCAGCAATTGCAGTAGTCGCGCGACGCCCCCCTTTGCTGAAGCTCGACCGCTGGCTTGGCTTGGACAATGTTGTTCGGCAAGCCGATGGTCTTAATCCAATAGGAATACTTACAGTCTTGCCTGCCATGCTTGACTAGAGAAGACCCGCAAAGGACGCATGCGACCGTTCGGTACTAGGTCACGTACCTGCCTCTGGTGATGCATTCGAGGCGTTTGTCTACAAAGTTGCTGTCGGAGTAGTACGAACCCCAGTTGTTCCGCTGGGACCTTAATACTGGTTCTCACTCACTCACTCAGAGAGAACCGGTGTATTTTTCAAAGTTGGTTATGGGTCGCTGACTGTGTACGTCCATGGCGGCCAGATTGGGACTTTCAAATGATTGTTACTCTTGCGCATGGTTTAAACTTGCGCGGAACAATTCAAATGCCTCTACCATCCTTGTAGCTACAACAAAATCACTTTTACACATCAGCCATTTGACCTTGATGGCCTTTGACGACTTTATAATTAAAAGGCCGCCTACCGCTATCGTACGAAACTCCTACGTCAGCCTCAGAAGGTCATCATAGAACGTAGCACTCCTCCGCACCTTCTTGCCCAACTTGATCGGCGAATCGCACACATAAAGCCTAATCCGCGTAAGTGTGGCGCACTCCTTGAACCACCTCCTCGAATATTGCACCGCTTTCTTGTATGCGTCCGTCTCGTGTGTCTGGTCGTAGATCAACAAGCACTTGAGGTGGGGGTAACGGCTCAGGACTTTTGCCAGATTGACACCGAAATCCTACGCACAATGCATTGCATCACATCACACCCGTCAGTGAGGACTCGGTGGAAAGTTGGGGATTTGAGGTGCTCACCTCTGTTAAAGTTACGATTGCAATCCCCAACCCAACAACATTCGGGAAGCGCGCACAGATCGCTTCCAATTGTGCATATGTCGGCTGTCGGCTATCCCGAAACGTAAAGTTCGCGATCCTGATGTTCTCCCACCCAGCACCAATGTCGAGCAACGGCGCGATATCACCGACGCCGACGTAGAACGCGATGTTGATCTTGTACACCTCCCTCCCTCTCATCAAATGCCGCACGATCTCGACCGGCACACGACTCGTCCAGCTCAAACACACGAGGGACGAGAGAGTCCCCTTCTGCAGAAACTTAGGATCGGTCACGTCTAGCGATGCAAGCGGCGCGGCCGTGCATATCTGAAGCTCTCGCAGCGAGTGTTGCTTCTGCAAGAACGCAGCCAACGCACTGCCGAACCGTAGCGTCGTATTCAGCCGGGTCAGCTGGAAAGTGCACTGGCCCAGCAACCTGCGCGTTACAACATCCTCATCATCCCTCGGAACCGCGCCGCTCCCCTCCGGGAACAAAAGCTCGAGATGCGTGAGGTTCCCCATATGCCCCAACGCCGCTGCCAGCAAGCTCTGGAAGTCGCGCAGAACATACCTGTGCGCCAACACGCGTCTCGTGCCCAGCTTCAACGCCCACCTTACTACATCGGTCCTATGGAACGGCTCGTAGAGGGACAGGGACACCTCGTGCGCAGGCGCAGGTGCATGTTTGATGTCCAGCTCGAGCCTGCGCACTAAAGGGCGGGTGTGCGGGTAGAAGCATACGGCGACGAGGAAACCGACGATTTGGGGCGTGGTGGTGGGGCGGACGTGCCGGTAGATGGCTTTGGTGGCGAGGAGGGAGAGGCGGTGGCATGTCTGGGTGAGGCGGAGGAGGGAGGCGCGGGTGCAGAATTGGAGGATCTGTTCGAGGACCTCGTCGGGGACTGTGGCTAATGGGATCGCACGACTGGGTTGGAGGATCAAGGCGGAGGATGCTCGCCGTGTGCGTCTGGCGGAGATGTTCAGGATGTCGCGCATAGGGGCTTAGGTGAACCTTTTGAGTCAAGTGCGGTGGTGGCTTTCTTGTTCGCTCGGTGGGTTCGGGAAGTCGTCGCACGCAGGTTACGGGTGGAGAGGCAAGAAGTTTCGCGGTTAACCATCTTGGACGTATTTATGTAGTGTATCCAAGGGATGTCCGAGGGAACCGGCGACCTATGCTGGAAATCTGATCAAGGGACACGTTCAATGACATAGATATTGGCGATCAGAGTCTGTATCTATCTAATGAAATTACATTGAATCATTAATGTTGAGATGCATAAGTAAGTATGTCGAGCGTCGGGGAAGCCTCACCTGTCCAGTGCCGAGCCCCATTCAATTCAGTCTTGCCCACGCATCTTGGTTATCATCGTGAAGCAACAACGTCCGACGAGTCAAAGCGACTGCAATGAGTAACTGACATCAACTGCCAATTGAGTCAAGCAATGTGCAGTTGTCAGAGGAGATCATGTTTTACGACTGGGCTAGAAACAAGCCATCCACCTCTTCGAGAGAAACAGTTGTCTGACTGCCGTGCGTGCAGTATTGGAGGCCCTGAACACCACCAGTGGCAGAAGTAGCACAAGGCTCATAGCGCCACTGTGAAAGCATTGAATAACAAATTTAAGATCCGCGAATGTGGGCAGTGGGAATTCCTTGATGATGAACGTTGAACGGATGGCTACGGATGGTCGAAGGAGGAGCTTTGTGCCTGTCTACGGCTATTTTGATATCTACCTAAGTACAACTTAACTAGAAGTCAAGAGAAGTCGACTAGAAGTGTCGGCGTATGTAAGAGAAAAGTGTCGGCGTATGTAAGAGAAGAGCGGGGCTATATGTACAAGCCAGGGCTTTGCAGATTCTAGAACTGGATGCATAGCGGACCTTGTGGTAGCGAAGTGGGTACTTATTTGACTCCTGGACTACGGTCGCTTCATGAATAATCTGTCAAACCATACCATACAACAAGGGAAACCGCTAGGGTTCGATACAATCTTGTGCGGCCTGTGTTCTTCTAGCATAGACTCAAAATAGGCTTTGAAGACCACCGTGTTTCCTCAAAACCCCCTCTCTACAAGCTATGTACACGGAATATGGTGCCATCTCTCTGAGCTGCTTAGATTGTCATTGTCGTGTCGGGAAACTGGATTACCATATACATCTAGCACAGTGTCTGGTTCTGTCTGGTTGCGCAGTATTTGAGGCCCTGAACACCACTAGTGGCAGAAGCAGCACAAGGCTCGAGCGCCACTGGTAGTGGGAGTTCCTTGATGATGAACGATTGTCGACGAAAGGAGGAGGTTGGTGCCTGTCCACGGCTATTTTGATATCTACGACTGAACTAGAAGTATCGGCCTATGTATGTAAGAGAAGAGCGGGGCTTTATGTACAGCCAGGAAGTTCTGAAGCTAGATGCGTAGTGGACCTTGTACTTAGTGGCGAAGTGGCGAAGTGGGTATTTAACTCCTGCAGTACAGTCACTTCGTGATTTGTCGCCAAAACACCCAACAAGGGAAACCGCTGATGTTCAATGCGATCTTGTGCGGCCTGTATTCGTAGCATAGGCTTAACATAGGCTCTGAAGACCAACTGAAGACCACCGTGTTTTCCTCAAACCATCTCCCTACAAGGATATGTACACGGATATGGTACCTTGCCTCTAAGCTGCTACTGCATGGCACATCGATTGCAAATGTGTAGTTGGAAAATTGGATTTTTACCATACAATACATGATATACTGTAGCACAGTTTGGTGGTGAGATACACCGAGCCAACGTATCACACTCATAACTTGCGGTCTTCGCTACAGTCCCTTTGTGAAATGATGGTATATACGTTAGGTCGAGAATGTAAGTATGTATCGAGTCAATAAATAATAAGCCTCGTACGACCCGTATCTAGAGTCGACTGGCACCGCAACCGAGGGAAGGAGGGGACGTATGTAGCTACACTGCGGATGGTGTCGTAGCTCGCAGCAGAACTCGACGAAGACAACACACGGAAGTGACCTAATCCGCTCTCACCCTCCCAACGCCAGTCCCAGCGCCCGGCGGGAACGTGAAGTTCCCCGCAACAGGACTCCACCCATCCTCCGGTCCCCGCTCTTCTCCCCTGATCAGACTGGCGATGGACGCTGTATGTCGATGTCCCTTGCCCTTCTTCAGATTCCCCACTCCCAGTGGCGGTGGCTTACCCTTAGAGCCACCCACTGCGGGAGGGAAGGCACCTCCAGGCACGGGGGAGCGGTAGGTGATGTCCACTTCCTCCTCGTCTGAGCTTGGTTCGCTTACTGCATCGAATTCGCGTGCACTGAGCATCATTGCTCCACGTTCGGTACCGCTTTTCGATGCAGCCCGCGGGTCTTCGAGGTCGTAGAGATCGTATTTCGATTTTCGGGAGCCGGAGGAGCCAGCAGGGGCAGGGGGATCCAGCGCATGAGGCCCACGAAACTCGTCGGGTAGGTAGATGTAGAAGGCAGCTGTGGCGAGACACGCTCCACCGACAACGTCGATGAGATAGTGGTGCGTGAGGTACATCGTCGCCCAGTAAAGTATCCCCGCGTAGGCCCAGATGAACTTCGTCGTGTGCGGAAAGAAGTGGGCGAGGAACAGGGCCTCCAGCGTTGCGTTGCCTGCGTGGAGGGATGGGAAGGCGCCGAAGACGAGGGGGGAGTTGGTGAATGCCGTTGTGTAACTGGTGTTGTGGAATAATGCATCGATGCGTGCTAAACCCCCCGGGGAGCCCTTCATGCCATAGTTGGCGGGTGTCAAGCCGTAGATGAGCTCGTACCACGGTGCTGAGCACGGCAGGACGATCTGGATGGCCACGCCCAAGAGGTTCATGTACCCAAACGTGCGTGCCCACAGATACACCGTCTCTTTCGGGCGGAAAAGCCACAAAAATAAGGCAACCACAAATGGGAATGTGAAATGCACCACCCCATATGGGAGCCACGCAAGAATGTCAAGGAGCGGGTGGGTGAAGCGCGTGAGGATATCCGAGATGTTAGCGCCATACAGCACGCTCTCAAGAGTGGGGAGGAGAGAGACAGAGATGGCGGGGCGCCAGGCCTCGGGGAGGAAGCGCGAGGTGTACCATGTGAGGATCCAGGCGAACACGGGAGTGGCGGGGAGGAAGAACTGCGATGTGATCGGGAGGAGCAGGGCGAGTGCGTAGAGAGCCGGGATGAGGAGCTTGGACGGGTAGGGCGGGTCTTGCAGGAGGGTGAGCCAAAAGATGGCGAGGGAGAGGTGGAACAGGTAGATCGTGTCTGCTCCAGTGAAGTGGTGCGCGCGTACCCGGGCGATGGTGACAGAGGGAGAGAACGACTTGTCCAGTCGGCCGTACCCAGAGACTACGGCGTGGGCGAGGTTGGAGAAGGTGCGCATTAGGACGCCCCGTTGGTTATGGTGGACACTCGACATGGCGAGGAAGGGAAGTTGACACTCGGTTCGAGAGCCGTTGTGGTTGTCGTCAGACGGCAACGTGGGAATATGTGAAAACACTCGGACTACGGAACCTATTTCGGCATGCTCAAATCACCGACTGCTAAGTGTTGGATCAAAAACCCTATCTGTGTTCCTATTCACGGAAACAGCTATACTACCATTAAGATACAGGAGAATCATGGTGACTCTAAATTACCTGCTACATTTGTTATTGCTCCCCCCGGACATGTATGTCTGTCATGCCTTACGAGACTCTATCACACTTGCACAACAAGGGAAAGCCAGCTGGATAATGGACATACAATATATACTGAACAAGCTGCCCTTCCCAATAGAGGGACTCAACATAATGGCTATCACACCAGACACTGTCAACAAAACAATAAAATCTATCAAAAAAGGGATGCTACAAATGTTACAGAACACCATAGACAACTCTCCAAAAGCGTATCTGTTGTATGGAAGGAAAGAGCCCAATGACGAGGACAAGCTAGTGCAGAAAACTATATGGTTCCGGCACTACCTTGAAGTGGTCAACCATGACCACAGGGAGGCCATAACACATATAGTGCTGTCTGCACATTGCCTTGCTATTGAACGACTTAGATGGCAGCGCCCAGTGATACCTCGTGACCAGAGACTCTGTAGATTCTGTAGAGCTGACACTGAGTCCCCCGAGCATGCTATGTTAGCGTGTGAAGGAAATGAAGACCTTGTGCAACTCCGGGAGACATTCACAGAGGATATAGCAAAAGCAGACAATACCCTTCTCAACTGGAGGCAAAAAGGTCACATGGAATCCCTGAGACAGTTGATAGCGTCTCGAACTGTCATTGCGCGCGTAGCCCAACATGCTCATGATGTCTTAAAGATATATGAGAAAAGTCCAATAGCTGTCCCTTCTACAATACCTTCTGTACAAACCTAACTACCAAATAGCTGAAGACCGTGAATATATTCATTAACTACCCAGAAATCCAATCCAAGATAGACGTCCTGAGACATGGATAGCTCGTCAAGGAAAGGACTATGGGTCCGAGACGATGGCGTATACCGCAACGCCGGGATACTCTCGGGCACCGGTGTTCAGTTCTGGACCGTACCGGTTAACCCTCACCTCACCTCACCTCACCGCTTAGTCGTGCAGAGTACGTACGTCCTGCTGATCCTACCCGGGCCTGCGCTTCGGTTTGTGGACAGTGATACACTGCCACTGACAAACCCTAGCAATATGACCCTTGTAGTATGTTTGACCCTAGCGCGGGAGTCAAGATATCAGGAGTGAACCAAGAGTGAACCGTTGGAAACCCGTTGTGGGAAACACTCGATATTCTGACCCACGCAAAGGAAAAACGAATGGAAATGGCGTGTGATTTATAGAGAGAGAGAGAGAGAGAAGAAGGAACTAATCTACGCTCGACTGTCTTAAATAGGGGCCATTCTAAACAGAGCCAAATACGTCGGTGAGGCGCCAGCCTCACACCCTCCCCTGGCCACAAAAATTAAGCAACCGTCCAAAAAATCAAAAAGGTCGTTGTAGTACTTGGTCAAAAGGAAATCCAATTTCCCAACTACACATTTAAAATTGACGTGCCAAGCAGCAGCAGCTCAGAGACGCGGCACCATAGCCGTGCACTCGTACATATGCATGTAAAGAGAGGATTCCGAGGAAAACACGGTGGTCTTCTAAGCTATGCTGAGCCTATGCATGGCTGACACTTCTCGTTGACTTCTAGTCCAGTTTAAATATCAAAATACCCGTAGACAGGCACAAACCTCCTCCTCCTCCTCCTCCTCGCCCTCCTCCTCCTTCTCCTCCTCGCCCTCCTCCGCCTTCTCCTCCTGCCTACCAAACAATAATCGCTCATCATCGAAGAATTCCCACTGCCCAAATTTGTGGGGCCCAACTTGTTTTTGGACTCTTTCACAGCGGCGCTACCAGGAGCTGATAATCCTACCCGGGCCTTCAACTTCGACATTGGTACGCCTGAATGACCTTTCGTGCATATTTGACCTGCTTAGGGTCCGTATTGCATCGGCGAACTCAGGAGCTGTGGTCACTTATTGATTTCCTACGCCCGGAACATCGTTATGCAGGGGATCATCAGGGATCATGCGTTGGAAGTCAGTACAAATGCGAGTACTCACGATTGTCCAGAAACAACTGTCGTTTACCGTTCAGTCTTCCAATATGCCGCCTTCTATCACTTGCGAATACTACGATTTGACTGTCGGGATGAATATACTTTGTTCCCCCTGCCCATTTTGCGACGAGGACGAGGCTATCCGGCCCGCCAATGTTCATCAATTGTGCTCTAAGAAAAGCATAGCCAAGTACGCAATTCATCCCACCTTCTACAGCTCGCATGGCGGGTTTGAACACTTTCCGTTCAGAAAATTGTCAATTCGGACAATCGCACGGTGGACAGAAATATACTCTACAAGAAATATACAACGTGACAGGTCCACATCTGCGAATCTGCTATCTATGCTCACGAAGCTCTGCTTTTCAAGAGGGTCGAGCAATACTGATCAAGAGCAAGTCGGATAATCTTGTAATGGGTTTCACAAACTCGAATGGTGTGTTCCATTTCCAGCTTGAAACCGACGGGACTGCGATCAGATTTTTTCAAACCATCATAGATGTAAGTAAGTAAACTGACCATATCATCCCCGTTCGATTCAAGGCATAAGTGTAGTCGACCACAGTCCACTGCGATCTAAGAGACATATCGTCAACTTTGGCAGTACGACGAGGAAAAGAATAGAAATAATGCACCAGCTTGGAGATCCAAGTAGCCGTTTGGTACACTTTCTCGTCGATCATGGTGCAAAGGTCAGCCAAATCTATATGTGGTTGCGTGGAATTTAGCAACGTTAAGAAAATATCATGAGGCGAACTTACCTTGCTTCAGACTACTTTGCTCCGAGTCTCTGATCCGTTCGACGTAATCGTTCTTGCTCGCTGTCCTCGTCCCCATCTTTCTGAGATTCTTTAAACGACTGCGGGAAGAGCCAGTAGTCAGTAATGCCCTTCTTCCGAAGTCACAAAACCGTTGATTTGACGCACTTCTATGACCTTCTTGATGATGCTTTTCTTCAGTTCGAGATTCACGTCGCTTTTGAGCATGGGGAATACAAAATTGACGAGATCTATCAAGATGGCGTTGTTGGTAAACCTAGAATCTGGACCAGACTTAATGGAGGAAAGACGCACTGTCAATCTTGTTTTTGAGAATGCCATTCCCCAAGACGGACAGATCAACAAGAGATACATATTCCTGACCGAGACCAAAAGGCGTTGGTGTCAGGTTCACTAGAACTGAATGAAGCAAGTCACTGTCAAATCACCTTGCGATGTTCGTCCCATCTGAGCGCAAAGCACACAGAGTCGTCTTGCTTGTTTTGAGAACCGCGCACTGTATCTATGCCGGCCAGGCGGAAGGCCAGGCTCGAGAACTTGGACTTGACAGCAACGACATGCGCGATTATCGCCTCAAATTCTGCGTTGATCATATCACCCTTGGATTGCGCAGGCGTGTTGCCAGTGCCAATCGCTTCTGACAGTTCTTGGTAGTTCAGGGAATCTGCGGTAGTCATGTTGTTTCCTAGGTGTGAACGCGGGTTGAGGTTGCAGATGTTGATGTTGTGGGATAGAAAGTTGATAGAAAGCGGTTTGGGGGAATTAGAGGAACAAGAGACATCCGTCTTATACTCGCGTAGCGTTGAGAGATGTTTGATGAAGTCGGGATTTCTTCGATATCATTACGTCAGACGTCAGTCAGTGCCTCAGTGCCTCAGGTCGGCATAAGTGATTCTAGATATCCGAAGGCACCAGGAGACACCTGGAGCCTTTACACACTAGGAACAAGAGGAAATGGACGGAGGATCAAATCCCCGGACCAGAGTTACCTAGATGTATTGGACAATGGGGCGTTCATTCCCCGTACATTTTGGACAAAGTAAGCAGTAAGTCAGGGGCACAGGGCTGAATGAAACACATTGTCGCTTGTTTCTGCTTGGATGAGAGTAAACCTATGGGCGTGACCAGACTTGGGCCAGACATAGCAGTATTTGCGAGGAGTTCGAGACGTAGTTGTGTTGCACGGTGATGGGCAGAAAGTTGAGAAATGATTGATCATGGGATCAGGTCTATCATTTTGGCACCGCGCCAATCGAGCTGGCGTTCTCCAATGGCCGGTATCGAGGCGAACCGTTGATTTGAATTCATTGGATTTCAATTTGTGTTTGAGGCATCTGTACATCTCTCATCAATACTTCCTAACCATAGACCGACGTTCATCGACACCCCCTCCGCCGCTCTCTGCCTCGAGTATTAGGACAGTAGGCCCTGCTTGTGCCGGATTGCAACTTGCGTGTCCTAAGAGGACATAGACTTTTAGACTCTTACGGCTTGTGAATGGTTGTTTTTATCATTTGTGGATGGTCACGTGTTCGGCGTCTAACGAGAAACGCCTGCTGAAACGTTCTCAACATTCCACCAATCTTGACCATCTCCCACTTCAAGGCCAGCTGTCCGGTGATCGTCCAAGGCCCACATTCACTCTCAGGCATATATATCCTCCATGGGCGGTGGGGATCAGTTTCCTTGGGAGTTGCTCAAGGCAGAATGCCTGCGACTTGTTGTCGGTCAACTCGTAGAGGGTTCCAAAGGTGGGCATAGCCGTCAAAAAATAGGCCGTAGGGAGGAGATGATTGATTTCTTGCGCGATGTGCACAAACATGGGCGTACGTCAAGTCTCTATTTCCCGTCTTTGTTGTGGGATAGCCGTCCTGCTCTTCACTGAACGCCCCACTTCTTCACCTTCAGTGGAACCAGCTCTGAGGAACGCAGGTTCAGCTGCGTCATCACGCGAACCCAAAGCGGCTAACGACGAGCCACGAAGGTTGTCGAAACGCAAAAGTGCCCGCATGCAGGAGGACGAGGAAGACGAAGACGCGGAGGGCGAATCCGTCGACGAGCACGAGGACGGGTACAACACCCGCTTCAGGGGCGTAAAACGTGTCAAAGTCACCGCTGACCGCCCGGAGCCTAGACCACGCTCACCGCGAAAAGTGGGCAGGCCCAGGAAGAGTGTGCCGGACGAAAGCGCTGGGGAGGGATCAAACCCCAGGGCTCGCGGCCGGCCCCGGAAAAGCGTCGACAAGGCTGCGACTGGTGGGACCACGATCTCTGCGAGAAGGGGCCGACCCCGCAAAAGTGATACTCAAGCTCGAGGGCCGGCCGGAAACAAAAACGGCACGACTTCCACGTCGCGGAGCCGGCCAAGGAGGAGTGCTGGTGCTGCTGCTGCTGACGACAAGGATGTGACGGCGACACCGAAACGTGGCAGGGGGAGACCTCGAAAGAGTATTCCTGCGCCTGAGAGCAAGGGCAGCGGTAAAGAAGTCTTTGATGGGGTACTTCTGGAGAACCGCCGGAGAAGGGATGCAGAGGCGCCTGAGAAGAGTGAAGATGGTGGGGAGTTGGGGGTGGATGGCGATGCTGACGCGGACGATGATGGGTATGAAGAGGATGCGGTGCTCGCAGCTGTTAACGGGCATGCGCATGGAGATCTCTCCAGCCTTGGAGGTTCCAACAAAGGTGATTTTTTCACCATGTTCTTCCTTTTCCTTCGGAAACTGACCTGTCGGCACATATTTAGAGAATGACCCCGACGAGATTTCCGCTCCACCCACGCCAGAAGGAGCCCGAGGCGGTGAGTCGGTCGGATAGGCAAACTACAATACACGCAGACGAGATTGATACCCCCATTCGCAGGCGGCGTCGCTGTCGATGTCGATATGGATGCAGACGGGGAATTCGACGCAGATGCTGAAGTCGCCATCGTCATCATCTAATCTAATCATCGGAATCCCACCTATACCTCAAAATCACAAACCACAAAACTCCTGTATCGAACCCGAACCCTACGCCCAGTCATATTCGTTCTTTATCGCGTAATCTTGATTATGGCCATTGTTACATTGTCATATATTCCCTCTTCTGAGATTGTATACATAATTTTTTTTCCTGCTTATGACCTCGGTACACGAAGAATATCCCATGTGCCAAGGTTGTCTTCCACATAGTTGACAGATTTGCAGGTGCATTCTCGAGCTCTATCCGGACAGCAAAGATCCAACCGCTTTCCAATCAGGCGCACCCGAGTTTCTCTATACTGGCAGTAAGAGATACCTCTGGTGAGGGGGCAGGTGTGTTTGAAGTCTAACTATCTTGAAACACGACACATATCTGATGCGCAGTTCAGAATCATTTTTCAAGGTTCCATGCTCTATCAATTACCCTCGAGATTGCGCAACATTAATTTACTGTCAAGCGCGACGCCCCACTGCTAATTATCATCGACAAATTAGCCGGATCCTACAATACAGAAGCCGTCGACTCGATTGACTCCATAAAGGAGAAATGCGCATTTTGATTAAATTATAGGAGACCGCTCCTCCTGGTCGCGATCGGGTATAATCGCTGTCTCAACTCTTCTGCGCAAAAGGCGTAATGTTGATTACTCGTGATTCCATCTTACCATCTGTTCCCAGGTGAAAGGAGATGTTATAAAGTTTCTTCCTTCCCTCATACAGGCATCATGAAGCCCACGATATTCGCCGTCACATGGGCAATATTGATGAGTGCTCATGCTCGTCCCAATAATCAAGTCAGACGGTCTTTTTCAGGTGAGTTATCTCGTTCATATCATCCGCAAATCTGTACACATATGTCAGTGCAGACACCGAGATCATGAATTATGTCCTGACTCTGAAACACCTCGAAAATGCATTCTATTCGAGCGGATTGGCGAAGTACAGTGACCAAGACTTCAGCAACGCTGGATTTGAGCCGATGTATCGCAGCCGGATAGCCACCATTGGCCAACATGAGGAGATGCATGTGCAGGCGCTGAATGCCACTCTTGGTTCCCGTGCAGTGCAGCCATGCACGTACGTGTTGTGAGTGGTGTCCAAGGGTCATTTCTTGGCGTCCTCAACTCAAACCCGATTATAGCCCTTTCACGGATCCAACCTCTTTTGTCACCCTTGGTCAAGTTATCGGAGGCGCTTGTACGTAGACGTCGTGGATTCAATCTTTTTGTCTAATGGGATGTATAACTAGGTATTTCGGCATATATTGGTGCAATACAATACATTCAAAGCAACGATTACGTTTTGGTCGCGGCCAGCATCCTTTCCACTGAAGGACGACACACGGCTTTCCTTGCGACATCACAAAATACTACGGCATGGAGTGGGCCTTTTGATGTCAGTCCTTCGAATGACTCACCATTCTTTGCTAGATACTCACGAAATTCCTGATAGATACCTCTTGACTTGAACGAAGCATACACCCTCGCCGTAAATTTCATCCAATCTTGCCCTCCAAATAACCCTTCTATCCCCGTGCAAACATTCTCTCAGCTCGATGCAGGCATCGGCGACTCCGGTCAGACCATAGCACTCACTTACAACATAACCGACTCCCCGGGCGTTAACAACTCTACCTTTCTGTGGGGTCACTTTTTGAATGGTCTGACGGAACAAGTCGAGCCTGTAAACAATTTTAACAGGAGTATCAGGATACCGGATTCTGTGATGGGGACCGTATACCTTGTTCTCTCGCAGAACGAATCGGTTGCGAATGATCAGACTATTGTTGCTGGGCCTGCTGTTCTGATATTCGAGGCAGAGAGCGATGGAGGGGACGTCGATGAACGTCGGTCTGTGGTTAGAAAGTACTGATGAAAGATGTACAGATACCCCAAACACTTGAAATCCAATGAAATCAAATCATCGGTTCCCCTCGATACTTGGCTATTGGGAGAAGGACAGCTCGCTCGGCCGTGAAAATCGCGGTGTCAAAACGGTGTCAAAGGAATGACTTGTAGCCATCACCGTGACACAACTACGTCTCGGAGCAAAAAATGACAAACATACCTCGCAAATACTGCTATGTCTGGCCCAAGTCTGGCCACGCCCATAGGTTTATCTTCATTCAGGCAGCAATAGGCGACAGCGTGCTTCATTCAGCCCGTTGCCCCTGACTTACTGCGTTCAAAACGCTCGGGGAATGAACTCTCCATTGCCTATCTAGGCAAATCTCTAGTTGGGGGATTTGATCATCCGTCCATTTCTCTGTCATTTCTCTGTTCCTAGTGTGTAAAGGCTCCAGGCGCCTCTTGGTACCGTCGGATTTCTGGACTTACTTATGCCGACCTGAGGCACCAATTGACGTCTGACATTGGTCTGAGAAATGGGTATTGATATCGAAGGAATCTGAGAAATGGGTATTGATATCGAAGGAATCC
The DNA here is from genome assembly GCA_014925845.1 of Crassisporium funariophilum. Taxonomy (NCBI): domain Eukaryota; kingdom Fungi; phylum Basidiomycota; class Agaricomycetes; order Agaricales; family Crassisporiaceae; genus Crassisporium; species Crassisporium funariophilum. Next base: position 1,042,994 of record JACGCL010000013.1, read on the forward strand.
CGACTTCATCGAACACTACTCAACGCTTTAAGAAGGATGTCTTTTATTCCTTCTCATACCATTCAATCGCTTTCTATCTCTCAACTTTACAATCTCAACCCACGTTCAGACCTCGAATACCAACATGACCACCGCAGATTATTTGAACTACGCAGATGCGATTCCCAACCAGCCTGAGCCATCCAGGGCTGATCAAATCAAGGATAGCTTTGACGGGGTGGCCACGCTTGTTGTTGATATCAAGTCCAAGTTCTCAACCTTGGCCTTTCGCATGGCCGGTATAAGAAACCAAAACAATCAAGACGATTTCGTTCATTCTGCTCTTAGATGGGACAAACTTCGTGAGGTGATTTGACAGCAATATACTTTAATTTTCGTAAACCTAATACGAACGCCTTTTGGTCAGGAATATGTATCTCTTGTAAATGTGTCCCTCTTTCGCTTTGGCATCCTCAACATCAAGATTGACAGTGCGTCTTTCTTGTAGTTTGGTCTAGACTTACCTCCACCTGCCACACCTGATAGATCTCGTAAATTTTGTGTTTCCTACACTCACAAGCGAAATCAATCTCGAAGTAAAAATAAGTATTGTCATGAAGGCCATGGAGGTTGGCCAAATTAATTGATTTGTGACTTCGGAAAGTCATTACTGACTCTTTCCCAGTCGTTCGAAGAATCTAAAAAAGCAAGCCAAGAGGACATCAAACGCTTCTCACTCTTCAAAAACCATCTCGATTCCTTCAAATACGATTACAGCTGGCTGATCAGAGACTCAGAGCAAGGCAGTCTGAAGCAAAGTAATGCGTTTTTGTCTCATGATCCCTTACCAATCTTGCTAAATTGACCGCGCAACCAAATGAACACAACCATAGACTTGACGGACCTTTGCAGCATAATCGACGGGAAAATGCATGGTTTGGGTAGTTGGATTTCGAGATTGGTGAATTGTTTCTACTGTGTTCTTTGTCGTATTCTGAATCTAACTTTATGTCTGATTAGATGGCAGCTGACTGTCAGAGAATGTACGGACGCCTTGACTACGGAGAGGATGAACTTACGAGGGACTTTATGGTAAGTTTACATCCATGACGCTTGAAGAAGTCTGATCTTAGTCCCGGTCTCAAGATGGAACAGATGGAACGTACCAATCGCGATCTTGAACCTCTTTACAAGTTAATCCGACAAGAACTTGATCAGCATTGCTTAACTCTTTTGAAAAGCAGTGCATTGTAAGCATAACATAAATTTGGGCCTGTAAAGTTGTATATTACTGTCCACCGTGCGATTTATTGAATTTACATTGTTCTGGCCATATTCCTTACACCACGGCATCTATGACCGGTCGGTTTCAACGAATGTATGATCGAGTGTATGACTGGTCATCCAAAATCAGATCACTTGGGCAGGGCTAGGAAATGGCTAGGACGTGAGCTGAACTTGAAGTAAACATCAGCGCTAACGGACGTTTTAGCCGCGTAGTCATGCGTGAAATACTTGAGGTAACCAACCAGACACCGTCACGTATCAAAAAGGCTGCCGAAAGTGTTAAGACCTGCCATGTCACTACAATTGAAGTGACTGCGAAAGGTTGGGGAAAGGTCGGGTGAGTTGCGTGTTTTGGCTGTGCTTAACAAAGATTCGGTGAACGAGCGGGCCGGCAAATATCACTTGTTCATAGCTTCCGAGATTCAAATTGGTCTTCAACTTTGCTTCAACTCCATCTTTCTATCCTCTATCTGCTTTCGGATAATTCTGATTTCTTCGCAAATGTCTTTACTCGTTCTCTCCTCAGCTGACGTGGAGGAGCTCGCAGCTTCTTATGCTCCCAGGGACTTGCAGCTCCTGATGGGTCGCGTCTTTGCCCTTCTGTCCTCGTCGCAAAATGGGCAGGGAGAGATAAGTATATCCATGCCTCCCCGTATCGTTATTCCAACTCTCCATCATACTGCGCTTTTTATGCCGGCTCGTATTGGCGTAAATCCTAGAGTTTCAACAGACGGCGGTCCTTCATCATCCCACTCTTTCCTGGGAGGCACAGCTGTCAAGGTGGTCTGTGTACCCGACAAGTCAGATCCTCGTGGTCTTCCTGGAACGACGCTGGTTCTGGATGAAAACACAGGAGCCGCAAAGGCGATCGTGAATGCAAGGAATCTGACTGCCCTGCGGAATGCTGCCGGTTTGTACTATTGTCATCCGATATATGTTATAGCGTCTTCATACAAACCTAGGCTCACTCCTTTCCACGAGTCTTGTCGGTCCATCGTACCCGGTGAAGATAGTAGCCTTTGGTGCAGGAAAGCAGATTGACGCACATCTGGATCTTCATATCCGACATTTTCCATCTATCCGCGACATCGTCATTGTGAACCGCTCAATCAACCCACGGGCTCAATCCTTGACAAGGAAATTTAATTCCAGCTTTCCACAGGTCAATTTCACTTTGCTCTCCCCACACAATTCCCAAGAAAGCGAAATCGGCATTGAGGAATCAGTCCGTGCGGCCGACATTATCATATGCGCCACATCTTCAACCGTTCCACTTTTCCCTTCATCTTGGGTTCGTACTGGAACACACGTGATCCTGATAGGAAGCTACACTCCTGCCATGAAGGAGATAGACGCGAAGCTTGTATTGAGAGCGATCTCAGACAAATCTACCCTTGTAACTGACACAATTACATACCGACCTTACCTACTGGTGGATTCGCGCTCAGCTTGCGCAGATGAAGCAGGAGAGCTTATCGCCGCTAACATCAGTTCCGGCCAAATGACTGAGATTGGTGAAATGATTCCGAGGAATGCGTCTGGTGATTTGGATTTGGAGGTGTACAACAAGATGTTGACCAAAGTCAGACCTCGTAACGACGAGTTCACATTTGATGGCCCAATCACAATATTCAAATCGGTCGGCGTTGGGTTACAAGACGTGGCAATTGCATGCGCCATTGTTGAGAAGGCTGAGTTGGTCGGTGCAGGGATCATCGGGTCGACAATCAGTAATTACGATGTAGGGCAAGCACCAGGCTGAACACATAGAATGTGAGTATCGTACTCGTAGCATCTTCCTCTTTTCAGATTCAAAATGCAATGCTAACTAGGCATTGGTTTCATCTATCTCTTTGACTCTCATCGTTAAACTGCTTACTCTAGCTTCAAATCGAACGATGTGGATTCGGCGCGTGTCTGGTGTAGGGATCAATACCAAAAAGTACTGCAACAAAAAATGTGCCATTTATTCGCTAAACATGAAGTCGATGAAGATGAAAGAGAAAGAAACTGCCAACTAAGTATATTGTATGAATACTCCTTCGATGCTGTCTTACTTCGAAACAACCTCCTTCTTATACCATTCGAGGACATCTTCACCCCATTCTTCGCCTTGACCGGTGCTGAGAGCCCAAGTAAGACTGATGTGGTTATGGCCCATACCAATGATCTTTTTGACGGGTTGGCCCAAACGCTGCTCAAGAGATTCCTGGAACACCTTGCCTGCGTCGAGCAGCCAATTGGGCTCGTTTTCTCCCTCAACCAGGAGAATCTTTGGCAAGCGCTCAACGATGGGTTGAGGAAGACGTCGGAAGAGGTGGACAGGATCGTTGGTCTTGACCTGTTCCAACGACCCCCAATACTTGATATGTATATCCGCCGTAGGCCATGACGAATCCATTGATACAAGGTCGTAGGGGCCAGAAACTAGAATTGCAGCTACTATCTTGGATCGGAGTTCGTCGTCTTGGCCCAAAACGTCCGTACTGAAAAGCATGGTAGCAGCATGCGCAGCTCCCGCGGAGTGTCCCATTATAAGGAGAGTATTGGTGTCTGGAGAAGGAGATCCTGTGGACACTAAATGTTCGGTATTCTGTACGGCCCAGCGCATAGCGTCCCGAACGTCTTCAGCCGGCCCGGGGAAAGTGACGTTGGGTACGAGGCGATAGTCGGGGATGACGACGATAAATCCGCGACGCGCATAGAAGGCTGCGAGGCAGGCATAAACCAACCCAAATGTAGCAGGCGACAGGAGACGATCCCCAGTGTTGAATCCACCTCCGTATATGAAAAACAAGATGGGCGTTGTTCCGGATTTCGGGGCAGCGATAGGATAGTAGACGTCAAGCTACGAAGAATGATAATTATCAGGCGAAATATTGAAACGACTCCCAATTGAGAAAACAGGGCTCTACCTGATGTCTGTCTGTCGATCCATACTTGAAAGTCTTCCGAGGTATCTCCCTGATGAAAGTCTTCTTCGATTTCAACAATGGTGCGAAGGCAGCGACAGCTACGAAGGTCCCTTGAGATCCTGTTCCTTGATCACAAACAATCACCCACTAGGATCAATAACTTTGGAAATCTCGGTATCTTTGACTCGAGCGATGACATCCATTGTGGCTCGTTGGTGATAAGCGATATCGAATGATAAGGCAAGGGCGTGCTTGAAGTGATAACGAGGACGATAAGCGGGTTTGACGAGGCTTGGTCACCACCACGGTCCGACGTTTGACCGGCGTGTCCCGACCTGGTCTAGTTTGGTATCGGATACAGCCACAATGCCTCAAGTTCCAAACTCTATCTACAAACCCATGTCCAGGAAGCATTAGGGCTAGTGCTGTTTCGGCATCATCAAATTTGGTCTTCAGAAATTCAGAATCAGGAACTTTGAACCAGAGGACAAGTACGACAAGTCTTTCGAAGAATTCTCGGTCCACAAATATCGTCGAGATTGGTCTTCAAATCTGTGAAGACAACCTTGAAACCAGATGATAAGCATGAAAAGGCTTTCAAAGACAAGTCTACACATCGATCACACGATGATGCATGGCGACTGCTGCACTGTCCAAAGTCCCACATAGCCCAGGTCTGACCAGAGGTTGACAGAAACGACGGCTTCGGAGTTCAAGGCTCCTCGTCGACGAAGTGTAATGGGAATCGCGGATAAAGGCAGAGTGGGCATATACTGTGGAAACCATAGTACAACACAACATTAGCCTCAGTAAAAGACAGTGACACGCTGCCAGTCCAAGTGATCGAAAAGCAAGAAATGCCCAAGTTGCCTACATATCTGTGCTGAAAGGAAGGTGATCCGAGCGTCATAGCGTATCACGCTATACAAACGCGCGATAGAGCTGGGGCACTCGAGGCTGTTTTCTCCGCAGTTATTCGGTCCTAGTCCCTCTCGCAAATATACAAAGGCATATGAGACAATCGTGGTTGAATGGAACACTAGATCGAAGAAAGACAGGATATATGTGTGTGAACGTTATCGCAGTTACCGAGAGCGGATTCATCTAGATACATCTGCAGCAAGGTGTTCATAGAGTCGAGGACAGCTGCCAAGGCCAGTTGGTTTCAAAAAAAAAAACAGGATTCTCGGACATAGCCGATCGAGTCAAGCCTGGGTCATGGGCAGCCACCATAAACACCGAACATACCAGCCAGATCCTCACGCTTCACCTCTCTCTCTCAACACTCAGCTTAGATGATTGTCAATCTGTCATGATTCGCGACCTTGCACCCTGATCTATTAACATATTGCTTTCAGCTCGAGTTTTCTGACCCTGCATCTTAACACGGAAGATCTGTAGGAAATTACCCTTGGGCTCTGGAAGCGCGCAGTAGACGCCCTGGGTGATACAGGGAACCGACTTCGAGCCGGACATTGCTAGAATCTCAATGGATATGCAGCTGTCATTAAACGCCATCAGCATATTCTTTTCCATATACTGTCAATTGAGTTTCGACTAGACATTTGACAACCTTAGCTCACTTGGTAGCACACGTTCATGGAATCTGCCTAATTGGATAAACGGCTCGACGGATCTTCTTCGCTTGCTATGCACAACGGTCTTCTCCAACATGTACGCCGTCTACTGTCAACGTAAAAGAAGCGTTGAACCTAATGGGCCATTGAGATTGTTGAGCGACCTAAACCAATGAACCTAACCGAATAACATCTCCGACACCACTCATGACTACTTTATATCACAACAGCTTCGTGGTTGTACCATATTCCTTCCCATTACCTGATGGCTTCTCGTGGCCCTACATCGTTTTCCAAGGACAAAGTTCCTGCTTCCACAGATTGGGAGAAAACCATCTTTCGCGATGGTGTCGAAGATGACGACGACATATGGACGCAATATCTCAAAATTGCCTCCGAATTCGATAACCGGATGCTTGACGATTGGACCAGAATTGTGGACACAATGTTGATTTATGTATGGCAATAATTCTTACACTCACCTCATGCTTGAAATTCACCACAACAAATATCACATAGGTAGCGCTGTTCATATCCATTCTTACTTCATACATCATCGAGACCACAAAGTACTTCCGACCTGACCCAGCAGATATCACCAACGAACTTCTCATCGCAATCTATGCACGCCTTTCTGATGCCTCTGCCCCCATTGTCAATCCCAAGGACTTCTACAATCTAACTCCTGAGCAGAGTTTGCAGGCCATCTACGCGAATTCACTGATTTACTTCAGTCTCGCAGTCTCGATGGTGGTGTTCGTGATTGCAAGTATAACCAAGCTGTGGCTTATTCGTTATACCCGGGAAGTTACAACTCCTGGACCACCATATCAGCGCGCCATGAGACGTCAAGATGCATACAACGGTCTTGTGGCTTGGAAAGTGGAGGGGATCATAGAATCATTGCCTGTGTTGGTCATTGTGGGGGTAGTGATGTTCGGTATCTTCATCCAGTAAGCTTTTACGCTCAAGATCCCATTTACACATCATCTCACACTGAGTCTTTCGAATTTCAGCTCGGAAATCTCCCAACTTCAGGCCAATTTAGGCTACGTCATTGGAACGATACTTCTAGTGACTCTCGCCTTCATCATCGTCACCTCGCTTTGCGGTGCATTCATACCTACCTCCCCATTCCGTTCATCGTTCTCGGACTTTATCAAAGTCGTTTTCAAGGTTTTCCCCGACTGGCAACTGACTGCCCGCGATAAGAGCCCCACCATGTTCCGCACTTTCCTTATCATCTTAGCATCTGTCGCCATGGCCGTCGCTACTGCCTTCTTCGTTCTGCAAAAGCAAGCGGCCGTGTTCCAGTGCCTCTTCTTCGTCCCCATCGCCGGAACTTTCGTCCTGATGAAGCAGCCTCAGAAAAAGGACACGATGAAACCTCGCGTTTACGGTCTCCCCGAGTGGACTCTGTTTTCCACGATTGCAGTTTTCGTGACTCTGTCTGTGTCATCATATATCTGTCTCTACACTCGTCCATATATCGCCGTCTTCTCCGGCGCGTGTGTCCTTCTGGCTATACAGGGGTACTATGGAATACGACTGTCGGAGTTTGTGCCAGATACAACAGAGGCTAATGCCGTAGCGTGGATGTTGAAGGAAGCATCGTCCCAGGACGCCGCCTGGTTCCAGAGAGCGGGAGAAATTGCAGGATCTTCGGAAATAATGAGAGCAGTCCTCCTTGAAAACCTACTTCCCTTATTATCACCCGTCATAGCATCCATTCCTCATCCGGAAGGCCACCTGTCCCAAGAACTGCCAGACGACCAGGAGATATATGTTGCATGTCTCGCGCGGCTCTGTCAGTTTAGCTCCTCCAAAGGTTCATTCTGGAGGAATGAAGTGACGCTCCGTCACCCAAGCCTGCCGATCGAATTGTACAAGAGACTTGTGGCATTGCGGGATTGCTCTCATTGCAATGGACGGGTAAGGGAGGCCGCAGCGGTTGCCTTAAGATGCTCTACCAATGCGACTGTAGATCTATCTGTAGCACAGCACGAAGGCGATAGAGAGAGAGCATTCCAGGCCAAGGCATGACCAGCGACAGCATGTACTCTATGATAAATGCGAAGTATGGCCCGGCGCGGCACAGCGTCAATATACTCATGGGCCCTGTATAAATGTAGTTCTGAGTTCTCCTCGATTGAACACTCATGAAGACTGGAGTAATATACTATACGGTTCACGCTATTGCCTACGGTTGGCCCTGAGTGAGAATCCTGATCAGTTCTTGCCTGGAGGTGGAAAAGTAAAATCACTGTCTACTTTGTCAAAATCTTGAAGGTGCGCCCGTTAACCCATTGGCCTAATCAAGCGTTAAGTGGGTGAGTGAGAGAACCAGTATTGGGGTCCCAGCGGAACAACTGGGGTTCGCACTACATACACGCAGTAATCACGATGTATGCTACGGGCCCAAATACTACCGTACCGTTGTGATTATCTTACTCCACTTCGATATCCCCTGGCTTACATTTGATGAGAGATGCATGCGGGAGCAGCAAGGTAAAACCTGTTTGAAGCTCAAGTATTCACACCCTAAATGAAAAAGGACTGTTAGCGGCTGACATTACAATCCCAGTTTTGATCCTTCTAGTGGCTGACTTAAGCAGCATAAAATGGCTCAAAAGTATGTGAATAAATAAATACAGTCGCTACGCTATTACATGAGCAGTAGGCAATTGTAATTTGTGGAGAAGACGATCCATGGAATCGCAGAAGAATGTCTATGAAGCAATCAAAATTAGGGGCCAAGGGTAAAAAGACTAGAAACTGTAGTGAGGAAGAGAGAAAGAGAGAAAGAGAGAAAGAGAGAAAGAGAGAAAGAGAGAAAGAGAGAAAGAGAGAAAGAGAGAAAGAAGAAAGTTCGGTTTGGTTTGTACATATACAAGTTAGGGACTGGGGAAAAGGCTGAGTCTTGGCTAAGAGGATGATAGGCTGGCGAGGAGGAAAGTTGCGGCCGGAGAGGAATAGACTGGATTTGATTTGTCTGCGATGCTGAAACCCGAATGGACTTCTACTGCTTCTTGGACTCTTTATTGACCTTTCTGCGGAGTCTCGAGGAACGACGAGGAGACTCGACATCGGTGCTGGCAGACGTCGAGGCCGAGGAGGAAGTGGATCCAGAGGATGACGCTGCTTGATAGTCGGGAATGATGTTCATCTGAGTCTGGGGTTGAGTTTGAGCAGGCACGTTGGACGAATTGGATGGAGTGGGAGTAGGCGGGGCGCTGCGGACACCAGGCAGCCTTTTAGTCGTGGCCCGGGAAGAGGTCGTCTCAGGGGAACTGCGCTCCTTCTTGAAAGAACGATCAGCTTCGGCTTCGTCCCCTTCAGAGTCTCGAGCGCGTTTCTTCCCATTGCCAGAGTCAGGACGGACTTTGGCGGGGGTGGGGCTGATTTCAGGTTTAATGGAACGCTGAGGAGATCTCAAAGGTCGCTGAGGAGATCTCAAGGGCCTGAAGCACAGATTTTTATAAATCGATGCACGTGGCCTCGTAGTTGGTCTAGCCTGCTCTTCATCGTCCTCTCTAGAGTCACGGGCACGTTTGTTGCCTCGACCTGAACCCAGATTGGTGGTGTAATCAGCGTTGTTGTTTTGTCTGATGCCGAAAATGTTTGAGGGAGCAGGTGCTGGGCGCACAGAAGGTAATGGTGTATCGGTGTCGTGCAAGGCTACCTGAAAATAAATGTAGCCTAGTTTTGGAATGAGACAACCGTAATCATCAAATCATTCGGAAGGAAGCTTACGGTAATCTTCATACCCATCAATCCCTGGGTTACAAAGCCCGAACGAAATTTCGTCGCCATCTTTAAGCGGGCAGGGTTCGTACTTGCATGTTCTTCTGCGATTGATCTACAGTGAAATATGAGGAGACTGCTGGCTCTGATGGAGAGAAGCACGTACATAAGTGCCATTGCTGGAGAAATCACGAATCGTGACACGCGAGCCTCCAAGCCACTCCATAACCGCGTGTTTATCGCCTGGGTTAAGATGTCAGAATGAGACGCCCACCAAAGCTAGGAAGGCGGGTACTCACTAACATGACCACCAGGAAGGATCACTTGGTTGAAGTCCGGGTGTCTTCCGACACAGTACTTTGGTTGTGATCTGTAGAAATTAACCCTAGCAAAGCGAGGGTTGACAGGGTGCAAAAATCCCCAAAGGAGAGAGTCTGCATTGCCAAATAGAGGCGGTGAAACCGCAGGGCGAGGAGGAAGAGGAAGTCCTCCGATCATAAAGGGACGTCCATCCGCGTCTAACACCATGCAGAAGGCATTTTGGCGGGGAATTCCACGCCCCACGTCTAATAAGACGATAAGTCAGAATATATTGAACGAGGACTACAATAAACTCTTACCTGGGTACAATGCGGATCTTCTCCGAAGTTCGCCGAGGACGTCGTAGTCGGCAAAGGGGTCTGGATCAGCGTTGTCGGCAATGTCTGCATCGACTGGGGCTGTGGAAGTATCCGACGAGAACACGGAAAATCTCGCAGTACGTGACTCGCTATTCTCGACACGAGAATGGAGTCCTTCGCCGACGTTAGTGTCTGGGATGGCGGCGGAAATAGAGGCGGCGGCGCTGGCACTAATGGCATCAGCATGGGCGACCATGGTAGGAGAAACGGCATTGTCGGCAATGTTGGCATCGACGGGGCCGAAGGTGGGAACAGCGTTGTCGGCAATGTTTGCAACGACTGGGGCTGTGGAAGTATCCGACGAGAACACGGAAAATCTCGCGGTACGTGACTCGCTATTCTCGACACGAGAATGGAGTCCTTCGCCGACGTTAGCGTCTGGGAGGGCGGCGGGAGTAGAGGCGGCGGCGCTGGCACTAATGACATCAGCATGGGCAGCCATGGCAGTGGAAACGGGAGTGTCGGCAGTGTTGGCGTCGACGGTTGCAATGCTGGCTGATGAGGGAGGGGTGGATATGTTCGAACCGTGGATCATGACGGAACCACGAGCAGGAGCAGAAACGTGTGCGGTGTTCTGATCCATGGTCGTTGCATGGGGGGAACAGTCATCAGATTGAGCCTGGGTCGTAGAAGTAGATCCCTCCCTGAAAATTCGAAACATTGTCAAAAATCCGTTCGAATAACTTAACAAGGGAGTAAGCTCACCCGGTGGATTGTAAGTCATTCAGACGAGCACTAAAGATGAAAGAATGTTTCTTCAGGACGGTGAGCCAAAACCCGTTAAGAGGATGCGTACCCGAGCGAGGAGGTCAGATCTTCCGCGTTCTGAGGCAAGGTTCTGATAATCTCGATCAGAGAGTCCATGGGATCGTCGGAGGACCCAGCATCGGAGCCTCGACTGGAGATGAAGGCAGCGCACTGTTCGTGCAGTCTGCTGACCAAAGCAAAAATGCTGGCCTGGTGGTGTTGGTGCTTGCTGACCATAAACATTGTGAGGATGTAGATAAGTTTGGAAGGTTTGGATTGTAAGCTGAGAGTTGTTAACAAGATAGAGAAGACTGATTGTTGGGGACATTCTGCGACGAAACAGGCTTGCTTATAAGGACAGTACGCTTTGCCATTGCAGCTTTGACCTCATTCACATAGCCGAGGCCACATCAAATCACACCAAAGCGCAGTGGCTCACTCCATCGAGTATACACGCTTTGGTGGCCGGTTCGAGGCCACAGTGATGTCTGGTCTGTGAGAATATGCCACTAGAGTCAAGACATTCGAGAGCGTCTTCAATTTAGCAGCCCAGTGTTAAGAATGGTCGAAAGGACTCTCTGATATTTGGGAGTATGGGGAAGTATGAACATGTTTAACGCAGAAGCCAAGAACAATTGATAAAAGCTGGAGTACAACAGGGCAACTTGGCGTGCGCGGCAGTGGCAAAGCGATCAGGTGACAGGCGGGTGGCAGTGCAACTGATAAGAGTGGATGATGTACTGATCTAATACAGTAATTGATCAGAACAAAGACAGGCGAGCACTCCTTGACCCAACCTTGTTTCGAGAACTCAAAAATCAACTCGTGGCTCATCCATGAAAATGTACAGACGATAGGATTGCAGCACTAGAAAAACACAGGAAACCAACAAAAAACTAGAATACAACGCTTGTTAACGAGCGGTCGGAGTGGATGGGGTAAATAACGAAGCGGTACCAGCCTCATCGGCCATGACGATGACAAGCACCGAAGACCAACGAAGCGGAAGAGGGCGGGGAGGGGGTCATGAGCGTGAACGTGAGCAGTAAAGATGTAACGTATGTATGTATGTATATGTAAATAAGTGAGCACTAGATAGATTGAAAATAGAATTGCAACCGTCCAATCCAATACGGATTGTAGGATATCACCGTAGGGAGATAGCGAGCAGTTGAGTAAGATTCCTTATCCGTCCAGTAGTGGCGAGAGATGCGAGCACAAGTCTAAGATGCAATGGCGCTGTGAGAATGAAGCTGTAGCTCGAGTTTAGATCGTATCCTTGTGCTTTGGCTTCTTGGGCTTCTTGGGTTCGGGTTCTGTGTCCTTCTGGCAAGCCACTGGAACAGCATATCCCTATGATCACATAACACAATCAGCATACGTGTACCACCGACATCGTAGAAGAAACGTACATTTGTCCTGAGGCCTCCACCCCAAGGCGTGCGGTTGATGACCTTGGCATCCTCGCCCAACCCACGAGCGCTGAATCCTTCCCAAAGGTCGCAGAAGTTCTCTCCGCCAGTAAGAACCTGGTCGGCTTGGATGATGGCATCACGAGCATCGAAGAATGATGGACGGCAGACTTGGAGTTTCATTCCGTTCAAGACGAGTCTGAAGGCAAAATAATATCAGTCACTATGCCTTCTTTGACAGGCGGCACAAAGGAAAACGTACTGCACGATCAGAGAATTTCCATGCTTGGGAACGAGAGGGCCCTTCTTGTAGTCGCCATCGTTGCGGTAGAAATCGCCACGGGGTACTGATCCATCCTCAGCAGGTGCAGGAGGGAACAAGTCATCGGAGTAGCCATGCTTCTCAATCAACTTCTGTGACACGACCCAGAGGATCTCAGCCCAGACTTCACCGATGGCGTGTACACCCCAGTATCCCGGCTTGTCAAGGGTCTTGTACGTCGAGGGGTTGATTTCCTCGTCCTGAAAATGAAAACAAAGGTTTTTTCAGTCATCAATCGAAAAAATGAAGAAGATGTTTGGGGGACTCACGAGAGAGTAGACGTAATTCCTGATACCGTTATCCCTGTTCGCAGCCCATGCACCCATGGCATAATCAGAGTAGACCTTGTTACTCCGAATGGTAGTAGCCAGGAAATCACCCCATCCCTCGCCCATACCACCACTCTCGCCCCATCCCAAGCACCCAGAGTTGGCCGGCCCACCAGTGAGACGCGTGCTCAAACCGTGACTCAGTTCATGGATGACGATGCCAGCCTCGAGATCACCATCACGATAAGGCATAGCGGTATTCCAGAGGTACATGCGCATACGCCCGTTCTGACCATCAGGGGGGGTCATGAAGTTGGCGTTGTTGAACCCGGAACCATCTTGGGCGTTAGCGATGACGCCGTCGTTCTCTTTGCCTCCGCGACCAAAGTTGTATTGTTGGAAGTTGCCTGAAACCTCATCAAATCCGTATCTGTGGTGGAAATACGATGAGTTCCCCTCTATATGAAGGAGGATGTTCGAAGTCACAACTTACCGGTAATAGAGATCGTGGACCATGTTCGACGTGTAAAAGAGCTGCGCAATGGTAGTGTTGATGTACTTCTGCGCTTCATCCATAGCACCCTCTTTCTCGGTCTCCTGAGGATCATATTCGAAGTCGAAAGCCTTGTCTTTGCCTACGTCAGGTCGGTAGTTGTCTATGTATGAATTCTGGCCTTCCCAGTTCTCTTGAGCGAAAACCTATAAAAACAGGTATATTAGCTCATGTATTCGATCGCAATAACTTGAGACACCTACGTTGTTTCCCCAAGTGGTGCTGGTGTTCCTGTAGAATTCACTCGTAGACAACCTGACGCCCTTGAATGAGGGATCATTGGCAAAGGGAACCGCATGCCATCCAACCGGCGAAGCCAGTGCATCGAAATTCTCCTTGTTGAGCGACCTGTTGCCAACAGCGGGATCGTTGATACCCCAAGCAAATACATTGTAGGTCGCCTGGGTTTGAGGTTCAGGCTTGGGCTTCGGGATGGGAGCATGAGCGTCAGACGCCCAATCAACGACGGAGATGATCTTGTGCGGGGCGGAAGCAGAGATGGCGGTCTCATACCAGTTGTCCTGCATTTCGACTTCAAACTAAAATAAAATAATGTCAATGTCGGTTGGTAGTTTTATAAACGCAAGTACGACAAACCTTCCAGACCAAATGCAACTCAGTCGCATCGCCGGCCTCATTAGGAACTTGGATATAGGCCAACTTGGCCTTCACGGGGTTGACGGCTTCGGGAACGTTATCGACGGTAAACTCAACGGGATGTTCCCCGTTGGTTGGAGCGAAGTGATGTACTGGAGTGATATCCATCGCCTCGGTGTGCTTGGAGAAATGATTGAGGATGTCACTTGCAACCCTGGGATCGGGTGTCGCTGTCGCCATGAACTTGAGGAGAGCGGGACGGAAGTCCGACATGTCGTCAGAATTGAAACTTGATGGGAGGTCAAAGATTTCGCAATTGTTCTTGAGGGTGTATTCAAGGTCGTGGGCAATATCAGCTGATGGCGCAGCCGTTCCCATGATGACCTGCTCCGAGTCAACTACACTTGTGCGTTGGAAATGCATCAATGACTGGTATAGCTGGTCGCATGCCTCCTGTCGGGGGTCGCGTACAGCGTTGACATTCGAGAAAGGTGCCGGAGTAGCGCCGTTAAAGAACTGAAGCAACGGGAACAAAAGGTGTTAGCACGGGGTGTCACGTCATGTTACGTGTCAGCAGACAAACATACCGAAGTGCCATATGAGAGCACCATTCCATCCTTGATGTTGATGTTCATATCTCCGTCAGAGACCTCGAGACCATTCACCAGCTGGCGAACGTAGACGTGGGTGACCCCAGTGTTCTTGTCGGTATACGAATCCTTGCGGATCTTGTATGATGAGTCGTGGGACACCTGGGTAAGAAGAACGTCCTCTACGAAGAGACGAGCGACCTCCAAAGGGTCCATTGACGGGTCAGTGGGTGTGAAGCCATTCGTCTTGATCTGATATGGGCTTGAACGGAAGACAGCATGGGGGTGTTCCGGACCGAAACCAAGTGTCTTGCGACGATGGCTTACTCGACCCTCATCATAAGGTGATGGTGTCGCTTGACGGTGTCCGTAGACGTGGCCAGCCAAGCTCGCGACGACGAGCGACGCTGTGAGAAAGCAGCGCATGTGGGGTAAGAGATATCAGAAGAAAGGGGCTATAGACCAGTTGATTTGGTATCCCCCTAAGATATAATGTGGTGAGGATGGAAAGGGAACCAAGAAAGACTGGTAGGGATGGTTGCGGTTTAAGAACAAGCCCGGTTGTCACAGCTTGCGTGTGCTGAGAGAGCTGATAACGTGACTGCCTGTGCCGTAACCGGGTGAGCGGAGCCTATGTATACATATATGTTGACTCTTGTTTGGTCTTAGTGGCGATAGGAATGACTCGAATCCTCTCTTTCGTCCACTCACCATATTGCGCCATCAGTCCCCAGTGTCACTACTATTCTTATTACTAGCTTTGATTGACCATGCGTCTGCGGATTGATGCCTCACTTGTTGCGATAACCAGCTGCAGTCGGTGGTTGTGCCCGCCTCGAACCCCAAATATGAGATCCGTTGCCAGCGCACAGCTCCCCAAAAAACTGACGATAAGAAGGAAGTGGCGCCCGTGGGATTGCCTGCTTAATTGCATCATTTTCCGCATCCTAATCAACACGAGCCTGAGCATTCCGAAACACACCCACGGCATGCTCGTCATCATCCGAGTTCCCCTGTTATTCTGACCATTCATGTTCTAACGCTGCCTTGAATATTCATAACCCGTATCATGAACCTGTGTCATGATACTAGGGGGCGCTTGTGGTTCACTTCTGCGATGCGAATGACTCCATAAATGTTCAACATTGCGACCCGCAACGTGTGGTTTGCCGCATGGTAGACGCATGTATGTGTGTGAACACATCTCGAACAGCAGTCAATCAATTGACAATGCACTCACACTGCAGTACGCAACTGCCGGCCTTTGTCAATAAACAGTGCAAGTGGTCAACTAATTCGGGTTTTGCTCTAATTATCATCCCGCTGCTAAGCAGACGAGGTCAGGATTCTCCAATGTTCATGAACAAGACATCAGACTGTCGGACCAGGTTTACAATACATGTCGCAACAAGTTTCAGCATTCTCCAGTGTTATAACACTTGGAGTTCGAAGCAGTAACTGCGGGCTTTCTGAAAGCTCTGTCGAGTGAGAGGTAAATTCGAGAACCATCGAGAACAGCTCTTCATTTTTCGCCCCTGTATCTAGTAAATGCAAGCGTGTATGCAGCAAGCAGTCCGAAGGCAGTCAAACACCAGTCAATGGAATTGAGAACGTCATTCTTGACGATATATGATCCGGTTCCTGGGATCCTCATGAAGCGCCTGCCGTCGACGCCTGTGCCTGCATCAATTGTGGGGCAGCTTAGAGCCGCACATATTGCGCCACACTGTTTGCGCAGAAGCGGACTCAGGTTTGGTAGTACAGTAGCAACATCTGAATGTGTTCAAGTCTAGTCCTTCTATCTCTATTGTTGCTACTGTACTAGACTTGAACACATTCAGATGTCCGTTGACGATAAGCATTGTGCAGCAAGTACTCAAGACCAAGGGAGACCACGAGTGTAACGGAGTCATGAAAGTGATAGGCAGGACTACAGTAATGATGAGTGAAACCGGTCGAAGTAGGCTACAAAGATGACGAACTCAAAGATGAACCGAGGTATACTACATTATTACAGAAAATCAAGATTTCCATTCATAGGAACCATTTGAAGATCTTCCTATAAATCTCCTTCCCTCCTGTCTCAATTACATCGCCATGGCACATCACAATCCTATCGAAGTCCCACTCATTCACCCTTTTCGCACTCTCCCCAAAGCTCTTCCTGTCATGCGCAAGAGCGTACCAGTTAAACCTAGCCTGACCCTCCCCCTCCAAACCACCAAAATACCGCCCAAGCTTGTTCCATACACCCGCCACCCCGCCTCCCTGGACTTTCAGAAACGACTCCTTGGATGGCAGGTTGAACACAAGGTCAGCGGTGATCAATGTTTTGCTAGGTTTATGAAGCAGCACGACCTCCTTGTTCACATGACCTGGGAAAAACTCGACTTCGAACACATCCTGCAGCTCTTGCGGAAGGCCGCTGGTACTGGTGACCTCCCAAGAGATGGGAACGTCTTCGTTTCCCTGCTTGGCACGTTTCTCGCGTAGCCCTGTGGGAGCAATGACTTTGGCGTCGGGGAATTTGGCTGCCCACACGCCAAGGAACATATGGTGTTCAATGTCCGGGCAAACAAGGTAGGCGACTGTAGAGCCTGCGGAAGAGACAGCCTCAATGACAGAAGGCGTAAGAGGACCGGGCGATACAACGAAGAGGGAGCCGGAGGGTAGCTTCACGAGTGTTGCGCGCCCTCCGATGGACACTTTGTCCCAACGTAGGAATAGCCATGAAATGGTGGTAATTTCAGAAGTGAGGGGGCGGATCATGACAGTGTCGTCGGACATGGTGGTTATCTAGGAGGTGCTGTTGGGTGATTCTGCTGAGGTTGTCCTAGTCTACACGAAGGCATATATATACCACCCACATCCTGATGCTTGAAGGCAAATCTGTCAGACATCTCGTCTATCCACGTGTTGGTGATGTCGATTGCTAAGTGTTGTCATTATCTAGCCTGGGCTAGTCTCCTTTGCTGACCTATCCCGAATAGAGTGTCGACATATAATCGATCCCGAACTAGGTCAAGGGGAGTCTCGGGGAGGCTATGAACTATCGTCGTCGGTAAGAAAATCAAGCCGTTCGTCTCTGATATTCAAAGAGTGTGCTTACCAGGAGTATCAGCTGGGAAGGCATTTTCGCGTACAAGTTATCCGGTCACTAGTCGTGGATGATACACGAAAGACTCGGGTTGATGAAAGGCATAGCCACGAAGTCGGCAAACGGGGATACCCAGATTTCCACACGAACAAGTACCCTGATAAGTCCTCAAGTTTAGTCTGATGACTCTAAACACTGCTTGCATTATTTTAACGAAAAGCTGCGGTATGAACTCTCGCAAACGACTCATGATCGCGTCGCCTCCCATGTGGACGTGCACACTCGTTTGGAAACCGGAAGAACTTCTCGGTGCCAGAAGCTGACATCCTAAAATGAACATAGTGGACTACATTGATACGTTGAGTCAATGTTGAGCGCATGAAAAATCTTACAGGTACTCCAGAAGTCAGGCGCTTTCTGTGACGGACTACTTGTTCTCCTTCTCTCCGCAGCTACCCACTCGTCATCTCCGCCACGAACATGATCTTCCCATGAATTGATCGCATCTGACGAGGGCTCTATGAGAATAAAACGGCTGTCTTGTGAGGCCAGTAGCTTGCGTTCTTTGTCCCCAGAACTGATGTAGTTCACATAAAGGAACTTTTGCAATGTGGGACAAGAACCAAGAATGGTCCTGATAAGTCCTGGGCCCATGAGATATTTAACCAATAGATGTGAGAGGTTTTGCAGTGATGAAATTTTAGACCACCGACTCGGGTTTACCCTTCTATCAATCTCAAGGTGCGTAATGTTTTTGAACATTGGGAGATCAAAAGGGATGGGCAAGGCATAGTCGGGAAAGAAGCATGATAGGTCAAATGCGAGCTTTCGAAGGTTGGGAAGAGCGTCGAGAGCAACAGTTACCGAGTGTGCAAGGACACCAAAAGATGGC
Source organism: Crassisporium funariophilum (assembly GCA_014925845.1). Lineage (NCBI taxonomy): Eukaryota > Fungi > Basidiomycota > Agaricomycetes > Agaricales > Crassisporiaceae > Crassisporium > Crassisporium funariophilum. The sequence goes on from JACGCL010000013.1 coordinate 1,061,655, forward strand.
GCCGTCCATATTGCTACATTCTGGACGTTGCTGCAGTGTTGTAAGACCTCTACAATTTCTTCCTCTAAACAACCTTGGAGCATGGCGTGCCTTACATGGGGACCGATGCGCTGTAGCCGAGACACGTCCAGTTCTCGTGTTGGGGCCCTGTTGAATGTCCACTTGCAGATTGGCGGGACAACAGTGCTTGGGCTCATCCTCAAGATGCGGTAAATCTCAGGTTCAATCCTATGATCACAAAGGCCAGCGATTAGTACACGTCATGCAAGATGCGGGAGAGCTGACCAATCCCGAACGCGACATGCAACAAGGACCAGTCTGACGGCGCACTTGGGGTACAAGAATGCTGATACTTTGAAGATCTCCCTCTCGAGTTCGAATGGTAGGACCGCCATTGTCCCTCGGCTTATCAATGTGGCCTATGTAAGTCAATTATTTTCTGAGTCATGCCAGCACCGAGATTCAAATGACTTTACAGTGATGTTTCAGACAATGGATACGAACAGCGACGAGGATGAGAAACTAGTCTCTACCGGTGATGCCTAATACGGAATGGGTACGAGACTAATGAAAAACAAAACAAGCGGCAAAAAGGCGGAGTGGCACAGAATTCACACAGCTGGTTTTGGTCTGCCACACTCCACGTGCTTGAGTAAGTAAGTGGAGGCTGCCATTCGTTTTTAACGAGTCCTACAAGACACAAAAAATCAACATTCGGAACTCAGATAGACGCCGCTGTTATGAACCTACTTCATCCCCTACTTACCATTCCCATCACAACTTCTTCGCCATTCTCTTACTCCTTGCGCTATTAGCTAAGTCGACTTTACCAGGTACCGGCCATACGTTCTTAAAGCAGCTACACCCCCACATTATCTCCTTGAGCAAGTCAACCAATCAGCCCTCCCTCCGAGAATAGAATGCATTTCGCCCGAATACTAAGGTATGTAGTAACAGTGGAATCATATTATTACAAACAGGCTCTAAAGAGTAAAAACGGGGAGCATGATGTCGTGAATGTGGTCATTATAATTGGAGAGTAAATGGACCGGTACTAAGAAAGTAGAAGTCAAAGAAAGGCAACTGACATTCTTCGACAATGGATGTTCTAATGGTTGACGCTGCCGCACTGATAACGGCGTCCTTAGCGAGCCCAATACAATCAGCAAGCGCAAGCACCTCCGTCTTGTCTTTGCCCCTGGTCATCCTTCAGTCCAACGACTTGGACCCCTCCAGGCATGCCCCCACCTCCTCCACCAGTATTATGGCCTCTCCCAACCCCCGCACTGCCCTCCCACAACTCTGGTGTGTCGATAATCTTCTCCACCACCTCCTGGAAGGTCTCTCTCACTCCAATAGACGTCTTGGCTGAGGTTTCTATGAATAGAGAGGACATGCGGGTGGCGAATTGTTGAGCTTCAGCTGTTGGTACTTGTCTCGAGAACTCCTGTCGGTTCGAAAGCGATGGTCAGCGACTCCGGCACATGGGTTTGGGAGAAGAAGACTGAATGACCTTGTCTACTTTGTTCCCTACGAGAATCTTGACGACTGAGCTAGAAACATACGTCTCGAGTTCGCTGTACCATCGTGGTAGTGCCTCAAATGATTCACGGCTGGCAACGTCATACACTTATTCGGCAGATTGAGCTGGAGTTCATCCTTTATAGTTGGTAGGAGCGAAGACTCACCAAGAATGATTCCTTGTGCACCGCGATAGTAGGACGAAGTGATGGTCCGGAACCGTTCTTGTCCAGCTGTATCCTACGCAATTGGGCAATCAGCACACCAAAACCAACGAAACAGGCAAAAAACCACATACCCATATGCTCAACTTGACTTTCTTCCCTTTCACTTCCATCTTGTGAACCTAAAGGAACAGTTATTATATTCCACTTCCCCGCGTGAAAGCATTTGCTGGTCCCAACAAAGCCAGTTCCAACTTCCATAATTACACCCACTCACTCGAAAGTCCACACCAATCGTCGCACTGCTCTCGTCTTCTGGGAGCCATTGCTCGTCCGAGAATCTCAATAAGAGACTGGATTTGCCTACTGACGAATTGCCGATGAGCAGGAGCTTGACATTGACGGGTTGCGTTGGGGCTGTGGTTGGTGCCATCCTTGAGGTGTGTCTGGTGATAGGGTGGCGTTTAAGATACTATGAGAGCTTCCTTGAATTGTACGTTGTGTTATTAGTGATATAAAATAGCTTCTTGGGAATCGTAAATGGTAATGTGGCCGTTGGTGACTGGAGAGAGATGTGGTTGAGGTGGAACGCAGTCTCAGCAAATCGGGAAGGACCCTGCATGACCTCGTTTAGACCACACGTCATATAATTAGCCACTGTTGCCCCACTGCACGAGCAATTGTATACAGTAAATGTACTACATGAACTGCTAACTCCAGGCTATAATTTTCTTCAATTGTGGCTTCCAATGCATTATTGAAGTTCAAGAAAGCCTAATGTATGCGATGGGAAGGGAACCAGAATGATTTTATCGGTAATCACAAGAAGTTGCATTCCTTGACCACAACCCCACCCATATCGACCAAGAACAAACTAAATCTCATAGTCCGGGGTATAGAAGATACATCGATAACTACATTCATAATTTTACATTGGCTCTGACTGGCGCTCAAATCATTAAACCTTGGAGTCTCGATTGACCTGGGAATCACCCAAATGTGATCTGGAGCGCAGCCTCGAAGTCCGCAATGATATCCTTGATGTCCTCAATACCGACGGAAACACGGATGAGATCGGGCGTAACACCCGAATTGAGCTGTTCCGCCTCAGTGAGTTGAGAATGAGTCGTGGAGGCGGGGTGTATAACGAGGGTCTTGGCGTCGCCTTTGTTGGCGTTGATTAGCACCGACTTGGGGAGAAAGGGCTACAAGGGTACTTACCGACGTTGGCCAAATTACTCGCGAGCTTCAAGCTATCGACGGTCTTTGAAGCGGCTTTTACGTCGCCCTTGACACCAAAGGACAGCACACCGCCGTACGCGTTAGGTCGAAGGAGCTTGTTGGCGAGGTCGTGAGATTCGTGGTTGGGGAGCCCAAGGTACGACACCCAAGCAACATTAGGGTGTTTCTCCAGGTATCTAAGACGCATAACACATTAATTACGACTTCCGTGATAGAGATAAGTGAGCTCACTGGGCAAGCGCCAACGCGTTCTCGCTGTGCCTCTGTCCTCGCAGACTAAGAGTCTCCAGACCTTGTAGTAGGAGGAAGGCACCGAAGGGGTTCAACGCGGGACCAATATCTCGCAGACCTTCAGTTCGCACTTTGACCGCGAACGCAGCGGCGCCAAAGGTCTCGCTGAATTTAAGGCCGTGGTACCCCTCAGAGGGTTCTGTAATTCCAGGGAATTTTCCTGATCTTGTCCAGTCAAACTTTCCTGTGCGGTCGAGGAAGGTGGGTTTCAATTTGTGGAATAATGAAAAGGGAAAACGCACCTGAATCGACGATGATACCTGCAATTGTGGTTCCATGGCCTCCAATCCATTTGGTCGCGCTGTGCACTGAGAAGAAATCAACGACTTAGGAGCTGGAAGTCTAACAACCACGCAAGCTACTCACCAACAATATCGGCACCGTGCTCGATGGGTCTGATGAGGTAACCTCCCATCCCGAAGGTATTATCAACGATCAGTGGGATGCCGTGATCATGGGCGATCTAAAAATGACATTATATAAGGTTCAACCAAGTAAAGAATGTCATTTACCTTTGCGAGAGCGGGGATGTCGGAGACGCGATATTTCGGGTTCGCAATACTCTCGACGTAGATCGCCTTGGTCTTGTCGTCAATAGCTGCAGCGAAGGCCTCGGGGGATGGCTCCGTGACCCATTTTACGCCGATACCAAAATGTTTGAAGGTCACTTTGAATTGGTTGTATGTCTGTGGGTTATATGCATTTGTCCTCGCCTCACATCAGAAGAAGAGAATTGAAGACGCACCCCGCCGTAAAGATACGAGGTTGAGACAATGTTATCACCAGCTCCAGCGATTGCGGTAATGGCGAGAAACTGGGCGGCCTGGCCGGATGAAGTGGCTACGGCGGCTACACCTCCTTCAAGGGCCGCAACACGGTTTTCGAACACATCCTACAGCAAGAGGGTCCTTCAAGGGAGGGATGCGTGGTAAGACAGACAAAACGTACGACTGTGGGGTTGCCGATGCGAGAGTAGATGTGACCAAGGGCCCTGCGAACGTGTGATGTTCATGAAGCTATCGTTTGATCGACGATGTCGACATGTACCTTAATCCAAAGAGATCCGCTCCGTGCTTCGGGCATTAATGAGTCTCGGAGGCTCGAATAATATAAGTTTTGGCTCACAGCAGAATCGTTGAACACAAAGCTCGTGGAGGCGTATATGGGAACAGCTCGAGCATTGGTAGCGGTATCAGGAGCCTGGCCACCGTGCAGTTGAATGGTATCGAATTCGGGTTGTCTGAGACGTGAGATGCATTATTATATCGTTTGTCACTGGGAAAAGGTATGGTCTGACCTGTGGAATGGGTTGGCCATGATAGATGAGAATGAGAGGGTAATTCAGTCCTCCGAAATCCATGTGCACTTTATGGACAAGGCCATGGGAATTGCGTGCTCGAGAGATATTGAGTCTGTCAATCACGCAATCGACTCCTTCACGATTTCTCTTTCATGAATTGCTCAGACTATCACTATCAATCCCTGCGCAGAATATCTCTCGCTTGGTTGTGTCTATGTCTCAAGTGGTTGTACGCCATGTTTGACTTGGTATCAAGTGGAATGTGCCCGTAACTGTCCAGAAATCTGGTGTTGCGGATAGTACCCGGCCCGACTTGTGGGCATCGGATCTTATCTTCTAATTGAAGTACGTAAGCCCGTTAATGATGCCAAGTCCAATCCCATTCTCAACTGTCTTGTTGAAAACATAACCCCCAATACCAGTCGATATCTCACCATGCATTGTTGTATCTGGGGAAGGTCTCTTATAAGCTTCTGGAGGCTCCGAGAATCGTTGAAAGACTGAACTAGATCTTCCAACACTTCGGAATTTGTCGCTCACTCATGTCCGTGTATAGGAAGCCCAACCGCCGTGCTTGCTTCGCAGTGGCAACGCCCGATGGCCAATAAGTGTGGCCCACCTCACAATAAAGAAGTGGGAAACAGTGGGCCACTACCCTTTGACTGTGGCCGACGAAGAATCACCGATTCGCCTCACTTGGTCAAAGCCACAATGGCAAAGCGCTAACATATCTCGAAAATGTTATAAGCAGAAGCTCCTATTTCCGTGCGTCCCCAATACGTCTCAAGGTTACTCTTGTTACATCTCTCCGAACAGAAATTCTCCAGAATAAACTATTTCCCAACATGTCGCTCCTCACCAAAGAAGAACATCAGACGATCATATTTGCCTTACTTGGTCAGCTGAAGCAGGAGTGCACCACGTACACAACCATCTGTGGCCCCGAAGTCGAGGAATCTGGGAGGCCAATAGCAAGTATCGCAGAGACACTTGATAGCTTACCTCAGAGCCCCGACGAACTGTCAACATTCTGGTACGATTCTTGTCCGTGTCCAATGTTGAACTTGTACTGAGAGAACTGTATCTACATGTAGTGGATCAAGAGAGTTACGAAAGCGGTCGGTCATCTTTCCTTGTTCCATCGCAATATTGTCCTGAATGGCCTGTCTTCAGCAAAGAACCTCTTGTCACCAAAACTGTTCATTCCGAATTATCTGCCAGTCCTCTGGTTATCGACGCCGAGGGCGAATCATTCGATACAACCCACCAGGTCGCTGAAGGCCGCTTTTCGGAGGCAAATATCACCAGCATTACCTCTCGCCCCTCTTGGAATAGATTTTCCATTGCCAGAGCGCCTCACCCTTCGTTCAGCACGGTTCTCACCGACGTCAACGGTTTGTCTACCTCACCCTCCGGATCCGTGACAGTCAATGGCCCTATCGAGACTCCCGTTCTCGCAGCCTTTGTTGATGACAATGATAACAAACCTGTTGCTACCTTTCTCGGAACTTCTGCCACCGTCTCCCTCGCACCGGCCGATGCTACAAATGCCGAGTTTGTGACTGCTAGCTCAAGCGCAGTTCATGCTGATACCATTACTGCCAGCGCCGCTGCCCTTGCATGCCCTTCCGAAGTTTTCGATGCCGACACTAATGTTCCCCTTCACGTTGCTCATCCTTCCGGCGCACATTTTGACCCCATGATGGACACTCCCACCCTTAGCCAAAGCGAGATCATTGAGGACCAATTCGGAGCTGGTTGGTTCGATGGTTGTGAAGGCTCCCCTGCGCTGCCCTCTGCTCCACCCAGCTCTCCTCGTTCCCCTTCTCCTTTTCCTGCCGTCCCAGATTTGATTCCCTCTCGCCGCCCCCGCCGCCATATTGAAGGTCGCTCCAAGAACAATGTGATTGGTCTTGAGCATGGCACCCAGCAAGTTTCACAAACTCAGACTCATGTGCACGCGCATCTTTGGGGTTATCTGCGACCCATTACCCGGTCTCTTCCAAGAGTCGAATTCCGGTTGGACCAACCAACATATACCATCGGTAGACAGGCTGAGCGGAACCATGTTATTTTTCCAGGAGTCAAGATGAGTGAGTGTTTCCATGCTTTCGTACAGTCTATACAGTGATGACAATAACTCAGGCAAAGTACACTGTCGGCTCACCTGGCATGGGGGTGAGGAGGTCCTCATTCACGATCATTCAAGTAACGGGACTTTTGTGAGTAATTCTTACACCTCCCTGTTGTACCTGGGCCTTACCACCCCTCGTCTTAGATCAATGGCGATATGGTTGGCAAGGGCGGTGTGCGGCTTGTCCGTGATGGAGACATAATCGCTTTCTGCACACCTGTTCCGCAACCGATAAGCAATAGCGTCGAAGATTATCGTGTGTAACCTCTCACTTTCTTCTATTGCCTTGTTTATCCACGCTCGTGTAGGCTTCATCTATAGACATGTGGCAGGTCGATTTCCTCCTGGATTGCCCGCTGGAATCTCGGCGAAGGATGAAAACAATGAGGACACCCACAACCTCGACGTGACCAAGAAAGTACATTTCGCAACCCCAGCTTTTATTCTGGCCCCACCTGCACCCGGAAACATCAACAACATTGGCAACACTACGAGTCAACATCCGGGTCGGGGAAACAAGCGTCTTCGCGACTCTCACGAGGACGATATGGACGTCTCGCGTCCTTTTAAAAGGCAGAACAATACCAATCTTCTCCCGGGTCCAAAGCCAACGCAACTTCCCCACCTTCCCGAGGGCCACAAACGCATTCGTGACTCGGAGGAGGAGACAGTTGCATGAGACCACCTCGCGTTCCAAGACTTCACCCCAGCATTACTGGGCGTTTCTCGGAAAGCTACTGGACGTATCTCGGAAAGCAACTGGATTGTCACAATTGATGACTTAGAACTTAAGCGCGTCTTCTCTGGGATTGGAATCCGACAAGCTCTAGCTCGCAGGCTAGTATTGTCTTTTTAGCGCCAAACTGACATCATACACCCTTCTCATTGCGCGCCGTCCACTTAGGGTGGTTGTACAATACCCGCCTAAATTATATATCACCACGTAGATTCGCCCGTTGCTCGCTATTCAGATATGTTCTTGTGATCATTGAACCAATCACATTCTCTTCCAGTGCCCTCTGGATTGCGAATGGAGTCAATCTTCTCAAAGAGTAGTGCATATTTGATTTTGCTTTCAAGGATCGCGGTGCATTTGTTCTTTCGACATGTCCCCTTGATGGTCCCAGCACACTACAGTAGTTGGAGAACCACATCCCCTGGGGTTGATCTCATTCAAATTTCATTAGTTTCGCCTCAATTATCATATGTCATTGTAATACATCAAGAAGTGTGTGACAAGGATCGACTGGAGACCTTAGAGGGTAAGGCTTGGCGTGGCCCTGCCGGCCCGAGTTCACTTCCTATGTGATTCGCCGAGTTTTGGTTTGTTCTCTCTCTCCTCGCGCTCATGAAATGCAGCTTTCCCTTAGCTTCCCCGCCCTGGATGCTATCTACACTTCAGAGACACAAAACTTATGCTTGCAACTCGTGTTAAGGCAAAGTATTGTCAGTCTAAGTGCTTCGCTGTCGGTGCGTCACGGCTCTCAGAATGCCCAGACTGTGCCACTCCGCTTTGACTGTGATCAGTGAAGACTTCGCCTACCATTCTCGTACATGCGCAATGCACGCGAGCCAAAGCTACAATGCCAAAGCGATATTCTCCACATCTTTATAAGTGGAGTATCTGCTACGAGATATCCCCACCGATTCTTCTCGTCCCTTCCACGCACAGTAGTCTCAGCACACAACCTTATACAACCAAACCCTCAATCAAACTTCAGCGATGTCTTTCGACACCAAACAAGAGCATCAGAACAATATCTTCGTCTTGTTAAACAAGTTGAAGACAGAGACCATCGTCTACCGGGCTGCATTCACCTGTGGCGAAGGCGATGATTCTGACAAGGCTATGGACAATTTTCTCGAATTACTCGAATCTTTGCCTAAAAGCCTTGAGGAACTGGTGACATTCAAGTATGTTCTCTCGTGCTTCTAAAATGATGGTTGAAGAGCCTTATTCGATCTAGTGGTGGCTTGAAATCGCTCATGAACAAGTCTGTGTCTTTCCCTTATTGATCCAGCAACTTTTCCATCCTGACATTGAATCGTGTTTCTAGAGAAGAAGCATTTGCTGCTGCTGATAAAGTCCAAGATTTTGAAGACTCTGCGAGGCTCGCAGTCTCTGAACGCGAAGCCCCTGCTTCTATTACCGCCGAACAAGTGTTTGGACGCAACACCAGCTTCAAAGCGAAGCCCGCTAGCTTTGTCTCTCGCCCCTCTTGGAAGAGATCTTCAGCCACTGCCACCTACCCTTCGTTTGGCACAGCCCTCGCCGATGTTGACATTACCTCTGTATCGCATCCCAATGCCATTCAGGATCTCGCTCAAATCTCTACCCCAGCCTTCGTTGAGGTTCCGAACTCTAACCCTGTTGCCTCGAGCCCCGCCCTCGATGCCACCGCCGCCCCAGTCGATGCTAAAATTGCCGACAACGCGAAACCCCTTTCTGTTCCAGCCCATGCTGATGCCATTTGTGCCAGCGCCGCTGCTTTAACATCCCCAGTCCGAGCCAAAATTGCCGACAACGATGTTTCTATCACCACCAACACAGCTTTCTCCGTCGATATGCTCGTGTTCAACACCACAGCAAAGTCTATCCCAACCAAAGACAAAATCGAGGAAGACGACTTTGAAGCCGTTCCAGGACGCCCTGGATATCATTACTATTCTACTCCCGCTATCACGCAGAAGGATATCGACGATGCCAACAACGAGGACTACACCCAGCAGGTCTTGGAAATCCCGCCCCATATGGACGATCACCTTTGGGGTTACCTGCGTCCGTTCAATCCGGCGCTTCCTCGAATCGACTTCTGGGAGTTGAAGCCGCGATACACGATTGGCAGATCTAGAGATGTGGAGGTGAATGACATAAGTTTTCCCGGACCCGAAATGAGTGAGTATCTATTTCCATTCTGTGTGTCCGGTGCATCGTTAATAATGATTTATCAAGGCAAGGCACATTGCGCATTCGTCTGGAACGGTGGCGAGGAAGTTCTGCTTTATGATTTCTCAAGGAACGGCACCTTTGTTAGTTATTCTTCCACTATTAGAAAAGGCCTTTTTCTGAATCCACTTTTCCTGTGAACCTAGATTAATGGCGAGATCATCGGCGAAGGCAACTCTTGTCTCGTCCATGAAGGAGACGAGATCTCTTTCTGCGTGCTTTCACCACGAGTCAATGTCAAAGATTACCGTACGTGCCTCTTATCCTCCTGCCAGACCTTGAACTCAGTGTTGAAATGGTTCAGGGTTCATCTATCATCATGTCGCAGGTCGTATTCCTGTTGAATTGGCGGCCAGTCTTACGAAAGTAACTGGGATGGACATCGTAGACGATGAGGAAGATGACGAGGAAGATTTCGGGTTTAGCGATACCAACGATTGCCTTAGTGCCTCTCGTGCTTCTACTCCTGTCTTATCTTCCGAAAGCAACCCTATGGACACAGAGACAAACACGAGCCAGCGATTCACTGTCAAGGGCACCAAACGTTCTCGCGATCCCCAGGACGACGAGGAGTCGGACACCGCTCGTCCATCTAAACGTCCAAACACTGCAACCCATGCTCTTAACCCTGCACAGCTGCGTTCCACGTTATTCTCTGCGCCGTCCTGGGAAAGCATCGACCAACCTTGGGAGAGGGGCAGGACACGCTATCGTCAGCCAGCGGATACCGTGATCGGGGACAAGACCACCCTTCCCCCCTTCATTTCTGTCCCCACTTCAGCCCAGAATGCGAATGTGGTGTCAAGTTTTCGGTCTGGGGTGTTCAGGAATTCCGCTTGCGTAAAAGTTACCGACCAGAGTCCTGGTACTCTCTATAGGAACAGACTCAAGCGCGCCCACGAGGAGATGCAGGAGGACATGGATCTTGATGGCCGTGGTATCAGAAAAGCCTTCAGGTCTCTTTATCGTTCATAGAAATGCCTACCAAACCTTACCGAGGACTTGGCCGCGCCAAAGGCGAAGATTCAAGAACGTATGGCCGCCTTCCTCTCTTACACCGGGTGAATCGAAGTCAACCGTTCCCAGCTCACTGCGCTTGGCAGCCCACCTCTTCTAAACCCCTAGCCCCCGCGCCCCCCCAATCCCCTTCCCAAGCTGGATATAGTTTCTCTTCCTTATTTCACGCATCTAATGTTTTCATGTCTCATAGCTAATGTCCTGGTCGCATATTTTTCTAGTCAGTATATTACCCTTATTTCCGCTTGTTTTAGAGTGTCTGCGTCCTTGTTCTCTATACCGATTCCTTTTGTTGGTCGAGGATTCATATTGCGTGCTGCTACTCATGTGCTGTAACTGTGATGCGATGTTGATAATTCTGGCTATTGTTGTTGTATCGTTGGAGGTAGCTCGGAATCAATATTTACGAATCAAACTACATAAGACATCGAACGTTGAGTACTCGAGGAAATGGCTGGCACTTAATTACCGGAAAACAGGCACTTGACTTGTAATTTGGCTCGTGAAGTGATTCGTCTCAAAATGACTCCTGGCCGCTTGTTATGCATCTATGCACATGGTGTTTAAGGATTGACGACAAAAGGCGAAGCTTTGTGCTCACCACTAAATATTTTGAATATGCATTGCCCCGTTGATCATCATCGCATCTAGGTTCCATCAACACTCTGATGTCTGGTTGTTGCATGTACAAAGCGAGTGGTTCCGATGGGCCTGCATTACGAAGAAGGTTAAGCATGGTCCACAGCATGAAACTTCTACAGTTATTCTCCATTTGGCTCGAAGTGATTGCATTGGAATCAATCTGATTTTGTGGTTGTGGAGAGGTTTTTTGATCTTGCATTGGCAATCTCAAATCATGTGGGTTAGTTGGTAAAGGATCAATGTTTCATAGTTGGAAACTGCAATTCTCATACAGCGGAGAGCCAAAGCAGCAATCTGACTATGGTGCACAATAGTGTTGCCGAAGTCCGGTCCGGTTTCATTTAAACCGCAAACCAAACCAATAAAAAAGGCACTGGTTCCGAACTGCTGGTTCACAGCTTGCCGCAATCTGGGACCACAACTAACCGGTTTTCACGTGGTTCGAACCGGTTAAGCCAACGGTTTGAGTCCCGATTTGGTGAGCGATGTGTCAGGTTGATCAGCTGCGTAGATAGTGCAAGATGAAAGCTGATAACGTCGTGCAACACTTCTTCCTTCCCTTCCGCACTGTTCACCCTCGCTAATCAACCCTCTCCTTACATTTTCAACGTGGATTAAGCCCTTCTTTATTGTATGTACCGTGTTTCAGTTGCTTGTACCTAAGGTATTTCCCATTCACTCAAACTAGAGCAAGACCCGATTATTTTTAACATGTGTTGCAGTCGAGGTCCGACTCGAGGACGAGGGTCTGATGGTATTAATGGATTCTGGGTGATGTTCAGAGAGTTCAGGGCGCTTTCAGCGCTGTCAAAGGAAACCTGAAGGTATGTGTCTTGCTCTACACATTGTTGTGCACCCGAATGAGTTCATTCTGACCCTTTCATATTCTCTCTAGTAACGTGGTTTTGCATATAAATCAAAGTTTCATCTAGACACTCCTCCGTCATTTTCGTATACGAGCTCTCAACACCCTTACCGCTGTCTTTTTTTTGTGCCTCATCGTCAAATTGAAACATGTCGCGTCGGAAACACAACACAGAACACTCTTTATTCGCTCGTGTCCCTGTCATAGATGACTTTTGAGAGTAAAAACCGGTAACAAACGTAATCTGGAAGCTAGGAACTGTCTGCGGAAGGCTGCATACCATGGACGGGCATGCAAGACGCCGAGAGATAAGCAATTTGTATAAAGCCGTCTTTGAGACAAATTTTACCAACTAACCAAATGGCTCCTCGAGGCGGAACCAGAGGACGCAGCAGACGCGGTCGTGGTGGGCGAGGCACCGACGTTCATCATGCCAACGGCTCTGCAGAAATCAACTTCCAAGTGGAAGGTAAGTGCTATGTTTTGTTTCTCAGTTGTGCGATCCGATTACTGATGATTCATAGTCCCGCCGGCTGTAGAGCAACCACCTGCCATACCCGCTGCTCCGAGAACAAGAAACGGCCGTCAGCCAGATCCTCCGAATCAACCTGGGCCGCTTCCTCCAGTTGTTGAGGAGCCCATTGTTGCCAAGAACCCTCAAGGTGACAATCTTTTATGAATAATGATTTTTTTAAACATTAATGTATTCTTCACTTCAGAGAATCCTCCTCACCCTGTCCCGGACAGCCCTCCAAACCCCTTTATCGTTGACGATGCTCCTGCGAATCCCGACATCGATTTCCTAAACCGACCACAGACACCAGCGTCAGGTGAAGAGTCATTCCCTGAACCAAGCCCAGGCAGTTCGCCCCGTTCAACACTTAGGACCCCAGCCCATAGGACACGAGGTACACCCCGAGTCGGGCGGCATAGCATAGGAAGCAACCATTGTCGGCCAGCTGCTGTTGGCAGTGCACGTGCAGCCCCAAAGCCGAAGTCGAAGAAAGGCGCTCGTGATATATGGACATTTTTCGAAGACAATGTGAGGGAAGAGGTGCGGACTTGTGTTTTTTGCCAGTACATATTTCTCCATTGATTCGAAAGCCATGTATTAATAAATTTCACACAGACATTGTCACGCTGTTAACCCTACACACAATGTCTTTCTGTATAGCTTTAAGACCGGCCCCAGTACACTCCGTGCCCATCTATTCAACGAACACATTGAACAATGGGTTGAAAGTTGCGACAAGTTCAAGATCCCTATCACGGCAGAAATGGCCAAAGGGCCTGTCGAAAACTATCGCATTTCCAAAGGTCAAGGCGGCACTTCCACTGCGTCGTCGGGTCGTCCACCTAACATCCGTGAATATTCTTACGAGGCATTTGTTGATGGAATCACCGAGTTCATCATTGCTGATGACCAGGTAAGTATTTGCCATTCTTTTCCGAGTTGAACTTATGCTCGAATTCCAGTCCCTCAATGTCATCGAAAGTCCCCAGCTGCGCAAGATTTTTATGATGTTGCGGAAAGATCTTAAGGACTCCGACATCCCACATCGAACAACAATCCGAAATCACATCAAAGAGATTTGGGACGAACATCTATCGGGTCTTCAGACTGAACTTCAGGTATCTCAACGTCAATTCAGTAAGTCATTTAAACTAATAAATAATCATCCTTAGAATGCATTGGGAAAGCTCTCGCTGACCTCGGACTTATGGAGTGACAAAAACCTCTCGCCGTTCATGGCTATCACCGCGCACTGGATTGAGGCCAAGCTCAAGAAAACACCTGAGGGACCTCAATATGAACTCAAGTTACGGGCGGAGTTGATTGGTTTCCACCGGGTTCCTGGTCATCATGACGGTGAACACCTTGCACAAGCTTTTCTTTACGTGCTTGACCGTCTCTCCATTACATCGAAAGTTAACTAAATTCTGTACTACATTGACTGACAAACTTTTCTGACATGCGACTAGATCGGGTGGATTACTCTAGACAACGCCTCCAACAACGACACATTCATGGTTTTTCTTGAGCAGGAACTTAATGCTCGAGGCATACCTTTCGACCGTGTGGAAAACCGAATAAGGTATGGCTCAAATGTTATCTGACAATGCCCGGGAAGCTAACTTTCTTTAAGGTGCTTTCCGCACATTGTAAATCTCGCATGCAAAGCAGTCCTCGTCGCGCTCGCAAGATCCGAGTACGTTGACGACAGTGAAGGACCAGATGCCACAGTGGACAAACACGGTGATCCTATTGTTACCCTTCGTTCACTAATTCGCGCGGTAAGTAAACATCGCTTGATTTAATACCTAATCTCATTCAAATGTCAGATTCGTGCATCATCATTGCGCCGTCAGCACTTTGCTCAGATTACCAAGAACCATGGGTTTGATCTCCAACTCCTTCGAGACGTTGACACACGTTGGTCATCAACTCTGTATATGATTGAGAGAGCCTTACTCCTCGAAAAGGTGTGTGATGAAATTGACCAGGGAGTTTTACGGTTTACATGTTTTAAAGCCTCTCGACGCCCTTGCTTTCTCACGAGAGTTCGAGGATCTGCAAAGATATCAACTCTCACAGGCACAGTGGGATGCACTTGCCATCGTGCGAGAGATTTTGCTGGTACGTAATGATCTTGTTCTACAATGCTGCTTCTCAAATGTTCCGTGAAGGTGCCCGACGCCTTTCAGCAAAAGCTTTCAGCAGAGAAGACACCTACATTGTGCAATGCCATCCCTGCCTTTGATGCAATGGTAAGTATCTGGAAGGAACTGCAGGAAACCTGGGGGGAGCCCTTCTCGACCATTATTCAAGCGGGCATTGACAAACTCAATGCTTATCACGATCGCATTGACCTCGTTCCGGCATATACTATCTCAATGAGTAAGTCATTACCCTGTCTTTTTGTTGCCTAAAGTCACGCTAATATCTCCAGTTTTAAATCCATCCATGAAGCTCCGCTACATCCCACTCGGAAATCATGGCGAAGCCAAGGACATGTTACGCACAACGGTTTGCATTAATTTTATATTTCGCGACTCGAGCTGATAGTCATTAAATTCTCACAGCTCCTCCCATACTACGAGAAGCGCACTAGGGCTGTGGCTCTTCAGCCTGCGGCTGGTCCTGTATTCCAAGTCGTAGAACCAACAAGGCCGCTACGCGCCACAAACTATACGCCGCGCCGATCGAGGGTAATCCGCGGTCGATCACTTCGAAGTTCGGCTGCACAACGTACAGCTGATGACATTTTGGGTTTAGCGAGACCGAGTGCTCCCGAACATGGTTCTCTTGATGCTGAGATTCAAAACTACCTGGCTGACCCGTCAACGGGCACAAGTAGTCTATTCTACTGGCAGGTAAGTGTTCTAGAATCTACTTGTAGGCTGTGATCTCATCAACATCTCACAGGAGAACCAACTTCGCTATCCCACTTTTTTTGCAGCTGCTTTGGACTATCTGGCTATTCAAGGGTCCGCTGTACCATGCGAACGAGTTTTTTCGTCTGCCAAAGAGACAATGACCGATCGCCGTAGCCGTATTCAAGAGGGTTTGATGGAGATGTTACAAATGCTTAAATTCTCATTCAAAGCAGGCAAATCATTGGATTTTTCACTTGGAACCTCCCGCAAGGATGTTATTGACTTCCTTGAATCTACTTTGGATGCTGAGAACAATGTTCCGGAGGATATCAACGCGTATATACAGTCTTTGCAAGCCTCTGTCGAGTAGATTGATTTAAATTGAACTCCGACTTCCATATTCGGCTGAAAACCACTTTCTGACTGGCCCAAGCCGGTTTTGCCGTTAAACCTGACCACATTTTCCGGTTCAGCTCCGTCCGGTTATCAATTAATTGCCTAAACCAGCAAAACTAGACCGAAACCGGACCAGTTCGGACTTCGGCAACACTAGTGCACAACACTTAGTCACCGCCTATTTTGGACAGCGGCCAATTTGGCCGGAGATTTTTTTTGAGATTTTGATGTTCAATTGGCCAGATTTTCGACCCTCTGGGGTGCCCATGGCACTCAAAAAGAAGTAAAAATAAGCATTTAGCTTCAAAATCGCCCATGGTTTTCGGGTTACATGCCATATTAGGACTCAGGGTCCTCCTATATAAGGCAATGTGGCTAAATTCACCTGACTAAAATTTCCTAACTCCGTCAGTTTTGACCCAATCAAAAATTGGTTTTGTAGAAATGTTCAGACAATCAAATGGAGCGTTTTTACAAGAGGGATAAGAAAGGAGACTGAGATGCTACACACCACGTAAGTAATTATCGTTTCATTGGATTGCAAAAGGCTTACCTCGCATCCGCAGGGTTATTTCTTCCCCATTCAAGGTCTCAGTTCTTTCCCTTGAAGATTACAGAGGGACGTAAGGCTGTCCCATCAGCACAATCAGTCTCAATGACCATCACCAGCTCCATATTCCCGTCCTTGATGTGGTAAACAGCACCCTTCTGATTGCGGTCCACTAAAACCATGGTGTGTTTGCCCACCCCCATTTGAATACCCTTCTCATCCATATTATATATGTTCTCCATGGGTATATTGTATTTGGTGATCAGCTGTTGGACTTATAGTCTCTGGGTTCAGAACGTCTTTCACATCACATGACTATGCGCTCACTATTTAGTTTGCACTTCGCACTCCTTTTATTCCTCAGTTGTCAACTTCATATTTCCGACACTGAGGACGTACATGTTTCTATGCGTTACCTCCATATATGTAGCTAACTCATCCACTAGCACGCCCTGTCGTGTCTAGGTAATACATTATAGTTGTCAACTTCATATTTCCGACACTGAGGACCACGCCCTGTTGTGTCTAGGTCGCTCTGGTCTACATCAGCTCCTCAAGGATGTCAAAGTATTCTGAGATCAATGCACGGTTCAAACACTGTGCTCAGCAACTCTCTAGACCAGTTGTCAAGCGCGTCTTCAAGTCGGGATGCCGTTTTCTGAATGCGCGTGCCCAATGCTCTGAAACTGGCTCATCAACTATGCGAGATGCATACTCTGCAATTGCTTGGTATGCAAGAGGAACACCTCAACAGCCCAAAGCCTTGATCCATTCCTTAAGCATCTGCTGAACAGCATGGGCCTTGCCTCGGGTCCCTCGGCCATTATATCGTGCAGTTAGAGTCATGCGGCTAACTACAAATTGTTTGGCAGCAGCACAAAGAGAATAAACCGGCCGTCCGGCCGATGTGAGGCCAGATTCAACAACAGCCTTCAGTGCGCGGTTCAGTGCTGGGAGATCAGAGTAAGGGATTGTACAGGGTGTACTGGGACTGGTACTGACCCTCCTCAGGCATTGGGTGCAAGCAATAGGAGCAGCAAGATGGAGAGACTAATTCACACACACATATTTATGTTGCGCTCTCTGAGGCCCCTAAAAAATCAGCAAAAATATGTGAATATTGGGAGCATCATGGTTATTGGTAGGGAAACATGGGTTGTGAATTTCATAACGGGCTGGCATCATGTTGGACAGATAGGGAGGGGTAATGTCAATTGCCGCAAACACAGAGGAGCGAGCTTTTGTGTGCTGGTCAGAAATTCCACATTGGTTCAAATATCCTTATGTAAGTCCCCACAAGTAGCTGAGAGATATATCAAGATATATTGGAGCCAAAGTTCATGCCAGGATGTGGTTGTTAAGGTTGTAGCGGCCTTGCAATGTTTTTGAGTCAACCAAAACATGCACATTTTGTAACATCAACAATGTCTTCAGGGAACAACTTTTGCAATTCACCGCTGCTTGCCTCCGTAATTGGCATGCAACATGGTATGGCAGTAGACTAAATTATTGGAGGTACAATTTTAGGTAAGAACTCGTTGTGGAGGGCAGATGAGGTAGATGACCTGTTACTCCCTCTGACCCGTTACCCCCCCAGGCACAGTACATAAAACTACTCACAGTAGATGGTGAGCACCATCTCCAGAACCAACATTCTTGCTTGTCTCCATGATTGAACAAGTTTTCTCTGATTGCTAGACAGCCCAAAAGCTGTTCAGGATTCATTCTTTATTCTTGGATTTCATTTGGAGCTTGCACTTCTTACTGATAATCTCCAAAATGCATTTCAAAAACTGGATCTGCTGTCATTCATGTATCTGGAAAATATTAATTGCAAGGCCCTTGGATTATTATATCTGGATGCTATCATTTATGCTCTTGAAAAATCAGTAAGTTGTTCCATTATTCTGTATTGTATGTTCCAAATTACTTAATGTACTTGGCCAGCAATCTCTTCTTGCAGGGAAGTTGTTGAAGTCAATGACCTCAAAGATTGATCAGCATTTCAAGATTCAGCTTCAGAAATACCAGATTGACCAGAGTCTCCAGGACCTTGTGGTATTAGCAGCTGCTGGAGCTTCTTGGCCATGGGACTTTGCAGAATTTAACTTCTGGAGCTTCTTGGCCATGGGACTTTGCAGAATTTAACTTCTGGAAAGATTTGGAGGTAGCCTTGACAGAGGGAAACTTGCTCAAGGTGGACGGAAGGGGCTTTCTCTGTTACCATACCTCCACCATGATTGACAACAAGAACCGGGGGATGATGGCCACTTTTTTGAGAGACCCTCACAGATGTGGCAAGCTGGTTGTCAATGGTATGGTGCACAACACTTAGTCACCGCCTGTTTTGCACAACGGGTCCTGCGGGCCGAAAAATTCCCCTTCCAAAAGGCTGGACTGACAACAAACTTGGCAGCAAGTGGCTTGAAAAAGATTTTGAACCGGCCTCAGCAGCCTGTAATACGTTGGGTGGATACCGCCTTCTAATCCTTGACGGACACAACTCACACTGCACATACACATTCTGCTCAATTGCTGAATTGAAAAGGATTATCATTCTTTGCCTTGTCACACACATCACTCATTGCTGTCAGCCGTGTGATGTTGGTGTATTTGGGCCACTTGCGGCGTCATGGAAGTCAGAAGTCATGATGGTTGCAAGGAAGTCGCAGAAGATAACAAAGTATAATCTACTCACGCACTACGCAAACACACACAGCAAAGCATTCACAGCCTCCACTATCCAGGCTTCATTCCAAAAGACAGGAATATGGCCCGTGGATCACACTGTAATTGAAGACTTGGCTTTTGGACCTGCAGCAAATACATTGACGCAAAGCGCCCAACCTGTTCCTGCAAGGCTCTCATTGCTGCTCAAACCAATAGACTGGCCCTGCCATCAGATCCAACCTTGGGTGACATCCCCACTTGTCCTAATTCACCCACACCCTCTCCTGCTGGACCCAGTCCGCTTGCGGGCTTGTCTTGCACTCCCAGTGCAGCTCCTGCAATCCCCAGTGCAGCTCCTGCAATCCCCAGTGCATTGGCGGCCCCCGCAACGCCTCAATATTGCCTCGCAAACTTTCCCAAGCCTCTCCCTCCAACAGCATCACGCGCAAGCCTTCTGGAGCAAAACCGAGAGCTGGAAAACTATTTGAAGGCCAATCAGAAGCAGCTGGAGGGTGACTACGCTTCCATAAAGCTGATGGATGCCGAAAATGAGCGGTTGAGGCAGCAGCTATTTGTAAAGAAGAACAAACCTAAGAAGCAACACGTGGGAGGTGCAGGGGCTTGCCACACGACCAGTGGAGAGACACTCGTGGCCTTTAGCAAGGTGGAATGGACAGAGCACATTGCGCAGGTGCATGCTGAAATGCAGAGCCAGGAGTTGTTTGCAGGGTTGAAGGAGCAATGTAACAACACCTGGATGGAGCTGGTTGAGAGAGAGAAGGCAAGGGCAAAGGCAATCATAGATGTGGAAAAGGCAAGGGCAAAGGCGGTCGTGGATGCTGAGAAGGAGAGGTTAAAAGTGATTGCAGACACGGAGAAGGCACAACTGAAGGAGATAGCAGATGCCGAGAAGGCGCAGCAGAAAGCAGCTGCAGAGGCAGAGAAGGCGCAGCAGAAAGCAGCCACAGAGGCAGAGAAGGCGCGGCAGAAAGCAGCCGCAGAACCAGAGAAAGTGCGGAAGAAGGCAGAAGCAGCAAGGCTGAAGGTGATTGCAGATGAGTATAAAGCTTGAAAGAATGCGGAAAAGGCTGCGGCAAAGGAGCGTGAGAAGGCTGAGAAAGCAGTGTCGGGAGGCGGGCAGAAGAAACGGAAACAAAAGGATACACACCTTGAAGGCAATGAGAATGTCCCCCCCACAGGACTTGCCCCTCCAGCTGAGAAATGTCCTTGACCAACTCCTCAGCCTCTCTGTGCTTCTTCTTCCACCTCCAAGGCCGTTCCAGCACCGTCCGTTGAGGAATTTGAACAAAGCAAAGCAGTCTTGAAGATAACAAATAGTGTGGAGCGGGCTATCAACCCACAGCTGAGATAGGTGGTGCTACCAGAAACATCATTTGGGCACGACATCACCGGTCAATCGCCCCTCGGGGTTTGCCGCCGCCTGACTTGTTGCTTGTCAAAACCTCAGAACTGCGATCTTGTTGAAAAAATATTCATACAGTACACTCCCCTAGCTCAGATAATGTAAGCCTCTCAATAATCATACAAAACCCATATCTACAGCTACTGGCCAACTCAGAACATCAAGGGGAGGCTCCATAAATTTATTATGACAATGTTTGTTAGGGTGACCCGTTACCCCCCCAGGCACAGTAGGACATTGCAGAGTCAGCATGTGCAACCTACTCATCAATAAAGAATTTCCCAGAACGTGAAGAGTCTATGAGGTAATCTGGGAGGGAGGCGTGAAAGAAGGTGATGTCACATTCATCATCAGATATCTCAAGAAGGACTGATTGGAGATCTGCCAGAGTGTAACACAGATCACCGGGCTCAAGTGATAAAAATTGACCAATGTCGCAACGGCGGGCCAGACAGATATAATCTTGAGCTGATCCATCAAATGGTCCTAACTCCTGAATGAGTGACTTTGATCTTGCATACAACCTATGACGACGTGGGCAAAAAGCATCAAGCCTGTGGACAATAGAATGGTTGTCTGAATTGTTGAATGGGCCGAACTCGTAAATAAATGACTTTGATCTCGCATACAAGGCGGTATGATGTGGGCGGACAGCATCAAGCCTCAAGTCATTTTCAACTAACTTGGAACCCAAGATACATAGCGCAATAGAAATATAAGTCAGTAAGGTCGGCAAGCGGCAGGGCCCGATAACTTCATCAATGTCAGGCCTGCCCTCCGATGCAAAAACAATTCAGCTTCGGTACAATAATAAATTGGCTAGATGATGCAAACAATCTAACTGCATGAAAGGGGAGCAAGATATTGATGAGGTTGATGGAGGTGGAAGAGATTTGCTGTGCACATTTAATGAATTCATTGGGCTATTTTTTTGATTGAAAGACTGTCTGCAACTGCTACAGTGAGGTTCAAGGGTATTGAAATCAGAACATGGTGAACAAGTGGCACCTGGGCCGTTGACATTATCCATGTTGTTACCTAGGCTGTTTACAACCTAAACCGTCAACATCAATGTCATCTACGGAAACTAACCGATCTTGACCAAAGCGACACTGCAATCCAAGTTATTAGCAACAAACAGTTGCATAACACAGGAAGATGGGCTGACAGTGGTATCAACAGTAACAGGTCCAAGGTACATCCCTAGTGATCTGATACAGAGGAAGAGCAAAGAGGAAGTAAAAGACAATAGCATTTGAATCATGCAGGATGGTAAGAGCAGCATAGGAAAGGTGCGGTAGATTAACAGTTCAATGTAGGCAATTGAGGACGAGAGAGTCAAGGCAAAGTCAAGGTGGAACCTGGGCAAAACCTGGGTGGAACGGGAGTGTTGAACAATTTCCTATTATATTTTGTAACACAGACACATAATTCTACCCACCAAATTTTGTTTTTTCAACACCTAAGACCCTCTAACTAAAGTTATCGGGGATCATCCGCAGATGCAAGAATGTGATGGTACAGTGCATTGAGCTCCATGAAGGGATTTGAGTTATTAGTTGGTGAGAGGCCAAGGACAATTTGAAGCTGTTTGACTGGACGGTGATTGATAGCTCCGATGTATTTCACAACAACAGACACAAAAATGAACTGGCCGGACAACTTCTTGACGAGTCCTTCTATGTCATTGGGCAAAGGCCAAACATCTGGGATTTCTTGTTTGAAAGGATGGCAATTTTTTATTTCGTTGCATTTTGAGATGAGATATAACCGGATATCATTTTCCGGCTTGAAGGTATCATCCAGAAGGAGCAGTGTGCTACACGCGGTAAGTTCACCATTGATGAAAGAGGCGCAAAGATGTTTTTCTGGGTGGCTAACTACGAGGATTGCTAGACGGGATGTTGCCGCATTGCTGCTGGACAAGATTTGCAAAGAGACGCAGGACATGATTCTGGGCTTTGGCGTCGTGACATTCATCTAGCCTGTCAATGATTATTAGATAGGGAAGGGGGTGGTTGCATGTCAGCGGATTGACACTGGCTGATTGGAGAGGGCAGACAATCAACGCTTGAACCTGGTTGACAAGTGATTTACTGAATATGGTGGGATCATTCTTGACCACGCTCTTGATGTGCGGACAGGTATTGGGGATATTCTGTGCCAGCTGGTACGCAATTGTCGATATGACCCGTTCTGTGTTGTTGCGCCCATCTGCCAGCCTTGAAAAGAAGAAGCTAGCAAGGAGGAGGTTCAGAGCGGCGCATTGTTCTGCAATGCTGCGTGTGATTGCCGACTTTCCAGCACCCGCTGGACCATGCAACCACATTGCGGAGGACTTGCACTCAAGGTTCTCTACCCAAGCCATAATGGCCTCCAATACCGCTACCCACGTATCTGGGTGGCATCTTGGCTGGTCCAAGAGTCCGCCAGAATTATGGAGGGCGCCTGGGGAAATATGTCGATGAAGGTCCTCAAAACCTTTGAGGTTGAGTGAATGTGGGTTAGGGAAGACGAAGAGGGATACAACACACCAAAAGGCCTGACTTGTCTGGTATTGAAGTTCCTGCCATTGATAACAAAGTCGCGTGCATTGGAAAACATGGGATATGATATCTGTTCTGCTACGGAATAGATTATAGCAAATTCTGACCAGGTAGAATCTCAACGGAATCCAAGAAAGAGGCCTCAATCTACTCGGAACAAATGTACGCTCCGCGCATAGCACACAAACTTGAGGGGATTTCTGAAATAGATGTGGTGCGGCTTGATATGATCTCATTTTGGTTTACCCTGCTGCATTTCCACAAATCGAGTAAAACAATTGAATGAGAAATACATATTCCTGCACGCAGGTCTATGGAATGTGCTCTGTACATGCAACTGAACACAATGTAAAAGGAATGGGAGAGATTGGATCAAATTTGAGCAAGATATTCAAAGTGGGTGAATGAGGGGTCCGGCCAAAGGTTGGGTCTATGTTAGTATGGAGATATGGCTTGTGAAGCGACTGGTCTTGAAATGACTCCTGCTGCTTGTTAGGGATGGTGATTAAGAATTAAAAATTGTTCAGCTCTGTGCTCACCAGATACTTTGTATATACATTGCCCAAAACACCATCATTGCATTTGGGCTCCATCAACTTTTTGATATCTGACTGTTCCATGTAAAAAGCAAGGTCTTTTGAAGGGCCTGCTTTTTCAAGAAGGTTGACCAGTATCCCTTCTATAAAGTAATTACCGGCCCTCTCATGTTTCCTCATGATTGCATGTGTATCATTGGACTGATGTGGTTCCAGACAGTTTCTTTGATCTTCCACCATTTTCTGCAATCTAAAATCACATGGATTAGCTGGTACAGCTGTAATAATAATGGAGAAACACACTTTTGTTCAATTGAAACTGCCCATCTCATAGAACGGAGAGCCAAAGCAGCAATTTGACCACCAGTCACAAAAAGCTTGCCACATCTGTGAGGGTCTCTGAAAAAGGTGGCCAATGTCCGGCGTGATCTGTTACAAAGGTATGTTAACAGAGAAAGCCCCTGCTGGTCCACCTGGATCAAGTCATTGTCTGCCAAGGCTACCTTCAAATCATTCCAATAACCAAATTGTGAAGAAGCTCCAGCAGCTGCTAATACCACAAGATCCTGAAGACTCTGGTCAACTTGGTATTTTGGAAGGTGAATCCTGAGATGCTGATCAATCTTTGAGGTTGTCTGCTTCAACAACTTCCTTGCAACAGGAGATTGCTGACCATGTCCCTTAGTTTAGACTGTCTGTACAGAATAGTAGCATAACTTACTGAATGTTGAAGACCAGCAATGATATCCTCTAGATATGGTAATCCCAATTGAGAGTCATCAAGGCTTTCCATATACATGAATGATAGCAGATCCAGCTCTTGTAATGCATTTTGGAGAGTATTAGTGAGGAGTGCATCCTCCAAATGATTTCCTAACCCATGGAATAGATCATAAAGGGTTTTTGGGCTGCCTGCTAATCAGAGATATTTCCTTCAATCAGAACAGCAAGCTAATATTAGTAGGAGGTACCGCTTACCATCTACTTTGAGTAGCTTGATGTAGCACATTGCAGAGTCAGCATGTGCGACCTCCTTGTCAATATGAAACTCCTTAGAACGTGAAGAATCCTTGAGGTAATCCGGGAGGGAGGCATGAAAGAAGGTAATATCACATTCGTCATCAGATATCTCAAGGAGGACTGATTGGAGATCTGCTAGATTATAATGCAGATCACCAGGCTCAAGGGATAAAAATTGACCAATGTCGCAACGGCGGGCCAGACGGATATAATCTTGAGCTGATCCATCAAATGGTCCTAACTCCTGAATGAGTGACTTCGATCTTGCATACAACCTATGACGACGTGGGCGAAAAGCATCAAGCCTGTGGACATCCTCAACCAACTTGACGCCCAGAATACGTAGCACAATAGATATATCATCCACAGATGCAAGGATGTGGTGGTACAAGGCATCAAGCTCCATGAAGGGATTCGCGTTATTTGTTGGCGAGATACCAAGGACAACCTGCAGCCGTTTCACTGGACGTTGGTTGATCGCTCCGACGTATTTGACAACAACGGACGCGAAGATAAATTGGCCAGACGACTTCTTGACGAGTGTTTCTATGTCACCCGGCGATGGCCAAATATCTGGGATTTCGTGTTTGAAAGGATGGCAATCCTTGATTTCGTTACATTTCGAGGTGAGATATAACCGTATATCGTCGTCCGGCCTGAAGGTGTTGTCCAGGAGGAGCAGCGTGCTGCGTGCAGCGAGGTCGCCGTTACTGAAAGAGGCACGAAGATGCTTCTCCGGGCGGCTGACTACAAGGACTGCTAGACGGATGCCGCATTGCCGCTGCTGGACGAGATTTGCAAGGAGACGCAGGACATGAATCTGGGCTTCGGCGTCGTGACATTCATCTAGTCCGTCGATGATTATCAGACAGGGAAGGGGCGGGTTGCGTGACAGTGAATCGACGCTGGCTGATTGAAGAGGGCGGACGATCAACGCTTGAATCTGGTCAACAAGTGATTTACTGAATATGGCGGGATCGTCCTCGACCACGCGCTCGATATGCGGACGGGTTTCGGGGATATTCTGCGCCAGCTGGTACGCGATTGTCGATATGAGCCGTTCCGTGTTGTTGCGCCCATCTGCCAGCCTCGAGAAGAAGAAGCTCGCAATGAGGAGGTTCAGGGCGGCGCATAGTTCTGCGATGCTGCGTGCGATCGCCGATTTTCCAGCACCCGCCGGACCATGCAACCACATTGTGGAGGACTCGCGCTCGAGGTTCTCCACCCAAGCCATGATAGCCTCCAGTACCGCTACCCGCGTATCCGGGTGACATCTTGGCTGATCCAAGAATTCACCAGAGTTATGGAGGGCACCTGGGGAAATGTGTCGATGAAGGTCCTCAAAACCTATATGATTAAGTGAATGTGGGTCAGGGCAGACGGAGAGAGAAACGACGCACCGAATCGCCTGACCAGTCCGGTGTTGAAGCTACCACCATTGATAACGAGGTCGCGTGCATTGGAAAACATCGGATATGATGTTCGTTCTGCCGTGTAAGCAGATGATAGCAGATTCTAACCAGGTAAGATCGCAAATGAAAGCAAGGGGGATATGCGTACGTAGTTCTCAACAAGTCTATGTTCTGCGCATAGGGTATGAACTGAAGGAGGAAGCGGTGCGGTTGCGGTGCGGCTTAATATTTCCCACCCTACTTCATTTCCACAAGTGACAAGGTGGCAAGTCGGACACGACAATTTATTGGGAAACAAGTCTGCATACGGATCTAGTATAATAGATAGTGTGATTACAAAAGTGTGAAACACTTGAGAAAAGAGTATTGTTGACCGTCAACGTCTACGTCTACCAAGCTGAGCATTACCCTCATGCATGTAACGGCCTCGTCAATTGGACGCGCCTTAACATGATAACAGTATAGGCGACTGAATATCTATGCACATCGAGGTCAGGAGACCTCTTCGAGGCTTAACTCGACGCTTATAGAAAGAGACTTGAGACAAAAGAACAACGATGGGATTTACGAGATCTTTGCTGGGAGAGAGCAAAGGGGTATCGAGCATTGGCGACGCTCCGCTTTGCTCGCGTGATTTATTCCCGAGTATCACATAGTCACAGTGCTCTCGTACCAACAACAGAGAAACAGCAGGTTCAAGACATTATTGGCTTTCAAAGAAGTCCCTGGCATCGACGCACTGCAAGAAACAGTTCTCATATTCGCGACGCATGTGGGACAATGGGTGCACCGGTGAGAAGGCTAATGATTTTGCCCGAAGCACATCGACGTCGCAGAGTTCATCGAGGGTGACATCAACAACCGCAAGACGAAGGGAAGCGCGGAACATGATGATCGGGTTTTGGTACGGGCTGCGCCACATGCCAGGAAACAGCACAAAGAAGCACTCCTTAGCACGAGCGAAAGAAGGGTTTGGGACAGAACAGCTTGGGCGCCGTCTGCTTTTGAAGAGATCCTGACATCGATCACCTACCAAAGGCAGTTCGTATATTCGCAACACATGGGGACAATGGCTGTGCTGGTGCGAAAGCGAATAAAACTGCTTGGAGCACATCCAGGTCGGGACACGCCGGCAAGGGTTATGGCAAGTAGGCAAGCAAGGCTGGACAAAAAGAGATGGGGGAAGGAAACACGGAAGGGTGGAGAGGCAGTGGGATACGTCCGGGAGAGAAGAGATGAGGGCAGCGTCGATAATTTCGCTTGCAAGTGATTTGGATCATCAAGAAGGCATCGGAGGAGATGTACGCCTAGTACCAGTCCCACCCCGCAATGCGAACGCACTGTGCAAGGAAAGAAAAAGCAGCCCAACCGCTGTTGCCGCCTGCAACAAACACACCCCGCCAGAAATCAAAAACAAAAAACCAGAAATCAGAAACCAGACACCAGAAACCGACCGTCGTTGTCGTCGCCATCTCCTTCGAGCGTTCAAAAGACTCCCAGACCTCGATACGAACGCCGAGGCCATGTTTTATTATATCCGCTGATGCGTGTGTGGGCTGGATGTATATACCGCAGGGGCGAATAGAAAGTTCTGGCGCGCGTCGAGGTCGGAGAGTTGAGGCTCAGGCGAAGTAAGGCGAGGAAAGGTAAGAGGAGGGGTTGGGGTGGAAGGGACAAGCAGAGAAAGGAAAGAGAATCATCGACATAGAGGGTTTGACGAGAGGGAGGGACAACACTGCGCAGGAAGACAGAGGAAACTGTACTTGACAACGTCAGATTCTCATTGATAGAAAGCGGGGGAAGGGGAAAGAAACTGAAACCGAAATCGAAGCAAAGAAAAGCGCTGCTTGAGCCCTCGCGAGCGAACACAGTACCGTCGAGAATACACCCTTACCTCGATACGAACGCAGCAGGATGCTATACTACTATATTTACATATGCGTGGGCTGGATGTATATGCCGCAGGGGCGAAGAGAGCTTCATGCGCGCGTCGAGGTCGGAGGGGTTTGGGCTTGGGCGAGGCAAGGGCAGATGGACAAGTGTGAGCGATAGGGGGAGAAGAAAGAGGGGATTGACAAAGACGGGTCGGAAAATGGGGAAACCACAAGATGGGGAGATTTAGTTCACCGAATATAGGTGCGGGGCGAGGAAGGAGAGTAGCCAAACGAGAATCAAGACAGGGAACAAAAGAGGTAAGGAAGATCCGTGAGTGCGTTCGAAGAAAGTTGGGGTATGGGGTAGAGAATCGCTACCAACGATGGGCTGATGATCTCTGATCAGGCGTACTGATCTAATAATGTTGGAAATGGCGTGTGTGGCTGCGTGAGGGAATATAACGGTGAGGAAAAGGCAAATCATCGTAAAACGTGAGGGTGGGACTCGGGTCTCGAACGCGAAGGAAGGCAGATGTGGGCCGCGAAAGCGCACATTGGAGGAATGTGCTCCGGAAGATAGTCCATCAACCACAGGAAGTGTAGGGAAGGAGCGTAATGATACAATTTTAACCGCTCTTTGAGACCTGGCAAAAAAGAAAGAAGATCCCCATCTGCGTCCGAAGAATGGTGTGTAGAGAAGAATCACTACCACCGACGAGCTAATGAACTCTGATCAGGCGCACTTATCTAATCATGTTGGAAGATGGCGTGCGTGAACGCTTGAGTGCGTGAGGAAGGAAGATCAAAAAGCACACCATCCGTCGTAAAAGCGTTTGTGGGACTTGAACACGGTGGCGAAGGAAGAAAGATGTTGGACAAGTGTAAGACTCAAGAGGTGTCAGATCCACAGATCGCGGCCATGGTTCACACGCATGAGGGTACCACACTCAATGCTCCACTACCACCTTCGTTTAATCAAGCCTCCTACAATACTCCCACTGGCAACACTTCTGTTGATCTCTCGGCCTTCCTCACAACTCCAACTGCTACCTATGACGAGAATACCCCACCTCTCGAAAGAGGTAACGCTTCCCAAGGCTCTCGAGAGGTATACTGTACATGGTGTAAAACATACATCAAACATGGACGTGAACGGCTCACAAGGAGTGCCCTCCATAAG
Organism: Crassisporium funariophilum; assembly: GCA_014925845.1. Taxonomy (NCBI): domain Eukaryota; kingdom Fungi; phylum Basidiomycota; class Agaricomycetes; order Agaricales; family Crassisporiaceae; genus Crassisporium; species Crassisporium funariophilum. Next base: position 1,090,763 of record JACGCL010000013.1, read on the forward strand.
CATCAGAAAAGTTCGAAATATAGATTATCACTAACACGAAATTATATTCTAATTGACAACTGTTGCGGTTCAAGTTTCAAAGCTATTTGAGACGGCTTTCCTTGTCACAGACCCCCGGGCCTGACTTTCCCGAAGACTCGACATGTGTTACGAAAACAAAAACGACTTGCGAAAGACAAAGATTGTCCAAAGACATTCCCAACCCTGCCGTCTGGGCGTCAGTAGGCGCAACGAATTGGTAATAGGTCTCTGACACCAACGACAGCGACTAACGTCAGTGCTGTGCGGTATTCTGGAGAATGAATTCAGGCGATCTGCTCGACCTTCCCTACTCCGGGTCAGTACTCCGCTTCGCAGGTGGGGGCCTGAATCTCGTTCTCGTTAGAAAGGAGTTTGAGGCAAGTGGCTAAAGGAGGCTGCGGGGGGCAACGACCAGAAGAAAGCAGCCTGAGCGCGGCCTTTGCATATCCCATGCTCAATGGTAACCAGGTATAGCTAGCTGGTACACTTTCTATTGTGATTCGTGAATCAACTGGCACTGACTTTATTTTTTCCAACAGGACAGGAGTCATTTTTTTAATTCGGAATATTTTGGTAAGCAGAGGAGAAAGTCGTTTGATCTATAATTACGATAGTCGTTGAACAGTGAACGAAGCATAGCATCAGAGGTAAGATCGGCAAGCCCTAGGTAAAAGTGTGGGCTGAGGTCAAAAAGAGAGGAGGTTACAGGGTGTCGGGCCGGACTATGCAGAACGATGAACAAAAGTTGAAGGACGCTTTCGCTTTCAAAGGAACTGACCTCCGTTTATCCACCACCAGTCAGGACAGACTTCTCTATCCACGTCATTGCAGCATTCCGCGTGACTGAAATCAATGACCCTTATATCTCCCTCAGAGTTCCTCATAACATTATCAGTCTTCAGATCGTGATGATGGATCCCTACTTCATGGAGTGTTTCAATAGCGTCATGGAGCTGTTGCCTACGAAAGGAAACTGCTGCGTCAAGAGAGATAAAGTTATATTGATTTAAAAACTTGCCATTCTCGTTGAGTGAAGCCATCTTGAATGGGCTCTCCGACGTCGCTAATCAGTAAGGAAAAAGACCTCATCCAGCTGTTTTGATATGTTCCATATAGCTGAGGCACAAAACCAAGTCGGTTCTCTGCCAGTATCTCGTAAATTGCACGTTCGTTTTCGAAGACATCTTTGTCGAAAAAGGTTTTAAGCACCAATCCCAAGTTCTTATTGATGCTAACCAGCCTCCCATCGTTGTTGCTAACCAATTCAAAAGGAATATAAGGAGTGGCAATGCTGCGGCTAGAAGTACTGTTAACACCAGTAACAGTCAGGTGATAGATTATGCTTGCCTGCGATCTGCTCTCTGGAACCGTCCTCCTATAAAAGTCACCCTAAACGCTCCCATATCCGCTAGCACCCAAGGACCCCCAAGCTTGATGATGTTCTCCCATGTCCAAGAGAGCAGCGCAGCCCTCCACTTAGCCGTCAATGTCCTAGCGCGACTGAGATACGACCACACACTGAATGTGGAAGTGAAAAACTCCCTACTAACAAAGCCAGCCTCTTCGGGAATAATTGCTGATCCGTAAGACTTGACTATAGCCCGAACTAGAAAAGAAAATACACGTTCTATAAATTCCCGGTTCCCAGCTGGGTCTGTTCGAGCACCGTCCGAGCCCTTATATTTCCGCATGTGGTTTGGTGACAAGGAGAGGGACCCAATAGGACCGGGGTTCACCTCACACACCCGCAAAAACCCATAAATACATGTGCACAGTCCCATCTTCGAAGTGGTCAAGGACGCCTGGACATGCATCTATAACTTTGATTAGAAAATGTGCAGGAATGAAGAACGAGAGTATCACAGAACCTGTGCAAGGACCTCGAGTGCATCATCGGCCCAGCTGTTCTCCCCGAAGCCTTTGCGGCGAAGCTCACCCTCAATATCCTTTAACGTCCGGCCCCGCGCCGCCAATTTGGTCATAAAGGCATCCTTGTTGTTTCCCGTAAATTGTGAAGAGACCAGTAACTTTTCTTCGTGAACATTCTCAACAATACCGACCGACATCATCTTCAGAGTCACGAGGGGGGACCGTCCGGCATGGTCTTTTGGAATTGTGTCGTCTATACCCTTATTCAACTTATTCAAGCCGATAATGGTGAAATTCGGAGTGATTTTGTTCGTCTTGTGAATGTACTCGAATTTGGAAACAAGTCGCAGAGACATAAGGAGCTCTAGAGCGGAATTAAAGTTTGTCTCAAAGTTCTCCTTGGGAATGGTTCTCTCAGCATCGTGCCAAAGCTGGAGCGCCGTAAACTTGAAGAGATCTAGTAAGCAATAAAAAACATTGTCAGCAAATTGGCGTATCAATTCTTCCCGCCCGTTGTCAGGTTCCCGATCGGTTTCCCGGAAACGAAAATGAGGATCAGCGATCCCCGCCCACGACTCTCTGAGTCTGTCCCCAGTAGTTCCCGGGGCGTTATATTCAGGCCAGCTTTGGGGATCTAGTATCATCCCCTTGACGTGATCGCCGAGTAATCCGGCGATCGGACTTGTCATCAGGGAGATGGAAATTTGATCTTCCAGGATAGTTCTGTTGACTGCGGCGCTGGTTGATGACCCGTCGGCTTTGTTGCTGTCCGACCACTGGGGCGATTTCTTGCGCATTTGTTCAACAAAACCGTTCAGAAGAGAGTCGACGGTTCTAGAGCCCATTGTGACCGAGGATGGAAGACAAGAAAGTGGTGAACAGAACAAGATTTCTTGTTTGAGGAGTTGTCAATTTTTGAGAGCAGGCGCACCAAGCCTTAGAAACGCGAGAATCAGCAGAACGAAGTCTATGAAGTGTAATACTTGGTATCTTGAAATGACGGAGGAAGCTAGCCGTAAAACAGAGCAGAGCACAGCGAAAGTTAGAGAAAGAATAGGGAGGAAATGACAAAAAGATAGAATCCTAGGGAGGCCAGCAAAAGCAACAGAGGCTGCTGGCGGAGTTTACTATCACGTGCGCTGGGATTCAACCAGACAGGGAGATTCAAAATGTGCATTCTGACCACAGGACGGCGTTCTTTGCCCCAATCTTTTTTTGAATTCCGAAGCCTATATTGCGAACAATAGTTAATATCCAAAAAAATTGGTCAACTGACATCAAGAAGGTAGTCCAATTCTGTGATCTGTAGCGATCAAGCAACAGATTGGGACCTTAAATCATATCTTTCACATTTATTTGGGTGTGCCGAATTTTATAAAACTTTTCAGAAGCGTTATATTTGTATTGGAAATGCTCCCCGCAGAATATCAGCCTTAGGGAAGCAGTTCCTGAGGTTCTAGATACAAAACATTGGAGAATGTGACAATTTAAAGAATCACGACTGATGTGTTTTGACCGACGGCATTGTGACAAATCGTGACAAATCGGTTTGAATCTCTATGGTTTTGGGACATTCAAAGTCGGAATTGCTCCGCTGCTCGAATCAACACACCTCTCCTCAAAGAAATTTGTATTTCAGCTCTTTAGACCTATTACTATGTGCTTGTAAAATCTTGAGGACGGGGATTGCCTATTGACTCCAAAATTTGCGAGATACTCAAAATTTTGAATCTCCATGGACATGATAGTACACGGGCAGGTCAACTTATTAACCCGAAGTTGAGTCCGGAGGTCGTAGTGCCCGGGTTAATAAAATAAGGCCTGTGGTGGAAAAAAAAGGGGATAACCTTTGTATGTCCGCGGTGGGGTTAACCTCAGTTCATACGGATTGAGCCTCAGCTTAACTCGCAAAATGGTGTGCTGGATCATCAACAGATGCACGTGCATAGGTCAATTGCTGCTTGTTGCACCCTCCGCCAGCTTGTCTGATTGCTTGCAATTTACTTTCTTATGTGTATTCAGAAAGGTGGAAACAAAGATGGCATTGGATAGGTGATATAGACAATTAGACATACATGAAGTAAAAAGAAATGCACGCAAAAGGAAGAACACAAAATGAATACCAATAGTCCAAGACCCTTGGAATGCCCTACCAGTGCATTTAGTCCCCAAACCCGTCTGCCCCAGGTAACAAATCCATTGCCTTGCTCTATGACCGTTGTCAACCCCGAAGATACCTGATGCTTGAGTGAGATAAGCTGGATTGACAGAACACAACGACGTACTTCATGAATGTGAGTAACTGTTGCAATCTGTTGGGGAAAGGGATGTCAAGGTAACAACAGATCATGTTTAGAGTGGGTGGAAACATGAATTGCGTTCACAAGCCCACAGACCGGGCATTTACAGTGTCAACTTCTGGTAACCGCACAGCAAGAGGCGGGAAGGTACCTGACAGGGGGGGCTGGCTGGGTACAAAGCCAATGAAAGGATGAAAAAAGTGTAAACTTGTGCTATCCAAAACCGCGTTGTGACAAATGAAGCAGAGATGTCAGGACATGCTGGGGGAGACGAGCGATGGGGACAATGTTGAAGTTGAGAAACAGCCGAGAAACTACAAAGGTCAAGGACAACAGATGCAAACAATGTGCACAGACCAGCTTGTCCAGTGGGTGTCGTTGCTCACCCATAATTGGACTTGTAAGGTAAACAAGAATTCATTGGGACACATAAATAGCAAGTAAGACCGTAGAACTAGTAGTCAAAGAGTCCAGCAAGTGATGCTCCTTGAGCTGGTGCAAACCCTTGCAGTTGCATACTTGACTCCGCGGCCGCGGGAACACCAGGAGAGGCAGAAGGCGTGGACTTGGCGACCACCAACTCCAGGCCAAATCTAGCATTGTCTTGACGGATGATGTTGTCAACGTAACTATTGAGACAGAAGTCAGTGTAAGTACGAGAAAGACAGAAAAAATACTGACTCTTTCCATTGGCCCCATCAGATTTCTGCCGCGTGTCTTAACCTCTGCTTTGAAATAGGCCTCAACCTTGCTCCAGAAGTCTTTGCCCTTTGCGATGGGGCCACCAGCATGCTTCCGCTTCTTCAGAGGTGGCTGGAAATCCGTGGCATCGTCACCAGAACCCTTGCCAACAAGGCTGGCAGAAGTCTCTTCGGTAGTCCCAACAAGTCAAGGATTCTTCGACGTGAAGCTCTGCTGTTAATGTTGTGAGTGACTTCACATTGATTACAGATGAGGATGGCTTACAAGGAGGGCATTATGAATGATGAACAGCTGGTCAAGCTTGTCACCTGGTCCTCCATGTTTGTACTTGCAAGCCGACTGGTAAGTAAAGTCAGCAAGGGACATTGTGCTTGGTCCTAAGACACTATTGCAAAGCTGGGGACCAGTATATCAGTCATCGAGGATGGACAACAAACATTGACATACATCCTGGCAAAATGTGTTCCGCACACTCGAGGCAACCTTTTGTGTAAGTGAAGTCAGCTGTCTCTCTTGCAGGGGACGTCCAAACACATTGGTGAGCTTGAGGGGGATTTGCTCATTGTTTAATGTGCTCTAAGTTGATATGAATGAGTGTTCAGTTATTGAGAGTCCGTTGCAACCTTACCTCCATGTCAATGTGCATCTTTGTGAATGACATATGATTTCCCTGATAAATAATGTCTTGTGCAACACTTCAGATATTGGCCTATGGTAGAATAGGGTGAGTACGTGAATATACAGATCAATGAACCACATACCTTTTGTTCCGTGGTGAATGTGAATGTATCTTCTAAGCAAATTCGAAGGTCATCAAACAGGGACTTCAGATCATCAACCAAGTGTGCGGCGGCGGCTCGACGGCGGTCATTGGCGTCGCTGTACATGGTTCCAACCATATAGAGTCGCGTGGCAAGGTCTGCATGTGAAAGAGGAGCAGGTGGTAAGGAGCCCAACTGTGAAGAGATTCATGAATGAGGGTAGATATTGAATTGAGCGGATGAAGACTTACCTCAACAAAGGTATATAGGTTCTTGTGTTGCTGCTCCTCGAGCTTGAAGTCCCTTGCGAGTGTATCAACAAAGACAGGGGGGAAGGCTTGAGAAGGGACTGGAGTGGGTGTTGTCGAGGCCGACGCAATAGGAGAACTTGATCCTTGAAGGGCAGGATCAATGTTGTTGGCCGAAGTTCATCGACCTTCTGATACAGAAGTAGGGGACCAGTTGGGGCCTTGAACTCCACTTGGGGTTTCAGGAGCAAAGTTGAAGGCAGAAGCTGAGGTGAAGTTAGAGCAAACAGGAGTCTGGAATGTGGTTGGAGAAACGCGAAGAACTGCTTCGAGTCCAAGATTTTTGTGGCTCAGACGTTGAATGCACAAGCGTGTTCTGTTGATGACGTCAATTGCGTCAGACTGTTTGCACGTGTTCCGCAAACATGCTTGCTTTTGCGCACCATCATCAATTGCTGTCGCGCCTCTCTGACCGGCCTCAGTATATGTAATAGCTTTATGCATTGTTTTCAGTAATGTTGTAGATCTGTCGTGGTACAGAACATGCGGAAATTACACTTGCATCCATATTAATACAACCTCACCCCCTACCTCAACCTCAAGCACTCTTTCCAGTTGTGCTTTGAGACCCTTCAGATAACACTGCCTCTTCCACTGCTGTCCGTTTCCTGTGAAGCTCGTCGATGGCACTTAGATGTATGATGGTGTCAAAGTCCAGGTCTTCCAAACTAATCCTGAATTTTTGCAGATACATTGCGTCACGCATTTGTGCGGTGTTGAGCAGCCGACTTTTGGGATTATTCATGTGTTGGACGACAGGTTGTGTCTGCTCTGTCCGGCGTCTCTCTTGGTAGACTGTAAGCTTGGGGATATCTTACAGAGACACCCATACCTACGCTTACCACACACACCCAAGGATGCGCCTGATGCACGTCCTCCCTCCAATCACTCATCACATGACTTGCACCTCACATTTGTAGATTCTCCTTTTCGTTGGGTCTTCTCTTACACTCCCAACAAAAAGGTACGTAGTATAATTATTCTGTATTAGATAGGTCTCTTACACTCCCAACAAAAAGTTTTGTCCTTTCCCACCGTTCCCTCCTCTCCTCAACCTTCCAGTGAGGCTCGTCGTACACGGCAGCCTTTCATAGACAGGCTGATGACCAGTGGCTCCACATCAAGCATCGGCACAGTTGTGCTGTGTGTTCACAGTACATAATAAAGCCTAAGAAATTGGTCAAGCAGATGAGGATACATTGGCGGTAGTGTTCTCACCTCAACATTGACCACAGACCACCAGCGCAGAAGTGAGACAAAAGGCATACGATAAACCAAAGGATCACGTGTAAGATCAACTTGCCAAACAAGAACTCCATCGGGTTTGCCACTGTAGTGAGCCGTTGAGCCCACCCGCTGAAAGATTTCTTCCATGCGGGCCACAAACATACATGTTAAGGTTTGAGCATCTTGAACAATGACAAACCCTCCAATATGGCAGACATCACCATTCAGCAGCACCATCTCTTTATTGGTCTTGACCTGAATATGGGCCTGACTGGCAGGCAGGTAATTGGGACAACACTGACCCGTTAGCGTCTGAGTAAACGGCCTCAATGGTAATCTTTGTTTCCACCTTTCTGAATACACGTAAGAAAGTAAATTGTGAGCAATCAGACGAGCTGGCAGAGGGTGCAACAAGCAGCAATTGACCTAGGCACATGCATCTGTTGATGATCCAGCACACCATTTTGCGAGTTAAGCTGAGGCTCAATCCGTATGAACTGAGGTTAACCCCACCGCGGACGTACAAAGGTTATCCCCTTTCTTTTCCACCACAGGCCTTATTTTATCAACCCGGGCACTACGACCTCCGGACTCACCTTTGGGTTAATAAGTTGACCTGCCCGTGTAGGTTCTGTTTGGGTGATCGGGATGTGCGCCGGCCATTTGCCGGCTACCGCGCTGACCCGCAGAACCTTTCTCTCTTAGCACCACCGCCAACACACCCGTCAAACAAGATAAGGGCGTGCATTGTTGGTACACATCAACATAATTGATATCACCCGACATCATCCTTTTTCCACGTCGTTATTGGTATTGCTGATAGGCGGACCAACAACCAGGCCTTGGGCTGGTGAAACTCTCCTTTCAAATTAATTCCTGCCTCTGACTCTGTCAGTGTCTTGTTGTATTTGAGGTACATGCAGCGCCATCTCTCTGACTTTTGTGACTCCCGACAACTGCCGCACATCATTCTAGTTCTCCTAAGCACCAGCAACCATATCACGGTGTTCATCAACAACGGGCTGGTGGGCCCGGGCCCTGTGGAGGAGGGCCTTGCTAGCAATATGGGATATGCCCCCAGTTTATTTTGAGCACACCCGCCTCTTGCGCTCCTCTACCTCTACCTCAGTGGGGACCTCCCACAAATCAGGACTAGGAGTCCACGGACGATTCCTCTTATTCAATACCATCAAAGAACCGCGGATGCTGTCGCTCACCTATGGCTACCACGTAAGCCCTCTAATTAGGGACCATGTTACCCCCTCTAACTAGGCGTAAATTAGAGGCTCCTCCCTACCTTCAATAAACTTTGCGTATACAGGTCTAAAGGACTTCGCCTTCTCGGCCTGTCTCGTACTGGTGCGTGTTCCGTCCATCAGTCCGCATCATCCCACCCCCCGCCTGCCATCAATGTTTGCATTGGGGCTTGGCGGCATCACGGATTCGCGCCCATCACTGTCCCATGCCAAATGCTCCATATTTTGTGTTATATGTACGCAATATCCTAAGCATGCTATCTATAGAGGTGCAAATACCTCTGGGGTATATGATTTACCACAGATACTTGGTGTCTGTTCCACCTCTTAAATATATATGTTCTAGACATTCTCCTACCCTCCAACCATATAGAATTTGCTTATAGGTAATTATAATAAATATCTGAAGCACTTCTAGTGTCCAGGAGTCACCCGGTAAGTCAGGACAGGTGGTGGGGTTCCTTGTAGGCAGTGCACATGAATTTGTACCACTATGGGGACTATTCACATGTTATTCACCCTATAAAATTACTATATAGCTCCCTTATGTGAGACTAGTGACGAAAAAACGAAGAAAACGGAGGGGAAACAGCAAATTAACGATGCTTGTTGTTGCGGACGGCAAGCAACACACGCGTGAACAATAGGTGGGAGCCGTGTCTGCATCTGGCATGGGACAGTGATGGGCACGAATCTGTGATGCCGCCGAGCCCCAATGCAGACATTGATGGCAGGCGGGGGGTGGGATGACGCGGACTGATGGACGGAACATGCACCAGTACGAGACAGGCTGAGAAGGCAAAGTCCTTTAGACCTGTATACCAAAGTTTATTGAAGGTAGGGAGGAGCCTCTAATTTACGCCTAGTTAGAGGGGGTAACATCAAGAGGTGTCAGATCCACCAATCCCGTACATCGTTCTCACGGGATGAGGGTACCACCCTCATGCTCTTTTTAGGAAATTTCGCATGTAAGGCACTGAACGACACAAGTTGAAACAACTGCCAGCATCATTCTGGCATAGGCTCGGCATCCACCAAAGAAACGGGGCTTGTTGGTCAACTCTCGCTCTCGTTGATTATCTTCAACCATTGACGCGGTCATTCCTTGACTGGCAACATCTGCTTCACAAAATGGCATTCCTCTAAAGTGAATAGTGTACCAAAACGTCACCCGCTCTCATTGTCTGAAAACAGTCTCTCAACACCGTCCAATTCTGACCTTAAACCCAGCGGGGCTTATACTGCATCAGCATACCTGATGTGCGTCATTCAAACTTGCTGCTCCTCCCGTCAATTTGCAATAGGCATAGCAAGTCACCCCAACTACCAAGGCTGACCCCATTGCCCTTGAGTCGAGATATACCACTTTACCTATCCAGCTACCAGCACCTTTAACTTTATACCCGCAATCTGTTGGCAAATTGCTTTTCTTAATAGATAATGCCTTTTTCTGACGGAGAGCTTAGCTGTAAGTACATCTGTGATACTGACTTTTGTCAGCAGCATGGATTATTGCCGATATGCCGCTGGCCTTTGCCAAAGGAATCCCGCCACATGGAATTACCGATCACCCATCAACAGACGTACAAGATCGGTGGATCTGACACCTCTTGGGTAACATGGTCCCTAATTAGAGGGCTTACGTGGTAGCCATAGGTGAGCGACAGCATCCGCGGTTCTTTGATGGGATCAAATAAGAGGAATTGTCCCTCCCCTCTCAGGACTAGACATGGACACATCGTCTGTTGCCGCAGAGTTTGACATCTTCTCACTTATGTGTAATACCCAAGGGGCTCCCGTCGGAAAAGTCCGAGACGTCCACTACCCCGGCCGGGTGCTGGGAGTTGCATCTGGGGTCCTCGTCTGAGTCATTTGGGTTTTTCCCATATCAGGACAGCTGATTGTCGCGCTATCTATCTTCCTCATTGTCTCCCATTGTAGGGCGCATCATCAAAGTTGGTTAGATCTTTACCACAACGGGTAGGTAGTTTACAAATGACTGTTCTGTCCGTAAGCTACGGTTTTTTTTTGTGGGTGATGGCTGTCTCGAAGCTGTAGAGGCTGCTGATGCGTTGGATGTTCCTTGCTTCCGTGGATCTCTTCCATGTTGTTCCACCGGAGGTTCAACTGGATCACTATCCTCAACAAGATATCTTGCTCTATAGGCCTTGGTTATTTCTTGCGGAACTTCCAGTTTCTCCTCTTCAAGGCGCGAGATTCTTGTAGTTACCACCAGCTCAGGAACTAGTGGTGGAAAGACCTCCTTACCATTGTCAGTTCGGATAAGATGGTTGTCAGTCATGTGAGAAATGAAGTTGTACTTCCAGAAAGTTGGTTGCTTCCCATATGCATCGCTTGGGCAGATTGGGCAATTCAGTGGAATATTTGTACAAGGTGTTTGTTCCGTCGGGAATGATGCCCTTGTATAACCCATTTTTTTGTAGTGATAAGGGCAATTTGAGGTGATAGTGGGCGGTTTCAATGTTGACCTCACCAGCTGCATCAAACAGCCTTCACGGCCACACCACCTGCACAGATTAAGTCCGACCTTCCCAAAAATTGTAATCATGCTCCGTGGATAAATAACTGAGTTTATAGGCGCACCTCCATTCCTTCTTTTAACTGCGGGTCCAAAACTTTGCGGAAGGATTTTAAAATGTGGAATCCTACATGGTTTCTCATGTCTTTGACCAGAAATATCTTCCCGCAAAGACAGCAGGCGACTTGCTTTTTTGCGTTTAGCTTGACAATTGTGAGTTGCTCGGGAAGGTCCTCTTTGGTTAATAAGTAGCTTGGCTTTCCATTACGCAACAGGTATGGAAGTTGCGTTAATCCTGGTCCAGTGCTTTTTGGAAGGCGCTTAACCTTTTCCACAATATCTGGCGAATCTGGGCTTAGATCACTCCAGGCATTCTCGAAGATAGGCTTGAGATCCGAGTCCTTGAGGGACCAAATAGGTTTGCGCTTCCCGTTATACTCAATATCCGGCGCTGCAAGGTGAAAGTGGGTGCCTGGAATCCGAGCAACAAAGTGACCTTGTTGAATGGTACCATCCTTCAACGCTTGAATTTGTATATATTTCTGTGCTGATCTCCATTTCAATTCCGAATCGCCGCCTTCAGAGTCTAGATTGTCCCTGCCATGCTGTATTAAATCAAGTATTTGGACAGCAACTGTCGCAGACTTAGGTCCTTCAGCGTCAAGGTCTTCAGCATCAATAGATGCGAGGTTTGTCTTTGAAGCCCCTTGGCAAAAGTTTAGTGCTTCTCCAATACCCAAACAGATTGTGCCGTTAACCTGAAGCAAAACACCTCCAAGATCACCGGCTTTTACGTGACTGGCGGAAGCATTGTCCATTTCGTTGCCAGATGAGTTTAATAGAGACGAGTCAGGTTTTAATGCCTTAAGAATGCTGACACCCTGTGCTCGCAGAGGGCGTGTGGTTACAAGCTTCCGTCTTTCCTTATCTGCCCCAAGCAAGGTATTCATCAATGTTGGAATATAGTGTCGTGTACCGTTGACATTCAGATAACTAGAGTCCGATTTTTTCGCCGTTGGATTGAGGTCCTGTGATTCGACATTCAAGCCTAGGTGCTCTTTGTGATGAATTTTGTTGCGTGTGTCCTCAAGATCGTTGTCTTCCTCCTGTGATGGAATTAATGATCCAGCAACAGGCTCATTATCAAGATCCTGTGCATCTATTTCCGGCTCTCCTGTGGCAGTAAAACCCACATAACTCCCTGTTGGTTGCAAGTGATCCATATTGGGATGGGAGTTAAATAAAGCTTCAAAATCGACCCGGGCCTCTTCTCCCCACCGCTCAGCGAGTATGTGGTTTGCCTCATTCCTGCCTGCGGCATACTCTGCCAGAAGGTCAACATCGCCAACCCTAACATTTCCAACCCAGGATTTTGGGTTTATGTGGTCAACTCCCCGAGCATTGACTAAATTGCGACAAAGGTGACCTTGGTTGAGGTCGGGGTGTCTTTGAAATACCGCATCAATTTCGCTTCCAATGCTGAGTTTATGGCAGAGTTGAAGGATGTCAAAGTTGCGCGCGTGGTCTTGGGTACGTGCATGGGAGAAGAGGTTTTCCAGGCGATCAGTTCCTTCAAATAAGTCCATGCTAGGATCGATGAGTTGCAGTCGCGCAAGACTAAACAAAATGCTTTTCACAATTGCCTGTGAATCCGCATAGAGCGCGCTCGTCAAGAAAGAAAGACGGTGTTTGAGATAGAGTGCTGTAATAAGATGTGAAAAGGTGGAGAGTTTGCGGATTTGTTCAGAAAGCGACATTTGGACGTCGATGAAAGGTAACAGAAAATAACTGAGAATTCGGGCGACAAATTCTACCCCATCGACCCGACCGTCGTGAGAGGGAAGTACGACGTTCTCCATCTCTTCTTTGGAAGATGGAGATATTGCAGGCTGAGATGGTGTAGATGACTGTAAACTTTGAATTAAATTTACGGCCTTGGGTACATTCTGTTTGTCCGCAGGATTGAGGAGCAAGGCCGCTTCAGATGGCGGCATCCCAAGTTCTAATTTCCGCAAGGTGTTGTGTGAGGTAATGTGTGTATCTCCAAGCTGGATACCTGTTGGGGAACGAAGCATGGTGGCAAAGCGCTTGATTATGTGTTTGGGATCACAGGTACCAATTAATCCATTGTCTCCGGTTCGGCGGTTGAGTCCTGATAATTGGTAGAGAATTTTTCCAAGTTCGGAGTTTCGGTCAAGGTCTTTGGTGAGACAAAGAAGGAAGCGTAGTTTTTGAAAGGAAGATTCTCCATCTGTCGCAAGCACATTAACCTCACCATGAATTGCCGCACCAGAAGGATTTGAGTGCCAATTTTTGAGGAATTCTTTCACCCATTTCATGAGTTTGTCTCCCTTTTCTGTTTTGCACAATGGAGAGACCACAAGAGGAACGACGTGGTAATTCTCTTTATCTGTAATCGGGGCTATTCCAAGCACAGTCCCGTCCTTTCCATAGTGGCATACCTTTTCATCAAGCGCTTTTGCAATATTGTGCAGGTCGCCAACTTCATGTACTGTCACTTTGACAGCTGCGGAATGCTCGCGGCAAAGTCCAAGGGCAGATATCCGAGAGCTATCAAACCGGATGCCCTGTTCAATTGCAACGCCGTCAATCATAACAACCTGGCCACACTTAGGGTTCTTTGGCGGTTTGCGCCCCTTTTCTCCGAGCAAGGCTGAAATATTGCTATTGATTTCTTCGTCGCTGGGTATCTCAAGGGACGGTGTAACCTCCGGTATTACCTTACGCCTTCGCAAGGTTGTTAAAGACGGATATGCTTCTGCTTTTTGAAGTGCGTAAAGGAGACGCGGCCCACCAATAGCCTTTACAAGGAAGGCGACATCAAGTTCTCGGTCTGACCATCCAGAGTGTGGCGCGTAGGTCCTTGAAATCGCCCAATCTAGTCTTGTGCAAATTGCTTCTGGGCTGGCGCCATTCCGAACGGCTACTGCTAAGATTTGAGACACTCCAGCTATTTTATTTTGGGAAAGGAGCATAACCATCCGTTGATAGTCGGTAACTTTTTTCTTGAGCCTGTCTGCTTTGCGCCTCAAGTTAAAATTCTATAGCTGGGTGAATTCATGACAATCTGAGGTATTAAAATGCATACCTGAAGTTCCAAGGCATGAGCCCTTTTTCTCGCCTTCAAAGCTAGATCTTTTAGTTGCTTATTGTTGAGATATTTCCACGGCGTATGCTAAGCGGCACCCTGTGATGCTTGCGTCATAACCTTCTTCAGTTCCTGTGAGTTTCGAAGGCTGTCACATTTGTCGCAGGTTCGTTGCTTCTTCTCCAATGGGGTGTCCAACGTTTTGAGGCAGGATTTGGAGCGAAGAATTATTACTCTTGATCCTCGATAACCACAGGGAGTCCATCCTATGAAGGGATCGTCATGTTGCTGATACACATACATCTCCCAAACCGAACCTGGGACCCATACCACGGGCTGACCTTTGCATGGAACATAATCATCCAAGAGTATAGGTTTGTCTGCTTTTTCGTCGTCACGGTCGTTGTTGTTCTCACTAAAGGTCTCATGATCAGGACTAGATGGGGGGAGCCCAACATTTGGATCGTTGTAATCCATTCGGAGGTTGGTACGGGATGCACGGGGCGTCAAATCTTCGGAGAACAGAGTATCATTTGAGGTATTTGCAACAAGGGTAGCAGAATCCGTTAGCCCAAGCCCTGTTGAACTCAAATCACTGAATCTACCAATATATCTGCCTACTTGCCTTGAGAATTTGCTCCACCCATGCCAGGTTGGTTTGAGAAGAGATTTTGAAAACAGGCCTGGGCTTGATTTCTGATTTTTCTGTCGCGCTCCTTAATGCACTTCGCTCTATTCCGATGACCTTGTAGCAGAGCCAAATTTCTATGAAGGGTGAGAGAGATAAAGCTGCCACATATATCGCACTCCAGATACTCGCGATCTGCTTGTTTCCCAATTCCCTGATAAACCTTGAACTCTATAACGCCTTCGTGTTCCAGCCGAAAGTCCACTGTCTCAACTGGATCCTTGACAACAGCCCCGACAGTCTTATTTGCTGGCATTTGCAGTGGAGGAGGCTCGGAAGTGGGTGGAAACAGTTTTTCATTTGAGCAGTCTATATACGATGACAACAATGAGAACAAGTACCAATTTGAATATAGATGGGAGACAATGAGGACGGTAGACGAGATAGATAGCGCGACAATCAGCTGTCCTGATATGGGAAAAACCCTGATGACTCAGACGAGGACCCCAGATGCAACTCCCAGCACCCGACCGGGGTAGTGGACGTCTCGGACTTTTCCGACGGGAGCCCCTTGGTAATACCCCAGTTCCTTGTCTTCTTTGGGTAGCGAGGTTTAGGTTGGATGAGAGTGGAGAGGGTCTGCCGTTCGCCGGTGTGGGCGGAGTATCGAGGGGAGTGAGAACGAGGATTTGCCAACGCAGAATCTGTCGGCTGTCTCTCCTCAGACCAGCGGTGGGAACTCCACCCTGGCCTTCATTGAAGTTCATAACATCAACGCCGCTCTTACCTCGTCCGCGTTCTTTTCCTTTTCTACTTTGGTCAGTTTGGTTGGATTGGAAATCATGCGCCGGGACATGGGACAAATGAACATTCTACCGGTGGTGTTCACATATATCGCGCAATGGAAGCATTGCACCCTCCTCCACCTCGCTTGCAACATCTCACGAATAGGTGCTAGACGTCGAC
Organism: Crassisporium funariophilum; assembly: GCA_014925845.1. Lineage (NCBI taxonomy): Eukaryota > Fungi > Basidiomycota > Agaricomycetes > Agaricales > Crassisporiaceae > Crassisporium > Crassisporium funariophilum. The sequence continues at coordinate 1,106,449 of JACGCL010000013.1, forward strand.
GTGTCCTTCGTCCCGACGCGCAGTTTAGCTTTTCCGCGATGGTCAGGGCTCGGCGTCGTCAAGTTCTATCACGAACGAGGGCTTTGGGTCTGGGTTGGATAAGAATGTCAGTACGTGGCCTGTACCGAGGGAGGGTGGCGATCACAAGTGAGAATGAGAATAAGCATCGCCGATGCAGAAGTCGTTGGGGCTGTCCCTGGTCAGACCAGCGGGGGAACTCCGTGCTCTGTTGAAATTCCAAACCTCAACGCCGTTCTTACCTCGAGTTCAAACCCTGGAGGCCACCTTCGCCCCAGTCAATACCAATATTGCCGATAGCGCATACCCTCCTCTCCATCCCAGCCCATGCTGATGCCACTTCAACATCCCCAGTCCCAGCCAGAATCGTGTTTTTACCACCACCAACACAGCCATGTGCTTCGATAAGCCCGTGTTCAACACCTCAGCAAAGTCCCTGTCAACCAAAGACAAAGCCGAGGAAGACGACTCCGAACGGCAGCCGTTCCAGGACCCCCTGGATATCATTAAGTCCGCTACCTCACGTTGACCTTATGCAAAATGAGTTTGACGATGCCAACATCGAGGACTTTACCCAGCCACGTCTGGTTTGAAATTCCCGCTTCGTGTGGACGACAACCTTTGGGATAACCTGAGTCCAGTCAATCCGACTCTTCCTAGAATCGACTTCTGGGAGCTGGAGCCGCAATACACGATCGGCACATATAGAGATGTGCAGGTGAATGAGATAACTTTTTCCCGACTCGAAATGAGTGAGTACTTTCCTCCATTCTTTGTGTTTGGTGAATCGCTAAAGAGGAGTTATCAAGGCAAGGCACATTGCGCATTTGTCTGGAATGGTGGCTAAGAAGTTCTTCTATGATTCCTAAGGAACAGCACCTTTGTGAGTCATTCTTCCGTTTTCGAAAGGGTTTCTTCTGATTTCACCTTCCCTGTGAATTCAGATCCATGGCAGATCATCGGCGAAGGCAACTCCAGTCTTGTCTGTGAAGGAGATGAAACCTTGTGCTCGTCCCACTAGTTGACATCAAAGCTCACCATACGCCCCTCTTATCCTCCTGCTAGACCCTGAACTCATGTGTTGAAATGGTTTGGGTGTCATCTATCATTGTGTCGCGGGTTGCGGGTCGTATTCCTGTTGAACCGGCTGCCAGTCTTGCGAAAGAAATCGGGATGGACGCGCCGGACGACGAGGAAGATTGTGGGTTTAGCGACACCAACATTTGCCTCAGTGCCCCTCGTGCTTCTGCCTTTGACTTATCTCCCAAAAGCAACACAATGGACAGAGAGACGAACTCGAGCCAGTGATTCACTTCGGAGGACAACGAGACGGACACCGCTCGTCCATCTAAACATACACACAATGCGACGCTCCTTCCACCCACAACAGCTCATGCGCTAAACCCTGCACGGCTGCGTTCGACGCCATTCTCTGCACCTACTCCACAAATCATCGACCAACCTTGGGAGAGAGGCAGGACACGCTATCGTCAGCCAGCGGATACCGTGATTGAGGACAAGAACACTCTCCCCCCTTCATTTATGTCCCCACTTCAGCCCCGAGTGCGGATGTGGTACCAAGTTCTCGGTCCGGGGTACCCATAGATTCCGCTTGTATGAAAGTTACAGCGCGCCCGCTAGGCGCGAGGACATGAAGGAGGATATGGATCTCGATGGCCGTCTTATAAGGAAAGCTTTCTTGTCTCGTTATTGTGCGGAGAAATGCCTACCAGATCTTGCCGGGGACATGGTCAGGCCAAAGGCGAAGATTCAAGAAACGTGTATTCATTTGGGTCTACATACACCGGGTCGAGTAAAGTCAACCGTTCCATGTATCAAGCCTCGCCTCGCCTCACAAGGGCGTGCCCGTCCCTCATATCTAATGTCATGTTTACATATTTTTGTAGTCGCTACATTACCCTTATTCCCGCTTGGTTTTCGAGTGACTGCTTCCTTTGATCTTACGCTATTCTTATTGCGTGCTGCTCATTTTCTGTATCTTGGTTGTGACATTGATATTCTAGCCACCACTAGGTGTACCTTGGAATTGACATAGGCCTGCAAACTTTTAGAACAAGGAGTTTACAACTAAGGTTGTGCCAGGTCTTACATTTACAAATTCGACTACACAAGAACACAAGACCAAAAATGGTGAGTACTTGAGGAGTTGCTAGCACTCAATCACCGGAAAACAGGTGTTTTACGTGAAGTGACTCGTCTCAACATGACTCCTGGCTGCTTGCTATACATCTATTCAGATGGTTATTAAAAATCAAACAAGACTAGCTCTGGGCTCACCACCAGATACTGTGTATATGCTTCGCATTCGGGCTCCATCAACCCTTTAATATCTGGCTGTTCCATGTAGAAAGCAAGGTCTTTTGAAGGGCCTGCTTTTTGAAGAAGGTTGACCAGTGTCCCTTTTATAAAGTAATTACTGGCCCTCCTGTGTTTCCTCATGATTGCATGTGTATCATTGGACTGATGTGGTTCCAGACAGTTTCTTTGATCTTCCACCATTTTCTGCAATCTAAAATCACATGGATTAGCTGGTACAGCTGTAATAATAATGGAGAAACACACTTTTGGTTAATTGAAACCGCCCATTTCATACAACGGAGAGCCAAAGCAGCAATTTGACCACCAGTCACAAAAAGCTTGCCACATCTGTGAGGGTCTCTGAAAGCGGTGGCCAATGACCGGCATGATCTGTTACAAAGGTATGTTAACAGAGAAAGCCCCTGCCGGTCCACCTGGATCAAGTTTTTGTTTGCCAAGGCTACCTTCAAATCTTTCCAAGAATCAATCCTGACATCTTCATCAAAGCGGGTAGCTCCAACGGCTGAAAATACCACAAGATCCTGAAGACTCTGGTCAACTTGGTATTTTGGAAGGTGAATCCTAAGATGCTGATCAATCTTTGAGGTTGTCTGCTTCAACAACTTCCTTGCAACAGGAGATTGCTGACCATGTCCCTTAGTTTAGACTGTCTGTACAGAATAGTAGCATAACTTACTGAATGTTGAAGACCGGCAATGATATCCTCTAGATATGGTAATCCCAATTGAGTGCCATCAATGCTTTCCATATACATGAATGATAGCAGATCCAGCTCTTGTAATGCATTTTGGAGAGTATTAGTGAGGAGTGCATGCCGCAAATGAGCTCCTAAAATATAGAATAGATCTCCAAGGGGTTTTGGGCTGCCTGCTAATCAGAGAGATTTCCTTCAATTATAATAACAAGCTGATATTAGTAGGAGGTACCGCTCACCATCTACTTTGAGTAGCTTGATGTAGCACATTGCAGAGTCAGCATGTGCGACCTCAATGTCAATATGAAACTCCTTAGAACGTGAAGAATCCTTGAGGTAATCCAGGAGGGAGGCATGAAAGAAGGTAATATCACATTCATCATCAGATATCTCAAGGAGGACTGATTGGAGATCTGCTAGATTATAACGCAGATCACCGGGCTCAAGGGATAAAAATTGACCAATGTTGCAACTGCGGGCCAGACAGATGGAATATTTGGCTGATTTATCAAATGTGAGTGACTTGGATCTTGCAAACAACCTATCATGCCATGGGCGAAAAGCATCAAGCCTGTGGAGATTCTCAATCAACTTGACGCCCAGAATACGTAGCACAATAGATATATCATCCACAGATGCAAGAATGTGGTAATACAAGGCATCAAGCTCCTTGAAGGGATTCGCGTTATTTGTTGGCGAGAGACCAAGGACAACCTGCAGCCGTTTCACTGGACGTTGGTTGATCGCTCCGACGTATTTGACAACAAGGGACGCGAAGATAAATTGGCCAGACGACTTCTTGACGAGTGTTTCTATGTCACCCGGCGATGGCCAAACGTCTGCGATTTCGTGTTTGAAAGGATGGCAATCCTTGATTTCGTTACATTTCGAGGTGAGATATAACCGGATATCGTCGTCCGGCCTGAAGGTGTTGTCCAGGAGGAGCAGCGTGCTGCGTGCAGCGAGGTCGCCGTTACTGAAAGAGGCACGAAGATGCTTCTCCGGGCGGCTGACTACAAGGACTGCTAGACGGATGCCGCATTGCCGCTGTTGGACGAGATTTGCAAGGAGACGCAGGACATGAATCTGGGCTTCGGCGTCGTGACATTCATCTAGTCCGTCGATGATTATCAGATATGGAAGGGGCGGGTTGCGTGACAGTGAATCAACGCTGGCTGACTGAAGAGGGCGGACGATCAACGCTTGAATCTGGTCAACAAGTGATTTACTGAATATGGCGGGATCGTTCTCGACCACGCGCTCGATATGCGGACGGGTTTCGGGGATATTCTGCGCCAGCTGGTACGCGATTGTCGATATGAGCCGTTCCGTGTTGTTGCGCCCATCTGCCAGCCTCGAGAAGAAGAAGCTCGCAATGAGGAGGTTCAGGGCGGCGCATTGTTCTGCGATGCTGCGTGCGATTGCCGACTTTCCAGCACCCGCCGGACCATGCAACCACATTGTGGAGGACTCGCGCTCGAGGTTCTCCACCCAAGCCATGATAGCCTCCAGTACCGCTACCCGCGTATCCGGGTGACATCTTGGCTGATCCAAGAATTCACCAGAGTTATGGAGGGCACCTGGGGAAATGTGTCGATGAAGGTCCTCAAAACCTATATGATTAAGTGAATGTGGGTCAGGGCAGACGGAGAGAGAAACGACGCACCGAATCGCCTGACCAGTCCGGTGTTGAAGCTACCACCAGTGATAACGAGGTCGCGTGCATTGGAAAACATCGGATATGATGTTCGTTCTGCCGTGTAAGCAGATGATAGCAGATTCTAACCAGGTAAGATCGCAAATGAAAGCAAGGGGGATATGCGTATGTAATCCTGAACAAGTCTATGTTCTGCGCGTAGGGTATGAACTGAAGGAGGAAGCGGTGCGGTTGCGGTGCGGCTTAATATTTCCCACCCTACTTCATTTCCACAAGTGACAAGGTGGCAAGTCGGATACGACGATTGAACAATTCTTCATACTGATTTATGCCATTTGTTCATCTATAACTTGATAATCTAACGAGCCATTCGAGGACAAAGTCGATCGGAGGTGCTACAAACAGCGCATAGCTGTAAATTTCCCGGAAAAGGCATGAGGCACAGGAGGGAGAGAAAGATAGTAAAATATATAGTATGCGGGTGACAACTCCGTGCAGGTAATGAATACGGTTAACCGTCAAGGTATATGGCATCCATCCGAGCGGAATATTTGTTGGCCTCCTGCATGTGACGGGGTACAGTTACATGGCTAACCCGACGTCGTGCTTGCCTTCAACAAGAGGTCCCTAAACACGACACACAACCAGGTATTGATGAAACATGGTCGCCGACGTAGGTCAATGTATGTGCCTGTAGGACAATGGATGTGTCGTGGTGCGAAAGCGGATAGAACAAGCGAGCATGCAGTATATCAAGGCCGGGAGACGCCGTCGAGCCACGACGTACATAGAGGACGCTGCAGTTGTCGAATATGAATATGAATATGACCATGGACACGCCCCTCCCTGCACAAGCGGATACTGCGCCAGTGGAGCCCGATGATGGGGATATCCCCGAGCTCGGCGTCCTCCGCTTCAGGGAGCGAGGGGTCGAGGCTGGATGTGAGTAGAGAGGCGCTGGTGAGAGGAGTGAGAAGCATTCGCCGACGTAGAAGCCCTCCGGGCTGTCCCTCCCCCCAGCGGCGGGGGAAGGATCGAGAGAGGCGTCGCCAAATTCCTCAAGGTCGTCGAGCGCTTCGTCGTCGCGGAGGGATGGTCGGCTGCGGGGGTCGCCTTCGCCTTTCTCCCACCGCCAACCACAACAAGTGGCATCCCCCTTCGCCCCCTCCCCCGCGAATGTTGCGAATAATAGTAACAGTAATAATGTGAATACGGATACGACGCCTGCAGCCACTGCAATGGGGACACCGCGTCCTTCCTTGCTTTCCCACCTGCCTCTTCCTTCTCCTCTACCGCTACTTTCCCCGCTGCTTTCCCCCCCTGGTCTCGCCGAACGAGAGGGAGCTGTATTCGCCTGTTCATCAGCCGACGTATTCGGTGTCGCAGGCTTTGCATCCTGATTTGTCTTTGCCCCCATTGCCTGTGCTCCCCACGCCCCCGACTGTGCAGAGGACCGTGCATTGGCCCAGCCCAATGTCGATCGCGCGTCCTTTAGTGCCCGAGCCCAAGCCTACTTCCCTGCCTTCCCTGCCGGAGCCTAAGTCGTTGCCTGTAGGCAGCACCAGCACCAGCACGACGGGCAGACTGGGGTTGGGCGTGACGGAGAGCACACCGCTGTTGGTGGGGAGTTATCAGCACCAATACGCGTGGTATGGACGTGATCGGGACGGGGGGCGGTTAGAGGGGCCGGGGATGGGGGTGGGTGCCGAGGGGTGGAACGAAGGTGTTGACGGGATTGCACATAAGAGAGGTTTCGCGCTGACCGGGAACGGGAATGGGCACGGACACGGACACACGGGGTACCCTGATACAGAGGCGGGGTACTCCCCTCTACCAGTATCTGCATCGGTGGGGAACGCGAATGGGAATGTGAAGAATAAGAATAAGAAGGGGGGCGGGTGGAGTAGTGTTGTGGGGAGGATGAAGCGGGGAGTAGCGAGCACGGATGTGGGGGGGTGCGGGAGGATGGCTGTTAGGGCGGTGCCGGCGGTTGGGTTGGCGTGTTTGTTGAATGTTTTGGATGGGGTTAGCTGTGAGTCTCTTTCTTTTTTGTTTTCCTCCTTTCTTCGTTTCTTCGTTGGGGGTTCGTTTGTGGTGTGTTTTTGGAGCGGTCGTGGTGACGTAATGGTCGGGTTAGAGTTCGCGGTGCGGATCCCTCAATGCTGGTATCAAAGTCCAACGTCGTCGTGTCTACTAAGACGATCATCGCGTTGGCTCTGTAGAAGTCTTGCATACACGGATCGGCACCTTGATAGCTCTCCTCGCTGATCGCCTCACGTCGCTTGCGCCACATTCTTTGTGTTATTTTCGTTATTCGTTGTGTGGTTGTTTTCGGCGTTCGTGGTGACGTAATCTGGTCGGGTGGGTGTCTGCGGTGCGGATCCCTCCATGCTGGCTTCCAACTCAGAGTCCAACATCGCGTTTGTCTACTCACACCATCGTTGCGTTGGCTCTGTGTATGCTGTACATACTTGGATCGGCACCTTGATAGCCTTCCTCGCTGATCGCGTCACGTCGCGTCATGGCGAGACGCGTGCGCCACATTCTTCGTTGTTGCTGTTCGCTTCCCCGCAGTGAGGCGCCACACTTTTTATTTTCGTTTTTCGCAATCCCCGCATGATGGACGCAAGGCACCACATGCTCGTCTGCCATACGGTTATGGTTATTGGGTTTCCTTTTTCGTTGATGTGTTCCACTGTTCTACTCGCTTACCCCCGCAGTCGCCTTTACCCCACACTCAGCCCTTCCTTCCCCCTCCCCTTACCCCATCTTTCGGCCTTACCCCCGTCCTTCCCAAAAATCGAAACTGACACCCCCCTTCACCCCAGCAAACGGCATGATCATCTTCCCCTCCACCGGCATATTCGCCGACCTCGGCCTAATGGGCGTGTCCATGTTCTTCGTCACCACCGTCGTCGCTCAGCTCGTGTATACACTTCGGGGTCTGGGTTTGGGGGTGCGAATGGGAGTATGATGATTGAGGTGGTGGTGAGTTCTGCGTGTTTTCTTTCTGTGTTTCTGTGTTGTCCTCGACTCGCGCGCGCGGCGGGTTTTGGAGAAGAAGGGATGGGGATTTTGTGGAATGCATGCTGATATTGGGATTGGATAGCCGTTCTTCCATATTTTGGCGTTGGGGATTGCGAGTGAGGTGGGGGAGGACGATCCGATGGGTGTTATTGCGACTGCGTTTAGCTCGATATTGACCGGTACGTTCGTGCTCCCTTCCCCTTCCCCCTCTCCCCTTCTTCCCTTGCCACATCCCAATCCTCCCGCTACACCCTTCACACTTCCTACTTCTCCCTCCCCCTTCCCCCTTCCCCCGCCGTCTACCCTCGCATTCGCTATCTTCACAACCCAAACCCAAACATCAACTAAACCTCAAACTTAACCCCGCATATATTCAGGTCTCGCCTTCTTCCTCCTCGGCGCGCTCAAGTTGGGCGTGGTGGTGGGTTTCTTCCCACGTCATATTTTGGTCGGCCGCGTACTCTTTAGAGCCTTCGTTTTCGTTACATTTCATTTCCTGTCCCATCGTCCGTGTGCGGGTCAGGTGCTGACGACTACCCCCTTTCCTTCTGCTTTCCCTCGGATTATAGGTGTATTGGCGGCGTGGGCGCGTTCCTCATCGAAACCGGGTAAGCACCACACTTCCTATTGTGTTACATCTTCTGCAGTCTGCTTTACCACTCTTCCCATTCGCGCACGTGGAACGCGCTTACGTTTTGGGAGATTCACGATGAGGACAAGGCAAGTCATCGAAAAACGTGTGGGACTCGGGTCTCGAACACGAAGGAAGGCAGATGTGGGCCGGGAAGGCGCACATTGGAGGAATGTGCTCCGGAAGATAGTTCATCGACCACAGGGAGTGTAAGGAAGGAGCGTAATGATACAAAACAATTTGGAGAAAAACCCGTTCCTTGAGACCTGGCAAGAAAGAAGGAAAATCCCCATCTGCGTCCGAAGAATAGTGTGGAGTATGGGGTAGAGAGGAATCACTACCACAGACGGGCTAATGAACTCTGGTCAGGCGCACTTGCCTAATGATGTTGGAAGATGGCGTGCGTGAAAGCTTAAGTGCGTGAGGAGGGAAGATCAAAGATGAATAGAACATCATCCGTCGTAAAAACGTTTGTGGGGCTTGAACACGGTGGCGAAGGAAGAAAGATGTGCAGGTAAGATCGAGGAAAAGCGGGTTCCGGCCCGAAGCGCTATGAGTATACATAGGCAGTAAGTAGACAGGTGTACGTGTAAGAGAGTCTGTTGGGTGAGATGGGAATGGCAGCGCTAAGAGAATTAGCTGTCGTGAGAACAAGAACGAGGCGTGGTGTCGGGATTCGAGATGACCGGCGGCAGGATTCTGGGGATTGGTGAGGTGAGGTGAGGTTTAACCGGTACGGTCCAGAACTGAACACCGGTGCCCGAGAGTATCCCGGCGTTGCGGTATACGCCATCGTCTCGGACCCATAGTCCTTTCCTTGACGAGCTATCCATGTCTCAGGACGTCTATCTCGGATTGGATTTCTGGGTAGTTAATGAACATATTCACGGTCCGCAGCTATTTGGTAGTTATGTGTGTACAGAAGGTATTGTAGAGGGAACAGCTATTGGACTTTTCTCATATATCTCTAAGACATCATGAGCATGTTTGGCCACGCGCGCAATTTTGCTATATCCTCTGTGAATGTCTCCTGGAGTTGCATGAGGTCTTCATTCCCTTCACACACTAGCATAGCGTGCTTGGGGGACTCGATGTCAGCTCTACAGAATCTACAGAGTCTCTGGTCACGAGGTATCACTGGGCGCTGCCATCTAAGTTGTTCAATAGCAAGGCAGTGTGCAGATAGTACTATATGTGTTATGGCCTCCCTGTGGTTGTGGTTTACCACATTGAGGTAGTGCCGGGACCATATAGTTTTCTGTACTAGCTTGTCCTCTTTGTTGGGCTCCTTCCTTCCATACAGAAGATACAATTTTGGAGAGTTGTCTGTGGTGTTCTGTAACATTTGTAGCATCCCTTTTCTGATAGATTTTATTGTTTTGTTGACAGTGTCTGGTGTGATAGCCATTATGTTGAGTCCCTCTATTGGGAAGGGCAGCTTGTTCAGTACATATTGTATGTCCATTATCCAGCTGGCTTTCCCTTGTTGTGCAAGTGTGATAGAGTCTTGTAAGGCATGACAGACATACATGTCCAGGGGGAGCAGTAACAAATGTATAAGATAATTCAAAGTCACCATGATTCTCCTGTATCTTAGCGGTAGTATAGCTGTTTCCGTGAATAGAAACACAGATAGGGTTTTTGATCCAACACTTATCAGTCTGCGGATGAAGTGCTCCTGGATATCCTCTATTTGTTTGAGGAGTGGGGGGTTCCACATCCAGTACAGTCTCCGCACCATGTGTCAGATGGGGTCCACCAGTGCCATGTAGAGTTTCTTCATCTCTAGTGGGGGGGATTTTTCCAATCACAGACTGCAGTGCTAATACCATGTTCCCTATTCTCTGTGCTTTTGCCGCTTTTATATGTGGTTTGTAGCTATTCAGTAATTGTGTTATAACCTTGCTATTGGGTGTTTGTTGTACATATTTTGAGCATGGCTTGTAAGTGTTGTTTTTGGGATGGATTAGACATAGGCTATTTGACACTTCTATTATGCTTGTCATATCCCTAATGTCCCTCAAGGTGTCCAGCATGGCTAAAGGGTCTTGATGTCTGCTTTACAGGCCCTAAACATTTGGTGGTGCCATCCAAGTCTTTTGGTGGCAATGGTCAGCTAAGATTATATTTCTTATGGCTTCATGCTGACATTTGCCTTACTACTGTAGACAGAATCCCGCAGCCTGTGCTGATAGAGAGTTGATGACAGGAGGAGGTGAGGTCAAGAGATAAGAGACAAAAACGGGTTCGGGTTAACGGGCCGGCCGAAACGGCGGGCCGGCTACAGTGACCTCCCCGCCTCAACGACGTCGTAGTGGCCTCTGGCCTATGTAGCGGCAGCAGGTCCTCTCGCGTTGCGATCTGGTGTCGCTGAGTGTATTGTAGGGTAAACTAGAGTAGGCTACGATGTACTTTGTATGACCAGGTCGTGGTTGTTGGCTGGATGCGATCTCTGGTTTTCAGATGACGCTCGTATGGGGTCGGCTTTTTGCCTGTCTTATATTTGTCTTTTATTTTCGTTACACTCCCCTTTTTCTAGGGAGGCCAAGAGTCTGTCTTTTATTATCGTTACACTCCCCTTTTTTCTAGGGAGGCCAAGAGTCTGGTTTTTTAGTTATGTACCCAGGAGTTCTTTGAGGTGACTGGTTTGGGGTGGTTGAAGGAGTAGGTAGAGGTAGAGGTATAACCGGCGCGGTCCATTGCTGAACACCGGTGCCCGAGATTATCCCGACGTTGCGGCGGACGTCATTGTCTCGGACCCATGGTCTATTCCTCGACGAGCTATCCATATTTCAGGACGTCTATCTTGGAGTGGACTTCTGGGTAGTGTGATAAATTATATTCACAGTTACAGCTAGTGGGTAATTAATTGTGTATGGAAGGTATTGTTGGTATTGCTATTGGGTGTTTTTCATACACCTTCATGACTTCATGTGCATGTTTGGCAACACGTGCAATGGCAGTTCGAGAGGCGATTAGTTGTCTTAAGGATTCTGTGTAGCCTTTTTGACCCCAGTTGAGTAAGGTTTTGTCCATTTCGGCTAGATCTTGCATAAGTGTCAGTAAGTAGACAGGTGTACGTGTAAGAGAGTCTGTTGGGTGAGATGGGAATGGCAGCGCTAAGAGAATTAGCTGTCGTGAGAACAAGAACGAGGTGTGGTGTCGGGATTCGAGATGACCGGCGGCAGGATTCTGGGGATTGGTGAGGTGAGGTGAGGTTTAACCGGTACGGTCCATTGCTGAACACCGGTGCCCGAGATTATCCCGACGTTGCGGCGGACGTCATTGTCTCGGACCCATGGTCTATTCCTCGACGAGCTATCCATATTTCAGGACGTCTATCTTGGAGTGGACTTCTGGGTAGTGTGATAAATTATATTCACAGTTACAGCTAGTGGGTAATTAATTGTGTATGGAAGGTATTGTTGGTATTGCTATTGGGTGTTTGTCATACACCTTCATGACTTCATGTGCATGTTTGGCAACACGTGCAATGGCAGTTCGAGAGGCGATTAGTTGTCTTAAGGATTCTGTGTAGCCTTTTTGACCCCAGTTGAGTAAGGTTTTGTCCATTTTGGCTAGATCTTGCATAAGTGTCTCTCGTAGTTGTACTAGGTCCTTGTGGCCTTCACACGCAAGCAGTGCATGTTCAGGGGACTCCGTGTCTGCCAGACAGAACCTACAGAGTCTCTGGTCTCGAGGTACCCGTGGGCGGTGCCATCGAAGTCGTTCAATAGCGAGACCGTGGGCAGATAATACCAATCGAGTCAAAGCTTCTCTATGGTCATGGTTCTCGACCTCGAGGTAGTGTCGAAACCATAGTGTTTTCTGCACCATCTTGTCCTCCTCATTTAATTCCTTCCTTCCATACAGTAGATACACTTTTGGAGAGTTGTCAGAGGTGTTCTGTAGCATTTGTAACATCCCTTTTCGAATGGACTTTATTGTTTCTTGGACATTGTCCGGTGTGAGGTCCATTATGTCGAGCTCCTTGATTGGGAACGGTAGTTTATTCAGCACATATAGTATGTCCATTATCCAACCAGCTGTCCCATTTTTTGCAAGTGTAATGGAGTCTCGTAGTGCATGGCTAACATACATGTGAGGAGGGAGTTGTAACAAATGTATTAGATAGTTCAGAGCCACCATGATTCTCCTGTATCTCAGAGGTAGTATAGCTGTTTCCGTGAATAAGAACACGGTTAGGGTTTTTGATCCAACACTCATGAGTCTGCGGATAAAATTTTCCTGTATTTCCTCTACCTGTGCAAGCAGGGGGGGGTCCACGTCCAGGGTTATTTCCGCACCGTGTGTCAGGTGTGGGTCCACAAGAGCCATGTAGAGTTTTTTCATCTCCCATGGGGGGACCCTTCCTATCACGGATTGTAGTGCTAGTATCATATTTCCTATTTTCCGTGCTTTTGCCGCTTTTATGGAGTAGTGTTCTGTAAAGATATTACGACTGGTGGTTTTAAATGTAAACCCTACGTAGGTTTGTTTCTCTTCGATTGATACTTTTTCGCCGCCAAAATTGAAAGACGGGATATAAATTGGGATTGGTCCATGGATTTGCACGGCCAACTTGATTGCATTGATTATCATAAAGTTTGTTGCGCACCAGCTGTAGAGTGCGTTCATCCGCTCTTGTAGTCCTTCTGGGGTTGTAGCCATTAAGACAATGTCGTCTGCTTGCTCTAGGTTTGAAATATTGCAATTATCCAACACGATGTCATACTTTGCTAGTAGTAGTTGCAGACTGGCCATGTAAATATTCCAGAGGAGTGGTGAGCACGTGTCTCCTATCAGTATCCCAATGATTGATTTGAAGACTTCACTCCATTCTTTGTTATGACGCACAATGTAGGTCATTCTTTGGTAAATCATTCTGAGCCAATCAAAAATCATGCCGCCGGCGCCTAATTCCCGTAGCTTGATCCAGAGTGTGGATTGCTCGGTCGATGGGAATGCATTGCTGATGTCTGCAAAACACACATATAGTGATTTGTCCTCACTGCGTGCCTTGTCAATAGCGCACCGTAGTATGAATGCATTGTTGTTTGTGCGGTAACCTGCGCGGAATCCGTTTTGGGAGCGCGGCAGTAGTTCACTCTTCTCGCACCATTCTGTAAGCCTTTTATGAATCAATAGTGTCATAAATTTTAGGAAACAGCTCTCCAGACCAATTGCGCGATAGCTATTTGGATCATCCTTAGGTTTGCCTCTTTTGATTAGTGCGACAATGACTGTGGTCAGCCAACTGTTTGGCGCATCACACTCTTTCGGTGATGGGGGTGGTTAAGTCCTTGATCAAGGAGGGATGCGAGCCGGACAATTGCCGGCTACCGCGCTGACCTTGAAACCTTTCTATCTTGACCACCTCACAGCAGCAGCATCCGAACACACCCGTCAAACAAGACAAGGGCGTGCACTGTCGGTACACATCAACATAATTGATATCACCCGACATCATCCTTTTTCCGCGTCATTATCGGTATTGCTGATAGGCGGACCAACAACCAGGCCTTGGGCTGGTGGAACTTTCCTTTCAAATTAATTCCTGCCTCTGACTCTGTCAGTGTCTCGTTGTATTTGAGGTACATGCAGCGCCGTCTCTCTGACTTTCGTAACTCCCGACGCCTGCCGCACATCATTCTAGCTCTCCTAAGCACCAGCAACCATATCGCGGTGTTCATCAACAACGGGCTGGTGGGGCCGGGCCCTGTGGAAGAGGGCCTTGCTAGCAATTTGGGATATGCGCCCAGTTTTATTTCGAGCACACCCGCCACTTGCGCTCCTTTACCTCTAGCTCGGTGGCGACCTCCCACGAATCAGGACTAGACATGGACACGTTGTCTGTCGACGCAGAGTTTGACATCTTCTCACTTATGTGTTACACCCAGTTCCTTGTCTTCTTTGGGTAGCGAGGTTTAGGTTGGGATGAGAGTGAAGAGGCTCTGCCGTTTGCCGGTGTAGGCGGAGTATGGAGGGGAGTGAGAATGAGCAGTCGCCAACGCAGAATCCGTCGGCTGTCTCTCCTCAGACCAGCGGGGGAACTTCACCCCGGCCTTCGTCGAATTTAATAACTCCAACGCCTCTCTTACATCGTCTGCGTTCTTTTCCTTTTCTACTTTGGTCAGTTTGGTTAGATTGGAAATCATGCGCCGGGAAATGGGACAAATGTACACTCTACCGGTGGTGTACACATATATGGCACAATGGAAATATTGCACCCTCATTCACCTCGCTTGCGACATCCCACGAACCGGCGCTAAACGTCGACGCGTCCATCGTCCCGACACAGTGTTTGGCGTCCTCGTTTTCGGGCGATGTTCCGGGCTCGGCGTCGTCGGGTTCTACCACGAACAAGGGCTCTGGGTCTGGGTTGGATAAGAGTGTTAGTATGTGGCTGTACCACATGAGGGTGACGATGAGAGGAGTGAGAGGAATGAGGATGAGAATAAGCATTGCCGATGCAGAAGCCGCCGGGGCTGTCTCTACTCAGACCAGCGGGGAACTCTATCCCAGCCTTCGTCCATCCTCCAGAATCCAATGCTTCTCTTCCTTCGAGCACCACTCTCGAAGCCATCGTCGCCCCAGTCGATGCCACAACGCAACCCTCCTTTTATTCTAGCCCATGCTGATGCCCACTTCAACGTCCCCAGTATGAGCCAGAATCGTGTTTCTACCACCACCAACACAGCCTCTTCCTTCGATAAGCCCGTGTCCAACACCTCAGCAAAGTCCCTCCCAACCAAAGACAAAGCCGAGGAAGACGACTCCGAACGGCAGCCGTTCCAGGACCCCCTGGATATCATTAGTATTTCACACCCGCTACCTCACGTTGACCTTATGCAAAATGAGTTTGACAATGCCAACATCGAGGACTCTACCCAGCCACGTTTGGTTTGAAATTCCCGCCTCGTGTGGACGACGACAACCTTCGGCATAACCTGAGTCCATTCAAACCAACTCTTCCTAGAATCGACTTCTGGGAGCTGAAGCCGCAATGCATGACCGGCCTATATAGAGATGCGCAGGTGAATGAGATAACTTTTTCCCGACTCGAAATGAGTGAGTACTTTCCTCCATTCTTTGTGTTTGGTGAATCGCTAAAGAGGAGTTATCAAGGCAAGGCACATTGCGCATTTGTCTGGAATGGTGGCGAAGAAGTTCTTCTATGATTCCTAAGGAACGGCACCTTTGTGAGTAATTCTTCCCTTTTCGAAAGGGTTTCTTCTGATTTCACCTTTCCTGTGAATT
The DNA here is from genome assembly GCA_014925845.1 of Crassisporium funariophilum. Taxonomy (NCBI): domain Eukaryota; kingdom Fungi; phylum Basidiomycota; class Agaricomycetes; order Agaricales; family Crassisporiaceae; genus Crassisporium; species Crassisporium funariophilum. The sequence goes on from JACGCL010000013.1 coordinate 1,122,076, forward strand.
CAGATCCATGGCAGAACATCGGCGAAGGCAATTCCAGTCTCGTCCATGAAGGAGATGAAACCTCGTGCTCGTCCCACTAGTTGACATCAAAGCTCACCATACGCCCCTCTTATCCTCCTGCCAGACCCTGAACTCATGTGTTGAAATGGTTTGGGTGTCATCTATCATTGTGTCGCAGGTCGCGGGTCGTATTCCTGTTGAACCGGCTGCCAGTCTTACGAAAGAAATCGGGATGGACGCGCCGGACGACGAAGAAGATTGTGGGTTTAGCGACACCAACATTTGCCTCAGTGCCCCTCGTGCTTCTGCCTTTGACTTATCTCCCAAAAGCAACACTATGGACAGAGAGACAAACTCGAGCCAGTGATTCACTTTGGAGGACAACGAGACGGACACCGCTCGTCCATCTAAACATACACACAATGCGACGCTCCTTCCCAACACGCCAGCTCATGCGCTAACCCCTGCACGGCTGCGTTCGACGCCATTTTCTGCACCTACTCCACAAATCATTGACCAACCTTGGGAGGGAGGCAGGACACGCTATCGTCAGCCAGCAGACACCGTGATCAAGGACATGAACACTCTTCCGCCCTTCATCTCTGATCCCACTTCAGCCCCAAGTGCGGATGTGGTACCAAGTTCTCGGTCCGGGGTGTCCATAGATTCCGCTTGTATGAAAGTTACAGTGCGCCCCGCTAGGCGCGAGGACATGAAGGTTAAAATTGGCATAGGCCCACAAACTTTTAGATCAAGGAGTTTACAGCCAAGGCTGTGCCGGGTCTTATATTTACAAATTCAACTACACAAGAACACAAGACGAAAAACATGAGTACTTGAGGAATCGGCTAGCACTCGAATACCGGTTATTATTCGCGTTTGGTTCATGGGAGGTCAGATTCATACAGCCTTTGCTTTTTGTTTGATAGCTCTTTGGGTGGAATGCCATCCTCTCCCTCAGAGACTTCTGCATCGGACTCATGTCCCCTTTTCAAAGAGGTGATGCTCTCCAGCAATTGCTCAATTTCGGCCCTGGGCAACCCGGGCTCAACAGGCGCCATATGCAGATATGGCTTGTGAAACGACTTGTCTTGAAATGAATCCTGCTGCTTGTTAGTGATGGTGGTTAAGAATTAAAATTTGTCTAGCTCTGTGCTCACCAGATACTTTGTATATGCATTGCCCCAAATACCCATGTCACATTGGGGCTCTATCAACTTTTTGATATCCGGCTGTTCCATGTACAAAGCAAGGTGTTTTGATGGGCTTGCACTATCAAGAAGGTTGACCACTGTCCATGATATGAACTGGGCATAGTTTGCCTCCATTATGTACGATGGATCTTGCAACATTTTCAATCTCAAGATGCGTAGGTTAGCTGGTACAACAGTAATGATAACACAGGTTCATACTTCTGGTGATAGGCACTTTTCATAGAGCGGAGCGCCAAAGCAGCAATTTGACCACCAGTGACAAAAAGCTTGCCAGATCTTTGAGGGTCTCTGAAAGCGGTGGCCAATGACCGGCGTGATCTGTTACAAAGGTATGTTAACAGAGAAAGCCCCTGCCGGTCCACCTGGATCAAGTTTTTGTTTGCCAAGGCTACCTTCAAATCTTTCCAAAAATCAATTGTGACATTGTCCTCAAAGGAGGTAGCTCCAATGGCTGCCAATACCACAAGATCCTGAAGACTCTGGTCAACCTGGTATTTTGGAAGGTGAATCCTAAGATGCTGATCAATCTTTGAGGTTATCTGCTTCAACAACTTCTTTGCATCAGGAAATTGCTGGCCATGTATCTTAGTTTGGACCGTCTGTACAGAATAATGGCATAACTTACTGACTCTTGAAGACAAGCAATGATATCCTCTAGATATGGTAATCCCAATTGAGTGCCATCAATGTCTTCCATATACATGAATGATAGCAGATCCAGCTCTTGTAATGCATTTTGGAGAGTATTAGTGAGGAGTGCATCCCGCAAATGAATTCCTAATGCATTGAATAGATCATAAAGGGGTTTTGGGCTGCCTGCTAATCAGAGAGATTTCCTTCAATCATAATAACAAGCTGATATTAGTAGGAGGTACCGCTCACCATCTACTTTGAGTAGCTTGATGTAGCACATTGCAGAGTCAGCATGTGCGACCTCCTTGTCAATATGAAACTCCTTAGAACGTGAAGAATCCTTGAGGTAATCCAGGAGGGAGGCATGAAAGAAGGTAATATCACATTCATCATCAGATATCTCAAGGAGGACTGATTGGAGATCTGCTAGATTATAACGCAGATCACCGGGCTCAAGGGATAAAAATTGACCAATGTTGCAACCGCGGGCCAGACAGATAGAATTTTTGGCTGATTCATCAAATGGTCCTAACTCGTGAATGAGTGACTTGGATCTTGCATACAAGCTATCATGTCGTGGGCAAATGAAGTTCTCAACCAACCTGATGCCCAGAATACATAGCACAATAGATATATCTTCCACAGATGCAAGGATGTGGTGGTACAAGGCATCAAGCTCCATGAAGGGATTCGCGTTATTTGTTGGCGAGAGACCAAGGACAACCTGCAGTCGTTTCACTGGACGTTGGTTGATCGCTCCGACGTATTTGACAACAACGGACGCGAAGATAAATTGGCCAGACGACTTCTTGACGAGTGTTTCTATGTCACCCGGCGATGGCCAAACGTCTGGGATTTCGCCTTTGAAAGTATGGCGATTTTTGATTTCGTTGCATTTTGAAATGAGAAATAACCGGATATCGTCGTCCGGCTTGAAGGTATCATCCAGGAGAAGCATTGTGCTGCACGCGGCAAGGTCGACGTGACTGAAAGAGGCACGAAGATGCTTCTCTGGGCGGCTGACTACAAGGAATGCTAGACGGATGTTGCCGCATTGCCGCTGGACGAGGTTTGCAAAGAGATGAAGGACATGGATTTGGACTTCGGCATCGTGACATTCATCTAGTCCGTCGATGATTATCAGACAGGGAAGGGGCGGGTTGCGTGACAGTGAATCTCCGCTGGCTGACTGAAGAGGGCGGACGATCAACGCTTGAATCTGGTCAGCAAGTGATTTACTGAATATGGCGGGATCGTTCTCGACCACGCTCTCGATGTGCGGACGGGTGTCGGGGATATTCTGTGCCAGCTGGTACGCAATCGTCGATATGAGCCGTTCCGTGTTCTTGCGTCCATCTGCGTGCCTCGAGAAGAAGAAGCTCGCAATGAGGAGGTTCAGGGCGGCGCATAGTTCTGCGATGCTGCGTGCGATCGCCGACTTTCCAGCACCCGCCGGACCATGCAACCACATTGTGGAGGACTCGCGCTCGAAGTTCTCCACCCAAGCCATGATAGCCTCCAGTACCGCTACCCGCGTATCCGGATGACATCTTGGCTGATCCAAGAATTCACCAGAGTTATGGAGGGCACCTGGGGAAATGTGTCGATGAAGGTCCTCAAAACCTATATGATTAAGTGAATGTGGGTCAGGGCAGACGGAGAGAGAAACGACGCACCGAATCGCCTGACCAGTCCGGTGCTGAAGCTACCACCAGTGATAACGAGGTCGCGTGCATTGGAAAACATCGGATATGATGTTCGTTCTGCCGTGTAAGCAGATGATAGCAGATTCTAACCAGGTAAGATCGCAAATGAAAGCAAGGGGGATATGCGTATGTAGTCCTGAACAAGTCTATGTTATGCGCATAGGGTATGAACTGAAGGAGGAAGCGGTGCGGTTGCGGTGCGGCTTAATATTTCCCACCCTACTTCATTTCCGTGGCAAGGTGGCAAGTCGGATACGACGAATGAACAATTCTTCATACTGATTTATGCCATTTGTTTCATCTATAACTTGATGATATAACGAGCCATTCGAGTAAAAAGTCGATCGGAGGTGCTACAAACCGCGCATAGCTGTAAATTTCCCGGAAAAGGCATGAGGCACAGGAGGGAGAGAAAGATAGTAAAATATACAGTATGCGGGTGACAACTCCGTGCAAATAATGGATACGGTTAACCCAAGGTATGTGGCATCCATCTGAGCGAAGTTTTTGTTGGCCTCCTGCAAGTAACGGGGTCCAGCAGTTACATGGCTACCCCGACGTCGTGCTTGCCTTCAACAAGAGGTCCCTGAACACGACACACAACCAGGAGCTTCTGAAACATATTCGCCGACGTATGTCAGTGAATGTGCCTCGCTGCGAAAGCAAATAATTCGGATCCGAAGCACATTGAGTTCGGGAGACACCATCGACGCTCATAGCAAAGCAAGGCAATAATCTAAGCAAGGGTGGAAGACAAGAGAGGATAGCCGCTGGGGTTGCGATAAAAGCCTTGTAAGAGAGAACATTATCAAAGGGGTCTTCGAACCTCTGAGATGAGGACACCTGACCTTGATATGCCTCAATAACATGAACAACATCCGCCAGCGAAAGTAGGACAATGGATGGGCCGCGGTGCGAAAGCGGATAGGACAAGCGAGCATGCAGTATATCAAGGCCGGGAGACGCCGTCGAGGCTCATGTCAACCACGACATACATAGAGTGAAGCACGAGAAACGTCGAGGTATGAGCCGCGCCACACCTAAGGAGAGAGCAGACTAGCATCCCTTGGTTTCGTACGGGCGAAATCGGCTCCGGGACGACACCATTTGCTTCCGACAACGAGGTCGTTCGCTTGCGTCTTTGTACATGCCTGTAGTACGCAACATTGAGGCAGCCTAGAACGGCTGTAGACTCATCCGCACGAATCCTCGCAAGCAGGCAAGTCCAAGAACCTCGCGCGATTAAAAGAAACGCGTGCTCGTTACGATTCGACACGCATTTGACGGCACTGCAGTAATAAAACGAAACCGCCCCTTTCGCACCAGTCCCGCCAATCACGCTCGTCAGGAAAGAGAATTGAAAAGGGCAGGGAAATGTGAAGCTGGTACGCCACTGGCTTAGAGAAAATGATGGATGCAAGGCGAATAGGAGGAGTCTTTGCGTATCGAGGTGGGAGACCCCATCGAGGCTTATGGCAGCCAAGGGGAGACAAAGAGGGAAGCACGGGAAACAATAAGGAGATTATTCCAGCGACAACAGGATGCAGGGGAGGAATGAGCGAAACGAAACGAAACGAAACGACAAGAACCGCTCCTTCAGACCTGGCAAATAAGAAATCAAAGAAGATCCGTGATTGCGTTCCGAAGAACAGTAAGGGGTATGGGGTAAAGAAGGATCGCTAACTGGTGAGCTGATGAACTCTGAACAGGCCCACTTATCTAACAATGTTGGAAGATGGCGTGCGTGAGTTTGTAAGGAAGGGAGATTAAAGACGAATAGCACATCATCCGTCGTTGATGCTCAGACTCATAGATGGAGACGTGAGAGTGGAATTGAGCGAAGGCAGACCTAGGCAGACGTGATAAGACCGAGGGAAAAGCGGATACCAGGACGAAGCGCGTTGTAGGTATAGGCTCCGTCCATGGGCTCACGCTTGTTAGATGAGTAGACGAAATAGTCTTGTGATCTGGTCATGTACAGGTGTACGTGTAAGAGAATCTGTTGGGTGATATGGAAATCGCGCCGCTAAGAAAATAAGCTTTCGGGGGAAGATGAAAGAGTCGTGGTGTGGGGATTGGAAATGGCCGGCGGCGAGGTTTTGATCTATTGCGAAGCGAGGCACAAGCGGAGAATTAGAGTGTTGTCTTTGTAAGAACGTCGGGTGTTGCCGAAGTCCCTTCTCCTTCGCTCACCACAACGTTCTGGCATATCGAGCTGTCCCTCGCAGAGAACAGCTCTCTCTGCTCTCTCTCTCCTTTTTTCATTTTACTTCCACTACGGCCTTCATCATATAAACTCGTTCCTTCTCTACAAACTCAGCCACATAATTACACACATAACCCGGGGGGAAACACCACAACATGCCGATCCTCAACCGCGACCCAAACCTGGACGTCTGCCCGGACTTCGCCTCAGACCCGTTTGAACCAATGCGGGCCCTATTGAGGAACACGGGCCTTTCTGACGAAGCCGCCACTACCTCTCTCAAGGATGCGTGGACGGAGCACAACACGCGACTACGCGAGCAGTGGGAGAGGGAAGCAGGGGACAGGAGAGCAGAAGCCGAAGCGGCGGCACAGAGAGAACACGAAGAAAGAGAGGGGCCGCAACAACAACCACGACAGCAGCCGCCCGCGCAGTTGCCAGAGGTGGACGAGGAGAGACCGGACAAGGAGAAGAAGATGAAGTCCAAACTACGGGCCTTCAACCCAGACCTTTCGGTGGCGAGCGTCCTCGCCCCAAGACCCTCTTCATACGCCCTAAACAAGCTCGCAAATTTCGAGTATTGCGAGTTATGGTACTTCACCCAGGAAGGGTGCGACGACGCTCAACGAACCCATCGCACGGAGGCCGACGATTCCTTCGGCATGAGCAAGATCGGAGAACTGGTCACACTGCGACCGGTAGCATCCGTTCAGGCCTCAAAACGCGCCTTACAAGACAACAACATAACATGGGAGCAGTTTCACTACGCTCACCGCTCTTTTGTTCGATACGTGCTCAAAGCAGGATGGCCTGACGAGCACGCCCAAGCCCTTGTCCGGTTCTTCATCGAACTGGAGAACAGCCCCTACATCGACCGTGAGCACGGAAAGCTAATAGTATTGACTTACCAAGCGCGGGTCCGCCGCAGCTGGATGGATAGCATGAAAGACAGCGACGAACGGGTATTCAACATAGCGCTGATAAACCACGACCTCATGGAGTCCATCTCACGCGAGATACTGGGCACCATGACGGCGGATCTCAATCGTCAGGTCAGTACCATTGTACACTTCCTGCCGCCGGTTTTTCATCAACTAATCACGTCTACCTCTTTCCTCGCCTCCTTCCCCCTTCCCCCTCACATACTCCCTATCGAAATGCTACAAACAAAACATGCTACACCCTACCACATGCTGCACGCTACACCCGCTACACACCACAACCGCTACACGCTCCAACCGCTACACGCTTCAATCGCCACACGCTACATCCGCCACTTGCCACACCCGCTACACGCTCCTCCTACCCCGCCATACATTGCCCCTGCCACACGACGATGAAAACACATCACAAACGCCCCAAAAAACCTGCCACATGCGCCATTCCTGCCCGAAATCACTTCCACACGCCGTGAACTATCAACGGTGCACACCTACCTCCGCTCGCTACACCGCTCCTCTGCAACGCCCATGCACATCCTACACTCCCGCCCCTTGACCCCATTATGTCAATCGTCTGATCGCTTCGTGTACTTCCGCCTGATGCTCCATAATACATCCAAATGTAACTACTTGTGTGATGTCCTTCATCGGTCCGAATCCCGCTTTGGCAGATGTCAGAAGCCCTGTCGTCATTCAAAATGTTGCAGGCTTCCTCATCAGCTGATAGAACCCCACGAAAGTCCAGGATGACACGTGAGAACAACTCCCCTTACCAAAGGAAGGCACGCTCGTCATCCAGATCCCCCACTCGCAACCGAGATCGTGACACCAGACACCGGCAGCGATCACGTTCGCCAATGCGGAAAGCCTCGACTCATACACGCGGTCAAGGCCAGGTTTTTGGCGCAGGCACAAGCACCGACGGCCCGTCGGCTTGTGCGGTATGTCTTGGGCGTCACCGGCACGACATCGGCAAGTGCGTTTCCGACACCCTATGGGACGGAAACTCGTCGCGATGCAAGAGAAACGAGCGAGGAAGGCTCGTCAACCCAGAGGGCATTATCCTGTGCTCGGACTGGCAACGCCCCCAAAGCTGCAACAGCCCCAGCCCCAGCCACGTCCACGAGTGTTCCGGATGCGGAAAGAAGACTCACGGAGCTCAGACGTGTACTCGAGCACAGAAGCCGTGAACCCCTCCTGCCCTACAAGGTCGAGGCATGGGAACACCTGTTCTCTGTACATAACCTGCACAACAAATACCCCAACATCCTGTCTGGTTTCCATAACGGCTTCGACGCCGGTGTTCCCCTTATCCAACAAACTAATACACCTGACAACGGCCCCTCCCTACACATATACCCCCAAGCCTACCTCGAAATCATCGAGAAGGAGTTCCGCTCGCTGCGCTACATCGGTCCACTATCCAGGACCGAAACCGAATCGCTCATTGGACCGTTTCAGTCTTCACCCCTCTCACTCGTTCCCAAGCCAGGCAAACCTAACAAGTTTCGCGCGGTCCACAATTTCTCCTTCCCACGCGCCCCATCAGCACGTTTCCACTCCATCAATTCATCAATCGACTCAGATCTGTTTCCATGTACGTGGGGCACATTTGCCACCATCTGCACGACCATATGGAACCTGCCACCCGATTCACAAGCCTCAGTCAGAGACGTCGCGGAGGCTTACCGAACCATCCCCATCAAACCAAGCCAATGGCCAGGACTCGTCGTCAAACTCCGAGACAGCGATAGCTTCGCCATCAACACCAACAACAACTTTGGTCTCACCTCAGCTGGGGGTGTTTATGGCAGCGTGGGCGATGGAGGCGCTGATATCCTTCGTGCTGAAGGCATTGGTCCCCTATCAAAATGGGTGGACGACCACATTTTCTTCCGGATCCCGCGCGTCCACCTTCCCGAGTACAACAACAAGCGCTCAGGATGGCAAAGAGCCATCGCGGAAAATGGAGGTCAGCTACAGGAGGGCAGTAGACTATGGTACAGAGGCGACACCTCACCAAATGGTGTCCAGATGGAATTTGACGAGGACGCTAGCGTCCCCATCCGCGACCTCTCCACAGTCTCGCCCCGCTCTCCCCTCGACTCTCTATACACCTACTCCGGCGTGGACATCGACGCTTTATCGGAGATACTGGGCATCCCATGGGAACCCTCCAAGACCGTCGACTTCGGCTCCTCAATACAATACCTGGGGTTTATATGGGACCTCGAAGAGCGCACGGTATCCGTTCCGAAAACCAAGAAGGAGAACTACCGGCTGGCCATCGCGGAATGGAACGCCAGGTCTACACACACCCTTGAAGACGTCCAGAAGCTATACGGGAAATTATTACACACATCCCTCATCATACCCGCTGGACGAGCGTACCTCACCAAGCTGGAGACCATGCTCGCAACGTTCAACGGTAGTATATTCACTCCACGCCACCCACCATCTGGAACCAGCTCGGACCTCAGATGGTGGTCCCGCACCCTCGCTCACCCAACACTCTCTCGTAGAATTCCGGGCCCATGCGTTCCTATCGATTGCCAGGCATACTCAGATGCCAGCTCAGGTTTTGGAATCGGCATCACCATTGGCGACAGGTGGAGGGCATGGCAACTTGTTCCCGGCTGGAACGTCGAAGGTAGAGACATCGGCTGGGCCGAAGCCGTCGGATTTGAGTTCCTCATCCGCACCATACTCACAACCAGCCGAGAAGGCGACGAGTTTAAGGTGTATGGAGACAATCGCGGCGTTGTCGAAGGCTGGTGGAAAGGAAGGAGTCGCAACAAACCCACCAATGAGGTGTTCAAGCGCATCCACGACCTCCTCAGCATCCACGACTGCATCATACACTCTCGGTACGTCCCCAGCAAACTCAACCCGGCAGACGAACCCTCACGGGGCAAGTACGCATCTGCCACCCTCCTCCTCCCGCCCATCCCCATCCCTCATGAACTCCATTCACTTGTCATTGACTTCGACAGCCCCGTGCGAGCGGGCGAAATCCATGGTGGAAACCGCGGTCATGGAGCGACTTCTCGCCAAAAACCCCCTCGCGACCCTTCCACAAGCAATGAGCGTCCTTCCCAGCCAGCTGACAGCGAACCATGGGACAGTGTCCTCCTCAACCACTCGACAGACTGGTAGGGGGGACAGATGGTTCACCCGCGGCACATCGGGCTGCCACAATCAGTAAGACGTAGCGAACCCGCTGCTTATCACCCTTCCCTCACCCCACGCCCCTCTGAACTTCGCCCGCACTGCTTCGCAGGGGATAGACTACGCCTGTGGTCACCCGCTTCCATCACCCCACCCCAGGACGGACCCAATGGGACGATGGCACAAGACGACATCGACAGGGTAGTGGCCACACTCACACACGGATATGCTGAAGGAACGAAGGAATCGTATGGATCCGGGCTCCTGGCATGGCATGTGTGGTGCGACAGCAGAGAAGTACCAGAAGATGAACGCGCACCAGCATCCCAGCTACTCATATCGGCCTTCATATCAGCTCTAACTGGAGCCTTCGCGGGGAAGACCATCCGAAACTACGTCTACGGTATCCGAGCATGGCACGTTGTCCATCGAATACAGTGGGCTCCCAACGACAACGAACTCGACCTCATGCTGAAGGCCGCGGACAAGCTAACTCCGGTGGCCTCCAGACGCAAGAAGCGCTTGCCCTACACCGTCCGCTTCATCCTTCAGCTAAAGGAGCAATGTGACACAGACAACCCCTTCGACACAGCGGTCTTCGCGTGCCTAGTATGCCTCTTCTACTCGGCCTCGCGAGTAGGCGAGTTCACCACCCGACGCCTTGACGGCTTTGACCAGGCGGCCCACGTATCAGCACGATGCTTACGGCGGGACCAGGACAGGAACGGCAAGAAGGTCACCGTCCTCTACATCCCGCGCACAAAGTCCGCCCCCGAAGGAGAGGAGGTATACTGGAGCGCCCAGCTTGGCCCCTCCGATCCAGAGGCGGCCTTGGACCAACATTTGCAATGCAACCAGCCCCCGGAGGACGGGCACCTCTTTGCGTACAGGTACAAGGGTGGACACCGCCCCCTCACCAAGTCCGCCTTTGTCAAACGCCTGGCCATGCTAGCGCGCAAAGCGGGGCTTGACCCGCTGCAAGGACACGGCATCCGCATTGGGGCCACGCTTGAATACCTCCTGCGGGGTGTTCCCTTTGACGTGATGAAGGCAATGGGCCGCTGGCAGAGCGACGCCTTCACACTCTACCTCCGAAAGCACGCCCTCATTCTTGCTCCCTACATTCAGGCCGAAGCCCCGCGGGTGTACGACGACTTTGTGCGCATCACCATGCCCACAACGGTCCGTTGACAAGCCCCGCCGGCAACAAGGGGTCTGCTCCTAACAGGTGGGTGCCGAGACTCATTCGACGCGTCGCATCCTCCTAACGTATGGGTATCGCAGCTCGTCTCGGCCTTTAGGACTTGGGCAAGATCCTTTTCCTCATGTCGGGAAGCGCTTCGCGCTTTCACCCACGTTGCATACTACACACCCAGGCTCTCATTAAATAGCGTCTACTTACTTCTACCTGCTGCTAATGCTACATGATTGTTTTTCCCCTCTCAGTCCGGGTCTACCCCAAGTAACAAGACAAAGATTTTGATCTATTGCGAAGCGAGGCACAAGCGGAGAATTAGAGTGTTGTCTTTGTAAGAACGTCGGGTGTTGCCGAAGTCCCTTCTCCTTCGCTCACCACAACGTTCTGGCATATCGAGCTGTCCCTCGCAGAGAACAGCTCTCTCTGCTCTCTCTCTCCTTTTTTCACCCACCCTCCTCTCCCTTCTAACTCGTACACCACCCAACACAGCACCTCTGACGTGAGTGGAGTATCTCGTCTCTTTTTCCTTCGCCGAGCACGCGAGTTCGGGCCCACCCGCCCATCGCAGCTCGTCTCGGCCTTTAGGACTTGGGCAAGATCCTTTTCCTCATGTCGGGAAGCGCTTCGCGCTTTCACCCACATTGCATACTACACACCCAGGCTCTCATTAAATAGCGTCTACTTACTTCTACCTGCTGCTAATGCTACATGATTGTTTTTCCCCTCTCAGTCCGGGTCTACCCCAAGTAACAAGACAAAGATGGGTGTTTAAGTTTGGAAAAGGAGAACCAAGGGGCACCGGGATGGTGCGGTGCGTGGCTGAACTAAGAAAGAGAGAGTGAGGCGCACAGATGTGGATCAGACCAATGATTGTCAAGACCATGAATGTAAAATGTAAATGTTTGATAAGTACTCGAAGGCCATAATCTCCGTCGTTCGCAGTGCCAAGCAGCAAAGAGCGCCTCAAGAGCCTCAGGGGCGACATCCATTGACCCCCACACTCTCCGGATAGACGCTATCCTGCAGCACATCCCTTCCTTGATATCGGACAATCTGAGAATCTGACGGGTGCACTGTTTCTTCGAATGAAGTGTATTCTACTCCGTACTTGCTGCATACACCACCAGTTTGGCACCAGTCATCAATATGACGGTCTCCGACACACCCGGTAAGGATTGGCCTCTTCCCGCCTACCTCCTCCGCCCCTCCTGCATCGCATCAGCATCAGGATCTCCACGCACACCTGCACCCGCAGGCCCACACCCCCGACTCCATACGCGCGACGACGCTGCATTTGTCGAATATGAATATGAACGTAAATATGGACATGCCGCTCCCTGGGTCGGCGCCCCAACCCCTGAGCGGCGCTTCTTCTTCTTCGGCGGGGGGATTGGGGTTCGGGTCGTTTAGGTCGTTTGGGGTTGCGCATCCTATTTCTTCAGCACAAGCTCAAGCTCAAGCGGATACTCCGTTGGTCGTGGAGCCCGATGATGGGGGATTCATGTTCCCCACCACCCACGCAGCGCTTATCCACCTCTCCTCCTCCCCCTCCTCTTCTTCTAATGAGGACAATAACACACCCCGCCTGGAGCACACCCGCCTCTCGCGCTCCTCCACTTCTACGTCGGTAGGGACGTCCCATTCAGTGGACATGGACGCGTCGTTCGTGTCGTCTCAGAGCCACGCGTCTTCTTTCTTGGATGATATCCCGAGCTCGGCGTCCTCCGCTTCAGGGAGCGAGGGGTCGGCATCCAGAGGGAATGAGAGTGTTACTGCACCGCCTTTGGCCGATGCGGGTGGCGGTACGCAGGCGGGTGTGGGGGAGAATAAGCATTCGCCGACGCAGAAGCCCTCCGGGCTGTCCCTCCTCCGACCAGCAGGCGAAGGATCGAGAGAGGCGTCGCCAAATTCTCGAGGTCGTCGAGCGCCTCGTCGTCCCGGAAGGATTGTCGGCTGCGTGGGTCGCCTTCGCCTTTCTCCCACCGCCAAACAACAAGTGGCATCTCCCTTCGCCCCCTCCCCTGCGAATGTTGCGAATAATAGTAACAGTAATAATGTGACCACGGATACGACGCCTACAGCCACTCCAATGGGGACCCCGCGTCCTTCCCTGCCTGCTCACCTCCCTCTTCCTTCTCCTCTACCGCTGCTTTCCCCGCTGCTTTCTCCGCTAGTCTCGCGTAGCGAGAGGGTCGTATTCGCGTGTGCATCAGCCTACGTATTCGGTGCCGCAGGCTTTGCATCCTACGCTGTGTTTGCCCACTCTTCCTGTGGTGTCAAGTTCTCCTCCGCATCCGACGCCGATCGTTGTGCCGACCGTCACGCAGCCTACCGCCCCCGCCTATGCGACCGTGCATTGACCCAGCCCGATGTCGATCGCGCGTCCTTTAGTGCCTGAGCCCATGCCTACTTCCCTGCCTTCCCTGCCTTCCCTGCCTTCCCTGCCTTCCCTGCCTTCCCTGCCGGAGCCTAAGTCGCTGCCCATACACCAGCACCAGCACGACGGGCAGACTGGGGTTGGGCGTGACGGAGACCACACCCCTGTTGGTGGGGAGTTAGCACCAATACGCGTGGTATGGACGTGATCGGGACGTGGGGCGGTTGGAGGGGCCGGGGATGGGAGTGGGTGCAGAGGGTGGAACGAAGGTGTCGACGGGATTGTACATAAGAGAGGTTTTGCACTGAACGGGCACGGGCAAGGGAATGGGAATGGAGGACATGGGTCCCCTGGTACCGAGGCGGGGTACTCCCCTTTACCAGTGTCTACGTCGGTTGGGAGTGCGAATGGGAATGTGAAGAATAAGAACAAGAAAGGAGGGAGCGGGTGGAGTAGTATTGTGGGGAGGTTGAAGCGGGGGGTAGCGAGTGCAGATGTGAGGGGGTGTGGGCGGATGGCTGTGCGGGCGGTGCCGGCGGTCGGGTTGGGGTGTTTGTTGGATGTTTTGGATGGGGTTAGCTGTGAGTGTCCTCCTTCTCCCTTGGTTCGCTCGTTCGTTGGTGGTGTGTTTTGGTGCAGTCGTGGTGACGTAATGGTCGGGTTAGAGTTTGCGGTGCGGATCCCTCCATGCTGCCTTCCAACTCAGAGTCCAACGTCGCGTTCGTCTACTCAGACCATCGTCGCGTTGGCTCTGTGTATGCTTTACATAGTTGGATCGGCACCTTGATAGCTTTCCAGGCTGATCGCGTCACGTCGCGTCATGGCGAGACGCGTGCGCCACATTCTTCGTTGTTGCTATTCGCTTCCCCGCAGTGAGGCGCCACACTTTTTATTTTCGTTGTTCGCATCCCCGCATGATGGATGCAAGGCACCACATGCTCGTCTGCCATACGGTTATGGTTATTGGGTTTCCTTTTTCGTTGATGTGTTCTACCCAACAGATGGCATGATCATGTTCCCCTCCACCGGCATATTCGCCGACCTGGGCCCAATGGGCGTGTCCATGTTCTTCGTCACCACCGTCGTCGCTCAGCTCGTGTATACCCTTGGGGGGTCCGGGTTTGGGGGTGCGAATGGGAGTATGATGATTGAGGTTGTGGTGAGTCCGACATTTCCGTTTTGCGGATTTTGAAAGCCGGGAGCGTATTTGATTGATGATGATAATGAAACAGCCGTTCTTTCATATTTTGGCGCTGGGGATTGCGAGTGAGGTGGGGGAGGACGATCCGGCGGGTGTTATTGCGACTACGTTGGTCGCGTATGCGTTTAGCTCGATATTGACCGGTACGTTCGTGCTCCCTTCCCCTTGTCTCCCTCCCCTTCTTCCTCCCCACTTCCCACTCCTGCTCCTAACCCCCTGCCCCCTACTTCCTAACCTCTTCACTTCCCCCCTTCTTTCCATCACCAATTCACCTTCCCTCACATTCGCCATTTTCGCGACGCAAATGCAAACATCAACTAAATCTCAAACTTGACCCCGCATATACTCAGGTCTAGCCTTCTTCCTCCGTGTACGGGTCAGGTGCTGACGACTACCTCCTTTCCTTCTGCTTTCCCTGGATTATAGGTGCATTGGCGGCGTGGGCGCCTTCCTCATCGAAACCGGATAAGCACCGCACTTCCTACTGTGTTACATCTTCTGCAGTCCCCTTCGCGCACGCGGAACGCGCTGACGTTTTGGGAGATCAACGATGAGGACAAGGCAAATCATCGTAAAACGTGAGGGTGGGGTTCGGATCTCGAACGCGAAGGAAGGCAGATGTGGGCCGGGAAAGCACACATTGGAGGAATGTGCTCGGGAAGATAGTTCATCGACCACAGGGAGTGTAGGGAAGGAGCGTAATGATACAAAACGATTTGGAAAAAAAACCGTTCCTTGAGACCTGGCAAGAAAGAAGGAGAATCCCCATCTGCGTCCGAAGAATAGTATGGAGTATGGGGTAGAGAGGAATCACTACCACCGACGGGCTAATGAACTCTGATCAGGCGCACTTATCTAATCATGTTGGAAGATGGCGTGCGTGAACGCTTAAGTGCGTGAGGAAGGGAGATCAAAGATGAATGGAACATCATCCGTCGTAAAAACGTTTGTGGGACTTGAACACAGTGGCGAAGAAGAAAGATGTGGGCCAGGTAAGATCGAGGAAAAGCATTCCGGCCCGAAGCGCTATGAGTATACATAGGCAGTAAGTAGACAGCGGGGTCCTGTGATCTGTTCATGTACATACCGGTGCACGTGTAAGAGAGTCTGTTGGGTGAGATGGGAATGGCAGCGCTAAGAGAATGAGCTTTGGTGAGAACAAGAACGAGGTGTGGTGTCGGGATTCGAGATGACCGGCGGCAAGACTCTGGGGATTGGGATGCGGGCCGGACAATTGCCGGCCACCGCGCTGACCTTGAAACCTTTCTATCTTGACCACCATCCCATTGTCATTCACCGAACACACCCGTCATACAAGACAAGGGCGTGCGCTGTCGGTACACATCAAGATAATTGATACCACCGACATCATCCCTTTTTCCGCGTCCTTATCGGTATTGCTAACATGGCGGACCAACAACCAGGCCTTGGTCTGGTGGAACTCTCCTTCCAAATTTACTCCTGCCTCTGGCTTCTGTCAGTGTCTCGTCGTATTTGAGGTACATGCAGCGCCGTCTCTCTGACTTTTGTGGCTCCTGACGCCCGGCGCACACCCATCCCCGGCTCTCCTAAGCACCACCAACCATATTGCGGTCTCCATCAACAGCGGGCTGGTGGGCCCGGGCCCTGTGGAGAAGGCGTTGCTAGAAACGAGGGAGATAGCCCCCGATTTTATTTCGAGCACACCCGCCTCTCGCGCTCCTCTACCTCTACCTCGGTGGCGACTTCCCACGAATCAGGACTAGACATGGACGCGTCGTCTGTCAACGCAGAGTTTGGCCTCTTCTCTCTTAGGTGTATATTGGGTGTATACCATGTTCTTTGTTTTCTTTGGGCAGCAAGTTTAGGTTGGATGAGAGTGGAGAGGTGCTGCCGTTCGCTTGTAACGGTGGGAGTATGCAGAGGAGTGAGAACGAGCAGTCGCTAACGCAGAATCCGTCGGCTGTCTCTCCTCAGACCAGCGGGGGAACTTCACCCCGGCCTTCGTTGAAGTTCCAAACTCCAACGCCTCTCTTACCTCGTCTGCGTTCTTTTCCTTTTCTACTTTGGTCAGTTTGGTTGGATTGGAAATCATGCGCCGGGACATGGGACAAACGTACACTCTACCGGTGGTGTACACATATATGGCACAATGGAAATATTGCACCCTCATTCACCTCGCTTGCGACATCCCACGAACCGGCGCTAAACGTCGACGCGTCCTTCGTCCCGACGCAGAGTTTGCCTTCTTCGCGATGGTCCGGGCTCGGCGTCGTCGAGTTCTATCAAGAACGAGGGCTTTGGGTCTGGGATGGATAAGACCTGTACCGCGGGAGGGTGGCGGTGACGAGCGAGAATGAGAATAAGCATCGCCGATGCAGAAGTCGTTGGGGCTGTCCCTGGTCACACCAGCGGGGGAACTCCGTGCTCTGTTGAAATTTCAAACCTCAACGTCGTTCTTACCTTGAGTCCAAACCCTGGAGGCCACCTTCGCCCCAGTCAATGCCAAAATTGCTGATAGCGCATACCCTCCTCTCCATCCCAGCCCATGCTGATGCCACTTCAATATCCCCAGTCCGAGCCAGAATCGTGTTTCTACCACCACCATCACAGCCATGTGCTTCGATAAGCCCGTGTCCAACACCTCAGCAAAGTCCCTCCCAACCAAAGACAAAGCCGAGGAAGACGACTCCGAACGGCAGCCGTTCCAGGACGCCCTGGGTATCATGAAGATTCCGCACCCGCTGCCGCACAAAATGAGATTGACGATGCCAACACCGAGACTCTACCCAGCCACGTTTGGTCTGAAATTCCCGCCTCGTGTGGACGACAACCTTCGGGATAACCTGAGTCCATTCAATCCGACTCTTCCTAGAATCGACTTCTGGGAGCTGAAGGCGCAATACACGATCGGCCTATATAGAGATGTGGAGGAGGTGAACAAGATAACTTTTTCTCGAAATGAGTGAGCTTTATTTCCACTCCGTGTGTTTGGTGAATCGTCAGTCATGACTTATCAAGACAAGGCACATTGCGCATGCGTCTGGAATGGTGGCGAAGAAGTTCTTCTATGATTCCTAAGGAACGGCACCTTTGTGAGTAATTCTTCCCTTTTCGTTCTGATTCCACCTTCCCTGTGAGTTCAGATCCATGGCAGATCATCGGCGAAGGCAACTCCAGTCTTGTCCGTGAAGGAGATGAAATCTTGTGCTCGTCCCACTAGTTGACATCAAAGCTCACCATACGCCCTTCTTATCCTCCTGCCAGAACCCTGAACTCATGTGTTGAAATGGTTTGGGTGTCATCTATCATTGTGTCACGGGTCGCGGGTCGTATTCCTGTTGAACAGGCTGCCAGTCTTACGAAAGAAATCGGGATGGACAGCGCCGGATGACGAGGAAGATGACGAGGAAGATTCTGTGTTTAGCGACACAAGGCGACACCAACATCTGTCTCAGTGCCCCTCGTGCTTCTGCCTCTGACTTATCTTCCGGAAGCAACCCTATGGACAGAGAGACGCCAGCGATGTACTTCGGAGGACAACAAGACGGACACCGCTCGTCCATCTTAACATGTACACAATGCGACGCTCCTTCCAAACACGCCAGCTCATGCGCTAAACCCTGCACGGCTGTGTTCGACGCCATTCTCTCATCCTCTTGGGAAAGCGTCGATTAACCTTGGGAGAGGGGCGGGACAAGCTATCATCAGCCAGCGGATACCGTGATTGAGGACAAGAACACTCTTCCCCCTTCATTTATGTCCCTACTTCAGCCCCGAGTGCGGATGTGTACCAAGTTCTCGGTCCGGGGTGTCCATAGATTCCGCTTGTATGAAAGTTACAGCGCGTCCGCTAGGCGCGAGGACATGAAGGAGGATATGGATCTCGATGGCCGTCTTATTAGGAAAGCTTTCTTGTCTCGTTATCGTGCCAAGAAATGCCTACCAGGTCTTGCTGGGGACTTGGCCAGGCCAAAGGCAAAGATTCAAGAACGTGCACGCGCCTTCATTTGGGTCTACATACACCGGGTCGAGTAAAGTCAACCATTTCATCTATCCAGCTAAATAAGAACACAAGACCAAGAACATGAGTAATTGAAGGAATTGGCTAGCACTCAATCACCGGAAAACATGGGTTATAATTCTTGTTTGGTTCACGGGAGGTCAGAATACAGCCTTTGCTTTTTGTTTGATGAGCCTTTGGCTTGAATGCCATTCTCTTCCTCAGAGACTTCCGCGTCGGACTCATGTCCCCTTTTCGAAGAGGTAATGCTCTCCAGGAGTTCCTCAGTTTCGGCCCTGTGCGACCCGGGCTCAACAGACACCATGTGGAGATTTGGCTTGTGAAGCAACTGGTTTTGATATGACTCCTGCTGCTTGTTAGTGATGGTGATTAAGAATTAGAAATTGTTCAGCTCTGTGCTCACCAGATACTTTGTATATGCATTGCCCAAATCATCATCATTGCATTTGGGCTCCACCAACTCTTTAATATCTGGCTGTTCCATGTACAAAGCAAGGTGTTTTGATGGGCTTGCATTACGAAGAAGCTTGAGCACTGTCCATGTCAAGAAAGCCCTACTGAATTCTGGAGAGTTTTCTTGATCTTGCAACATCTTCAATCTCAAATTGTGTGGATTAGATGGTACAACAGTAATGATAATGGAGGTTCATACTTCTGGTAATTGAAAACCACACTCTTTATACAGCGGAGCGCCAAAGCAGCAAATTGACCACCAGTGACTGAAAGCTTGCCACATCTTTGAGGGTCTCTGAAAAAGGTGTGCAATAATGTTGAACCCAAAGATGTTGGATCCCATCCACCTTGAAGGTACGTTAACAGAGAAAGCCCCTGCCGGTCCACCTGGATCAAGTTTTTGTTTGCCAAAGTTGCCTCCAAATCTTTCCAAAAATCATGGCCTCTAGAGGAGGTAACTCCAGCGGCTGTCAATACCACAAGATCCTGAAGACTCTGGTCAACTTGGTATTTTGGAAGGTGAATTCTAAGATGCTGATCAATCTTTGAGGTTGTCTGCTTCAACAACTTCCTTGCAACAGGAGATTGCTGACCATGTCCCTTAGTTTAGACTGTCTATACAGAATAGTAGCATAACTTACTGAATGTTGAAGACCAGCAATGATATCCTCTAGATATGGTAATCCCAATTGAGTGCCATCAATGCTTTCCATATACATGAATGATAGCAGATCCAGCTCTTGTAATGCATTTTGGAGAGTATTAGTGAGGAGTGCATTCTCCAGATGATTTCCTAAAACATGGAATAGACAATCAAGGGGTTTGGGGCTGCCTGCTAATCAGAGAGATTTCCTTCAATCATAACAACAAGCTGATATTAGTAGGAGGTACCGCTCACCATCTATTTTGAGTAGCTTGATGTAGCACATTGCAGAGTCAGCATGTGCGACCTCCTTGTCAATATGAAACTCCTTAGAACGTGAAGAATCCTTGAGGTAATCCAGGAGGGAGGCATGAAAGAAGGTAATATCACATTCATCATCAGATATCTCAAGGAGGACTGATTGGAGATCTGCCAGATTATAATGCAGATCACCGGGCTGAAGGGATAAAAATTGGCCAATGTTGCAAGGATATTTGGCTGGTTTATCGAATAGTCCTGACTCTTGAATGAGTGACTTGGATCTCCCATACAATGTTCTAAGGAATGGGGGGAATGCGTGAAGCCTATTGTAATGCTCAAACAATTTGACACCCAGAATACGTAGAACAATAGCTATATCATCCACAGATGCAAGAATGTGGTGGTACAAGGCATCAAGCTCCTTGAAGGGATTTGAGTTATTAGTTGGTGAGAGACCAAGGACAACCTGCAGCCGTTTCACTGGACGTTGGTTGATCGCTCCGACGTATTTGACAACAACGGACGCGAAGATAAATTGGCCAGACGACTTCTTGACGAGTGTTTCTATGTCACCCGGCGATGGCCAAATATCTGGGATTTCGTGTTTGAAAGGATGGCAATTCTTGATTTCGTTACATTTCGAGGTGAGATATAACCGGATATCGTCGTCCGGCTTGAAGGTGTTGTCCAGGAGGAGCAGCGTGCTGCGTGCAGCGAGGTCGCCGTTACTGAAAGAGGCACGAAGATGCTTCTCCGGGCGGCTGACTACAAGGACTGCTAGACGGATGCCGCATTGCCGCTGCTGGACGAGATTTGCAAGGAGACGCAGGACATGAATCTGGGCTTCGGCGTCGTGACATTCATCTAGTCCGTCGATGATTATCAGATAGGGAAGGGGCGGGTTGCGTGACAGTGAATCGACGCTGGCTGATTGAAGAGGGCCGACGATCAACGCTTGAATCTGGTCGACAAGTGATTTACTGAATATGGCGGGATCGTTCTCGACCACGCTCTCGATGTGCGGACGGGTGTCGGGGATATTCTGTGCCAGCTGGTACGCAATCGTCGATATGAGCCGTTCCGTGTTCTTGCGTCCATCTGCGTGCCTCGAGAAGAAGAAGCTCGCAATGAGGAGGTTCAAGGCGGCGCATAGTTCTGCGATGCTGCGTGCGATCGCCGACTTTCCAGCACCCGCCGGACCATGCAACCACATTGTGGAGGACTCGCGCTCGAAGTTCTCCACCCAAGCCATGATAGCCTCCAGTACCGCTACCCGCGTATCCGGGTGACATCTTGGCTGATCCAAGAATTCACCAGAGTTATGGAGGGCACCTGGGGAAATGTGTCGATGAAGGTCCTCAAAACCTATATGATTAAGTGAATGTGGGTCAGGGCAGACGGAGAGAGAAACGACGCACCGAATCGCCTGACCAGTCCGGTGTTGAAGCTACCACCAGTGACAACAAAGTCGCGTGCATTGGAAAACATCGGATATGATGTTCGTTCTGCTGTGGAGCAAAGTATAGCAGATTCTGATCACAAATAAAAGCGAGGGGAAAAGGCGTATGTAGTTCTGAACAAGTGATTTGCACTGAAGGAGGATGCGGTGTGGTTGCACTGCGGCTTAGTATTTCCCACCCTACTGCATTTCCACAAGCGACAAAGGTGGCAAGTCGGATACAACGATTAAACAGTTCTTCATACGGAGTTATGCACTTTAATTGATCCTCTTGTAATATTCCCATTACGATTGTAATTTCGTCGGTATTCTTCTGGGTGCTTTGCGCATTCGATCTCCATCTACGCTGACAGTAACGGCAGAATGTTCAGCAAGGTCCATAACTTGGTAATCACTGGGGGGTCTTTCGTTGAACATCATCCTGGCGACTTTGGCAAGACTGGTGCGTACAGATCTCTGAGTGCCTCGTTCGGTTGGTGTTTCCAAATGAAATTCCTTTGAATTATGGCTAGGATTGCAACTCTTATACCAGAATACAGTTCACGGAGCAAGCTACGATTCAACCGAACGATTCCCACCTCCCAAGTGCCACCCAGAAACACGCAAGGCCATCATTCGCGAGATCATGGCATGGATAAGCAACGTTGACCGAACTGAGGACATCCTGTGGGTGAATGGCCCCGCTGGTACTGGGAAGTCCGCAATCGCACAAACAATTGCAGAACTATGCGAGGCCGCCAACCAGCTGGCTGGGAGCTTCTTTTTCTCCCGCGCAGTGGCCGGTCGCGATCATGCGGGCAAACTCTTCATGACGATAGCGTACCAGCTATCTATTGCCATTCCCGAGGTAGGCCAGATTGTTGAGGACATCATAAAACGCGACCCTTCCATCCTGGACAAATCTCCTGACGTCCAACTTCGCAAACTTGTCGTGGAACCGGTGGAAAGCCTTGGCCTAGAAACCCTACCAGTAGTGATCATTATTGATGGACTAGATGAATGTGCCGGTGAGGATATGCAGTGCTATATCCTCCAACAGATTGCATCCTTGTGCCAACAAGGCAATTTTCCAATCTGCTTCCTGATCGCCAGCCGACCCGAACCTTGGATTCGAGATGAATTCAGTTCCGAGCCTCTCATCCAGAACTTCCATCAGATCTGTCTGGAACAGACATATGAAGTGGACAACGATATTCGTACCTTCTTCCGCTCAGGCTTCTCAGCCATTCACGCCAGTCCCAAGTATCGATATACGATGTCCCATATACCAACGCCATGGCCGGCAGATGACATAGTGAACGACTTAGTCGCCAAGGCTTCTGGCCAGTTCATTTACGCATCAACAGTCCTTAAATTCGTCGGGGACCCACAATACAGACCCGTTGACCAACTGCAGGCTATCCTTGAAATTCCAGCTCGGAATAAGTCATCTTCCAATGCATTTGCAGACCTCGATTGCCTCTACCTCCAAATTCTCGCGAGCTGTACGAACAATCCTCGTACACACCTCGTTTTAGGAACAGTCCCCTTGGCTATCTTGGAAAAACTTGTGAACCTCGAGCATGGGGAGGCGTACTTGGCACTGCGCACTATACATTCTCTTGTGTATCTTCATGATCCATCATCTAGCATTATCGGCCCTGCCACCACTTACCCGACGCCTGCGGAGAACCTTGAGGATGCTGCAGTCGATAGTGGCGCGCTGATAGTCAGGTTCTATCACAAGTCCTTCATCGACTTCCTTCTAGATGCTTCGCGTTCAGGAATTTACTATCTCGATACCCCAGCGATTCATACACGTCTAGCACTATCTTGTTTGAATGTATTGACGGAACAATTGCTTCATACCCCACAGGAGGTTGATTATCGTGAGTAACAAACCACAATGCCTGATCCTAGAAACTGTCTAAAAGTAATATTCTGGACAGTCGTCTGGGGTTATGCACTCGTGCACTGGGTCCACCACTGCACTAATTCAGTCCCAACACAAGGACTTCTGCACGCTCTCGAAGACTTTGATCTATACTCGGCATATATCCTGACAATTGATGCACACAGGCCACGATTAGCGCTTACCCAAAAAATGCTAATCAAACCAGAGACTCTCGTCCAAAGATTGAGGCGGTTGATGTTGATGTAAGCAACACTCTTGGGGATTCTAACATTAACGTTAAATCACAAGCTGCCCTCTGTCAGTGGCAGCCAACCGGACTCGAAAACGTATCCAACGCGGTCTAGGGCTAGCTTTCTAGACATCGAAATAGCCAAAGGGTACCTAGTGAAACGCCTCAGCTACTACGCACGTGCGAGCGAGAAACATCCAAAGTTCCTATTCAGTGCTCCCACTTGCAGCAAGCACATTCGGGCGCTCGCGGATTGGCTAAAGGTGACTGACCAACTTATCTCCCTTCACTTGAAATACGGTTCATCCGAAGCGCTCAAGACCTTGCCAAATCCCCCACAAATATTGATCGGGCAGTACGAGGCCGTATGGCAGTTCCTTGATATATAGCCTCAATGTGATAGATATGCAGGATAGCTCAGGAAACTAAATGAAAGCAAGTATCGAAGTTATTGACTCGAAGAGATCGCTGCAAGCAAAATGACACAACTGACTCGCTAAAGGTGACTGACCAACTTATCTCCCTCACTCGGAATACGGTTCATCCGAAGCGCTCAAGACCTTGCCAAATACCTCACAAATATTGATCGGGCAGTACGAGGCCGTATGGCAATTCCTTGATATATAGCCTCGACGTCTATATTACATCTTTTGACAATGTTGGCGATTGTCCAGGACGCCAAAGGGATAGGAAGAGCAACTATTGATGCTATGCGATGAAAGTAAGCAAAGGACATTCTAGGCACATTAATGAAAAGCGTGATAGGTATGCAGGATAGATAAGAAGACCCAATGGAAACTAATGGAAAGCAAGTATCGAAATCATTGCCTCGAAGCGATTGCTGCAAGCAAAATGTCATAATGAACTGGCTAAAGGTGACTGACCAGCCTTACCTCCCTTTGTTTGAAGCACAATTCACCCGAAGCGCTGAAGACGTTACTAAATCCTCCTCACCTGCTGATCGTGCAGTACGAAGCCGTATGGCAGTTTCCCGACTTATAGCCTCGATGTAAGCGTATATATTACATCTTGGAGATTGTCGTGGGCGAGAAAGGGATAGGAAAAGCAACGATTGATGACATGCGATGAAATGTAAGTATGCAAAGGACATTCTAGGTATGCAAAGTAAAAGTAATGAAATGCAGGATGTGATAGATATGCAGGATAGCTACGAAAACCCAAAGGAAGAAACTAAATGAAAGCAGGAGAAATCGAAATCATTGTCTCGAAGCGATAGCAGCAAGCAATATGTCATAATCAATCTTCGCAGCTACAACCCAACATCGTCAGCCCAAAACCACTTCCACAGACGGACAAAAAAAAAAAACTCACCTTTAAGCACAAGCTGAATAAAACTCCTCGCCAACTCCGGCTCCTCCATCTGCAGTCTCCTAATATTCTCCGTACTCAACTTCCAAAGCACCGCCGCATGATCCACCACCACCGTCGCATTCCTCGGCGAATCCGCCAACGCACTCAACTCCCCCGCCACCGTCCCCGCCACCATCGACTCGTCAAAGTGCTGCGCCGAGTTCGCAAATTGGTACGACGCGCGCAGGACGCCCGACTCGATGACGTAGAGGCCGGTGGAGGCGTCGCCTTGCGTCCAGAGGACGTGCCCTGTGGGGACGGCGAGGCGTTCGAAGTAGAGGTCGATGGGGCGGAAGAGGGTGGAGGAGACGGTGCCGTAGGAGGAGAAGGCTTTGGTGAGGGTGTTGATGGGTTCGGCGTTTCGTTCTGGTTCGAGTTGGGAGAAGATTTCTGGGAAGGAGAGAGCGAAGAGAGATGAACATGAAGGATCGGGAGAAGCGAAGGAAAATACGAACCTGTGGCGATGGTGCGATCTCCGGCGTCGCGCAGGTGAGAACGTCGTGGCGAGCGCACGAATGACCCAACGAGATGACTATACTCAATATCCGCATCTTGCCTCCCAGGAATCGCTACGGGCAAGATCATCAGGTCAAGCTAAAACGCGAAGGAAAGCACGACATACGGAAAGAAATAGCAGAGGTCTCTAACTTCTGCGACCTAAACCAAGCACGCAAATATGCATTCTCCGTCCCTACCAAAAAGAAAGTCAGCACACTACCTCCATTTACACTATCCACCATCACACTCACATTCCAAAGCATCATTGAGCGTCGAGAAAAGCTCCACCCTGCTCGTACCGAGCACTTCCACGCTCCTCAGCGCTTTCCCCACAGCCGAGTCGATCGTAAAGCCGCAGAACACCAGCGTCACACACTTCGCAGCCAAAAGCCGCTGTACGCGCACGAACGCCTCTGCTGAGGACATGTCGACACCCGCTACGAGGGATAGATCTAATACAAGGAACTGAACGGGGTTGCGCTGCCACGACGGGCCTTCGATGAGGCTTCGTATCGATTCCTCAACGTGCGTGATGGTGCCGAAGAAGAGGAAGCCTGAATGAATGGGTTGCATTAGCTGGGTGCACCGAGTTACGAGCGATAGACGCACCTTGCAAACGCAGAATGGTCGTCTGCTTGGACACTTCCCGTATATACGCCCTCTGCAAACTCGGTCTGCGCACGGCCGACATCGCGGTATCTCCCGTATACATCGCGCGAATACTGCGCATCTGCGAGTTTTGTACAACAAAGAAGAAACCTACCCAAACGCCATCAGCGGTATTCCATTGCAACACGAACGCATGGAGTGGTAGTAGTAGTAGTACTCACAGCTGACGATGATGCCGAAGAGAACCCCGATGACAAAATCCCATACAGTCATGCACACCATGATACTGACGATAGTAATATACTCCGACCTTCAAGACGCGTCCATCAGCCACTCGACAACATCAACTCGAAGGAGAAGGGAAGAAGGCGTACCGGCTGACGCGATGACGCGTGTCCCACAACGCCTCCTTCACCAGGTCAATCCCCAAAACGAAGATCAAAGCACCGACGACCATCACAGCTAAGTACCATCACACAACCAAAATCAGATTAGCTCTGGAAAAAAGAGAAAGAAGGGCGAGACGCACGTATGTATGCGATTGGGGCTGTGCCGATTACAAGAAGTACAGCGGTAGCACAAGCAAGCATGAAGCCCGCGATACGATTATCACCGCCAACGCGGTAGAAACTACATTCCACATTCCACGAACACGGTCAGCCATTCCACGGAGAAAAGAAAGAAAGAAGCAGTGACGCACAGGAGCGTGTTTACATAGACGAGATAGTTTGGGCTACACGGAAGAGTAAGTGCACTTATCAATTGCCGAAGACAAGGAGGGGGGAGGACGTACACAGTACCGACGAGCCCAGCGAGAAAATTAGAATAACCATGTGCGACGAGCTCCTTGTTCGTATCCACATCGTCGTTGAGAGATACAGCTGTGCCCAATCCAGGTCAAGATAATTCAAACATCACAATGTGTGAGGAAAGGCTCACCGAGAGCAGGAACGTTCAAAGGAGGATGCAAAATATTGAAAAACAACCTGATTTCAAGCGACGCGTTAATGATCATCCAATGAGTATCCCAGACCACCCGAACAAGCAACTCACAAAGCGAACTGAGTAGGCAACGTCGACCAAATAGCGCCATAATGCACCTTCCCAAAATCTTCATCCCCATATCTTCACGTCAATGCCGACACAAAGAAAAGAAAAATCAAAGGGACGCACCGAAATAGCTATAGAACTTGTACCACGGCTCCTGCGCCGCCGCGCCCATATCGAATATCCACCCCGCCGAACGCAGCTCGCCCAGATCCAGGCGCGCAGACGCAACGACCACGTAAAACAGCATCGGAATGACCATAAAATCTATCCCCCCCAAAAAAATCTCATCAGCATTCCCAAATCTCACATCACATCACACAAAAACGCTAAAGAAAGAAGGCGTACAAAGCGGGAAAATGAGCTGATGGTGGTATTTATGCGTGATCACCCGCAAAAGCACTGCAAGGCCGATGGGGAGCACCCACAAAGTGAGGTTGTGCGTGTCGAAGAACATGAACCGGAGGGTGGCCCATGTCATTGTGAAGTCGTCGTCCGATATGCGGAGGCTTACTGTTAGGCTGCGAGATTTGAAAAATAGAGTGGTCAGTTGGGTATTCTCGAGTATGTCGGCCGAAACGGAAAGCTCGTTCCACGGTACACGGAGAATGGTAGAGGAACGAACTGCGGACGGGGTAATGGAAGGGAGGTAGGGAAGTACGGTGCTTACCCGGTTTCGATGAGGAACGCGCCCACGCCGCCAATACACCTACAATCCGAGGGAAACGAAAGGTCAGCACCTGACCGCACACGGAAGATGGAAAACGGGAAATGGGGAACGGGAAATGAAGTGTGACGAAGGCTCTAAAGAGTACGCACCCGACCAGAATATGACGTGGGAAGAAACCCACCACCACGCCCAACTTGAGCGCGCCGAGGAGGAAGAAGGCTAGACCTAAGTATAAGCGGGTTAATATGCGGGTTTAAGTTGATGTTCGCATTTGCGTTGTGATAATAGCGAATGAATGGGGAAGGGGGGAGGTGTGAAGGGGTTAGGGGGTAGGGGGAGGAGTGGGAAGTGGGAATGGAGAAGGGGAGAAGGGCAAAGGGTAAGAGAGCACGAACGTACCGGTCAATATCGAGCTAAACGCATACGCAACCAACGTAGTCGCAATAACACCCGCCGGATCATCCTCCCCCACCTCACTCGCAATCCCCAGCGCCAAAATATGGAAGAACGGCTATCCAATCCCAATATCAGCTTTCATTGCACAAAACCCACATCCCCTGCTCTCCAAAAGCCGCCACGCGCGCGAGTCGAAGACAACACAGAAACACAGAAAGAAAACACAAGAAACTTACCACAACCTCAATCATCATACTCCCATTCGCACCCCCAAACCCAGACCCCCCAAGCGTATACACGAGCTGAGCAACGACGGTGGTGACGAAGAACATGGACACGCCCATTGGGCCGAGGTCGGCGAATATGCCGGTGGAGGGGAAGATGATCATGCCATCTGTTGGGGTGAGTGGTGTCAGCTTTCGGTTTGTGAAGAAGGGAGGGGGTAAGGGGGAGGATGGGGTAAGGGCCAAATGTGGGGTAAAGGCGAGTTGTGGGGTATATCGGGGGTACGAGGAAGCGAGTAGAACATATCAACGAAAAAGGAAACCCAATAACCATAACCGTATGGCAGACGAGCATGTGGTGCCTTGCGTCCATCATGCGGGGATGCGAACAACGAAAATAAAAAGTGTGGCGCCTCACTGCGGGGAAGCGAACAGCACCAACGAAGAATGTGGCGCACGCGTCTTGCCATAACGCGACGTGACGCGATCAGCGAGGAAAGCTATCAAGGTGCCGATCCAACTATGTTCATACACAGAGCCAACGCGACGATGGCCTGAGTAGACGAACGCGACGTGGGACTCTGAGTTGGAAGCCAGCATGGAGGGATCCGCACCGCGAATGCCAACCGCTCCCACATCACATCACACCCCACCACGAAACAACGAACGAACGAAACAATGAAACAACGAGGAAAACAGAAAAGAAAGAGACTCACAGCTAACCCCATCCAAAACATTCAACAAACACCCCAACCCAACCGCCGGCACCGCCCGCACAGCCATCCTCCCGCATCCCCCCACATCCGCGCTTCTCACTGCACTCCCCACCCTCCTCTTCAAATTCGCACTCCACCCGCCCCCTCCCTTCTTATTCTTCACATTCACACTCACCACCGACGCGGACACCGGTAGGGGGGAGTACCCCGCCTCGGTATCAGGGGACCCGTGCCCTCCATTCCCTATCCCATTCCCGTTCCTACCCCCGTTCAGCGCAAACCCCCTCTTATGCACCCCCACCCTGCTCCCCTCCACACCCTCAATCCACTCCGCACCCACCCCCATCCCCGGCCCCTCCAACCGCCCCCCGTCCCGATCTCGTCCATACCGCGCATATTGGTGCTGATAACTCCCCACCAACAGCGGTGTGCTCTCAGTCACGCCGAGCCCCAATCTGCCCGTCGTGCTCGTGCTGGTGCTGCCTACAGGCAACGACTTCGGCTCCGGCACGGAAGGCAGGGAAGTAGGCATGGGCTCAGGCGCTAGGGGACGCGCGATCGACATCGGGCTGGGCCAATGCACGGTCCTCTGCACAGTCGGGGGCGTGGGGAGCACAGGCAGTGAGGGCAAAGACAAATCAGGATGCAAAGCCTGCGGCACCGAATACGTCGGCTGATGAACAGGCGAATACAGCTCCCTCTCGTTCGGCGAGACCAGGGGGGAAAGCAGCGGGGAAAGCAGCGGTAGAGGAGAAGGAAGAGGCAGGTGAGCGGGCAAGGAAGGACGTGGGGTCCCCATTGGAGTGGCTGTAGGTGTCGTATCCATATTCACATTATTACTGTTACTGTTACTCGCAACATTAGCGGGGGCGAAGGGGGACGCCACTTGTTGTGGTTGGCGGTGGGAGAAAGGCGAAGGCGAACCCCGCAGCCGACCATCCCTCCGGGACGACGAAGCGCTCGACGACCTCGACGAATTTGGCGACGCCTCTCTCGATCCTTCGCCCGCTGGTCGGAGGAGGGACAGCCCCGAGGGCTTCTGCGTCGGCGAATGCTTATTCTCCCCCACACCCGCCTGCGTGCCCTCCCCTGCATTCGGCAACGGTAGCGCCTCTCTACTCACATTCCCTCTGGATGCCGACCCCTCGCTCCCCGAAGCGGAAGACGCCGAGCTCGGGATATCACCCAAGAAAGACGACGCGAGGCTCTGAGACGACACGAACGACGCGTCCATGTCTACCGAGTGGGACGTCCCTACCGACGTGGAGGTGGAGGAGCGCGAGAGGCGGGTGTGCTCCAGGCGGGGTGTGTTATTGTCCTCATTAGAAGAAGAGGAGGGGGAGGAGGAGAGGTGGATAAGCGCGTGGGGGGTGGGAAATATGAATCCCCCATCATCGGGCTCCACGACCAACGGAGTATCTAATTGTGCTTGTGCTTGTGCTGAAGAAACAGGATGCGCGACCCCAAACGACCTAAACGACCCGAACCCCAACCCCCCGCCGAAGAAGAAGAAGCGCCGCTCAGGGGTTGGGGCGCCGACCCAGGGAGGGGCGTGTCCATGGTCATGTTCATATTCATATTCGACAACTGCAGCGTCGTCGCACGTATCGAGTCGGGGGTGTGTGCCTGCGGGTGCAGGTGTGCGTGGAGATCCTGATGCAGAGGGGCGGAGGAGGGGAGAGTGTGGGGGTCAGTGGATGTGGAAATGGGGGGCAGGGTAGACGGGCTGGGTGGCATTAGGTATGAGGAGGAGGGGGGGTTGGCATTATATGATTTGGGCTGTAGGAGTCTGTGTTGCGAATGCACGAATGCAGGATGCAGGATGCAGTAATGGGATAAAGAAATGAATCGGGATTGCGCGACCGATGAAGGGGATTATGAAAAGCAACAAGTCAGTCAGTCAGTCACGGAATGGGATCAGCAGTCAGCAGTCGGAAAAGGATTCAAAAAAGGAAGTGTGGGGAAAGAGGGAGTTTGACAGGATTCTTTCTGGAAGAGCCTGTCTTCGATGGGGGAGAAGTTCACGATGTAGTTGGATGGGGAGGGGATGGGGAAGGGAAGGGAGAAGGGAAGCACGGGGGCAGTCACGGTGACGGCACTGAGAGGTCATATGGCGTCTAAAGCGCGTTATATGTGAACACCGTGCCAATGTCCGTTTGCCCATATGTCCGGCGCCCAATATCCCATCCAACCGAGCCCAAACTAACCCAAAAGGAAAATTAAAGGGAAAAGAGGAAAAGAGCTCACCCAGATCTGTGCAACGACGGCGATTCCTTGAGGACGTGATGGTTATGATGGTAGCCACCTCTCGCGAAATTGAGCGCATCTGCCTCGTTGCTACCACCACCACCGCCCTCCTCCACAGCCACGCCCTCGTTAGCGAACACCTCCTGGCGGTGGTGGTGGTGGTGGTTAGGAGACCCGGGGATGAGTCTGGGACTGGGCCGTGCGTCGGGCGCTACAAAGTCAGAGAGCCGGCGCTGCATGTACCCCAAAAACGACGAGACACTGATAGACGCAGACGCA
The DNA here is from genome assembly GCA_014925845.1 of Crassisporium funariophilum. NCBI lineage: Eukaryota > Fungi > Basidiomycota > Agaricomycetes > Agaricales > Crassisporiaceae > Crassisporium > Crassisporium funariophilum. The sequence goes on from JACGCL010000013.1 coordinate 1,153,719, forward strand.
GACGCAGTAGCAGGAGTTGTAGTTGCGTTGGAATGGGAAGGAGAGTCCGACTCCGACTCCACCAGCCTAAAGCCTGGTTGTTGGTCCGCCATGGCCATGGCAGCAATAACGATAAGGACTCGCGGAAAAAGGGATGATGTCGGTGCTATCTATCTCGTTGTCGTTCCTGATGACAAAGCACGCCCTGGCTGGTTTTTTGACGGGGGTGTTGGTGGATGACGATGGGATGCGTTCATTGGGCTGGCATTGCGCTGTGCTGCGAATAGACTTGAATGGACTGGGAAGACTGCGGTGGGAGGTGAGGTGGTGGTGGTGGTGCCAAGGATAATGGATTTGAAGGTCAGCGCGGCAGAGTGCGGTTCTGATAAGCTGGTTGGCGCCCCTGTGGCTCTGAGGCGCTCTTTGCTGCCTTGGCACTGCGAACGACGGAGATTATGCCTTCGAGTACTTATCAAACATTTACATTTTACATTCGTGGTCTTGACGATCATCGCACATTGGTCTGATCCACATCTGTGCGCCTCACTCTCTCTTTCTTAGTTCAGCCACGCACCGCACCATCCCGGTGCCCCTTGGTTCTCCTTGTCCAGACTTATACACCCACCTCGCCGCCGGTCTCCCAACCCCACACCACGACTCTTTCATCTTCTCACGAAAGCCTATTTTCTTAGCGGCGCCATTCCCATATTACCCTCATACTTGCCTCTTACACGTACAGCTGTACATGAACAGATCACAAGACTCTTTCGTCTACTCATCTAACAAGCGTGAGCCCACGGACGGAGCCTATACCCATAGTGCTTCGTCCCGGAGTCCGCTTTTCCTCGGTTTTACCACATCTGCCTTCGCTCAATTCTACTCCCACGTCTCCATCTATGACTCTGAGCATCTACGACGGATGATGTGCTATTCATCTTTAATTCCCCTCCTTACAAATTCACGCACGCCATCTTCCAACATTGTTAGATCAGTGCGCCTGATCGATCTCATCAGCTCATCGGTGGTAGCGATCCTTCTCTACCCCATACCCCATACTGTTTTTCAGAACGCAGCCACGGATCTTCTTTGATTTCTTATTTGCCAGGCCTGAAGGAGCGGTTTTTGTCGTTTCGTTACCTTTCGTTTCGCTCCTTCCTCCCCTGCATCCTGTTGTCGCTGGAATAATCTCCTCATTGTTTCCCGTGCTTCCCTCTGTGTCTCCCCTTGGCTGCCATAAGCCTCAATGGGGTCTCCCACCTCGCTACGCCGCATCAAGACTCCTCCTATTCGCCTTGCATCTATCCTTTTCTCGAAGCCAGTGGCGTACCAGCTTCACGTTTCCCTGCTTTTTGAATATCTGTGTTTGACCAGCGTGATTGGCGGGACTGGTGCGAAAGGGGCGGTTTCGTTTTATCACTGCAGTGCCGTCAAATGCGTGTCGAATCGTATCGAGCACGCGTTTCTTTTAATCGCGCGAGGTTCTTGGGCTTGCCTGCTTGACAGGATTCGTGCGGACGAGTCTACCGTCGTTCTAGCCTGCTTAATGTTGCGTTCTACAGGCATGCACAAAGCCGAAAGCGAGCGACCTCGTTGGAAGCAAATGGTCTCATCCCGAAGTCGTTATCGCTCGTACGAAGCAAAAGGAATGCTCCTCTGCTCTCTCCTGGGGTGAGGCGCGGCTCATACCTTGACAATTCTCGTACTTCGCTCTTTGTACGCCAGGGTTGATATATAAGCTTCGTCGGCGTCTCCCGGCCTTGATATACTGCATGCATGCTTGTCCTATCCGCTTTCGCACCCCCGGCACATCCATTGTCCTAATTTCGCTGGCGGATATTGTCCATGTTGTTGGTCAGGTGTCCTCATCTCAAAGGTTCGAAGACCCGTTTGATAATGCCCTCTCTTACAAGGCTTTTATCGCAAACATAGGGCCTCTATATTGCCATATCCTCTCTTTTCTTCCACCCTTGCTTAGATTATTGCCTTGCTTTGCTATCAGCATCGATGGTGTCGCCCGAACTCAATGTGCTTCGGATCCGAATTATTTGCTTTCGCAGCGAGGCACAATACACTGACATACGTCGGCGAATATGTGTCATAAATTCCTGGTTGTGTGTCGTGTTCAGGGACCTCTTGTTGAAGGCAAGCACGACCAAGGGGTGTCAGATCCACCGATCGCGGCCATAGGTATCAAGGTGGGGTAGGTGGGGGGTACACCCAAGAACGGACACCCACGTAAGCAAGGCAATCAAGCGGCTAGATTCAAGCGAGACTGCTCGGCAAGATCCAATCCAACTTTCGACTCTCCCTCCATCACCTCAACTGTGTTGCGGACGCGTCTACCTCGACATATCCTCCTCAGTATGGAATGCTCATGATGTACATAGTGTCCCATATGTTCCATATGAATCACATTCCTTTGTTCAGCCCATCCAGCTATCAACATCTCGGAATTTTGATCCACCATTCCACTTGCATAGAGCAGATGTCTTTATTTGAAATGTTTGATAAGTACATAGAATTACCCAAAGATGAGCCTACTTCGAGCCTGCTAGTACGATATACTTGTTGTATACTTGGCAGATAGTTCATGTCAAAACTTTTTTGGGCTGATTTTTGAATGTAATCGCTTTCGCATACTAAATCTACAGACCTAATTCTACATGTTTGCTGTCTCAGAACTTAAAAAGCTTTTGTCTTGAGTTCAAAACGAGGCTCACAAAGTCGACGGTCGCGACACGAAAGTGTTCAGCGCAAGTTCAGCGGAGTTGATTCAAATGTGATGGGAGAATGCATGCCGGTGATGTGCCGACTCTCGGAGATCACCGCTTGTGCTTTGTCATGAATGAATCCAACGGCCGCGATCGGTGGATCACCCCTTGAGCACGACGTCGGGGTAGCCATGTAACTGCTGGAGTCCGTTACATGCAGGAGGCCAACAAATACTTCGCTCAGATGGATGCCATATACCTTGGGTTAACCGTATTCATTATCTGCACGGAGTTGTCACTCGCATACTGTATATTTTACTATCTTTCTCTCCCTCCTGTGCCTCATGCCTTTTCCGGGAAATTTACAGCTATGCGCGGTTTGTAGCACCTCCGATCGACTTTTTACTCGAATGGCTCGTTAGATTATCAAGTTATAGATGAAACAAATGGCATAAATCAGTATGAAGAATTGTTCAATCGTCGTATCCGACTTACCACCTTGTCACTTATGGAAATGAAGTAGGGTGGGAAATATTAAGCCGCGCCACAACCGCACCGCTTCCTCCTTCAGTTCATACCCTATGCGCATAAGATAGACTTGTTCAGGACTACATACGCATATCCCCCTTGCTTTCATTTGCGATCTTACCTGGTTAGAATCTGCTATCATCTGCTTACACGGCAGAACGAACATCATATCCGATGTTTTCCCATGCACGCGACCTCGTTATCAATGGTGGTAGCTTCAACACCGGACTGGTCAGGCGATTCGGTGCGTCGTTTCTCTCTCCGTCTGCCCTGACCCACATTCACTTAATCATATAGGTTTTGAGGACCTTCATCGACACATTTCCCCAGGTGCCCTCCATAACTCTGGTGAATTCTTGGATCAGCCAAGATGTCACCCGGATACGCGGGTAGCGGTACTGGAGGCTATCATGGCTTGGGTGGAGAACGTCGAGCGCGAGTCCTCCACGATGTGGTTGCATGGTCCGGCGGGTGCTGGAAAGTCGGCAATCGCACGCTGCATCGCAGAACAATGCGCCGCCCTGAACCTCCTCATTGCGAGCTTCTTCTTCTCGAGGCAGGCAGATGGACGCAACAACACGGAACGGCTCATATCGACGATAGCGTACCAGCTGGCGCAGAATATCCCCGACACCCGTCCGCACATCGAGAGCGTGGTCGAGAACGATCCCGCCATATTCAGTAAATCACTTGTCGACCAGATTCGAGCATTGATCATCCGCCCTCTTCAATCAGCCACTATCGATTCACTGTCACGCAACCCGCCCCTTCCCTATCTGATAATCATCGACGGACTAGATGAATGTCACGACGCCGAAGCCCAGATTCATGTCCTGCGTCTCTTTGCAAATCTTGTCCAGCAGCAGCAATACGGCAACATCCGTCTTGCGATCCTTATAGTCAGCCGTCCGGAAAAGCATCTTCGTGCTTCTTTCAGTAACGGCGACCTCGCTGCACGCAGCACGCTTCTCCTCCTGGACAACACCTTCAAGCCGGACGACGACATCCGGTTATATCTCACCTCGAAATGCAACGAAATAAGAAATTGCCACCCTTTCAAACACGAATTCCCAGATATTTGGCCATTGCCGGGTGACATAGAAGCACTCGTTAAGAAGTCGTCGGGCCAATTCATCTTCGCGTCCGTTGTTGTCAAATACGTCGGAGCTATCAACCACCGTCCAGTGAAACGGCTGCGAATTGTCCTTGGTCTCTCGCCAACTACTAACGCGAGTCCCTTCATGGAGCTTGATGCCTTGTACCACCACATTCTTGCATCTGTGGATGATATATCAATTGTGCTACGTATTCTGGGCGTCAAGTTGGTTGAGAATCCCGGGAGGCTTCAGGCTTTCCACCCACTCTTTGGAGAGTTGTATGCCAGATCCAAGTCACTGTTAGGACCATTCGATGAATCAGCCGAATATTCTATCTGCCTGGCCTGCAGTTGCAACATTGGTCAATTTTTATCCCTTGAGCCCGGTGATCTGCATTATAATCTGGCAGATCTCCAATCAGTCCTCCTTGAGATATCCGATGATGAATGTGATATTACCTTCTTTCATGCCTCCCTCCCAGAATACCTCAAGGATCCTTCACGTTCTGGGAAATTCCATATTAATGAGCAGGTTGCACATGCTGACTCTGCAATGTGCTACATCAAGCTACTCGCAGTAGATGGTGAGCAATACCTCCTACTAATATTAACTTGCTGTTCTGATTGAAGGAAACTCTCGGATTAGCAGGCAGCCCAAAACCCTTTGACAATCTATTCTTTATTTTAGGAAAACATTTGGAGGATGCACTCCTCACTAATACTCTCCAAAATGCATTACAAGAGCTGGATCTGCTATCATTCATGTATATGGAAGACCTTGATGGCACTCAATTGGGATTACCATATCTAGAGGATATCATTGCTGGTCTTCAACATTCAGTAAGTTATGCTACTATTCTGTATAGACAGTCTAAACTAAGGGACATGGTCAGCAATCTCCTGTTGCAAGGAAGTTGTTGAAGCAGACAACCTCAAAGATTGATCAGCATCTTAGAATCCACCTTCCAAAATACCAAGTTGACCAGAGTCTTCAGGATCTTGTGGTATTGACAGCCGCTGGAGTTACCTCCTCTAGAGGCTATGATTTTTGGAAAGATTTGGAGGCAACTTTGGCAAACAAAAACTTGATCCAGGTGGACCGCCAGGGGCTTTCTCTGTTAACGTACCTTCAAGGTGGATGGGATCCAACATCTTTGGGTTCAACATTATTGCACACCTTTTTCAGAGACCCTCAAAGATGTGGCAAGCTTTTAGTCACTGGTGGTCAATTTGCTGCTTTGGCGCTCCACTGTATAAAGAGTGTGGTTTTCAATTACCAGAAGTATGAACCTCCATTATCATTACTGTTGTACCATCTAATCCACACCATTTGAGATTCAAGATGTTGCAGGATCAAGAAAACTCTCCAGAATCACGCAGATTTGAGAGTCGTTGTAGGGATTTTTTGCTATTGACAGTGTTCAAGCTTCTTCGTAATGCAAGCCCATCAAAACACCTTGCTTTGTACATGGAACAGCCAGATATCAAAGAGTTGATGGAGCCCAAATGCCGTGGTACTTGGGGCAATCCATACACAGAGTATCTGGTGAGCACAGAGCTAGATAGTTTTAAATTCTTAATCACCATCACTAACAAGCAGCAGGAGTCATTTCAAGACGAGTTGCTTCACAAGCCATATCTCCATATGGCGTCTGTCAAGCCCCGGTCGCCCAGGGGATCCGAAGCCAGAACTGAGGAATTCCTGGAGAGCATCACCTCTTCGAAACGGGGACATGAGTCCAACGCGGAAGCCTCTGAGGGAGAGAATGGCAGTCAAGCCAAAGGCTTATCAAACAAAAAGCAAAGGCTGTATGAATCTGACCTCCCGTGGACCAAACACAAATCTCAAGCAAAACACCCGTTTTCCGGTAATTGAGTGCTGGCTAATTCCTCGAGTACTCATGTTTTTGGTCTTGTGTTCTTATTTAAAAAGTTGATGTTGTAGATATACAACCTGGCATAGCCTTAGCTGCAAACTCATCGATCTAAAGTTTGCAGGCCTATGCCAATCTTAAGCTACCTCTAATGATAGCCAGAATATCAATGTCACAACTCAGATACAGAAAGCGAGCAGCACACATAATAATAGCGTAAGATTGAAGGGAGCAGTCATTCAAAATTATAGCGGGAATAAACATGATAGATGAAACCTAAACCATTTTAACGCATGAGTTTATGGTCTGGCAGGAGGATAGAGGAGCGTACAGTGATCTTTGACTTTGACTCGTGGCATCACGAGATCTTGTCTCCTTCACAAACAGGACTGGAATTGCCTTTGCCGATGATCTGCCATGACTCTGGATTGGGAATAGCGGAATCAGAAAAAAGCCTTTTGAAAAGCGGAAGATAACTCGCGAAGGTGCCGTTCCTTGAATAATCATAGAGTAGAACCTCCTCGCGACCATTTCAGACAAATGTACAATGCCCCTTGCCTTGATAAGTGATTATTACCAATGCATCGGTCACACAAAATGTAAATAATGCTCACTATTTCGGGTCCGGGAAAAGTTATGTCATTCACCTCCACTTCCCGATCGTGTATTGCGGCTTCAAGTCCCAGAAATCAATTTCAGGAGAGCCGGATTGAACGGACGCCAGTAATCCCAAAGGTGGTCGTCCATCTGAGGCGGGAACACAGGAGTATCGCTGTATCAAAACATCGTTTTCAGCATTTTTGGCTCGGGATTGGGGATGTTGAAGCGGCATCAGCATGGGCTGGAATGGAAAGGAGGGTTTGCGTTGTCGGCAATTTGGGCATCGATTGGGGCGACGGTGGCCTCGAGTGTGGGGCCCGAAGTAACAGAGGCGTTGGAATTGGGAACTTCAACGAAAGTTGGGGTGGACCCGGAAGCTAGTCTGAGCAGGGACAGACCCTACGGCGCGAATCACTCCCCTGCATACTCCTACCCGCACCGGCCAACGGGAGCGCGTGTCCACTCTCATCCAACCTAAGCCCCCTCACACTCGCTGCCCAAAGAAGACAAAAAACTGTGTATATCGCCATAGAAAGAAGACGTCTAACTGTGCGTCGAAAGACGAGATGTCCATGTCTAGCCCTGATTCGTGAAAGGTTGTGGGCTCGCGGTAAGAGAGGCGTGAGAGGCGGTTCAACGAAGGCTGGGGGAGTTCACCCGTTGGTCTGAGCAGAGACGGCCCCGATGGCTTCTGCGTTGGCAAATGCCCATTCCCACTCCCCTGCATACTCCCATCCGCACCGGCCAACAACAACGCCTCTCCACTATCATCCAACCTAGACCCCTCGCCCTCGCTGCCCAAGGAAGACGAAGAACAGGGTATACCACCTAGAAAGAAAAACACCATACCCTGCGTCGACACGAACGACGCGTCCACGTCTAGTCCTGATTCAAGGGAGGTCGCCACCGAAGTCGAGGTGGAGGAGCGCAAGAGGCGGGTGTGCTCAAAATACAATGTAGACATATTGCGAAGCAAGAGCTGCTATGCGGCAGGTGGACCCATCTATCGTTCTCCTGGAAATTGAGTATTCCAAAGATTATGTGGAGTCGATCGTTGGTTCTGTTCCAACCACTGGATCCCCTGGAAGCAGCGACATCCAATAGATTGTAATTCTTGGGCATTTCAAGGTTAGGATTTCCTCTATTAATACACCCACGCGCTCAACTTTGGCATTGGCATGAATGTTTCCGATAGGAGTAAACGATGTGTCCGCAGAGGTCGTGTCTGTTGATACAGCAGGCATTAATGGTCCCCGCTTGCTGACGATAACGTGTTCTGCCCCTCGCAGAGCCGATAATGCTGGACAATGGATCATGAGGATAAACAAGAGAATGTATTGTCCGCAGTGCCAAGTATGCCTCTCCATGCTCGAGGTGTACAAGTTTTTCCAAGATAGCCAAGGGACGAGGTGAGGCAGGGCTGTGAAGATCGTTTCTAGAACGAGATGTGTACGAGGACTTGAAGGTAGAGGCCATCGTGGTCTCCTTGAGGTTGTGGTGTGCACCTGCGAAAAAAAAATCTAGTTCCTCTTTGGATAAGACACCAGCGTTCTCCAAGGCAAAACGTATCCATCCATGTACAAGTCCAAGAGGAGGACGGCAATGAGTTCGTGGGAGCTAAATTGAAGCTCAGCACATCAGCAAGGAGAATACGAAGCCGTGCTTGCTCACTGTTGGACACGATGTCGAACACAATTGCTCTGTGTGCCCTCTCTCTTCTTCCCTACATTTTGTCCTTACTCATCGAAAATCAGATATCCGCTGTCAAATTTCACCTTCAGGTAAGTCCAATGCATACCATTTTCGCACCCAGCTGACCTCGATCACGCACCTCAGCACCAAGGAAGCTCAGCCTGAAGAAGACCCGTCCGTCTCAGCGCGCTTGCAGCGCCTGCAGAACAACTATGAGGATTTTGGCATGCGGCGTACGGTTGAAGGCATCCTTGTCGTGCATGATCATGGTCATCCACATATTCTGATGCTGCAGATCGCAAACGCGTTCTTCAAACTGTGAGCTGTTCTTCTATCTCGAAATTCTTGTATCATTTTTTCCCATGTGAGAGTGTGCCTACGCGTAGACCTTACGCTAATGACGATGGCTGATACTCCTGCGGTCTCAGCCCAACCATAATTACAGATATCGATGCTCGACCGCCATTCTTCCATTTTTCGTACCTTTGTGTCCTTCTCTCTCCCTTCTTCGTACCTTTGTGTCCTTCTCTCCCTTCTTGTGCTCTTCGCTTTACCAACTCTAACCTTCCTTCCCCTAGTCCCGGCGACTACCTCAAGCCAGGCGAAGATGAAATCGATGGCCTCAAGCGCCGTCTTGACGAGCGCCTCGCCCCGCCTACCCAGAACCAGTTCGACCAAGCCACGCACGGCATTAACAACGAATGGGAGATTGGCGACTGCCTGGCTCAGTGGTGGAGGCCGAATTTTGAGACGTTTATGGTGGGTGGCGCCTTCTTTTCTTCTTGTTTTTATGTTTGTTTTCGGAGCGTTGGGGGTATGTGTTTGGAAGTCTCGACCGACGCCAATGTCAGTGACGTGTAACGAGACGCGAACGCGGGGTCTCAATCTAGATCTCCACGAGTATGTCTACCCACATCATCTAGTTTCGGCGGCTTCTCGTTATTTTCCGACTCCAAAAACTTCGCCTTGCTTTCCTTGCAATTCTACCTATTTCTGCGATGGAGTCGGGGACTCATTATCACGCGCGTGTGAGTGGGTGGGCACGGAGGTGGACCGATATCAATGTGGAGAGATATTCACCTAATCGCCAGCTCAATGCATATCCAGATGCGACTGCAATATCCATGAGTGGGTGTATCTGGGAAAATCGCCAGTCTTGCCGTCGCAGAAATCTTGTGTTTCCTCATACCTCTCACTTGTCTCTTTTGTGTGGTTTTCCTTTTTCTTCTTGTCCTGTTCTGCACTGTCGTCTCTTTCAAAAACAAAACGAAGCTAACCACACCTTCGTCTTCCTTTTTCTGTAGTATCCATTCATACCGGCGCATATAACCAAACCCAAAGAATGCAAGAAGCTGTTCGTGGTTCAGATGCCTGAGAAGAGTGCGTCTTCCTGATCCAATATCTTTTCCCATTCTTCCCTCTTTCCTACCCCACCTTCCCCTGTACTTCTCATTCATCTATCGCGGATTTGCCACTGATGATTCACGTTATCTACTGCAGAAGTCCTTGCGGTACCCAAAAACATGAAGCTTCTCGCCATCCCGCTCTTTGAGCTGTACGATAACGCTGCGCGGTATGGACCGCAGCTCAGCGCGATACCGCATTTGTTGTCGAGGTGTGTTTTCTCTCTCTCCTTCTATTCCATCATGTTCTATTTGGTCTCTGCGTTCACTGCAATTACGATTTGCTCACTTGATCTGCTACATTGTCATTCAGATACAACTTCATTTATCAATGAGCGAGAACGACGAGTACCTTTTGATCGCACCTGGTCAATGGCCAGAACAGGTCGGGAGCGTGGGTACGGATGCATCATCCTGGTTGCCTGGTTTGTACGATCGATTATCTGTGTTAGCTCACCATCTCCTAGCTATCCATGCTCGAAATTCCCTCACCTTCTAAAAGTACATAGTATCGAGATCATGCATGCATCCCCACCCTACCACAGGCTCTGCCTTGCCTTCTACCGCCAGGCTTCGTCGGACCATTCGTTATACAGTAATCATTGACGTTTGCGGCAATTTGCTCGCCTTTGCTCTTTTACCCTTTGCATTTTCCTTTGTGTCGTCCCCATCGCTGTCATTCATTTCGTCTGTAAATGGTTCTTGATTGAAAATTGTAGATTAGCATAACTAACATGGCATTAGATTTGTTTGTTTCAAGATTTGTGGGCTGTAAATGTGTCCTTCTATGTATGTCCTCCATGGACGCCAGATAATTGATGCCGCCAAGGTGTGTTGCGGTTTTCAGAACATAGATAGATATTCATTCGATTCATGGTCATACATCATACAGATTTGTACATTGGTAACTCACGGACTCTCCAGTAGGGAGACTGTGCAGAATTGATTCGCAAAGAAATGGCACTTAAAAGGGGTTACCCTTTATCTATCGACCTGCTAGGCTGACGCCTGACGATTCGAGTTTCTTGAGGCAGTCGAGGATAGTACCCAGAGCGACCAGCCCAAAGCTATTGGCCCCAAACTCATTCCTGCGCCGCAGACTCAAAACCCACGCACCCCACCCCTGCTCAAGCCCGGCAACCAGCTCATGGTCCGACGCCTTCTCCACATCCTCGATCAAGGCCCGTTGGACCTGGTGCACCATGCCCGACGCATGCAGCTTCATGCGATACATGCGCTCCTTCCGCAGGCCCTTCTGCGTGCATTTCGCCGATATAGTGCCGGCCACAACCTCCGTCTCGTCAAGCGCCTCTCCGGGGGTGTTCGACAGGCTATGGGTGACGCAGATGTAGTTCAACTCGTTGACGTAGCGACGGAACATTTTGGAAAGCTCTATAGAAGGGGTCTCGCTGAAGACGGAGTCTCCCAGGTAGGGACGTACGTCCTCAAGGAGTGTTTGGGATATTGGGTTCGAAAACGGTTGGGTATTTAGTTGACTGTCGAGATACGGGATAGGTTTGAGGTCGCCCAGCTTGAGAGACTCGGAACGGTATAATACACCTAGCGCTCGGCTGGACTCGTAGTAATCACTTTTTCGAGTAGATGTTTCTTCGGCACCAGCCCAGTCGGGTTTACATCGAATCAAGGTTTTGGGCAAGTCGTCCGGACCCATGTTAACAGGTATGCCTTGTTTCTTGTAATCCACCGCCTAGAACATGAAACGTTGTGGTGTTTGGACAGCTGTATGATAAGGAAGTCGTACCTGAGAGCACAATTCCGCAAGCTTCAGACAATCCTCATCGAAAATTCCTTCGCTCGATTGATCTAGTAAGTGGTCGTCAGGACATATATCGGTTTAGCTGAATACCGCTAATGCTCATACCTGCGATCTGCAAATGCCTGATAGATAGGAGACCCTGTAAAGCAGACGGGACATTTGATATGATTTCTAATGAGCAAAAAACCTAATTGACTCACAAGGATGTCCGAATTTATGTATTCGACTATGAAATCGCAGATATCGTTCATATTCAAGTCCCATTTCAGTTCTAACGCATCACCGATTTCATATTCTGCAGGAACATCGGTGTGAGGTTAAGGAAGGTGACAGTCGTGGCTCGATCTCCTCTGACCTTTAGATGATATAAATGCGACATTTACCCAGCCTCTATAACATTTTTTCACTTCGTCAACGACCTCAGGAGGCGGTTTTCCGAGGGCGCGGAAGCGTCGTCCAGCGATGGTGACATCTTCTTCCAGCCATTTCGGGTCCTCGTCGATAGCCTTATGAACGAAGGCTGACATGAAGAGTCAGAGAGAAAGTATGGCTTGTATGTTACAATACTCGAAACTTGCCATATATCTGATGGTCTTCCAAAGTGGAGACGTCATGAGCGATTACGGTGAGTGTCGCTTTAAGTGTCCGTGTCTCTCCGGCGTCGTACGAAGCGGGTTGCTCAATTGACGTTGGTAGCAGTGGTTTATGGCAGACGACGGCAAATTTATCCCTGGCAGCAACGGACGTCAGCGAATTTAGAAATAGGACACAGTATAGATATAAATAATCATTACCCATCAACATCTCCACCCCCAAGGCATGAGGCCAAGGACCGAGAACCTCACAGCGAGTGAATTCAGGTAAAATTTTAGGGACGGATGGGGGCCAAGTTTGATCATCACCTTTAGACGGCAGAACCACGACATTCTTCATATGTCGGAAGAGGCAGAGCATGTCGTCAGGCGGTTTACCAATGACGCGAACTCGTTGTACTGGTATGCACTTGTCAGACGAACATTAGTTGCAACAGGGCAGGAACGTACCGTCGCCGGGGTGTACAACGGGACTTCTGGAGATGCTAGCGTTACCCTCAAGCCACGTTGGTTCTGGATCACCAGGTTTTTGTATGCAGGCTAACAAGAAATCAGGTCGAGACAACTACGGGGATTGCGAGAGTATGTTGCATAAAACTCACCGTAAATTTCTGTTTCCCCCAAAGTGTAGACGTTTTTGTACCCTGCTGCTTCGTAAGCCGGCCCTTCATCAGCTATGCCAACAAGGAGGTGGCTTTCTGGGACGTATAACCTCGCGTCGTGTTTGATACTACGCAGAATATCCGTCATTGCGACTTGTCGTACCTGGCGGAGAAAAGGATTGTCCATTGCGATTTCGCTCTGACCAGTCGACCTCAGTTCCATGTTATACTTCTCCTTGAGACGTTTCAGAATATGCGATAATCGGTATGTTGATCCAAGGTTGTGAGTTCTCATAAGATCGGTGAATTGGGCGATCGACTCATCAATGGTTTTCGCATCTGCAACAGCGACGTCCTGCAGCGCCACGAACGATTCAATCCGAACGCCGACGTCCTCCAATAGCATCACCAGAGGTCTGATCATGGATTAGAAAATTAAAAGCAAGTCGACGTGCTGGAATTGACAGGACTAACCGATTCAGATAAAAGCTGATGGGATGTTCAAAGGATTCGGCGATCTCTATTGGTTCGTATTCCCTGTGGTCGGTTTTGAATTTCCCCATAGAAGGTCGTAAACGCATTTGGATGCCATTTGGATTTTTGTCAAGTTGCTCATCGACGCCTACAACACCCTTGTACCCCAAGAAACGGATCAGATACTGTTGAAGGAATAGATTGATGAGTAGACTGATTCATTATATGAACAGCTTTACTTACGGCAGACGGTTGCACTGCATTCTCCGTATCTCGCCTGTTTTTGGTCAGTCTGGCCCAGATTTTGTCTCCCAATGCTTTCGATATAGTCCCGACGCCATCAGTAAAAGGTGAAAGCTTCTTCTGGTGTCCTGAGTCGTCGTAGGCAACAGGTTCGAGATCTGGGATTTCTTCCCATTCGCTGCGGCGAATCTGAATCGAGGGTCGCGTAGCTGTAAACGCTTGAGCTAGACGCGCAGCATATTTGGAGGGCTGATGCATAAGCTGGTCGCCTTCGAACTTCCCAAGCTTTTTGCGTATCAATTCGGAAGTGAACAGTTTTTCAATCCTGTCACTGGGATCCCGGAACTTAAAAGGGTTCATGAACCAGACGGCATGCTCTCCCAAGGCTGAGCTTGAGTACGCCAGAAATTCGAACTGACGCCCAGCCAGAGTGAAACCGCCCTTCAATATAGACCCGACACGCTGTTGTATAAATGAGGCCCCATCCACTTCCTTATCCCAACGATAATGCATACAGTCTTCATCTCGAAACTCGACGCGCACAAAGTGGTCTTCATATCCTTTGTAATCACGAATGACACGGTTTGACTGGGTATCGTATGGGCCTTCTAGAAGCATTCGAGTAGGCGTGAACATGACATGGCGACAAGGCGAGGCCTCCTCCCAATCGGAGTCTGCAGGCGAGAATTCGAACTCCTTGAGCAAAAGCTCAAAGCATTCGATGGGGGATCGCCTTTGGAGCGATCCTTCCGTTTTCTTTCCAGAAGAAGACTTCGTTGAATGAGTTTGGAATAATTCGCCATCCCGTCTTCGGAGTAGCTCACTGTATTGCCGCAGCAAGCTACTGACGAAATCCGTACCTGCATGATTTGCACGACTCTTACACAACCTGCTGACATGTGGAAGCAGTTGTTCAAGGTCTCCAGTGTGCAACAAGGCATTGCGGAGCAGCAACTCCAGCTGAAAAGCGACTGGCCAATCGAATCCTTTGATGGCCTGCTGAATATTGTGGAGTCTCTTTCTTGAGAAAAACCCTTGTTTGATGGCCACAATTTGAGATGGGCCGTTCAATCGAATAATTCTTGTTTCGGATGTCAGGCCAGCGGTTCCGCACATATCGATGAAGTTCTGCAAAAGGTCGATGGTTGGATCCCGGAATAAGACAACCCGTATCTGTGCGGCGTAGGGTGCCACTACTTCATGGCCGTCGTGTATGGACGTAACTCTTTGTTTAAAGTTTCTGTAGTCAGTCTTTTTCTCGCCCGTCATTGGCCGATGAAAGTCAATTTTTTCCATGGTTGGTGGGGTGAGTGTATCGAAACAGATATCTGGAAGGAGTGAGTAACTTGGAATCACATCGGGCGTTTTCGTGGGCGTTTTACTTACACGGCTCACCAAAATCGTAACCGGCACCGATGACTTTGAGACTTGAAAAATTTATGCACACATCGTAGCCATCCTTTTCTGTCAATTCGTCTCCCAGCTAAGAAAGATACGAGGTCAGCATACCGCAATCTGAATCTTGAATGGTTGAGAATACCGTCATACGAATCAACTTGTGGTCATAATCAACAGTGATCCATGCACAGCTATCCTTCACATAATCCCTTTCCCATTCAATGGAGAAATCACGAGGTGAAAGTGCTTCTTCAGATCGAGTCGGATACTTTGGTCGATGAAAGACTCCAAACTGAACGATGGCCACGCGTAGTGTGCTATCCAGCTTCGCTAGCTTCTCCTGGCGTTCCTCCTCCTTATCAGGGTTGACGTACGGTGTTTTCTGCAAAGTTGCGGCGAGCCATGGAGATGGCTGTCCTCGCTTGAAGAACTTGATCTTCTTTTTTTCAATCTTGATTGGATCGTTATTTACGTAGTCCAAAAATTTGTGCGCAATTTTTTCGGTGGGAACGGTCAAGGTGCCAGTACCATCATTACGCACGCCACTGGCCTGATCCGAGCCCAGCTCGACCCTGAAATTGATTGGTCGTTCTGTCTTTGGTGCAAAGTCTTCAGAATGGAGGACTTCTGCGATCTTTCGAGTCACAGTCCACTCGTTGACCTCGTATGGAAGATACTTGATTCCTAGATTCATTGAGCTGAGCTGCTCTGTGTGCCACTGAGGACGCCCTACAATGAATTAGAGTGTTATCGGATGGGAGGTTGGGAGCTGAGAAAGAAGAGTTAATGGGCGCCTAAATGTGACCTGAGCCAACCCACGGACCGGTAGTCCGCAAATCAGATTGTAGGGCCGACCGCGTCCGCACAAGATTTTGTTCGACTTCATGGTCAAGATTTGTCGTTCTGTGAGAGAAATGAAAAGAATATCAAAGCACCTGTAGATGCTCTGATATTCTTGTGACAAGTGAATCGTGTTCACGAATAATGTGGACTTGCCTAAGGCTTGCCTGGTTCTTCGTCAGTTTCGCATTGAGGGTGAGGAATTATGAGACAAAAATTCCATTTGAGAGTTGGAAATCTGGTACTTATAGATGAGGTTAGATGGGAGGCCAGACCAGAGCTTTACAGGGAATGGTCACCGGTCTAGAAGAGAGAAAGAGAGAGGGAAAGGCAAGGTCCGACCAACTTTGAATGACCGCAATCAAGGTCGTAAAATCGGACTTCGGTTTGTTTGGCAGGGTCCCAAAGAAAGCATTCAATCACAGGAGCTCAAGCTCAAGGATCAAGGCGACCACGACAAGACAGACGAGAGTATGCCTAAAACAACACGACCATTAGATTATGAAGAGGACGCAGTACACACGCAGAAAGAGTATCTGAAAAGAAGACACGAAGATGTGGTAAGACATGGGCGAGTAGTAATAACGACCTAAGCTGCATCTGGACATTCGAGATATCTATAACAACTGCAATGTATACATATCAGACACGCATAGAGGAAACATCTTCTTCATCATCAGAAAAAGGCTGGTCTTGTCGCTGAAGTTCTCGGAAGACTTGCTGATACCGCAAAGACCACCATCCACGTTCTTCTCTTTCGCCACCAGCAAACCCCTTTCCATTAGTTCCCAATATTTCCGGGAAATGACCAGAAGGACTTCTTGGCATCGGTAACCCTGAACCAACCAAAGACGATACAGCCAGATGTGTGTCTAATATCTGATCAGAACCCAGGCCGTCCTGATGAGCAGGAAACGCAAGCTTCTGCAAAGTGGAGCGACGGCATTGTCGAAATGCCTCAAGCCATGGCCCCATTACTTCGATTTTATCACAGTCCCCAGGTGGAAGCAGTGGTGTTACAAGAGTGACATTTTTGAGACAAGAAGACCGAAATTCTGTACTCTCGTTCAACTGTTCTGCATCAAGGACGATAGCCTCCAAGTAAATGACGGCGGCCTCTGTTTGAATCACAAAGATCAGCAAGTTTGCATCAATAAGAGAGGATCGAGGATACCTTGGTCCTTCTGACCATTACGCTGGGAGATTGATAAGGGCTTAAAAATGCCGATGTCGTGAAGCAGCACCCACTGAGGCTCTTCGTCCGAAGTTTGTCTAGGTTGAGCCAGAAGTACTAGGTCGCTGAAAACGAAAGCATGGACAGGCGTCGGCAGCGAGCCCGCATCCATATCACTGAGTTGGATGTTATTGACGTTATCGCATTCAAGGGTTTCCTTGCTGGATTGTGAGGATTTACTCCGCGAGCGCTTTCGGAGAGGCAATTTAGAAAACCAAGAAGCTTTCACAGGAGGCGAGGCAGCAGCTATAGGAAGACACGAAGGCTTAGAACTGTTCAACATGCTGGAGAATTTGCAGGACGTCTTCGATTTTCCCAAACCCGAGTTCTTGAGGTCGAGACCCCAGTCATCCAGTGCCGCAAGCGACAAATCGGAGCCCTTAGAACCAGTGACTTGGTGACTAGATACAGACAGGGGCGTATGATCTGATAGAACAAGACCTAGCGGACCAGAGTGTAAAAGTCTGCGTTCCCGAGTGGCTAGTTGATTCTCGGCCGACAAGCCCTGTAATCGAGTTGAGAAAACTTTGATAAGATTATACTCATCTTCCCTGATCTTGACCTCCATCAAGACTTTGATAACCATGTCTGTAGAACGAGAAAGCGAAAACGTCGAGAGATAGTCTTGATGAGTTTTTGGTGTGAGGTCGAGCATCCTCTGATAAGTTCGTCAGCACTATAAACTGCGGTCGAAAGAAATTACTGTAAATGGAATGGCCTACTCCAAATAGATCTTGATATGCTGTAAGGCGGTGCACGGGTAGCATAAGCAGTCTGTCGAACGACCATCCTTCACACTCAACGCCCCTTTCCTGGATATTGATGAACTGCCCGAAGTCGTTTTTGCTGTCGCCAGTGAGAGAAGCGATTTCCTCTGAGACATCAGCAAGTCTAACCAGATATGGCTGATAAACTTCGACCTTGTTCACAAAACAACGAAGTGATTCTGACACCCGATCAGTGGTTGGTGATTGGGTGTCGCGGGCAGAGCAGAGGGATTGATAGATTTCTTCGTGCAAGTTAACAATATCGTCGAACCAATCAAGGAGCCTGGCGACATTTGGTGGCATGCCTACTATCCATGACCTACTATTCTCCATACGAAGTGGTAGAATGAACAGGCGCATGCATATGTGGAGCAGTCGGAGCAGGTCTTCTTCACTCTCGAAGATCTCTTGAATGACACCTTCTCGAGTCTTGGGGACATCCTGCGACGAGGAAGTGGGGGTCTCTTGGATAGGAAACGGACCCGAATGCCGTTTCGAGTTCCGGGTGGGATGTTTTGCAGGTTCATTACGCTGCCACATCGTCTCTGGGGTCTGAGCTTCATAAGTGGACGAGGCACTCAAAGTCGGTGATATTACGCTCAATCGCGGCGTACTGTCGTAGATGCTGTCAAAGGCCTGCAGAAAAGGTTGGTATGATCGAAAACGAATAGAGGAACCATACGTACAAGATGACTCCTTCGCGGCACCTCCTTCGTCTTCTCGCCGCTGAAGGTCCTGAAGATACTCTCCGCGCCTTCACTCAGCTCCTCTGAATCTTCTTGCCACACAGAATCACTGAGAAATGATATTTGGCTGTCCGCGTGAGACAACTCCTGTTCCTGTTGGCGCTCGGCTTTACAATGTACTTCATCCGATTCAGAGGGTGGGATGCCAAATGCTGATCGTTCCTTCGCTGCGATCGAGTGGTACTGTTGAACGATAGAAACAGCCTCGGTTTGGGGATAGTCCGCCAAACGTCTATGAGCTGGTTCGTAACATCGAGATTGGATATCTGACTCGACATCTGAATACCCTTCATTGTTGTCGAACTGCTCAGATAGACTGTCCGGATTCTCGTGCGGATGCTGACGCGGGAGATTGGAAGGCGAAGATGACCCCCTTCTCGAAAAAGCCGCAGACTTATTACGACTTTGAATCAGTTCTTGAAGCGTTCTGGGGGACGAAGGGAAATCTTTTGGTGATTGAGATGTATACCGATTGCAGGCGGAACGAGGACGAGGTAGAATTGGAGTTGCGTGTTCTTCGTTCTGTCGAAGGGATGCTTGGATTTTCGGGGTGCAACTGGAGCTTCGAGGCCATTCCTTGCTCTTCGGTCTTCGTACAGAATAACCCTCACGTTCGGATTCTGAATCGTCATCTGAAGCGAAAGGATTGGCCGAAAGCTTAGGAGAGCCGTGGGAACGAGGTTGCACTGGATTCGGTGTCTCCAACTGACCCAGGTCTGATATGATATTCATAAACGCTTCTTTTCTTCTTGCGTGGTCTGCATCCAGATCGCCTGTCCCGCGACTTTTCCGAAATGATTCTGGGCGATAGTTTGTAAAATCATCTGAGTAGCTTGAACCTGCTGATTCCGATGCAGGCAGCGAAAATCGAAGGGTTTTCTCCTGCATTTGGGCACGAGTTGATTCTCCTCTGACGTTCCCGGACTCCCACGGACGGCTTGCTTTGTTATCACGTCGAGCTAGGTCTTGAGGAAAAGATAGACCCAGCCCCACTGCGCCTGCGCTTCGAGAGGCATCACCAATGGATTTAGGTGACTTCCAACTGTGTGTCCGTTTCCCCGACTCGAATTGATGACTAGACCCAAATCCGCTGTCAGAGCTGGAGGCTGATTCAGAGACTTCAGCGTTTGCAACGGTCAATTTACGCCTGTTCCTTGTTTCGGTCTCGTACCGACGTTCAACGTCTGATTCGTCTATGCTTACGTTGTCGACTGATAGAATGGCTCGCGGACGAGGTATACTGGATGAAAAGCTCTTCGTAGACACTGATGCACCTGTATTGAGTGTTTCGGTTGAACGTGAAGAGTTAGATGGGCCCGAGCAATCTGGACGGCCGAGTTCAGCATGAGTTCGAGATTTCAGTTTCGGGGATTTGGATTTGGATTGGTCGGGTTGAGTGTCCTGCAATATTGGAAAGCGTTAGTGATGTTACGACGGTTGACTGGTTACAAGGATACCTTAAGTGACCATTTACGGGGAACTTGGCTGATTTTGGGGGACGATTTCGGAGTTCCTGAATTTTTCCGGCTAAGTAAACTTTTGACGCTTTTTAGGGATGACCCGGCCAGCGAAGAGGAGCCAGTGATTGGTGATTCGAGGGAAGATAGTTTAGGTGTCGGAGACCGAAGAGAAGACTTAAGAGCCGATTTGGTGGGAGTCTTTGCCCTGGAAGATTGCTTGCCTAATGTTGGCGTCGATTGATTTGGATAGATACACGCAAGATAAGGTGTTGTAGCCATGTCGGTGGTATCTGTACTATCGGCAAGTCGTGGATTGAAGCTAGGTTCGAATTTACCAGGGTGGTACGTCGGGGACAATCTGGCCTCAGGAGAAACTCCCTGTTTTTGCTTCCGAGTCGCTTTTTGTTCCCCGTCAGTATATCCAGCGTCGGATCTTGGTGAGGTTGAAAGTCTTGAAGGAGAGAGCGTCATGCGATCTATCGTGTCTCGCAAGGACGGCAGAAGTTGAGATTCCAGGTTGGGAAATCCCGGCCTTGAGTCACGTCGCTTCAATGTCGAGTTTGATTCTGTGAGTATCGCCTCAGCGGATTGAGGCTCATAAGAACAACTCGGGTTTGAAGATTTCTGTTGGCGCGAGACGTGAGTGGTGCCCTTGTTATGCATTCTTGCCTTGTGGACAGCGGTGATCTCTCTTCTGTCCACGGAATCGCCATAGCCATTGGAGAAGGGGGATACAGGAGTTCGGCTTGTGAAACCTCCGGCTGCAGCATAATGTGAAGGTGGTAGGAACTGCCTTGGTGTAGTGGGGATCGGCGTAACTGGAGGGGCAGGGGAGCGTGACTTGCTCCGTAAGGTATTGGACCTCCCAACCGGCATTTTGTATGGAAGACGATTGGCCTATTATGTTATGTATGTGCGCTTTCTGACAGTAATAAGCGCTGTGACATGGGCGATTCCTAGATGCTTGAGTTCAAGCTTACTTAGGCTGATGCTTGAACAGAGTGACTAGTTGTGTACCAGCTCGCCCGCTCTCCCTGGTGTTTGGTTCAGAGGTCGTCGGCTTGTCCTCCATCTCAATTGTGCTCTGACGGATCCTTTCAGCTATCCTTTCACATCCAAGTCAAATCCAAGTTGCATCCAAGGGACATCATCATTCTCTTGTGAGCTCGAGCATTGCCCGTGGCAGATACCCAACTCTGCGAACCTTGAATGTACGTACGACTTGGTAACTTTTCTTCGATCGACAAATAAGGCACGCTCGCCGGAGTCTGTTTCCCATTGGTTTCCCAGACCATTTTGTCTTTATCTAACCTGTCCACCCACTTGTGACGTACGACTTTCAGCTACTGCGTATCTATGTGCATTTGGCAGCGTAGTCTGATTTCACGGAGGCTTTCATGGATCCCGTGAAGTCGATCCAGGTGGAACGGTCGTCCAAGTTCTTGAGGGCATTGGATATGTTGACAGCATCTACCACGAATGCAGAGTGAGTCGAGCATCCCAACCCATATTGGTCACTCACATTTGAAATGCTTGGCTCCCTTTGGGTCATTTTTGGGGGCTCGCTGGAGAGAGGCCATCATTGAAGATACCATAAATAGGTTGGAAATTTATGCTACCTTGTCGTCATAGTTGAACCACACGAAGCCATCTGCAACTAAACGAATTCTCCCTTGCCCAGAAACATTGCACGATTGCGTCTTAATCTGTAGTTCTGATGAGCAGCTGGACGCCCTATGAAATTTAGAAGCGTACCGTTCCAACACATGACTTTCCAGGAACTGGTTCCATCAACATCTCTTGAGTCATGACATTGTTGACACTGGTCTCAAAACTGAAAGATGAAACAAACCGATCTGTGTCAGATCAGAGGCGCAATAGACTTGGGCTCTTACCCTTTGGCCAACGAATTGGTGAATGTGGCAGTCGTCGTTGAAGAACCCCCCAGTTTGACGACATCGGGAATCGAAAATTCTGCCGAGAAACTGACGGACTGCGCGATAGCGCTCGACTCTGGAAATGAAACGTTCAGGGATTACAATGTCGAGAATATTGATCGGAGACTGACTTGTGACAGTCCAGGAGGCCGAACTGGTGTATCCTTGCTGGAAGGTTAATTTTACACTGCCCTTGGTCCCAGTCATTTTTCCTGATATTTTGGCGGTATTATCGTTGCAAACGGGTTTGCCTGTCGAAAGACGATTAGTTAGTTTCATTGGTATCTTCATGGTGGTGTGGAGGGACATACCGGTCATTTTGACTTGTACAACATCGTTGCTCACACAGATAGTTGCCGGACTATCTCTTTGCTGGACATACAAAGGTCAATGTTTCGAATTCCAAAATAGGCGAATGACTTACTCCTTCCGGATTGACTTTAATGCTCCATTTACCTCCTCCCCAAGTATCTTTCGCGTACTGTTCTATCTTTGACCATCCATGCACTTGGTCATATGTCAAGATTTTGAATGGCCGGAAGAAAAACAAATCATAACCAACATTCTTTGGCTTGTTCGAGGGTCATCTGATGACATGATGATGAGGCCCTTGACTCCAGGGATTGCACTTCAACTTCACGCTTGAAGCTGTCACTATCAAATCGGCCATATATAGAACCATCCGAGCGGTATACAAGGTATTCATCGGAGCGCGTGTCGTGGCGGACATGGGAGATCTCGGAAGTAGCTCCTGCAGTATGATTGAACGGCAATGCAGACACAAGTTGCAAGCTCAGAAGTAGGCCGAAAAGCTAGATGTCGAAGATCAGGAGAAGCTCGCCGAGGATGTGAGTTAGCTCACGGTAAAAGCAAACATAATTGACTAGCTTCGTGAAGGTTCGTAAGAGTAGGTGCAAGGTACGGATAACTGAGAGGAGAATCTGGGGCAATAGAGACCAGCTCTATTGAAGAGACTTGGCCGACGGGAGGTAGTGCATTATATAGGAAGCCAGAGATTACAAAGATAAGAGTTACATAGCCTGCTGTGGGGATCTAGAAGTCTTGCATGGCATCAGTTTCAGTCGAAACAACCTCGGCAAACGGAGGCTGGGAGAGATCTACAACAAGATCAAAGATCAGCTTTTAATGAACATCTCCGCATGATGTCAATCAAGACTTACTTAAGTAAACGCAAATGACACGAAGGGTAAGACCAAACCAAGGTGTTGCCAAGGTAGAAACAATACTGAAGAAATCAGCTGAATATGAAGCTGCAGAAACGAGTCCTGGCTGTCACTGGGCGTGAATCAGGAGTTTCTATATCGGCGATGTCGATGAGTGTCGATGGCGTCTAACAAAAGTCCACATGAAATAAAAAATATGAAACAAACCAGCAAAGTATGCGCTTCCATGGTGATGAGCTCCACATGCGGTCCTTGCCTATACTTGTACTTGGCATCGCAAATGGCTCGAGTCCTCCACACTCCTCCACAGGCCTCGACATCAACTCGACATCCTCGAATTCAATTCGAGGACAATTCTCTGCAGAAGCGGATCCTTCTAGCTCCATTTCAAGACAGTTCAGTTCACGATTCCTATACAGACCCGTGATTGATTGGTTGTTGCTCAATTTGGTTGACACTGAACCTATGGCTTGCTTGGAGTGCTTGGATCGACCTTAAGTAGAGGTTTCATGGAGAATATCGAACCGACGATCTCCCCAGCTACTTCAAGGTGTAACTGGGAATAGAGCTGACTTGCCATGCCATTGTTGGCAGCAGCATCGGAGACACGACTGAAGAATTGAACAAATGCCCAATCGACAACCAGGCGGATGCGACAATCAAGGTTGACATCAAAAAAATCAAAAGGATCCAACTGACCATGAAGGCAAGGAAACCAAGGATGATGCATACACGACGTTGCGTGGAATTGAACAACAGCGGTCGCATGTGAGGAATGCGAGAAGCCGCAATGGATCGAAAGCTTTGCTTTTCCTGCTGCCCGCTCCCTTTTCCAGTACAGTCGCAGACGCGGCTCAGAATCCCAGTACATCGCAGATAATAACCAGGACAAGGCATCGAGTAGGGACGCCAAATCCGCGCCTGGTAGCAGATAGAGTCCGGACTTGTCCGGACGACATCCTGTTCCAGCAAGAAACTTGCCTTGGACGACCATCAGAGTCTGCCCGGATTTCATTTCCACATTACTGGGTCGAAGATATTGATGATGGCGAAATAATGCGGACGGACTATCTGGAGAATTCAACCGCTCCATTTTGTCGAGGTCCGCAACTCGAAGGAGGATGCAGTTCACGAGAACATATATATAATCGATGTGAGCTGCCCGTGGGTGGTTCACGATGCGGAGGAAAGGCCTCCTCCTTCTCCATGATTGTTAGTACTCAGTAGCTTCACATGCCCTTCTCCATCGATATTGCTGCAGGAGACCTCAATTACAAAGATATGTACTTCCTGCAATGGCCTTAGTTGGAGTGTTGTATTGACCTGAGGTTTCTGGAATTGATATCCAAACGATCACATGGGTCCATTCAACACACACTTCGAAGCCAACCACCAACCTTCTTTCCGCGAGCGTGGAAACTTCTCGCATACATTAGCGAGTATCCTGTTAAGTGTAGGCCACCCCGAATCCCCGAAAAAAATTGGAACGTCGTGCTGAACGGCCTTGACGGCGGTCATGATGAAAATCCCAGAAACGAGAGGTCCTTCATGATGCGATATCCAAAAATGCCAGTGGTAGATAATCAATGTGTTGTACAGGGGATAGATCAAGAGAGGAAGGAAGCGCTACGCAGATCATGTGGCTGGATCATGCAGAACGGCAAGCAGATATCGGTCGTCTACTCATGTTTGAGTTGTGTTGGAACAATACAAAGGAGGAATCATCACCTGGTGAAATCATAATTTCGTGTCTCCTTGTCCGAATTCTCATGAAGCGGATTTCGTCCTATCAAGATGACAATCATTGCATGGTCAGATGCCTGGGACCTGAAAGAAACGTACCACATCTGCTTCACCAGTCGTCGCCGCGCCGAGACCATCATCAGCTCTCACTTCTTCCAATCCAGATTGCACGCTCTCCACAATCCGTGCTACGACTGCCGCATAACGTTTTCCCTGCTCCCCTTCAAATACGACGCCTGAATGTCGGATGATACTTGGATGGTGACCGCGCGTCACAAGCATATAACCGAGTACAGAACGATGCGATGAGAGCATTGACAATGTTTGTTCCAGTTCTGGAGACATTGCGGCGTTTAAATTAGGCGCTTGCGATGGATTTGAGGAGGATGAGGATGAGGCATTTGGTTGAGAGATAAGAGAGGTTCTTGCTGTTGGTGCTAGATTTTGAGCAGAGGTCCTAAGAGCCTATACGTGGTGAGCTGTCATGAAGCTCTGTCAATTGATTCTTGAAATAACGAACCATCTTTCTTGATAGTCGTAGAATTCAAGACGAGTAGAGGAATCAGATTGCGATGATTAGGAGCTTCAAACCTCCTGGCACTGCAGTGATCAACAGGTCGGCGAATGCGGCTTCGTTTCTTGAAAGCGGTTGTTTGTCCGTGATATGCAGCGTCCTTCATAGATTCTGCATTTTAGCATTGCTTTGACCTTAGCTTTCTCAACCTAGAGATACAATTAGGCGCAGCAAATTATGACCTCGAAGCCCGAGCCCTTCCTTGTACAAAGCTCACATCATATGATGCCGGTCATCCCCACACACTTGAAATCTTGAAATCTTGGAATCTTGGGGCAGTCCTGCGCAGACCATGCCAGTGCAAAGATTAAAACCACATGGACTCCCCATCCGCACATCGGAATATCTCCCAACTGTCAAAATGTCATTAACACCGGACCCTTTCTCTGAGCTCCAACACGAACTGGCCGCGTCCTATGTAGATCGGTGTTGCTGAATTGCATCCGCTACTGTCGCGATCCACAATTGCCAGCGATTGCCTTGGTGGGTCTATTTTTGCCAATTGTCTCTGCACCCGACCCTCCTACGACTTTTAGTCATCCAGACGAAACTGACCCATGGCTAATACTCGCGTGCATTCGCGATGCAGAAATGGTAGACAGGCTGACGTTTGCAGCCGTTCATACCACTTGAACAACCCCCATGATCGGTCGTCACTTTTTTCATTGGACGCGCTGCTCTTTTCTGGATGGTATGGTGGTACTGGAAACAATATGGAACAACCAAACGGCTTTTGCATCAGTGGTTGTAAGTTCCGTCTACAACTGGAAATGACAAGCTTTACTTGGCTGCTTGAGCTACTGCCAAACGGCGGGCGGGTTGGATGTGGTGGCTGATGTCTTGGTCGTCCTCCATTGCTCAAATTCTCTATGGCCAAGTTGAAGATGTGCACCATATCTAGAGACCGAGAATGTATAAAAGCGGAGACGAGGTGGTCACTGTCCTCAGGTCCTCATCCGGTTCTAACCAAAGCAAAATGTTCTCCAAAACACTCGCTGCTCTCGCACTTGCTGCATCCATCCTCTCAGTAGGTGGTTCACCTACACCTGCTCCAGTCAGTCCATGTGCTGCGGTACACATCATCGCTGCTCGTGCCTCCACCGAACTTCCGGGCGCAGGCATCATTGGTGCCCTGGTCCAACAAGTACAGCGAAACAGCCGTCAGACTGTATCGACTTCCAACGTCGATTACCCTGCCCTGTTGGCTCCCTACGCCAGCAGCTCGGCTACGGGAACCGCTGCGACCAAAACCCTCCTTACTAACCAGGCCAATCGATGCCCGGATCAGAAAATCGTCTTGGTTGGCTACTCTCAGGTAAGTTCACCCGGGACATTGCTGGATTATTCTGAGACTCATGATACCGGTAGGGCGCACACATTATCGGTGATGCCGTTGCAGGAGGCGGAGGCGGCACACTGGGAGCACAAACCGCTCCGGTACCTGCTAACATTGCGAATCGAGGTAAGAAACTCTGTAAATATATGTGACCATACTCACCAAGTTTTCTCTCAGTCGTTGCTATTGTCCAGATGGGTGACCCTCGCCACGTTAGAGGCAAGTCGTACAACAGAGGCACCTCCTTCAACCAGGGACTCTTCCCTCGTCTTTCAAGCCA
Source organism: Crassisporium funariophilum (assembly GCA_014925845.1). NCBI lineage: Eukaryota > Fungi > Basidiomycota > Agaricomycetes > Agaricales > Crassisporiaceae > Crassisporium > Crassisporium funariophilum. The sequence continues at coordinate 1,180,790 of JACGCL010000013.1, forward strand.
GGAATATAGTGCAACACTCCAGCCCCGCATTCTCAACTTCTGCGATTTCGGAGACACGTTCTGCGACTCCGGTATTGACACCATTACCCACTTAACCTACCTCACCAGATACCAGACCACCGCTGCCAACTTCATCATTACCCAGATTGGGGGCTAAAATTCTTTCATGTACGATGGTACAGGTTTGCATAACCTTTCCTTTTCATTAAATATCCGGATCTGGCAGTAGGATAGCAGTGCTTCGTGATTGCCAATTTGATTTCTCCGAGTGAACGATTGTGAACTTTGAACGCCATTTGAATGTCTTTATATACGTTTTCTCTGCTTATTCGACGCTAACGTGTTTCAGCCATGGTTATATACGAGAGCGAATGATTGGAAAGATTGTCGGGTGATTCTGGGCCGGGTGCCGACAACAATGTTTGGTCGAAGATCTCAATATCTCTTTTTTTTGTTATCACTTTCCTCCTCGAACATGTCACGTACTTGCAGCACAACTTGCTTCAACACCTGACCACTCATCCCTTGACCTCAAACTCATGTAGCAAGGACTGCTCTCATAGACTAGAAATAATATCTTTGAGGCGAAGTAGTGTTGGGACTGGTGCCCTTCTCAACCATTCTCACCTACAGTGAAATTCGGCCTTCGTCAAGTTCTTGAGAGGCTTACACCCGACCAGATTGTTATTCTTTTGTCCAAGGCTTGGCTTGACAACTTTAAGTTATCTTGGCGACTTATTATTACATGCCAAGTGGTCCACTTGCTATCATGAAGCTTGCCCAGTGTCATTTGTTTTTGCAGATCTTGCCTGAGAACCACGACACTCGAGGATCGAAATCGAATGGTGATTCTGACGACTTCTGGCGCCTGTCAAACAGAAGCCTGCAATTGCACCCAGAAGGACTTTGGCGTATACTTCTCTCGTACTGCCAACCATCTTCCGCACCGGGTATGCTCTTGACCGACGTTGTCCGGTAATGTTGCCTGAAGTTATTTTTACATATGTATAATGTCAAGCCCCCATGATACCTAGGAGCATACGAAGGTGTGTATGTCGCATTTCTCCACTCTAGCCATCCATTTTACTTGGCGGCCAGTTTCTCCTTCGTTTGCTCGCTATCACCATCCGCCACCCTCCTAGATCCCTCAACGTAACTGGTCAACAGTTCACCTGACAAGTGCAGGTGCTCTCTTCGCATGCAAATGTCTTGTATGGACGTCAACACATGCCTCATCCACTTCGAGCCAACTTCGACCGACCACTAACTCGAGCCTTGGTGAAGAACAATGTCACGAACCTGTATCCTGCTTTGGCCAGGGTGAACTTGTGCCACATCCGAGTAATATTGGGTATAAGAAGGAACGATTTGGTCTAGAAAATCCAAGCGAACAGACATGTTCTCCAAGGCCTTCTCTGCTTTTGTTATCGCTGCATTTTTTCTTTCAGCCGATGCATCGCCAGTAGCAGCACCAACCAGCCCCTGCGCTGCGGTGCACATCATTGCAGCGCGTGCGTCAACTGAGGCTCCAGGAGCTGGGATCATTGGCGCCGTAGTACAACAGGTACAACGACAAAGCAGGCAGACCGTTTCGACGGCCAACGTCAACTACCCTGCTACTCTCACCAACTATCCGAGCAGCTCTGCACAGGGCACCGCAGCAACCAAGACTCTTTTGACTAGTCAGGCGAATAACTGCCCTGACCAGAAGATCGTCCTTGTCGGATACTCACAAGTAAATTACATTCTCACCTTCTCTTTATTGAACGCTCATTCAAATCACAGGGTGCTCATGTTATTGGTGACGCTGTTGCTGGAGGAGGCGGTGGCGCTCTCGGTGCCCAAACTTCCCCAGTGTCAGCGACCATCGCCAACAGAGGTATATCATATTTTTTATCTTGAGGTCATGCTGCGTTACTGAATTCCTGCAACAGTTGTCGCCATAGTTCAGATGGGAGACCCCAGACACAACCCAGGGAAATCATATGACGAGGGAACATCTAGGCGCTCAGGTCTCTACCCCCGCCTTGCTAGTCAAGAATACAGTGCAACCCTCCAACCCCGCATTAATAGCTTCTGCGACAACGGAGACACTTTCTGTGACTCCGGACTTTCGGTCGCAGTTCACTTGTCGTATCTCGATAGGTACCAGGACGATGCAGTTAACTTCATTCTCGCCCAAATCGGAGGCTGAGTGATGCTCCTTCGCTGTTAGTAGAGGAGGGCGTATATCCATAAGTATTGATATGATGCAGTCAACAATGTAGTGAATATGATGATGAAAATACTTCCTTTGACGAAGGCAGGCAAGGTCACAATCACCCAAACCTGGGGCTGGTGGTCTATGCTCAAGCTTTACTCGCCATAACCACCCTCTCCTCAAGGGGTATTGTTAGATACGAAAGTCGACCATACATAGCTGATTGTATAAGGCAAGTTGGGGTAAGACCAAGACTTATGGACAGATTCTACTACGAGATCATAGTTTTGGTTCCCGGTAGAAGCCCCTACGATCCCATCCATCGCCTAGAGGCGCTTCTCCTTCTCTGACCCAGCCAAGTCTGGTTGCAGTCAATCCAGCTACCCTCAAGAACAGAGTACCATCAATCAACTCCGCATTTTTCAATTCAGTGTCTTTGAAATATCCCGCTGGAATTGTACCAAAATGTGAAGCGTATTCGCTCAAAGCTCTTTGCAACTTGGGTAAATGATCATCAGGATGCGACAAGGTGGTCTGTATGATCTGGAGCCAAGGATTGGGAGTGATGGCCACGGATGAAGATGGCGTAGGAATAGCGTCTTTGTGTGGGGTTGGCTGAGGGCCCGGTGCGGTGGGATGCAACGTTGCCGAATTCCCGAAGAATCTGGCGATGTCGAGTTCAGGTCTACCACGACTGATGTACCAAGCCAGGCAAGTAGCAAAGTAGCCTCTCAACAAGAGCTCCTGGGAGCTTCGCTTAAGCCGGGAGATGACCGAAGGCAGAAAGAGCGACGATGTAACCAGGTGCATACTGGAGGTGTTGTAAGTCATAACAACACAGAGTTTTGAGCATATCTCACTGGAAAAAGTCCGCATTGAAATTCCCACTCTTCTCCGATCCACCAATGCCATAAATGAGGACGTTGGTCCACAAAAGCTCCTCCACTTTCTTCTCGATGTCTCCATCCAGGCTCCATTGATCTACATACTCTCGGATAGCTTCTCCACTCTTCGCCACGGATTCTATGTAGAAAGAAAATTCATCCGGCTGCTTTCCGGGAGTGAACCGAGGGTCGTTGAGGACTTTCGCAAGAATAGTAAACGCGTGAGTTTTGTTCGTTGGCTTGGTCTTATCTGACATCCCGACTGCTTGTGTGAAACGGGACACCAGACTAACTCCAGTGTGCTCGAATGATGAAGCAGGAATGAGACTGATTGACGTTGAGTCGAGCTTGTGGACAGCTGCTTGCGCAAGGCCTAAGAAGAGCAATGCAGAGCGTTATTTCCGAGCAAAGCTCCTCTATCCTCTATGGCTTCTTCTTACCTTCAGCAAAGTTTCCCGGTAACCCAAATTCCACCGCAAGACCAGTATGGATGAAAGGGTGAAGAAGGCCTGCAAAGAACCTCGACAGCATTTCCGGGTGCTTTACCTCGCTTTCAACGACGTTCGCGTTGGGAGCAAAAATATACTCTTCAAGAAGAACATCATGGCTTTTATCCCTTAGTTCTGAAATGAAGAACTGAAGGTACGCCTGATAATAGCTGTGCGGAATTCAGAAAATTCTATCTCATCGATAAGCCTAGAAGAAGAGACATACTGTTCATCACCGAGATGATCTCGCCAAGATCCATGTGTGATAGGACTGGGCGAAGCATAGGTAGCTTTTTGGTAGTCGGCATGCATCTTGTAGGTTGTTTCAAGTGTGGCTTCATCCGCTCCAAGACACCACAAGGTTAATGCTGTGTGAGCTACATGACTGCGCCAACCAAGAGTCAGTGATGCTCACATGTAGAAGGTGGGGTAACACGTACTTATGAAAGCCTCGTTCATTGAAGAATACATGAAATCGTTTCTGATTATCGATTAGAATGGACTGAATGGCAGCGGTAGACGACACAGAGACTCCAGGCCATGTATGTGGGACGAAACTTGATTGTTGGGTCGCCAAGGCTGCCCCATGAGACGGTGCTGGGAAGAGCTCGTTGTTGATAGTTTTAGCCATTGTTGGGGAGGTGTCTCTCGACGCCCTTCTTAAAACCCTTTATATAACTATCACCCGCGTCAGGTGCTTGGTCGAAAGTAGTTTCCTTTCCCACTAGCATGGGAGAAGCAGTGTGATTTGTAAATCGCTCCAGGTCTCGTGGGCCAAGTCCTTCGGTCCGTGTGCCAAACGGCGCTCGGAATGGTGCTTTGTCCGCCATTTCTGCTAGACTATGTAACTTTTAATGCGTTGAACGTTTGTTCTTTGGGTAACACGGGGAGGTCTTTGTCAATTAGTTGACTCATACACAGACTGTGTGAACGAACATACTTTGACCAGTTGACTGTCGGGTTAAGGATCCCTCTCAAAGTACATGGAGTTCATCCAATGATAATCACGTTCAAATTGGTTGCATTTATTCGCGAGACCAGAGCTTCATTGGAGTCTGTTGCCTTGCTCCGTAAGTAGATGTGTCGTCGAGTTTGAAGGAGTGCGTTCCATTACGCGTTCAGCCGGCAAAGCAACTATAATTACAAAAGCTGAGCGTCAGCAACTTGCGTAAAGATCATGTAAATGCAATAGCATCAGAAGTCGAACATGGGAAAGTCACGCAGAAGTCATCACCCCAAGTAGAGTGTCCAAGGAAGAATGTCAGATCGAGTGTCATCTGTATTCGGCCAGCTTAGGATGACTATGTCCAAGGTGCCAATGACTCACGTCTGACCGACAAACACACACAGAGATACGTTCTCATAAGCGTACGCTAATTCATGGGTTCCAGCCATAATCAAGTATATGTGTTTATTGCCGAGATTGGCCAGATATGGAGGCGCAACGTGATCTTGGGGTTGCTGGAGAGTCAAGGCTAGGATAGAGTGCAAAAAAACATATCATTGACCAGCCTTCAACCAAGGAGAACAAGAGAGAGGTGAGCAAGATGTCCATCGTGGGCATAAATGGCTTATTCAGCATACGAAAGTTCTCTTGTCAAGTTTCTGTCTGCTTCATACTCATCAAACGGTCTCAAGTCAATATACCCTAAATCTAATACGAAAAGTTGACACATTCAAGATGTTTTCTGGCGCCCAAAACCTCATGTTCACTGGGGGTTCGTTTGTTGAGCAAAACAATGGTATGACTGGTGCGTACAGATCGACGGAAAGTCTTTGTGGGATACTAATCCTGAGATTTCATACCAAGGAATGCAACTCTTATATCACAGCATGACGCAAGGAGCGACTCATGATTCAGGCGAACGATTTCCTCCAGCAAAATGTCATCCAGATACCCGCAAAGCCATTGTTCGCGAGATTATGGCTTGGATCACCGATGTTGATCGAAAGGAAGATGTCCTGTGGGTAAACGGCCCAGCAGGCGTTGGCAAATCGGCTATCGCCCAAACTCTTGCAGAGCTATGCCAGGCCGCCGGTCAGCTTGGTGGCAGCTTCTTCTTTTCGCGGACGGCACCTGGTCGCGACCACAGCCGCAGGTTGTTTGCCACGATCGCTTATCAATTGTCACTTGTGATTCCAGAGCTGGGTCAACTTGTAGACAAGATCGTTGCTCACGACCCATCTATTGTCGATAAATCTCCTGCTATCCAGTTACAAAAATTGATTGTGGAGCCAATACAAAGTCTTTGCCTGAACGTTCTACCAACCGTAGTCGTCATCGATGGCCTCGATGAGTGCCTTGACGAATCCGCGCAATGCCATATCCTTCAGCTCATTGGAAGCGTGTTTATAGACACAAGATTTCCCATCTGCTTCGTGGTTACCAGCCGACCTGAACCTTGGATTCGGGATGAAGTCAATTTAGGGCAACTTTCCCGCGTTGTTCGCCATCTCGCCTTGGAACAAACGCCAGATGTAGACCGAGACATCCATACTTTGTTTCGGGCCGGTTTTCTTGACATTCTTACAAGCTCAAAGCATAGACATACGATGTCCCATGCGACCCAACCTTGGCCTTCTGATTCAGTGGTTGATGATCTAGTTTTTAGAGCATCTGGTCAATTTATCTACGCCGCTACTGTGCTTAAGTTCGTTGGGGATCCTCACTATCGTCCCATCGATCGACTTCGGATCGTTGTTGAAACACCTACCTCTACTCGCTCGGCCTCCAATCCATTTGCAGACTTGGATTCATTGTACATTCAAATCCTTTCGACAAGCCACGATAAAACACGCACACTTGATGTTTTAGGAACAGTGCTGACAATGCTTACTTCAAGTAGCGACCTGTACCTCGAATGGGCACCACATCTAGATTTGTTAAATATCGCGGAGAAGCTCGTCGACCTGGACCCTGGTGAAGCTCACTTGGCATTGAGGACCATACACTCCCTTGTACACATTCACGAGCCTGATACTTTGTCTGCCGCTGATAACAGCGAGCCACTACCTCCAGAAGACATTCAGGATTATGCATCCGATGAACCCGCTGTCAGATTTTACCATAAGTCTTTCTCAGATTTCCTCTGCGATGCGACGCGTTCAGGAACCTACTTCGTTGATCTTTCTGCAATCCATTTGCGTATCACTCTTGCGTGTTTCCAGATCATGACAAATGGTTTGTTGCAAGCCCCTAAGAGAATTTCGTACCGTTAGTGTTTCGCCCTTCAGAAACAAGTCTCCACAGCTGATCAAATTCTGTAGTGGCATGGGGTTACGCCACGCTTCACTGGACTTATCATTGTAAACGTTCGGCGCTGTCAAATGAGATTATCATCGCACTCAAGTTATTCGACTTGTTCTATGGGTACATCATGACATTGGATCACAAGCTCACTGGCGGTGAGCTTCATTACATCAGAAAATCTATGTCTCCCCCGAAATCGAAGCTATTTCGATTACTGTGAGTTATTTTTCTACTCGTACGGCGATGCTAGTGTCTGAATCTCAACAACTGTCAGCCGAATCAAGGAAAGGATCTCTACTGATACCATGCCAAACCCAAATGCGTTGAGTCCGGAAGGAATGAACGCAGCACGGAAATTTATGCTGAGTCTCGGGGCCCAGAATGATTTTGTTGCCTGGGGATACAGTCGACATCTACAAGCAGTCGCGGAATGGTTGAAGGTCCTCTTGAAACATTTTACCTGTTTCTATGCCTGATGCCTTTCTAAAGACAGCTCCAGATCCGCCAGCCTTACTGATTGCAAAACTCGAGTCGGCTTCGGGTTCTCTTCGCGAAGTCAGTCGTCGTACACGAACCGCAAATCGAATCATGAAATCCTCCCCCATCCGCGTTAAAACCTAACCGGTATGATCTAGAGAGCGGGGCCATACTTATCTTGATTCGTGATATATTTCCTGCTATTATAAGTGAAAGTGTAAGGCACGAAAGGAAGCAAGACTATTTGCAGAATGACAAGAAGGCTCACTGTGCAATTGCTGACATTGATCTGGAATATCTCTTTCCAATGTCTTGACAACTATGTTTCTAATCGTCCATAAGAAGACCAGTGTAAGATATGGTGTTGTGTTAATGAGGTGTGAAAGTTCGAGAAATGGTTCGGGACGATTGGTGTGATTGGGAACTGGATGGAATGGCATTTAAGGAAATCGTAATTAGCATCAATGTGCTGGATTGCTCCTGATTGAGAAGCAATCACTGATGGCACAACTTCCTAATATGGTATTTTATGATAATTGCTAATTGCGGGAAGTTTATTGCAAGGCGACAGAATTGGATATTTGCACTGCGGTCCCAGAACCATCTATGATTATCAGTTACGGTCGAGGTATATTATGCATTCGGATAGAATACAAGCCATGCATACCATGCAAATGGGTGAACATGGTCTCTACATGAATCTGCTTTAAATTTGCTGATGTTTGGATGGATTGAGTTTCTCCATATCCAGCCTTGACAACGGATGGCAGAAAAATCGTTGGATTGCTCTTGGGCTCTTCCTGGGAGCGGGACTATATAACCCATCGCCGATTCGAAAGATGCCCCCATCCCAATTCCCGCCTTTTGAGATTCAGCACCTATCTCTACCGCAACTAGTCTCATCCTCCATTATTCATAATGTCTGCGACATCTTCTGCATACACCATCGACCTTGAGGCCCAACATACCATCAGCGGCCCATCCATTGCGCCCCTCTCATCACCAGTGCCGGTGTTGACTCATCAAGCACGTACTCCTCCTGCTGTGCGCGCATTGGATCCTATGGACGATTTCTTCGGATACACATTCTCATCTTCTCGAACACACGAGAGTCGCCATGACCAAAGCATCGCAGATGTTCCACCACCATATGTCGAGGAGTCAATTCTGCCCGCGTACTCACCATACGCCGAGCCAATTACTCTCGCAATGTATCTCTTCAAATTTGGATTTTGTAAGTTTGCCTTTCTATACATTCGATACTTGAACATTGTACTGACCAACCCCCTCGCAGTGTTCCCACCTTTCTGGATCTTTGGAGCCTTCATCCTCCTCTCGCCTCTGCGCGAACCACAATCAACCTCTGACTCTGTACCGGCATGGATGCCCGAGAAAACAGAGGCTGAACGCCAACAAATTATCGCGGAGATGCGCCAAGTCGAGCTCAAATGGGCTCATCGCTCTTTGTATGCCCTCATCATCCTCATCGTCCTCGCGCTCGGAACTGGAGTTGCTGCCTGGGCTCTCCTCCGCCGTTGAATCTTTTCATCTTCCAAAACCCACCCTTGCCCTCAACCCACCGATTTTACCAGCTCGCAAAACACTTGAGCTTGGGTTCCACGTTCATTCATTCATCCACTCCTGGACTTCAACAAACAATTGTATCAATTACATCCCACGCAATCATTTTTCGACTTCATGCAACCCTTACTTTACGAGCTTTACGAATTCTGCATCTTATTACTTACTCCCTCTGAGAGGAACGAAATGTATCCATATCACGATTTTTTATTCATAACTATAGAAACGTCCTCTTCGGTGAACAATGAGTCTCCTATAAGATGACATTCATACTTTCAATGTGAAGATAAGACTAACACTTAAGGCCGACGAGGAATTGATATCAAATGAGATCGGTTGAGCTATTTGAATACAAAGGGCCAAGCCTTGCCACAGAGCTTCGAATGTCGCAATATGAACGTTGGTACGAGATAACTAGAGATAACCCTTTGGAATACGGACATCAATTACCTACACAGGGTTGTATCTGTTATGAGTTTTGTCTCCTGCGAGAGCATCCCTTGCAGCCAATTCGGCCATGGTGCTGGTAGACACAAATTTCACCGGAAACGCTTCCACAACCTGTTTACAACTAAACAGCCAAGGAAGTTAGGATGCGTGACAGGGAAATCTGGATGACAAAACCCACCAAAGTCGTCATGGTTCAACATCAGACAAGCAGTCCCATTCAGAATTGTCGAAAGATCCTTGGAACCACACTCTGCCTTTCGGTAAAATAATAGTCCTGAGAGTAGGGCAAGAATTATGCCACTGTTTCGCAATCTTTCCCTCGTCTATCGAGGAAGACTCATCGCAAGCTGCCATGAATGTAATATACTAACCGAAATCGCAAATGTTAATGCAGGACAGAACTTCGAGGTGTACGGGGTAATTCACCTTCAAAGCCTTAAAGTGTCCCAGCAGGGTACCGGATTGCTCAAGAAGTTCCTGGTTTGAGAACATCTATGGATGAGTCACAGCACATAAGTCCTGCTCGATGGACGTACCTCTGTATAGTCCGCCATCAACATGACAAGATGTAGTGCTTCCAGATCGGCAAACCCTGTCGATAGCACTTGGAACAGAAACTGGGGGGCGTCTGGATCGAAGCTGATGACACTCAACCTTTTCAGAGGTACCGAGGCTGTCTTCAGCGCATCCAACGACTCGAGCGACAACGAAGGAAAGAGTGGTATCGACACCACTTCCAGGGGCCGCCCCTCCACGATAGCTCTAATAACGGGCGCACCAGCGTGTATGGCGTTGAAGGTCACGAGCTTCGGCAAAGATGTAGGTTGTAGCTTAAAGTCTTCGTCATCAGGAACACTTTCCATGAGGTCGAAGAAAGGCAACATGGGCAGGTTGTCGCTCTGGAATCCGCGCAGGGTAAGGTCAGTGATGTTGGGTTGTGTGTCGAGGAACCGGGCCAGAGGAAGTTTGGAATGCAAAGACGTCGTGAAGTGTTCCAAACGGAAGGTGCAACCGTCAAATATCCACAGCGGTGATTGCCATTTTGGCAACTCAAGAAGAAGGGAAACGAGGGATGTTGTGCGTCGCAGCACCCTTTGGAGCAGGTGGTAGAGATTGGCCGTGGGACTCGCAGCAGAGATGTCGATATCAAGAGAACGCACAAGAAGTAGTATGTCTGGATTTGCTAGGGCGGAGCAGCAAAAGGCTACGCATTGCCGTGGCCGGCGCAGTGAGAGGGAGCGATATACTCGCCGAGCAGCAATGGAATAAAAGAACCTGTTGACGGGTAGGACAGATATTTGCTCGAGCTGCGAAAGAGAGTGTAGTATATTGTCTAGGATTTCGGCAGGAAGAGCCGACGGTCGCGCCGTTTGGTACTTGACGTTATCTTGCGTATTTGGAACACGATTTGGTCGTGATAGTCCAACCCCGTCGCACTTTCTTGACATCGCTGCGGGCTGTAAGATGGACACCATCTCGCTATCTTGTGCCTTTGGCGTGTATGCGAAGGCGGTTATCGTTGAATTTAAGGTATTATCTTGGGCCAGCGTTGTGACAAGGATGCAGATAGTTGTAAAGAGGTCGAGCTTGGGTCGAGCTCAAACTCAAGCGACGGGACAACATTGTATAAGCCGGAACTCGGGCCGAACATGAGTCTAATCCTTACATCTTTTCCGGCGACTACATCATTATTAAGTATGAATAGATACTTCTATATGTGTGGGGTATATAGCTCGATGATTACTGAACCTTGACCGTCTTTGGCGCGCTGCCTTCGACTTCGGCTTCAGCCCGAATACCCTCAGCCTCGACTTCCGCTAACAGCTTCTGTTCAATTACCAGTTGCTCCTCCTTGGTAGCGTTCTTCATCGACTTCTTCATAGCATCAAGACGTGCACGGTACTCTATGTATTTGTTATCAGTGCCGAAAATTCGGTCCCACCAGCGGAACGAGGTTGAGAAGTTGTTGGTGAATGCCATGTGATGGAAATCGTGGTGCTCTGCTCCAGACCAGAACGGAATGAAGTTGTGCAATGACCATGGGAAGTCTGGGAGATGCAAAATGAGATCTCATGAAACCCGGAATAATGAAATTAGAGCTAACCATAACCGCTGTGGGAATCGATGGCCTGGAAAAGGCGGAGAAGAATCCAGATGTACACAGTCACAATGTGGAGGTTTTGCGTAAAGTAGCAGAAGAGGAGAGGACCCAAGATGGTACCAGCTCCTAAGATGAAAACTTCGGCGGGGTGCGCATACTCCGCGGCCAGACCGAAGGGTGCTGAGTATTTGTGATGAATCTTGTGAATGTGCTTGTACAGAATTTTGGTGTGGAGAGCTTGATGAGCTGCATAGATGAATGAGTTTGCAGTTCAACAAGGTGATCAATGTGAAAGTCTTACCAACGAAGTGGAAGAAGTCTTCGAAAACGAAGAAGAGGAAGATTTGCGGTGCCATTGTGCTCAGCGAAGGTAGAGGAACCTGGTATGTTGTCATTCCAAGACCTTCGGCAGTTGGGTGAAACAACCAGATCTGTTGATACAGAACAGAAAAATAAGCCAATGGATCAACACGTCACGAAATTGTTCACATACCGCAGGGAGCTCAATTGTGAAATGCGAGAAGAGTACTTGCTTAGTGCAAGCCCATTGTTCTGCAGGTGTGGGGACTTTGTTCGGTTGTAATTTCCATCGACGGAAATATGGCATAGAGTCAATGATGATCCAGGGAATGCTGCGTCCGAAATACACAAACTTCACAGAAAGAACAGGTAAGCATATTATTATTTTCGCGCAAAACCCACTGTGGAAAGAAACGTACTTCGTGAAGGAGGAAACTCATCAACCCAGTCGCGATGATAGGGTTTCCAATCCAAATGTACCACGCTGCCCATTGCTGCTCAAACCAAGTCAGCGACGAGAAGTCAGTGCCGCCATACAGATCATAGCCAGCGGAAGGAATCGTAGAATTCGCGAACGACATGACGGTTGAGGTCGTAGTCGGAAAGGAAAAGAGTTCTTCTCTTTTAAATCCGAATGCTGGGAGGTGGAGAAAAGCCACAAACACACCACTTTCCAAAATTCTCAGAAATGGCGTGAGGTTATCCGATCACGTGACTGTGTGGGTTGTCGACGTTGGGAGCTTGTAAAGTTCGGGGCATGGGCATAAGGCCCCGAGACCCTTCGAGACCTTCGTAGTATATTATCAATCAAATTGCAACCTGGTGTAGCACGATCTAGTATTGCACTCTCTGCTAACCTTCGAGACTCTTCGCTTATGTAGTGTTGCTGAGCATACTTATAAGCCCGGCCATCACTGTAGGCGATCAAACGGCGATCACCTCCGTTTTCAGCGTTTTGCACAGTGGACCGGCCTGTTCTGGACAAGTTCTTCGACAAGTCTCGCTGGGCTCAGGACTCGTATTACAGTCTTACACAATGTCCGACAATCCAGCTGTGGCTCTGGCCCAACCAAATACCCCTTGTTCGCCCCCTGCTGTTCTTCCCTCTTCTCCAAATTCTGCCACCATCGTTTACCGGACTTACGATGGGTGGACATAGACGATGCCCTTCTGGAGCGCTGTCTGTCTATCAAGGTCGTGGACAATGGCTCCTTGGTCATCTTCTGGACAATCATGAGTTTCTTTTTTTTCTGCCTATCCAAGGGCCCGTCACCCTTTAACGTATGTCAGTCGCTGCAGGCCTTGATGTTCATTTTTCGTAGTCAATGGTATTACATATCTACACTCTCTGCTTGCAAAAGATTGCCGGCCGCTTATATTTCTTGTATGCTGGCCTATCGATATAAAATCAGCTAGTCTGTGACTACTTGGTAACTATTGGACCCAGTGAGACTATGTGAGACGGATATACAAAATATTCATTAAGTAATCTGGTAGCAACATGGAAACTATGAATCATTCAGGAATTGTAAGGTGGTTATCACCGACGGTATAAATAATTATTCCATAGTTTCACTTCATAATTTGAATAGTTTCGTGAGGATAGGATGGATGTTTGGTCAGGCCGATGTTGTTGGCGCTCCTGCTGCAACTGGAGGCATCTTCTCGTTGACGCTGCTGTTGGCATCAGCAGATTCACGACTCTCGATCTTCTCTATTGGTTCCTCCTCCATGGCGGGTTTGCGGCCCAAAAGTTTTCCTCTGAAAAAAGAATGAGCTTTATATCAGCGAAACGTGAAGATTTCAATGTATAAATTCAACGTACATCCAAGGAGGAAGGATGCCGCCGGGAGGGATAACCCATTCTTCGGAGGCTTCGAAGTCGGAAGGTACGATGCGACCTCCTGATAACTTCTTCAAGAGCAGAGGAATACCATTCAAAAGCACATATGATAGGATTCCAGCAATAACACCGTATGCGATGCTAACACAGAAGTGTAAATGATTTCCACGGACAACGGATGAACGCAATTTACGCACTTATATGTCAAGGGAATGATGATGAGGGTAAGGAAGGCGGGCACCGCATCTCCGATGTAATGCCAATTGATTTCGAGGACACTTTGACACAAAGCCAGGTCAGGCCGGTGTTCACGCTACAGTCAGAGGCTGAGAAACTCACTTTCGGATCATCAACGAACCCACGATCGTCAGAGCACCGCCAGTCGCCCAAGAGGGTATAGAAGCAAAGATAGGTGCGAAGAAGACAGATACGAAGAACATCAAGCCAGTGACGATGGCAGTGATTCCGGTCTTTCCGCCCTCTGGAAGTAAGGTTCCATCAGTAAAACCATGTGGTGATAGGGAGACAAGGCCAGACTGACCACTAATGCCAGTAGCGCTCTCGATGTACGCAGTGACGGGACTGACACCCATGAGAGCACCCATACTGATGGAGAAGGCGTCGATACAGTAAGCGATGCTTGATCCTTCGAAGTCAAGGGTGACTGGGTCTCGAAGACCGGCGAACTTGGCCATAGAGTATAAAGTACTTTTGAGACGGGTCAGCGAGAGGAATGTAAACTTAGACAAACAAATTCTACCCAGTGGTATCTGAGGTGCAGGTGGTTGTCAGGAGAAGAATATAACCGGTGAATTTGATGACTTACCCAGAATATCAACGTAGAGGAAGGTGACCAGTGCGTACCAGACCTTGCCATTTCTAGATAAGTGACAAATCAGGGTGCTGTTTTCCTTCGCAGCAGTTTGTGAAGGATTACCCATAATGATACTATAATAAACATCAGTTTCAGAAAACAGCAGAGCACTGGAGCGACTGACGTCAAGCGCATTTCCAACTTTTGTAAGCTTATGGAACGTAACTACTTGCTTGAAGTAGTCGAACAAGGCGTCTCCAGCGACAGTGTGGGGGAAGTAGGTCACTGAAGTGGGTCGTGGCCATGAGATGATGGATGTGAGGACGATACCAATCAGGATAGCTCCACGGACGCGGTACATCATTAGGAGAAGGGTGAATATACTGGAAACGAGTATGGCAACTACAATCAGGGTTTGCTTTGAGACTCAATATCCGACAACGTACCCGCCAACAAAGATACCCAACCACATTGTCGGGCTTCGGAGCACTCCACGAGCACAATAATTAGGCAGGTCCTCGCTTGCGAAATCTTTGTTTGTATGAGCAAGTGTGTTTTGCAACGTCGACTCATGGCAAACTGACTTTCAGCCAAACACCCTCCAAGACCGACAAGATTAACCGTGTCTCCGCCAATAACTCCTAGTCCATGCGCAGCTGAGACAATGAAGAATGAGCTACATTAGCATGTCATAGATGGGCAGATGACTCACACAACCCAATGAAACTGTGGGTGATAACGACAACAAACGGTTGGACGTCGGCAAAGTACTTGTGATTTCAAGATAGGAACCACTCACGCAATGAAAAGTCCAATACCGGCGCCAACAGCAAGCACCAATGACTGAGGCATGATACGTACAAGCCATTGTCGAAGGCCGAGCAAAGATAAGATTAGGAATACCCAGCTGAAAAGGGGGATACATGAGGCTTGAACGAGGCACGCTTTTGAAATCACCTACCCCTCCAGGAACACAGCAGCCAAAGCCTCGCGATAGGTGATAATGCCACTTCCATGGAAGCCGACGACGGAATATGCAAACTACAGAACCATAATACGTCAATTCATGATTTCAGATGACAATTGAGTCCCGTGGTATGAGTGAGGGACGGAACGGAATGGGACGAAGAGAGGTACGAGACTCACATAGGCATTGAGGCCTAGGCCAGGTGCCAGACCGATAGGGAGATTAGCGAACAAGCCCATGAGGAAAGTGGAGAGTGCAGAGATGGCGGCCGTTGAAGTGATAAGGTCCTGACGGACTTCGTTCACGCAGAGTTGATATATCTCGTCCGAGAGACAGAGGTCGTTGGTGGGACATTCGCAAGTTCCTCCAGAATCAGCAAGGATGGCGGCGTTCACAGAAATCTGCGGTAGGATGTGAGGCGGTGGTGACAGTAGCAAGAACTGAAATCACGAACGATGTACGCCATGGCAGCCTTTATAGCCGTTGAGTCGTGCTCTCAAAATCATCAACATTGTGCAACTCACCCATGTTGTCAATCCCGCACGCAGTTCAATCTGTAAGCGCGCAACGAAGTGAAGTCAGGGGCCCAAATGCGATAAAGAGGCCGAGAGAAGAACGAACCGTAAATCTTGACCCGACACGCTCCCTCTTAGCGCCCGAACCCTCCAATTGGAACCATCTTCCCGCCGCTGACCTTGCGACCTGTGATGGTCAAAAGCGCTGACATCAACAAACCACGATCACTGAGTTCGACCCAAATTAGGACAAGCCTACCGCGTCGTTGAGCTTGACCACAAAACCGGACATGATGCTTCCTTTCGTCTTCAACCACCAAACGACGTCAAGGCCAGATGAGAATGGTTGCGAAGAGAGTGTGAGAGCGAAAACCTGGGTGATTAAAAAGGGCCGGTATATATGCATAGCTTCCCTGCTTTTTCGGCGACAGAGAAAGATAACCGATCACTTTTTTTAGGTTGAACCAAATTGGATCTTGGTTATCTTGGCACGCTATCAGGAACTATCGCGCTTCGTTTATCCACCCACAAGCACATGGCGATAACGTTCCCCGATTGTGCCGTCGTCTAAAATCCACGAAAGCTCCGTTTGGCCTCACTCTTTGCTTTGGAAAGGGATGTGTTTAATTGCTCAGGCAGGAAGGAGGCGCATTGACTGCAAAGCTGATTTTTAGGTCAAACCCAGCATCATAATGTTTGAGGCTGTTTGAGGACGGCCAACATGCTTGGCGACGGTCCTTGGTTGTATCTTTGCTACCTTGGTACCTTATCCTCATTTGGCAGTTGAATTGGCACTTAATGACTTTAGATCGAGGACTTGCCGCCTCGAATCATGAATTCGTTTTACGCATCCTGGCCTATCTTGGCAGAGAAACGTTTTCATAGGGACCCAAACTCAGCGGAGGAAGACCCATGGCGCCTTTATCCAATCATCTTGCACATAAACGGCCTCTGATTGCATATCGAGATATCCTCTTACTTATATCTCCCACTCATTCATGAACCGCAACCACTTATATTCCACTCTGGTTGATCTGTATTTTTGTCAGCTTGAGGCTGGCGCCGAATAGCCTTGAATCCCTGGAAAGCCCACTTTTTGTATATCTCATCCAGGATATAGACGACGCTGAACTGAATGATGATCAAATCCATCTCAAGACGCGGAATCATCAGTTACAATTCTTCGACGGCATTTAGCCAGCACCTTCGGCGACTGGTAGATATGTTAAAATCTCCAGCATTTTCACTCACCTCCTTAGTTGGAGTCTCCAAAAGTCTCCAAAATGCACTTTCGGCTATCAAGGTACCCAAAATGAACTTCGCTTGCTAAGAATAACTTCACCTAATTTAAATTCGGTGCATGCGTCTCATCTATCCCCGGTCCGGTGATGCAGATAACCCGTCTCCCCGCATATTTCGTGTGCTTTCTCTCCGCCCGTCACACGATACGAGTGGGACCTTGGTCTGCATACATTCCACAAGTTCTCATTCATGTCGTCGGACTCAAGCTTGACTGGCAAGCTCGCGCTGATAACAGGGTGCTCGTACGCAATTTCTCGTACCTCTTTGTGTATCTCACAATCTGAAAGTACCCATGTCATCGCTTATGCTTATGGTTTGATGCATGATCGTGTCTGACAGTGGTGGTATCGGAGCTGCAACCGCCATCGCTCTAGCGCAGAGGGGATGCTCCATCGCTGTTCATTACCATTCCGCCAAAGCCAAAGCGGATGAGTTAGTGACCAAGCTCAATGGAATGGGCGTCAAGGCCATAGCTCTCAAGGCCGATTTATCGGAATATGATAATGTGCGGAAGCTTCACGCAGAAGTCGTCGGTAGCCTGGGACATCCTGATATCTTATTCAACAATGCTGGAGTGACGAACAGTGTCATCGGACCCCAGGGAGATATGCAAAGCGTTAGCGTTGAGGAGTTTGAGCAGACATGGAAGACAAATACCGGTTCTAGCTACCTGGTGAGCTGTCGATTCGATTGTTGGCATCAGCATATGCTGATATATTGCTTTTGGGATAGCTGACTCAATTGTGTCTTCCTAATATGCTCTCCAATAAATATGGTCGGATAGTGTTTTGTTCAAGGTAAGTTGTAACTCGATATGAGTGTGAGTTTGACACGAGTTATCGATCAGCGTTGCGGCCGGTATGATTATCGTAAACAATTGCATATAAACTGGCGCTTACCTTAACTAATAATGCAGGTACTGGGGGAGTTATCGGTCCTCATTACGCATCGTCCAAATCTGCCTTGCATGGACTACTTCACTGGATATCAATGAGACATGCGAAAGATGGAGTGGTAATATCTCCTTCACACGATTCCAGGATAATAGGTCTTTAACGGACTTATAGACTTGCAACGCCGTCGCCCCAGCCCTCATAACTGGTTTGTTTCTCAGTTTTATTCGTTACACTCAACTCAGGACTTGCAAACTTACTTTGGGTTCCCAGAAACTACAATGTTCGCCAATCCATCCGAGGCACTATTGGTAGGTTGCGGGAACTTTGTACTTCGCCAGCCAGTATACCCATCATGAACTTTTAGGCTAGGATTCCCGTCGGACGCTTCGGTGTTCCCAGCGAGATAGCTTCCATCGTTGAGATGCTAGTTACCAATGCTTACATGACAAACAAGGTCAGTAAACCTCAATGAATCCAGAAATCCTGCCTGTTGTTCAAACGTGTCACGTAGATTATCGTGGCAGATGGTGGCTGGACACCAAGTGCATTCTGAGCACCAAAGAGAATGCATTGGATTAACGTAGCAAATCCTGACATCGAGCGCCGGGAGATGGTCGCAATGATGCTGCAGTGAAATGATGGCCCAGTCTATCGGTGACAAGTTTTCGTATGAATGCCTATCGACGACGTGTATGATTCTGGATCCATTTTCTCTTTCAATCTACTAGTGGGAAAATGAGGGAATGTCATCTACAAATCCTGTGAGCCAACCACGTTGGAGCAAAATCTAATCTTGGTGCCAGTTGTCCGGGATATACCGATGACACGTGCCGGGTGGCTGAACCTCGCTCCTTACATCCGAGGTTGTCGACTTGTGCTCGGACAACCCGCTGCTGTTGCGGTCTTTATACCACTTCTACCTTCTTACCCTTCTCCAGCATGTCTTCCAGTTATATGCGCTAGTTATCCCGCCTCACACTGCCCTATCTCTCTTCTCAATCTTTTTCATCATCGTTAAGTATCCTCATCGTTTTCTCCGGAGTCGGAGTTTCCTTGTTTTCCGTTTATCTTGTCGGGTGGGACAAGGGTATCAAAACCCACAGCCCAGCGTACTCCTATTCACGCCCTCCACCAGCATGGTATCCCGATCCATCATTCAGATGAGCCAGGCAATCCTGCGCTTTTCCATATGAGCCTGCTAGGACCCGTCTCTTTCAAGAGATTGGAGCCGGCGCCAGGTTTCACCATCACAATAACACGCTGCGAATGTATGGTGAAGGTATAATTCCCACTGCTCCTCTGTCTCGCAGTGTTGCCACCATCATTGGTGATAACATCCGGGACGATGAGTTTGGTCTTGAATGATCGGGGTGCGTAATCTTACATCGGACTACTGCAACTTTGTCCGCGTCATCCACCACTTATTTATCGCCTCCCATCCAGCGTTCCTTGCATATGATGAGCAAAACATGCTGTTTCTATGGCAGTCTCATCGACGCCGATCATAGTGGCCGCTTGACACCAGAGAACCAGCTTCTCACGATGAGCCTCAGTGCATCGCCAGTTGTCTCAGCGGAACTTGAAATTTAGGTATTTCATCTGTGTAACATTTCTGAATGGTTGTCGTTAAACCTGGAACTAGTCACAGACAGATATTAAGAATATCCTTCATGAAATTCCAGTGCGTGATCATCCAGCTGCTGGCCTACTTTCATCCGCGTCATTCAGAACTAATCAAATCTTTTCCCCAGTGTAAATCTCTTTTACGCTTGAATAGTTGGCAAAAGCTTTGACGGCCTTTCGAATTGCGTTAAATCACAATGATCAAACCCCTGCTACTCACCTTGAAATAGAGTCATCCGACTGACCCAATCCAGTCTCGATTGTACCTCATCATGACTGTGATTATCTCACGGAGATTATTCTATCTTACATCCTGTGCGTCATCTATCCTTCCCTTTCGGATTTTTCGACCTGAACTTAATTTTCCTGTTGCAGGATCGTGAGTTTTCGAGGATAATCATGCTTTCCGAGAGCAGCCGCGAACTAACTCTTTCTGCTGTTTTTCCTTTCTCAGGTGCCAAGTATAATAAACGACCATAAGGTAGGGTTTGTTTGTGTCCGCGGGGCCAGCAGTGGCTGGACGCGCCCACAGTTGTGTTCCGCGTGAGTGAGAGAGGCGCGATGGCCCATGACCTGAGATATTTAAGAAAATGGTTTGTGAGAGCGTCCCAATTGCCTCATTTGCCTTTGAGTGGCCGAGAGCTTGCCGCCAATCTTTGTTTACGTGACAAACAGAACCGCATTTGATCACGTCCGCGTTCATTTGCCGGGCCGAAACCACTTTTCGGCCAAATTCCGACGCTTTGACCAATCCCGACGACGTCGACGGTGGCGAGCTCAATCCTCCCCAACATCTAAATTATTTCCCTTTCCTCAGCGCTTTTTTCTCATTGAACCATCCATGATATGCCCCGAAATCATCATCCGGCCGCTTCTACTCTCAGAAACCGCAACCGGATTACAAACAAAACACGCCTCAAGATCCACCAGGGCTCCCTCGACGCGGATGCCGTCCTTATCCCAGACGAGGACGAAGAGAAGCATCGTCTCACCAATCTTGTCGCCGGTGTCGACGCTGAGGACGCCAATGTGAGTGCGATATCCCCCTCCCCTTTTTGCCACGTCAGCATTCGATGGTGGCTGTGCGTTCCGCGGATTGGATGACAAATCAGCTGACAAATCGTCTTGACCTTACAGGAGCACCATCTGCAAGAGGTCTTGTCTGCGGTACATCGAAATCATGTTAACAACAGGCCGTCGAGAGGTTCCTCCGACAAACCGACCCCGATTGCCCAAGCAGCCTTCATTCCCACCCCAGATTCTACCGGTGTCGTTGACAACTATGAGCAGTTGTATTCGCCAAACAAATGGAAGGACCCAACGACATATGTCTGTACGTCTACAACGGTGGAAGAGACTGTCACCAATGGTCTCAGCAATGGTTTCACCTACTACATGGATGAGCGAGACAAGGAGTGGCTGGATAAGAACAACGAAGAAGCTCGAGGAGAGGGGACAAGTGCCCAGGGTGCCGTCACATCTGTCTCGGGTACGAGAACCTCATCGCGCAGTGCCAAGGCTAAGGGCAAGGAGCCCGAGGCGTCTCAGCCTGTCGTTGTATCAGAAGACGAGTTTGAGCTGGTGATGGGTCTATTCGAGAAGGCTACTCATGAGAGGACGGAGTATTTGCATCACGTCCGTTTTTTCATATATACTTTCGCTATCCTCAGCTGACAGTTTGATTTTCTGTCTTCAGAGTCTCGAGACCGGTATGGATTTCCCACCATTCTCGGACTACCAGGATGTGTTCTCGTCGCCGTTAACTACGGTCATATTCGCGACTTATACCGTGCCCTCGTGGATACCGGTACCCGCTTCGCTACTGCGGATCGCGAGAGTTGTCTATCCATATTGGAAGGAGCGTCGCATTGAACGTGGTGGCCATCGAATCATCCCTGTTCTCAACGTAAGCCTTCCGTCGCCTTATCCGCGAAACATTAATGCTGAAGTTTCTCAGGGCGATGAATCTGACACCCTTAACGAGTCGTACATATGTTTCAGGAGACGAGAAAGCAAAGCCGTTCGCAAGACGAGGGCCTCGCAAGTGACTTCCTCTGATAAACTTGCTCGCCTTCAGCTTGAGCTTTCTTATCCTCTCGAAATTGCAAAGTCAATTCTCGCACGCGAAACACTCAAGAAGGAATGTGCGGTCCAGTCACAAGGCGTCTGGGAGAAGCGACTTGTATTCGCCGATCTCAAGCGGAAGTTTCCTATGCTCAACGACAAAGTGGACGAGGATCTCTTGGTTGACAAAGAAAGGCCAGCGAAGAAGCCCGAAACATCGTGCGTATATTGCTTCAGAAACATGCCTATGCTGATGTCTTGTCTTCGCAGGCGTGTCCCTGGACTCAAAATTCGGACTAACGACCCAGGTCTTCCACCGCCTCGTCAAGAAGTTATCATACGCCCCAAGGATCGTGTCAAGATGATCCGCGAACAGATAGAAGAGACTTTGCAAAGACAAAAGGATGTTGATCACCATTGGGAGGATCAAGTTGATGTTTGTGTTTTATAGTTGAACTTTTACAATATGCTGATTTCACATCTCAATCAGAATCCTTACCAGAGTCTGCCCGTTCCGTATGCTTCCAGACTCTTCAAATTCATTCCCCCACCCAATGCTCCATCATGGGCGTCATCGAGCTCAGACAACACAGAAGACGACCCTCCCTCACCACCTCTTCCTCGAATGGCTCGTGCTGTGCGCATGCGGTACGGACGAGGAGGAAGGATGCATCTAGATCGTCGGGACGCCCTTCCTCGTTCTTTTTCCTCGAGATTACCTCGTTCAAGCCTCTTTAGTATCGACGAGGATGTCGATGATGCCATGAATGTTGATGAGGATCCGGAAGACATCGAACAGGACAGACGCCTATATGAACAATGGAAATTTGATATGGACGATGGGCCAGCGGTTGGTCCGCAAGGCTCAGAAGAACAAGATAGGGTCCTCGTGGATGACTATGACCCGACGTGAGTATCTTTTTTCATCTCGTCATTTCACCGTACTGACATGCGCGTGTAGGTTCTTGAGACATACAATGACATTGCTCTCTGAGCAAGACCACGCCCATCTCCTCACAGATGCTTCCCTGGTTATTCAAGGCCCTGAAGGTCGTCCGCAGCTGGTGTTGCCATATCGTTTGGGTACGATCCAACAACCCATGCAGAGGAATGCACAGGCTATGATGCGCCCATTCCATCCCCCGACCAATGGCAATATACCTCCTGGCATGGCAGCCCCTGGCCATCTAGCTACAGCCGCTTCAGCCAGTGGTACCCCTGTGTCTATGCAGCATCAGATCAAGAAGATGCCCCCTCCGAATGCAGGAGCACAGATGAGGATTTCTTCCAACGGTGGCATGCGTCCGCCTGTCGCACCTGCTTCCAACCTCCAAACTAATGGTGCTGTTCCTCATCACGTATCCCCTCCGCAACCTGTCCCTGTCCCTGTTCCCCAACACTCGCCTCCTAATGGCATCAATGGAATCAGTCGAGCTGCCATCTCGATGCCTCATGTCGATGTGCAAAAGCCCGAGGTCATCACGACCCCAGCTATTCCCAACGGAGTCGTCCCGCTGCCGCAGCCAGATGCGACCGCAGATGCTACGATCAATGGTACTCCGGCTCGGCCCAAAGTCCAGAACTCAGCTCCCCAGCAACACCTAGGTCTTGGTGTCCCTACCAATGGCTTCCACCTCACACCGATGACGAACATGACGGCAGCAGCTCTGGCTTCATACCCGCTCAATCAGAACCAACAACACACGGGTGGTCTTAGCCTGCAACAAATGCAGAATCTGAAGACGGCATTTGCGAACATGCCTGCTCCCGAGCTTGCCGCTCTTCAGAACGCCGGTCGTGCGATTTCGGGGTCGTATATGCACGGTGGCCCCAATGGGGCTAACATGAATAACATGCAACTGCCAGCGGGGACCAATATCAACCTCAAACTGCCCGCAACTCGGCAGATGCAATGGGCGATGACGTCGCCCATGCAGAGGCCGGCGTCGGTCGTCAATGGTCTTGATGGTCAGCACAACGGAAGTCCGAACTTGGGACATGCTGTTCCTGTGAGGTCGCCGTCTGCGAATGGAGTACGACCAGTGCTCAGGAATGGGGTCCATGTCAATGGCCAACATTCCATGTCTCCTCACGCCCATCATTCTCCGTCGCCACTACCCAATATCTCGCAAGCACAATCTCCACCCCGATTACCGATGACGCCCAATATGGGTATCGCATCACCGTCCTTGCAGCAGCAGCAGCAGCCCGTGGGGAGTACGCAGGGTAGTTATTGATGTATATTCGCTGAACCCGACTCCTTCATCTACATCTTGAGGGCCAATTTGCCTTCGCCCGTATACTACATTTCAAGCAATTTTTATCCCTTCACTTCTTCACCCCTCGACACAACCGCATTGAAGATCCTTTTCACACTCCCAACTCTGTCCTGTTCTCTTTTTTTTTTCATTTTGATCTATCTGTGTTTTCTCAAAGCTTTGTATCATACTTTCGTCGAACGCGAAATTTTATATTTTCTGCAAGCAAATGAAGGCTTTCTTATTTGTATGCATGGTGGTTATACCGAAACCGCACATAATTATTTCCCCCCAAGATCTTTCCAGTGTCGTACACTTTGCACATACCCTAAATGCATGAATTCTTGTCGCTTCATAAAAACAATGAGCACTGTCAAAAACAACTGTCATATCCATATGGAAGTGGATTATAAACCACAGTCATTGAGCAGATTTGATTTGGATTTGATGGCATCCCTCAAATGTTCTCACCATGTGGGTGTCTCTCAGAATACTACGGTTTCAGCAATCTACATATCTTTCTTCGCAGAAGCAACGCAGAAGTGCCCAGACACCTATGTGTTGAACAGCAACCAGGTACAACTTACGTCGAAGTATTCGCCGTATTATTCCACTTAATGCTCGCTATCACCGACTTTGGACGCGCCTGTCGATCAATCCGATAACACGATATCTGAGAAGGATGAACCCCAGCCACGGGCCTCGAACTTTGACACCTCTTGATCCTTGACTGTCGTGCTGATATGATGTTGGGGTTCGGCGATCGAGGTTCCGCAGAGCTCATGTCAGCGAAGACAATTTCTCCATCAAATACCAAGCATCCGAGGCAAATCGTGCCAGATTCCACATGTCAGTTGTACATGTTCGAGGTATTACGGCGGATGCGAGAAAGAATGGCTCGACACGGCTGCTGATTACCCAAGATTATACCTCAGCGCTTTCGGCATCACAACTTCGCCTACGATGCATCAAGCGTGTTCTCGATCTCTTATAGTAACATCTTAATGAATTTGGTTCATCAGCAGGACAATGAAACCATTCGGAGGTCGGAGGGACTTATACGGCGATGTTCCACCTTGAAACTCTGCATACGATGCTGAACCATACTCGACAGCCTGCGAGGCCACTTTCTTCCCATCTAGCTGAGGCGCACAAGCATATCCTTCTTTCTCAAACAGCCATAACCTAAACTAGTCGTATCAAAATCAGATACATATCGCAAGCTCTGCGAATATGGAAAACGTCACTCGGCGCAACATCACCTCGAACTGTTCGGCCTGGTGGTGATAAATACCAGCCCTCTCTGAGAAACCAAAATTTGATTGGCAATGACATGATTGGCCTTCCTCCATCTGTCATTCATCACCCCCGACCATACTCCGGATTCCTTGAGTACCGAGAAATATCTCTCCAACATTCGATGGATTTAACGAGGCTTGATTTCTCTAAAACCGAATGCGATTTCATTTAAAGTCGCTGTCGAGGCGACATATTTTTGGCAAAGCCTCGTTTGAATCCTGTGATTTATCAATATGCGCTTGTCACTTGCCCTAGGTCTTACCACCATTATATCTTTGGTGACTTGGGTCGAAGGGTCCAACCAGCTGTTTAGTCGTACTAGTACTAGTGGCGGAACTGATACTTGCGGGGAGGTCAACGCGGTCCTCAAAGTCCCTAACTTTCTTTTGGGTGGAAGACTCATTACTCTTGGGAACATCAGTTCGTCCTTCTCCTTGGTGGTTGGCATTGCTAACTCGTCCACAGATGCCTGCCTTTGCGTTTCTACCTTGCCAAGCTATATTGCTACCAACCCTTTCACAATTGCTGGCGCTGCGATTGCAGGCAAGGCAGCCGTCACATCTGCTCTGACAGCAATGGTATGCGATACACATTTCTCTCATGCGCAGAATCATTGATTAAGTGTTTTATACAGATCAATTCTTGCTTGGGCCACCAGCAGTGCAACTATCCTGGAAATTCCGTACCAGTTTGCCAACATGGAAATCCATGCGGATTTACGTGTAAAGATGGGTGAGCTTATTTATCTATCAAAATTCTCCAGATAATTTATACGCATTACCTCAAGCTATTCTCCCTCGCCGTCTTCACACCCTACCGACTGTGTATGCGCAAAGCCATACACCCTCTGTAACGGCAAATGTGGGATCTACAAAGCATGCCCCAGCGGATACGTCAAGAGAGAACTTTCTGCACCGAAGGACAAACGTTGTCCCAAAGGGTTGACTGCTTGTGCAATTTTGGGACGAAATTTGAAATCTTGGGAATGTGTTGATACTCAGAGCGATCTTGAGAGTTGTACGTCTCGATCCATTTCCCATTTTCAACTGAATGATCCACTCAACTTTCGACGCCAGGCGGTGGATGCATGCTCTCTTTGCACCCCAATTTCCCTGAAACCGATGGTGTTGACTGCACGGCTATTACTGGCGTCTCGGATGTCTCGTGCGGTCAAGGGCAATGCATCGTGCACAGATGCATGCCAGGATATGATGTCAACTTCTCTGGCAACTCTTGCGTTTACTCTGAACAGAGCGATCCTGTCATCCTTGCCTCTCAGTTTGGTCTCGAGCATGTACCTCTCGGTAATTGAGATGTCGGGTTACTGGTGAACCTTTCTTTCACATGAATAGACAATCTAGTATTCCACTGCAGAAAACCCGTCGACTGATTACACGTCCTACTGTGTATAAATGAATACTGATACCCCCTTTAAAGTCGATAGCTATCAAAGATGACAGGCACCAGTTGACATGCGTCCCTAAATATAAAGATGCATTCGTTGAAGCAGGCTAGAGAAGTTGTTTTTGATTCAAGTCGATGAGTTGTCGGCTCATTGGAAGGAACGGTGGGATAATTGACTCTTTCCAGAGAGTCTAGTTTCATTAGAGAAGGTTGAGGTTGAGGCATAATTCGTGAGGGTATTGGCTCTATATGACGAAACATCACTGTAGTTAAGGTTTACTCAGGCAACGCGCAGCCGCGCTACTTCATATTCATTCTGCGAATTGAAGTTTATGTCAAAAATGTCCATTGAAAAAAGCAATGCACAAGAACGGACCTCTTATACTCATCACACAACCAAAACAGCTACATTCCACGAGGTCCATGAGAGAAATGAGCATACTTATTTCCTCCCTGTTCCCGCCCGGACATAGCGGAGAATAGAGGCGACGTAAACGGGCAGGTGAGGGTCCATTGCCCACTGGTTGCGCGATTCCGCCTCTAGCGCGAGCGATGCCAATAAGGTCAATCACCGCAAGATCAGTGTCGAGGTGAAGTTGCATGAGGGAGGGGCAAAGCCAGCCAGTAGAAACTGGAGCGGCAGCCGTTGGCGAAGCCAGAGCTTCATATAAGCTGACTTGTCCGGTTCCTGCAGTAGAAGGGGTCGCTGCCTGGCCAATGGCATCATCTATCAAGATCAACCGGATAAGATTTGGGAGCCGAGATAACCAACGAATCAAGAATGGTACGTCAGTTGTCAGTAGACAATCGACAAGCTCGAGGGTATGAAGGCGGTACGGGATGAAGGAGGGTTGACTCCATTGCGAGAAGAATAGAGCCATGGGAAGAGTGTCATCGGCTATGCGACGACCCCAATCGTTGATGTCAGCGGCAACGATCAACGTTTTTAGGTGGGGTGTTGAGACACCAGAAAGAAGGTTGGGGATGCAAAGAACGGATGATAATTTGAGGGTCCTGAGATGATATAAAACAACTGTTGTGCACTCCTTGAAGTCACGGTGGCAGTGCCTCAGATTTTCTAGTTCAATTGTGGTCGCCTGGGGTATTCGAGAAAGATATAGGAGAGTGTCGGAAGTGCTGTGTGAACCTTGCGTGGAAGTAACTCCCCCACGAAAATGAAAGTATTTGATAGAAGGCGACAAAAAGTCGAGAATCCATGATTTCTCGAGGCCATGAGCGGAGAAAGAGTGCAGCTTGAGAGGTGCTCCCCAAGCAGAACGGTCCTCATCGTTAAAGAATGCGCTACTTTCAGGACGTGTAAATCCTTGACGAAGATTGAGAATTCCCAAACTCGAACATAAGTCACCCCAATGACAACGTGTTAGACTGTCCGTTCCTACATCGGCGCTAATCCAATTTGGTGAAAGACGAATCAATCTCTCTATTGCGCGTTCATGTGGCTTCCTGGTTATATGGTAGGGAGGAATCTTGACCACCAAAGGTGAAGATTTAGCCCTGGTGATTTGCGACTGAAGAGCACTGGGTTGGATGTTTTCGACCGAAATTATTCCCCAAAGGCTGGAAGTGCCAATGACGATGGCGTTCCAGCGTTTGCAGACCAGGCATACCGGAGGAACGAACCTGATGCCCCACAAGGAGACACCAATCTCGAAGGCAGTTGCAAAAATTTCTGGTGGGATCGAGTGACAGTCCATTGAAGTTGGAAGACTGTAAGGGGCACGAAATGGATGGGCTGCAAGTCATGTAGGCGGTAACGTCTTAAATATAGTGTACCTGAATTCAACTTTACCTTTTGTCAGGGTTATTGGTCGGAACCGTAGATAGCGAGTAAGGTCAGTGAGGGTCAGTGCGGGATTGCGGGATTAAATGAATGACTCCTGCCGGCCTGATGCAAGTCGCAAGGCAATGATGACTCGAGCGATATTCAATGCGTTCGTGAGCCCCTTGACAGGGTAGAGGTATTGGACAGGCAGTTATGATACATCGGTTCCTGACTTAATGGGATGGTGGTAGAGACTGAACATGTAGTACCTTTTAAACAAACCAAAGTCGCCGTCGCCTTGAGTTTGTTTGAATTTGAGGACAAGATGTACCCAACCAACACACAGTTGTCAACAAATTCAAATTTGCGGCGCTTATTAAAGCTTACCCTTGGCTATCCCTTTCGTAAAGTAGTCGAAAGTGGAGTCAACGGAAAGAAACGCAATGCGGTGCTTGTCTGAAAGTAAAATCTGGCATAACAAGAAGTTTTTTCATGCACAGACCTTTATGTTCGATCTTTCGCTGTGCAAGTTTGTGGCCAAGAGTTCTTCAAGAATTCCGATACATGGCGCGATTTCATTTAGATGGGATTTTCTACTTGGATATGGAGGCTGAGATTTTTTTCACGTAGCAAGTGCAATCATTATTCAATAGAAATATGTACCAGCAATTGCCAATCCGCATGATATGCAAACACAGATAGCCTGCTCCACCAAGGAACACAGTTCTTCTTTCTCTTCCTGACTCGAGCTCGAACATATCAGGGCCTCCATTCGACGTAATGCCTTTGGTGGATGGACATAATGTGCTGAAATATCGAACCCTCCTCGTGCACGTGCAATGGGTATGAGGTCGGCAACCACGTCGTCGGTATCCAGATGCAGGATCGTTAACGATGGGCAAAGCCAACCTCCAGGTTCTCCACATCCTGACCTCCCACCTGCAGGAGAGGCAAGAGCCTCATATATATTGGTCTGCTCTGCCTCTGAAGATAATGTTGTAGCCGCTTTCCCGATGGCATCGTCCTTCAAGATGAGGTGCACGATGTTCGGAAGACGTGCTAACCACCGAATCAGATGCGGCACGTCGGTGGGTTGAAGACATTGAGTAAGTTCGAAGGTATGGAGATTCATTGGGACAAAACCCGGACGACTCCATTGCGAAAAAAACGGAGTCATCGGTATAAGGTGTTTGGTGAATTCATTCCGCCATCTCCACCATTCCAGGTCCGGAGTACGATCGATGATCAAAGTACGAAGAGAGGGAGCTGCAATGGAACAAAGAACAGTCGATATATAAAGGACTTGAGAAAGGCGTAGAGTCTCCAAGTTTTCGAAACGTGTAATAGGTGGTATATTTGAACCGGGGTTGGAATGGTTGAGATTTTCCAAATCTATCGTCACCGCACCCGGTATTTGGGATAAATAATGGAATGTATGAAGAATGTTGTGCATGAAGCTTTCATCATCGTGGCCGCGCCGAAGGCAGAAGTGTCTGATGGAGGGTTCCAAGAATCCGATTACCCATGAATGCGGCAGCCGGATTGCAGTGAAGGATTGAAGCTTTGTCTCCTGGAAATGGCTTTTACCGCTGAAAAAAGCTTGAGGGTCTGTCCCTAACCTGCCCCGAGAAAGAGTGAGTTCACGCAAGTTCAACCCTAAATCATCCCAGGAGCAATTCGTAATCAGATCCGTTCCGATATTAGCGGAGACCCAGTTCCTCGAGAGCGAAACCAGATGTTCAACTGCTCGTCCATACTGTTTCGCTATGGTGTTTGGGGGTAGTGAAATCGACAACAGGCAAGCTCTGGCTTTTGCTACTTGAGGTTCCAGCGATCGATTGGTGGAATTCTTTGACACTGTAATGGTGCCCCAAAGTCGTGGGGTGTCGATGATGTCGTTCCAGTATTTGCAAACAGAGGAGAGTGGAATTAGGTAGTGAATCCCCCAAGTATTCACACCGAATTCAAAAATTCTTGCGAGGATTTCAGGTGGTAACTCGAGGTGGTCCATCGAAGATGCCTTGGTAGGGTCGAAGAATGGACATCCGGTGGCTGCTTTATCACGCTTTAAACACCTAGAGATCAAAGAATAGAACCTCGCTTTTTGGGACGTCCGATATGACTGACCGAGATCTCTATCAGACAGTCTGATGTCCGGATACCTATGCCATCATGTATGAATGGATTATTTGTTTTTTAGGAGTCGTTTCGGGGATTGGTTCCGATGTGGTTTCACGTGGCTGCGGGGACAGCAAGAACGACCAGCAAATACATGCACAGTAGCACAGGTTTGTGAGCTTAAAGAGCTGGATTATTTTGCATGACAATCTCTTCTGAATAGCCATACAGTTTTAACCACAAGGAATAAGGGCGGGTTGATCCAGAACTAGCACGGAAACAACTTTTCGTGACTATGTATCGCGAGATATGTAGCCAAGCGCCAGTGAAAACGCAATAAGCCTAAAAGCCAAAGGCGTGTGGATGTCGCACAGCAATTCTTGGAAACCATCTCGGATAACGACACTGGATTTGTCGGCTTTATTCCAGACCTAAAACTTGATCTTAAATCAGACCCTTTGCAGACCATATGACGAGCAGCTGCAATAAAGCTATTAGATCATGAAACAAATTTTGTTCTACACACATCGTGGGTCATGAGTGACCGTTGCCCTTTGGCCTTCAATGCATAGTCGGCTTGTCCTTCTCGAGGTTAGTGATGTATCGGCACCACATCAACCCTCGTCAGATTACAGCAGTTCAGTCAATGAAGAAACTTTGACAACCAAGTGGAGATTGAGTCAGAGCAGCGGTGCTGCAGAAACAATATTCCAGGTTTGATGTTGATAAAACCGACGCAGAGACGGGGGGGGAAAGATGGAGGAATCTGGCGGTTACCTTACACAGCCGAACTGAAGATGAAACATCGCCTGAGATGGCGGGACAACACGTATCTTCGGTGTATGCAAGATAAATCAAATGGCAGGCTAGAGATCATTGCACTTACCTTTCTTTCACAACCCGACCAAGCTCCAACTTTTACACAGGTGAAAAAAAGACAGTTTGTGCAAAGTTTCTGGGCTGACAGAGGAAATAGGAAACTTTTGGGAAACTTTGAGGCGAATCAATGGTCTAAGGAAATGAGCGACAGGGTTGAATTTAATTCGAATCTCCAGTAGGTTCAATCATAAACTAAGAGATGAGACCATACTTCCAATCTGAGGAGACAGTAGGCCATTTGTAGACCAGGTTTAAGAGAATGTTGTAAGCCGTTCATGGGTCGTTGGAAAGCAAGTGGGTCACAAAGGGTCACATCCTTCGAGGTAACTTTACCGAGTGCCGACGAGTGACGTGAATTGTACGTGAACGCTTCTGCTAGGTCCTCGAAGTACCGCCATATTACAGCAACTGCCCCGAATCTAACTACAAGAATGGGTCTCTCTTTTGATCTCGGAACTCCCATAAACACTGCGCTTTTCATATATATCCTATACTCTGTGCAACGTATAATATTCCCCTCAACATCGAAGCCATCCACTACACCAAATGAATTCAAGTCTGGATACTCTTGGATGCCCAAATCACATCCACCGACAGTTCTTTACAAGGTCTACACGCCGAAGACTCTAGAACCATTCAGCGGTCTTGATGGAGGGAGGATATTGCTTGCTATCAATGGCGTTGTGTTCGACGTGACTGCTGGAAGGAATTTCTATGGTCCCAGTACGTGTCAAGCCTAGTGTCTCGCGCATTGACTTATCCTTGAGTAGATGGGATGTATGGAAACTTTGCTGGCCGAGATGCGTCGAGAGGAATGGCCAAGCAATCCTTTGACTTGGGTACGTTGAAGACGCAGTTCGTTTTTCGTATTGTGAATTTATGACCATTAGATATGCTCACACCTGTGGATCAACCACTCGATCCCCTGACTGACTTGAGGCCTGATGAAATGTGAGTCACATATGAAGGTTTGATTCTTGTCAATGCTGACACCCTCTTTCAGCGAGAACATGAAAGGTCTATTAGCCCGCAAATCAAACTTTAATCAAATTCTGACTCGTTTCCAACAGGATGGATTGATCATTTCTCCAATAAATACATTATCTGTGGCAAGCTGGTTGAAAACACTGCTATCTAGATGCACTTGCTGTCCTCACATCTGTATCTGTATCTCCCTCGTGAAATTCGACTTCGTCTGTCATCAATTTAGGCACGGCTAGTTGCCTGCTATTTGAAGTACCTGCCTGAGAAGTAGCGACATCTGGTGTCTCTGGAATGATGCTGGTCATCCACCTCAAGCAAGCAAGGTTTTCCTAGCAAATTCGAGAATGAATAACGCCGACGATTTGTCCTAAAATCACTTACATCGATCATTCTATACCGGATGCCCTTCTGTGCCACAAACTTCGGTATGAGGCCCCCTGGGTTCACACAAGATAATCTTCTCCATTCGATCATATCGTGCTCTAACTCTTGTACGTGCTCGACAGAGATGTAAAGGCCTCTCACACCTTTCTCTTCCAGCTCTGCCAGGTCTCGGGTGGCTTTCGATGATAGATCGATCGGTATGGTGACTGTGATCCTATTATCACTCGTCGGTAATCGTTCTTCAGATCAGGCAAAGAGGGAGGAGAATACCCTCTCCGTCTATGCGAATACTCCAGTAACCATGACGCTTGCATTACCGTGTACACTCGCGGGGAGATTGGGGCAGGATAGGTATGCAAAACCGTCCATATCGACTGTGATTCCGAGATATACTTCACTCGAGTGACCTTGACCATCTCCCGGACATATCTAAATGTCCACACTTTTACCCATGAGCGGCTCCTCTGTCACGACTGATCCAGTTAGACAAACTCACCTTTTCTGGATCCACACCTTGTTTGGCCCCAGCTTCGACCACATTTTGTTGAACGAAAACTCGTCTTTGTGAACCTCGCTGACAACGCAATGCCACGACTGGATGGAATGGGTGTCCGGGCAGAAGGACTGTTGCTGGGAGGTTTTGACACCTTGGTACGTTTTCCCTGCTTGCCAAGAAACTGATGCATCCAGAAGCATCTTAGAATCCCCGATGAGGGTTTCATCCGAGGGGATATCTATCGCCCATGGTGTTTTGTATGAGTACATGCAGCTTAGGCAACGATAAGCAGTGATCATGTATTTTAGCTTACCGGTTGGTTTTATTGGATTTGAAGAGAATGTGGGAGGGATGTCGAATGCAGTCGGCTTGGACATGTCGAAAAAAGACGAGTAGGACAGATGCTGTGTCAACTACTTATGCCTGACTGAATAAACGTAATATAGCGTATGGAACGTGCAAGGCGACGCGCTCTCGGGAAGATGAGGAAACTCAGAAGACAAGATTGGCTTCAAGGAGCAGGCAACGGCTCATGGGATTCTCCTGCCCACGATGCGTCCTAGAGCTCAACCTTCCCATTCGAGGGTTAACGTTTGTCCATTTGGCCCATTCATGCTTTCGGCACGGAGGCGATGTGGGTAAAAACTTTATAATTATCGCAACACAGACTCCAAAATATGTCCAATGAGGAACAATGCGGATTCATTCACAAGGATAAGTGATGTGAGATAGGCGAGAGGGGATGACGAAAGATGTGACATAAGGATGTGAGATGAACAGACAGTGGATCTTGTCATACTATGTACCACAGTGTCCAAGCAGAACGGCAAGAATCAAACGCCGATGCCCAATTTCAATAGTTATGTCAGAAAAATCATAATGAATTGGTAGACGCGCGCCAAGTCTGACCAGGATCTTGTCATTTGTATTATGTTATAGATGCAAAGATGTAAGGAGCGTGGATTTGACCGCCGAGGGGTTGAGATGACTTTTGACCCGATGATGCAAGATTTTGGTAAATGATAGGTTCCAGTTTTTTGCTGATGAAACGCCGGTGCAAGATAAACGTGTAGACATCACATCCGTAGTGGGAAAGATCTGACCGCCAAACACACAGAAAAACTATCCTAATTGCGGCTTCAACGGCTACGCCCATGTGAATTTGGCTGTGACGTACAGATGTCGTTCATGAAAGGCGCCGAAGACGTCCATACGAAAGCCCGAACAGAGATATACCGAATATGGCTGCCTTCAGGACCAAAAGTACAAGGGAATCGAAAACAGCCTAGATACGACGGCCAGATATAGCAGGAGCAGGAGGTACAGGAATATTTTCCTTCCCGCGACCGTGACGGAAGCTTCGGCCAGGTTTCGCCGGGCGCTTCGCATTGTTGTTGCGAGCTCCGAAAATATCCTGGGTGCGTACGTTCCGAATGTTATTAAGAAGTAAGCCCGACCGATCAGGTGATGGAGCCCGAGCCGCGATAGGTTTCCGAACTTTGACAGGTGTAGGCTGGGTTTTCTTTTCTTTCATGTAAGCCCAGGGTATGCTGATATGACCAGAAATCAAAGCGATTTCGGACAGAGTTGCGGGGCGCGTAATCAGAGGCTTCGCATCGGGGTGACGGCCAACTACACTGTCAGCCACCTTCTGCCAGGCGACTATGTGCGGAGTAGTTGGTGCGAAACGTGAAAGAGGAACAGTCCTTGATCTCGGCGGCGTAACAAACGCAGGCAAGATTCTTGAGGGTGATGGCCGAGACAAGGGACATATTCCGATGTGAGCACTTGATGGAGACGTGGTGTTCGCAGGAGCCTTCCGAGGACGACTATTGTATCCGGGTTCCATGTGTGGTTCAATCGATCTGGATTGTGGGCGCTGTCTACGCGGAGGTTTATCCATGTGATCCTCAGTCAGAACGATGATGATGTGTGTTGCGACGAATGCAAATGAGGACAGGAGGTTTATATTATTTCGACGAACGGCTTATTTGGAATCCAACCGTCAGGTAGGAAGTCCTGAGGCCGACGATACGATCAGGTGCATCAGACGTTCCCGAGCTCCTACGGGCGGTAAGGATTGAAGATAGTCGGATCATAGCACACCGTTCAGTGACTTTCGGAGATGCGAGGCAGAGGTAGACAGAAAGTCCTAAAGTAGACCTTACTAAGACACCTGACCTTTAAGATCCAAGGAATTGTATGAGCTAAGATTTGGCGTCGATATCGCCAAAGGTTTTTATCCAAGTACAAGTCTGGGCCGAAGAATTCTTAGAGGTTTGCGCGAGAGAAGGCTGGACCTCGAAGATGAGCACGTGAGGATTTAGGGCAGACCTTAACGCGACTAATTGGCAGTCTGCGGACCAACCGGACCTTCGCTTTTACTTAACCCAAATTCAAATCCCTGAACTATACACCCTTTACTATGGACTGGGACAGAGAATACCAGCTAATGAAAGTGGGAGGACCTCCCGATGGTCGTGATGCAGCAGGACCGTCTTTTGCCGGACGCGACAGAGATGTGGATGATTTCATGGTTCCAGCCCCCGAAGAAAGGGGAGGAGACTTGTTCCCGGAGGAGGCACCTCTGGGTACACCTCTTGAACAACTCACAAGGCATTGGATGAACGAACGACACGCACCAGATATTCTTCCCGCACATGAAGAACTTTTGACCACCTTGCTAGATCATCTTCGGCGGCAGGTGGGTATTGGGACTCCTTGCTGTGCTATGCATGACTTAGGACTTCTTTCAATCCTTGCGGTTGTATTCTGTGGCTAGTCAGAAGCCGTACAGCTGCTACGTGGGGACCCGTCAACGTCAGAGGAGGAACATATACGGATCATGCTCGTCCAAACCGAAATCGAACGTGTCAAATTTATTGTAAGATCCTATGTGCGTACCCGACTTTTCAAGGTGAGGTTTCTGTTGCCTAATTCTGTATAGCCCTGATAAACCTCCAGATAGAACGATACGCGCGATTTGTAACAACCAACGCAGAAGTTCAAACACGGCTGACTGCCGCAGAACGGGATCATGCAAGTCGGTGTGTAATCACCCATGTTATTCTGTGCTTTGTCTCATGCTCTCGCCTCACAGACACGCCAAAATTACAGACCAACACTTTTTCCTTTCGGTTCTGCAAAGCTTGCCAGAAAAACAGGCCCACCTAGATGATACCCCACTATTTGTCCCACCGATGAGTATGCCGCTTCAGTTTCTTGAAAAGTTCTGGAACGCTGAGCCGAGCTTTAGTCACCGAACCAGATAAATCACGGCCAGTATTCATTCACGCACTCCAGAAATGCCCTCGCGTCCGACTTCCCGAGTACGTAGTCCATTTATTTCCTCTATTTTCGCTCACAATCTACTTTTTTCGACTCCAGTGGAGCAAGCTTAGATATGGAGAAGGGCCATATATCGCTCGTCCCGTACTCTATAGTAGAACAACTTGTAGCAAGGGGTGAAGTCGAGCTCGTCTAAATCCATGCCACGAAATCCACTTCACCTTCGCCCAATTTCGCTAACAATATTTGATAAAGGAATAAAGATAAACAACTGAATCTCGTCGAAGTACAAATGCTACACCCTGCATGAGGTCTAAATTACAAACAAATGCATTATACTTACTTAAAAAAAAATCACAATCAAGTCAAGTTGGGATGCGTGGTATCACTATCGTCTAGGCATAAAAGGCTTGTCGTCTTCTTCGTCACTTGGACTCCTTGGTCGATAAGCCGTTGCAGAAGGTCTGTTGTCATCTTCATCGTCGTATTCGTCGCGGTCATCCTGCATATCCGCGTCCTCGTCCTGGTCCTCTGTTTTCATCTCCCCGCTTCCGCCTGGCGCATCATCTTCATCACCTGGGGCTTGTTCAGCTTCGCCTTTCTTCTTTCTACGCCTCTTCGGCGCAGCACCAGGATCGCCAGTCGCTGCTCTCTTTCCCTTCCCTCTCTTCTTCTTCCCTTCCGCATTTTCGGCATCCAGGTCAATGGTACCACCCGCAGATGGATCTGGAATGCCTTCAACAATTTCCTTGAGAAAATCCAGCATCTCCGTAGTCTCTACAGCATGTTTTCTTGATGAAAGAATAAAATGGAGAGTGAGTGACTCCATCCAAGGCGTAAACCCGACCCGAACTCACAAATGGTATGCTTCAACCTTCTTTGAGCCCCTACTGGTCGTCACCTTACTCGATTGTTCCACAATAAGACCCAAGAAGAGTTCCAACGCTTTCGCTAGATATGCATGATCAGTCAGCGGATCTCAAGGAGGCATGTTGTGCGCCGACGAACATATCACGATCGGTGTAGCTTGAGCGACCTTGCCCACCTCCTCATCCTTCTGCATAATCTTCTTTATCCGAGCCTAAATAGTGCATCCCGACGATTGAGGAGGGGTAAAAGGTCAAGAAAGACAAAGGTTGACCATGAGCGTGTGTCAAAGCCGGACCCGACGGTACTCACGACAGGGAATTTGGTTTGCTTGTTTTTATTCTTCATAATTTCCGATAAATTTTGATACTATGAGGCTTCGATATGATTGGTGTATGAGCTGGAGGATCGCGAGTGGCTATTAAGTGGAAGATTGACTTGAACGAATAGCAACGGAGTCAGTTCGAAGGACAAACGATGAGAAGACATATAGCACGTGACTAAGTCGCGTCAACCTTACAATGATTTTGAATTCGGTATCCATGTGCTCTGTCCCTGCAATAACACGTATATGAATCTATGATATCTCTAAATAATGTTCTTGATCGAGAGCAACGGTCGTTGGCAAGGATAATTACAGTATGACTGTTCTGCTGGCAGTATTTTCCGGATATAAATTGCCGCCTGCGAATACGACCTTATGGTTATTACAAATGAAATCAGTGACAGTCGCAGTGGGTCTGAGGCCGCTGCTGTTTCTAATTGGCGCGATGGATTCCAAGGCTACCAGACCGCCTTCGCAGCTTCGAAGGACCGTGGCAGGAAGGTTTGCAGAACCATTGACGTAGTGTAATACTAACCTCCTATGGGCATGCGGCTGGGATAAGAGACTAGGATTTGCATGCCAATCAAACCTGAAATGACTTATTCATGCGGACGTTAAAGTGTGTTCATCCTTTTCAAGCGTTCAATAAGTAAAGTTGCATAAGTTACACGTGCTGGATGGGATGAAGCAATGTCCAAATGGAAGAACTGAGGAATTCTCGTGCGTGGTGTGTTATCATACAGGCGTCGATAACCTTCGTTCTCTGTGTTCACGACCATCGAAATAATCAACATGCAATCGACAGGGTCAATGAGCGAGACCTGCTTACCCATTCGCGTTTCCCAGAAGCTCCTCGAACCGATTTCGGAAGGTTTGCAGGTCGTGGTCGTGTCTGTCCCCTAACACATGCCCATGATCCATCTTGAAGATTTCGCACTCGCGTATAAATTGTTCCAGATCTTTCACTCGCGTGATCGACAATTCTGGTTCGTTGGATCCACGCGCTCGGGCAAGATAAGACGCGACGATTGTGGAACATCCACCTGAAATTGCACTTGTTCTTAGAGTCTGTAGTTTGGTGTGCGGCGGTTGAGAGGCGGCTCACCAAGAATTGTTGTCATTATCGAGGTCTAAGTCATTGTTCTAATGAGTTAGACTCAACATAGACTTTGAAGAGACAGACCTGACGACCCGTCGTTACCACTGACAACCCTGTGGTAAGGGTACCAAGTACGATTTGCAAACCGATGGCTGCATTCAAAGCGTACCCAGTCAACTTGGCTTTGAACGCGTATTTTTGCTTCTCTGCCATAGCTTTTATGAGAGTGGGTTCCAAGCGTTCGCCAACCGTTTTTTCACGGAATGTCTATGATCAATAAGGTCAGAATCTGGTGCGCCATGGAGTTTGGGTAAGTACTTACTTTGTCGTTAACCGGTACTATCCAATCAACGCCCGAACGGGGACCTGTGACGGAGCCATGACGATCTAAGCCCCGAAGGGTGGTTCCAGCATTTAGGTTGATCATTCTGCTGTCTCCCGGACTGAACATTTCTCGTTGTGTCCCTGGAAGTGGTGGGAGAGGGTGGCTAGAAGTAGAGGGAGTCTCTCTGTCATCTTTGTCAACTGAGGAAGAAGCTATGGGCAATGAACGAGCAGGCGTATTTGAAAACGCCAACAGTGGCGAGCTGTGCTCGATTGGATGACTTGTTGATCGAGGAATTGGTTCAGGAGAAACGATTGCTGTGGAGGTCGTAACTTGCGAGAAGGGGGCATTGTGGTGCTCTTGCTCAGTGCGATCGTGGTCCATAACTTATCAGCACTTGCAGGACTGTCGGCAGAAAATAAAGGTAGGGGATGGCAGGCGTCGGCCAGCATGAGTTGTGCCATGCTTCCACCTGGCGTTGATATCAATACAATCCAGAGTTCACGACATGCCCCGAGCAGAAGTACAGCCAACTTGTGCGTTCATAAACTTCATTGTTCGTTTCCGAATGACGAGCAATTCTGCCTGAAGGATGTCAGATATGTAGAAGAAATGCTGACAGGCTCAATTGAGGTTCAAGACAGGTTGGACCGTAAAAAGCAATTGTTGCGCCCTTCCAAGTTCATTCTCAGACGACCATAATCTCCTAACCTGTGAGATTAAGTGGGTACGCTATTCATTTGTCATTCCATTGCATGCGTTTGCCTCGAACCAATCCATTCCCAAGGCCAGCCATGCATATAATTTGAACATTGGAACGTTGGACCTATCTGAATTCAACCTGATATACCTCACGGGGCCTTCCATCGCGCCTTGGAGTACTACGGGATTACGCCAGGCACCGCGGGCGACCATTTTTACTTTGATATTGCCCGAATTGCCCACGAGACTTGTATTCATGGACGTTAGCGTAGAATATTAACTGCCATGTTCGACCCATGTTGGCCATCTCCGCGACAGAAACCATATTAGAAATCTACGTCGGCGACACAACTCCGCGGGCAAAGCTATAAGCGGTATTCGTCACTTGGCAAGCATCTGATGTATATATAATGTCCCTCCTGGAGTCGCCGACAGCTTGGACCAACGTTAGGACATGGCCAACCGCCTTTCACAAGTGATGTAGCTAATCACTGATGAGGTGCGTATCTTCTGCAATCATACCCTTCCATTGATCATCAAACAGAGTTACTCGGAACCTTGGTGTTACTTGCTGGAAGTCCAAGTGGTGCCCCAGCATCAAATCTCACACCTGTTTGTTCGAAATGGGAGTGGAAGCCCCGAATGGAGCAAATATCAATTAACCACAGCTATCACTCATTGTTGTTGACGCCCTACTGTAAATCGGCAAACAAGGTGCACTGGTCCCAGAGTAATCTCCACAAATGTTTAGATTAAGTGAAGGGTGAACCAAGGGTGACCTCGCTAGAAGGTAAATTGAATCCTTCATGATCTCATAAAGCCACCATATTATTGCAGCTTCGTTGCATCCCCTTACACAACGACCGCTATATCTTTCATGACCAACCAGAGGCACTCTGGAAAAATTAGCGACCACCCTTTATTGCAGTTCGGATGGGTCGGAGGAATAGACCTCACATCTGAAGCGAATCAAAGCCGGGCGAACCCTGGAGCCTGGTCAAGAGGTGTCGAGCATTCCGAGTCTTTAACTTACGCCATTTCTCCTCAATGATGTTTCACCATAGAGGAAGTGACATCGAGCCGTTTATCCGTCGGTCACTGCCAGCCTATCAGAATATCATTCAATTGATTCTGGATTCTGGCGCAAAGTAGCCGAGGCAGTAACTAAATAATCGCACCTATGTCAAAACTAAGTTCCTCCCACTCTCTTTACTTCTGTTTTCTGCCCTCCTGACCTCTACCGGTATTGAACTGGTGTATCTCACAGCAGTATAAGGAGCCTAGAGCTCGTCTCTTGGCCAATACATAAGAATTTGAGTCCGATCGAGCGCAATGACCGTGGCACCCGGGCCGGGGAAAGCAAAGATCAACATAATTATTGCTGTCAGGTTCTCTCAACAGTACTAAAGGCATGCTGAAGCCAGTTGGCGGCTTCGACTGGGCCTTTCTTGTACAGAACAAGTTCTTCATCATCTCGACCACCATACCCATATTGATCGCGTTCGTCATGTCACTATTTCACCGTC
The DNA here is from genome assembly GCA_014925845.1 of Crassisporium funariophilum. Classification (NCBI taxonomy): domain Eukaryota; kingdom Fungi; phylum Basidiomycota; class Agaricomycetes; order Agaricales; family Crassisporiaceae; genus Crassisporium; species Crassisporium funariophilum. Next base: position 1,222,282 of record JACGCL010000013.1, read on the forward strand.
GTTCGCCTCAAGAGGTTCGCGAGCTGAAGATAGCAAACAAGATTGGCAAAGCTAAAACTGTTGGACAAATATGCGCTGTCTTTGGATATACCCAGGAGGAGCATGTCGTTACGACGGAAGATGGATACGTGTTGACGCTGCACCGCATTATCTCAAAGGACACGATGGATGCTAAGGCGCCATCGAGCAAGCAGAAACCCGTTGTTTACCTCCAACATGGGCTATTGACGAATAGCGAACTCTTCGTATGCGTAAATGACGCGTCAAGAGGCCTGCCTTTTGTTCTTGTCGATCATGGATATGATGTATGGTTAGGCAACAATCGGTGAGTGAACTTTGGTCCGACATCCATTCCCACTGAAGTCAAACTGAAGTTGATTCTTGTAAGAGGGAACAAGTATTCGCGGACCCATATCAAGAAAAAGGCAAAATCTGAGGAATTCTGGGTGAGTTATTGTGTCGTCCGCCAAAATATCTCGTTGCTTAACTCATGTCTGCTTGCACAGGACTTTTCCATCAACGACTTCGCTCGTTATGATATCCCCAATTCAATCGATTTTGTCTTGAACTTGACTAAAGCTTCAAAACTTAGCTATATCGGATTCAGCCAGGGATCCGCTCAAGCATTTGCCGCACTTAGCATGCAGCCGGAATTGAACGATAAATTGGATGTATTCATTGCACTTGCGCCTATCATGCGGCCTACTGGATATTATCTGTCATATTTCGACAAAGCTCTGAAAAAAGAGTGAGTACGATATGATCCTTTGATTTTTTTGCTGGTTTGGTTGCCTCGTCAGCTAACCTTTTGCTTCTAGCCCGAACGTTCTCTTCCGAATCTTTGGTCGCAAAGCATGGTTCCCCTCAGTCGCGTTCTGGCAATCTATTCTACCCCGCTTCATTCTTCATCCGTCCATCGACTTTGCCCTTTATCTGCTCTTCAACAACCATAGCCGCAATATTCCCAAGACGCAGAAAATCGCCGCTTATACCCACATCTACTGCAGCTCATCTGTTAAAACTGTCGTTCATTGGGCCCAGATTATGCGAAACTCAGTGTTCAGCATGTATGAAGATGGTGTTGCTGCTGGGTCGAGATTCCCTACCCAAGATATAAAGACTCCGGTAGTGCTTATTTATGGCGACCATGACATACTCTTCGACATTGAGCCAGCATTAGAGCATCTACCCAAAGATACCAAGTGCCATGTACTGGAAAAATATGAGCACCTCGATGTACTGTGGGGAGGAAATGTACATGTAGATGTGATACCCAAAGTCCTGGAAGCTCTGGATTCTCGATCCAGAATATAGATTGACTCTAACGGGATAGATACATTGTGGATAAACTATATGATACAGATCTGATAATATAGATGCATGATTTACACACGTACTCGTAAAATAGAAGTTACAAACTGATGCAGTGCTATATTGAACTTGACCCGACGCTGGGTTATTGCTACAATGATTGTGATTGGAGGTTGGATACGCCAACCAAAGCTGATATGTTCTATGTAAAAATATTCCTAATGATAATTGTTCTGTCGATTCTAATCTAATTTGTCTATCCCATGACGCTCGCAAGCAAGGCCATACGAATCTATTAAGCTGGTCAGATTCTATTGATTGGTTTCAAGGTAAGATACGTACGAAGAGTCCATAGCGCATCTGTCGGAAATACACTGCACGTCGAGAATCGAAGTCGACTTCGGGATCAATTTCTAAATCGAAGACAATCAGAACCAAGATTTTGAGAATTCCGAATGAGGCTGTAACATACCATTAACTCGCGGCAAGGGATGCATGACAATCATGTCTTCCTTAGCCCTGGCAAGGACAGCATGATCCACACGATAAGCGTCTTTCACTTGCAGCCACTCTGTCTCGTTCGCAAACCTCTCCTTTTGGACCCTCGTTACGTACAAGACATCGGTGTCAGCGAGCACTTCCTCCAATGATTCGCAGATAGTGACAGGAATGCCTGCTTTGCGAGCAGCGGAGACGACGCTGGATGGCATGGCGAGCGCTGCAGGCGCAACAAAGTTGAGGCGAACGGAGTACAGGCACAGCAAGGTGACCAGGCTGTGGACAGTCCTTCCATTTTTGAGGTCACCAAGGAGGGTGATGGTCCGTCCATTCACAGTACCCAACTCAGAACGAATAGTGTATATGTCAAGAAGTGCCTAAAGGAAATCCCCATTAGTTACACGGCAGAATTCAAGGCGTTTTCACAAGTACCTGGGTAGGATGTTCACCAATGCCATCTCCAGCATTGATGATGGGGACAGGCGAAAACTTGGCAGCGAGTTGCGCGCTTCCCACCTCGGGGTGGCGAATCACGATTGCATCTCCGTAACAGGCCAGAGTCCGGATTGTGTCAGGTAACGTTTCACCTTTGACGACGGACGAAGAATCAGCTGTTACTTGAACGACCTGCCCTCCACATCGTTTCATCGCTGCATCGAAGGAAGAGCTCGTGCGGGTGGACGGCTCATAGAATACGGTGCAGAGGACCTTGCCCTTCAGAATGTCGAGACTACCGTTGCGTTCCACCTGGAGGCGCATTTCGTTGGCAATCGAAAACAAGTCGTACATGTCGCGCTGTGTGAATTGCTTGACCGAGAGAATGTGTCGACGATGGAAGGCAGGGTGAGGCTGGACATGTGACAACACATGGGAGGTTGGAGGTACTTGGTGTTGGAGAGTCAAATGATGGGTGGATCCCGCACTCGTCAAGGGCATGACATTCGTCTGCGGCATCATGTCTTGGTCCCTGACAGACGTCGCCACAACGGCAACAGGGGCATGGCTGACAGTAGATCCTGAGATGTCGCGCCCAGCATGGGTCGAGAAAAGAGTGCCATCCAAGAACGCCGTGTGTCCATGAACGACCACTCGGTGAATGGCACCTGAAGTGTGCTGCACCGGTGACCAACAACTAGCATGCGTCGAGAATGGCGCCTTCCGACCAATGACAACCTCAACATTAGTCTGAGCCTGATCCGCGATTGAGAAGATTTGGACAGGATTGTCGTGCAGGCGAAGACGGATATCGTCAACAGTGAGCCTTCCTTCGGCGACCGCGGTAAGCAAAAGAGGAAGTGCTTCTCCGATCCCTGACCAAGGCGAAGCAGTCTTGTCTAGAGACGACGCAAGCTTATACGGGATCGAACCGATTGAGAATGCGTCGATCACGTCAAGCCTCTGCCACAACGTTTTCTGGACAGCTGCTGATGGGAGAATGTCGATACCAGGGAATTGCTCTGCGTTGAAGAACAAGGAAAACACAGAGACATCGCAGGTGACCTTGAGCTGCTTCGCCTTGCTCAACGAAATGAGGAGCAGGTCGTCTGTCGTGCGAACATCGGTGATATGCACACTTCGACTGTGAAGACTGGCCAAAAGTAGGATGGATGCCAGCTCAGATCCCCTTGCATCTGTGACAATGACCTTGTCTGCTGGCCACGCGGAGAAATGGGCAGCGACGATAGATAGAGGGGTCGACGACGGGATGAAGAGTGCCTTTGTCTCCGCTTGCAACTCCTCGTCTAAGGATCCAACGTTGCCAGCTGTTGCGGTGATGCTGAAAGCATAATTGCAGTGAGCAGCACCATTCAAGTTGGATCGGGCATTCTCTAGAGTGGGCCGATCAACTACTCCATTTCCGTCGCCAATAGGAAGAATGATGGCGGTGGTAAAGCCAGCACTAAGGGATGCTTCGGTAGCAGCCGCAAGATCATTACTGCCAGCGACGGCAAGACCTGGGACAAAAGCACCGATATTGACCAAACCTGGGAAGGTATGAGTGCGGTGAGAATCCTTGGCGTCGATGTTGGAAACATCAAGGGGCAGTCTGCGAACAAGTGCTTCAGCTAGCATTTTGGCGTTCTTGACGTTTGTGATCAGGGGCACGGCGAAGTCGACGGCCATGCGGCGAGTGTGATACCCTTTACTTGTGTAGCTGGCAGGACGACGGTAATGGTTCTTTGACGGAAGATTGATATACATGTCGATCAAGTTGTTTGCCAGATGCTGAGTAAGGGAGTATTCTGATTTTTGCTGGTCGCGACTGTCCTCGTTGAGGGTTTCGAGATACTGGAGAAACAAGAAAAATCAGTACAGGTCGATGACGGAAATTTTGAAACCCACCTTGCAAGGCACATTGTGTTCAGTCAAGAAATCTGCAGTACCAGACGTGGCGAAGATGTTGTACCCTGCAGCACTCAACTTCTGAACCGAAGGAAGAATCTCCAACTTCTCTCGATAACTACCGATCGAGAAAAGGATGTTCTTCTTAGGCGGAATGATGCCCGTCGAGATGAGAGCCTTGAGATATGCTTCGTACTTATCATGGCCGAAGCACGCCACCTCACCAGTAGAAGCCATCTCTACACCAAGGATAGGGTCGGCACCAGACAGACGGCTGAAGCTGAACTGTGGCACCTTGACACCCACGTAGTCGGCGGGAAGATTGAGCTCCGGGTAAGGCTCGACCGGAATGTCAAGCATGACCTTGGTGGCCATTTCGATGGCGTCCACGCCAGTGACCTTCGACACGAATGGGAAAGATCGAGCAGCGCGCAGGTTACACTCTATGACCTTGATCTCGTTGTCCTTCGCAATGAATTGAATGTTGAAAGGACCAGTTACGTTGAGAGCATTTCCGATCTTGGCAGTAGCCTCTTCGATCTGTCTGACAGTCTGAGGATCCAGATCCTGAGGAGGGTGGATAAGGGTGGCGTCGCCCGAATGAACGCCGGCGTTCTCTACATGCTCTGAAATATAGTGCATGACCATTTTGCCGTCTTTCGCGATCGCGTCCATCTCAATCTCCTTAGCCTGTTCGATGTACTTCGAGATGACGACGGGATGGTCTCGCGAAACCTCTGCAGCCTGAGTCAGATAGTTGGCAAGATCATCTCTGGTGGAAACAACGTTCATTGCTGCGCCGGACAGGACGTAGGAGGGTCGGACCAGCACGGGATATCCGACTTTGTCACAAAACTCGGAAGCGGCCTCGTAACTCGACAACTCCTTCCAGAGAGGCTGATCCACACCGATCTCATCTAGGAGGCGAGAGAACTTGTATCGGTTCTCGGCAGTGTCTATCATCTCAGGCGACGTTCCGTAGATCTTGACGTTCTGACGATATAGGGGCAAGGCAATGTTGTTGGGTGTCTGACCTCCCATGGACAAGATGATACCACGAGAACTCTCGGCGTCATAGATGTCAAGGATCGTCTCCAAGCTGATGTTCTCAAAGTACAGTCGGTCCGCCTCGTCGTAATCGGTGCTGACAGTTTCAGGATTGTAGTTGACCATAACGGTGGGCAAGCCCTGCTCGCGAAGCGTCCTGATAGCACGAACCGCACACCAATCGAATTCGACTGAGGATCCGATGCGATAAACACCAGATCCGAGCACAATAACACCTCGGTCCTGGAACTCGATGTCGTGCTCGATCGCGTTATAGGTCATGTAGAGGTAGTTCGTGAACGCTGGGAATTCGGCCGCGACGGTATCGATTTGCTTCACGAACGGACAGATGCCTGCTTCCTGACGAATTCGACGAACGGCTAGCTCTGTCGAACCGATGCAGAACGCCAATTGTCTGTCAGAGAATCCACTTTGCTTGGCTTGTCGGAGGAGATCATTCGGAATGTTCGAAGCATTGCAAGTTCTGTGCGAAGATTATCTCAAATGACATACAGTGATAAGAGAAGAGACAGAACGTACGATAAACGCTGCTCCAACTTGAAGATGTTATGGAGCTTGATCAAGAACCATTTATCGATGTTGGTCATTTGCCAGACCTTGTCAACGCTGTACCCGCGATGGAACGCTGTCGAGATGGCAAAGATGCGTTTGTCAGTAGGATTAACGAGTTCCTCGTCAATATCCTCGACGTAATCATTCTGTGATCATGCAATCATCAATAAAGGTATAGCAAGATAAAAATGAGAGTTTCATACCTTTGCGAACCCAGCAAACTGGTCATCAATTGCCCGGATGGCCTTTTGGATCGTTTCCTCAAACGTCCTGCCTATGCTCATGACTTCACCCACACTCTTCATGCTGCTGCTAAGGAGCCGACTGACGCGGTTGAACTTCTTGAGATCCCAGCGAGGAATTTTGACAACGCAGTAGTCCAAGCTTGGCTCGAAGCATGCGCTGGTGACCTTCGTGACCGAGTTCTTGATTTCGTTGAGCGGAATTCCAAGACCCAATTTAGCGGCAATGAAAGCAAGGGGATATCCTGTTGCTTTGGAGGCTAGAGCGGAAGAACGAGACAGACGCGCGTTGACCTGTGTTAGAAAATTAGCTCGTATCAGAGGTCAAATAGAAATCGAGATGAGAAAGGTCATACCTCAATGATGCAGTATTCCTGCGAGGTTGGATTGAGAGCATACTGGATATTACATTCACCAACAACACCCAGATGACGGATGACGTTAATGGCAGTCGTTCGCAGCATGTTGTAATCAGAGTCGGACAATGTCTGCGAAGGGGCAACGACAATGGAATCGCCAGTATGGATACCAAGCGGGTCGAAGTTCTTAACGTGAAAATGTAAGTAGCAGTCTTGAATCGGAAGCAAAACAAAGCCTTACCTCCATGTTGCAGACTGTAATGCAATTATCTCTGCAATCACGAACCACCTCATACTCGATTTCCTTCCAACCCTTCATGCTCTTCTCCACGAGAACCTGGGGGCTAGTAGCGAATGCCTTCTGGCACAATGCCCGTAACTGCTCTTCGTTCTGGGCGAACCCAGATCCAAGACCTCCCAGAGCATATGCAGCCCGAACGATCACAGGGAAACCAATCTCTAGGGCAGCCGCAACTGCATCGTCTTGGTTCGTTGCCGTGCAACTCTGAGCGCACTTCTCCCCAATCTCCTCCATCGCGGACGCAAACAACTGCCTGTCTTCGGTGGTGATGATGGTCTGAATGGGAGTACCGAGCACTTGCACGCCCAGCCCCTCAAATTCGTCCTTGAGCTTGATGCCGACATTCAACGCGGTCTGACCACCGAAAGTCACGTAGATACCATCGGGTTTCTCGTATTTGATGACTTTGCGGATAAACTCGGGAGTGACTGGCAAGAAGTAGACTTTGTCGGCGAGACCTTTGGAGGTGGCGATGGTGGCAATATTGGGATTGACCATAATGGTGTAGATCCCTTCTTCCTTCAACGCCTTGATAGCCTGTGACCCAGAGTAGTCGAATTCGCCAGCTTGGCCGATGGACAGGCCGCCAGAGCCGAGAATGATGACCTTTGAAACGTTGGCGCGAGGTATGCGTTTGTCGTTGTCCTCTTTCTTGCCGCCTGGCATATGGATTGGAGCCATTGAGCCGGTGTTAGCACAGTCTTCCACGTTTTGAAGGAAGACGTCGAAAAGGAACTCCGTGTCGCGAGGCCCGGGGGTTGATTCCGGATGGAATTGAACCGAGAAGAATGGCTTGTCTTCACAGTATATACCTTCATTGCTTCCGTCGTTTGCGTTCCGGAATAGCTCCTTCCAACCTGAAGGAAGGGATGCTTCGTCAACCTGATAACCGTGGTTCTGACTGGTAATGTAGCATCTTCCTGAGAGTGCGTCGGTACAAGGAATGTTATGGCCACGGTTCCCGTATTTCATCTTGGAAGTCGTAGCACCTGCAGCCAATGCCATAAGTTGATGACCAAGACAGATACCGAACATAGGGCGGTCTGCTTTCTCCATCGCTTTCGCCAGCCGAGCAATCGTGGTTTCGACGAGGGACGGATCACCAGGCCCATTGGAAACGAACAGTCCGTCATAGGGCTCTGCATCTGCGATAAAATCGTAATCCCAAGGTACAACCTTGAGCTCGACACCTCGTGCCAGGAAACACCGAATTTGGTTGTATTTCATCCCAACGTCGATGGCAACAACGCGGAGGGGACGTCCTGAGGGATGAAGGCGTGCTTCACCGGTGGGTTTGTATAGTCGAGGAGCAGGAATGGAGACCTGAGCGACCAGGTTTTTTTGATTGGGATCATAGAAAGGAATGTCAATATACTCTTCCCGCCAAGGGTAAGGCGTGGAGGGTACAGATGGGAGAGCATTTGATTGTTGCAACAATCCGAGATTACGAGGACGAGCGAGACGTGGACCATTCGAGCGAGCTAGAACCTTGCCGAGCATGGAACCCTTTTCTCTAATCTTTTTAGTGAGGGCGCGTGTGTCGACGCCGAACAAGGCAGGAATGCCGTTCTCCTTCAGCCATGTGCCGAGAGAAGATTTTGCGAGGAAGTGGCTGTAGTCTTCCGAATAGTAGCCAACAATGAGGGCAGAAATGTGGATTCGAGAAGACTCGAATTCTGCAGGGAGCGAATCCAAAGTCGCTTTGCTTGGGCGTTCTGGGACACCGTAGTTACCCACGAGTGGGTAAGTGAGAACGAGTATCTGGCCCTCGTAGGAAGGATCAGTCAAGGACTCTGTGTATCCGACCATGCCTGAAACAGCCATTCAGCATTTAGCCAAAGTCAGTTAAACTCAAGGAGTCAACTTGCCAGTCTGGAAGACACATTCGCCAGAGACGCTCTTGCCCTCTGCACCGAAGCTGATTCCTCGAAAGGCGGTACCGTCCACAAGTTCGAGCACCCCGTCTATCATTTCCGTCCCATCGTCGCGCAATGGGGCCGATGTGACCGGCGAGGCGGGTAGATTAGCAAAATGACTGGACACGCGGGAAAGAACAGGCCGGACGGGAGAAGCACCGTTGGGACGTATTGAGTTTAAAGCAGACATAATCGATTTGAATGGATTTGCAAGCGTATGTAGTCGTCTTCCTCGCCACCCGGATGAGAGAAACTCGGATTCGAGTGGGAGGAAGAGGAGAAGAAAAGAAAAAATAACAAGATTAGATCTCCAAAAATCTTTGTTTGGCCTTGTTGCTATCGATCGCTGTGGTTCTCGTTCCTGATCAACGACAAGGACACCGAGCAACTTGGACACTTCTTCTTTGAGATTGTTCGAAATGCGCTATGTTTTTGACATTACCCTCTTGGAATAAATTCATCAAAATGGATCACTGATTTTGTGTTGCAATGGGTATCGATTGCCGCTGTGGTGCCTTCGAAGACTTTGCTCCTCGCCTCGAGGTGCCCTGAGTCTGTGTCCTGAACGCCGCAGCGCTGCACGCACGTTCCATGGTTGTCGTTCATGAAAACGTTTGCAAATACGCGCATGTCGCGGAAAGAATCAGGAGGACAGGCGAGAGTGATTTATGTCTTACTGACGTTGATGATCATCGAGATGGCCCAAAACGTTACACAGGAGACCTCTCTCATCATTTCCCTCCGTATTCCTCGTTATCGCCCGTGCACCGTCCTCTCAGAAGAATAGTCGAACACACAAGAGTAGGGTATATTCATAGTTCCTTCCGGTTATAAAGATACATATTGAAAGTCCAACAGCATAATTCAAAATCGTGATCGCTCCAGGACCATCCTAAGGTGGCCATTGGTCCTGGAGCCCTATCGTGCTCTAAACGGATGGCAATCGTTTTGAATATCCAACGGAAACAATTAATACGTAACACGTACCGACAACATCCGCATGTGAGGCAGTCTACAACAGTCGCAATAAATCCAGCGATAGCTGTAGTATTTCATGAGCTTTTTGTACTGTATCATTTGATGAATCATGAACTTACATCCAATGATACATTCCAAACATCCAGCAATCATGGCCACAAGGGCCATAATAGAATCACCGATGCATTCAAAGATGCCTGGCAGACGTATGATTAAGTACAACAATCACTCATTGTCTCGACCATGATTTCTCACCCCCAATACATGAGCAGACACATCTAGCCAATCAGCCCCTAGTTAGTTCACAATTAAGATGAAATCCGATAGACATCACTCACCCCATCGTGTTGCAGAGAAGGGATTAGTTGTGTGAACTCCACTAAAGTATCCAGAAGCTGCCTTATATACATAGCCTTATACTTATACCTGGCCAAATGACGTTTAAAGCCATGACGACATTCAGTTCCCGGACATAAGGTGGCCGTAAGGATTTAGCAACTTTCAGAAAACTAAAGTGGGAGACGGTAGGGCCAGACTTACCATATGCGTGTGATACAATGTTAAGAAGTCGAAGAAATTGCGGATCTGATCCTGAGGATGGGTTAATCTCGAGAGAACTCAAGAATTCAAGAATTGTCTTGTACGCCTGCACGACCTAGAAAATATCCAGGAGAGGATGGCTCTAGATCTTTGAACTTGCCTGAAAGAAGAGAGAGAGAAACTAGGGAGGAAATACGTGTCCGTTGCTGCTTGCATATCAACATGAAAGTTGAGGGTTGATAGGTGAGCAACCAAGCAAATCCCTGATAAAGTTATAAGACGGTGAGAATACTTACGAAGCTGTCGTGCAGCAAAGTGAGCACAGTGAGAGTCTCTTCCAACACAGATGACGCTGAAGAGGCAGCAAGTAACGCCTGTGTCGTGATTAAACTGAGTTGAGGACGCGAGAGCTTGGTGAGATGATAAGACATACACAACGCTAGTGACAAAGTTCACAACGATTTTGAGGAGACCTAGGAAACCGGTTAGACCACTAGAACTAGCCCGCGTATCAAAAGCGAGGTTTCATCATCCTTGGCTCAGTATGAGATGATTCACAGATTTAACAGTGGATGGGCCCGCGGGAACAGTAATTGTGGCTGGCGGCTGGGTGAAGTTTCTGCACCAGATACTAACCATGAAAGAGAAGCATACATATTCACTCGGAGAGCAACGCTGGTGAACGACGGTGGTCGTAACAGTGAACCTTACGGTGGTGACGGATGAAGATGGATGGTCTGGGAAGCTCCAGCCAACGCAAGGATTCCCTAGAAAAGAGCACGGACGAGTGCTTGTTGAAGCGTCTGGCATTCTTAGTGTTCCGAGCAAATGGAAAGAGAGTACGCATTTACCACCCAACAAGTCAATTGTCCATCGTCAGTGTTTTTGGAGGTTCCGATCGATGGCCGATGGTTTGCGTAACATCTCTCTCCCGCCCGATCAACACATGGGCAGAAGGGATTGCCATTTCTCGGTTCCGAAATGACGACAATACTTGAGTTGCCGTGCAGAGAGCATTCGATCTTGTCAACGACACATCTTGGACTTCCTTCATTATACAGAGACCAATAAAGTCATTGTATTTTTAGTCGGACATTCCACAAAAAAAGTAAAAGACAGAAGAAAACTGGATATTCATCAAAAAACATGCGATAGAGTAAGGTCGTGAGGCAGAGTAGTCGGGTTGCCGCGGTCGGGCGTTATAACAGTGATGTACGAAACGGGGGGAAAGTAAGCAACTTGAAAGGGCAAAGTAGGATGTCAAACAGCGTTTACTGCTCTTCCTCTGCTGGCTCCTCCTCGTATTCGACTTCCTCCTCGACGCTGTTAATATATTTAGCAACCTCTTCAAATGACCGGTGGTGAGAAGCACATACGTAGCATCTTGGTATTGCTGGTATTCAGCAACCAAATCTTGCATGTTCGACTCGGCCTCAGTGAACTAGATGATAATGATAAATATAAGAGAAACCAATGCAGCATGCGACACGTACCTCCATCTCGTCCATACCCTCCTGTGTGTACCAATGCAAGAAAGCTTTACGCTTGAACATGGCAGTGAATTGGTCGCTGACACGCTTGAACAGTTCTTGGATGGCAGTCGAGTTACCCAAGAAGGTGACGGCCATCTTCAAGCCACGGGGGGGAATGTCACACTGAGCGGTGAGGACATTGTTGGGGATCCACTCGACGAAGTAAGCTGAGTTCTTGCTCTGAACGTTCTGCATTTGTTCCTCGACCTCTTTCATGGAGACCTTACCACGGAAGATGGCGGAAACCTAGAGACATTGTTAACATGATGAGGTAGATCTTCTATCACTGATGCTTACAGTGAGGTAGCGTCCTTGTCTGGGGTCAGAAGCAGCCATCATGTTCTTGGCGTCGAACATTTGCTGGGTAAGCTCAGGGACAGTGACGGCACGGTATTGTTGGCTACCACGGGCGGTAAGGGGAGCAAAACCAGTCATGAAGAAATGAAGACGGGGGAAAGGAACTGAAATAAGGCATCAGAAGGAAGTCATTGAAAACAAAATTGATGGGGACTGACCCATGTTGACGGCCAGCTTTCTCAGATCCGAGTTAAGTTGACCAGGGAAACGCAGACATGTTGTGATACCGGACATGACGATCGACACCAGATGGTTGAGATCTCCGTAGGTGGGCGTTGACAGTTTGAGTGTCCTGAAGCAGATGTCGTAGAGCGCCTCGTTATCAATGCAGAAAGTCTCGTCGGAGTTTTCAACCAGCTGATGGACAGAGAGGGTGGCGTTATAAGGCTAGATAGGTTAAAAGGCATGAGAAGAGTCAATATACAGAAAGAAATATTGCATACCTCAACGACAGTGTCTGACACCTTGGGACTTGGCACAACGGAGTATGTGCACATCATTCTGTCGGGGTACTCCTCACGAATCTTGGAAATCAAAAGGGTACCCATACCAGCACCAGTACCACCACCAAGTGAATGGGTGATCTGGAAACCTATCACGTGCCAGACAGTGTTAATAATAAGCAAGTCTTTGGCAAAAGAAACATACCTTGCAGGCAATCGGTGCCTTCCGCCTCCTTGCGAACGACATCGAGGACAGCGTCGACAAGCTCAGCTCCTTCGGTGTAATCTAAAAGGATTGAGATCAGTAAAGGAAGAAATATACACATGTTAACGACACGCGTTGCCAGCGATGCAAAAGAATCACGGCAAATGGACGCGTCAAACGCGAACCAGACAAGCGAAAGAAGGGTATGCCTCATGTTTCGGCTGGTTGGAAATGAATGGATTACGTGACTTACGTCCTTTCGCCCAGTTGTTACCAGCACCACTTTGTCCAAAGACGAAGTTGTCGGGGCGGAAAAGACCACCGAGAGGTCCCGATCGCACGGAGTCCATTGTTCCTGGCTCGAGATCAATCAAGACAGCTCGAGGAACGTATTTGTTCGCGCCGATCTCATTGTAGTACACTGAGATACGCTCGAGTTGAAGGTCGCTGGTTCCCTTGTAAAGACCATCCCGCTCAATGCCGTGCTCATCAGACACAACTTCCCAGAACTTGGCACCTATAAGATGATGAATAGGTGGTGAGAACACGAGTTGAACATGTGGCAAAAAAAGATCGATGCCCACCAATTTGGTTACCGCACTATCGTCAAAGGAACGTCCGTGTCAGCAGTCTGAAAACCTGTAGAGATAGACTGCATCACATACCTGGCCAGTCTGCAAGTGGACGATTTCACGCATGCTGAAAGACGAAAGTCAGCATACTGCAACGTATAAGTGGTACGACAAAGCAGCCCAGCAATAACAAGCCATATGGTGCCGTCTGAAGCGCGTCGCGACGTGGATAACCATATGGGAAACAGTGGCATGAACGAGGAATACTCACATTAAGAATTAGGGAGGAGGAAGGAGATGGGTATTGTCGTTCAAGGAGTGGATTGAACACGAAGACAAGAAAATGTCCACAACTTCGGGCAGAGGGTGAACTAAAATTTAAAACTCAGATTTACACCCCGGGTGGCGCGTGCGTTTCTCTGGGGTCAGGGGCGGTCCTCCCCAAGCCATCCCTGAGCTTCTATCATAACATTGGCCACTAAAACTCTCTCCTATTCATAAGTAAGACTCAGTTTGGAGGCAGTTCCGGATGGTCCGAAATCCAAGAAATGTGCGGATGTCGGTGTACGGTTACACTTTCCGGAGCGGAAGCGAAGCTTAGATTCACCGCACATTTATTACTGGCTGAATCTGATAGCGAGCTGTTGTCGCTTCGGCTAAGTTTTTATCTCTGCTGAGAATACATTCTTTGCCTTGCGCGTGAAAGTTGCCTTCACTGCCCTGCTTTCTTGTGCAGGCTGAGTCAAGGGAAACGGTCTGAACTTGTACTATTGATTACGGAAATGATCTTAGTCTTGAAATCTCGTCCTCCTCACCACTTGGGAACTGGAAGCACTGAAAACCGTGCAGTAGGTGCCTCTATCAATTGACCACGTTTGAGAAACTGACACTTGGTGAATGCGTGGTCTAGATTAAGAGCTCTATTTCTCACATGCAACTTCACCTGGCTGGATACTTATGCTGTTTATGACCAGCATCGCTAGGTGGCCAACCATTCTTGTCTGATCTTGCTTTCGCCAGGACGCTCTATGTCTGCCTGACATCAGGTCCGCGTCGTGCTGCCGCGTTGCCAACCTTTCCGATACAAAATCATCGATGTACTCGAGTATGTCCCGGTGTTTGGAAGAGTAAACCTCCTCAAATGTTGCGAGATTCTAGCCCAGAGTAGCTCCTTGGATGCGACGTCATACTAAGCGTTTCTCCTCCATCTGTTGCAGACCTGAGAGATGCCTATTCAAGTCCGAATCTCCATAGGGCTCCGAGTATTCGCCATCTGGTCGTCCTGCAGCAACCGTTTAGGCCCAAGGGCCCCAGGAGTTGGACTGACTCTACCACTTACTTGCATGCCGCCGATCCAAACTGCGAAGGCCTCAACGGTGACGTCAGCAATGAAGCTTTCCAGGAACTAACCAGGCGGTGACAAGGCGGCAGGACAACATGACTGTTCGTCTTCTTTGCTGATGACTTGATAGAACGCTCCGAAAACTCTTTTTACTTATCACACAACCCTGGACGTCATTTGTCGGCCTCTCCAACACATGGCACTGGGTTCTTTGATGCTCCTTCACAACGCGCTCTGACTGAGGACAGGCAGAATGCAGAGCATCTATAGCCAGTCAAACGAACGAACGGCACTCCAAGGACCATACTCTGAGCATGCTACATCAACCATTTGGTTTTCGTTCCAAAGGCCCAACCTGAGTATTGATACGCGTACACACTACTTGCGAGGATAATGCTCTTCAATTTTTTTCTGAAGTACGCAGTACCGGCCGCCTATGATCCCACTAATTGGCTCCGGCTTTCAAGCATCATGTTTCTGACATCCTTTGACATCTCGAGGATTGACATGGGACTTTTCTTTGCCCGGCATCCGCACAATGGACATCGTCATCTTGATTTGACGGAGAAACTGGTCCACAAAATAGTGCCAAGCCGGCAGGTCAAGCTATAAAATGGCAGTTGCTCTGGGGGAAAGGTCTCATTGTATTCAGGATCCATTGAATCTCATCCGCAATGCTTTCTCGTGCTATCTCTGTGTTCTATTTGCTCCTAGTCGCCTTTGCCATCCTTGCGACTGCCACTACCACCACTACGGTTACCGTTGCAGTAGGTACTTCAAGTATGTCACAGTACGTTTGCTGATCGTTGCCCAAGCCCGGTCCTACGACAACGCCGTTACCCGCTAGCCAATGTAATGCTGGCAACCTTCAGTGCTGCAATGCCCTGGAAAGGGTAAGCTGCTCATGCTAATTCACAGTCAGATGTCTTGCTGACCTCCCAATAGTCCGATGACTCGGCTGTTGGCGTTTTACTTGGTCTTCTAGGTGTCGTGATTCAAGGCGTTGAGGCGGTCGTGTATGTATCACCCTTTCGTTGGTTGCAATCGAATTTAACGTCTCTTCTGCAGTGGCATCACCTGCAGCCCTATCGACATCTTGGGTATTGGGCAAAATGGGTGCCACAGTATGCCAGTTTGCTGCCAGAACAATGACTTCGTGAGCAGATTTTCGCTTGACACCACCTCATGGTTTTACTGAAATTTTCGGCAGAGGGGTATTATCGCAATCGGATGTGTGCCCATCAACATTAACCTCTAGACGTGTGGCAGTAGTGGCAGCAGTGGTGGAACTTACACGGCGTGGTCCACTCGCTGAACGCCGCGCCCCCAAACTTGTATTAGTTCATTTATACATCTAGTGTCGTGTCCTGTTTACTGTCGTCGAATCACATTCATCTCAAAGCGCTTTAAATCTTCGTCTCGCATGCTCACCGTCTATGTTCTGTGTATGGGCGTTGGCTTGACTCCGACGTACAAGTAACCATTCACTAGGGAAGGGTTGTTGAAATGCCGAGCCCATGGATGGAAGGGGTAGCAGGTGCAGCAGAGGCAGTCCCTGCCGGTGCAAAGTTGCTTGACTGAGTACCTCAATAGCTCACGCGGTTCCTTCAAAGCGAGAAGTCTATTATTTGAGAATGTATAATGCGATGCTAATGTCCAAATTGTCCCAAAATGTATCTACCTATGGCACCTTGCCAAGCCTGGAAAGAATGATATAAAAAACATGCTGCTTGAAGATCTTTTGCTAGCGAGGCGTCCTTGGTGCTTGTTCCCATGAGGGTTCCCAAGGAAGTATTCCAGCCGCAGCCTGATAGGCGAGGTACGACGATGCCTGCGAGTTCCCTGTGGCTCGATCATGGTGACCCTTTCCTAAGAGTGTCAACATGGCCTCGTCCGGACCTAAGCCTTCACGCTCTGTTGCCAAATCGTCGGCCATAATGGCACCTGTTCGTCTGTCGAGCCGGAAGCGCAAACCATCAAGTTTCTTCTCCAGCGTCGCTTCGTCGTCATACGGCAATAGCAATTCCCCAAAGCCCGACCTTGAGGTGAGCGCGACGACGGCCGCTATGCTTCCTGGAGGGGCTGCTAAGAGGAGCTGCTTTCTTCGTCGGCGATTAATGACATGAAGAAAGACGCCAAGAATGCCGGTTAGAATGAGGAGCAATGCAAGGGCATGTGCTGGCAATGCGCTACAGTTGCGTAAGCCCTTCAGGTTCGGAAAGCCACCAGGGTGTTATAGGAAAAAACGTACTCGATCTTTAGCCTTGGGACCAAGGAGACAACACTTGCTGGGAGAGTGGTATTGGTGTTCACAAAGAAAACTGATTTCGCCGTGATTGAAAGGTGTCGGGTCTTGGAAATGATAGAATATTTAGTAATGGGAAATCGACTAGAAGGTAACATACGTATAGTGTACTCGTAAGATCCAGGAAGCCATTCACCCGATCAAACGTGGACTGTGGCCCGTTCGGAAGCTGGGATGCAGATCGGAACACTGCGCCCGGTATGATCGACCTTGTCGCATCGGCACGAGCCTGTATATAAGGATTGGCGTTGTTGTCAAAAATCACTCTATGTTCATTTAAATTAGCCAAACCAGATCTGATGAGAAAGTTACTTACCCATTAAAAGCTCTTCCCGCTTGTGTTCCTGCTGTCACGTTGTTGTCCTGCTGAAAGTCGCCAACTTGGGTGACTTTCGTCAATGCACCATCGTTCAAATTGGCGATTGCCTGAACCTCTGCTGCCTTAATCGTCGGTGCACAGAATATCGTTTTCACCTGTTGCGAATTATCATCCGCCTTTAAGTGAAAATACCTGGAAGGAGACCTGCTTCAGAACAACGGCTTTGAACAGATATTGGAAGATGTGTACCAGAACATTACAGGTTGCAGACCGACGTCCAAAGTGGAGGCGTCTCCTGGGCATGGTACGTTGTCAACTCCATACTGCTGAGTGGAAACCTTAACGTGGATGTCAATAATGGAAAGCGGTAGATCGCGAAAGGATTCACGGTTGGATCAAAAGTAAGGGAATGAACACATCCATCTACGGATTTCGAAGTCAAGTTCAAACTTGTGGGTCCGACCGGCGTGAGTGTTGGTGGCTCGGAAGGATTGGAACAGTTGACAGCAGTCTGAATCCCGCTCGTGTTGACGCTCAAGGTGCCGTTCAAGTATGGATTGGTCGGAAACTGAAGGTCAAGTACGACGAGGTCAGGTCAAAGTCGACACAGCGAAGAAGAACGTACCACAAACTCAGCCGTAGCCCATCCGCCTTGTACAAAGGGCGGATCAGAAAGCCCATGAAGCACCGCCGCATCGACATAACCAGCCGCCGCAATGAAAGAATTTAGATCAGAGATATCCGTTGAAAGTCCGATGCTCCTGATGCTTGTCACAAATGCAGCTACCGGATAGTTCAATGGGTGAGACTGTGCACTGAATTGATTTGTACTTACTATCTGTCTGTGGTACCTGCCTGATTTGGAAGATCGACCCCGCTGTGGAATGGTTAACCGAACGAGTCGGGACATAGGTGGTTCAGGTTACATACTCAAAGGTTGGAAAAGGTACGTCAAAAGGGCCGTGAAGGATGACCAGAATATGACGCGGTGTTTGTAGTGCATGGCGCGAAACAAGGAAAGCATGGGTCTTTAAAATACGTGAAGTCAAAAACTGCGTTCACATGAATTGTCTCCACGTACCCTAGGGCTATCTGGAGAGTTTGCAACCAGGGTAAGGTAGGTTCATATTAGAGTGAACGGACCAAGAACGCACATAATCCAAAAGCAGGCTCTCCTCGGCTTTCACATTTCCTTTCTGCAAAACAATATAGGGCTGAGGACAGTCAGCTGTGCGCATCTTCATTGTTGACGAAACTGGAAACCTGCCTGGTACCATCTCAGCATCCAATCCAACTCCCGCCACGTAAAAGCAACTGGCATAATCAAGCTTTGTCCACCATGAGATGAATAAGTATCGATAACTAGGGATTCAACTCACAGGGTAGGGAAGAATGACTGTCCATCATGTCAGCTTTCAAAGCATCAGCATCATATATAATGCTGGGTTCGTACCGCTAGAAACTGGCCCGAGACATCGCCAAATACATCGAAGATGTTGCTCTCAGGAACTTTGAAGCCTTAAATGATAGTCAGCCCGAAGAGTTACCAACATAGAAGCTTTGGACAGTAGACACACCATTATTCTTGTTGGAAATCATAATCGCAATTTCTAGTCCAACCCCCAGCCCCAACATAATCAACGGTGTGCCAATAACCACAGGCAATCTCATGATCAAAGGTTCCTACATACGCCACTCAATCAATAACGATCAACCATGAAGCAGAGGGAGCATATTCACAAAACGTTTGGGTGACCGGCCTTCCGATCCAGGTGATGGAATTAGGTATGTAGATTCCCGGTACCTCTTCGACGCCATCGTTGTGTCAGTATAGCGGTCTGCCGACTCAATCCGTGACTCGTCGGAGGTCGCCATCTTGTAGTCCGTGCTCAAAGAGCGTCAGGACGGTACGGGTTAGAAACTCGGTCCCACTTGAATGTGGGAAAAGGGAGAGGGAGTAGTCAAAGCATGTTGGTTACTCAGGTGGGAATGTGCATGTCGAAGAAGCATGGCCATGGCCGCCTCGGCTATGGTTACGGTCTCGATTGACTGACTGCGTCTTGTTAACAGTGTTACTGCAATTTTGTGCGTGTCCTTGATGGTAATAATAGTTCTAACACCGCCACAGATACCGTTATAGTTCTTTGTGAACGTTTGTTACCTAAAGTGCGTGCATCAACAAACGGAAGCTGAATTACGATAACATACGCACATACAGACGACTAAATCACAACGTGGGGTTCAGAATCCAGACGACTAGGATGAAGGATGGAGAGAACAAAAAGGTACAACTAGGCATCGTGTCAATGGTACAGCCAATATGAGTATGATGGGTGCAATGAATGGGACTATCAGTCATCATCACTGTCCGAATCGCCATAATCAGACACATCAAAATTGTATGAAGTCTGAGCGGCCGGTGCTGGTGCTGGTGCTGACGCTTGCACGATATCATTTGGATCCCTCTCATCGTCCGAGTCATATGCTGCCTTAGGTTGATCTGCCACAGTGTTAACCCGTGGCTGTGGGTGTTGACCAGAACGGGCTTCTCGTACGACTCTCTGCTCGTCTATAGATAGCCCCGAAACCATCGAACGCCAAATGTCAATAGCTAAGCTAATAATACCCAGGAAATAATAGGTTTAGTCATAAATTGAGGAACCTGAGCTGCGAACGGCTTACGTCGCTTCATTGCCAGCACACCAGCCTTCTGCTTCGGTCAGGCCGAAACTGCGAGCGATCTCGACAATGCTCGTGGCGTATTCTGCTTTCATAAGTCTCACATATAGCTGCTGTATGTCCAGGACATGAACAGGTGGATATAACTTCCGTTTCGGTGCGGAGTTTTCAGCGTTTTGCTGGGAAATACTGCGCCGATGAGATGGCGAATTGTTGAGATCTAATCTGGGGTCTTTACTGCGCGCTGGAGACCGGGAACGAGAACGTGACAAAGGATAACGACTTTCAGAATGGTTGCGGGAGGACGTAGAACTACTGCCCGTGTCGCGAGATGAATCGAACCTCCTCGAGTCTCTCCTGTAAGGGGAATGTTCTCTTCTCTGAATCAACGAGTTAGAGTATGGACGACCACATTAGCTCGGCAAGCTCACTGTAGACCTATCCATCACCAACAGATCCCCGAGCCCGAACCGCCACGAAGATATATCGACACCCATGTTTCGAAGGTAGTTCATGGTCTCTACTTCCTTGTAGACAAGCAGAATCATGGGCTGGTCGGTGGGGTGGACATGATTTTTGAACAATGCTTGAATACGGGTTGGCATTTCACTGCCTGGGACAGTCTCTGTGTTCCCATGAACAAAAGGCTATGGAGATCGTGTCAGCAATCGTATAAAACAAGATGGCAGCAATCTCACCAGTTTCCGTTGCTTTCTCCCCAGCAGTGAGTTCGCTGCATTGATTATGTGACTGGTTTTTCGAGCATCGGGTTCAAGGGTGGGGCTCTCAGCGTCGCAAAACCCCACGTCGAGGACTAGAGGATTCTTAATTCGCTCCTCAGTTCGACGGTCGTCAAGCCCTTTGGTGTTGAAAACCATTGCGGAAATGCGAAGGTTTTGAGACCATGATGTGTCGTCCAGGCCATACGTTTGCGCGTCGATTGTCTCATTGAGAACTCGATAAATCACCCTATTACAGTTGTTTGAAAAGGAAGCTAGAAGAGCTTAGAGAAATATCACACACCTTCCATGTTCAAAAGCAGCGCGGTACAAGTCATCTTGAAATTCATCATAACCTCGATTTGCCTGGCTGGTATCTCCACGCGCGCCTGCTTTTGGTTTCAACTCTGACAGCTTCTTGGAAAGCGCTTCGGCACTGGCAAAATGAATCGGTGATAGAGACTCGAATTCATTGGCACGAAATGGCGATCGGGGGTCAGGTAGTCGAAGGGCACGGGATAGTTGGTATGCCTTGTCCGCCGTCAGTAAAAGATGCGAAGATCCGCTGCGCTTAATGCCTGTTCAATCATTGAGCAACAAACAACGCGGTTCGTATTCTGTGTTGAGCGTGCTACCAAGGACCAGTTCAACAGGTTCGTCGGGATTGGTTTGGGATCGCAATAGAGAAGCAGGGCCGGCTATGCATTCTGCAAGCTGCCTATTATCGTATGTTGATTTAAACCTTTATATTCAATCAATATCACGCTTCAACACGTTCAAATCGAAATATATCACCATTGTATTTGAGGGTGGAAACCTCCTACTTGAAAGTAAGAAACTGACATTCAAGGTGGTGGTGGTGGTTAGAACGAAACCAGGATCGGACCGTGTAGTCCGCGTGCATCGTGCCCAGCGCCGTTCAAACTTCGAATTCATGGATCTTGATCCAATTTCGTACTGCAAATAGTATTGTTTTAGGTACATACAGATTTCTAGAGCAAGTTTGTGTATCGTTCTATCCCGAGGGGTCCGGCATGTATATTCCCATTGGCATGGTCCGCAAGATATTCCCAACTAATCGATCCAGGCCTCCCAATCATTCCATACTACCAACTTGCTGCCGTTTCCCATTCATCAGCTTCGCCGCCCTCTCTTCAACTTCGTCCTGGACGCGCTCGATCGATTTGAAGTATTTGACCGTTTTGACGTGCAATTCTGGTTGCGCAAAGTCAGTAAAGCCAGATGTTGTCAGTAAAGCAACCCGGATACACACCTGCTGTAGCATCTTCATCAACGACTATCAAAGCCCATGGGTGCATCTGGACTGCCGAAAGCGTCCACTTGAACAGATGAACATGGTTACAATATTGCCATAAAATGACACTTTTGCAAACTCACAAGATGATTGACACCTTCCTCGATCGCCTTGCTGAGTGCGACACTCTTTCCGAGCCCAGTAACAACAACGACAACTTCCCTACTGTCCAGCACTGTTCCGACACCAACAGTCAATGCCATCCGAGGCACTGCAGACACGTCGTTGCCGAAGAAACGGGCGTTGGCAAGGATGGTGTCATATGCAAGTGTCTTTATGCGAGTTCGAGAAGCAAGCGAAGATCCTGGTAGACCAGTTCGTCAGATAAGGCGCAGTTGAGCCTGCGAGGGAACAAACCTGGCTCCTACATGTCCAGTCAGAGGCGATTCTAGTTTTAGAATGGGAAAGACTTACGTTGAATGCAATATGTCCGTCTGACCCGATGCCTCCGAGGAACAACTCGATACCACCACATGCTTTGATGCGCTCCTCGTACGACTTACATTCTCCAACCAAATCTTCAGCATTGCCATCCAATATGTTCACTTGCGAAGGAGGGATGTCGACTACACAAGTAAAGCTGCATCAGTCACGCACGCTAAAGTAAGTTGCACAACGTACTATGGGAGAAGAATTCACGAAACATGAAGGTATGGTAGCATTCAGGATGGTCGACAGGAAGCCCCACATATTCGTCCATGTTGAATGTAACAACATGTTTAAATCTGTCAGTGTCAGATAGGTTAATTCATTGCGATTCATGCGGCCAGATCGATCAGCACGTACGAGACTACTCCTTCTTTCACCAACTTAATCAAAGCTTTGTAAGTAGGGATGGGCGAGCTTCCTGTTGGCAATCCAAGGACAAAGGGCTTCTCCTCAGTAGGTCCGAAATCATTGATCCTGCACAAGGTTTTGTAAGAATAAGTCAAAGAAGGAGCAAGTACAACTTACCGTTTCGCTATGTAATTGGCGATGAAGTCTCCAACGGTAGCAGGGTCATCGCGAATCACTAAACCTACAAGATTAGATGTCCCAACGTTAGCAGTGAGATAGTATGTAATGATTATGACCATACTTACGCATCGGTAAGGTGGTGTTTGGGAGTTGAAGGGGAAGAATGGAGAGGTTATAGCGACTGCCAGCAAATCAGCTACGGGCCCCAACCCAATCTCTGGCAGTCACTGGCGTATGGGCATATTTAGTCAAAGCCATATGGTTCTTCAAGAATAAATGTGATGCGCCGCACAAGTGGATGCATCGATATGACTCGTGGCATGTGCAAACATGGAAAACTCCTCTTTCCAGATGTATATCTCCATCTGGTGGCGGAACATGTCTAAGTGTCTGGTGGGTGAACGATCTTGGTAAAGACTGAGTGCCTAGTTCAGA
This sequence comes from Crassisporium funariophilum, assembly GCA_014925845.1. Taxonomy (NCBI): domain Eukaryota; kingdom Fungi; phylum Basidiomycota; class Agaricomycetes; order Agaricales; family Crassisporiaceae; genus Crassisporium; species Crassisporium funariophilum. The sequence continues at coordinate 1,245,570 of JACGCL010000013.1, forward strand.
GAACTGGGTTGAGCGCCGAGTTGAACTCGGTCAATGCATCAATCGCATTGGCTGTAGGAAATTATGAGATGATTGCTGGTGAATGGGTGGCACAGTTCTCGCTGTCTACTGGCCATGATACCCGCAAGAACCTGGAATGTCATGCGAATGTCATGATCACGCACACATCCTTGGTCAATGCGGGACCTTGGAATGCCAACAATGCCATACAGAAGGTGAACCGGATGGCCTCCCAACCTTTTGCCAATCTTCCCCAATCTAACATTAGCGTGCTTCCATTCATGAGGTATTTTACTCAAATTCCAGGTCAGAACTACCGATTACATGAATGTCCAAAAAGATAAATGCGCACATCTTCTAAAGATTTGTGGAAGTTGCCCAGCCTGAGCTCTACGTCTATTCATCGCAATGCTTGAGCATGTCGTTGGCCCTGTGTTTAATTATCTATCGCAAGTAATTGACATCCTCTCTAGCTGCATCCAAGAGACCCTCTTCTAGTTCTCCGTCGTGTGCAATTCAATGCGGTCGGTGTGTTTCTCGTCTGCTGCCGTTTCCTTAGCTTTGGTAAGCTGGAAGAATAAATTTCATGATCAACGCCGGGGACATCCAATATTCATAAACTATGGGAACTCACGGCAACGTATAGAGCTGAGCCGATGATCAACACTGTGCTGAATAAAGAGAGGATTGTCGGGTTTGTATGGAAAAATATATGCTCCAGTATTGACGCAAAGATAATCTGTTCGTGGAAACCCATCAGTAAAAATGGTTACGCTATGACTGACGTATTCACCTGGGTATAAAGCACCATAGTTCCTCGTCCAGCAGTTTCACGCTGAAGGCCCATCGTAAGTAGCAGCTTTTGATTCCTGGTCAGCTTCCAGAGAACGGTAGATTGAGTAATTCATAAATACCTGTGCAATGAAACCGAATATTCCAATCATGAGGAGAAGGGCAAGCCAATCTAGCCTGGTGGGAATAACAAGCTCGGTTTTCGTGGCAATCATGCTTTTGGGCACTCGGACGTTAATTATATGGGTGCTTGAGGCTAACGACTGTAGCACTTACGCGATGGTACAGATAACAACGCATTGAGCAGATAGATACACCATGTTGTGCATAGGATGTGCGCGTTTGCCTATAGCGCGGATGGAGATGTCTGTTTGAACATATTGTTAGTTAGCATTATTGGGTAGACTGAGTAAGATGCAGTACAAGCGGTGGTTGCTCCTAGTACGCCAACAAGCGATAACCTGGTGCACGCTTCAGTCAGTAATGACGCCGCTATAATGGACACGGGAAGTGATAATCCTACCCAACCGCCCCCAGTCTCTCGGCACTCGTTACCTCTTTGCCAGCGGGGTGAGAAGCTTCGCCGAAGATGAAAGTAGGTCGGGCAATTAAGACCACGCCAACAAGACTTATCACTGGTACGATATCAACAAACAGCGTTGAGAAACAACGGACCAAACACTCACTTCCTGCCAGAGCTTCTTTAATAGTAAATACCTCCCCCAACAGGAAGGATGCAGCAATCGCCGTGCACATGGGTGAAAGGAAGGTCAAGACTGTCGCGTCTGATAGTGAAAGGTATTGCAGAGAATAATAAATCCCGAACACCCCGAAAAACCTTCGATAGAACGAGCCTTAGAGTACGAATTGAAACTGTTGGAAGAAAGACCGACCCTCCGATACCTCTGCTCATGAGCAGTAATCGGACGCCCTTTGGACCGAAAAAGGCATCTGGTATTCCTGCTGAGACCCTTCGTGGGCCTTCATGAGCACCTTCAACGACCTGGAGGACAAGCACTCACATATAGATCATGCTGCACATGTACGTAAAAACCTAGAATCACGTCACATCCGCCCAAATATCAGAAAACATCTTGTCGAGAAAGGAGTTATGATTCCATACCATTCTCACAGCCAGGAGCTACGCAACATGTCATCTCGCCATCGCTTGCAGAAGATCAAAAAACATCGCACACCTGAAGAGTCCCCACAGGCGGATCTATAGTATGCAGCTCCTTAACTCCAGCATCCATCATCGCAAAGAAAACCTGCGACGAGATAATAAGTAGGAGACCCGTGTTTCTCTTCAAACCATCTCTGGTACGACGGAATCTTGGAGGTCGAGCTTGCAGACCCAAGTTTTCAGATTCTTCCAAATCGTTGATCTCCTCTCTCGTGGAAGAAATCAAAGCTGGTTGTGGGCTCGTCAGACCTCCTTGGACATCGGTGCTTGCATATCGCCCGCGGATGGAATCCTCAGTTGATATAGTGCCATAATCCAGCGTCGACGTCCCAGGACGTGTATTTCTCGATGGCATAAGAAGCTTAGAGGTAACCTGGAGGACAGAGCAGAGAACCAGCGCTCAGATTTCATTTCGCGTATTTGTACCCATTCTTGACGGTCAGGAGATGACCGCTTGACCCATCAGCGTTCGAACACATTCAGTAGGCGATGGCGTGTGCATCAGAAGTACTTAAGACGGGGTCTGAACTGGTCTGAACGGGGGTGGGGCACATCAGCGAAATGGCTCGGATGTTGTAAGCATGATGTAAGCATGTTGTAAGCACTCGCAGCCGGGTTCCGGCCATCATAATCGGCCGCAATCCTCTGCAACCTCCATAATCTCTCACAACAGTTGTATAATCACACGTAATAGATTATATTCGATACACAGCGTTTGTAGCCATGTTATGTCTAGATTATGAACCACAAAATAGGCTACAACAAGTAAAATGATTATAGATGTTGCAGCACATTGCTCCCAGTTATGACCTGATTATAGCCAGACGCAGTGAGATTAGTATCGGTTTGTATTTGTGACAAAATTCTCAATAATTCATATACAACTGGCTACAATATGCAGGCTAGCTTGACCCGAATCACGCAAATATTAGAAAAAAGAATATATTGGATTATACGAGGTAAGCTAAATCATCGTATACTACTGGCTTCCCAACATCAAGATTGTCGGTTGTTACTGCTCCCGGCTATTTGCTTGGTCGCCATTTGAGTCTTCATTGCGCTGGCCATTCCAGACGGCGATATGTCATCGTAGTCGTCATCGCTATCTTCGATTTTGCCGAAGATCGTGCTAATTATGTGCATCGTAAGTCATGGCATCCCGCAGGAGGTGTGAATCACCTACTGATTCCACCACTCTAGTAGGGTTTCGATATCCTCTTTCAGCATGTTCTTCATGGTCTTCACGAGCTCGTTGTGAAACCGTTCGTACGGCCAGCGTCCCTTCTGCCTCCCACCCGCGATGAGGGTTGTTTGATCGGACATGACGAACCGCACCTGTAGAGGACACATAAGTAGACGGCTTTTGATGAGAACACGGCGACGTACAATCGTTGCTGCGTACGCAATCGAGTAGATTGTTACCGTCCGAATGCTGTGCATAGCGGCATTTCCCTTTCTTGTTGAGCCGCCACCATTGGAGCCTTGGTGTGCCGACGTAGGACCAATGAACAGATGCACGAAAGACTGGAAACACGAGTGGATGAGTGACACAAATTTACCCAAAAAACGCGAGATTCTTACCCTGACAAGAATGTCCCCTTTGAGAAACCCATCGAAGAGGTCAGGGTGGACCCTCTCATCCTTCCACAGGAATAGTGGATAGTCGGTAGGACCAACGATTATGCTGCCGTCGATCAGACCTCGGCGAACGCTAAGGAATCGTATACATAATATATCAACTCTTCGTGTTGAATGTTAGATATTTACTTACTTATTGTCATCCCATTCCAGATCGGCAGGGCACAAAAGCCTACCTGTTGAATCGTTGTGGAAGCCCATTTTGTGACGCTGTGAGGTTTCCAATGCAGGGCTCCAGGATTTCCACATGTGGATATGCATCTTCATGCTATTGACATCACTTGCCCGGGCTTTTTGTCGCCCATATTCAAGCTAGCAGATGGTTTGATTAAAACTACGATAGCAATGTCAAATCTACTTACTGCAGCTGCAGCGGCTTGAATGCCATCTTCGCCGGAGGTGAGAATGAGGTCCGGAAGGAGGGGAACGATGTCAACCAAATTGCGGTATACAGCGTGCACAAGCCGGCTTGGAAATAAGGGGTAAGCGTGTGATCTAGTGGTATAAATCAGACCTACCTTTCGAGGGTATGTCCCCCCTGGCCAGCATCACGTACCATCCCCTCTTCAATTATGGGGCGTATTGGCTTCCACATCACACGATAGCGACCGACAATGCGACCTTTACTTTTTAGATACTCCGGACTACTATAGAAGCAAATACAACAATTAGTGCAACACAAATAGATGTGAAAGAATAATACCAGTTCGCGACTGATGTGTTTGTGTCCGGTTCGTTGTTGACATCATTGCCTGCATCGGTTGTGCCTGAAGACTGAGGTTGTCGGCCAATGCCTGTGGGTCTTGAGTTCCTAGATGTCAAAGGCTCGCCTAGATCTGTTGCTGTTCCTGACGACGATGAGTGGCGTGTGAGGCCTGAGGATCTCGAATTCCCATATTGGAAAGCTTCGGCCAGGGTATCTGATGGGGTTCCTGAAGAAGATGAGTGGCGTGTCGGAGACTGGCTTCGACCATTCCGGACACGGTGATAATCACCGCTGCTATCACCGCTGCGCTGTCCTCGTGGTGATCCAAATGTGGCCCGATAATCACCGCTGCGCTGTCCTCGTGGTGATCCAAGTGTGGCCCTGGTTGGTCCAGAGTGGTGCTGGCCTTGAGAGAAATGAATAGACATCGTAGATGAAAGAGATACGAAGGAGGGGTTTGCGTAAAATTTTGCATGAATAAAAGGCGACACCTTTGTTGAAAGCTTGCAAACAAAGGCAAAGATAACATTCGCGTCGCGCGTTGGTGGCACGTGAGCCTTAATGTGACGCGACGTGATTTCTAAAAATAGTTTCCAGTTCATCTGAAGAGAGATCAGTGTCGTCAAACTCGTCTTGCATATCGTCATCAGCCAAATCTTCATTTGGCTCAGCCGCTCCAACACTATCAGCCTGAGGTCCTGCATGGTCTGGTGAGACTGTGTAAAATTCTCCAGACGGCACCTCCTTGAGTTGTCCATCCTCTCGTGGAAAACTAGCTGCCTGGCAATGGCCAACACCAGGCCCTAAGTAGCGCATCATCATGTCCCGATCAACAAAGCTGTCCACATTAATTACTATAGGTTGAAACATAATAAATCTCTCACCGATTGACATAGTAATTTTCCCAATCTCCTTCTTGCGAGTCTCGAACAGTTGAAGGCCCCAGCAATCGGAGACTCCTCCCTAAATGGAATGCAGGAATCAAATGACATGCGCGAATAACCAAGGCCGGATCCAGAAATCCAAATGGATCAATTTCGTTGCTTGGAACATATCCGAGACGATTTAGACGTAATGCAGAGGGGCCGGATGACCATTCCATGTCCTGTCCAAGCCATCGGACCCATAGGAAGTCAAAACGCTCACAATCGAGCTGCCCTGGGAAGAAAACATTGGCATGATATATCCCGAGTACTCGGGCATACCAATATGGGTGCTTGTTAACTGATGAATCCTCAAAAGAGGGAAGCATAATGTCACGACGTCCAGAGTTGACGTTAACGGTGTCTTGGTCGCGACGAAGATCATACGTTGTGTAGTTAAACACTGCGGTTGCATGCGAGAAAATGAATCGGTCCTTGATGACAACTGGCGAAAGCTCAGCCTCATTGTATGAAGGCTCATCGCCCGGGACTGCAAGACCCTTTCTCCTGGAAAGGATATGTCTTTTAAGACAAGGAACGAAGTTCTGAGAACGCATTAGTACTTGTAAATATAGGAGCAGCAAGCAGGATGGGCGCGTACATGATAGGCAGGATCGCCACGGGTTTCCTTCAATAGATCAGGTAAATAAATTTTCTGCTTTTCGTTCCGTGCAATGTGGTAATTCTTCGACAAGTCCAATGCTTGATTACTGTGGTCTTCAGTCTGAGGTGCTGATGTCTCTTGAACCGCAAGCCCTTCCAGCTCATACACCATCCGAGCATGGACAGCATCTCGCACGTCCATGTTGATTATCTGGGGAGTAGCGTTGTTGAAATTCGAGCGGCCATTGTGGTCTTTGAGCTGAGTATGTCGACTTTCTCCCTATAATCTTTCATTAATACAATTTGGTTGGCCGGCAACGAAATTACTCACCACCTGGGTTGACATACAATCCGTTGTACCAAAAAGCTCAATCTGATCAGGATAATCAGGGAAGAAGTGCGCTTTTGGTGTCGATAGATTGTACACCTTGCGCTGTTTTCCTGAACTTGATCCAGTGGTCCTACCGTCGGATGGTTTGCCAACCCGAGCACCTTGTAACTCAGTGGGCATTGATTCTGGAATAGTCGTGGTTGGAATGGGAAGATCACTCGGCGCAGTCTGAGGATTGAACGGGGCCTTGGTCACTCTCCGGGCAGTGGCACGATTGCGTGCCTGATATTCCTTGTCCGTCTCAACAGTGTTGAAGTGTTCGCATGTCTCACGGGCGAAGTAACGCAAACTGTCACCTAGAACCGTGGTAACCTGGCGAAAGACACGTAGGGAAGTGTCGGTATGCAATCGGAGCTTTGCCAGTGAGTGCCAGTAGTTCATGAGATATAGAAGATCGAGAATGGTTTCGTTGTGGGGAGAAGGTAAAAGGCCCTCAAAGCATGGGATGCAGCATTCGAGAATGTCCTCATAGTCACGGGCCGCTAGTTTCGTTAGGTCGGCCACATTGTATGGAAACTTTCGAATGGTTGATCGTCCGAACGATGCGACTTGACGAAACCTGTGTCCCAGATCAAGAGCTGCAGATGGAAGAGATATTATTGAACTCACCGCCGATTGAATTCGTAGATTGCGTTTGAGCCTTGCGTGTAGAGAACGCGGATGAGATGTTGGAGAGCAGACTTCCATACCCCGATCTCCCACTCATGCATGAAGTCGACGACAATCATATCGAAAAAATTGAAGCCAAACTTATGCAGTCGTACAGAAAATGCATTCTGAGACATGTACTCAGCACAAACATTCCGCGCATAAATATCAGCCCACTTACTTCTGTCGGTACCAGGGAGTCTTCCTTGAGCAGATCGTCTACATGACTGCTATTGACCACGTAGCCTTTGTCATAAATGAACGAACGAGCAGCGTGCACCCGCCGCTGCCGGCTTTCGTCATCCTGTCGAGCCGTATTCTGCCTTATGAGCATGTCTGAAGGTGTTCCGAAATCGCTTATTTGTTCCTTTGTAATCTTGCACCTTGGACAAGGACACTGTCCCTTATCCCTAATGGTAGCAACCAGAACTCTGGATCAACATGATTCAACAATAATTTGGGAGATCAAAGGAGAAATTGACAACTCACTTTTCCGGATAATCAGCAGAATAGATGAATATCCGCGGGTAGATTCTGCGGCGCACGCCATCTCCGCAGTCCACCAAAATACCATGTTCGTATGCACACACAAAATCGTCGTCGAGAATGGCTTTCCAGCACCCGTGAAATAATTCACGCTTGCAATGCGCCAACAGCGGTGCAGATACCTTGCTAGAAGGATCATTGAGGATGAAATCCGTAATGGAGTCAGGCAGCTAACGTCATTTCGTTAGTTCTTGCATCAGGATATATCTAATTGAGCATTAACGTACCGATGGCAAGAAGGCAACATTATACCCCGCCCTCGCAGAACGTCGGCCACGTTCGTACTTTGACTGATTTCCAAAATAAAGGTAGATTGGCCACAGCTTTGCTTGACCAAACTGAGCAACATGCGTGGCGTCAGAATAGAACATCATGGCAGCTATAGAACGCGGTAAATCACAGCCGGGCTCCGGGGGAAGGTTGTGAAGTGCACGGTCTGCGTTGAGAAAGGCTTTTGAAGAGAAGAGATCTCCGTAAACGTGCTCAGTCGCGTCCTTATCCCAAGGAGGATTCCAATATTCTTCAAATGGATGCCAGTGAAAAGCTGCTGATTCCGGGGCAGAGAATGCCTCCTTGATGATATGGACCAGAGAACGGTGGTAAAAATTGGGGACAATGTATTTACGACCAGCTATATAGGCCGTCTCGGCCTCAGAGTTGTGATCTTCGTGATCTTCCGAGTCGGTAGCAGCTTGTGCTTGTCGTCGTCGAGACGCTGCAGCATCTCGACGTGAGGCTTTCGTTTCCTTCTTGCCAGTAGGGATGTAAATCGCAACATCCGATTTCGTCCAGCCGTTGTCTTCCACCAGACCGCCTGGATTTTGGGCGAGCTCTCGATCGATCCGGTCGAAATTAATGCCTTGTATGTCGTCTCCTTTGAATTCATTGTGGCCGACAACATCCCTGAGAAATTCCTTTCGCCCTCTCTTGGTTTTCATCGCACCGTCCCAGTGCCATCGGTTGTATAGGAATGACGAGATGTTAGGGTATGGATGTATTATGCTGGCAATGCTTTTCGGCTCAAGGGCAGGTGGCTGGCCTGGGTGTGGTTGATCATGAGCGGGTCGAAGATCGTCAGCCAAAAAATGCGAAAAGTCCGTTTTGGGGACACCACTTGGCCGACCGTGGTATGACCTCACTAATCCAAATTTATTGACGAGTGTCTTCACGATCCTGCGGATGCGGATACGGAGTGGAGGAGGTGTTTGGAGATCGTCGTAGGTCTCAGAAAGGGTGTCGGTGTTGCCTACGTCCAAGTCCTCATTGTCGGATTGTAAATCGCCAGGTCCTTCGGGCAGGTTGTCTTCGAGCATGGCTTTTGCACGTTCAGTGAGACGACGAACACGTTTAGCTGGAAGTTGACTGGATGGGAACTCCTCAGCTCTTGGACTGTCCATGTCCACATCCGCATCGACGGCGCTGTCACCGAAAGCCTGAGGCGATGGTACATCATGCTTTAACACAAAAGGCGATTATTAGCACTCAGTGTCATACAAAGCTGGCATTATAAACTCACCATCTGCAGGCGTTCAACCGTCGAAGTGCTAGATTTCTTGCGCTTCAGCTTGCCCATGAAACGATTAGATTCCAATTCCAGTTCAAGTTCTGTTGCTAATTCCGTGTCGTCGATCCGACGACGCTTGGTGTTCGAGTCTTTGTCTCCTGATATGGTCCTCCAGATGGCTTTGGAGTGTTGCTTGACTGTTGAACAAGTTATCTCGTGACGACGAAGATATCTGACTTCGGAAAACCGCCGCCCGCAGAGGCATTGGGGCATCTCGAGCTTTAGCAGTAGGTGTATAGGTTGTCGTAGTAGGTTGTCGTTGTGGAAATTGGCGCGGATAATCCGTACCAATGATGAGTTGTGATGGTGGTTGTCGTAGTGGAAGTTGGCGCGGATAATCCGTACCAGTAAGGAGTTGGTGGTTGTCGTGGTGGAAGTTGAGTGTGGTGTATACTATAGCAAAATGCCCTGGATGATCCAGAGCATTAGGAGCAAGGAGGTGTGTACAACGACGATGCCCTGGATGATCCAGGACATAGTGAAGATGAAGAAGAAGAAAGAACGTCAAGTCCGAAAACGTTGGGCGATATTCAAGCTCCGAACGAAAACAGTGGCCACGTGACCTCAATGAGGTCCAAGCGTTTGTTGACATTGCCTTCCACTTACAACAACGGGCGATATTCAAGCTCCGAACGAAAACAGTGGCCACGTGACCTCAATGAGGTCCAAGCGCTTGTTGACATTGACTTCCACTTACAACAACCACCCCAACTCCTCGCCCTACCCACCACGACAACCCTCCACCACCACATATAACTGGCACGGATCATCCGCGCCAGTTATCTCACCCACATACTACATTCCTAACTCGCACGGATTATCCGCGCCAGTTATCTCCTCCATCGTTACTTCTCCTTCTTTTCTTCTGCTTGGGATTATCCCTAACAGTGGGCCGCTCTCTCGATTGTCACCCCTCCTTCGTTTCTTCTGCTTGGGATTATCCCTCACAGTGGACCGCTCTCTCGATCATCCCTAGCAGTGACCTGTCTCTGTGCTAAACGCGCGTCGATAACGAGAACGTCCTGTCGTCCTGTCCTGCTGTCCTGTTGTCCTGTCCTGCTTTCCTGTTGTCCTGTCCTGCTATCCTGTCGTCCTGTCCTGCTATCCTGTCGTTTTGTCCTGCTACCCGTATGTGCCTATTCTCAAAGTCTAAGCCAACATTCAGCTGATTTCTTTTCTCCAGAATGGCACCCCCAGCTTTTGACTATTCTAACGGAAGGGCTGTCGTTCAACATGGGTCAATATTCTACTCGCCCAACTGCTCTCGGCCGGTCGATATCCCCCAAGAACCGGTTCATTCTAGCGATCCGTTCAGGTGGCACCGTTTGGACGTCTCCATGTTTAAACAGCCAGTTTGGTGGGATCAAAACTGGGCATGGCGAAGCTTCATCCCGCTGGCGCCGTCTTTCCTCTTCGCGCCTTTCGAGCCTCTCTGCGCAATGCCCCGCATTGAAGAAGTCAGGTTCTCCTTTTCCGCGCCCTCCGGCGAAATGGTGACACAAATCCGGTTCAGGTTGCCTGAAGATGACATCAGGCGATGGCTTTGGGCAGAAGATCTCATTGTAAAAGCTGCCTACGAGCTCAGACTGCGATACAGTATTGCTGGGAACACCCCTCCCAAGCCTTCGTCATTCCACTTCGACCGCGCTCACAAAAGTCATCCGATTGCAAAGCGCATGGCCTGCCTTGCTCGGGATTGGTTCGCAGTCTGGATGGGATACCTTTCATTCATCATAGCCAAGTCCGAGAATCGCGTTGCAAAAACCGCACCAGCCGATCCTTCATCCGCAGCTCCCGACTGGTACAGCTACCTGCTGAAACAGCCCGAATTCGATGAACTCTGGCTAGATGGCCTGTCCCAATCTGCCGTCTGCACCTATGACTGGAAAACTCCACAAGCTGGCATCATATTCCAGTGGTCTGTCAACGACCGCGACCGCGAGCCAATTGAATGGTATTCCAAGCACAACATTCCGTTGTGGTTCATCTGGTCAAACAGGGAGGAGCAGGCCATCCGAAACAACACGGATTTGAACTTCCTTCGGCCACCAGACAATCTCATTCAGGAGGCGCTAAACATTCTGTTTGCCGCCCCGGGTCTTCCTCTGGCCGGTCTCATAATTCAAAAGTACTTTGCGCTTGGAAACGACCCCATCACCAACAAGACTATAGAGTTTCTCCGACTCCAATACGCGCCCACTTTTGTTTTCGAGTATACCGCCAAGAGATTCATTAATCAGGAAGCACTCCTTCAGGAAACGGAGGCGACCGCAGATGCTAGGTTGGAGGTGTTCAAAGTATTGCGAGACAACACTATCAAGGCAACTGCCCACGCTGCCTCCTCTTACCCATATCACGGTTTATCAGCGACAGCCGCTCCCCACGCTGCCCCCTCTGTTCAATCCCAAGATGTACCCGCAACCGTCAGAGAAACTGGGAGGAATTACAACGAGTTCTTTGCTGCACGCGAGAAGCGCCAGCAGGAGATGATAAAGCTGGAATCTGCTGTGGACCGTCAACGGCGCGAATCACGGGAGCAAAAGCCGGGCGTAGTCAACGCAACAATATATGAGTGGGAGAAGACCCAATCGTCTGGTGGCCTGGAGTTGTACAAGCGGGTCAAGGTCAACAAGAAAGCAAACGAGACGGTCTTTCATAGCTACAGATCCCATCAGCGGCTGTTCAACGCATTCTCAAATGAGTGGGATCTCTGTGAAGACTTTCAGTTTGGGATTGTGGACAACACCTCCTACTCTGATGACGGGTACGACTCGGGCAATGACGACGTCTACCCAGTCAACGCGGTTTCCCAACCGACCAAGGCTCCTCCTTCGGCTGCACCAATAGACACTGATATGGGCCAGAGTTGGTGTGAATATTCCCGAGCCCCGCTCGAAACAATGTCCCTTGTGTATGGGTACGTTCCGCACGCAGGTGACAACGACATTCCTCCGACGCTCAGTTGGGAGAGAATGCTCAATTTTATGGGGTTTGTAAGAAACCTGGAAGAGCTCGATGTTGGCGAACCCGAGAGGAGTGCCATGATGAACTTCTTCGCAGCTGTGCTCAATGCCGTTAATACCTATAAATCGGACAAAGTCGTAGCCAAGAACTTCGAGAATCTTTCGCTCCTCTTCCAATTCGAACATGTCCGACGTCCTACGGAAGACCTTTTTGTATTCTCTTCCCCAAAGTCAGATTCATGTCGCTGGGTTCTTGGTGTTCATTCCGCCACTGCAGCGCTCTACGTTTGTCGATACATTCTCGAAAACCCCATGGCACATACTATCGTGACCGTGGCACATCGCCTTCTTGACCGCGGTATTCCCTTCCGCACCCTACTGCCCCTGACCTGCAGTCCACGACAAGTCACCATCGCTGAGCCGTACGTGCCACGAAGTTATAGGCTTAGTGATCACACATTCACGAAGGCCGACTTTGATGTGGCAATGCTGGCTTGCCGGTCCGTTTTATCATCACCTCAGGGACGGGCGGCTTTGCTACAAGGTGGAATCGTTGGACGCATTGCGAGGGAGTACATCAGCAAGGATGGGGTCTTGAGTGGTCCCTCAATTGAAGTCACTGCACACCGAGTGGGTTACCTTGTGCCGTCTGGTGACAACAACGTCAAATTTTGCGATGACCAACTGACGGCCAACGAAGTCGCTATCATTTGCGGGACGTACTCGCTTCATACGCGTAAGGATTTCTCTCCCTCTATTGCACTTTCTTTACTCATTTCATTTTATAGCATATAAAGGTCAAGTCGCTGTGTGGACATGGTTTCCCCCTCCAGAAGCCTGGGTACACAATCGCACTGGTTGCCACTGGCTTGATTGGACGGAGCGATGCGAGGATATCTTCCAGAGAATCCTGACTGGCATTCACGACGGCACCGGCCGGCCACGATCAACCACCCAATGGCTCACCCATTTGCGCGGACAGAATATCTCACGTATTTTGATCAAACACAATGATGTACGTTCGCAACAATTCATGGATGCAATGGTGCCAATTGGTCAATGAGCTTGAGTCGGGTTTTTATCACTACCATAGTTCCACATCCCCATCTTTCTTGTTGTAGGGGTAGTTTATAGCTTCTGGAACCATTGTATATTCTTTTTGCATTAAATGTCTATTTACTTGACCGCGAATGCGGACGCCGCTTCCAGCAGTGACAATGAGCAGTGAGAAATAATGATGACAAATCAATCCGGCAGGTATCTCTAAAGTTGCCGGACTGCAATCGTGTCGCAGCCTCTCTATAATCCACCCATAACCTACCCAAGGGGTTGTGAAGGGTTGTGATCAAGTTGCAACCTGTATGATCGGTTAGTCAGATTAGATCATGGTTGTAATCTTTTCTTTGATCGCAACCCTTCGCAAACCTTCGCAAACTCCGCAATCAATCACAATGCATTACAACTCTCAGGACAATTTGCTGATGCACGGGCCGGGGTACCCTCTCAGTCACTGTCCTGTCATGTTGAATGTTGATGGATCTCCCTAGATGAGATAAAGAGAAATGTACGTACAGATGTATGTACTGCCATTTTTATTCGGTTCATGAGATGATAAGATTTTTACTTCACATGTCAACCGCCAGCCACTCCTCTCGTTATCTGAGCTTCAAGCCAGTCTATGGTATACAACAAGCTGTAAAAGTATCTGGCATGAAGAGCTATTTGCTACATAAAAGAGTACCAAGGAATAGTAATAGTAATGTGTAATGTCAGGTAATAGTTCCAAGTCAAATCCAATGTTAGTCAGCGTAGCGTGAGGCGGACACGTCCGTGTATGATATATCCTCTCCAAGATAAATGCTCCAGGTGGTATGCGATAATACGCACAGAAACCGTCCAAAGAACTCGTTCTACTGCTCCGTTTTCCTACGATCCGCCTCATCACGATCCAGCGCCGATCCACGACTCGCATCCTCCTCGAACCTCACATGCCGATTCACCTTATCCCTCACCTTCGTCATGCGCTCCCCCCCCTCGTCGCATGCAGAAGACCCTCCTCCAGCTCAGCGTCCCGAGTAAGCCGGTGCAAGTGTGTCGGTTTAGCGGTCGCTGGGGTGTCCTCTTTCTCTTTGGTAAGCTGTAGTGAGGGTTGGGTTTAGTTGGGTAGGAGGGTTGGGGTGAAGGACTTACGGCGACGTAGATTGCGGAACTGATGATTAGGAGTGTGCCGATGATTGAGAGTGCGGTTGGGACGGCGTGGAAGAATATGCGTTCGAGGATGGTGGCGAAGACGACCTGATGGAATTGTGAGACTAGAAGATGAGAAATGAAACGGGTGTGCTACCTGTGTGTAAACTGCCATGGATCCTCGTCCAGCGGTTTCCCGTTGCAGACCCATAGTCAAAAGAGTCTGCACAAAACCAAAGTGGTATGCCAAGTTTAGCAGATGAAGACTTCACCGACACAAAACTTACCTGCGCGATGAATCCAAAAATGCCTATCATGATCAAAAGCGCCATCCACTCTACACGTTGAGGAATAATGAACGGAGTCTTGGTGATAATCATCCTACATCACTTGTATCAGGACATTGCTGTATTCTCCTGTGGAGTGCGCTCACCCTAGCGTAGACACCACTACGCAGTTCACCGAAAAAAAAGTCATCGAATGTAACGGATGTGCTCGTTTCCCAATCGCCCGAATACTAGTATCTGTGCTCTACATCAATTCAAGCTCTACCAAAGATATAGACGACTTACAAGCTCCCGTTGCACCTAACACACCAATCAGAGCCACACTTCACAATGCAATAGGTCGGTCATGCGCTCTCAAAGATATCTTGCAAGAAAGAGAAAGACATACCCGACGGCAATCAACCTCTCCGTGGGAGTCCCCTTCTCTGCATTATCCGCAAGAACAATCCCCACATCAGTAATAGGCAAACTATCAGGCGCATGCGCCGCTGCCCCGAATAGCGCCGTAGGCCGTGCGATGAGAACCACCCCAACGAGACTGACGACTAAGTAATAGGCGTTCAGTTGAGCTAATTGTCCTATGAAACAAGTGAACCGCTGGAAGAGAACTCACGTCCTGCGAGCGCCTGCCGCCGCGTGAAGTTTTCCCCGAGGAGGAGCGCGCCTGCGATTGCGGTGCATGTTGGTGCGAGGAAGGTGAGGACTGTCGCGTCTGATAGGGAGAGGTATTGGAGGGAGTAGTAGACGCCGAATAACCCGAAGAATCTGTAAGGTTCGGTAAGACGGGGATATACTCATAGATAAGGGAAGGGGGGGAGGGACGGACCCCACGAAACCTCTGATTACGAGGAGTGTTCGTACGCCTTTGGGACCTAGGAAGGGGTCTGGGACTTTCATTGAGAGCCTGAGATAGTTTTTGAGTTTCGGGACTCCGAAGAAAGAAAGGGAATTCGTTACATGTAGGTCATGCAGCATATGTAGGTTATTGACTGTCCCCCAGTGATTAGTTAGCATGTCAAAGAAAAGCCAGAGAAACGAGATGCACCATTCGAACAGCAACAAGCTACCAAGAAATAGAACATGGTCAGATTATGTTTTCAACAGATAGATCCAAAAACGCACCTCAAGAGTCGACACAGGCGGATCAATCCCATTCAGCTTCTTCACCGCAACATTCATCATCGACAAAAACGCCTGGCTCGACGCAACAAGCAACAACCCCGTATTCCTCTCCAACCCCTCCTTCACCCTCCTCCCCACTCTCCGCGCCCACCCACCTCCTCCTCCCACCTCCTCCTCCTCCTCATCCTCATTATCATCTTCATCTATAGCGTAATGGTACTCCTCCGGATTGGCACTGGGATGGGGATGGGGGAACCGCGACGACGACGCGTTGAGGCTAGACGAGACGGGTGTGTGGGGTATAGCAAAGTCCGCGTATTCGGGGGTTAGCGCTGTGTATGCATTGCGCGACGACGACATGGACATGGAGATGGAGGTGGGGGAGACGAAAACCTACACCATGAGGATGTCATGATTCGTTTGTTTTTTCTCAGCGGTGTGTGATATGATATGTGTGTGACATAGCCGGAAAAAGATCTTTGCGGGTCCGGACCGATGATGGTTATTAGGGAGCTCACGCAGCAGGGTTCAACTTGTGGCACACAACTCATCTAAGTTTCGCGACCTACTGTCCAAGGCACGCACTGGTGAACGTCAATCCCTGACAGTATGAACGAAGCGGACAGCACATTTGCCTCACCCTCGCACCGCAATTCCGTCATATCTTGACACTGTCTTGACATGTGAGTGTAATTGTCAACATACCGGCATGTCGTCCATAAGTCCGTGACTGACAGTCCTATGTAAACGATCCAGCATCTGGCATCATAGGGTAAGACGGGTGTCCTGAATCAGGCTGTCGAGCGCGTCAGGCTTGGTGGTAATTAGGTGGTAATTGACCCCTTTCCCCTCTAGTAGTCAAACCCGATCACTCCTGATCTTCAATATCCCACCATGATCATCGATTATCCATCTTGATCATAACAACACTCGCTTGCGGTCTCTAAACGCGATGTAGAGAGAATCTGCTATGAATGTTGATGTTTCCCCATTGGCCGCCACTTTCATGAGACTGCACTCAGTGTCTCGGCAATCCGGACCTCATTTATCGAGTTCACGCGAGTTTGGCGGGTGTTTGATGCCCGCCCTTTGATTGGAGGCTCTGTGGCGACGGCTATCTACGGAGAGAACGCCTCGCAATTGAAGTCGAAACATATAGGATCTTGCAGCGAAATATCTCGCTCCAGATGCTCAACCTGCAAGCGCTACACTCTGATAACTTGGAACCTCTTCACCCTGCACTCTTGTTGGGTGCACCAAAGCTTGGTTTGCTTGTGCTTCAGACCGGGCAGGCTTCCCAGCGAACTTGTCTCATCCATGTCTCGCCAGTTTATATATGGATTGCATCTGCCCTCAAAGTGTCATGTCGTCCAGCGACGAGTTGCTTGAAATACTACGACCTCCGCCTTCTCTGCTGAATCTGCGTCTGCACCAAGCCATTAGCCCGTGCCATCACCCACGACATACATCCAACTGGCTATCTTCGTGTCTTGTTCGGACCTGCATACCTGAAAGTCCCCAAATCCGCAGCGACCCTCCAATCACACGCGACTTTCCGCCCTTCTGTCTCCTTCTGTCTCCTTCTGTGGTCCATCACCTACCACGCATACCTTTATTCAGGAGGAACCAAGTCAATTGCGCAGTCGCATGTTTGGAGGCATGCACTTGATGGAATAAATGGAATCAAGAGAGGCTTGATAACTTGATCCCCTCCAAAGCGCCTATCCGGACTCGTATTCGTATTCCAAAACGAATCATCAAGGCGTGTGTTTGCGACAATCATTATTTCATCAACCAATCATCAACCCTTCGAGGCTAGCACCCCCACAATGAATGAGAATACGGGCATCCACGGGTCTATTTGATGGCTGATGGTATGTTCGAACCCATCTTCGGCTCATATAGCGAGACTACAGCACCAGAGGTGCTCGGTGCACGATTGCAATCACACAAACTGCCATGGAGCGCTTTCATTTTTATTCGCGAGCCCAACCATGCCGCATCAATAAATCTGATTGGCATTCTCGTCACTTTATCTGTCTTCAAACCCAGAGAATGCGGGCCGTAGTGGCGAGAATTGATGCATAGCTTTTGATCACACAACTACAATCCAACCACCCAATCTCGACAAGACGAAGAATGGAAAGTAACAAGACGTACTTTAATGAAGCACCCAACTTTCTGTGACATCTTCGTTGATGCTTCGTCCTGTATATGACAGGCTACACTCGTGTACCACATCATACCACATCATACCACACCACGAGCTTGCTATTGCTATGTTACTTGTTACTTGATACAGGCAGAAGCGCGCTTGCATGATTCCACCCAACTAAGTCGACGAGCGACGGCATCTTTCTTAAGCCGACGAGCATCACGGTGTATCGAGGTCTTTCGTGCAGACTGGTTGGTGCGAGCAATGCAAGCAATGCAAGATCATCATGGTCACCCGACAACCGACAACCGACAACCGACAACGCGACCGCGCACCGCGCACGAGGGACACGAGGAAAGGGAATGTTGTGAGTGACGATCATGAATGATCAATCGTCGTTCTTCTTGTTCGGTTCGGAGGTCCTCGAGACGGAGACGGATGTTTGATATTCGATGTAGAGTATCAAGGGATTACTTGCGACGCTTTGGTTGTACAGCACCGATCAAATGCTAGGGTGGTGGGTGATGGTATAGAGAGAGACAGAGGGAGGTGCAGAAACGCGAGACGCAGCGGCTGGTTCTGCGCGTGCTGCCACCACACCCAATTGCGCGCCGGATTCCCATAGGCGTCATCTCTTGCTCTTGGACTTGGAATACATATACATACATACATAGGACTTGGAGGGACTTGGAGACTATAACCATACCCGTGCATCCCCGTCTGCGAGTACCAAAGGTTCACCGAAGGCTACGCCGGAAACCTGGAACGTGCGACGTTTATCGCCCAAGTTTCCCCCTGTTAATGTTGGATGAACGATACACCGCTGCGCAGCATAGTCGATGCCCTTGTGTACCCGCCCATTCCTTGAACACTACGTCTGTTTGGTTATTAGGCGGCTTAGGGGTGACTCCTATTGCCAATACAATGAACGCGCGTCGTTGGCTGCGCCCTACCCCGGTGATGTAATGTAATGTCAATGTTTAGTTTAGCCTTCTGCCTTCTGCCTGCGCTTGGTGCGGCTATTCCGAATTGTATAGCGTTGTGGGATATACATACGTGTCTTCTCGTTCATTGAAAGTTCTTGGGGATACTGTTACGGAGAGTCGAGAATATCAGCTGTAAGTTAATTTGTAATTTGTGGGGATTGCTGCTGCAAGATGTGATCGCTTTATGGAGGTGGGTTTGGGTGCTGCGTTTTGTGTGGCGAGAGGTTAGCCCATAGTCGATATGATGATATTCAGGAAGGAGGCGGTCGAGCTAGTAGGCGAGGATGGGTTTCGTTTGAGTGTGTAATGCTCAGTCGGAGTAAAGTGAAGATGGTGGTAGGATAATGAGAGAAATGAGTGTGTATTTCGTTATATACACCAAGTAAGATCGGACGGGTATTGGTCCCCACGTTGTGAGCTTTCTATTCAAAAGGACTGTATTGTGAACGCGAGCCGCGAGTGAACCGACAAACCCGATACTACGATGTGAGGATGATGGAATCCAGGGATAGTGACGCCATCCTAGCCCTGCAACACGCACCACCATCCAATCACCAAACGCCCAACTCTACTACATTAACGAAGGGACATTCATGGATACTCGTAACCAGTAACCCACAACCAGACGTGGGTATCCAAGGACCCACAGGATCACGAGCGCCCGATCATGGATCATGGGGTGCGGACATGGACGGGAGTCGGGAATCGCAATGTCGCAGTGTCACCGTCTGATCGTGTCATGGCAATGAATGTGTGTCATAACATAACATAACCTAACTGGCGACGGAGTTGGAAGAGGGTGCAGCGAGGTGGGGAGGCTAAATAAAGGCAACTGCGGCCGGAAGTCGTGTTCGGGGAGAGCACATGGTGCATGCCAAGGGAAGCCGACGAGTGATGGTTGGTTGGTTGTTGGGTGAATTGGGATGGGAGGGGAGTGGGAGTGGGGAGAGGACGGCTGGAGGGGAGGGAAGCTCACGATGGGGACGGAGGGGATGGGTGAATGGATGGTTCCGAGGGGATGAAGGATGTTGCCGTGGCAGTGACATGTTGCGGAACTGCCTGAGGAGTGCGGGCCGACAATGGCCGAAATCTCTGCTTGGTCATGCCCATGCTCCCTCTCCCTCTTACTCAAGAGAGACCCCCCTTCCTTCCAATCATCATCAACCACCACCAGCCTTCTGTTTCGTGATGGCACACTCGCAGCCCATCGCTCTGCCTACTAGTATACAGCAGCAGGACTATCATATGCAGGACTCGGGCGGGAGCTACACGGGCTCCAGTAGTGGCACCTTCAATCCTGCGTCCTTCACCCGCCATTTCCTCGGTTCGCCCATCTCATGGCGCGCGGGCTCGTTCGGCATGCCCAATCGCCTCCCAGCTGGCTCGCCCACCGCCCAGCTCCTCAGCACCATAGAGTGAGTTCTCTAGTTATCCACTCGAACATACACTGATGAGGGCAGTTTCAACGAGTTCCGGAGCGGCAAGACCCCCTCCTCAGTCGAAGACTCCATCCTCAACGTCGTCAACGTCTTCGAGCGCGAAGGCGAGCTCTGCCGGAACTACACCTGCTGCGGCCTCCACCTGCACGACCTGCACGCCCTGCTCGAGCACTTTGAGGAAGTCCACATCGTCGTGCTCGACCCGACGTCCACGCAGCCCCAGGCGCACATCCAGATCCCGTTCAATCCGACGATACACGATGTCGACCCGCCGTCGGCGTTTGACGCGGATGATATGGAGCTGGATATTGATCTCGACACGCATCCCCCGCCACCGGCGCCGCCTAATAGTTCCCGACAGTCGTCCGTGCAGAGCTCGCCGTCTTCCGGGGCGCCTTCACCGCCTGACACCCCCATATCCACCCCTCTATCCGCGTACCCCTCGCCACACGCCTTCGTCCCGCACCACCTCCCACACGTCGGGCACCTCCCGCTCCCAGCGTACGTCTCCCAGCCCTCCTCGCCCAACTACGACCCTACGACCACCGCCGCCTCCACGCGGCAAAACTCCCCCACCCCCTCGTTCATGACCCACCGGCATGGGGGTTTTCCTCGTGCGACGCAGAGTCAGAATGTGTTGGCGCACCCGGAGGAGGCGTTTAATAGCTATGCGCGGTTCGCGAGCGATTATAGCAGTTGTATGCCTGGGGCGCAGTTTAATGGGGCGACGGTGGATGAGGCGAGTGCGTTGCATGGGGGGATGGCGTGGCAGGTGCAGCAGCAGCATGCGCTGCAACAACAGCAGCAGGGTGTTCCCCCGGCTCTCTTGTTCGCGAGTAGCAGTAAGAGCGCAGCGGCGTCCCGGGTTCCCAGCCCAAAACCACACCTCTCCCCTCCCCCGCCTGCTCCCACCTCAAAGCCCACCCCAACCCCCTCCCCCTCCCACCCCAATTCACCCACCACCACCCCAACAACCAACGGCTCCACCACCCCCCTCACCCCCGCCTCCCTCCAATCCCGCCCCCCCTCCTCCCTCCTCCTCTCCAAGCCCTTCCGCTGCCCCAAACCGAACTGCAACAAGAGCTACAAGCAGGCGAACGGGCTGAAGTACCATATGACGCATGGGAGCTGTAATTTTGCGCCGCCGAAGGATTTGGAGCATGTTAAGGATTTGCTGGAGCGGAAGCGGCGGGAACGCGAGGGTATGTCCGGTGTGGACGGCGGCGGGGCGGGGTTGACTCGTAGCACCTCCTTGGGCTCTGCCCCGGGGTCGTCCTCGGGTGCGTTGAACGTCAACACGAATGGGGTAGGAAACGGGCAGCACACCAAAACAACCCCCTCCACCCCCACAGACCGCCTCTCCCCCTCCTCCATCCTCACCTACTCCGACCTCTCCAACATCTCCGAGCACGACCTGCGCGAAGTCGAGCGCGAGGCCGAGCGGCGCCTCCGCCCCTTCGCGTGCGGCGTGGGCGAGTGCCAAAGGAGGTACAAGAATATGAATGGGCTGAGGTACCATTATCAGCATTCGGGGGACCATGGGGGGGTGGGGCTGGCGTTGTTGGCGAGTGGGCAGCATGAGTGTTTGGGGAAGGGGAGGGCGGGGGAGGGGGAGGGGGAGGTGGGCAGGGAGGAGGGGGAGGGTATGGACAGGGACAGCACCAGCAGGGAGGGGGGTATGGGAAGGGGAGTATGAAAGGAAGCGTGAGCGTACCCGTTTCCCGCGCCCCGAGCGTCTCGCATTCGGTAGCGAGCAGTCGGACGGGGACGCCTCAGCCTCAACCGCCTTTACCCCCCATGCCCATGCCGATGCCTATGCCTCAGGGGCAGGGGATCAATATTAACATAAAGACGACGGCGATTACGCCTACCACCGCCCCGATCCAAGCACAGGCGTTCGTCGTGCCGCCCTCTTCCAACTCCTCCTCGCTTTCTCTTGCCTCCCAACAACAGTCGAATAGTGACAGTAAAACGACCTCGCCAACGATGACCCAAGCCCACCAAGCACAAGCTCAGGCGCACTTCCAAGCGCAGCAGCAGCAGTTGGCGGCGTATCATTATGCGCATATGCAGAGGCAGTATCAGGCGCAGATGCAGTCGCAGGCGCAGCTTTCCCAACAACAGCAGGCTCAGCAAGCTCAACAACAGCAGGCACAGCAGGCTCAGGCGCAGCAGCAGGCGCAACAGCAGGCGCAAGCGCAGGCGCAACAGCAACAGCAGCAAGCGCACCAGCAGGCGCATTCGCATCCCACAAGTCCGGTAGGGGATTTACCCTCCTTCCTCACCCAATCATTCACATCCTCCGAGCCAAGCACGCCAGCTGTTCCTAAGAGCCCGCCTGGTAGTGGGGTTTCCAGTCCCGTCATGAGCGGTATGGCTAGCATGGGTTTTGGAGATATGAGCTTCGGAATCGGGATGGGGGGGATGTCGTCGGGTATCGGGCTCGGCATGGGCGGGATGGGAGGTGCGATGGGAGGCGCGATGGGCAGCGGGATGGGGTTAGGAGGTGGCTTGGGTGGAGATATGGGCATGAGCATGGGGATGGGAGGGATGGACGCGGGTCAGGCGGCGGCGATGTATGCTAGGTCGCAGCATCAGCAGGTGCAGCAGCAGGCGCAGCAGCAGCAGGGGCAGGGCGGGCAGGGGATGGATATGTCGTGATTCTTGGTTGAGGTTGTATAGTGAGTTTTTGCTCGTCTGGTGTGGGGGATATGGTGTTGATGATGGGTTTGGGCAGGATTGTGAAGTGTCGTGTCGTGTCGTGTCGTGTCTTCCGTGTCATCCCTCGTGTCGTGTCTCGTCGTCCCTCGCTCGTGTCTCTCGTCTTCTCTCACTCGACTCGATTAAACCGCCCTTGCCTTTTGGTCCTTCCTTCCACCGCGTTATGGACCTTTTCGACAATGTTGCCGTGCGCAACGTATAGACGTGCAGTGCCGCTGCTGCAGCCCTAGACCGCTTGTTCTCTCTCCGCATTCCGCATAGAGTCAAACCCAATCCAACCAACCAAACTCAACTCAACCCAGACGAACACCAAGGCGCACAGACACAGACGAAGACCCAGACGAAGAAAGACGAAGACTCAAAAGTACCTGTATCCACCGCTTACCGCTTATTGGCGTATCATATCATATCATATCATATCATATCATATCGTATCATATCATATCGTACATATCGTATCGTACGTATCGTACATATCGTATTTCTTGCTTTACTCATTCTCTTTCTCTCCTTCTCTCCTTCTCTCCTTCTCTCCTTCTCTCTTTTTCACTGTCACTCGTTTCTCTTACTCTCACTCGTTTCCCTTACCTGCTTTTCTCATTCCTTCGTCCTTCGTTGATATTTTTTGCGTTGTTATACTGTTCTACCATCCCTCCTCCGTTTCTTCGTGCGATGCGTACGATATCGATTAATACGCTGGTCTAATCTAGCGCTTACTCTTTCGTCTTTCCCTCCCTTGCTTCTTCTTTCTTCCTTTCGTCTTGTCTCGCTGTTTTTGGTTCTGTTTCTGTTTCTGTTTCTGTTTCGATTTTGGCTTCGATTCTTTGTTTTTGGTCTCCTCTCTCTCCCTCTCTGTTTAATTAGACGACCGTATTATCGCCGGCCCCGCATTCATTTCATGCTCAGGTCACCGCACTCCAAAAACCACTGCCTCTCGACCTCACTGTAGATCTCATTGTCACCTCTACTCTCTCTCTCTTATCTATTTTTTCTGATACTCGAGTACACGCATCTTACCATACCATACCGGTACATGAAATATATGGTTTATGGTTGTTGTAAACACAAAATGCGCCGCTCTGCTTTTTGCGTGACTCCTTGCTTGGCTTCGTAATTTCTTCGCTCCAGCTTCGAAGACGAATGCTTCGTTCGAATGTGCTGCTTACAGACTCCAAAACCTTTTGGCTCTCTGCGTACATGACCTCACTGTAGCTCATTTCCACTCTCTCCCTCTCTCCCTATCTATTTTCCGCTCCTTCTTTTCTTATGTGCATCTATACACACTTATCCTACCGTTACATGAAATACATTGTTCGACGCAAAATAAATAAAGCCCCTGCGCTATTGAGCGCTTGGCTTCGTAATTTCTTACACCAGCTCCAGCTCGAATACGAAATGGCTTCGTTCGAGTGGGCTAGGATGATGGCTTACGGACTCCAAACAACTTCTGGTTTTCTACATATATGACCTCACTGTAGCTCATTGGCAGTTTCTCCATCTCCCTCTCTATCTAATTCCCCGCTCCTTCTTATGTGCATCTATAGGCATCTTATCCTACCGTTACATGAAATACATTGCTCGACGCAAAATAAATAAAGCCTCTGCGCTACTGAGTCCGCTTGGCTTCGTAATTTCTTACGCCAGCTCCAGCTTCGAATACGACATGGTTTCGTTCGAGTGTGCTAGGATGATGGCTTAGCGACTCCAAAAACCTTCTGGCTCTGTACATACTTGTACTCAAAAAGACGTCAGCTAATCATTTCACTATAGATTTCATTGCACTTTCTCCGTCTCGTCTCTGTCTATTTTCCGCTCCTGCTTATGTGCATATTATCCTACCGTTACATAAAATATATCGCTCGACGGTTGTTGTGGTAAAGCCGGTCTACTCTCTCTCTCTGCTACCCCATCTGTCAAGTCCTTGGCTTCGTAATTCCTTACAGCTCCAGCTTCGAGCATGCTTCATTCAAGTATGCTTAGCACTCAAGGCGCGCCACAGGGCACGGCCTGAAAGTATTCTCCATTGCGTCTGTTTCTCTATTTCGTTCTTTTTCGATTTTTTGTTTTGTTTTTGGTCTCTACTTTCTTTCCCTTACTCTGTTTAATTGACGACCGTTATTATCGCCAGACCGTCCCAGCTTGATCTATACACGCTTACCATACCGTTACATAAATCCATCTGCTCGGGTTATTGTGAACACAACATAAAGCCGCTCTACTCTCTCTGCTCTACTCCATCCGCTTGGCTTCGTAATCCCTTACAGCTCCAGCTTCGAACATGCTTCATTCCAGTATGCTTAGCACTCAAGGCGCGCCACAAGGCACGGCCTGGAAGTATTCTCCATTGCGTCTGTTTCTGTTTTGGTTCTCTATTTCGTTCTTGTTTCGATTTTTGTATTTGTGTTCTTGGTCTCTACTTTCTTTCCCTTACTCTGTTCAATTAGACCACCGTTATTATCGCCGGACAGTCTCAGCTTGATTTATTGACTCCAAAACCAATGGGTGACCACTTGTAAACAGAAAGACGCCATCCGACCTCACAGCCTCACTGTAGATCTCATTACCACCTCTGTCTCTCTCTGTCTATCTTACTTTTCGTATGTGCATCTATACACGCTTACCATACCGTTACATAAATACATCTGCTCGGGTTATTGTCAACACAAAATAAAGCCGCTCTACTCTCTCTGCGCTACTCCATCCGCTTGGCTTCGTAATCTCTTACACTCGTCAACAGCTCCAGCTTCGAAATTGCGAATACAACACGCTTCATTCGATTTGAGTATGCTTAGCACTCGAGGCTTGAGGCGCGCCACAAGGCACCCACCCGGAAGTATATAACTCCACCCGACCTGCCCCCGGCTATCAGCGGCTATCTCCATTCCTCGACATCGCATCACCAAATCACCTCAAATCACCTCGCATCACGCAAATGGCGCGATCGTGATTGGCAGGGCTTAAATTATCGGATGGGTGGGAGTGGGCCAAGATTAGATTGGAGTTCTGCCTTGGTTCTGCCAGTGTTATAGAGTCGATAACGTTATGAAACCTGCGTGTACGGTAGATAGAGTACAGCTTTGAATGGAAACGCGGAGATGAGGTTGGACTCTCATGTCAATGTCAGTTTCAGTAGTATGTGTGGATGTCATGGGTGGCTATGGATGGATGGACTGGGCTTGCGTGCTTGCGTGCTTGACAAAGTTGTGACAAAGGCATCGTACGTTGAAACAGGGACTCTCTCTTGCAGTGCCTCGGCGCGGCGTCTCGCGGCGTATTGCTTTGTTCCATTTTCAATTCAAGCTCGAAACAGAGTCCCGACGGCTTCTTGCCTCGAGGCCCTCGAGGAAGGCAATGTTGCCTCGGAAATTCCAATCAATGTAGATCACCCCACGTTCGCCGCGCGAATCCCACATCGCTGTATCCTATTTGGCAGCATCAGACTCAGAGGCAAAAGGAGGCAAGTCACGAAAGGTTTGATTTCCGAGGTCCTCGTTACCGAATTGCCCTCGTCCAACAATACCACTACTCTAATAATCACTACGAAATGACTTGGGGTTCATGGTCTCGAAGTAACATCCTCGGCCGAACGCGACGCAGATGCTGACATCGCCTCCGCGCAGTACGGCCAATCCAACAGCTCTCAGAAGGGAATAATGGGAATGGAACACACACCCGGCGATGTTTATCTCATACACGGGCATTCGTAGCCTGCTCCCAAGGCAATGCGAGCTCGTGGGAAGGCCGGCTCTGTATCGGTGCATGAGTATTCAAGAAGCATGAAATAGAGGAGGAGCTGGGAAGGGATGGCTTAAAGGGGGTGAGGCGCTGTGGCGTCGTGTCAATTGCGTGAGCAAGCATTGGGGGTGCGAATGCTGTATTTGGTGTGCGTTTTGGGAGTCGTCCGGGTTAATCATTGGATAGGCTTCGTACGACAACAATAGAATCGCGGAGAATATTCGCTGTATTGGATGCACAGAAATGGCAAGCAATATCAATAGAGATCATAGCTTCTCGCCATTACCTCGACTGCATACAGAGCTTTCCCGGTTTATCACAAATAGACGGAGTCTTACGACAGGTATAGAATCAAGGCAATAGCAAATTGTATTGAACCCTACTCAAATGGCAAGCAACATCATCGGCGCTTCTCGCCATAGCGTCAAAGACCCTGAAGACATGCCAACGTCACGTCAAAAGTCTGCTTAGCTTGAGAGGTCGTGTCTGGCCTTATTCCAAGGTTGGTACAAACCTGACATGAGGCCGCAGGGTATGTTACGCCACACGAAAACATAAGATCCTTTCGTCGAAGGAAAGACAACGGCGGCTATATCTGGGTTGAAGTTGTCCATGGGGGTATTAAATAGGGAGTTGTCTGGTGATGCGGTTGCTGAAACGAGGTTTAGGGGTAGATCGTGGAGGGGGGGTCCTTCGGGCATCAGGCATTGGGCCAGAAGAATATCAGCATATGTCGTATTACTGTCGAGTATGCCGTTGTCCACATCAGAGAATACAAAGCATTCTGGGGGCAGGCAACGGCAGCTGTGTCAGGATCATATCGTATTCAAGCATAGACCAGAACAGCCGTCTTGTTTGTAAGGAGACAGAGTGATAGGAGTCGTTCACAAGGATCGCCAAGCAGGCAAGTAACATTCAGGCTAAGTCCAGATGCTGCTGCGCAGCGGTCCATTATTCAACCACATGGCGTCAACATGCTGCAGGAATGCACACAACGACGACGCACGGTCTCACATGAACCAGCTTTCCCTTTCCCGACGCAAATAGCCAAGACACTGGTATAAACACGATGGCGGCGGAGCCAAGTCTTAGGCTAAGATCAAGGTTCCTATTGATTAATTAGGAGGAGGAGGCTTGGAGGGCGCGGTTGAGAGTACTGGCGGGTACAACAAAATCAAACATTGAACAAACAGAGTGCCGGTACGGCACCAGATCGCGTCTTTCCCGAAAGACCCCTGTACGATGTTGTCTTCCGTGCAAGCTTTCGTTAAACTTCCAACTACTATCTTTGGGATGCTATGACACCCGGCGACCTGGTCGTGCGGAATGAAGAATTACATTTCTCTCCTATTTCGAATGTGGACCAAATTTCGAGCATATTAACTGTAGATTCTGATGACAGGAATAACCTTCCAGGGGACGGTCCGTGCATTCAATAGGCCATCGTCAGTAACATTAAATCCTGTTCTTTATATCTGCTTCACATGAACCCATGAAGATTTGTTAGACCCACAATTCAAAGACAAATCAAGAATAACCTGGAGCTGAGAGAACAGAAATACGGCGAATGGTGTCCCATTCCCCCAAAACCTCGATCGTTCCATCTGTCCTTCTTGCACT
Source organism: Crassisporium funariophilum (assembly GCA_014925845.1). NCBI lineage: Eukaryota > Fungi > Basidiomycota > Agaricomycetes > Agaricales > Crassisporiaceae > Crassisporium > Crassisporium funariophilum. The sequence continues at coordinate 1,273,779 of JACGCL010000013.1, forward strand.
TGCAGGGGTCCGCAACGTCCATTTACACTGGACTAAATGTCAGGAGTGCTATGGATTGCAAGATTTGTTGGCTGTAATCATAGACTCGTAGAAGTAGGTCAAGTATGATAGAAATTAGATCACTGTGAATTTTGGTAGTCAACGATACGCTGCCAATAAGTATGTCCATTATCGCTGTGTTGCAAGAACTGATGACCATGGCATTGGCATTCCTTGAAGTTTGTATGTTGGGAAATAAGTACCATGAGCATAATGACTTGAATGCGCAAGGCATTTCTTGCTATCATAATAAGCACAACCCGCTCAATTGTTTCAAATTACACAAGAGAACATATGCTGAACGAGCCTCAAGACAATGCTCTTCAACCGTGCTAGTGGTCAAGTCATTTACCAGCACCGAGATACTGTCACTAATTGTTATTGAGAATGGCTTCAGACCTAATTCAAGCGACTTGAATAGGCTCGTGGATTCATGAAGTTCATCAGACCCATCTTTGAACATAAGTAAAACATGTCTGAAGTCAAAGTAGATAATGATATGGCGAACGGCGTTCCCTGCCTCCCCAACTCGTCGCTGCTGAACCAGGTGAACGTTAAACCGATGAGAAAGAGTCTATGTGGGCCGCCAAAATGAGTATGCAATGTTTCAAGATACTGTTGAACGCGACTTACGATCATAAATAGGCAAGAGTTGCGAGCGATGCGCTCAAGCGACGATGCAGTATGCATTGTTTACGCCACCGCGGCCAAGCTCCTCGTTGGTAGGGATGGAGACAACCATTGCAGAGATGTCGTTGAAAGAATCCATTGGTATGAGTGTGGTGGTTGTTCAGTTGCTTTGGGGTTGGGATTGGGGAGCGGCATCCTCGCGATGACGAGGTTTTATAGACGAGCTCTACGCTGTACGCATCGTCAATTGTGGTGGAATATGCCTCAGCAGTCAGCCACAAGCTGAGGCGGAACACTGTAAATAGCTGAAACAATAATGCTTAGCGATAGCATAATTGTTGTTTTTCGGAGGTTCAGCAGAAATATTGAACGCAACAATAAAACCGCAATTTGAGAGCACGAAAGCTCAATGACAGAAACAACGTTTCTGAGGCTGAGGACAAGCCTGCTCAAGACTTGGTGAATCCTTCGAGCGGCCAGATTCTATTGTACATGCCCAGTGAGTTTTCACAAAAGACGACAAAAGACGGTTGCATGACGTCGGAAGGAAAAACATCAGCTAATTAAAGGCGTACTTTGCAGACTCTGACCGGTGCTCATGTGTTATCGTTGAAGTTAGGGCGTCCGGGAGCAAAGGAAATCGTCTTACTGACGATTTCAAAAAATGATTCAGCCGCAACGACGAATAATCAACATTTGAAAAATCTTATTTGACGTCTGTTTATTGTTCGCGAAGCCAGCCAAAGATTAAAATTCGAGATGCGCAGCGACTTGAGGTTCAAATGTTTTGGCGCATAACGAATGAGGCTGTCGAGCAGCAGTGGCAAATATTGTCATTACAACACGAACAATGACTGCATACAGCATCGGATACCTGTTCGATAGATACATCAGCCAGTGTCCGGAAAGTGCGAAGAGGAGATATTATACGAACGAATACAAATAATTCAAGAAAGCAAAACAAAGCAGCAAAGTCCCGTATAAATAATGATTTCACCCTCGTACACGACTGCCGTTCTGTCCCACAGCAATGGGATTACCATGTTGGTCGCCTGAAACTCCGTGTCCGCGCCCCTCAAAAGCAGTGTTTGATGAGCCACCGTAGGCGTGATCCGGCGGAGGCATAAGAATACGAGCGTCTTCGCTATACAGATATAAGCTCAGGAAATGCGAGGAAGGACAACAAATAACACTCACCCAAGCATTCTGTGGAAGAACTGATCAAGCGCTCCTTCTTTTTCTTCCTTCTCTTTCTTCATCTCGCCCTTGATTATTCTTAGTTGCTCAAGTAACACTTCGTGTTGATCCAAGGCGTATTGGTGTTTCGCTTTCATCATAAGATACATAACCATGGCTGGCGAGCGACCCATGACCAAGCCCGTCGCTTCGTTGAACTGCGGTTGCAGATGTGCAGGAAGTGTGTCCGACGACGACGACGCGTAGCCCTCCTCCTCCTCCGCACCCTGCAGGTCAGGAGAAGGAGTGTGCTGGGGCTGTAATAGACTTTGGCGCGTCTGGCGTCGTTGTCGGCCATTCGGGGCTTTGAGACTCCGATTGTTTGAGAGGTAGTCTTGCTTCGCGTCTTGGAGGCCGTTGTCATCTACGGCCTCTGAGGGTGTCCGCGGCTCGACTTTGAAAGTGTTGAATCCGCCGGTATTGGGAATGGGAATAGGAGGAGACACGACAGAGGCGACGGGGGTAGAGGTTCCCTGCGTTCCGTCATCCGCCACTCCGCGTTTGCGTTTTCGAGAGCCACCTCGCCCTGGGGCTGGCGGCGAGATATTATGTTGCAATCGCATGTGCTTGGCAAGTGCATCGGAACGAGTGAAGGATTTGTCACATTCTAAAGACGGTCAGATCATCGCAACTGAGGGTCTGGTGAGAGATTTACCTGGTAATGAGCAGATGAACGGCTTCTCGCCCGTGTGTGAGCGTATATGTGAGATCAGGGCGAAGCGGGATGTTTGTGGCAGTCCGCGACGGAGACATGACGTCCATTCGCAAGTGTAACTTGATTTATGTACGCCAATGTGATCTGTAAAGCAGGATCGATGAGCTTCTGATACAATGAACGCAAAGCTAGATATAATGCGCAAGAAGGGTCATTCATTGGTAACAAGTGTGAACACTCTTCGACGTGTTTGATATGGCTTCCAGTAACGCCAGACGGTAGAATCTCATTTGAAACATTTGAACACTCACCGTTATGAATATGGCCGATCAACGTCGGCAGATGTGTGAAAACCACACCACAATCCTCCCACTGACACGTAACGCTATCCTCCGGTTCGAACATTTCCGAATGCGACTGGCCTTGCATCGGCGACGCAGGGCGCGATACGGATATACCATATGAGCCTTCCCCTTTGACTTCACTCATGTTTGAAGCATCTTCTACGGAAGAGTCGGAGAGCGAGGGCGAGGGTGATACGGCTTTCAGTGACGGACTTGGTGGTGGTTTCGTTTCGGCTTGAACATGTTTCGCGCGACTTCTCGATGCTTTCGGCATTTTGGGGGGCTACAGGTGCCTTTCGTTATGTGGCAAATATGAGGAAGGAATCGCTGATGCGAAAACTGGTTCAGGGCGCTGCCACTGGCATTGAAAGCGTGAATTAACAAAGCTTGGTCTTGTTGTACAACAGCGTCAATTGCCTCTTGGTTCCTGATTGGCCAAGTCGGTCGTCACCGGGTCCTTCCTTAAACTAGCAGTCTCTGGCACATCTCACTTGAGGTACTTATGGCTAGCATTCTAGGATTTCTTGGGATGATCTCAATACCTGGGCTGTTCTTGAAGATTGAACAAGCGCCTGGTTTGGCAAGGCGCCCTCGCTTTCTATTTGTGGTTGTTAGCCTCGGAGGTCTCCAAGCGGTTTGGTGAATCAACAGTAAGTAGAAGGAACTCTACCAGATATTGACCAGTTACATCCTAGCTTTAGAGCTTGTCGTTTCTTGCCACTATGACCACGCCATACTCCTCATATGGCAACGTAAATGCCCAAGCAACACCCCAACAAACCCAGACGCCGACCCATTTCACGTCAGTCCTGTCGAGCACAAGTTTCGATCAAAGCCAACCCAGTACCCCAACTCCGTCAAGCCGAGGGCGACCACGAGGCGGAGGCACTGGTACTAAGCGAGGGCGAAAACCCAGAGGCGCACTAGCTGCCGGCTCAATATCACCACGATCATCGTTCGTTAACAATGCATTCAGCGCAGGCGGGCCATCAACTCCGGGAGCTTCTGGATCTTCTTCATATGCAAATGCGGGTGCCAGTGCGCAATATCCAAGGGTACATTGGGCTATGCCGAGCTCGGGTGCTGCTGCAGCCTCAGAAGAGGAAGGCGGAGCGTCATCGTTTGCAACAGGGAATGCCAGTAATGCTGCGAGCCCTGCGAATCAGGCAAGCGACTCGATGATGGACGGGAATGAGAACTTGGATCCTGCATTACTGGCCTCCTCAACCAACGCAAGAGCTGCGGGCTCCGCTACTCCGCAACGAGGTACCCCTGCATTGGACGTGATTGGTCTGCTCAGCTTGCCTGGGACTCTGCAGCCACCTCCTACGAGCGGTCGTTCTGGACAAGGCGGCGACGAGGATGTAGAAGGGGACGACGAACTTCTACCTGCGATGGCCGATGATGACTACTCTGCGCAATTGTCATGGCAGAGTCAATCCAAGGACAATTTGAAGTGCGTTCATTTGCTCATCGCGCCTGTGCAACTCTGACGTCTTTCATAGAGTTCTTATGGACAACTTTAGTCCAGCCCAGTACGACCGTTTTGAGGCATATCGACGACACGCGTTGCCCAAGCAGGCAGTGCGAAAGGTTCGTCTCTACATAAGTTACATACACCCAAATCTTAAGTTACGGTCGCGTCATTTAGGTCATACAACAAACACTCGGTCAGCAAGTGTCACAACCCGTAGCGCAAATCATTGCTGGCTTTTCAAAAGTGTTTGTTGGGGAGATTGTTGAGAAAGGTGAATACCTCCTCTACTGCCGTTTCTCGATTCAGGATGTCAAAGAGCACGTGGTCCATCTGCGCATCCTGGTTTGATTCTTTCCACTCGCTGACTACATACCTTCTCCCTGAAGCTCGTGCAGTCCAAACACGCCGTGGTGAAAGCGGACCTCTATCTCCTGACCATCTCCGTGAGGCATACAGAGCCTATGCGCAAGAAACAGGTCACGTAGGCGCTGCCCGGCCTTTACGTTCGAAAAAGCTGTTCGTGCGGTAGTAATTCATCATTTCTCCGACAAGACGCAATCCAGATTGAAGCCAATTTCTGGGCGCTCAGATGCACAAGAACTCACAGTCAGGCCATTCTCATTTCGATCAAGTCGGATCAAGGTGATACGGAACTGTGCTCTATCTTTGATTCATCTTCTGGTTTATGGGGTTGGATGCCATTCCATCCAAAACACATTATGTGGCAGCAAACCCAGTGATTAATTGCATGCGCTTTATGCTTCCCTTAAGATTGTATAGCTAATATAGAGAACTCGCATCATGTACTATGAACAACGCAAGTATCGAGGGGAGTCTACCGAGCTCACCGAGGCCAACATATCTGAATGGGGTTAATGGTGCATCTCTAAATTTAGCGTTAAAGACATGGGCATACCCCGCATAGTGCAAGGTCTTAGGCAGAGCTCACCGTTGTGCTAGGATCATATGATAATGAATGCTTGTTATTGCTTGCCAGTGTACATGGGCGTTCATCACAAGTTAACAACCTCAAGGGTCCTCATCCGCAGACGTCCCGAACAGGGACGTATTCAATCAACCGTGGCCCCCGTCAACCCCCGTGTCCAACAAAACAGGGCTTAACGTCCCGAATAACCTCTCCTATTACCACAGCTACCCACAAACGCACTGGAATCGACATGGACACCTTGAGCAAGGTGGAAGTGCTTCCTTGTCTCCAGAGATTCCTTCAACACCTCTCGGAACAGAGTGGACAAGTCCTCGACCTCCTGAGACACGTTACTCTTCTTCAAGCGGTTATCGGCGGCCTTGTAGGCTGGGTTGTCCTCGTACGCACCTTACGTTGGAGGCGGTATAACGCCATTCACCGAGAATTCGGGGCGAAATACAACAATGGGCTGGGGAGTATCACACCACAGGATGCGCAGAAGATCATGCAGGTGTCTACGATGTATGATATGCCGCTGCTGTTAAACTATTCGCTGGCGTTTGCTTTGTTTAAGACGTATGGCATCGTGAGTGCTCCCCTCATCTTCTTGAATCAGAACTAGACTGCAGTGGATTCTAACTTCCGGAAATATGAATGTGCTCAGCCCTCGATATCCAAACTTCTGGCGGCGACGAAACAGCTGAAGTCGAAGGAAACTATTTCAAGGCGTTATGCAGATGTATGTTTTCGTTGCTCCAACACATCTCACCCAAAACTCACGGCCGCCTGACTCATCCCTCGCACCATAGACCGAGATCCTCGTTGGTACGTCCCGGCCGCCTTCAAGTTCAGATGGCTGTACTTAATCACATGAATTTACTGATAGCAACCTGGGTCGGATGTCCTATCTCTGGCTTCCTTGATGAATCCATTGCTGTGGGTAACACGGGACCCGATCCTAGACCGGCAGACGATCCTAGGGCAATGATTGCACTCGCCAGAGTCAACTGGTTGCATTCAAAATACAAGATCGTACGTTCGGTTCCCCGGTCATCCTCAAATGAATGATCCTCGTTGACGGTTCGAATGTAGTCAAATGGTGACTATTTATACACGCTTTGTCTATTCACGTTAGAGCCGGCGGTAAGTTGATGGCTTCGACATCGGACAGGTTGTTTACATCATTTGACACTTTATCTCGATCTAGAGATGGGCTGCTACCTATGGCTGGCGACCACTTTCTCCACTTGAACGACATGCGTTCTACGTCTTCTGGGCTGAAATTGGAAGGAAGATGGGCATCCAGGATATTCCGGAAAGCTTTGAAGGAATGATCTCTTTTGCTCAGGTGCATAGGCTTACCATCCGAAGCCATGTTGCTGTTAGTCGAGACTGACTACCTGCCTTTACTCATAAGGACTACGAGAGGACGCATATGATGCAGGATGAAGTCAACAAAGAAGTCGCCGGTTACACGTTGGATGAGCTCCTAGTCGCTGTTCCAGACGCCTTGGGCTTGAAGACCTTCGGACAACGAGTTTCAGTTTGCTTGATGGAGGAACCATTGAGAGTTGCCATGTTGTTCGTGCATCATTTCTTTTCAAAATCGCACATGTGATCCGCCTCTGACTTGCGTACTCTCCTTAGGCAGCCCGAACAGCCTAGGTGGCTCCATGCTTTCGTGGACAGCCAATTGGCAGCCGTCGCTTTCATTCAGCGGTGGTTCCTCCTTCCCCGCTGTTCCTACAAATGGCCGATAGATGTTCGCCTTCCCAAGGTCAAACCCAACGCAACTACCTGTCCTCGCCTCCATCCCAACAAGTGGGTTTTGGCCAGCTTTCATACTCCATTTCTAGCCAAACTCATGTGTGCTTTCACAGATGGGCAGCGCGACCGTGGTATATGCCTGAAGCAACTGGTTTGGGCTATTATAGAAATCAGCTCTTGGTTGCAGTTGGGTGGTATTCCGAGATGCCTGGCCCTCAGTGCGTATCATAACCTCGCTTCTGGCTGAACATGAATTCAATTTCCGTACAGTCTGAAAAGTACTGGATACCGTATTGAAGAACTGGTCCGTAATCATTTGTTGTTTCCCATTTAACTTGTATTAATTGTGGGATTACTTTTCAGGGACCATCCAAGTTTGAGAATAGTATGTTTGACGGTCATGTTGTGGAGAATATTTCTAACGCTTTCGCTCAGCTGCCCACGAAGAAATTATGCGGAAGGCTGCTGAGCTCCAGGGATGCCCAATCGTTGGGCCATGGTCTTTGGAGGGGAGGAAACATGCTGATTCTGAATACCTGGCATGAGTGACTCAAGTCACTCACTGACATCAATATTTGGTCAATATCATTCTTCACTTATTTGACAATGCTACTGCAAGTACTTATGAACGACAAAATAGCCAAGTCGTTTCGATCTGATTAAGCATAATGGTTGCTCTTGACATAAGCCCATAAGCCTATCCGCGGGCAAATTCGACAAAGCGTTCCGACCAAGAGATGGTAGAAAGTTGCGTCTGTAGTCTCGTAACATGAGCCCTGCTTGCGAGCAATATACATTAGGGGACGCACATAATAATACTTAGTCTCGTCATCGGGGAAGACGGGCAATGCACTCGATTGCCCTTGCAAAGGAGCCATGATGCGCTGTGTAGAGATTATCAACGGATCACACTTCATGTAATTCGCGCATGGATACGTACGTGAGGAACGATACTGTGCGTTTTCCTCAACTTGAGTTTCGTTTTGCGAAGAATATCGTCCAGTCCTTGCTTTCTCAAAAATGTCGCGAAAGGTCCTGAGTTGTCGTATAAAACCTCTATGTCTCCGGCTACTAGGTACAGCATGGTCTCCACGTCTCCTGGACTTGTTACTGTGACAGGAAATCAATCATCTATCACGCCTGTTGTGTAGTATCATCGACATACTGGAGTTTAGTATACGATCCTTGATCATCCATGGTTTCATTAGGCAATCTTTTGGATGACGCAAGGCTTTATTGTCTTCCTCACCTTGTTTTCAGCCACCACGCGAGAAATAATTTTTTCAGTATGAGTCGAATCCGACCCGCTTGCAAGACCATCGGCTTGAAGCCCAACCCAGTTCATGAAATAGCCAACTATGGCAGCTGAGCTGTTTCCTGCTAGAAAAGGGCCCCATTGTGTCAGAACGTCGCTTATCCCTACGTAGTTGGCATCCAGAATGTTGGACACTTCAATGCGGTCAAAACGGATCGATGCTGGAATTCCGTATTGAGAGAAAGCGTCTTCACGTATAGCGCGTGAGAGATCGCGAGCATCAAGTGGAAAGACTGTGAATGAGATCTTGAACTGGCGGAGGCGCTTGGAGAATTCTCGCAGCTGTTCAGTGATGTAGAAATAGAGACAACCATAGATGTCTTCGGGTAGAGCGCCGTGCCGTTTCCCCGCGTTCATAACTGTAACGAGACTGCGATACTATGAGTAAAAGACCAAACGCTCAGATATGCGTGATCTTACTCCCAGCTTTGAAGCGGGTCCGCGAAATCTTTTTGTAACCATTTAACCTTGGGCGAGAAAAGGGAGTTGTTCGGGACATTGAAATGAGAGTTCATTGCACCGAAAGGGAGGAGGATGCCGAAGCGACGAAATTCTTGGAATGCCACCCGATGGGAAGGCCTCAACTGCGCATACATCCGCTGCCGAAAATCGTGCCTCGACGGTGCAGTCCGGACCCGATCGTACTCGTTTTGTGCGTCTTCGAGTGATACGGAGGGTGACTGATAGTGCAAGAAGTGCATGGTGGCCTCCTTATCAAGTAAAAAAGACAAAGTCGAACAGTTACCTAAAGGAACGACAGCAACATCCTTTTTCATAACAGCTTGCTGCAGAATTGAGGCGAGCATCGAACCAATCTGGATGCGATACTCGACAGGCATGAAAATTGAGTACCAAAAATGGAGAGCAATGTCGACAGCCAGGACTTCGTCGGAGATGGTACCTAAGATAAGGAGTAAAACAATATTTCGACAAACGACAGGCAGCGCGCCATCGTTAATCAAAACAGTCATGCTTCCCGAATAGTCGGAAGGGAGAGCATTGATAGTGCGTATGACATGTCGGAGATCACCTGAAGCTGATATGGTTATTAGCGCGTAGCGTGAGTCACCTTTCTGGAAATATGGGCACCGATGAAGGCGAGAGAAAAATCCTTGGTCGAATCTTTCTCATTCATAGCTAGGTTAATCATGTCCATTGCAGGTGTATTTCCCCAGCTAGAATGTGAACGTCAGAGGCAATACTTGTGTTATATTGGGTGGTTAACATACAACGAGAGACCCGTTGAGAACTGGTCCATTTTCTTGCGATCTAATCCTTCCTGCGTGGTTTCGCTCGTAACGAGGGAACCAGGGCGAGTCCAGGTAGGCTTCCAATCTTGGGATCTCATGGGATTCTTGCAGTCTGAATGACAAGCCCAAAGTTGACATTGGATAATTGTCATGATTTAACAACTGACCTCGTTTATGGACACGCCAATGGACTTTCTGACACTCCTGCAGTATTTTGAGTAGGAAAGCAGTGGTTTTTTGGTTCATTGTTTACCTGAGAGCAATAAGACACGAGCTTGCATGCACCGCACGCCAATTTTCCGTTTTTCGGACAGGCCCTGTACTTTTCGACTTCGACATTCGCACATGGCAACATTTCCAGAGGCGGATATTTTGGCCTTGAGTTCTCTTTCACGTATTTCATGAATGCATCTCCCAAACTGTCATCATCCTCCCCTGAAGGTCTCATCTTTTCGAGGTCATTCCTCGGGTCGGGAGGGATAACTCCAATACTTGTGCTCTGGGTCGACATGTCGCGACGGTAGGCGCTTTCCGCTCCAGCCACGATTTCAGGAGTCAGCAGGGAAGAGAAACGAGCTTGTAGTTCGTCCATCGTTGTCGACATGGCAGCACAGTGAAGAGAATGTCGAGGAGCGCGTCTAATGGCATGGCTTGCTCATGACATGAGAATATAAATACACCGCTCTCATAATCCGATCGACATCGATAACCAAAGTTTAAATCCTGCAGGCAGACCAACATGTACAGAAGCGCTCCGCTCGTTCCAGATTTAGCCGAGCTTAGAATAAGGCCTGTTTGAAAGGAGTCATGCATAGCGGTTTCGTAATACCCACGAACACATTCCCATGTTCTCCACCAAGCCGGCTTGGATACTGAGTTGCAAGTGGAGTTTATGGCCTCATGTTGACTGCCAGTGCTACAGCCGCACTGTACTTGCGCGATCGTAGCCCCAGCGACCGAGTATGCCTGTGAACTACGAAGGATGGATGACTTCATCGCCCCCCTAGATATGCCGGCGTTGGTCCAACCGTTCCAATGAGTAGTATGTCCAGATTCCCATGACGAGATAAAGGAGCATGTAGATCCTATGGTCAAAGACCAGTGAAAAGTTTATTTCAAGCTGCGTTGCGTCCACAGCAATTGGAGTGATCGCCGGCACAGAAGGAAAAATCATTCGGAGCCAAATGAGTTTCACGGTTGATTTCTTACAGGCAGTCCAATCCGTTAGGAGGAGTTAGGTATGGCTGGGATCCTAAGAGAGACCTGTCACTAGTAGTAGGTGGTGTCAGTGAGGTGCGCTCGCAGTGCGCACAGTTGCCTGCCAAGATGACAAGACTGCCAAGGGTCGCATAAGTGAACCTCAGATTTACAGCAACCCTCTCTTCCAGACATTATTGCCGACTCACGAGAACGTTATCAAAACACCTGGGAAGTTCGTGTCACCAAAGGTCGCATAGCTAAGCATGGCTCTATTCATATCGTGACACAGCTTGCGATGGTGGGAAGTCGCGGCGCAGTCCAACAACAAGATGTTTGTCGCCTCCATAACATAACATCCATTCCTACAGCCCTCAACTTACCCAACTATCTTGCATTCTGGATTGCTTCGACTCTCGGCCGACCGAATACACTTTCATTCCGTCCACAAGCTTTGGAGCATGGCGACATATCAACCTTATGGAGCCGCACTGCGGACGAATGACAACGGATACCCTCCACCACAAGGCAGCAGCTATCCCACAAACTCTACATCAACACTGGAAACGAAGGTCGGAGAGGACCCACGATCATTGAACCGCACGCCGAGCCCAACACCTAGTGAAGTCAAAGAGCTTAGCAGTGGTGCGGTGGATTGGAAAACGCTTTCGTCAGGAAAATTCTGGTTCAGAAAGGAATGGATATGTACGATTATTTCTTTCATTCTCGCCATGGACCTGAAATTCATGGTTGTATATCAGGGTATTACCTGGCGTTGGTCGTCATTCTGGTGATCAGCGCGTTGGTTATCTTGTACCATAAACAGATCGTCGCTTGGCTGACGCCAGTGACACAATGGTTACATGGGTGAGTTGCCCTCGTTGTTTCAATAACTGTATGTCCTGAACATCTGAATGTCTCCTCTAGTCGTCAACTTGGCTGGCTTGTTCCGATCGGGGTGCTTTTCGTTATATCCTTTCCTCCGGTATGCACTCCCCTTATTTCTCGCTCGTCCCGACATTGACAACATCTCAGCTTTTTGGACACGAAATTGTTGCTATACTCTGTGGCCTTGTCTGGGGCCTATGGATTGGCTTTGGAATCGTTGCAGCTGGGACTTTCCTCGGCGAGGTGGGCAACTTTTAGTAAGTCTTCTAACATATGTCCTATCTCTGTTTGTTGATTGTTTTTGGTAGTGCGTTCAAGTATTGTTGTCGAGCCAGGGGCGAGAAAATGGAGAAAACAAAGATCTGGTATGCATGTCTTGCACGTGTTGTGCGAGAAGGTGGTTTCAAGATCGCGCTCATTGCTCGCCTGAGCGCCATTCCTGGACATTGTGAGCCCGTCGTTTTATCGGAATCCGTACTGTTGACTTACGACAATCATAGTCACCACTGGTGTCTTCTCAACGTGCGGCATGGGAATCTTTGTATTTTCGATTGCCGCCATATTGTCATTGCCGAAACAGTTCATCACTGTATACCTTGGTGTTATTCTAGCGCAATCCAACAGTGGTAAAATATTTCACTCCAATCTTCAGGAAGCACTGGCAACTCACGAATCACGCTTATAGGCGTTGAGGACAAGAAAAGCCGCATCATCAGCGACGTGGTCTTAGCTATCACTTTCATTATCACCATTGTTGCTATGTGGTATATATTTCGTCTAATGGACCAGGCGAAGCCCCAAGTCATCTACCAAAGGCGAAAAGCTCGGTTAGTGGTTCCTACGGCGCCGAATCTGAAGGATACTGACTTATTTTGCTATCAGGCAAGCGAAAATCTTACGAGGCGGTGTATCTCCGTACTCGAATGGGGGACCCAGCATGTCCAGCGACGATGTATTCAACCCAAACCCCTCCGACTCCGACATTCCGCTCACAAGCAATGATCCAAACGAAAGTCGTTATCAACAATGGGACCGTCTCGGGAAAGCAGTTGGATATTCCGCCGACCCCAACATCATCCATTCCCCAAAACCGCAAGCCGGCAGTGCTACTTTCTATCCGTCAAACTACTCTCAAGGTCAAGAACCCGCCGGTCATACTTTCAATAATACAAGACATGGACGAGAAGAGAGCACCGATGCAGTTGGATGGGACATGAGGAATAAGCCCAGTGGTTACGAAGTGCAGCAGACGCCGACTCAAGCTACTTATGATCTGTACGACGGGCGCAGTAGTGGTCACGGACAACAACCTACGGATGCAACATACCGGACGGCTCTGAGCAGTTCGCCTGTGCATGATGACGACCTCTCCTTGCCGCAACACCATCATCAGCCTCCTGGTTCAGCGCTCTCGCCGTCGAATGCACAGCTGCCGTATGGAGTGTACTCGCCTTCTCCTCCGACTTCTTGGTCAACTATGCGATGATAATGCTAGAATGTGACTATTTAAGCTTGCCCACAGCCGACAACATGGATGGATTCCTTTTTTTACCAGTCTCTACTGTCGTGTACATATTACCCTATCTTCTTGTATCCGGGACTATTTCTTGTCAATTTCTATTCACGATGTAAACTGCATATCCAGAAAGCATCATCGAGCACGTATACTCTCGAGAGGACTCGGACTCAGCGGTGCGAAGCATGTAAGCATTATAGAATTGCAGTGGAAGGTCCTGTCAGGATACTACTGATGCATTATTTGGGACTGCCTTGCTGCAGGGACGGAATGGTTGGAACGGTCACCGGAGTTTGAAGTTGTCCTCATTGCAGAGATTCTACATCAGCGAAATGGCTCGGATGTTGTAAGCATGATGTAAGCATGTTGTAAGCACTCGCAGCCGGGTTCCGGCCATCATAATCGGCCGCAATCCTCTGCAACCTCCATAATCTCTCACAACAGTTGTATAATCACACGTAATAGATTATATTCGATACACAGCGTTTGTAGCCATGTTATGTCTAGATTATGAACCACAAGATAGGCTACAACAAGTAGAATAATTATAGATGTTGCAGCACATTGCTCTTGATTATAGCCGAAACGCAGTGAGATTAGTATCGGGTTGTATTTATTGCAAAATTCTCAATAATTCATCTAGAATTGGCTACAACTTCATTGCGCTGGCCATTCAAGACGGCGATATGTCATCGTAGTCGTCATCGCTGTCTTCTATTTTGCGTAGTAGATTGCAATACCTACTTGCTTGTTATTGACTACTTATTACTACAACCTGAGTAGTTGATGCATGATACAAGGCAAGTAAGTAAGTATTATGTAGCATTACTTAGATATCAGCTACTTAGTTGTGTTGGCTCATTGTATCGGACGTCTTACGGAGTTGATTAGTCAGCGTAGCGAGTGTACGGTGTAAAATTCAATTTCAAGGATTCGAACTCCCGGATTGGCGCGAGGATGTATTACCTGCTTAAGCATACTTACCACTACACAATAAGGTCATTTAATTGGTCTTGTTATTTAGCAATACAACATGTTATCTTGTGACAACAAGATATTTGCCCTATGTTTAAGACTCGTGACCTGAGTGTTATGGTTGTGTTTTGCCGTTCCCGTTTTGTGACTGGGACTTAGGAAAATTCGACGCATTTCGCACTCTGGCGAACTTCGACAGTGGCCTCAACACCACAAAAATCGTTCCCACCACGATCTTTCATTACAGTTTGTCAAACGAACAAATACATATAAGACATACTTAGAAAAAAAATCTGAAAAAAAAAAAACTTCGTGTTATCGTGTATATGATGAGTATTAACAACAGAGGAGGATCGGAATTATGGTGGTGCCGACTGCATGGGTGTAGAGGCAGGGTATGAATAAGGTAATGGACCGTTAATTGACAGATGACAAATCAATCCGGCAGGTATCTCTAAAGTTGCCGGACTGCAATCGTGTCGCAGCCTCTCTATAATCCACCCATAACCTAGCCAAGGGGTTGTGAAGGGTTGTGATCAAGTTGCAACCTGTATGATCGGTTAGTCAGATTAGATCGAAGTTACATATGGTTGTAATCTTTTGTTTTATCGCAACCCTTCGCAAACCTTCGCAAACTCCGCAACCAATCACAATGCATTACAACTCTCAGGACAATTCGCTGATGTAGGATGATAGCTGTGGATCATTACCTCAACGCTCTCACGACGACACTAACGACTCTGCAAAGCCAGGGAGCTTTGACGGCGCCCCGCTCGTCATGGAGGCGGCTGTCGGCACCAACAACAAGCCAAAATTGGCTGGCAACGTCGACTGGGCACATCTCGCAGATCTGCCAAGGCCGTTTGATACCATCTGTGAGGAACTTGCGGGACTTGGAGCACTTTCAGTGGACGATTTCCTGTCCGACAAAACCTCTCCTTCTTTTGACGTTTCGTTCCATGTCCAACCAGCGAACCAATTCTCACAAGAAAAAGATGAAGCAGAGGAGGCCAAGGCGAACGCTGCAGCGTTAGCGAAGGGCCTCAGAGAGGTGATGGTATTGTTGAACCAGACGAGTCAGAGGATCTTTGGTTCGACAGATCATCTCAAGTTTGAATTCTTGGAAGAGGATCCAAAGAGTATGTGCATTTTCCTTACTTAGTCTCGTCTCTGCATACTCAACACTTGGCACGAAACAGACAAACAATGTATCCTCACCATCAAGCGACCTAATGGTGCCAGTAGATCCTATATGTCCGATCCAGGATTTTCACGGAGAGGAGATGCGAAAGCTCAAGCCGCGAAAAATGCAGTTGATATGGGAGCTATCGATTTCATTGTGTCAGGGGATGGCGATGCTGTGAAAGCGAAGAAGGCCCTTCTTTCGAATCCGTTCGACGTCAAAGTCGATGATCTGGAGATGGACGACGTTGCGATGGCCGCCATGAAACAGTATACGGAGGAGACGGAATCTTTGCAGGCCATCGAAGAGTGCTGTGTGGAATGGAGAGCAGGCAAGGTCAAGCCCCAGTGGGTGTCATATAACGACACAAGAATGAAGAAAAGTCTGTCGCGGTTGTTCCCTCTTTCAGATCTTTATGAGCTGACAACTGCATCTTTACTTAGAACACGGTGTTGCTTTGCGGATCGCGTTGACCGCGCATGTTTGCCGTACCTATTCTGTAGACCCAACTTACGACAGCTTGAAGGAGGCAAGAATTGCCTGCGCCAAACTTGCTTTAGAGGAAGGCGTCATCGAATTCATCCAGCATGGCAATGGACAAACTCAGCCCTCCCAGATTGACGTGGACGAGCTTGATGAAGTTCCGAAGACCCCCAGGGAAAGCCCAACTCCCTCATCCAAAGGGTCTACGCTCCAGGAATTCTATGAAACGCTTCCCCGAGCGTTTCCGGAGCCTGTTGGTGAAAAGACAGCCGCCGAGATAAACGCCCCTGTATTGTTACTGTCCAAAGTGCAATCTGCGAGAGGTGCTCAACTTCAGACAAACTTCACACCGATTGTTGATAGCTCTCGACAACGTAGGTCACGGCTTTATTCTCACTCTAGCTCTAAGAGCTGATACACGACTCATTTAGTTCATGGGTGTATACTCCGATTAGACCGACCTGGAGAGACGAAGACGTATTTCATGGATCCGCAGTTTTCAAAGCGCTCTGATGCTAAATCTGCCGTTTGTCTTTTGGCGATGTCTCAAGGTGTTGGGGGGTACATTCGCGATGTGAAAAATGCGGTGGAAAATAAACTACCGCCCGAAAAACGAAGACTGGCCAACGAGAAGATTAGTCAAATTCTTGCAGTTGAATGCGGCAAGGTTCGACCGGGAAACCGCCTCTGCTTTGATTACTCCAGCTATAGAGACAGTAAGTACGCCTTACTTCTAGCTCAGTCTGCTAATGTTCTGTTGTTCACTTGAATAGCGTTTGGTTGCACGCTGAAGGTCGACCTGTCTCCGGATGCGTCTGCGCCCCACATCCGAGAATATACTGTTAAGGCCGAATACCGTGTAAAAACTGAGGCAAAAGCGGCCGTGCTATGCCTCGCAGCAGAAGAGGGCCTCGTGGATCTTCTCCGCTTCAAGGGAGCGACCCCGCCTGCAGACTATGTGCCTTTCTGGGAAGCTCTAAATAATGGTGAAGGGGATAACTACGCTGGAAAACGCAAACAACCTGAACGAGACCTTGACGTTGAAGGTCGAGATCGGAAAAAGCGTAGAAAAGGTAACAAAGACAGCCCCAGTGAAGTACCAATGGCACCGCCTGTCCCACCTGTCTCGAAAAAGCGTAGAAAAGGTGACAATAGTGAAGTACCAATTGTCCCGCCTGTCAAGCCTATGCTGCAGGTGAAGCAGGAACTTCAACACCGTCTGCCAGACAAACCCATGACAATCACATCGCACATGGCGGCTAGCAGGGTCCCTACGAAGCCCATTTCTAAGAGACCTCCTACAACTGCATCCAGCGGTCTTGTACCAACCAACGCGTTTGCTTCAGGCTCGCGTTCGGGTGGTCAAGAGCGTTCTGGAAGTAGAAGTGGAGGTCCTCCTCCACATCGTAGCTATTCGATGAATGCTCCTCCTCATCCTTCTCCTCCTCCTCTCCCTCCTGCTATGTCCCCGCCTTTTTCTCCCTATGCACATCCTTCTAACGATCGCATGGTGTACGGTCCAGGCGCTGCATATCAGCCTGCTCCTCCGTACACCCAGCCAGATCCTTATAGGGGTGCGCCTGATCCCTACAGGGGTGTGCATGACCCTTATCAGGGTGCATACGCCTCTTATCAGCCGCCTCCAATGCACGGCCACTACCCGACTCCCTACCATTCACCTCCTTCCCCGCATGTACAACCCCATCTTTATCCTGCGTACTACGCAGTACCATCACCTCCTCTACCTCCTCCACATGTTCAGTATGGCCATTACACGTACCCCCAACATCCTCAGCATCCTCAGCATCCTCAACATCCTCAACATCCTCAGCAGTATTCACACTCACCGTACCCTACCAGATACCCACCCCATACCCCGGTTGGATATGCGCCTGGTCCCCCTTCGCCCATGACCGTTGCATACTCACACTCTGTCTCTCCGGGCATGCCCTCAGGTCCCCATTCTCCGGGATATATATCACCCCATTCATCTCATGTACCTCAGTCACCCCCCCATCATTCGCCGTATGGCCCTTCCTATGAACACCACCGGCAGTTGACTAATCAATGGCATGCTCGTGACGCAAACGAATACAATAATCGACGTGGTGAGAATTACAATCGACATATTTCTGAGACTCAACGTCAAGACAGACAAGATGTAGCAAATGGTCACAAATACAACAATTTCCGGCCGCGGGAAAGAAATGAACGACTACCTACGAGTACGTCTGCTGTGAAATCATCTTATCTGTATCTGAAGAGTCGAGCGTATTCAGACTCACCACCACAGCACGCCGATTATCGTCGTCATAGCTCCGCACAGTTAGACAACCGTGATGCTAAAGTGAAAAAAGAACTAGACAGCAACCCAATCATACCCATCCATAGTCGTTCGGTGAGCAAAGAAGGAACCCCTGCAATGAAGAACGTTGGATCCAAGACCAAGACTAACTTGGACTTGCTCTACGGTAAACACTCATTTCAAAACCAATGGATCGATATTGACAGACGTGGCAGAGTACTGTGCGAAGGAAAATCTGCCGAGACCTTCATTCTTCCACGAAGCCGTCGAAGAAGGCGGTTTGAGGAAGTACAAAGTTTGGGCAGAGAAAGACTCGCAACGTCTCGAGCTTCATACCCTATTTTCGACCGTTGAAGCTGGCCGCGAGAGATTGGCGAAGCAAGTCTTGCAGAGGGAGCAGCACTCACAGGCGAAACGTTGACTGAAAAGTTTCTTGGACATTTTGTATGGACTGTGGAGGAATTGTGTATGATCTCTCATGGACTAAGGCTACGACAACGACTGTTTCTTCTCTTGCTTTGCAACGCATATATTACTTGGGAAAACATGAGCTGTTTCGGAAATCGCCTCGAGGGCCCTCGGTCACGAGCAGTGGTGCCATGTGGCATACTGCACAGGGGTAAGTGGGCTACTAAAGGGTCTCCGAGTCTTGACTTGCTCCTACTTGCTCCCGCACATCCGACTTAGTGCTCGTCATGACATCTTCACTCAGGGCTCACTACGATCAACATGGATATGTCATGGTTCCAGGGCTCATATCTCCAGATGAAAGACTTCAACTAGAGGCTGCGTGCGAGAGGGTCATTGCACGTACACGGGAGGGATCTTGGCAACATCGACGAACCGTTGGAAAACAGTTCCCCCCTTACGGAGATGATAACCCTGACTCTTGGGGCGTTCAGCATCTTATGCATCCCGATCTCGGAGAGCATGCCTTCGTGAATTGGTATACATCTCCAAAACTTCTGGCGACGGCTACAGAACTTATGGGATGCGATGAAACAGACCTGCAGATGGGTGAGTTTTCACGGCGTCGTCTGTATATAGGGTAGGCTATTGATAGGTTATATATAGAGTTGTTTAACCTTCTTATAAATCCTGTGGCCCATGACTTTGCTTTGCGGTGGCATCGAGATGACGTACGGGAAGATGCTACTTCTGATGAAGAGCAAGAGGCACTTAATATCTGGCATCACGGAGTAAGTTAACAAGTTATGCGACGAACCGATTTTTGATAAACTTGGGTGCCCAGGTGCAATGGAACACGTAGGTGCAAGTACATCAGTCATAAACCTAACCTAAAAGTAACGACTGATAAGGGCACTATACCTTGATTCATGTCTCTACATTGTCCCTGGATCTCATAAGAGTCCGAGAACTCTGGAGCAACGAAATCTTTCTGCTGGGCAAACTCCTAATAACCCACTCGAGATGCCCGGTGCCCTCAAAGTAGTCCTCCAACGTATGTCTGTCCTGGTTCATTCAGTAGAATTGAGATTTTGACGACCGCATCTTATACAGCCGGAAAGACGGTGTTTTACAACAATAATATCCTTCATTGTGCAACGTACAACTCCCAAGAGAAACGCGCTACTCTTCACGGATGCATTGGAGATGCTAAAGGAGGGCCAACACGTGCAAGAAACATTCTCCAGCATGGTCTGCAATGGATGAAGGAGAAGCGGTTCCGGGACGGTTTGGCCAATGAGCGTTCGAAAGCGATGCTGGACAAGCTGATAGAAATGTACGACAAGTCAGGGACGGTGCACTATTCCTTGCAGAACTGATTGATTGGTGAACGGCGCGACCAGCGCAATGGAGAGCATGAATTTCTTTTGGGCTTCCAGCAATCTCTCGTGCTCATATGTCATATGTTCTTTGACTACCATTTATACCAACCAGATATGTGACGGCAACGCCTGACTGTTCCCTAGACATCCTCGACTCGTGACCGTTGTTCTCGGGTGCCGTTCTTGTCAATTGGTTCATATGGCTACGAAATAAAGGGACGAATGAGCAACCGTTGAATGGCTTCTTGGAGCCTAAAGTCCATGTCCTCATTGATGGAGGAGTCAAAAATCCGCTGTCGAACAAGTGTTCACTATCTGTGGTCATCAAAGATCGATACACTTTCTAGTCAGTTGGTTATTGAGTTGCCATGAGCGGATGCAAAAGCTGGGATAGGCATTTGACCATCGACATTTCCTGGAAAGCTCAGCAGCCGTGATGCAGCTAAGAGCTCCAGGAGGAGATGCTTATCTGTGAATATAAAAGGTGACATGTGAGTGAAAGAAAGGCAGTAGTACTTTGAGATTCCTGGAGCAGCGCTCGCAGAAAAGCACGAATAATGTTTTCTTACTCGGCCCTCTTCACCATCACCCTCTCGGCTTTGACAGCCGCTGCTCCTCATTTCGTGGAGATCGAACCGCGCTAGAGTTGCTCGTCGGTGGTTGTCTTTTTTGCACGCGGTACGACAGAGCCTGGTACAAAGGGTACCATTGTCGGACCTCCATTCGAAGACGAGCTAAGGCAAGAACTGGGCGGCACTGGAAAGACTCTCACTTTCGAGGGAGTCGACTATCCAGCTAACGTCAGGGGCTTCTTGGCTGGTGGGGACGCTGGAGGCGCTCGCACCATGGCTAATAGTGTCACAACCACTGCTCAAAACTGTCCAAATGCAAAGATCGTTATGTCTGGGTACAGGTACGCTTTTCTCATTGCCGTCATGCGAGTCAACATATTGATATCGTCATTTCCAGTCAGGGCGCGCAGGTCGTGCATCTCGCAGCCGCCAGCCTTTCCCCAGCGCTTCAAAATCGCGTCAATGCCGTTGTTACCTTTGGCGATCCCAATAGGGATGAAACATTGCCAGGTGTTCTCGAAGGCCGTCGCAAAACTTTCTGCGCGGCTGGTGACCTCATCTGCGATGGGAAGGCACAGATCCGCGCCCCTCACTTGTCATACGGAGGCGTAAGTAGAAAATCTAAATTTGAGCTGGGATTGATCTTCGTCTTTACAGGATGCGCCTGAAGCTGCTTCTTTCGTCGCCGCTCGCGTATAATGCAATATCCCACGCACTGCGACATCAGCCTGTTCTTGATTAGCCAGCCAATGTGGAAGGATCAGTTTGGGATCAGTAAGTCAAAACCATGTCACTGTAGACAAGGGATCGACAACCCGATTGTATATACATCTCTCCCCGGGACTGTAGTTTCGTAACAAGTCGCCACTGTTTAGCGAGCATCTTCATTGGAAAGGCAGAAGTGTGAAAAGACAAGCAAATTGAGACGACGCGTCGAAGGCACGCACAAAAGACGCTCAAATTGAATTTGAATTGAACGCGCCTCGCGTGAGTCGTGACTGTGCACGTGGTAAACACGCCAATTTTCGCCCCTGACAGTCACATAGTGACAAGCTCCTTGATCCAAGAGCCAGACAACACTTCAGCCACACCTTTCTGAATTACAGGCATTATGTCGCAAGAACCAGAAGATGTCAAGCCAAAACTGAATCTTAACATTGGGTACGATGGTACACGTGAGTTCCTCAGATTCTCTCCAATAAACACCCTCCCAACTGCCACAATGGACACACAGATATTACCGTCAAAGTGAAGACGAACATGAAGTTTGCGAAGATCTTCGAGGCTGCAGAGGTGCGTCGCAGAGTTCTATGTATCTGCTTCTGTTTTTTTACTTTGATTCTTCGCTGCTCAGAAACGTTTTGGAAAGGAACCTGGTATGTGATCGAAGACCTCTAAGCTCAAACCTTATACACTCTCACCTTTACGCAATCCTACCGTACCTAAAGGTACGTTCAAGTTTACGTACGAAGGCTCCAGAATCTCGAAAGAGGATACACCAGCATCGGTACGTCCTTGCCTCTCACGTCCTACCTCCGTTTCTTACTCCGTTCTGCCAAAGCTCGGAATGGAGGATGGAGACCAAATTGACGCGTTTTTGGAGCAGGTGAGCATGGTAAATTTGTCCCTCCTTCCATGTCGCTTACGTTTCGGCTTGTATCCTAGCTAGGTGGTAGTACCCCGATACAAATATCACCATGACCCAGATGGATGTGCTACGCAATATCATCGCACCCATTTCCTTTCTTTCCTGTATTCTGCGTCAATATTTAATGGATGTGCTTTCGTATCCATCATCCGAGTCATCGCGTCCTGTCACAATCATGCCGTTGCATGTGACGGAACGCGGTTATTTGTCAAAGCATCCGATACCATTCCCTAATTGATAACCCTTTCCGCAAACCTTCAGATTTAAAAGCCTCGAGTCGAAAAATATTTGCAATACATAGGCTTTATGCAAATATGGTGGATCCAGATCCCAATAAGATTCAGATTAGCATCACCTTTGAAAAACAGTGTGAGTTTGTGCTTCTTTGCCTGACAAGTCTTTCTAAATCCTCGTGCTCGTCGTATGTAACAGCCATTACTTTCAACACCAAGAGGGCGAAACCCTTGGTCAAGGTGTTCAATGCGTTTACGGTGAGTCTTTTCTATGTTGAACTGTACAATTTCTCTCAGCTTCACCCAGGAACGACTTGGTATGGATGGCGGTAAGCACCAATACCTCGCCTATTCAGAACCACTTGGCTGAAAGCGTTGTGGTAGATGCAGTGAGATTTTACTTCGACCAAAACAGGATTCGGCCTGAGCAAACTCCAAACGAGGTTCGAAACTACTGCCTCGTGTCCCTTGGAATTGTGCTGACGGCTCTCTCCAGTTGGAACTCGACAACGGAGATCAAATTGACGCGACACTGATGCAGGTTTGGCTTACCATTCTCTGGACAATCTACTTTCATTTAACTCGAAAACTCGAAACAGCAAGGCGGTTGCTCCCCATAGTTCCTTCTTACTTGTTGGAAGATAAACCATTAGCGCCCGCGCAAGAGAATTCAAGATGTACTTACTTGCCCATTTATTCCTTTCGATGTTGATCCTCAGTTCTTTGATTTGTTCTTGGACTATCATTTATGGTCATCTTTTGAGATAATCTCGTCAGTGGAGAGCTCGTTCGACATCGTATGCATTACAGGAAAGTGTGACCTTGTGTTTGCAGCGTAAGTTCTAAATTGAATCATCCATCTACTGGATACTTCTCTGCCCAGATATTGATATGCAGCAAAAATATTGCGTTGCCAGGTCATAATGAACAACGTCAGTCTATGCAATGGTGTCCAAAAACTCTTTTTGCTGATCCTTTCGTAAACTGAGAGCGCGAGCAAAGAAACCTGGAGGTGGGCATGAGGGCTTCCATTTTGGGTCATTGATCCTTTGTGCCTTCTGACTCTCACCCCTGCCACAACCTAGCAGCAGTTTCCATGACCTGACAATAACTGCCCGCTTTCTACACCCTGGCGATGCAGCTGAGCACCGCACAATACAAGAAGAAACTTCATGGATGGCTAAGTTATGCCTTTGCCAGGTATGTCAACTTGTAAAGCTAGGAATAGTAGATGATTTAAACCTTTCAACAGTGAAGTCTTCGTCATAGTCTCTTTGACGCTCTTCCTGCCAATTTGTCTGGAACAATTTGCCCGAGATAATGGCTTCCTTATGCCTGACCGAACTGAGCCATGTTCATCGCTGAAACCGGCCCCCACGACTGGAGTTGCGTCGGACCTTGAGCAGGCACGGTGTGTTGTAAAGATTGGTTGGGCTTGGATAGACAGCGCAAGCTTCAGGTGAGTAAATGCTCACTGTGTATACCATGAATCAGGTTATCTGAAACGAGAGTCTGCAGCTTATACATCTATTCAATATCAGTAGCCCTTCAAGCAATTACTGTCATATCCATGGGCGGTATTGCTGATAATCGTATGAATTCCATTCTCCGTCCCGTTAAGTATATACTGACACGCTCTTGAAGCTCCCCATCGCAAACGTTTGCTTCTCGGCTTTGCTGCCCTCGGATCCCTTGCGGCCACCGTCTTCCTCTTCCTACCTTCCACTTCCCCAATTTGGTATCTCTCAGCGTTGTTAGCTATGCTGGCCAACATCGGTTTTGGAGCTTCTGTGGTCGCCATGAACGCCTACATTCCATCATTAGCCCAAGAAGCCCCGGAAGTCATTCATATTCTTGCCCAAATACAATCTGCCGAGGACACCCCATCGCCGGACGCAGATCATGACCCAGACACCAGCATCGAGAACCCTTCCGTTCCTCTCCTCGCCGGCTCGGCGACCTACCAAGTTGTCACGAAGAAGAAACTACAAGTACAATACCAGACCGAGCTATCGCGCGCAACGTCCCGTATCTCCTCCCTCGGTATCGCTTTGGGCTATGGGGCAGGGATATGTCTCCTCATTGTCGCTTTGATCCCCATAACGAAGCTCCAGGGCTCGACATTCGCTTTGCGTTTGGCCATTGGCCTAAGTGGGATTTGGTGGGCGGTGTTTTCTATCCCTGCTGCCATTTGGTTGCCGGGAGCAAGCAGTCCACATCGTCTTACGGCTCGTAGTGACGACGGGGTTCTAGAAAGAGGGCTGGAGGTCGCTGATAAGAAGGAACTGAATATCCGTCGCGAAATAATGGCGGCCTGGATTAGGTTAGGAACCATGCTTCGATGGAGCGAAATGAAGAAACTACGGAATACATTCAAGTATCTTGCTGCTTGGTTTCTCTTGTCAGATGGTGATTATTCCCTTATACAATACTAGTGTTGTCACTGATCTTGAATGCCTCTTCCCCTAGGCTTTACGACCATAACATCGACCGCCATCCTCTTCGGCAAAACCACCCTGCACATGTCACCCTCCGCGCTCATTCTCGTCGGCGTGCTAACACCAACATCAGGGATCCTCGGCTCGCTCGCATGGCCCATCCTCCAACGTCGCTTCGCCTGGACGAACCTGCAGGTACTGGTCGGACTCGTGATTATGGCGTCAATGATCCCTGCCTATGGATGCTTGGGCTTTCTTGTTCAAGGGCGTGCGAGGTTCGGCGGACTCACGACCCAGGGCGAAATGTTTGGGCTGGCGGTTTATTTCGGTCAGTTTTTGACTTGGAAGTTGTATGATAAGCAGGTCAAGGCTGATGGTATGAATTAGGCTCGGTATATGGTGCTTTCCAGGGATATGCAAGAGCGTTTTATGCCGAGTTATTGCCCCCTGGAGAGGAAGCGAGGTGGTACGGGCTGTTTTCGATAACAGACAAGGTAAGCTGGCCCTCACTCTCCAACACCTGTGCTGACATTTCATCAATTCTGCTAGTCCAGCTCCTTCATTGGCCCTCTTGTCGTCGGATTGATATCAGACTTCACTGGCAACATCCGCTATGCGTTCTTCTTCCTTGTATTCATGATCTGGCTAGCCGTGCCTCTCCTCATGAGCGTCGACGTCGAGAGGGGCAGAAAAGATGCTCAAGAGTACGAGTACCTTGGCCATACAGCGGGCACTAATACCAATGGTGTACATATATAAATTTATACGGACCTATTTGTACTATACCCTTTGTCGGCAAAATCCAGATGCAGGTATTTCCTCTGCGTACTAGGAGGTGGGTGTTGGTGGAGGAAAAGGTATCCAAATATCCAAGATAACATAACGTAAGACGACAAATTACTTTTGCTGGACATGAAGTTCGCTGGTGGCACAAGACGGCTACTAAATACACGACATTATGTAGTTTTCTTCAATCGTTGCGCTTGGAAATTCTCCAACCCTCTCAGACGCTCTGTCAATGTGGGATGCGAGTGATGGTATGCGGAGTACCTAGATGAAGGCAAGGGTTGCATCAGCAAACTTATCCGCATGTAAAGAAGCAAAACGAAACATACAGCCAATCAACCCAGACAGTGGACAGATTCTTGACATGCAGAGCAACAAGCGCCCTTCCCAACCTATCACCCATGTCATTCATCTTCTCATCCTGGAGCTTGTCTTGCAGCTCGACGGCAAACCTATCCGCCTCCCATTCAAAGTGCCTGCTGACGGCGTTCATGCCGATGCTCACGACGGCTTCGAGGGGCGTCAAGATCATCTGGAACAGCAGGAATGCAACGATGGTGGGTGGCTGGGCTGCGACTGCTTTCGGGAAGTCGAAGGAGCGGAGGAGAGGTGGGGCGTGGAGGAATGCAGGGAAGAGAGCGAGGATGGTGAAGATGTGGAATTGGGAGATGGCCATCATTTTGGTAGGGTGAAGGTAGTACCAGTGACCGAGCTCGTGGGCTGAGTAAATGATGTGGTCAGTCAAGGTAAACGATTGTAGTGGTAGAGAAAGGCAATTTACCGAGAACGGCTTCTACTTCTTCTGGTTTGCTTTGCTGGATGAGGGTATCGAAGATCACAATGTGTTTGCTCTATTAATGGGTGTGAGAGTGGAAAGTATACATGCTTGATCGATCAGACTGACCCAAGGAAGACCGAAGAAGTAGGCATTGCTGTGCGAACTACGTTTTGATCCGTCGATTTCATACAAGTGCTTGAGAGGGAACTTGAGCTTGCTCGCAAGAGCCTCAATTCTTCCACGAAGTTCGCCCTCGGCCAGAGGGGAGAGCTTGTTGAACAAGGGTTGGATCACAGTGGGGTAAAGAATGACCATGATCATCTGGAATGAGATCCTGCAAATGGGGGTTAACTAGTGTGTTGGGAGAATAAAATCAACGGGCGCTTACATGAAAGCCATCAACCATGGCACGAATCTGTCACCGGCCCACTGGAAGATGTAAAGGAATGCAGCAAGGAAAGGTGCGCCAAGGACGAAAGCCAGTCCCCAACCCTTAAGCAGGTCGGTAATGAAGAGCTTGGGCGTGGTCTTGTTGAATCCATGTTTTTCTTCCAGAATGAAAGTCCCATAGATTTGCAATGGAAGCGTAGGGATAGAGGAAAGAATGAACAGAATGAATACGAAGCTGATGGATTGCAAAATCTGGATTAAAAGTGGACGATTAGCATGGCCGTGCTTTCGTGTCCTTTTACGTGAAGGACATGCAGACGCCGGCACACCTCGTGTTCGGCTCCATACCCAACCTTTGACAAGAGTTTGCCTGCTGAGCTCCAGGACCAGGCGTAAAACCCATATTGGAGCATAACAGAGTCCAAGAGCTGCTTGAACAGGCCCGAGAATAAGGCGAACTTCGCTTTATCTTTGCCATACTTTTGCGATTTTTCGAAGACCCCAGGCTCAAAGTGTTGTGCGAGAGACGCCGGAGGCTCAGTCTTGGAGTACAAAGGGTATTGTCGGATCCTATTAAGGGAATAAACATAGTTCATAAGCTTTCAGGCTGATAAAGACCCGCTAGTTACGCACAGCAGGTATGACTCGAAGAGAGTAACGCTCCATGAGAAAGTCTGGACATAGAGCTTCCAGTTAATGGGGTCTGTGGCGACAAAAGCGAGATGTCGCTGTATGTTTGTGAGCTGAGTGTGGAGGAGATCCATGATGGGAGTCAAGAACAAGGACGACCACGACTTTGAAATCAGAAAACGCGACGTGGCGACTCGGACGTGTTCAATATTCAGCACAGCCACTGATCTTAACTACTTTCGACTAATTTATGTTTATCAGTTTCTCCCTCTTCCTCAGCACTTGTAAAAGCTTCCTGCAACCATCTTGGCACACTCAATGCCTTTTCGAGGGCCCCAGCTATCTCCTGGAACCCATCGTCCGTTGGAAGACTTGCGGGGTGTCCTGGTGTAGTAGACATCCAGAAACAACTTCACGTCTTCGGCGAAACCCTTACCAACAAACGCTTCCTTTTCGATTGCCTTTGCCAACTCGAGTATCCAAAATCGACAACCGGCATGTTGCTTGTAAACTGGGGTGAACTTGTAGAAATGCAATCCTTTGTGCATGATAAGTTGCACAAGCCGGTTCACTGTTGTTCCTGGTGCGACGTTGAACTCTCGAAGAACGCAACCCATGTCCTCCTTGGCCGGAATTGTCTTGGACGCCACTCGAACGGTGGCTATTGAACCTCTCGTCTCTGGGTCTTCTGTAAGATATGGATTCTCGATGACTTCTCCTTGGGTGACGTCGATCGCAACGTTGAACATGTCGCCGAATCCGAACCAGAGCGCGTAATGATTTGCTGGCGCCGGGTCTTTGGCGTGTCGCTTTCTGTATGGACGGGGTGCCGAGAGGTCGCTGCGCTCGTCGCAAACACCTTGCGCGTCCATCATGACGCAGAGGTTGACGTCGATGATAGGCAAGTTCAAATGCGCGGGATTGAGTTCTCGCAAATCCATCTTGATATCCATAGTAGGCGGGGATGTCGTTCAACTGATACATGCAACGAGCTCTCTCTCTACCTTTTCAACGAAACTGTTTGTCTGGATCTTCACCGGGCCATGTGTGGCAGCAGGTCCTCTTCTGCTCGTTATGGGAATTGACTTTGAAATTTACCTGATCTTTGTTCCCTTTGACTACTTTCACCTTTGAGCATCTGGATGGAGGGATCGGACATTCTTGGTATTTCCGTAACGATAGGACTGGCTTGTTTGTGAGGAAAAAAACAACCGTTCCAGGAATAATGCCACTGCCAAGAGTTCTTGATGAAGCCCTTCTGACGCGACGCGACACGGCTAGATGCTTCCGGCAAACCTCAATAATACGCTTGTCTTTCGGTGGCGATATCAAACACGCTTCCAACTCATGCACATAACAAGGGCCTGTTATACAAACCGGTGCATAGGCAGCCAACTGCCTTGGCTATACATGGAATCATTGAGCCTAGGAATGTCGAAGTGCAATGGCAGCCAAATACCCATCTGCGGCCACTCAAAAATCTGTCGACTGGATCTTGACTGTGATGAACTTTTCAAATAGTAGCAGTCGATATGATAGTTACCGTCCGTCCCTTGCAAAAATTAATCATAGCTTAATATCTGGCCCCGTGAGCTGAGAGGGGTATCACTTCCGCCGGGCTGGCAGAGATAGCTGGGCAGATGAATTATTATGATAGATACCCCTAGAGTATAGCTTTCATAATCAAGTATTCAGTCGCGAAGCAAAGGATCGAGACAACCCAACCGCTGTTGACAGCAATGCTCATGAGTACGATCATCTGCTAAGTCAAATGGTGTTGTAAAATGAGAGGAAGCTGCTCAAGACCATGTTGCCCGACGACATCAATGCTTGTACCTTGTTGCCTTCCGAAGGGCAAACATGGGTCCACCAAGATAGCAGCCTTTACTGTACACCCATGCGAAAATCTATTGCGAAGACCATCCCGAAGCCGCTCAGCTCAGGCCTGTAATCTCGGGAAGAAACAAAACAAAACCCATGCTGGACCGCTCAGAAGGCTCAGCTGACTTCTAACACAATCTTCAAGTCACACATAGAACATAAATCAGGAGTGAAGTAGCAAATGCATTATGGTATCGTTTAACATTATTATGACTAACTCCGTGTCTATCAGCAGTCATTCTAGCGTCGCATATGCATGATAAGGTCTGTTGAATGTCGAGGTCCTTAAGCGAGGACGTTGGCGGGGGTGCAGTTAACACCAACGAGTTGGTCTACGAAGCAATAGCCGATAAGCATATAAAAGACAAGAAAGGTTATGGCGTCAACTTACTGACGGAGTTGCGCTCGCAGCAAACGGGGCCAGCGGCACTGTGAGAATTGTGATGAGCAACGAAACTAGGTGGTCATGTACATGAAATCGCTTACCAGTTGGCACCGGAACCTACGCCAACACCGGTGATGGGGCTGCACTCAAACCCAGCCTGTCCGGTGAGGCTGCCGACAGCAACGCCAACGAGGGCGGCTACAGTTTGCGCGTCATACGTCCCCGCCTGTTTGAGATCGTTGCAGCACTGTACGGAGCCGGTGTTGCAGCTGTATGTCTGCGCGCTGACGGTGAGGACGGCGAAAGCAGCGACGAAGAGGGCGGTGAAGTTGGAGAACATGTTGATTTCGTGAAGTAAAAGCGTGGGTGAAGGCGATTAAGAGAGGTGTTTTGGAGTGATTGAACGAGGTTGGTAGTTCGACTGGAGAATGAACAGTGGAAATGGCTCTGGTTTTATACTTTTCAGAAAGCAGGGCTGCGGCGAAGAAGTCGTTTGTTTCTCGGTTGAGTACAAGCAAGAACGTAAGATTGAATGAGAAAAACACGCTTCCACGGCACTTCCTCAAAATTTATGGTGTAGTCGGGATCGCGTCGCGATCACATCCCAATAATTCGCAAGAAGAGCAAGGGTCGCCACCGTGCTTGATCCATGATTGGCTGAGAATTGTCTAAATTTGCCAGCAGGCGCGCTTTCTACTTCGGCTTGAATGTTGTTACATACTTGCGCGAGCTAGTTACGCGCTAGCGCTCCCATCCTCGGTTTGTTCGCGAAGAGCCCGCCTTTTGAATTGATTCTCCGTTACATGTTCAAACGACTAGCCCGAAGCAGTAAAGCGTTCAAGTTCGACTGAAACCAGATCCGAGTCCTCGCTTGCAAAAAATCGCAGTAAGCTTTACGTAAACTTTCTGGCCCCAGGCTGCCCGTCGAAAACAGTGAGAGTTTGGAAGACGAGCACTGCGCTCTGACAATTGAAGCAATGCTGAGAGAGAGAGAGAAACAATGCATTGAGGACGAGAAGATGTTGCCCAAATGTTGCCGACAAGCACGAGCACACAACCTTGGATATCCTGGTATCAGGCTTCACTCACTTACTCACTCAGTCTTTCAACTTGCGCAAAACTTGAAGTATCGCGCCTCCCCGGGCAACATAGATCGTACAATTTAGCATGAATTCAGGCAGTCGCAAACGTAAACATCGCGCCCACCGTGAACATCGTCCAAACCATGATTCTCAACTTACACTTCTCAGCCCTCACGCAGACTCTGTCGAGTCGGCTTTCCACATGGTGGAGGACCCGGAGGACAAACCCGATCCACTACAGGCCCTGTATATCCAGGCCTACGAAGCGGATGTGATTCGGGGCCCTCGCGCCAAGGCGGCAGCGGAGTCGCTAGAAGTCTATGAATACACCTTGGACGAATCGCGGCGATGCATTATTAAACCTATGGTGGGATCAGCTTTGATTAGATGGGGCGGCGAGACTACGAATACCTCTCGTGTGTCTGTTCAAGATGATGACGACGATTTACCTCAAGCGAAGCATGATAGCAAATCCCCCATCTGGGTTGACAGGTACGTACCTTCCTTTGGTCTCTCGCGCAAGTGCTGCATGCGTCCCTTGGACAGTTAGCGGAACATGTCTGTTCTGTTCTAATTCAAAACATTCGCGTATCATGTGAACTCTAACAATTCCAGCGAAGTCAATCTTTCTTCCTCTTCGTGTCTGCGCTATCCAGAAATTGACAGCCTTCCCTTTAGATACGATGCACGCCTTCTCCTTGACGCCCTTCCTGACAACACCGTGGTGGTCACGCATGACTCAAGGACGGACTCGCCTACAGGTTGGTCCGACCTGTCCTCCGACGCAGAAGATACGTTCTTCTTTAGTCGCGATGAGGTGGAAGACTTCCGCAAGGAAAAGCGACGAAAGCTACTGGAACGCACTAGGGAAGAACGCTTGAAAGCTCGCATGGAAGAAGACGGCGTACAAGAAGACGAGCAAGAAGATGATATATGGGGCGGCAGCGATGAGGAAGTAAGCGCGTTCATACTAGCCTACGAGAATTTATGACACTAACTGTAATATTTCACAGCCAGATGAACCACAAAAAGACCTTATGCGTCGGACTGCAACACACCTCTTAACATCGCCCAATGCCGCACATCTGGAAATGCGAATCTTAGCCAATCATGGCGGCGACCGACGCTTCGCCTTCCTCCGCGGAAGATGGAGCCGAACTTGGAATGTGATGAAAGCCAAAGCAAGAATGGAGAAAAGTCAAAAGGATGCGAAAGAAACTCAGAAACCTGCTGGACTGGGTGTGTTAACTGGGTATGGGAGTGATGAGAGCGGCGCTGAGAGTGATACGGGCATCGAGCAGGGTGGGGAAAGACAAGGTGTTGTGCAAGAAGCGCCCGCTACTATGGAGGTAAAACAGGTCCCTACCAGCCCTTCAACAACGATGGCATCAGAGAGTAATTTAGAAGAGGCTGCCAAAGAAGCGAGGCGAAAAAGAGCAAGGGAATGGGCGGAGAAGCGTCGGGGTAAGAATGTTGAAGCAGACTGAGGTTATCAATGTTCTTGATTCGCATAGCGACCTTTTTCTTGGGTTTATGATAGTCACAAACATTTTCACTCTTTTTGGCACCGCAAATATTACATGACCACAGAGCTACAAGCAGCGGCTACACAGGATCTACATATTTGAAGCGAAACGATGAATCAAGTTAGGTGTAGGGGAGCAGATCTGCTACGACCCCTTCTATAAATATAATCAACGATATTGTATTATGAGCGTTTACCGGGATTGGCTTATGGGACTTCTAAGTCCACAAGGGTTTCCCGGCATGAATGTGGAAAGACGCGAACCGAAATGAAGTTGAAATCTTGATGACGAATGCAGATGAGGTTTGGAAAAGAAATAAATGTACAATTTAAGGGAGGGCTGGAGGTCAAAGGATGTGATCTGGCATGCTATGTTTCTGTTATGCTTCGCGCGGCGGCGGCGTAGGAAAAATGGTTACAAGTTGAGGTGGTAAAAGGTCGAAGGTAAATTTTGAACGTTTTGCTTTGAGGGGTATATTTCTGACAGTGCTAGTTCGGTCCCCTTCTCGCGCGACGGCGCCGTGCAGGAGCAGAGATCTGGACAGTGACAGCTGGCGCGGGGGTCCAATGTGAAGGCCTCGCAGGCGTCTGCGGGAGAGAGCGGACAGGGGACAATATATACGGCCGGGGAACGAAAGCTGGAGCGGTTGGTGTTAGGGAGAAGGTGTGCATATCTCGCTCTGGCGTGCTAGGCCTTTTGATTGCGGGGTCTTCGAATATAGACTCCGGTGCTGGTGGAGAAATGTTTTTAGGTATAGGCGTGGTCTGCTCTTTATTTGATGGAACGGTTGGGAATACACCCCTTGCCTAAGGATGGTGGTCAAGGGAGGGCAAATGGTGTTCTGGAATCGCTTACCTTGCGTGCAGATGCGTCTTTTGTGACAGCTGCATCAAGCAGAGCGGGATTCTTGAGAATCACATCATGTGTCGGTACGCTCCCAATGACAAGGGCTTTCATCTAAGCGCTTGCATCGTCAATAAACCGTCACGTATTGCGCATACAGGTTGCTCACCCGAGCCACGAGGTCATCTTCGAATCCATTGCTGTCACTGTCAGACATGACATTATCAGCGATATCATTTATCTTAGTCTCGAGTTCTGACTGAGAGAGATACGATCAGTAAAGGGCGAGGTTGCCCGCCGCATGACTTACTCCGTAAACAGTTATCCCTGCCAGCCCTTCGTCATCAATATCAACTTGAACGTCTTTTTCAGCACTGCTTGCGAAGACAGTACCATGGACATTCTCCTGTGCCGGGAACATAATGCTCGATGCAACCCCTGGAAGCATATCCAATGCAGTGACATGTATATAACCAGGTGAGGCTTGAACGGATTTATTGAATCTGGGAGAGCTTGAGCAAGATGATTGACCGCATTTCTGGCAAGCGAGGAGTGATGAGGACCAGGAGGAAATCCAAGCTACGGTAGCTAACGACTGGAGCCCGAAGCAGAAGAGCCGGAGGACGAGCGCATGCTTAAGTTTGACGGCTCTAACAAAGAGTCCATTGTCAGAAAAGCCCTTCGGACCCAAGGCCACGAGATGAGAACGAAGAGACTGAAGATTTTCTAAACGAGCCGCATGGAAAGTCTCAATAATTGTCGAGACATTGTTTAGAGTCCAAACAGAGCAATCCCGAACGGCAGCCTTGATCACAGATTGACCGCTCCGGAAGAGAGTTTCGAGGGCGAAGCGAGCCTTGTCCGGATCCGGGGGAGATTGGCTGACAGACACCCCAAGCAGTACCAACGAGCAAGCAAAGGTGGCTGCCGCAGCAGCCATAGACACACCCTCAAAGGCGTTGGAGTTCTTTTCAGACACCTGAGAAGAAGAATTTACGTCGTCATTCCAGGAGCATTGGCTGGAAGAGAATTCCCAGCCAGTGGGTTCTGGTTCAGAGACTGGTTGTGTTTTTGTGAGCATTCGTTCCGCCAAGTGATCAACGACTGGTTGTAGAACGGTAAATCCCGCCAAGAGCACCAGATTAACTGCGACTTTGGGGACGACTTCGAGGATGTATCCCTTGAGCGATTTGCAAGAGGGAATACAGGAGAACATCTTGGTATTGGGCGAGTGACAGTTGTGAGTTCGCGTTCAAGTACGTGAAGTTAATAGGGAGAGAAAAGAGAAAGCGTGATCGGGCTTTTGTACGCCACGTCAGGCTGTCTGCCTCCCAACGTCAACTCTACAGTTTCGATCGAAACAATACTGACCTATGAAAATTGGCGCGTTGGACTGCGTAAGGGTTGATAGCAATGAACACTGGCATTGATACAGTGCCAAGAAGAATGCAACCTTCCAACCTTAATTCGCGTCGTGAAAGGATAGCGTTGAGGTTGCGAACTGAAGATGAGCAAGCGTGAGAGTCCCGATCGTTCCTCATATGAACAAATGCAGACTTCCGGCAGGCGCCAAAATATAAGCGCGTGGTGCCCGAGTCAATCAGGGGTAGTATTGCAAGGTTTACAATTACGTAGTACAGAAGGAAGGCGTGTATAAATGTCCCAATTTCGGAAAATATATGAGAAGGCAAAAAAAATCAGTTATCCTTATCGTATAATCCAGCTTCGCTGGGAGTTGGCTCAGAGTCTGCGTCGACAGCAGGGAACTGAGGTGACCAGAACCCAAGCAGGCTAGCAGCTTGATACATGATATTTGACACCATCCCTCCAGCAGCCAATCCATATCGAACAAAGGGGGCAACATGAGGAAAGAGCAGTGCAGCGAAATCCTATCAAAAATATATATTAAGACTCTATTGCAAGGAGCGAGAGGTGCAAGTGCTTACCTCAGGGTGATAGAAGTCTTCCTGTTCAGCAATATAGTATAGTCCGTTTTTCTTTCGAAGGGTTATACGGGTTATGAGGCTATTTTCTCTCGTAAGTAAGGAAATGAGAAAAAGTTTAGTAACAGGCAGTACCGCGCGGGCGCTGGCTTGATCGGCAAGAAGAACAGTCGGAATCGCTGCACGGCTTCCAGGTAAAGCACGTTTTTGGACTCATCAAACACTATGCAGACATTTGAAACCCTCTTAGAAAGAAAGAGAACGAGGCTTGCCAATGCTCTCAACATTGAGGTCGACATTGGGGGACAATACGCGATACCACCTTGGTGATAAGTCAGCACAGATTTATGACAGCTTCGAAGTTCTTACTGGTAGATTCCAAGCACACCATGCCTAGAGTTTGGTCCCGACGCGACTGAGCAGACGGGATGTCGGAAGGAGACGTCGGATGTCATGTACCTCTCGACAGTAGCTTTCTGTACATCAGGCGAGTCGGTGGCCGTTAGCTGAAGCACGACTGTGGCTATCTCTTTTCTCGGGTCTTCCATGCTAACGTTTCGATAGAAACTAGTGGAAACGGGAGATCTCGGATACAAACATGTGCTTGACGCGTTCTGGTTAGAGGTTACGTTGGAGGGCCCGAGCGCTTACCACGAAATGACGTTGTTGATTGGCTTGCCCGGCGTTGCCCTCCAGACCAAGCAAGCATCCCGATATATTGCGAAATGGCTTGGCACCAGCAACTCTGTCGTTTATTGTTCAAGAAGTACTAGATCTTCGTGTTATCTCTAGCTTGCCAACAATTCTGGCCTTTACTGACTTGACTCACTCAAAATGGAAGATAGATATCGTTGCTCACGAGGTTGCTGGATGCTCCAATCTTCCCGGCGGACCGCTACAAACCGCACACGTTCTGGGTCTGGAATACCCCGCGGCTTGAAGGTCTCCATAGATTCTGCTTCCTTCTGATTTCGTCCTGTCTGCTTTGTATCAGGAACTCATGGGGAGCATATGGCGCGCATGTCAGATCTGCGTTCTGGACGATTATGTTCGTCATGACAAACCTTGGAGATCCTGATCAAGGAACCAGTTCTCGGACGGGGCATTGTCAGGTGAGCTTGCGGCATTGTCTTTAAGCAGGATCCAAGCCGCGAGTCCTCCAGGGTGTGTCATGAGGTGCCACAAGAAGAAACTTTCGAAACTGCGTGGAAAACTCCAGACCTGATAGGCTATAGTGATAAATTGTTGGCGCACCTGAATGATGCCAGCGGAAGGATCCACCGCATTTCATCGGCTCCGTGTAACTATTTCCCTGCAAGTTTGCCTATACATGCTAGAACATTGTCTTCACGACTCGTCTCGTTTCTCATGTACTCCAAAACTATCATCCCATGGGTCTCCGCAAACCTCCACCCACCGTTTTTGAAATTGTACCCCAGAAAGAGGTCGCGAATGAGAACGGAAGTTCTCACATCCAAGACTTATAACCTCGAACCCAGTATCTGGGAGGTATAGCTCCCTCAATTTCCGGTAGCAACATGCGATTTACTCTTGCCTCTGTTCTATTAGCACTCCCGCTCGTTGCGAGCGCTCAGCGCTTCGTGCGGTTCATTTCGACAGACAACAAAGAATATTACGGAGATGCTATCCTTCCAGCTAACACTGCGGATGCCTCGAAAAGTAAACAAGCACGAGTTATCACCGGTGACATCCTAGGTGATTTCAAAATCACTAACCAAGTGAAGGCAAGTATGAAACGTCAAGTAGTCCCCTTTACATGCTAATAGTATTCCTACAGGCTATCAAGACGCTCCTTTCCCCTCTTCCAAACGAAAGAGTGAGGACCGTGAGATGCGTCGGGTTTAACTATGTTGCTCACAGCATGGAAGTGAGCTTGACTTTCCATAATGATTGGCTGTCCAAGGTCTGATGACATGGTTAATCTTCCTCTTAGGCGGGTGTCGCAATTCCTGGATGGCCCATCCTCTTTTACAAACCCTGGACTGCCCTCAACACCCCAAGCGACCCGATTCCCGTGACAGCAGGCTTCCAAACGCAGGGCAACTTCACCTCCGAAATGGATTATGAAACCGAGCTTGTCGTGATCATCAAAAAGGCAGCCTTCAACATCTCCGACGAGGAGGCCCTTGATCATGTGCTGGGGTACTCTGTTGGACACGACGTCTCTCACCGTGGATGGCAGATTGGTATGTTTCTTTACCGATTTCGAGATAACGACAGCAACCTTATTGCTTACATTCCCAGAACGTGGAGGAGAACCACAGCCGCAATATTCTATGGGCAAGGGCGCTGACGGATGGGCTCCTTGGGGACCTGCTATTGTCTCCACAAATATCATCAAAGACCCTCAAACCTTGAATCTCTGGACCAAAGTCAATGGTGTAATGCAACAAAATGATACCACGGCGAGCATGATATTCGGAGTTGCGCATCTCGTTTCTTTCTTCTCTATGGGAACCACGTTGTTGCCCGGGGATGTCATCTTTACTGGAACGTCAGTGATCTTGAGACTTTTCCCCTTTGTGCATGTTAATTGACGTCGGTATTTTTACAGGCCAAGCGGTGTTCAGCTTGGGAAGACGAATCCGACTTGGTTGACGAATGGTGATGTTGTGGAGGTGGGCTTGGAAAACGTTGGTACATGCACGAATGCTATCAAATACACGTAGTTGCAAGCAGCTGTCCTTATTCCCCTTGTTGTCTCGTAACTTATCCTCATTCAATGCCGAGTGCGAAAAAAAAGGATTCATGAGAGATATGAACTGGCTACCGAACTTCGACCTTCCGTCCAACCCAGTCTTCGCGCAATCTGGCCTCGACGAGATTGTGGGTCTCTTTTGCTTTCATAACAGCGATCTCGACTAATCTCAGAATCTCGTCTGTGCTCAGTGGCACTCCTCCCAACTTCTGGAGAACGCATATTTCTTTTTGTGCATTCAAGGCTATTGATAGTAGTCCTGCGCTCAGGCGTTGTTCGAGCTGGGAAGGATCAAGAACTGGAGGTGTAGAGGTGTCGGGAAAGAATGCAAATGTGAAGCAAAACGGTGTATGATGGATGGCGAGAGGAACGGGGGCGCGTTCGGAGGGTGAATGCTTGAATAAATTATGAGTGAGGATGTTCGTCGCCCGTAACAGAACCACACGTACTACAGTGACCTCGTCGCCGATGACTTCGACGTCTGGCCTTCGGAAATGCTTCAATGCCACCATGCCTGCGAGGCATGCACAATCAAGAAGATTTCCTGCGTCGGCGAGGAAGTGTAGCGTTAGTCGAATATGCCACACCTACACATAGTATCTCGTCAATCATCACTCAAGAAGATTTACATAGATACTCGCCCGTTGACCTGCCAAGATGCACAAAGATTCCTTGTCCACTGCATCACTTCTTTTTAGGACCTTGTCCAACATTCGCGTGATGGTAACTTCTTCATCTGACGGCCTATGCATGTTTAGCATTGTAGTAAGTTGAGTTCAGAGGTACACATGCCTACCGGCCTGGTTCGTAATCGCTAGATGCCATCGGTGAAATCTCTGAATGTATGGTAATTGACCCTTCGAAAGGGCGTTCTGGTTGTGGTTTCACCATCTTCGCGTCGACTTGAGCCAAAACACTAAGTATTGCTCCAAATGTCAGCCCAGGGAGCGCTACGGACCTGGAGAAAGATTACACACCGTGTTTTTCCAAGTGCACATTCCACCCAACCGAGCTCTGGCCCAAAAGTAAGCGTTGGTGTGCGCATTTCTAGCGGTAATCGTCCATCTATTCGCAGAGATTCCTTCAAGGCATTGAAGAGAAAATCTCTTTCTGGTATTGAAGGCGATGGAGGTCTCATCGAGAAATTGAGTCGAAGTCACGGTTGAAGAAATAGAGGTGCAATCAGATAATTGACTTTTTCGGCATCTATTCGAGTACATCCGCTTTTCTGTCCTTTCTTTCTTTAGCGCCCTCTTACATCGGGATCAACGATGGTTCGCCTCATTACCCACAATCTTCTGGCATGCCACGTAAAGGATTGCAACTCGAACAACTTCCCTTTGGCGTTCAAGGACGTCCAACTAGAAATTAGGGAGGCTGATTTCAATCCCGAGTTTCTCAAAGGATTCATGCCGAAGATCGAATGGAAAGCCTTGGTTGATACAGCGAGAGAAGTACGCTTGTGATGACACTTCCCGAGATGCACCAAATGCTAAATGGCCTCTAGCTGGGTGATACGAGTTTACCTTTAGAACAACCGGAGATGTATGACGATGATTTTCTCAAAAATCTGCATCATGTCCTTCTTGAGGTTTGTCTACTCTTTTACACCACATATACGTCTCCTCAAAAGCCCCAAGATTCATGTAGAGGAAGGCGCCATGACCTGTCCAAACTGCAAACACATCTATCCTATCTCTAACGGAATCCCAAATATGGTACGTATAGTAGCTTGACCACCTTTTCCGCACTCGATGCTCACGATACTTCACTAGTTATTAGCAGAACACGAAATCGGCTAACATCTTGACCAAAGAGCAAACCCTTGGTCGAACTGTATTGCCCATGGTTTGTGCTCAGCAATACAACTTCGTCTATCGGCCCATCCTGTATTGGCTGAGAGAGGGCTGAGTATAACATTCGCAATGCCATCAAACAAGCGATCTTATCAGGTATATGAATCAAGCTCCCTTGGGGCAGCCTCAATATTTCTTGAGCTCAATGTCATACATTGCAAGATCGTATCGCTACAGCCATTGAAAGTATGCTAAAGTTCAATGAAATACAGTGTCTCATCGCTAAGGATCTCTACTTCGATGCGATGGTATCCTTCAAGCCCTTCAAGGAAGGTGAGAAGAAGTACTCGCCGCCTCGGGGGATGATAAACTCGGGGAACGGCAAAACGGTCTGCTCGTTGAGGGGATCAAGTCCAGACATGGCTCTCACACCTTGCCCAATGAGCGGATCGAGGCTGACGGGGAGTATATCAGTCGCTGGAAGGACGGCCAAGTCATGAATGCAACTCACCCAGGGGCCTCTGCCTGAGTCTCGAACGGAGGGAAATTGCTGTTATTCGCCCATGCTGTGTGTCAAGGATCAGCCTCTGGTCTCGGACAATGTTATCACAAATAACCGACTCACAATGCTGGAGGAACTGGAATCCATTCTGGATGTTGGTCTGGTAGCAAGCGAAGAGAAGCCCACGACTATGTTGAGTCTTTGCTGCAGCCTTCTCTTCTTTGGTGACTTCTGGTCCAAACTGGACACCGCGGCGCATGATTCGGTTCTTCTGGACGGAAATTGAGCCTGTTGGGGGTGGCGGCACTTCAAGGTCATCTCTTGGGTTGGTCTTCCTGACATGCGCAGCGAATGGGCACCGCAACTGGGAGTTGATTTCCCCATGGAAGGAGAAATTGTTATTTCTAATTTGAAAACCTCTTCAGCCCTGGTATGTTGATGATGAGATTTATGAATACCTTGTTGGATCAACCGCCAACTTGGGATCATCCTCGAACGGAGTTATATCAATCGGAGCACCTGATAATCGTGAGTATCTTGTCGTTTTGAATCCAGAAAACTTGATCGAAGACATACCACTCTTCCATCGTCCGACGATTCTTGCACCCAAAAGTTCGCTTCCTTCTTCTGGTGTCAAGTCCTTGCCGTTTCCGTCCTTGGTGAGAGGATGTGTCTTCAAATAATCGTCAAATTCTGGGACTTGCTGGAAGAGATATCGGAAAGCGAGGAAGCTGCCGTCGACAGCCCAGTCCGCTCTCGTGACTGGGTTTCCGCTCCTATCGTTGTCTCCCGTATGGCCAGTGACGACAACTCCTGGATCAACAGTCTTGGGGCCAGGGTTGATGACTGTATCAAAGCCATTGACCACAGGGTTTGAAATTCCATCCAAGAATCCAAAACTTTGGAAATATTGAGTTCCGTGATTACGAGTATTATGGGTGGACTTACTGCTCGTGTCCATCCTGATCTCCAGGTCGGACGTCGCCCCTTATGGCGATCACTTCCTTGATCGACGCCTTGGGCGTCTTCACGTCGAAAATTGCTTCAACCTCGAGCTTCTTCTTTTCGATGGTTGCGTGGCTCTCTCCAGAGATTAGGATAACCCCATGCAAGTCCTGAAGGAAACTGTCATCCCAGTCGGGTGTAGTACCGTCACTCTTCTTAGGGTCTCCGAGGTTTGCAATTGCGTCCTGCTTTTGACCAACTTTGAAGGGATCGGTATCTCCTGCAACAGCGAGGGTGCTATCATCGATTCCAAGCTGAATTGAGAAGGACGCTTGAGCTACTGGGATCTCTGAATGAAACCTCACTAACCTTCACGAAACCCAAGTGAGAGAAGGAAATGTTTACACCGACTAGGGGAATCAAACCCGGGAGCTTCTGCTTCTTGTGGTCTTCAATGTCCTTGCGGTCTTTCAAGACCTGTGCCACTGTCTTGACGATTGGAACAAGCTTGCGCAGGTCTGACCTGAATTTAGTGACATCGAGGATGTCGAAAAAGATGTAGTATTGGGTCTTCTTTGGGAGACCGCTCCTGCAACACTCGAGGTGAGTGGTTGTCAGTCTCATATAGAAATTTAGACTTACAAGATATCACCCTGAATGTTCTTGAGATCGAGAGGTGCAGCCGGTGGAGTTGTCATAATGTCTTTGGTAATTCGAGGGGATTCTGTTGAGTAGTTATAATGAAAATCATACTGGTTGATTTTATCTGACTTTTATACCTTTCACGGGCGGGCCAGAAATGATAGTATTCACCGCGTACTCGATGGGTTTGCATTGAAACGCGAGCCACCCCGTTCTTTGCGCCAGAATTCATCAGCATGGCTGTTCTGCGATAACGTACATCGGCAGCCCACCTCCGTACATTGCTGTCCGCCGAACTCGGAGTTGGGGCGCGTCTCGATAGATGTCTGTCGCATGTCGCAGTAGTAATACCACTTAGAAGTATTTCATTTTCTTTCAGTATACCTTCCACTTCATTCGACATGGATAATGCAACCAAGATGCTTGCCGCCCATGGTTAATATTGGTAAATGTAGCTGTACTACAAGTCCCGAATCTAGATACAGGTTACATAAAGCACGTCCAGGATAGTATCAGGGTCGGACCCGGTCCGCGCGCCACATTGCCCCATCTGTCGGATGGATGCTTTCGAAGGAACTTGTTTGCATTCTTTCACAGGCATTGCTCCATCGACTTTGACTCGCAACGGATACATATCAAAAAAGCTAAGTCATTCAACGATCTGTAATCATATCGAAATGCTTTACTCAGGGAATGACTACGCTCGTACTCTGTAGCACTGTTGCGTAAGTGATATCCCTTCTATTGGCAATATGTCAGCCGTAGGTCAAAGTTGCTGATTGAACGAGAACAAAACTCAAATTTAATTTATCCATAAATCCGAAATGAAGCTTGTACGAGGATAGTCAGTCATACATGCCTCGATTCCGACAATGGAGGAAGAGGAGCTCATCCAGACGTTTGGCTCGCGCTGGTTGTAGGCGCAGTCATAGCCATCATTCTTCGGTGCTATTCCGTTTGTACACAGTACTTACGTGTTCCTTTGGCCAATCAAGTTTTCCTGATATCGAACCGCGGTTGGATCGCGGGGCTGAGCACCCCACATATTACGACATTTGAGGTTTGGAGAACGAAATCGGACCTAAGGGTCTATATATACCGAAGTGTATAATCCATCCAGGTATGCCGGCCCACATGCATGCGTCGGGCAAAACAGATGCTGGCACCCGCTGTCCTGGGAGATCGGGCGCCTCACACTATCCGTGCTGTGCTAAATATAAACCTGCCAAGAGTGTTGCGCCAATAATACATGTACCGATAAGGATAGTACCTTCATAAGGAGAGCCCGAACAATCGACCGGCTGTCAT
The DNA here is from genome assembly GCA_014925845.1 of Crassisporium funariophilum. Taxonomy (NCBI): domain Eukaryota; kingdom Fungi; phylum Basidiomycota; class Agaricomycetes; order Agaricales; family Crassisporiaceae; genus Crassisporium; species Crassisporium funariophilum. The sequence goes on from JACGCL010000013.1 coordinate 1,316,804, forward strand.
GCCCTCATTTTGACTGCGTTGTGTTCTCCCTCCTTGGCCCTACCAATATGTTTGTACGCAAGGAAAAAGCGAATCCATAATGAGCCGGGTACAAATGGGAAGATGGTCGTAAGTTTTGGATTCGATCTGAACGGCCCCGAGACGGGAATTCTTCTTGCATCGGACAAACATCTTGCACGAGGACTTTTAAGTCTCGAAGGTGATTGATTGATGATCGGCTATGCACGGACACTCTGTGCTGCAAGAGCATGCGAGCGGTCCCGGTTAACTTCTGCATCCTGAGAGAGAGAGAGAGAAGACCAGTGTTTATACGACCAACATAGTTCTATTTTCATAGCACTAATCATTATGTCGCCTGCGATTGGCGAATGGCGAACAATCATGACCGACTCCTTCGATCTTGGATGTTACAATGCATTGAAGCCCCAAAATTCTCGGCAATACGTTCGACTATAAACCCGCGATTTATACAAGTCTTGACTCACTGGACCGTCGACTCCAAACGTCTCGGAATATGGCAGTTAGCGATAAGACTTTTCAACGAGGCTCCCCCCTCGATGAGATGCCAATTTCAACCCCACATCAGAGCAAACCATGAAACTACATTCAGCTGCACATCACAACGTTGTGCAAAAACTGTCCTGCCTTGCGTTGTTCTTTGTTCTCCACTTCCCAAACAGACTTCGAAAAACATTCATGCACGTCGCGGACACTTGAATGCTTGATCGTTCGACGTTCATACAGAATATTTCGGATTCACAAGGAAGAACTCGTTTCGGTACTTATATGCAACGAAGTGGTGAGGCTAAGTTCAACAAATATTCCCGAATAACTGTTTTTGTCGGACCTGGCGACTGAAACAAACTGCTGTTACAATAATTAATAATTGGTTTGGATGAAAGCATGCAAGACGCAAAATTACATAAAATCTCAACCAAAGATACAGTACAACCATACACCTTGCTCCCAATGACCCTCAGAACGAAAGACTGACAAAAGTACAACATAAAACAAATGGAGAAGGATGCTTGAAAAGCATTGTCTATAGCGATCAGAAAACAGCTTTACATCATCACCTGAGTTCCATGAAATATTCCAAACCCTCCACCATGACCATGCACCCCTGGAATCCCCATGTTTGGAACATTCGCATGTTGGCGGTAAGGAGAAGGGGTGGCATTTCCGGAAGGGGGAGAAGGAGAGGCTTCAGGCCAGGAGAACCTGAACATCAAAAATTGAGTATCAAAAGTTTCAAAGCAAGAAACGGCATCAACATACCCAGGCATCATCATGTTTGACCACCAAGCAGGATTCTTGATCGCCTGCATAGTGGCAAGCATTTCTTCGTCGGAGAATCCATTCCCTTCATACGACATGTCAAAGTCAGTCCCGAGCTGAATCGCACCAGTGCTGGAGGTGAATGTGGCTTCAGGCATGTAAACTGGGGTATCCATTGCTTGGCTGAAGGAGTGTTGGCCATAACTCTCGGCTCCACCTTGCCCAGCGCCAGCCTGTCCTGGGCGAGCAACGGAATATGATCCCATCCCTGAGGGATTTTGGTTACCGGCACCACCTGGAAGTTGACTATGAGGTGGAGGATTGGTTTGCAGACGGCCAACGGTCGCGCCGTCCCCTCGGTGCCGAGAGAGCAGGCTCGCCAGGAATCGGGCGTAGAGTTTCGGGGTGTGTCGATCGTCAATGGCGATCTTTGTCGAGCTCAAAGTCATAATGAGGCGGCCGATCAAGTCAAATATGTTACTTTCTTGATCCTTCGCCAGGAAAGACGAAAATTCAGGTCGAAGAAGCTAGGATCGAGTCAACAAGAGGTCACTAAAATAAACGGGCCACCGACCTTGAGCAAGAAGGCCGAAGCGAAGGATGCAAAGACAAAGTGGCCTAGCAATCAAACAAACTGAGCTCCGGAAATTCGAATATCAGGAGGCAAAAACCAACCATCAGGAGCATAGCGCATGTAACCACTGGGTGCCAGACCATCAATCATATTCTCAATGACCGATTTTGCGGCATGTAGGCACTTATTCGAATCGTCTTAGATTCAGCGACCGTGCATGAGAGGGAGAAGGCGTACAGTTGTAAAAAAGAGACTATCGCCATGATCAAATCCACGTTGATATGCTTGTTGGAACCCAAACGAGAACATCACGAGGCGCGAGTAACCAACGAGGCTGTTCAAGTAGTTAGTATGGCACTGGAGACGGTACGACAAAAACCTACAAAGGAAGCAATGTGCAACGAAATTTACAACTCGGATCTGATGCGAAACAGGCGAGATTCAATGCCCAGCCAATGATTTAGATGACCAAACCACCTTACCTTTGGGATCTGAGTCTTTTTCGAATCGCCTCGACCATTCTTCGTGATATCTTGTCAAATGTGCGTCGTGAGCAAGAGTAACAGTTTTAAAGTCGACTTTCTGGTCAGAGAATTAACGGTGTCCCTTCGCGCGAAATGAGATTCTCTAGCCTACCTTGTTGAGCCCAGTCGGTGCAGAAGGATCGCTGAAGATCTCATCATGAAATTTGGCAACGATTTGGAGAAGCGCTGAATATGCGCAAAGATGTATGTCGTACTAACGATGAAAAGCATTCAGACGACATTTTTAGGGTGGAAACATCACTTACGCTGATGTTGTATTGAGACTTTTTGTACCAGTCTTTGGCATTCCGAACAATGCTGTGGTTAATCAATTAGCAAAGGGGAGGATAAGTATCGAGCGTTTGACGTACAAATCTTCTTTGATCGTCGATGGTTTACCGAACTGGGTCGCAGTTGACCGATCTAAGTTGAAGCAAATCATCCAGACTCGAGTCTTGTTCAAGATTTCGCGTTCTTGCTTCTCAGACTGAGGCTTGGTCGTCGAAACCAGGTGCAAATTGAGGTCGGTGGCGATCCTGGTCGGGAATAAGTGTTCCACATAAATGAAGGGAAGATAGGGCATACCTTATCGCAAGACCAGTATACAACCAACTTCTGTCTTCCTCCCATCTCCGCGCTGGAACCGCATAAATGCTCATAAGAATGTATGCCTGGCACAACTCGACGGACTTCCATCCATCAATCAATGCATTGGCGGCAGAGTGCTTCGCGAAATGCATTGCAATAGGATATATCTCCGATTTCTCGGTGTAATATCGTGAAGAGATTGCACAAACTGAACCCATGATCAGCACTCGAGTTGATGATTGGTGGCGAGTTTCATCAGACACTTACTAACTGTAAAGAGAAAGGGGCATCTCGCAAAAGTCGACGCAGGGGTATGAAGTACAGGATCGAGGAGCGAAATGAAAGGCTGGAAAATCGTCAGGCACATTCTCACGAGCAAAGATCTAGACTATCTCACATTAACTCTCTCGTAAAATCTGAATGAGAGGCTCGGTCAGAAATTGGACAGAAAGATAACGATAGAACTTGGGCGTACATTTCGAACAGTTTCTCCACGTCTTCCGGCTTTACCAAACCATGGACCAATATCTCTGGCGGGCTATGTTGCTCGATCAAGGTTGCTCTTATTCCAAGGTCTGTGGCGGGTCCTATGACACAACAAACGTTATAAAAACATCCGGCGTTCAAACAAAATCGGACTTACCTGGCATGAAGTATGTTTCATTTGCAACGCCCTATTTGATAATCAGCTGAGAAGAGGTGATAAGTGGCCCCAGGAACCACGCACAACATTGTCGTCGTTGAGATCTTCTTCATTGGGCGTGCCTTCCTTCGTGTGGTCCTTCTTGCGCTTGGCCTTGTTGTTGTCCAAGCTAAGATTCGCGATCAAACCGAGAGGTACGTGCGAATCTGGGAGAGATGATTGCAGCTTCTCAGCGTCTCGCGTGGCATCATCCTCCTCGGCACCATTGTCTTCTTCCTTGGGGGCCACAAGTCCATATTTTTGGGCATGTGTCTGATTGCTGTCGGATTCCTCTGAGTCCTCTTCATGGTTCTCGAAATTGCGAAGGTCAAGAAATACTTGGGGTCCTGCTTTCTTGCCTGCATCGCGAACACTCGACTGCAGACGATCCAACCATGCGAGGACATTTCTGTTGTTCTGGTCGGACGGAGAGGTTGCCATCCGGTACGACGCGATCGATAATGGAGTAGCTATGTAAGGATTATGCAACTAGAAACATGAATGATATGATTCAGCGGTACGGATATTGCATGTAGGAGTTGGGCTCACCTGTTTAAGAAGAGACTCGATTATGGCATCTTTCTGTCTGATTTGCGCCAAAAGATATTCGCGCTTGCTTATATGGGGTGAAAAGTCAGATGACGATGTTGGAGACGAGCAACGAGAAGGAGAGGGAGAGACGGAAAGCGTCGATGTCATGGAAGGTGAAGATAGCAGCAAGTCAGACATCGTTAGAACTCAAGTCAAGCCGCGGGATGTGCTAGGACTTCAATTGTCGTGCGACGAGCTGGTCTATAAAGGGCTTCACCCCTGTCCTCAAACTACGTAGGTCGCATTTGACCAAAAGCGGTCGAAGAAGAGATTCGCATCCGAGCCCCATGAAGAAACGCAAACAGGCGTCGAGAATGCAAAAGCAAGAGAAACATGGAATCGACACGAGGGAATGACTCACTTCGGTGCAGTTCTCGGCCTACGACCTTCGACGATGCATACATGTCCGCCAGCCTCGCATCGTTTGCATGTATTTTCATGCTTCGGGAAGGTACATTTCATCTGTTAATTGAGGAAAGTGGTGTCACCGGACATTCCGCGAGAGTGACCATTGGGAGTGATTGAGGAATTGCAGATCGGACATGCGATTTTCAAGGGCCACGTCATACCGCCAAGGAAGATAGATTTCCGGTTGGAGTATTCGCAGCAGAGAAAATACAGAAGATGGTTGCGGAGAGGAGGTCGGAACGGGTAGATAGAGACCGACGGGATTGATTAGCCGAAGTCGATGTGAAGAGATGTTGGAAAACAGAAAGAAGCAGATATGTCAGTAATCGGTACTCAGTAAGGTGGAAAACGCGATAGAACAGAATGACGGAGTGCATGGAGCCGGGATATTGGAAGTTCGCGTACCTTAAGTTTCTTGCAGTGTGTGCAGGCCCCGGGACTTTAGATCAGACACCAGAATATAGTACATCCGCCATCAGGAGGGAAAGAACAGTGAGGTCAAGGTCACACGGTGAAAAAAAAACGGCCCAGGTCCACATATGTCCAGGCGCCGGGATGGTCAAAATTGCGGATGGCGGGATGAACGAGACGTCAAGCAGGTACAACAAGACGCATGTCGAAGCATAATGTTGTTAAAGCCGGTGATATTTTTACAGAGGAGGCAGTGTCGGTGTCACGGGATTGAAATTGCGCCGATTCGAGAGCACGGAGGACGGGCGTCGGACATGAGGGACCACGCGAAGTGGCGGCGGTGGTGAGTTGGAACATACCAATATGCGCAGTCAATTGTGTGGGTAAGACGCCACAGCGATGTTAGTTTCGGTACAGAAAAGGTAGAAAATACAAACCCAAATAACACAAAGAAATAACGTTAGGCGCCGCATGAACAATGGGTATTGGACCGGTGATGTAAGAATAGGAGTGTCGGATCGTTGAACCGAAGTTTACGAGTGAGGACGTCGAGCATGACACACGTCGGTGGACAATCAATAGTTACGCCACCGGAAGAAGGGTGTGCGGAAGCAGAGCGTGCGTACGATGACGCGTTGGATGGGCAAAGGAAATAAACGTATTTCGGATCCGATTGGAAGTGCGAAAACGCCGATCCAAGTGATTCAGGAGGGTATATGGACAGTCGATGAAGAAAAAACATAAGAGAAAACCAGACGTCAGTAACAAGTTAAAACTGACATCAACTCAAGCAAGGTAGGAAAGGCCTAGACGTGAGACGTCATTCTGCTCTTCAAGCTTGAAGCGCACACACGAAGGCAGCCGAAGCATGGGAAGAGTAAGATGCAATATACGGTAAAACGAGACTCACAGTCGCGATCCCTTATCTCTCCTTCCGCCCCTATTAACAACACCCAAACCACGCATTCCCACACTAATACCTCCACCCATGCCGAATTGCGAACCATCGTCGTCTTCGCTGTCAGTATCACTGGGACCATCGCCACCTGCATACCCGCCCGCGCTAGTGTTAGACCACTCCTGCACTTCGTTCTTTTTCACTCTCTTGCGTTTGTTGCCGCTTGATCTTTCCGGAGCAGCAGCTGATGAACTGCTCGGGGCTGGAGGCGAGATCCGCTGATTCGATACAGCAATAGGTGAGGGACGCTTCAACGGAGTCGTAGTCACCGCTTTGCCTTGCGGTGGAGCAGCCCTGTTGGCAACAGGGTTGGTGCTGGGAACTTTGAATGGTTGAGCTGGAACATTTGCAGCAGGTTTCGCAGTAGAATAGACAACCTCAGTACTCCATGGTATGGAAGGTGGCGATAGAGAGGAAGAATGATTGGATGGTGGGTTCGAATGAGAAGCCTGACTTCTCTGTTCGATTTGATTGGGTTGTGACACGAATCTTTGGGCATGCGTCTGCTGAAACTGAGGGGGTTCGCTGGGTTTGGTCGGAATTTGCTGATGTTGCCGTATAGGATGCTGGTGCTGCGATGGTTGTTGTGGCCGAGCCTGATGAGCCTGATGAAGGAAGTTCGCTTGAGCCCTCTGTTGTTGGTGAGTGGGATCGGGTGTGGTGGTATATGAATGAAGTGTTGATTCCGGTGTCAAATTGTGGTATGTTTGGGTATGTTCGGGTGTCGAGCCTGAGCTGCTAGGAGGGATTGGCATAAGCCCTGGATAATATGAAGGATACATATCGCCGGTCTGAGTTGCATACGTGGTTGTATCGCTGACGGGGTGGGGCCCACCGACGTTGGATTGGGTGACAGTTCCGGAGGCAGATCCACCGTACTGGCTTATCGAGCTGGAGGATGTGTAGTGTCCTTGCAAATAATCGTAGGGGATTTGCATTTGTTGCTGTGCAGGAACTTGGCGAGCATCTCGCTGATAGGCTGGGTCGAACAGCATTTGCTGTTGTTGCTGCTGCTCTCCCTGCTGCTGTTGGGTGCCAAAGGCATCTAACCATTGCTGGTACTGCGCATGGCTGTCCTGTTGCTGCTGTGAAGAAGTGTCTTCAGGGTTATAGAAAGTAGAGGTAGGCCCGATCATGGACGATGAAGAGGCAATTGAAGTCGGTTGCTGAGCAGTTTTGTTGTCATCGACTGGACCTCCTGAAGGGGGATAGTACCAAAGGTTGGCAGCGGTTGCACTATCTGCAAGGATAGGCGGATGTGACGAATCCTCCCCTCGCCCTAGCAGCGCACCGACGAGGATTTAGACCATGCTTTTCTTTTAAAATCGGGTGAGGCGTACCTGGTACGAAGGCACCTGAAGATGAGCGCGAATCTGAGGTTCCCTGTGGCTTGTTCGCGTTGTGGGGATTCATGGAGGTAGGAGCTCCGGAGGCATGTCTTCCTAGTGCTGATGGATGCATGGCAGAGATATGATTAGACCTAAGGAAAGAGTAAGTATATTAGGTAGTATGTTGACCAAGTAGTTTCTGATATTCTCACCTTGAAGCAGGTCGGTGATATACTTGCGCCGATGTTGGAGGATGGGTCAGTAACGAGGGGAAAAGTCGCAAAATTGAGAGCCTCAAAGGATCTATCCGGCACACCAAGCCTTCTTGTAGTTTGGCAGAAGTTTATCGACGTTTAGGGCCAAATCCTTCCCTGCCGAGCGCTGCGTGGCAGAGAGCACTGATACCAAACTGATACGTACAAGTCTATATCTGAGTCATCTGCTTTTATTCACAAGTTCATAATTATGGAGACTGAAGCTCACCACTGTCCGAGTCCTTGTCCGAGGACTGTTTTATAATCATCACCAGGGGATCAAGAATACCACAATTGAAAATGATTGTCACAAAGTCAAGTCAACATGGGTCATGATGAATTTCGACCCGTTTCACCACCTCCATCTGGGCTTCGTCGTATAATTCACTTTTCATGTTTCTAACATTGTTCATTATGCTTTGCCTACATAGAGGTCAAAAGCCTATCATGCAGGCAAACCCTGTCACATCTCACCCACGTTTCACCATGGCATTTTTGACTTCGTGAAACTCAAATTCACAGCTTCCACCCCCAAGTATACCCCAGACTCTACTGACCGCCTTCTTCATTTCAGGCATGGCTAATTGTCACCACGACCGCCAAGATTATGCATGGTGTTACAAGTTACAAATCCGTGCTGTCATGTCGTAAAACATATCCTGATCGAAGATCGTCGTACCTGTGCTTGATATGTGATTGGTAGACGATACGCGTGCCAAACGCGCAGAATACGTCAAAGCGCGGCTTCGTCTCACTCTCCGGCATTCTTCACCTTGCCTCACCAATCTTCGTTGTGCTATGTCGTGATTCTGCCTCTCAATGTATAAGCACAGCATTCGGACGCGTCGAATCATCAGGAGACCCTGACGCTGGCTGTTACCGCTAACTGCTAAGTGCCCAATCAGTTCACAGTGTATCGGCGGAAACAAAGGCCGTCGCGAATTTCCTTATGCGTTTTTCTTTCGTCCGTTGTGCTTGATATAGAAATTACAGGCGACGAAAGACCTTTGAAGCCTTCGACTTCTGCAGTGTACCTGGCGATGGGCAGGAGTAGTGTCCAGACCTACGGCAGACCTTGTTGAAGAGGCACAATATCAAGGCTCGTATCAGAGCATCATCATTCACTATCGTTGGGTTCTCCTTGTGCCTCATGATCAATCGAACATAATCGAAGAAACTTTCTCTGAACAGGTGAGCTTTTGCAAGCTGCTTCTTCAACGCAGATCGCTACTTACTATGTCCCGTCCAGCCTTTCTCGCTCCACAATGCTAGAATCATGCCGAACCCCTACCGAAACTTCGGAAGGTGTCGCTCTTGGTAACAGCTCACAGTTCACTAGCAAGGCTTCCATCCCCGCATTCTCGGAAAATGACAAACATCAAGGCCCCATGTGCAGTGTCGCTTGGGCATCTGAACGGCCACCCATTTCCAGGAATTCTACCTCAAAACGGCGGACGGGCAAAGCATATGTGGTGTATAACGGACCTTTTCTTCTGTCATCTGGAATTGAAGGTATGTCATAATCTCAGTGACAGTGTCAACAAACATCTAGAAATACAAGGGAATTGTCCCCGATGGGATGGCTTCTAAACATCGGAAGCCACACAGGACGGCATGCATGGGAAGATATGTTTTATGTTTGCAGCGAGAAGCCATTTCGGAACACTCGTTTTCAATTTTGCTCCATGTTCCGCAGCTTCTCTCATATACATGGGGGCAGAGCGGCGCTGGGCACCGCATATGGTCATCTCAGATACCCGAAGAAGTCGTCGACTCGACCTCCTGGTCTTTCCGTCGCATGTGACATGGGACCGCGAAGCAAGATGAAAGTAGCAATCGCGTCTCTTGTAAGGCTCTTCAGGAGACCTGCTAGAAGGTGTGCCTCGAGAACGCACAGACTCAGCGGACATGGTGCCCCCGGTGGCAGATAACGAGTACAATGAGTTCCAGGATCGACCAGTGTCCGTAAATCCATGGCCACGAGCCTGCTGGTCTATGTAACTTGGGGACAGCAGCTCCTGAGATAAAAACGGCCGTCCGGGCGCCCTTATCATATCGTACATTGCAACGACGTAATTAGGGCGGCCTCAAAATAAAAATCATTTGCGCATCTGACGGGCGCTCATTGAGACTGCTTGGCCCTCGGTATACCGAGTAAGCGTGACGGTTGTTGAGTCTCAGATCCGCAGAGGCCTTTCGGACTACTCTACTTACGGTAGCGGGTATCGTCATCAACGCTTGAAACTGATTCATTCCAGGTCGAAGGCCATAGCATATGGTTCTTGTCAATGGTTGTCAGCTGGAGGAAGATTTCGGAAACAAGGGATCTGAATAACGACGTGTGGCGCACACGGCAGAAGAAGCAGGAAAGACGCCTACTGGCATAGATCGAGACAGGCTGTAGGCGGTGTTCACAGACGCCTCCATAGATTTTTATCACCTCATCTGACGGTGCTGTTCATCTAACTTAACGCTGCAGCTTTAGACTTTGGGACAGAATCATCCAGGCCTATTCTTGTATTTCGTCAAAATCTGAAGTGAAACTACATTACTTCATGATCGCAATGAGCCTCAGGTTCTGGTCCTTCAATCAGTCTCCAATATCAGAATTGTGCGAAAGAACCCGCGGGACCTTTATATTAGCACTGGTATTAGTTACACTTTGGTTACACTGCGACAGAGTGTGGCAGGTTAGGTGGCAGGTTGATGATGCGACCTCGATGCCCGTCATTATTATTATTATTCAACCAGTCCTAGCCAGACGGTCGAACGATACGTCAGTTGCAAGATCCAGCCTAGCCTGGAAAGTATGTGGACGCGACTTGGACGCGACCCGAAATGACGCTCGAGAAGCTCGAGAAAGCATATTTAGTGCCGTGATCAAGTCGTGATCGTGACCGATCGCGTTTGTTTACACATCACGTGAATCATGAGACGCGCACTTTTCCCTGACTCACAAAATCCGAAGCGCAGACTCTTTCCTCTAATACTCCATGTTGACCCCATGTTCAAGACCAGCATTATCGCTGGATGTTCCTTGTATCACTCGTCGCCCTTTCTATGACCGCTGCTCTAGCCTCTCCTCCTAAAGCCACTGAACCGGTTACCAGCCCTCAATATGGTCATGGAAAATCGTCAATTCATTGCTCGTGAGATTACAAAACTATGGTAGAAATACAGGTGCGTTATTTATGATAGGTTGTCCGATAAATAGTATGCTAATAGATAATAGAAAGATACCATCCAGGCAACAAAATGTGCTACTGGTTCATCGCTGGAGTAACGTGATAACAGTCGATGTCATCAGACTTTCCACTGTACGCGCTTCGGTGCCTGCACTACGTTCATCGAAACTTGCGATGTGCTGAGTGGTGTGCGGGTGGACGACCTCTGAGGCTTGGGCGGCAGCTTCAAGGAAAAGACACGCTTGCCCTGGTTCTCCTTCTCCTTCAGATCTTGTCTGGGTTCTTCGGCGTGGCCGAAGAAAAGAGGGTTGAACGAAAATCCGGCGTATGGTCCAGGATCCAGCCTTCGAACTGGGGATTTCTTGGTAGTGGGCGAAATGAGGAAATACGTGGATGAACTTTCCCGAGGTGGGATCTTCAACGATGATAATGGCGCTCTGCGCTGTGTAAAACCTTTCTTGTTTCCAGGGCTTTCGTCGAAAGAGGATTTATAGTTAGGGGATCCACCAGCGGATCCGACGTAGGTGGTTGTCGACATGTTCGACATCTCTTCCAGTTCAAAATCGGAAAGCGTCTCCATCTCGTCGCTTTGATATGCCGCGCAGACTTCTGACGAGTTTCGTTCCAGACGATGGTCGTAAGTAATTTCAGCTTTCGGTTGCTTACTGGACAGACGCTCCATCATTTCGCCTTCCAAGGCATTTGAGAGGTCCTGTTCCAGAAGTCGTGCTTCCTGAGCCAACTTGAGCCTCTCGATCTCAAGAGAATACTTTCGACATTCTTCTCGCCATCCACCCGCCATCTCTTGGATTTCTCGTTCGTGCTCAGCACGCAGCGATTTGACGGCATCTCTGCATTCGTCCACTTCGGCGATGAGATCCTTCACATACTCCTCTATCAGCCGCTCCTTCCTTACGTCCAAAACCATCTGCTTCGCTGCACGTGTTACTGCCGCCACTCGAGACCGCTTGACTTGCTCGGTTTCAGAGGTCAAGCGATTGACCTCCTTCTGCAGTTTCCAAATCTTGTTGGACAGGAGAAGGCTTTCGCAGAACGTCTGGAAAGCATTTGAGCAGCCGGCCGCCTTCACGGAGTCGAGTGAGCTTCGAAGCGATTTGATTTCTCGCTGCTGTTTCCAGATCTGATTTTGGAGCAGAAGGTGATCGCAGAATGCAGAGAAGGATGGACAAACGCCCTTGCTCGGATGACGAGCGACTGGACGATAGGGTGCGGGCGAGGGGTTGATGATCAATTGAGTCTTATACAGCATCAGTCGATGTCGATGGAGTGTAAAGTTTCTCTGCTTCCTGAGCATTCGCTGAAGATCTTTGGAACGCCGTTGCTCCACGGCCAGCTTCTGATCGCATTCCCCAAGGAGGCCTTTGCGTGCTGTGACACCGCCGCATTTCATCTCATCTGGAGATAATGAGTCGCCTGGAATGGGACTCTGGGTCGAGCGTTGTCGAGCGCGAAGGGCGACGTCGATAGCGAGCAACATCAAACAAGGCGGGAGTAGGCAAAGAAGTGCTGTTGACGGCGTGGTCGATACGATCTGGGTGAGGGGCTTCGAGATATTTTCGTGGTCAGCCGAGATTGGTGCGAAGTAGCTTTGATTCATGTTGGCGTTCGATGGGATGCCTTAGTGACTTGTTATAAGGGAGGAATGGCGGGACTGTGGTCCTCGCTAATGGGCGTAGCGGATCGAGACAATTACGGGGGTACTGTTGTCTTGATCGACACTTCACTAAAATACAAAAGCTGTAGACACAGCTCTGGTCACGGCGACAGCCGCATGGAAACCTCAAGTTGCCACTGAATGATTATCGGACTTTAGGACATCCATCATATCTGCCTGCGTTTCATTCTTCATTAATCAGGACATGCCTTGTCCTCGAGGTCGAGGAACCTTTATCACGTGACAATCTCGTTCACACCGACCCCCTCATTGCCCAAGCCTGGACGCGGAACATTTTGCGGGAATATAAGCCAACGTATATATGGCATAACCCTGGCGCATGAACCTTGTACTCAGAAGCAACCTAGTTGAACCTCTAAGCGTGCGAGCTTGTTATAAGTCCCAAAACTTCCCGTAGATCGATCCTTTTCTACTAATAGCAGTATCAATAAAGGGCGTCTTCCCACAACGCTCTGGATAGGTATATGGTAGTGGGTAGGTATATGGTAGGTACATAAAAGTCTCTTCACTTCATAAAATGAAATGATTCTTTCTATATCCCTTCAAAGTCCTAATGCTCGGGACTTGATCACAGATTTTGGCCATGATTAGTGACTCCGTGAAATGGGAAACAGATGACATGAACAAAAGTTCCAGTGTTGGGGCTAGGTAGCGTCCTTCGTATACCGAGAGCTCACACAGTTTCCAATCTGAAAGTGTTGGTTCTATGCCGGAGGCGTTCGTCGAGAACTGTGAATTCAAAGTTTCATTATCGAGTTGATCTTCCCTATAACATGGATGTGCAAAAGCAATGTTAAACTTACTGGAACAGAGCTTGCAGATTCGCGATGATATACCAATACCAAAGAAAGCAAGTCAGGCAGCCTATTAGCAAGCATACGAACAAGTGCCACATCCAGCAAAGCAACTTCTAGGTACAGGTGTTGCATATAAAACAGACGGTGGGCGAAAACGGTAAGGACTTCAACAATCTCGTCCATCGTCAGGAAATGTCCGGTCACGGAAAGACGGGTCAGGGTGTCGCAAGAGCGTTGCAGCAGGGGTATAGATTTACAAGAAGAAACATACGGAAGCTCGAGCGAATCGAGATTCCTCAAAAGGCGAGGGTTGGAGAGTAGCTGCTCGTTAAGGGTAGACCACCCTCGCCGCTGGTGTGCAAGGCTCTCTTCCCTGTTGTAAGAATCGGCTCGATCAGGCCAGTTAGGTCGGAGTGCGATATGCAGAAGAGTAGCGGCATGTGCATTGAGGAGCTGGAGGAGCCCAGAAGGATCGGACAAACAGTCTTTATCGACATATATTCCAGCAGTGAAGCGTCGCAAGCTGGGCATGGCAGGTAGCGCAGAGAAAAACTCTGACAAGTCGGCGTAGGAAGAAGATGATATGCTTAGGGAGCGCATAGCTTTTCGACGGCGCGCGATAAATGGGATGACTGTTTGTAAAAGACCTTGAAGTTCTGGATCTGAAGCCGCGCCGGCAGCATCCTCTTTTGCCTGAAACTGTTTTCCAGCGGTCATATCCAATTGACCTTCTAGATCATTCGTGCGATAGTCAAAGTGAAAATCGAGCTCGTCAATATTGTCGAAGTCGGCAATCGCGAGGACTTCTTTGAACTTTGATATTTGAGCTCGAAGGACCAACTTTCGTAAGCTGGAGGCAAAAGCTCTCCTTGTGGATGTCAGAAAGATTTGGGTATCTTTGTTGAGTGGGAGGTCCCTCCATTCAAAATTGAATTCTGTTACGCTGATCATGCAGTCCACGGCCTTGACCATGGAGGTGACTATGTCTTTGGAGGAAACTCTATCTGTGATCCCGGAGGAAAATCCTTCGATGGGTTTGCCTTCCAGCATACGTTGCTTGCGTACACGACTTGCCTTCAGTGCGGACCTGCTTCCGACAACAAGAGCTAGAGAACGAAAGAGGTTTCTTAAGAAGATCCTCGTTTTGCCCACGGAAGGTTTCCCAAATTGCAGGTCCCGTTTTCGCAGGAAATCGACGAACCAAGCGCGGATATAGAGTCTCTGAACATGTCTGCCTATTATGGGTTCCCTAGATGGTGCAACAAGTCTGTTGAGTGTATCATTACATGGAAGGAAAAGCATGCCGCACTGTAGACGCGTAAGCAATCGCAACAGTCCATTGTCCAGCTTGGTCCACCATACTTCACGGTATTTGGTATCGAGAACATAGTTGAAGAAGATACGGTTCACGGATATCAATCTATAAAGCTCATGGCGTGGCTGGGATAGGTAGATATGGTCAGCGACGCCTCGCCAGATGTCGTCTGGAATGTCGTTGCCTGTCTGTCTTGTTGGTAGAGTGGTCTTGGTGGACATGAAAACCGTCCGAGACACATAAACTAGCAGGAGGTGGGAAAATGAGTTGGTTCGTTCTTGACATGTCCGTGTTAGAATGTTGTAGGCCGGCTGTGCGGTGGTACCTTGGTGGCACCTGGACAACAGAACTCAATAGACCTGGCGATCCGATCAGTAATGATGATGCCAGAAAACCAGCCAGGCGTGGTTTCAAAATGTTACAAAACAGCACTTCAACACAACACTTCTCAAAAGTTCAAATTCTCCATACCTTCTACCGGTCTGCATTCCATTTTACGACTGGCCCGTTGATTGCCGTATGTAGGAGGCCCGGAGACGATGATACGTATACTTATAAGTATGTATATACTTGCCTGTTTCAGAATACTCTTTGGAACACGGTGTTCAAAGATTGGAAAGTGCCGTGTATAACACATACATCATATCACATCACAAGAAGTAACTTGGGTAATGATGTGTTCCCCAACACAATTGCTCCTAACACTCTCGAGCTATTACCCTGCTCAAACAACGGCTTAACTGTGCAGACAATCAACATGTGGCTATCTAAGCAACGAGTTAGATCGTGGAAGTTAGGATGTACCAACACTCACGCAGCCTAACAGAACAATATAGAGGAATTTACTGGATCTTCATGACAGAGTCAATACGAGCTGTTTGTATCTTCTTTCTCAAGTTGGTCCAGATAGGGAATCCACAGAGCAACGTGGATAAGACATACTTCGCCTGAAATTGGGAAGCGATCAGTACCAATTCAAAAGTCGCGCCCGGATGCACATACCCCAATGAAGAACCCCGTTGAATGTCTCCGGCACAAACTAAACGTGTAGAGTGATTCCAATGAATGAGCTACAGTCAGAGACCAGAAGGCTATGTCGAGCGGGAGCTTTCCGGTATAACTCGCGACAGTGTTCGCAAGCGCAGCATATGGCGAAGTCGAATCCTGTCCAAGATAAACATATAAGGTGCAAAGGATGAGGATCCCCGATACATAAGCATCTTTGGGAACTTCAAATGACGTGATTTTTGGTGCTTTTATCTTGTTCAGAACGGCTTGAGTCAGGCAAGACGACCAAGATAACTTCAAGAGACATACCATGCCAAGACCTTCCTGCGCATGAGCTTTCATTTCGAGAAGGCGAGGCTTGACGTCGTCGTATCCTGCCAGAGGCGGCTCTATGGGAACGCGGACGACCTTCTTCGAGCCAGATTTCATCGTGCACGTTAAAGTCATACTCTGAACCGACAAGATAATCAGCACACTCGCTTCCTGACGATCTAAAGAGCGGAGGCTCACTTTGGTATCAATTGCTGTCATCTCTGCACTGGTAATCACCTCCTTAACCTTTCCATACCATTTCGCGTAGGCAACCAGGGTATCCGGATGGTTGGACATGTACATGCGCAGGAATCCAGATTTGTCGGCCACAGGATCAGACATGTTGTGGGGAATTTGGAAGGATACAGTGGCTTTGACGGCGACACAGGCAATCAAGACGGAATGCTATATAACAACCAAGTGTGCTTGTTATAGCGATGTCAAGAAACGTGGAGGTCAGTGAGTGGGTTGATGGCAAATGGCCTGAGTAAAGAGTATACGGTTAGTCCTTACCCGCGGTAAGTGTGGAATGTGGAATTGGTGTGGAATGGAATGGAAGTGTGAGTTTCGAGCATGATTTCCCCGATTTTCACGTGATGAGTTCATTTTCCAGAAGAACTCAGAGTCGCGCAGGGTTTGCTTGATGAAGTGCATGATTTGATCTCCTCGTCAGAAGGAGAAATAGACATTTAAAGCGAACTCGACTCGAGTTGTTGGTTGGGAGAGTCGTAGGGCCTAATTTGCTCAATGTGCAGCACACGGAAGCCTAAGCCAAACATTCACAAGCTGGACCTGGTCACTAACACAGATTACTATTTGATTACTACCTCCGCTGAGTCAACAGATAGAGTAAAGGCAAAGTAAAGGCGGTATCGGAACCGTAACTTACGGTTCTGTTACCGCCTTCTGCCATGGGGAGATCGGATTAAGGTGCCGTCTCTTTGGTGTAAATTGTGACAACGATGAGTATGACCAACTTCAATGGATAGGGCAATATTGAGGCTGCTTGAAGCCTACTCAGAGGTGATTTGCGACTCTCCCCGCAGCTGTGATACCGAACGACACACTGACAATTCATGTAGGAAGCGGAAAGTGTTTGGACTGCGACTCGGGATTCAAAAACAAAACTCAATCCGACTCGGACGCCAATCAGGACCAAGTCTGTATCGTAGCAAGTCTTCACGAGTGCAGAATGAACAAGATAATTGTGTGTAAGCTCGGTAACCCTATGCCGTTGTCAACACAAAGCCCTTGGCGCTACACTTATAGTGGTCAGACCTCAGGCGCCTGCAAGCCCATCTTACTTCTGTGGATATAACAACGGCCATTTCTTTCCGTGGCAGTGGCCGCCGAAATGCTGACGACAACCCTTGATCAAGCTAATTCGCTTGAAGATGATTGTAGTATCATTGTCTGAGCCAGCCAGTGAAATCAATGGGATTCGAAAGCATTGCTCTTGTGAAGCCGCCATCAAGACGGCAAAAGATGGCCTGGCCATTGAAACTAACCTTGTAGAGCACCTTCCTCCTCAGACATCCGGAAGTATTGTCTCCTCATGCGCCAAGTTGTTCTCGAGGGCTGCACGGTCGAACTGGACATATAAAGCTGGAAGTTCAAAATGGATTTCTGCATACTAAATCACCAACAATCTCTCTGATCATGAAAGCTTTCCACCTTGTTGCTCTCCTAGCTTACTGTTTACCCTTTGTCAAAGGTGCTAAATGGCCCGCACCGGAAATCGACGAACCAGAAGCTCTATTGTACGAGAGAGGGCACCAGGTCATCCCGGAACGTGCCTCACTTGTTCTTGGACTCGCGGATGAATGCACTCAAGGATTCAATAAAAGAAGTAATGCTGCAGAAATCATTCGTCTGGTCAGCAATATTTTATTCTCTTGCTACACCGTCTTAATCTACAATTGCAGGCTTACCACGATTCAGCTACTTACGATATTGAGAAGGGAACAGGGGGTCTTGATGCATCAATTCGCTTCCCTGAGGAACGCGAAAGGCCAGAGGTGCGTTCAAAAATCAGCTTTGCAGCGCACACTTTGACCAAAATCTGACATCTGAAAACAGAACGTCGGTGCAGGGATGAGTATCGCTTTGCGCGTTATGTCTGGAGTAGCTAACAAATATGTCTCTCGTATGTTTATTATCTCTTCATTTTCTTGTCTCGTATAAGCGCTAAATCAATGCATACAGACGCGGACGTAATAGCCGTTGGACTTGTCACTGCCGTACAGGGCTGTGGCGGGCCTATTATTCCATACAGGAGCGGGCGTGTTGACGCGCCCGCGCCCGGTCCTTCCGGTGTACCTGAACCTTTTGAAGACCTGGCAACTCACACCGCGTCATTCAAGCGCCAGGGATTTAACCAAGAAGAGATGATTGGCCTTGTTGCATGCGGGCACACTCTTGGAGGGGTCCGCGATAACGATTTCCCTGACCATGTCCCTAAGACGGACACGGGAAATGGGCAGTCGAATATCGTCACGTTCGACAGCACGCCTGCGTTTGATAATGCTGTGTGAGTTTAAGTTGTAGCTCCTCAGGAGCGCCATCTAACGATCCATCAGCGTGACCGAATATCTCGACGGTACTACACAGAACCCTCTGATCGCCCATCCTAATACCACTATGTTATCCGACTTGCGCATTTTCAGCAGTGATCAGAACGCGACGATGACCAAGTATGTGACACACTCCTACTCTCCTACCAAAAGACATTCTAAACATATGACAGGTTGGCGGACCCCCAAGTCTTCGATGCAACGTGTCGCGATTTGCTCGAACGCATGATCAATACCGTTCCAAACGGTGTCAAGTTATCCGAGGTCATCGAGCCTATTCCTGTCAAAGTCGGCGACACGCTTTTAAGTGTGGACGACAAATCCCTTGTGTTCCGCACAAGCCTACGAGTTAGTGAATTCTATTCACGCGGGTGTCTTCTAAATTCACGTATATTCTCGCAGCTCCTGAAGGCAAACCCCAATCGCCTCGTTACTCTGCACTGGGTTAACCGTAACGGGACCGAGGAAGTCTCGACGGCATTGCCATATAATCAGACAGATGTCAAGACTAGGATTACAGCGAGATTGGGACTTTCGCCCGTCAGATACTGGTTCTCGGTCCCTCTTGAAACATCCTCAATTTCGAAATTCTGGTTCACGGTCGACGAGAGTGATGGATCGGGTCCCCAAGTCTACGACAACGACAAGGAAGGATATAATATCGTTCAAGATAGCATTATATTCTCGCCACAACTTAGTCGCAAACTCGCGAATGGCTTTGAACTGGTTGTCGCAGTAAGTCGTCGCTGTATCCTATGGCGTGCGTTAATTTTTACTGACACGACAATAAACTATCCAGGCTCGCAATGATGTCCTTCCGTCCCGCGTCTCTGGAGAAGTTACCAATTACGAGACCGGCTCTTTCGTCGATGAAACTACTCCCATTGATTTCGCGCTTGCCGAAGACATCCCTGCTGTTGCGGGATACAGCTTCTACAAAACAACTGTGAAGATTAATTCACTGTCACTGAGTTTCGACGTCACGAGCGTGGTTGGCGATAAAACGATTACCCAAGAGTTCCTCAGAACATATTATGTCGATCCGAACATCGTTAGCTGATGATCTGGGTACCTTCACTGATAAGTAAAGGTCCTATTTGCATTGATCTTCTACAAACTATTAATGGGATAATTGGCCCTGGTATTTGTTGGGAATTTGAGTAGTTCATATACAATTCATATATTTGATCCTTCAGACTCAATACATTTATTTGTCGGCCTCAATAGCACGTTATTTTCATTGAATTTTTGATGAGATTGTGGAATAGGCAGCATAAGTAAGCGTTGAGAGCAAATCCAGTACCTCTCTCGGCGGCGAAGGATATTTTTGGACAACCAGAAATTTCATCATCACAAGCCGGTAATCATCATCATCTTCATCTTACTGTCTAGAGAGAACTTGTCCCACAGAAATCTTATGAGACAAGAATCAGGCAGCAATGATAAGTCCCGAGCTGAT
The DNA here is from genome assembly GCA_014925845.1 of Crassisporium funariophilum. Lineage (NCBI taxonomy): Eukaryota > Fungi > Basidiomycota > Agaricomycetes > Agaricales > Crassisporiaceae > Crassisporium > Crassisporium funariophilum. Next base: position 1,336,745 of record JACGCL010000013.1, read on the forward strand.
TTTCATTGCAAATGATCTATCTCAAGTTTCACACCGACCTCACACGCCCTTGAATGTAGTAGATCAGAGGGATGTGGGTCGCATGTCAATTCTGAGTAAGGCGCTTCCATCTGGCATGGGCGTTGACGAGACCAAGACGAGACTGCTGTCGAACACAAATGGTAATCAAGTGAACAGGAGGTTTGAGTTTGAGGAGTGTCGTCAAAGGTGGGTGAAGCGGCAACGACGATAGCATAAGAAGGGATTTCTTGATCCAACCAAGTTCCAACACAGAAATAATCTCATAAATCACTCAAGCTCTGAGAATGCAAGGTTACGGTGTACATTTTTATGCAATTACAAAACAAATGAAACATAAAGAAATAACTTAAGCGATACCAGCAGCAACATCCTTCTGGAATTGTCTCACAATAGGCTCCATACCGCCCTCATCCACAATAAATCCAAGGCTCAAAGGGTATGTGTTATCAAACGCAGGCGGCCATGATGAAACAATGCGCCTGTTGATAGGGTCGTCCTTGAACTTGACGAGTTGCAGAACCTCCTTGCCTGCGACCTTCTCCAGCGCCTCGAGTTCTTGACGAACGGTGGCGGTGAAGCCGGGGAGGCAGACGACACGGGTATGTGCGAGGAATTGGTCGGCGGGGACGTGTTTGGCGATGACGAAGTTCTTGATGGTTGTTTCGGGGGACGCGAGCCATGCGCTGAGGGAGAGTTCGGGGGAGTCGAAGGAGTTGCCGATGGGGCAGACAGCCTCGAGGCCTTTGAGAGGTTCCCGGATGATGCCTGAGAATGACGACTTGGGTCAGAGGTGGAATTTCAATTGGTCATCAGCAGACTTACCGGAGATGAAAGCAGATGTAGCGTTCGAAGGGACACCGGGGCGGACCACGATAGTGGGTAAACGGATGATTCGTCCATCAATCCAGCCACGGCGGGTATATTCGTTCACCATGAGCTCGGATGTGAGTTTGCCCATGCCGTATGAGCCTTCGGGAGTGGCGATTGTTGAGGGTGTAACAACATCGGGCTACATATAATGTATGAATAACCTGTAGCACATTTGTCAAAGCTGGGAGGCGAAACTTACGAGGGGACCACCGTATACGGCGAGAGATGAGGTGAAGATGAATTTGATGGGAGCACCCTTGCCATTGGCACGAGTGACCTCAAGAACGGAGCGGACTGAGTCAATGTTGACCTATAGAAAGGTCAGGAACAGAACAGCGTAATGCAGAGACTTGACAACTATATACCTTGACGCCGAGTTCGAAGTTGTCTTCTGAACCTCGAGACATTATGCCATGGAGGCAGTAGACGGTGTCGGGTTTGCCGAACTTGGTGGTGAAGAGGGTTTCGATGGAGGACTTGTCGGTCAAGTCAGCCTTGATCGTGACGGCATTTGAGCCAGCAGGTCCTTTAGGCTCGACAATGTCAGCCAGGATGAGCTGAACGTCGGGTGTGCGGGGGTCAGCGACCAGAGCATGAGCGAGCTAGAAGTATACAACGGTGGTTAGACACAAAATAGGCACTGTAACAGATGGTACTCACGAGTCCACCGAGCCATCCAGCAGCACCAGTAATGAGGACAGTGTTGGACATTGTAGGGTAATGCGGGTATTAGATGAAGGGATCGAAGGAGATCTGGCGACTGGGGATCATCTTCCCCTTCTTTCATGAACTTATATAGAACCGGATGTGGGACTTTGAATCCGGGGAGCCGCAGGGTACGGTTAAACTGGAGAGTCCGCGAATTAGCCCCCTTGAGTCTGGAGCAAAGGATATGACTGGATATGAGCGTGTCCCCACGGCCGTTCTATCAATCCGAGTCCGCGTCGACGCGGCACTTGTAACCCCCTCACTTCCAAGCAGTTGACAAAGGTCATGGTCCTTGGAATCCTGATCCAGGGGAGACACACTTCCCGCATCACGTGCATCAAAGCTAATATTCACGATCGATCGGGTGACTGTCTCCTTTTGATCCTTCAACTCCGTCCCGATACCGGAAGTATACAAGAGCATGAGCGGGGGGAAGGGAGGGAAGTACCTGTATCCGGGTCGGTGGACCGCACACCGTCCCATAGTTGTGCGATGCGCGTCGGTACTTAGGGATTCATGGCATAGGACGGTGCCAACTTACGCCCAATCTATCCCACACCATGTCCAACTCGAACGGCACAACCTCGAAGCAGTGGCGCATTGTCGTTGGATGCGATGTTTGTATTGACTTTTATTGTCTTGAAGCACCTTGTTAACCGGGCTCTCAGGATGCGGGCCTTCAATACAAGAACACCATCAAGGCTGATTTACTGAAAGATCCGCGCGTGGCCAGTGTGGTCGACGTTGGCGTGAACGAAGACGAGCACACGGAGTACGCGCATGTCGCTGTTTCTGCGGCCAGGAAAGTCGCCTCTGGTGAAGCTGACCGCGCCATTATTATCTGCGGGACTGGCCTCGGTGCGATAGCCCAGTCTGTTTACTTGACCATCGTCTAATATCTTGTATTTAGGTGTCGCGATTGCCGCTAACAAAGTGGCCGGAATACGCGCCGTCACCGCCCATGATAGCTTTTCGGTTGAGAGGTCCGTCTTGAGCAACAACGCCCAAGTGCTATGCATGGGACAACGCGTCGTGGGCATTGAGGTAGCGCGGAGACTTGCGAGAGAGTGGCTGGGCTACGAGTTTGACACCGCCTCGCCTTCGGCATGTAAAGTAGATTTGATCTCTCAGTATGAAGTTGTTCCCGTCGTAAGCCAGTCGTGACTGGAGTAGATTTGTTTGGTTAGATATTTAGATGATTCAAATTCTGCTTTTTCGATTGTTGGTTCCCTTGCTGGTGGTGTACGGGGTTCCATCATGTTTTGTAACAGACTGACTCGGAGAGCAAGGAAGCCCTTCGCTCGCTAAGAGCTCCCGAGCTCTTATGATTGACTACACACGCTTTGCGTCAAACGAAAGGACTAGCTCAGTACCTATTATCAGAGCCAGACATGATCTAGAGATGTACGCGCTCGTGGACGGCGTTGCAACAGGTGCTCTTCAGAAATCACAGATGCACCTTCACCACATGGTGTTGGGAGGGCAAAATCCTATAGCAGCCAGCGCTACCTTACAAGCCGGACCTGAAACAGCGTGAAACCACCTTCCCTTCGCCTACAACAGTCTTAGACTATACCCAGTGCAGTATTTATCAAGCCCAAATTCAAGAAGTAGTCCTACCTCCTTTGCTGATCAATGAGAACCCTTAGCGTGCGGCGGCCTGTGGCGGTTTCTCAGAAGGCGAAGTCAGAACTTTGCGCCACACTGACTGACCCATCTAGTATGGCTTCCTCTCTACTTACAACCATCAACCATCAAACGCAACAATGCTAATCTCATCAACGACGCAGGGTTCAAGAGATTGTGACATAGAAAAATCGAATAACGCAGCAACACTAAGTAAATACACGATACAAATAGTTTTGACCTCAATTATAATTACGCCTTTCCTGCAGATCCGAACAGCGTGAAGAAGCGGTCGCACACCTTGGCGAACGCCTCTGTAGCCTCCTCCTGTGCTTCTGGGAAAGGCTTGGACAGGAGTCCCTCGCCGAGCGCCTTTGAGTAGGGATCCCGGGCCCAACTGTTGACATTGATCTAAAGCATGGCACAGAGAAGTCAAGCCTTGAATGAGAATGTGATGAGGAGAGTATGGCTACCTTGGAAACACCATTCTTGATACATTCGACAAAGAGAGCGTCGGGGATTTCGTCCGTGCCGTGAAGGCAAACAGGAACTTGGCCCTTGAACTGTTGGTGGAGATCTTTGAGGCTAGAGCACATGACATCAATGGAAGATCAGACATAAATAAGAGAGGTAAGCGAACATCTGTTGACGGAAATTGGGTGGGTTAAGGTATGAGCCGTGGAGGTTACCGATACTAGGAGCGAGAATAATAGCTCCGGTTCTGAGATACGAAGATAAGTTGGTAACGAGGTGGATATTGAAATATCGAGACCCACCCTTCCATGAATAATTTGGCTTTAGCTGGGTCAGTGAGTTTGGCGTCGGAGATCACACGGAGACCAGCTTCGCCACCCTCAAGACGACCGAGTTCTACTTCAACAGCGACACCGCACTTGCGGGCGCGCTCGACGTAGGGCTTCGCGATGGCAATGTTTTCCTCATCACTCTATGTAATCAATTTAGGTTAGCGCGATCATGATGCAGATGACCGAGGAAAACACTTGCATCGGCGTGGGAAGCATCGACCATGATACTATCGAAGGCGATACCCTGCTCGGCGAGACTGAGTGCGAGCTCGAGATGCTCATGGTCGGTGGCGTGGTCAAGATGTACGGAGATAGGCACAGATGCCTGGTGTGCGCTGTGAGATGAATTAGAGATTGGATGGATGTCAGACATAAGTTCGTCGAGAGACTTACAGGTCCAGGCAGAATCTCAGGAAAGGACCTTTTCCATATGCAAGTGTGATAGGGAATAGTTGGAGGATCGCAGGGCTACGTGAGCGTTCGGCGGCGCGAACGAGTGCGACGGCCATTCCCTCATCGTAACTATAGGTGCATACTGCATGAGACTGGATCCTACAGAACATCCAAAATAAAGACGCGTACCATGTCTGGGAGAGAATACCGTAGCCTCCAGCTTCAGCTTTGGCGAGGATGTCGAGGGTGCGGTTTCCTTGGAGGGACATGGTGATGGAAAGAGGTAAGGTGGAGTTGAATGAACAAAATCGAGTGCCGAAAGCGCCCTTACCGGCCAAGTTAAGTACGAATGGAATCCGGACTGTTCAGAAGGAACTTGGAACTGTGTCGGAAGATATGCATCATCTTCCACATCTCGTACCGGTGTGTGAGCGCTTGTCGTGATTCTGCCCGGGGACCGGAGCGATATAATTCGAGGCACCATGATGAATTAGAGCAGATTCCCGGAAAGGCTTGGCACTGGATTACATTTACCCGCGATCACTCCTTCCGATCCTAATATCTCCAAGCACCGATCACACTCCTTCGATGCAGTCGATGCCCCTGCGGGAACTTTGCAAGCTTGCACATGTTACCTGCTGACTTGGAGGCCGGTCTACATACTAAGGTCCGTAATTGGAATCATCTTCACATATTCTGAAACGTATTTTCGTTTTTGAAGGTGTTCCAAGCCGAGTTCCAAGTGACTTTCTTGCAGTTTCTTGCCTTGTGATTTGGCCGATAGACGCGCACCAGGAACCTCACACCCCAAAAATTTCCATCATTGGAAATATCCAAACTATGATTCGTCTTTTTCCTTTGAATCCGCGGGACCGAACATAGAGGGGACGGGGCCCTACGGGGCCCCACCAAGCATGATGCTCTGCCGCGCCAAAACTCTATTTTCCAAGTTAATATGGAAAGCGCATCTGTATCTCATTTATCTGGCAAGGTCCAGACCGCATGGACATATCCGTGAACCAAACTCCTACCGTATCGCAATGTCCTGCACTTGACATTCTTGCGCCACGTCTATCCGTTCATTTTCGTCGCCCTCTCCGGAGCGATATAGTCCCTTGAACCAGGGGCACGGGGATAACAGAGTGGGGAAAGTGGAGAGAGTCTGGAGAACTTGTAGGTCCGACTTCAAGTTATCTGGAGACGCGCTCCTGTGTTACGAACTACAAAAGGGCTGCTTCCAAACTGATACCGGCTAAGAGTTTTGCTCTCCACCTCCCGCACTCCCTTCCTCCATTACCCCGCAAGATCATTTGTTGCAACCATGGGGAAGTCAAACGATTCCTCCTTCACTGAAGAGTTCGATCCAGCAACCGCTGTCTTCACGCCTAACTCAGAGGCTGAAAAGCGCCTTGTAGCGAAGATTGACAAGCGCATTGTGAGTTCTCCTTCGTTTCTGGTCTCTGATTTGTTTACTGAGTGCGCTTGTCTTGTAGGTCCCCACCATCTGGGTTCTTTACACCCTTTCATACCTCGACCGTGCCAACATCGGTAATGCGAAAGTTGGTGGAATGGAGACGGACCTCGGGTTCAACTCCCAGCAATATTCCGTCATCCTGCTCATGTTCTTCGTATGTCATCGCTTCATACTTCGCACATTCGCGTCTAAAGATCCGCAAAGGTCTCCTATGTCCTGTTCGAGGTTCCTTCGAACATGATCCTCACCCGTGTCCGCCCATCACTCTAGTAAGTCTCACTCCTTCCCGTGGCTTGTTCGGTCTCTCATCTCTTGTTTCTTCGGTAGCCTGTCTGCCTTATGTTTCACTTGGGGTGCAGTTGCTGCTTGCATGGCCGCCGTCCACTCATGGCAGGCTCTATCCGGTGTCCGATTTGCCCTTGGTGTTGCTGAAGCCGGGTTCGCTCCTGGTATCGCATTTTACTTGTCTTCATGGTACAAGCGCCACGAACTCGCCAAGCGCTACTCGATCTACTACACCGCGACTGCTGTCTCGGGTGCGTTCTCCGGCCTCCTCGCCGGTGTCATTACCAAGGAGATGAAATACGTTCGTGGACTCGAGGGATGGAGATGGCTTCTCCTCATTGAGGGTGTTGCATCTTGCTTCGTCGGTACGTCACTTGGATCGACATGAAACAAAATTATACCTAATAACCACCTTATAGCTCTGTTCACATGGATGATCCTCCCCGACTGGCCCGCCACCACCAAATGGCTCACACCCGAAGAACGATTCCTTGCCGTCCAACGTCTTGCTCATGACGGTATTGGCGGTGTCACAGCTGCCGGCGGCGTTCAGCCAACACACAAGGAGGCTATGAAGATGGCTTTCACCGATTGGCGCACATGGGTCCTTGTCCTGATGTACATGTTGGCCACCGGATCCCAAACCATCCAATACTTCATCCCCACTCTCGTCTCCCAGCTTGGCTACCGCGGCTTCACTGCTCAGTACATGACAATTCCCATCTATGGTACCGCCCTCGTCGGAATTTTGGTCTTCTGCTTCTTGTCCGATTGGCGCAAGGAGCGGGCCAACTACATCTCCCTGACCGCCTGTATTGCTGGTGTCAGTTTCATTGTAACCGTCGCTGCCGAGAACCAGAAGGTCAAGTACGCTTTCCTGTGCTTCGCCGTTGCTGGTGTGTATGCCGCTTGTCCTCTTACCCTCTTGGTACGTTTTGGCCTTTCCTTCAAAAAGCTCCAACTAACCTCTTGTATTAGTGGGTTAGCAGTATCATCGATCATCCCGCTGAAAAGCGTGCCATCGCCATCGCCCTTGTCAACGCTCTTGGAAACTCGTAAGTCTTCCTTACAATTTCATTCACACGGTTCTTACTGTTCCAACAGCGCATCCATCTATGGTTCATTCATGTGGCCAAAATCTCACGGGCCCCGATTCGTTCCAGGTTTTGCCATCACAACGTATGTCCTTGTCAAAATTTCAACTCAAAGTCTTGTAAATTAACAACGCTTCTACAGATGTTTCGTTTTCTTGCTCGCTTTCCTCGCGCAGGTTAACAAGTACGCCAACATCAAGTGGCCTGGCCAGAAACTCAACGCCGCTCCCGAGACTATTCGAAACGAAAAGCAGAGTGATACCACCAGCGTTTAAGCATTCTAGACTTGTTAACGATCAAACTGAATGTACTTACATACGAAAGGTCCGAAGAATCTAGTCATACCTCATCCATACCTTTCTTTCCCTTTACTCTAGTTTAATCTCGGCTTATGGGGTCTCATTGAATGTTTACGACTGACTACCCATGTTACATTACTCACTGCTTCGAAGGCTCACTCATTATCATTGTTTGCCGTTATGGATATACTCAATCGCTTCATACCAAAATTTCATCGAAATTTGACTGCGCACATGTGCCTGAAGGACTCTGATGATCGACTTTGATATCTTTCAAGTTGAAGTGGACTGGTAATATTTTGCCCATCATCTTCAGCTCAAATGCACTTGGGAATTATGTTCTCCATAGGGTCGAGGCGTATGCGGGCACATGGCGGCAAATGGTTGTGAAGACCGAGCATCGCTAACATCAAATTGCGAGGACTCGGCGACAGATGAAACAATGCTGTACGCTGCAAGAGGCTGCAGTAGGGTATACAAGGGTTTACACGGCTGATCAGATAATATAGGCAGAAATCATCACAGCGCAAATTGCAATCATGTCGGGCCGAATGTATTTTTGGACATACGCGCGGTCTTCTTCGATATGGTGAACTTTCTAAGTAGCTCAAGGAGGCACAAGGGAAGATCCGGCATACAGCTACTCATATGGTTCGAGACATTCAAAGAGAGCAATGATAATGAGACCAGAGGAATTGCAAACGGTCGCGTTACATGCGCTGACCGCTGAGTTTCAAAGGTTAGCTGACCTTTTGGATTGATCAGGAACTTTGCACTGCGAGTATACTCATATGATAAATCACTGACGAGTACATTGTTCGGTGCTAGCCTATGCTAGCTCATGCACATCTTGACCAAGTGAAACCGCCACAAAAGCGAAACAATGGTTAGTACAAGATCAACTATCGCCACTTGGGTGTTGAAATCGGATTGGCTGAAATCTTCAACATAGGAATAGGTGGTACAGCTGACCAAATGACATGCATTGTTTAACCTTGCAGAGAGGACGAAAGTCGAAGAAGTTTACGGCATAAACGGCTTGCTCCGGCATGCTAGTTTTGACCTTTCTTCGCCATGGCAGGGGCATGACCTGGCATGACGGGGATATTCCCGATTTCCCCAGATTTACATCGGCACTTCGTCCAATGTTGCCTTGGCTTGATCGAAAATGGGGGTGGTCACAAATTGGTGACTTGGGTGGCGGCAAATTGAATTATCATGATCAGTTCCGCTCACCTCTGGCCTTCAAGCCTTGCGCCATCGTTCTCCCCCCACCATCATGTCCTCGGAATCCCCCCAATCCCACGACAGCACAGTCGCGACAAGCTCTAGGACGACTGAATCTCGTAAACGCAGTGCGGAACCCTCGGCTGATAAACGCGTACCCCTGGCCTGCCATCGGTGTCGTACGAAAAGAGCCAGATGCTCTGGTGATAAACCTGTCTGCGCGGCTTGTGCGAAAGCCAATGAGGAGTGTATTTGGCCTTCGGGCCGGAAGCGGAAGCGCACTAGGAAGGAGATGGAGGAGGAAGAAAGAAGAGAACGAGAAGCTGCGCTTATGCATTCGAGTTCATCAAACGGCATGCGAGGGGTGCTTCCTTCTCCGTTGTTCACGTATTCAACCCCGCAGAAAGATGTCATGGCATGGGTAAGTTATACGTCAAGCACACTATATCTCATTCTTAATTTCGTCTAGTCTTCACCTCCCATGGTAAACGATGCGAACACGGCTGGTCTGTGGGGTTATACGCCAGAACAATCGTCCGGACCTTCGTTACTTTGGTCGGCAACGAACCATAGTACACAAAATCCCATTCTCAACTCCATCCCGCATCATCAATTGCCAGACACAGCCCTGCCCGGCGACAATGGCTGTTCCTCCAACTCTCCACAAATGCGCAGAGCAGGAAATACCCAACTATTCAGGGCCATTGAGTCGCAAGTAGCCTTCATCGATGGGGATCCTTCGCGGCATGAAGAACTTGAATTATTCTACTACCGTTTCGTAAGTCGTCACCGGTTTACCTTCGCAACCAAATTCACATCGATTTCTTCAGTCCGGATCAACCGCTATTCGGTATGCTCATCTTGATCTGTCGGGTAAACGGGGTTTACTCAAGTCTCTGTAGCCCAGGAATCAACAGAATCTCTCTTAAATTGCAACCACGCACGATTACTCTCCAATCTGAACTCAGTTCACCACTCCCAAGTGATCAACCAAGCCCTGCAGTAATCGAACGACCCGAAGATCTCTTCGACGAAGCAGGCCTACCTTATTCCAGTGTTTACATACCCTTGTTTGACATCTTCTTCAGCACACTAAGCTGCCACTTTCCGAGCATCAGTCGAAGGAGAATGGAAGAGCGGCTAAAAACAGGAACAATGTCAGCATTCCTTCTCAATTGTGAGTTCTTCCTCGACTCGTGGATGTCACTATGCTTATATGAAAATATAGGCATATGTGCTATTAGCGCTCGGTAGGTTGACCTCCGGATATTCCCCAGCACCATATTTTGACTCGATGTCCCAGATTCTCGCCCCCAAACAAAGGCTCTGCAATGAAGGTGAGACAGTGTCGATTGCTCCGATTTTCTTCAGTCTTTACTTAGTTCGACCAGGCCTGCGCTCCGTTCATTACAAAAGCACAAGAATTGATTATACCTTTGCTGCATCTCCCTACAACGGATGTTGTGACTGGGCTTCTGCTCCTTGCTTGGGCCAACTATGGGCAGGTAAGTGACCGAACCCTGTTCAGGATTCTGCCCACTCAGATATATTCAATAGAATTCTGAGAGTGGATTATGGGTTAGTCTTCTAAAGTTGCTCGAAGTGAATTGGCATCATCATGCTCACTCTGCTCGCTTAGCAATATTCGGGGTGGGTCCACATGCCTTATTGGGAAAACGTGTGAACGGTATTGACAACTTCACAGCATGGCGATACGTATGGCTATTGACCTTGGACTCCATGAGGTATAGACCTCAATCCAACTCGTGAACCATTTGGCTGAACTGTGTCCAGATCTCGGACATCTACGAGTCATCGGCGCACGTCGTACGAACGCGCCTACTCTTCTGGAGTCTATTCATCACAGTACGTCCATGACGATATTCTCTTGGATCCGAAAAGCACTACATCTCGCTCCAGGATCGTGTACTGGCATTCGCAACCGGCCGTCCACCGTCCATATCCGAAGAACTTATCGACATTCCTCTCCCATCTGATGAAGATTTCGTACCAGACCCCGCGATATCATACGATGCTACTTCAACAGCTCCAGAGATCGTACAACCCACGCCATTCACACATATTGTCCGGCTAATGGTGCTATGTGGCCGCATTGCCAACGTTTTGAACGGACGGAGAGGCCGGCCATGTACTCTGGTCGGGGCAAGCGAACCCAATTTCCAATTACTCAACACTCTGCAGATCCAATTGGTGCAGTTCTATTCTGACCTACCAAATACAATGAAGTGGAGTGTGGATGCTTTCAAGCATCAGGAGGAACGGGGTCATGGGGTAAGTCCCGCAGCTCCAGATCTGCCAAGGACTGAAACTAACCGCTTTCCCTTGCCCTGCAGGGTACGTTCTTGACACTGCACCTCTGGGCGAACTCGGTTTTGGCACTGGTGTATCATCCTGAGCTCATGTCTCATCCGTCCGGGATGGAGACACCTTTGTCACAACACATGGATCGTTCAGTCAAGCTTTCATTGTCAAGTTCTCGGATCATCACCGAGTGTCTGGTGTTTGCTGATCTATTCGCTTCCCGATCATACGTATGTCTCGTAAGACCAAATGACATTGCTCACTTTTTAACCGTCACATGGTTTCAATAGTTGGCTAGTCCCTTTGCTGTACAGCCCATTTTTGTCGCCTGGTCAGTCAAACTTCCTATATCCATGTCGGGCAGGGTCGCTAACACAAACCGTTGACAGCCTTGCCTTCATTCACGAGATGAAGATAAATGAGCTGATGGGCGTGCAAGAAAAGGCCCAGACAGTTGATCTGCTTCTCACTTCCCTTGCGCGGCAGAACGTTGGTGTGCTCATCAAGGCCCTCCAACGGATGGAGCAATATTGGGCTGGCGTCAGCTATGTTCTTGGTATTCTGGAGCAAAAGGCAGCAGGTGTGTCCCAATGCGAAACCTGCCCCTGCTTGTCTTGACTTTCCCTTGGTAATCTTAGGACTCGGCCTCATACCATCGACAAGCCCGATGAACATCACGAGAACGTTCATTTCCCTTCCGGATAAGGGCCTTCTTCGTCGTTTTACGAGCAAGGATCCCGCCACTGCGCCTCCCACTGAAACCTCTCTGAGAATGTCAATGGCGAAGGAAGCAAGCGAGTCAAGTATGTGTCCTAAATCGCTCGGTTTAATGTTGCCTAATCTGGAGTGTCTGATTGAAGATACCTGCTCATTGGATGATTTGTTCAATGCGTACTCCATTGAAGGATTTTTCGTCCAGCCTGCAGAATCTTTCGAGATCGACGGGCTATTACCCTCGGGATACAGGAGCAGCGAAAGTGGTAACTCAATGTAAAAACACGGCACCGAAGGGCGTCAACCATGAAAAAGGCATAAAAGTAGTGAATCAAATTGTAATACCAAGTCTGCTCAAAATGAATGATACCATCAAGGACTTTTATAGGTTCAATTTACCGTTAGACTGAGCGAACGTATTCAAGGTATAGCCAACATCTTCATTGACTGCGCCCATCTTCCACTCTATTACCAATACAATATAACTTCACAATAAATTTTACATCTGCGAACTAAACTGGACTGGTAGAAGTGTTACACTGTATGAGGACCGGCGTGTTGTTTCGCAAACCCCAACAGGAGTTCCTCAAACTCTCCGACTTCCGGAAGGACGATCTTCCCGTCCACCCGCTTGCTCTCAGCAAACGATGTAACCTTTTCGGCGATATTGTCCACTCCAAACCCGAAGAGCTCGAAGAGCGTCGCCTGGGGCGCGCTAAGACCAAAAGTGTGCATACTCATCGAGGCATGGGCATAGCGAGCCCAGCCGTACGATCCCCAAGACTCGACGACCACAGAAAGCGCCTTGCCACTCGCAAGAACGGATCGACGGTACGCAGCGGGCTGACGGTCAAAGTGCGATTGACTAGGCATGGACACAACGCGGATTTTGTATTGGGAGGAAAGCCGTTTGGCGACTTCGATGACCGTGCAGACCTCTGAGCCGGTGGCGATGAGAACGACTTCGGGTGTTTCTTCGAGGGTGCCGAAGTTTGAGAAGATAGGGTAGGCGCCAAGGGCAACTTTGCTTCGATCTGAGTGTTCGAGCAAGGGTACTCCTTGACGGGTAAGGCACATGATAGTGGGGGTTTCTGTAGACTCAAGGGCAACTTCCCAGGAACCGAGTACTTCCTCCGCATCCGCAGGGCGGATTAGATTGAGATTGGGCAGCGCGCGGAAGAACGTCCCAAGGCTGCGAGTTGGGGGGACAGGGTCAGGCAAATTTCAAGGCAGTAGCAGATGATAAAACATACGCAATGGACTGATGAGTAGGGCCATCCTCTCCAACGCCAATGGAGTCGTGCGTCGCGATTCCAATGAAGCGTAACCCTTGGAGAGCTGACATACGGACACCAGACGCAGCATAAAGCCAGAATTGGAAATATCTGAGATGCACAATATGTAAGCGTGTTGTCCACGGAGAATGAGGGGCAAATACTTACGATGAAAGGATGCTTTTGATCAGAGATAGATAGGATGGGTTAGTTGTAAATCATGATGTCGTGATATGGCAGACTTACGGAATGATCATGCCGTTCTGGTAGGCGTTGAGACCATTGGCGATACCAACCATTGCAAATTCACGAATTCCGAAGCGGATCTGACGTCCGTGATAATCACCGAGACCAGTCTCCGGCTGTGGCGCACCATTGAATATCAGAACGACATTTGGTAAATTAACGGAAAGCAACGCACGCTCTGGAACTCCACTTGACCTTTGAAGTCAACGAATGTCGACTCCATCAAGTCCGCTGACCCCGCCATGAAGTTTTTGTACTTGGGCACAAGAGCCTGTACCGCAATACCGGAAGATTTGCGCGTTGCCTGCGCGGCAGTAGGTAGGGCGCTCTTCGGCGGGAGGTCATTCCGCCATCCTTCGGGCAGTTTGCCTGTCAAACGTTGTTGGAGCTCGGCGTGTTCTGTGGGGTAAGCAGTAGCGTATTCTGCGTAGAGTTTATTCCAGGCGGCTTCGTCGTCTTGGCCGCGTTGGATGACGGGCTTGAAGTAGTCTGGGTTGGAATAGTAAATATGGGAGTCGTTGAATTGGCAGAGATGCCGCACCGTAGACCTCCTCGGGTATATGGAACTTCACCTTGGGATCGAAGCCGAAGGATTCCTTGACATGCTGGACATCCTCCTCCCCCAGGGCTGATCCATGAACGAAGCCAGTGTTGGCACGACGACTGCCGAACCCAATGGTGGTGCGGATATGGACGAAGGTAGGCTTTCCTTTGACGGTCTTGGCCTCTTCGAGTGCAGCGATAATGGCAGTGAGCTATAGGCGGTATCGAGATTGTGAGTTATAAAGTAAGAGACAGAGCTCGAAGAAGGGACTGACATCGTTTGTTCCGTCATATACTTCGAGGACATGGAACCCATTGGCGGCCATCTTGGCAGAGGTATCATCGGTGAAGCAACTTTCTATTCTTCCATCGACGGTGACCTTGATGCAACATAGGTAAGCGAACAGGAAATCTATGATCTGAAAAGAAAAACTGACGGAGTTGTCATCATATACGACAATTAGGTTATCCAGGCGGAGATGTCCAGCAATGGACATAGCCTCTTGACCAACGCCTTCCTGGAGACAGCCATCTCCGCTGAAGCACCAAACCTTGTTGTTTACGATGTCAAAGCCTGGCTTGTTATATGTTGCAGCCAGGTGCTTAGATGCCGCGGCAAGCCCGACGGCGTTCGCGATACCTTGGCCCAATAGACCAGTCGTGAGCTATATACACGGTCGGCATTCTTGTTCATTATGATGCATATCGTTGTTCCCTACCTCAATACCGGGGAACTCAATTTCCGGATGTCCAGCGGCGATCTGTGCGAGAAAATATTAGAGACGCAAAGGAATAAAGCGACCGGCCATGAAACGTACACCAAAGTTTGGGTTGTGATACTGCTTGATGGCGTCAAGTGTCCAGGCCTCGTATCCTGTCAGGTGAAGATGGATATACTGCCATAGGCAGGCGTGTCCCGCGCTCAGCAGAAAGCGGTCGCGGTTAAACCTGACGCAGACGAGTCAGCATCATTGGGTAAAGGACAAAGTCCGGCGCACCAGTCAGGGTTCTTAGGGTTGTACCGCATCAAATGCCGCCATAAAGCAACACCGATGGCAGCAGCGCCCATGACGGTTCCTGGGTGTCCGCCTTTGAACTGAAAAATTGGGTGAGTTGGACTTATTCCTGGCCTGAAGGTCATTAGCTCACTGCTTGAGTAAGATCCGCCCCCAAGCATCGAATGGTATTCAAGACAAGCTTTTCAACATCGGTCTGATTTAAGCAATCAATTGTTTAGTGAATACTGACTATGGAGACAGACTTCACATACTGTAATGTTGGTAGACGCCACCTTGTTAGGATGGACGGTATGATCTTGGCTATTGCCGTTAGCGATGATATCAATACTTGGAGACATTTTGGAGGTTTAGGATAGGTAAATCATCGACTTTCGGTCTTTAATAAATCTGTTCGGGATCTTGAAGCATGGAGCGGTCCAGGACTTTCCCAGCTTTCCCCCTCTTTCCCCTGAGCCTTCTCCACTTACCCCAGATATCTCCAGTTACTTGATCCCGACCCGAAGGATGTATATCTTTCCCAAATCTTTCCGATGGAGTTGTTTCAAGGTCGGCTTCCAAAGTGACCAAGGTTGCCGCCAAGCATTTCATGTTAAGGTGTTCTCTGAGTGACCTTGGTTGATGAAGTGTTTACTAGGCTTTAGGTATAAGTACGAGTTGAAGAGTCCGAAGTTGAGTCCGACATGGTCAATTCCAAGTCAATTCCATGATCCGCATCGGGCCCAACATCTAGGTCCACTGCGGTGATGCCGAATACGGACTACGGAATTATATGGGTCCAAATCATACATCGACCATCAGCTCTCCGTCGGATTCACAGCAGGCTTGCTCGCGGATTACCCTGACCTCTACATGTCAATCCGGTCCTGTATCGATACCGTTCCGTAGAAATGTTTCTTAAAGTTCTGCAACCCCGCTTGCCAGGCGGATCGATCAACTTCACCCATCCAATATGACAGACCGACACGTCTTCTCTGACCACTCTACGCTCGTCCTGAAGTCCTTGACTGGGCTTATCAACGTCCAGCATAATCTCTCTGCTATACCTTCGATCAAGACTGTCATTGACGCGGATCACGACGACTCAAAGGTTTCTTTGCTTTGTGGTGGAGGTTCTGGTCATGAGCCTGGGTCAACTGGTTTCGTTGGACGTGGGCTGCTATCTGCAAGCGTTTGCGGTGATGTGTTTGCGAGTCCCAGTGCGCGGCAGGTGTATGGAGCAATGAAGGCTGTTCCGAGCAAGAAAGGGACGCTGCTTATCATTACGAATTGTGCGTAGACATGTACAATCACCAAGGGCAACCTTTTGTTGACATTTGTCGCTGCAGACACCGGCGACAACTTGCACTTTGGTCTTGCGTGCCAGCAAGCGCGTGCAGATGGTATCAGCAATGTGGATATTCTTCCCGTCGGTGACGATGTATCTGTTGGGAGAACGAAAGGCGCACTTGTCGGCCGTCGGGCACTCGCAGGCACGATTCTCGGTGCGTCCCACGTTCCTTTTCTTGTATACACAGCTAATTTATACATGATCAGTTTGCAAGTTTCTTGGAGCTGCTTCCGAGGCTGACTGGTCATTCGACGACATTCGCAAGCTTGGCACAGGCCTTACTGGCGCGATTGCGTCAATAGCATGCACTCTTGGACATTGCCACGTACCTGGACGCGCCGAGTATGCCCTTATTCCTGAGGACACCGTTGAAATCGGCCTTGGCTTGCACAACGAACCGGTGAGTTACTATCTTCTCTTTTTCTCCATATACTGATCGACGACCTCCTTGATCGAAGGGTGTCTGGGTTGTATCACCCCAACCGTCTTCCACAGAATTGATCGCCCGCATGCTCAAACTGATCCTGGATATGGATGATCCCGAACGTGCATTTGTTCCTTTCGACGCCTCGGATGCCATTATTCTATTCATCAACAATATGGGAGGCATGAGCACATTGGAAATGTACGCTATTGCTGACGAAACCCTTTTACAACTCGGTTGGTCACCTTACGCGTTTGTCAATACTTTCCGCTCATTGCAATACAGCAAAGGCAGGGATTAAGCCAGTTCGCGTCTTCTGTGGCACCTTCATGACTTCATTAAACGCGCCTGGGTTCTCCTTGTCCATGCTCAACCTGAGCCTCATCACAAAAACGATCTCGTCTGTCGAGGAGCTGCTAACACTCGTTGACGCTCCTCATGCGTCTGCTTCGTGGCCAACATCAAACGTGTTCCCACTTCCAGACGCTTTGAAACAGCGAACTCGGGAGGAACGCTTCATTGAGGTACCGAAAGAAGCTGAACAAGTGCGTGTTGGAGGACCAACGTTGCACGGTAGGGTCTGTCTATTGTGTTGCCAAGTGATATTGACTGAAAGCTCTGTTACAGTGTCACCGGAAACATTAGCAAGCGTCTTGAAGCATGGTGCCCAAGCCGTTTTTGACTCCGAAGCTGATTTGACAAGATGGGACACAGTGCGTTCTTTCCGTTTACTTTGTGTCACTGGCTAACGACTCAACAGATTGTTGGTGATGGTGATTGTGGAGAGACGTGTGCAAGGGGCGCCCAAGGTATTTCTTCACGGGCCGATACACATGCTTTGACAGTTTCCTGACAATCATTTGTAGCTATCCTAGATGCCGTCGCTAGTGGTCTGGGATCCGATGGCGAAGTCGTCGAAGTTCTACGACTTCTCACAACACTCATAGATGGTAATCCTTCCCTTCATCTCTACATCTCTCATTAACTAACGAGCATTGCGCTAGATACATGCGGAGGCACACTCGGCGCCATCTTCTCCATTTTCCTCGCTGCGCTGACGACTGAAGTCCGTCAACGAGCGTCAGACGTAAAAACACCAGACCTCAAATTCTGGGGCTCAGCCGCCACCGCTGCCATCGAAACCCTCAAGAGGAGCACGGCCGCCCGTGTAGGACATCGCACGGTAATGGACTCGCTTATCCCATTCGTCGAGGCTCTGTCAAATGTGTCCAAGTTCTCCGAGGCTGTTGAGGCGTGCAAGGAGGGAGGCGAAGGGACAGCGAAGCTTGTGGCTAAGCTGGGAAGGGCAGCGTATGTGGGTGATAATGGAGACCTGCCCCCTGATCCGGGTGCGATGAGTTTGGTTGCGTTGACAAAGGGTATGCAGAAGGGGTTGGAGGTGGTTGGTTCGAAAGCTTGAGTTAATTTATGACATATATCAATCATAAGCCTTTGTATATTGCACATTTTAGACCAATGTACATCTTTATTCATCTCTAAGCAAGGAACGCCCTACAAGGTGGATGTCGGGCCGGTCGGAGAACATATTTGGCAAAGCCGGCAAGATCAACGCCAAAACTTTGGGACTTCCGTTCGGCTTACCTTTACTTACAAGTCGAAGAAACCAAGGAGTAACTGAAGTGCGCTTGTCCCTGAACCATACTTGTTTTGCCAGCCATGCTTCAAGCGTCTCGTGCAACATGTGTCAGACGCGCACTGTCTAGGCTCTACTCGTCTACAACGACCCCAACAAGTTATGATGGTAAACATCACGCAAACCTTGCACATCTATTCCGAGAGCTAACACCAACCTCATTTAGTTTGTGTAATTGGTGGCGGTCATGCAGGGTGCGAAGCGGCTGCTGGCGCGGCGCGAACAGGTGCCAGAACGCTCTTGTTAACTCAGAAATTGGATACCATAGGAGAGCTTTCCTGCAACCCGTCCATCGGAGGTGTGGGGAAAGGCACGTTGGTCCGAGAGGTTGACGCTTTGGATGGGATAATGGGACGTGTTGCGGGTGCGTTTGATTAGACTAAGCGTTATTATAACAAACTTACGCTTCTACAGATAAGGCAGGCATCCAGTTCCATGTGCTTAACCGATCCAAAGGCGCCGCCGTTTGGGTATTTGAAACTTACTTACTACTGTATGTCCGTTGAGACTAACGCTGAGTGCAAAGGGGCCTCGAGCGCAAATCGACCGGAAACTCTATAAGCTCAACATACAGACTATACTGAATAACTATCCAGGCCTCGACATCCGTGCTGGAAGCGTATTTGACCTGGTTTTTGACCGTTCGGAGGCCGACTCGAATCCATGGGGAAAGATCTCTGGGGTTAAGCTAGGTGCGTCGCATGTTTTATGCGACAGCGTCTCTCTTGTTCAGTTTCTTTCTTCTAGAGAGTGGAGAAATAATTCCTTGTTCGCAAGTTGTCGTCTGCACTGGGACCTTTCTCTCGGGAGAGATACACATTGGTACGTGGATCGTTTGCAGAGACAAGTTGTATGCTAATATGATGCAGGTATGAAGCGATTTCCAGCTGGTAGGCTTGGTGACGATCCTTCTGTCGGTTTATCCGCCTCTTTGAAGAGTGCAGGCTTCAAACTTGGACGGTTACAAACTGGAACTCCTGCGCGGCTGGACGGTAGAACGATTGACTTCAGTGGAATGACGCAACAAACTGGAGAGTCTGCGCCTATTCCTTTCAGTTTCCTCAACAGTAGCGTGGATAATGCGGTATGCTTTCATTTTCTAGTATTCAGGTTTTTCGAAATTTAGTGGAGTCGTTTCAGGCCAATCAAGTTGTTTGTTATCAGACCACTACGACTCCTGAAACGCATAAAATCATCAAGGATAATATGCATCTCAGCGTACACATCCAAGAAACCAGAAAAGGTGTGTATCCTGTAATCATCATACTCTCCGTCTTCTCAAAAATTCCGAATTTTCAGGTCCTCGTTATTGTCCGTCCCTTGAGGCAAAGATTCTTCGGTTCAGTCATAAAACACATCATAATGTCTGGTTGGAACCCGAAGGATATGATTCTGGTCAATCTTATGCCACTTCTATCAAAGTTTCGTGTACTGACCCAGTCATGGACTGTAGACATAATATATCCCAATGGAATATCCTGCAGTATACCGGAAGAAGTTCAGGAACCAATGATGAGAACGATTCCGGGCCTGGAGAATGTCAAGATGGTCAGACCGGCTTATGGGGTTGAATACGACTACATTGATCCTCGTGAACTTGGACGTAAGTCGCACCAGTCATTTCTGTCGCCGGCAATGTTGAGAACCTCGATTTTGCAGCCACTTTGGAAACGCATCGTGTCAAGGTAACTTTTTTGACAATCCTGTCCATCGGTATATACTCACAGTCACCAGGGCCTCTTCCTTGCAGGCCAGATCAACGGTAACACCTTCCTTGAACCTCTAAGCACAACACACTCAGCTTCTTATCCTCAGGTACAACTGGTTACGAGGAAGCAGCCGCTCAAGGAATAGTCGCAGGGATCAATGCAGGACTTGCCGCCTTGAGCAAGCCGCCTCTTGTGTTATCCCGAGCTGATGGGTTTGCTGGTGTAATGATTGACGATCTCATTGTTAAGGGAGCTGAAGAACCATGTGCGTTGTTTGTTCAGGTTCCTGTCGTGCTTCCACTCAACAGAAAGACCTTAGATCGGATGTTCACTTCTCGATCGGAATATCGCATGAGTATCCGGAGTGATAACGCTGACTTAAGGCTTACCGAGAAAGGTGTGGGCGCTGTGGTTGACTCTGACTCACAGTTTAAATAAAGTTGCAAATAGGTCGAGTTGCTGGAGTTATATCTGACAGCAGATGGTCGAAGTATGAGAATACCCGGCGAACGTTGACTGATGTGAAGGCACTCCTCAAGTCAACTTCCTTCAGTCCCCAAGGATGGGTTAAACATGGAATAACTGTGCAATATGACGGTATCGCGCGAAGGTACGTCTTAATCCCGAAAGCTTGAATATAGACTTAAGGATTGTTCACAGTGCTTTCCAAATCCTACGTCATCCAGGAGTCACTTCTCTGAATCTATTGCCCATCATACCTGAACTTGTCGCCGTCGACCCTCTCATTCTTTCTCGGATTGACATTGATGGTATATTTACCGCAAACTCGTGCATAATCTGTCCTCATTGATTATATGGCGTAGCTCAATACGAAGCCCAGCTGATTCGACAAGAAGCGGATGTGCGCTTATTTATCGAGGATGAATCGCTCATCCTGGATCCGTCAATGGACTATTCCGTAGTGCCAGGTTTGAGCTCTGAAGTCATTGAGAAGCTGTTCCTTGTGAAACCGACCACAGTCGTACGTGTTTTTCAAACCTCAGTTTTGCTGGTTTGTTTCTGACTTTGGTCATACTAAAGGGCGCTGCGAAGAGAATGGAGGGCATGACTCCGACATCTGTCATCTCTTTGCTGAAGCATGCCAAGCGGACTTGGGGACAGGATCGCGGAACGCTCGTCTTGTAACCCTCATGCGCCTTATCGATGTGCTTTAGTAGGGAAAGTGAAGGAGTCAGAGAAGAATCTACTGGAAGCGGTGGAGGGATGCAAGAAACGCCAGAATTTGGTCTGCACTTATCCAACCCCACTTGCTCTCCCTTGGTGGATTCTCTCACTCGGTGAAGTCCTTACTTGTTTGTCAAACCTCAGGAGAGAGTTTCTTTGAAGGTTGCATGTTTCAAAATGATTGCGGGGGATATACACAGTTGCTTAGCTCCCCTCACCACCCTTAGCACGAGTTGCACCGCCAACGCTCTTATATACGATCTAGACCCTAATTACAAGTTTGTGGACATATCCATCAGACTTGTCAATGCCATTGGTGATAATTGCGGTATAGATCGTACGACACATTAGTCGTGGCGGTCTTGTTCCTCTGTCTCTAAATCTTGGCGGGGTGTTCGTGCCAGCATGTCGATCCTCTCTTGGTCCGCATCAATGAAACGTTGTGGACGCTCGACTTGCGTTGCCTCCTTATTTCGAAAAACAAAAATCATAGATCTGTCGTCTCGATAAAGCCTGTCGATGTCCTCAAGGTGACGGTTAGCTGTCTCAGGGTAGACAAGCCATATGAGCTGAGAACGACTAAGTGTGAGCAGTGCTAAGGGACGTCAAGTTGATTACAACTCACAGGCACGAAAATGGCGTTGAATACTGCCCAGATGATGTAAAAACGCCATCCAAGATTCGCTATGCCTGTCGGCGTTATCTGAACTACAATGTAGTTGGATATCCTTTCAAAAGAACACTTGATAAATATGTGTGTAATCTTGATACTGATCAGGTGGAAACCCACCAATTTGAAGCGGTGCCCAGCGCCGCGCCTTTGGTCCTCATAGCCAAACTATTGATCTCGGTGGGGTATAACCAGGGCACGCCCTACGCCATAATCACAATCAGGACTAGTTCGTAAGACACTAATAATACTCACCTGCCAACAGATCCCAAAGAAGACGTAGTATAGAAAGAAGAACGACGTCGCTCCCGCGCCGAAACTTGCACCGTTTTCTGGATTCGCGGCTTGCGATAGAAGCCCTGTGATGAATATGTAGCAGACGCATTGGCCTGCTGCCCCCCACATCATGAGTTTCCGTCGTCCAGCTCTTTCGATGAGGAGCAATCCTGCAAAAGAGAAAAGCAGATAGGAAACCGAATTGCAGGCTGCCAGTAGTCGGGACAGGTTGTTGGAAAGACCAACGGAGTTCTGCAAAACCAAGGGAAGACTTTGGAGGGTCGTGTCAATGGCGTCAGGTAATCCAGAAGATAAGTCTTGTTCTCACTAGTAACTCGTGACGTTTATTCCTACAAGTTGTTGCATCCATTGCGTTCCTATGGTATGGTTTCATCAATATCGTACGGGATTGATATGGTGAAAGTATTACCTGCACCAAGCAAAAGGCGTTGAATCATGCCCGTATCTCCTGTATTCCCTTTCATGATATCCCGCCAAGTTGGCGCATTCTCTTGTTCAATCCTCACTGCCTCCAGGATTTTGTCTCTCTGATTCAAAATAAATTCATCTTTCGTTGTTGCATGGGACCCTTCCAAAGCGACTAGTATGCGAACACCTTCATCGATGTGGCCGTGAGCGAGCAACCAACGAGGACTTTCTGGCAACCATGGGATTGTTGACAACAGGACAACGGAGAACACCAGTTGAAAGGCAATCGGAAATCTCCAGGCAAGGCTTCCATTGGTGAAACTAAAACCGTAAGTCATCCAATTGCTCAAGGAAAATCCAGCAATATTCATGCTATAATTCTCGTAAGGATTCATACGGTAAATCAGTTTGATACACACATCATTTCAAACACAACGAGCTTTCCTCGCCAGGCAGGTTTCGACGTTTCGCTCTGCCACACCGGTGCAGTTGCTGTATTGATCCTTCAAGACAAAAAAACATTTCAATAATGCATCGAAGTAAGTAGAAATGATGACCAACCCATTACCAACGCCTTGAGATCAAAGTCAGTCAGCCTTGGAAGTTTGGGAACGGTAAAAACCAACCTGTTATCAAGCGAGCGACGATCATCTGTGGGACCGAAAACGAACATGTTTGAAGAATCGCTCCAATTGACATAATGACGACTCCAATCATGAACGTTTTCTTCCTTCCTAATTTCTCTCCTGTGATATTATAAGCCGTGCGTGAACTCCAAGGATATTGTAATGGAAGTAAGATCGGTCAACTCACCGAAAACAAATGTGGAGATGGCACCGAAGAAACTACACGCGATAGAAGCATAAGATTCATATATTCCGACATGTCCTTGAATACGCTTACCATCCGATGTCGTACAAGGA
Organism: Crassisporium funariophilum; assembly: GCA_014925845.1. Lineage (NCBI taxonomy): Eukaryota > Fungi > Basidiomycota > Agaricomycetes > Agaricales > Crassisporiaceae > Crassisporium > Crassisporium funariophilum. The sequence goes on from JACGCL010000013.1 coordinate 1,360,263, forward strand.
GACAATGGTACCTTGGAGATTGGGACCTGGATTTCCCATTCGTTCCAGAAAGTTGGGGGTCACGATAATACCACCAAAAACTCCCTGATCATAACCTAACGCACATCAATTCGCTGGCTAGCACATCGAGAACATTCTTCATGTACCAAAGAGTGTCATGGCCGTCGTACACGCAACGGTTACCCATATGTTGAGCTCGGTTCCCGTCATGCCAAAGTATGGTAGCCTTCCATCTTGGGTTGTGGCAGACTTAGTCTTCCCAGTTGCACTAAACATCGGAGAGAGTGAGTGGGGAATTGAAAGCAGTCAAAGAACTGCAGCACCTGCTGTCGTCCTCTGGCTCCAGCCTCGTGTACTGATAGATAGAAGTCGCCATCCGGGGCACGAGAATAGAAGGTGTTCCAAAGGTGTGTTCTGAGTCCTGGGGAAATACTAGATGTTGACTAGATGCACCGGGCCTGGTAATCCTCCCAGGTGCTATAGGCGAATTACGTCGGGATACGTGGCATGGATCTATTGAAACGTTCAATCAGAACGTGTGGATGGGTAGACGCGGTAGACAGCAATGCTGTACTTTTGGTAAGAGCTGTGGGCAAACTTGTCGGCAAGAGTGACTGACGGACCTTCGGGCCGACTTACATTAGTCCCTGTTGAGCCATGAACATACATCAGCTCACGAAGATACACGAAGATACTTACAAGAGCCCCTCGCCTGTGATAGCATATTGGCTTCTTCGCGGAACAGGAAAAGAAACAAAAGAAAGCCATAAAGACCAAGATTTTTCATTATTCTTCGTTATGTATTCCCAACACGAATTAAAGCGACCCGCAAGGGGCCTCAGGCGAACCTCGTGAGTATACCGATAAATAGACAGCATCATGGTAAGAAAAGTATGGATAGAAAGCCAGTGTAAAAAGGGAGAGAGAAACGAATGAAAGAACCGCGCAGCATGCATAGTATAGAAAGTGAGAGAATGAAGAAAGCGATTAAGAGGGGATGTTTCACATCGAACGTTAGAAGGGTGCAGACGTGTAAGGGTGTCGTGGAATGGAACAGGTGACGGTTGGAAGGTAAATGTTAAGGAGGATATCATCGTTAATCAATCATAATTTGAGCTCAGTCAGGACCCGCCTAGCAAGCATTTGGTACTGCCAACCATCCCCACTGGCACGTCGGAATTGGATACCATGGAGTGGGAGCCAAGGCACCTATAAATCATAGCAAGATCAGCATATTGAAAAAAACGAAATGGCCACATTAACCAACCTTTACGATATTGATCTCGAATCGAACACTCAGGCTATTATTACCCATACTCTCGAACATTTCCCGATCCACCTCTCCCGTCGGCAGTGGGCTAGGACTACGACGCATGGGTGTAGGCGAAGTTGCACGAGCACCGAAGTCCCGGGGTATGGGCGGCAGAACCTTGGCCTTATTCACAGTTCCAACAGGCGAATGTGACCTTGGTGGGGACGATTCGACATCACTTGACGAAATAGGGACCCCGTTGGTCTGTACCTCTGGAGGTGAAGTTGCGACGACTGTGTGGTTTGAAGATACATTGAAGAAAGACGAGGAGCCGCTGCTAGGAGTGGCGGTCAGTGTGGTCGTACCCACGGAAGGCCGGCTGGGCGTTTCGCGTTCTTTATCCTTGTTATCGGTAGATTGGTCTCGTTCCTTGCCCTTTTCGCGCTTCATGCCGAAGGAGAGCTTGGATGCTTTCTTGACGATGGATGGGCGGCTGGTGATCGGGGTCATTGGGGATGTCTCGCCCCCAGAGGTTGAGGATGCTTCTTGGAGATGGCGATTTGATTTGATTGTGGATGTGTCAATCGAGGAAAGATCGATAGAGGGTAGATGAATGCACTCGAAGCCGCCTTTGGTCTCCCGGTATTGAACTTGCATTCTGTCAAGGACACGCCGGATATCAGCCTGGATCACCGAAGGAGCCTTTGTGGATGTTGTAGCGACACTAAAGATAGGACGTCAACACACAAACATGAAAATATAGACCAAGGAACACACCTGAACAATCCTTTCAAGAAGACAGGCTTGAAGTCCTTCTCATTCGTATGTCTCTCGTCCTCCTCCTTGAATGTCTCCTCTGGCCCCTCTTCGTCGCCGCTAGTAGCGTCCTGTTGATTATCATTCACCTCTTCCTCTTCCTTCTTCTCTGCCATATCATTCTCAGGCCCATTCTTACTGAACAGCCGCTCAGCCAAAGGTCTCGAAGAAGTACTGCTATATCCCGTTGAAGGTCGACGATGTCTGCCAATGGTTCCTCCAGGTGACGAATTCATCAGAGCTGCACCGGTACTGCTCCTCCTCTCATGCCTCGTTGCACGTCCTTGTGGGTCCAAGATAGTCGCAGCCCTCCGATGCACATTCCCGACCGGTTGACTCACGCTCTGCGAGATGGATTTGGTCGCTGACACAGGCGACAAAGCCGGTGACAGGGCGTCATCGGCCTCCTTGCCCTCCTGACGTGTTGACCTATCGTTAATAGAGGTTGCCGACTTCAAATCACCTGAAGGCCGTGGCGAGGTCGATGCGACCCCGAGAATGGTGCCACGTTTTCCAATGGTACCCTGTCTCCGGCTATCATCTGAGCGTCCACCAACAAGCAAACTCCCAAACTTGCGCACAAGTGTAGCTCCAGACGACAGCGGCGAAATAGGATGATGGGTTTTTTCCGCCTTCTCATTGCTATCAATCTTATCCAAATCCAAATTCTCGGGGAAGTTCGACGTATCCGGGCCGACCGTTTTAGGCCCTTCAGGTATCCTATGAGCTCCGTGCTCGTCTACCGGCTCTCCAGATCTGAACATAGAGCCCCACCCTCCAGCCAGAACAGTGGGCCTCTGGCTCATACTATGACTTCTGCGATGTGTGCTAGCGGGGGGTGCCCGTGGTAAATTACGTTTGGGGCCCAATGTCTGCTGCTCAATCTCAACATGTTGTCGAGGTAGGGCAGAGGGCGATGGAGGAGGCAAACCGGGGTCGCGAGCACGAGGTTGAGGATGGGCGCCAAAGGAGGGTGAGGTGGGAGAAGGAGCGATGGTATTATCGTATGACATCCCTGAATAATGCGACGTCTCGGGTGCTGGGAGTCTCGGTAGTGGCATGCTGTAATCGGCCTTGGATTTTGCAGATGGAAGCGGATCTTTCTTCACTGGAGAGGGTGCCGCAAAGTGCGGTTGCGCAGTAGAGGCGAACTGTTGCTGCTGCCTCATCGATGCGTCGTCCACAGGAGTAACCACACTTGCAGCCGCAGCATGCGACGTGTCGCCTTGGATTGACAGTTGGGAACTTGCAAATTGGCCTGGCCCGTACACGCGGTCGCGCTCCAACTTCTCGCGAGAAAGATAGTACATCGAGATCAACGGGTGGAACCCTTTTGTAGGATCCATTGGTTCACGATTGGAATCTGAAAATGAGGGATGAGCCAGATGATGCTGAGAATTGGGTGGTGAATGACTAAGTGGACTGCCTGGAGGTGAGGACACAGATGTAAACAGCTTTCTCCTGTAATAATCGAACCCTGAAAACCGTCTTGACTTTTTCGGTGCGCTTGCTTCATGCTTGCCGCTGTTGCTGTCAAAGGAGATCGCGAGGCTGGAATTTGACATAGATTCGCCCCATCGGCTGGAGCCGTTATGGCTCTTTCCATCTCCGTTGAGGTTACCCCCAACATTCCGTTTCCGTTCCCAGTAGTGGACTGCGCGGATGTATGCTTCCGATTCGAGTACTTGCACCAGTTTCTTCTCGATATCTTCCTCGGCACCGAACTCGAAACCTTTCATACCCTTGATCACCTGCCGATCCAATTCATCCGCGCGGAGTGGTTCACGGTGGACGAGATGGACAGCAGGAGGTCCCATGAAACCACGAACCATCCACGGGTGTGCCATTACCTCAGATAAGGAAGCACGGTTGCTCGGGTTCGTCACTAGCATTCTCGACAACAGATGTTTGCATTCTAAAAGGACCTCGATGAGTAGGCATGGCAATTTCAAAAAGCTGGACAATTACCGGCACTCAGCCAAACAGGATATTCCACGAGACCACGTTTGATCTTCGCATGCAATGCAGGCATGCTTTGGTCGTCGAAAGGGACTTTACCGCACACAAGAACGTAGAGCACGACACCAAAACTCCAGACATCCACCTCTGGTCCAGTGTACACCCGAGCATTGAGCAACTCAGGCGCAGCAAAGTAAAGAGAGCCACAGAATGTCGACAAGTGTGCGACCGGATCATACAGGTTGGACAACCCGAAATCAATGATTTTGATGTTACCGGTCTGAGAGATGAGGATATTTTCGATTTTGAGGTCTATAGATAAACGGTCGATCAAGTGACCTCATAACTCCAGTGTACGAAGGACTAACCTCGATGAACCACACTGTTGAGGTGGCAGTATTCCAATGCACTCCCTATCTGCCTCGCAAACTTTCTCGCCACTCGTTCGCGTAGCCGCCCATGACTAATGATGTAATCCAACATCTGACCGCCATTCACATACTCGAAAACCATATAATAATGATGCTGATGGATGATCATCTCTCGCATCCCGCAGATGTACGGGTGGTAAAGAAGCATCGAGAGGGCGGCTTCGCGAAGGGTTCGGATTTCCTTGGAGGCATCTCGAGAAGCCTGTCGTGATGCAGAGTCGGTGTTGCCTCCGGAACCGTTGGTCGTAGGGGGTGGATTAGGATGAACCCGAGGTAATATTTTGACGGCGAGCTGTAGAAAAGAAATGCGAAGGGGAGGGTATGAGTTTTAAGCGCCATAGGGGCAGCAAGGCAGACACATGCCTTCTCTCCGGTAATATTATGCGTAGCCAGTTTAACTTTTCCCATACTGCCCGCTCCCAAAGTTTTGCTGAGGGTGTAATCGCCGAGAATCCTGTTTCGACTGGATTTGCCAGAGGAGCCATGTTCGTCCCTATGTCTCCGTCGTTGTATATTTTCGTCGCCAGAGGCCTGAGACCGCTCCCTCGGTTCTGACGGACTTGGGGTAGCTGCGGCACTCCCAGCGACCACCGGTGGGGTGTTGGCAAAAGACTGAGGTGGCATCGAAACGGGCCTTGGACGATGAGACGAGGAAGTAGCGCCTCTAGGAACCGGAGTTGGAAGTTGGGTATTTGCTGTGGGTGGCTGCGCTTGCTGGTCCTGCGCATGTGTTGGCTGCGAAATGGCCATATCAAACTCGTGTCCGCCGATCATGCCTCCATGGGATGGTGTTACCTGGCCCGCCACGGAGTCTTCTGGGACCTGGTTGAGCTTTGGGGCGAGCGCTGAGGGGTAAGTGGTCATTATATCTTTTCGTGAGAGGGTTGCGATGGATGTAGAGGGCCCGTGCGCGACGACTGTGAGGACGGCGACGCGATGGGGGAGATAATGAGCGCTGGACAGCGACTACGTAAAAGAGCGGAAAGATACAAGGTCAAAAGTTGGCGGTGAATGACAAGATCCAAGGATGTTGCGTATTGTGTGGGATTTCTCATGTCCTTGCGGGCGGCCCTGCCCTTATTTGTGCTCAATTCCGGAACAAGTCCACACCGATCCACGTACTCTTTCCCGCACCGCATTCATAAAATAATTTTCCCCGTACTTGTGTCAAATTCTACATGTACAGGGGCAGCTGTCGCGCTGCGACATATATCACATCCAAACCTCAAAGCCAGCCCGGTTCTCCAATGATCTCACATTTGTCGCAATTGCGGGGTTAAACCGCAGAGGACCAATCCGTACGCAAGTAAGGTCTATGTCATACAAATTTCCTAAACAGTCCTCACCCCTGAAGCCCGAGACGTTCAATATGTAGAAAGAAGCCAAATTCCACAACATACAACGGTATCATTGAATTTTTGACTTGTCGCTATTCACTGCAGGCAACCATTTCACCGGGTGTTTGTTGTACATGGGCCAGGGGGGCAATACAACCTTTTCGAGAGTGAGCATAGCTTCCTCCGTTGAAGGGGGCAATATATCTCTTACAAAGGCAAGAACAAATGTGGACGCGGCCATAATGGCAAAGGTTATCCGAAGGTCTTGAAGTGCGAATCCGACGATGAATGAGATTACCTGCGAACATGAAATCAGCAAGGTGCGTACTTGTATGGCGCAACAACATTCGATAGGCGAGATGCCTGCTCTGGATCGTTGTCACAGCCTCCCTGAGTGAACACTCACCGTAGACGCGATGAGGACCACTCTCGAGATAAGGTCAACTAGATGCTGGCCAGCAAAGTCCTAATTATCACCTCATTAATCAACTCTCATCCACTAATAAGCCAGAGCCGTCGACTCACTATCTTTCCTTCGAACATATCTTGGATCGCATTACTCATGATGGATATGATGGTGAAGAGGGAAGTCTGGGATTATTTGTCTTATAGCGCCCTCAATAATGATGGACTGAAGGTAGGGGGTATAATGATGTTTACAACTGGATGTGCGAAGGTATGAGTTCGAGAACAATGTTCTGCGACGTGTCGTCGCGATTTAAGATCATGTGACCTGACGTACGACGGGCCGCGTCCTCCGTAGTTCCGGGACCTACATACTGCGACTGACCGGGACTGCGCAAGTAAAAATATCAAATGCATACACAATCAATGTATGTATCAGTCAGATAAGCTACGGAAGTTCGAAATATATATACACAGGGGTGATTCAATGTACCAAAAAGAAAAGTTAGGCGATGAAAATGCAAATTGAGGCGAAGGAGAGAAATGAGAACAAGATAGCCGAAACAAAGCACGATAGCTACATAAAAGCCTGACAAGGCGTTCAAGAAATCAACTAGCCTAATCACCCAACATAGGCTAGGTTATTGCCAGGCCGATTTGACCGGGAGGGGAGGCTGACCCGGAACCCTCTTGTAATTAAGTTAGAACAGGGAACCGCGAATTAGATGATCGAAGAAAACTCACGCGAAGACGGTATTTGCAGACCGAGTACCCGCTCTTGCCTTTACCAAGGAATGCCTGGCGGGAAATGAGGGTCAGCGGAGGACTCGGACAAACCAATCAAGAGACACGCACACTTTCGACGATATAGAGGCCATCGTAGCGATACCTTAGCAAAACACAATAAGCATGGGATATGGGGATTCAGTGAGCTACACACCCCCGAGTTGGAGCCCACTTCGAGTTGGAGTTGGCGCCACGAATGACACGGACAGGTCGTTGAGTTTCGACAGATTTCTGCATGATATGTTGCGTGTCACTTTACTTGTGAGAGACGATGAACGAGAAAGTGCACGGACCTTCAATGCGTAGTTATCTCTGTGCTCGAACGTCTGATCTTTGACTTGCTTGCCAGTGCCCTGTCGAAGTGAATGCCAGAGTCAGTCATGCAGTACCGGTGTGATAAGTGGATCAAGCTGACAGAGTAGGCATCCTCTTGGCCACCTTGAAGATTGGAGTTTAGAACGATAGCCTGTATGGCGGGATGCGCTACGCTCACCAGTTCCAGTGTAGATACTAATTGTGGTCAACGCACTGTTAAGCGACCAATTGGGATAGTGAAGGTGGATGGTACACGCACAAGAGCTCCCCCTCATCCTTATCATCCTCGTAGCCACCCGACATACATATTGAGTACGCCCCGCTCGCTGTATTCCCCGAGATCCCGGCGTAATTAGCGACATGCACCCCAGCAGCAGAGCAAGCCTTCCTGTATCCACAGATTGCCGATCAGAGCAAGAACCTCGAAAGATCTCAACTCCTACATACCTGCTTTCAAAAACAGTCCCGACAGGACATCCAGCAATCGCGCCATACCGAGGATCAGCACCACTGAGAGTGGGGTCGTAGAGAGAGGTGTCCTGCATAAGTCTCTTGCGACTAAACATATTGAGTAAGTAGAGCGCAGCTAAAGAGGTTGGGGCCCATGATGAAGCGTGACTCACATATCTTCAAGGCCCATGATGATGATGGTAAGAGGAAGAGAAGTACAATGTTTCTCCCCTGGAATCTGGACCGCCTTTGTTCGACATGGCAAGAGTTACTATGTTGGACGCGCCAATTAGCTCAGAGTCACGATCTGTCACAGCAGGAATGTGGTCACTGACGCCTTCTGACTCAGCGTGACTAGATTTTGGCAACACTACGATTGACCATTAGGCTGATCCATCCGAATCAATGAACAAAATCTAATCTCTTCTCTTACTACTTGTACACTACATAGAACATTTCTGAAGCTTACAGGTGAGTCGTCCTTCCACTGTTCTACGTTGTGCACAGAAGATAGAGAGACACATTATGCCGAGGCGCGACGAACTTGTGTCGCTAGACGAAGGGATTGGTTAGAGGCCATCAATCATGCAGACATCCTTCTAGTCCTTTTCTGTTGAAGCTTTGCATCCGAGCTTCGTCATGAGGCGGTTAGAGCTTATCTGCGCTCCCCTGGATTCTGGATCGCAGGGTCGTCTGGATCGCATGGTCGTCTTCGACATTGAGAATTGAGAGGGGAATCTTCCTATCTCGGTTGGAAAGAGCGCGACTGCTTCGCTACTCCTACCCTTGCGGTCTGTCTTGTGTTGCTATCCCTACTCTTGCAGTCTTCCGTTGTTGTCCCTCGCCCTGACTTTTTCTAACCTTGGAATAAACTCTATTTCTTTAGGAAGAGGCGGAAGAAATCATATTTCAAGACTTCAAAATAATTGATCGTCACGATGGAGGCACCAGGACCCAGCACCGTGAAGAAGGGCAAAAAGCCAATGACCATTATTACCATAGGCATGGCAGGCGCCGGTAAATCCACCTTCGTGCAGCGCCTTAACTCGTACCTGCACTCCCTCCAACCCCCCTCGCCGCCGTACATCCTCAACCTCGATCCCGCCGTGACCCGCGTCCCGTACGAAGCCAATATAGATATTAGAGACACTGTGAATTACCAGGAGGTCATGAAGCAGTTCGTATCTGGTCTCCTTGCTTCCCCTCGTTGCCGCGGATGAATGAATTGCGCCCGATGAAAAGGTATAATTTAGGCCCGAACGGTGGTATTCTGACTGCTCTCAACTTATTCACGACCAAATTCGACCAAGTCCTGGATCTGGTGGAGAAGCGGGCGGATACTGTTGAGTAAACATCTTTTCCAAATGCCTTAGCTGGTCTTTCGTTATTCTAACGTTCGCTTTTCGGCGTTGTAGCTATGTGATCCTTGACACCCCAGGTCAAATCGAGATCTTTACGTGGTCTGCGTCTGGTGCCATCATCACCGACGCTGTGGCTTCTTCGCTGCCGACCGTTGTTGCGTATATCATCGATACACCGCGAACGACTGCTCCGGCTACTTTCATGTCTAATATGCTTTACGCCTGCAGGTCAGTAATCAATCCTTTCTCAGCGTTTTTTACCTTGGGCAGGTGGACCGCGGTCACTGTGATGCTCTATAATATGCATGTGCCTGTCGGGATGCCATGATGGACAGGAACTGTTACCCGACACGATCGAATATCTCAACTGAGGCTAATCTATTTTTTTTCGCTTCCAGTATCCTATATAAAACAAAACTCCCATTTATCTTGGTGTTCAACAAAACAGATGTGCAGCCGCACGGCTTTGCGCTGGAATGGATGGCAGACTTTGAAGAATTTCAAGCAGCTCTGTCCTCCCACAGCAATACAAGAGATTCGGAGGGAGAGCCCACTTACATGAACAGCCTGATGAATAGTATGAGTCTTGTGCTAGACGAGTTCTATAAAAACCTAAAGGTATCATCCGCAGCACTCCTGAACTTGTTGTCCCCGACTTACCCGAATCTGGATTCTTAGGCGGTCGGCGTATCCAGCGTAACTGGAGACGGTATCAAGGAATTTTTTGAAGCTGTCGAAGGATCACGAGAGGAGTACGAGAAGTACGCAGAATTGATTCATTGCTCCTCGGCGGTCTTCTGATACAGTTTCGTGTTCGGTTTAAAGGGAATATCTTCCGGAACTGGAGAAGGCGCGAGCGCAGCGGGAGAAATCCCTACAGGACGTAAAAGACGACTCCACGAACCGCCTGATGAAGGATCTGGCAATAGATCGCGCAAAAAATCCGAACAGCGCTCTCGATGACCGCTGGGATGATGAGGAATTCGACGATGATGACGGGGATTTAAACATTATTGACCGCTGTAAGTTTTTTTGTTTTGCGCATGATACTTTATTATCTATTTGCTCATACGATTCCAGCTGACGAAAGGGGACCCCGCGAGTATGTTGATATGACCAGGGCGCAACGGCATGAAGCAGAAGAAATAAACTGGCCGAGACCGGGGTGATTGGCGATCGCTAGGTAGACTCAACCAGTCTTCTTGGTATCGATGTACATATTTTGTAGGGGGAGAAATCAATCGTATCCTGTTATTGATCTCTCTGCATAGGCTATGTTGCTGGGGTACGGTGTTCCGAACCTGAGCCTAACTCACGGTAGTTAGACATATCGTTAGGTGAGTTACCCACTGACACCCGTCTTGACATTTATTCGTCTCACTCGTCATTTAATAGGCAGGGATGAACCCTCAGCATAAATCAAAAGATCTTGGCTAACAACCTGCTCTTTACCGGTTATCATCTTGGCCTGACTCGCTGTTCGGAGAAGGAACGCACGTATGTTTCTCGACGAAAGGCGTTATCTTAAAAATGCTCTTGGTAAAAGGCTTGTTGGCAAGTCTCATCGTTGACATACGTATTGCTGAACAATTCGCGGACCGCTTGCAATGTACCCAAACTTCATAAGGTGGTCCCTCTCTCAGATTGAAAATGATCGCAGAACCCCTGCGAAAGAACCGCCGGGAAACTAGCGTTTGTATTCCTCAGATCCGCAATTTTGCGCAACGAACTTCTGCCGAGACCACATTGGATGGTGTCAAGGTGAATTCTGGGTAGGTGGTATACTGTATACCCGTCATGACATCTATTCAAAAATACGTTGCCTTCCATTTCAGCGAGGATTTGAACACTATGCCGGGTAGGATCTACTATTCAAAGCAGTAATCAACGTTCCCAAGTCGCAGCGGTAATGGCGTTAAACAGCTTATCGAACATGCTTCCTGTCATTTGTCTGCACCCTGCATAAAGATCGTTGCTATACGGTGACTTCGAGTCAAGGTTCGCGTTTTTGTGCCCGAGTCAGGCGTGTGATAGACGGATGATTTATAGATTACCTTGTCTATCCTGTTTCTCCAATCTTTCCTGTCAACCTGAGAATGATTCGGAGGGTGTAATGTGGGGATGGGAGTGAAATCTGACTTGACATTCAAGATTATGACTTTGTACTCTGTTGACACATAATAAATCTTGAGCTTTACTCTCATGTTTAGGAGTAACCACGTCATGTTAAATTCATCATTTCGCAGAATCTATTGTGTTCATAAATGTTTGACAACTTGAAATTCGGAAGCGCGGCATTGGTGGCTGTGCCTTATGGAAGAGAAAGTCCAAAAAGGACTCTGAATCCTGCAAAAACCCATTCCTGTCCTTAACGCCCATCTCTTTTTCGTTCCCCCTTATTACTTTCCGGCCATTTAGCGCCTCCGTACTCTTATATACATAGACTGACTCACCTCATCGATTATTACGTGATCCAAAATCTCAAGACCGCCCATATAATCGCAGTACGTTCAGGGCATATCCGGTTGCACGCCCACTGCCACTGATCCTACAAAAGATACCCCCTCGTGGTCTTTGCTTCTCCATTGCTTTAAAGCCTCTTTTTGCACTGCATCGTCCTTGAAGTCGCCTTCATCGCCCGCGCCAAGTCTCGCACCCTAGGAAGAATGGATCGGTGTGTGCACCCTGTGTTTGTCACAGACCCTGACTGACCGACCGACTCATTCACCTATCCTTTGTGACGCTCATCTGAATAGTTATCAGAAGATCGAGAAAGTCGGTATGTGATGTTTGCTGCCTTGATGGCCGTATGACCACCCATCTTGGGCGCCGCATATGTAGGAGAAGGTAAGTGCATCGCAGTGTATTCTCCGCCCTGGAACGTGTTTGACGCCCATTATCTTTTATCCATTGTAGGCACATACGGGGTTGTATACAAGGCTAAGGATACCGGAACCGGACAAATTGTCGCGTTGAAGAAGATCAGGCTGGAAGCTGAGGATGAAGGGGTACCCAGTACCGCCATCCGTGAGATCAGTCTGCTCAAAGAATTAAAGGACGAGAACATAGTCAGGTAAGCATCTGGACTATCGTCTCATGTGCTTCAATGCATGGGAAGTAAAGCCCACTTACATGTGCTGATTCTCAGGCTGCTGGACATCGTACATGCGGATCAAAAATTGTACCTCGTTTTTGAGTTCTTGGACGTAGACCTCAAGAGATACATCGAGACAGGAAATCAAAATCGTACGCCTATTACCCTTCAAATTGTTAAGGTGTGTTCGCATTTCTTATTTCACAATCATGTCGTTTTTCCCTTCGTCATCTTTGTCGCCCTTCCCTGTGCATAATGTATGGAAACGCGTTACGGTAACGCGTTTGGACGCGAAAAACCCCCTTTTTGCCTCGGCGATAGCAACATTGATGCGCGCCGCTGCCCTCACGCTCTGTTTCTATTGTTCTTGATCTTGTGGTCTTCCCATGGGGTCGCCCACTGCAGATCTTCTCCTCCTTATTCACGAAAACATACTCCAATGACATAGTGTCACGTGGTCTTAATTAGTGTCACCCGTCACGCGTTTAATCGCGTCTCGTAAATGCATACTGATTGAATGTTTTTACCCAAATAGAGATTCACTCATCAACTGACCTCCGGTCTTTTATACTGCCATTCCCATCGTATTCTCCACCGTGATTTGAAACCACAGAACTTGCTCATCAACAAACACGACAACTTGAAACTGGCTGACTTTGGCCTTGCACGGGCCTTCGGAATACCGATGAGAACTTATACTCATGAGGTATAGAAATTCCAACCAAAAAATATACACATCTTGACGTATGGGGACATGCTTCCGTCCTATCTAGGTTGTCACACTCTGGTACAGAGCACCTGAAGTCCTTCTCGGTTCTCGCCACTATTCCACTGCCATCGATATGTGGTCGGTTGGCTGCATTTTTGCCGAAATGGCTATGCAAGGAGCTCCTTTGTTCCCCGGAGATTCGGAAATCGATCAGATTTTTAAGATATTCAGGTATGATTATCATGATCTTCTTACTTCCTCTATGGAGGCGTGCAGAGTGACATGGATGCGATGCTGACTTGATATGGTGGTTCCTTTTCCTTTTGTCCAATAATAGGATTCTGGGGACGCCGAATGAGGACGTCTGGCCCGGCGTCAGTGGACTCCCGGATTATAAGCCGACGTTCCCCCAATGGTCTCGCCAAGATGTTGCACGCATTGTGTCAACATTGGATGAAGCTGGTATTGATATGCTCAAGGTTCGAACCTATTTTCATCCTCTCAATTGTTTTCCAAACCTAATATGCTAAATTCTAGCGCACTCTCACGTATGACTCGGCCAAACGCATTTCCGGTGAGTCCATTTCCAGATTCGAGGTACTATCAGTTCTGATTTGATCAAATCATCACTACGACAGCAAAACGCGCTCTCGTACATCCCTATTTCGCAGATTACAGACCGTAATTGATACGCGAAAGGCCCAAATTCATCTCGCTCTGCCTTCTGATGTCACTGCGTTGATACCTACAGTTCGTCCAGTGCCCCCGTTAAAACATAAGAAGCCGAATTTTCATTTCTTTCATTGACCATCATTACAATATCCCCATGCATTCATCAGATCAGTTCTTACCTCTCTTCACGCGGTCCATTCTTTAAAGTAAACTGTAGTGCCTGCGAGAAGTCAATCATTTCAAACTTTACAACTTCTGTCTGTCTACGTCCTGACTTACCCTGCTCCTCGCATCAACTCGGTTTATTCATGAGCACGCAACACGCAAGGTTATCAGAGTGGACTCTCTGATAGACAGAGAACGTTCGGACCTGCTGATGCTCAATTATGTGGGTTATTGGGGGTGTATTTACAGTGGTTCGACTTAATTTAGGGGAGATGCGAGATTCGCTACTATGCTACAAATAAGTTATGAAGCTTGACTCTATGACACTCTATGAGTCCGCCAAGATATCCTTAGCTGGACGCGCGTTCTTTCGAAGATCTAGAATGAGTCGGGAAACGGTAATTGTAGTCGTTGACCAGATGAAGCTGGAAAGGTCCATCGCTCGTGTCAGTAAAAGCATTTGAAGAACCTGGCGAGTAGAGAGGGACCAACCAAAAACCAAGAAATACAATGTGAAGCTAATGCAAATTAAATGAGGATCAAACGATAGTTAGTAACTTGAATGAGGGAACGCACAGGTGCGAACAGCGTAACGAGGAAACTTGTTAACCGCATAACTGAGATGCCAGAATCAGCGAAACATGTTGAATGTACCGAGGTCAGGAAAGAAGAAAACTTAACACTTACGAAACAGAATCTAATCAGTCGATGTCCATCAGTACAGGCGTCAAGATTGGCGACGATATCACAACCGAGATGACACGCACCAGGATATAATTGAAGCCGTCACGACGAAGGAACTTCAGAATACACCAGTGACGAGTACGTGGTCGATCCAATGCGTTCCAGAATATCGTTAGCAAGGCAATACCATCAAAGATGATCTGCATTCGTAATGATATGCATACTGAGTTCGAGCACGGTAGTGGGGCTGTCTGAAGACTTACGGCTGGGGCATACAGTGTACCCAAAATGCTGCGCCGCTCTATTGTGCACAGCCTGGACTTGTACTCGTAAACGATTGACGCTATCAGATTTCTCATTGATCTCTCTGTTCTTGGGATAGCTTCTTGACACTAATGGCACTCACGATTTACTCTTATTAGGACGACGATGGCGCACGCAACAGTGGCAATTTGAGCCGCGACGAAGAGAATAAGAGTCCAGAGGATGAGTTTCCGACTGCGATCGCGTAGGACCCATAACCGTAGCATGATCAAGACTTTACGAGCGGTGAATAGTGAATTCCAATTAATCGAGCGGATTGAGTCGAAGGACTTACAGTTGCCGATAGCAGTAGTCAGCAGGCCGAGGCATACCTATGACAGTAGAATTCTTCGGTATGGATGATGAAGAGCGAGAACTCTACTTACGGCAATATTGAACCATGCTTCACAGCTTTGGCATTGGTCAGCCAAAAGTTATTTCAGCCGCTAACATATTGGAAGAACATACAACTAAAGATAAAAAGTGAGCATTGCAATTTCTTTTAGACCGTCGACAGTGGAAGCGCTCACGGTGTTGGCGCTTTCTGTGTCAGGCATTCGTCCCAGTTCTGGTTTCGATGCGATTAGACGGAGAGTAGGCAGTGTATGCTTATCATGTAAACGCACGATAGGTTTGCAGGACAAGCGCACATGGAACACCATATCGCACGAGGAGAAAGGAAATTTTGGGTATTGACTGCTTAGCCCTCCATATCAGATTCAATTCGTCATCCAGTGACAGAATATGGTCATAGAGCAGGAGCTGAATGAAAAGAGTCACTTCAGGCAAGGTCTCTAGATAAGTCGACCAGGTCGGAGGATGCATACTGTAAGACCGGCAGCTAGTATGGTCAAAATGGGTGAATTTGCAATCTTCTGGTACAGGCGCTGATGAGCTAGCTCACCAGTGATATATTTGCTTGCTTCTGCTTCTTTGAGAAAGCGCACGGTATCCTCCATGGCATATAGGATTGTGACAAGCCCTCCTGGTATCGTCGCGAGCGGTTCTCAACGTCAGTTCTTGTTCAAAACCAGGTATAAATGGCGACGAGTTCAGAGATGAAACGTAAGGACATGAGGTGATTTTGATCAAGCACATAATCTAACGGAACCGGGCGCGGTCAAAGAATCGCACGACCTAGATATCCCACCAAGTTTCACCTAGGTTAGTCGGCCGACGTGACCTCGAGGCCAACTGGAGACTGACTTGTGAGCCGGAGTGTCATTTGGGGATGATTGGGGGATGATCGCGCTGTCGGTTGTCCCGAACGCACCGCGGGTATCAAACAATTCATAACTCTATGGCTGTGCTTATGGTCGAGTCATCACTAATCTTCACTAATCAGTTCTCAGGAGTTCTCAGGCTCTTGCATGTTGTCGACATGTTGAAAAGTAGATGGAAGATGTCGGGAAGATACTATGGGTTCCCTGAACATCGGCCGGACCCCTCAATCGGACACATCGGGTTTTCTCCATCATTTCTCTACATAACTGCCTCAAACTTTGTACATACATTCTCTTTAGTAGACTGAACAATTGTGAGGTATTTTTTCGCATGTAAATCTCTGTACTGGGAGGGAAGAAAAATAGGCAGTTGTCACGCCTGCCGATTGACGCCGTGTCGGAGATCAAATGCCATCAATGAATGGTCGCGTCTTCGCGTCTTCGTGTTTTTCGACTCACGTTCACCAAGGTCGCTGCCCATGCCCAACGGAGTTTAAAATATGTTGATGCCATGTTGTGACAACCTGTGACCTGTCCGACTGAGGGGTCCTGCCGATGTTCAGGGAACCCATAGTAGAAGAAAGCTGCAGAAAGCTGGAACACCGGAACGACTTTCCGATTCGCAGGCTTTTGCCAATTAACACCAAGCAACCTACCCATTGCAAACCCATTTCCCACACCCATTAGCAACATCATGACTCCAGAACCGTCAATCTATAATATGCCACGCCCACAACAACTTCGTAGTAGGAAACTTAGTATTTCCATCATCTCCCAATTATCTTCAACATGTGGCTTCCAATGGCCTACACTATGATCAGGGAACTCTGAGATGTGGCAGTATGCAACCTCACCAGAATAGATTCCATGCCATCAGCGCGTGCCGTCTCTGCTTGTCTCCGTAGTCTTCGCTGTTTTTTTTCGAAAAACACGATATCGGTTAGCCTCGTCCTGACTCGACGCGTCAAGTACCACCGTTACTCATCAGGCCAACATCAGGCTGGTTCCATTGTTCTTTCAACTCCCGACGCTTTTGTTCTGCTCTTGTTCTCGAAAACAAGCTTGATTTTTATTTGTCACTCTGTTCAGCCTCTCCAAAACTATCAAATTATTCATTGTGCCTAAAACGAGGAATGATCTCGTCGTTTACTCGTTACCATTGGTGACACGGACGCCACTAACATGGCGTATGCATCATCAGGACCAGGCCCATTGTTCCGATTATGGCACACACGCATCTCACATCATGTGCTACACTGGTATGGAACGTAACAAGGAAAGGTGACTGTTTGAAGAGGCTCCATTTCTTTATTATCCTTCATTAAAGCGTGGCGACCTTAACAAACTCAAAGGGCAGGGATAACAACGTCACTTTGATGTAAGTTCTTCATCATTTTAGGCAAATCACGGTGGGGATAACGTTATGTTGCCAGCCTCCATAACACCTTGTGCCAAAAGGAGTTGCGACTGCTTTGGATGGTTTTTGCTTGACCACAATAGGTGGCTTACTTGGTTGTTGTTGTTGTCAAGGTGTCAGAGCGGTTCGCAAATCCCTCATTTTCGCCGTTTTGGCCTCCAAATGATAGTCTCTTTGTTAGTACTTACCTGTTGCGGAGACATATAAGACAATGCCCTGGTACATAAAACCAAGGACCATCTCGGGAGCTCAGACTATACCCCAACCCCACTTTCGCACGATCCGCATCTTATCATGGCTTTTGGTGTAAATTTGGTGCCCCTTATACATCCTGGTGCTCAGAATATTAGTCGACGCGGCAGTTTCCAAAACCTTGATGAACGCACTTCTCTCCAAACTGAAGACATCGCTATTGGGACCACAATACTGGATCTCTCTCTCTCTCTCTCTCAAGCATCGTGCGTTCGATCGTATTTGTTTAAATTTGAGTCCTGACGCCAAGCTTCACAGTCAATATCTGGATTTCATATTCGACAACAATCCTTTCAACCAATCAAACATGTTCCAACACGACGTACCATCAAGTTCCGCTGAGAGCGTTACATATCAAACCACCCAGGTCCCTCGATGCATTGAGATGCATGCCGGCGACCATCTTTCAAACAACTCTGAGCAAAGTTTGAATGACTTGGATCAAGACCTCGATTTACTTGATTTTCTCAACGGGCCCGATTTCTACAGCTTTCCTGCTTCTTCGAATGATCAACCAGACGTTGACGATTTCAACATGGACTTACCATCGGCTTCTTGTCTGCGAGAAGTTTTGCTTCGAGATTTTCCCGAGGGCCCGGAGACTGACTACAGGAAATTTCTTCCTACGAATGCCAACAACCTTTCTGCTCATCTTGACCCCCAACTCCTTGAGCTTCTTGACTCGCTTCAGGCATCGACGCAAGAGGATGAAAACAAATCTCTCAAATCCAGTCCCATGCAATAGGATCAGCCTTGTCAGCATCTCAGCATGAGGAGGAGGCGCCCGATTCTGCTCAACTGTGGTGATCATCCATCCCTTCCACTTCAACATACAACTATTTCTTGCTTCCCATTTCTTGCATATTTTCCCCGGAACTCGACCATGATGAAATCTCTTCCTTTCCCCACGCTATCGAGTAGTTGTCTAATATTAACCTGCATTCTGTATTACCAAAGTCATCCTCCACATAGAATTGTACCCACCTCATTCCTGCATTTACCTATTGTTGTACAGCTCGTGTATTTTTACGCATCCACTAGATTATGTAAACGGACGGGGTCGATCTAAACAACTGTCTTCCACACTACATGACCATTATCATAATCCTGGCTACCCTATGATTACATGCTAAAAATACATATTGTTCTCACATTTCACAATCGTACTTGCTGTATGCATCCTTCGTCGGCTTGAGCCCAGTCACGGTGTCCTTTCCGGTATTGGAGCACGGATTGAAGTGGATCTTCGATGATTAGACTTTCTGGATTCATATCATGTATGAACCATCGCAAGCTCTTGGTGGCACCTGTAAATCGTCCCATAGGTAATGAATGGGCTTGCTCATATGGTGACTTGTTTTGACAAGAACTGAGGCTTCACTGCATCACCGACCTTGGCGTAGCCTCTTCACATCCTGCATAGCAACTTACATGTCAGAGGATTCATCAGTCTTCGCGGATTCGTTATGATTGGTCGTTAACTACGAATTCAGTAATCATGACGCTAACTGAAGTCCTGGTCCCTCACTAATATGATCCCTGTCCATCTGACGTTCGATCAATTGACAAGCAGTACAAGTCGCTGCGGATCATTCAAGTCCGCGCTAGTCCAATAAACACATCACTCGTGACAGTCGAAGGTAGAACTACGTTGTCGCCATTTTCTACCAGCGTCTAGTTCAAGTCTTGTTTCTTAGAAGTTCAATCGAAATTTCCAATTTGGGTCGGAGAGTGGGGCGCACCGGACTTATTTGCGCAACCAAATACTTCAGACTTGCTCCGAACAGGGCTGAATTGACACCCCAGACGTCAAACCTTCAATATCAGCGACTGCGCTTCCGGCATCATTGGCCGTGCATTGCAACGGGAGGTTACTATAAAGTTCATGATACAAGTCTTATAATGGATTAGCGATAGAGACTAGTCTGCATCTTTCAGCAAACTCCAGTCTCACATCATGCTTCCTTACTCCTCAAGCATCTTTATTCTCTTCTCAGTTGTGCTCTCAAAACCTTGCTCTGCCCAGAGAAGCGGTTGGGGCCTCCTGGATTTGCTTCAAACCGTTCCACAAATCCCGAGATTTTACTCGTCCGATTTTGTGCAGCCAAAGCTTCCGACCATCCAAACTGAGTTTCGAGCAACATAGGCAGGTACGCTATAGCCTTGTCTCAAAGTCAGACACAGCACAATAACAGCATAACCATATCCTACAGCACAAGTTCGACATCAACGTGAACCATATTATAAGCGGCTACGTGTGTACTTTTACCCCGCAAGATGCCTACATGATTGAATCTTCAAATGTGCTCTGGTAGATTTATTTGAGCCCAAGTCAGAAGAAGGCTCGTGTTGACGCTGCCGGTGACGGGTTCCTGGAGGCCAGTTTCTTCGATTTCAACAATAGCACGGCTGATGGCACCGTCGCCAATGTCATCTTATCCTTCGAAGGCGGAGTGACCCAGCCAGCCTACATGCACATCTTTTTTGTCAGTCTAATCATTAACAGCCAGATGCAATTTACTGACGCCGCCTCATAGCGTAGAACCCTTCATCCAAGCCATCCCAGAAGACTTCTTGGTTCTGCAAAACGCAGTCTTTGCAGGTGTGCAATTTGACGATTTATACGGACCAGTTGATACCTGGACCTTCTCGGTGAGTTCTTCTGTCTATACGGGCGTCATTCAAAGCTCATGTTTATTTTTCAAAGGAAGGAGGAAGCCTGCAGGTCACATTCTTCCTCGACACCAACAACACACTTGTTCGATTCGACTTCGCCGCGTCTGATACACTTCGAAGTTTTGCTACGACGCGCTTCTTCAACATCGTCCAAGGAACTATCAACTCCACTGTTTTTGAAAACTCCTGCCAATAGAAAATATAGAAGGGTCAATGGGCTGGCTGTTTCCTAGATCTTCAATTTCATTTACCCATCGATTACTGTGGCGCACGTATTATGTAGACAATCCGAATATTCGCATCCCAAACGAGGTACAGCGTAATCAAGACAACGTTTCGCCCTGAGTTGGAATTGAAACGAACCGTGCTCCGCGAAGGAGATACAGTATTTGTCATCACGGCCTGTAATTTATTATGGCAGACCGATTCCTTGGAAGTTCTGGAAACTGTGTAACGATATGTACCGAAAAGGAACACTGGCATAGAAATCAGTAGAAAGCATAAGTGATAAGTGAATGACACTGTCAGAGAGAGAATCCAGGAGTTGAACAATTAGCGTGAAAAGGAGTGTGTTTTATAAATGTGGTGGTGATCCGGTGTCCAGCTCCGGCGCCCAGGTATCAGATAGCACTGCAGGTAGATTGGTATATAGGAAATGCGATAAGGCTAAGAACCGAAGGCAAAAAGTCGGGAATCACTATATACCACATAAGAAAGAGATCGAAAAGTTGTTCGGATGAGAATGGCGAAGCAGAGATTGTTCATGTTAGTGGGTTAACAAGTTCACTCTTCCTCCTCCTCCAGGACGTTGTGCAGCGGTGCACCGTGAACGTAACGAGCAGGGCTGTTGCGGCCAGATTCGTCGTGAGGGATGCGTGGAAGATCGATGAGAGATGATTCAGGCGGGGAAGGCTTGGGAGAAGGTTTAGGAGACGGCGTTGCAGAAAGCAGAGGAGGCTGAGGAAGAGGAGCACCTTCTTTGGGTAATGACGGCGCCCGCACAGGAAGACGCGAAGGAGCAAGTGGAGCAATCACAATGGGAACGGTGACGAGAGGAGCGACAGCAGGCTTGGGTGGGGTTCCGCGTTCCAAATCACGATACATTCCAATCAGAGCGGCCGTTCTGCTTGGTGTAGAGGGCGCGGCGGCACCATTGCCATTACCGGTATGAGAAGGAATGATACTTTCAGGGCTGGAAATCGGGGTCTTTTCTTTGACTTCGGGAGATTGATTGAGAGTTGAAACTGTAGACTTTGTGGGTGTCATCGGAGATGGTTCATGGATCTGTGGCTGTGGTTTTTGAACAACAGGAGGGACGGGAAGGGGTCGTATTTCTGGAGCACCATAAACGCGCTCGTCGTCCTCGTCATCGCTGTCGTCTCTCGCTAGCTTGTCCCTTGGATCCTCGTCCACTACGGAGTGTGTCACCGCCTGCCTTCTATCAGGATGAAGGTCGAAATAGCCCAGACGGCGTTGCTGCCTTGCCATTTGTCGACTGTTCAGTGGACCTTCTGGGGGAGTGTCAACATCAGCAGCATGCGCATTTTCTGATTCATCGTACGCAAGTCCGACATCACTTTCATCTGTTTCTGCGCTGCGTGCTTCGCTTCTCCTCGGAACTGTTTCGACTTCATCGACTTCTAGATCCTGTACATGTTGGTCCATGTCCATGCCGTAGTCACGGTCGACCCGCTCTATCATGCTTGGTGGCGAAGGCGACCTGTTTTGAACAGCTGCTAGAACTTGTGCAACTTCCTGGCTTGCCATATCGGGATCGGAACGCCTGTTACGTGCGGCTCTTCTTCGATCTACAGCAACTTCTACATCCTGTCCACCAATCCTTCGATTCTGACTGCCAACCAGAATATCAACCCAAGCATCAGTGCTCGACTCCCTTCGCTGCTGCTTAGCGGTCTCCGGCTCATCGATACTACCGTTACGCTCATCGTCACTATAGCTCGCCATGCGTGTCTCGAACTCGACCGTTGAGTACTCAGCGGGAATCATCGACCTTCGATTGGATCCAGGAGTGGTGGGCAATCGAAAACGCGATTTCTTGATAGATGGTGATGCGGTTGAATTATCCGAATGAAAATCATCACTCTTCGGTGCCGGATGAGGCTCCGGTTCTGGCACTCGAAGATTGGGAGACGATTTCTTGAGCAACGGCACAGGGGGTGGTAGAGGGGGTAGGAACTCAGATGGAGCGTTCGAGATAGTGGATTGGCGGACAGTTGGTTTATTGAGAGATATGACCTTCGTTGCCGTAGTTCCATGCAGCAACCCTTCGAATTCGACCTCACGATAGGATGGACTGTGAGGCACATGGCCCACAACATATGGACGTCCATTAAGGGTAGCGGCCTGCTTCCATTGCTTTCTGCCTGAGGGTGTGAACAGAGAAGGCAGACGACGTCGGCTTGAGGAGGTCACGGCTAACTGCTGGCGGTATTCGAGTGGAACGAACTCTTCAAATAGTATGAGGGATTGGGCTGTCCGTGGGTCTGATCCACCAGATGCAGTTGTTCGTGATGGAGGCAGAGACTTGAACTCGACCTAATATAATATGAATCAGATCACGTCCCATGTTGACATAGAACTCAAGTTTTATCACTCACCAATGCCCAGTTGCAGTCTCTGTCCAGCATCTCACCTCGTTCCAGATCCATCCAGCCTCCTCCATACACAAGGTCACAGAAAACGTCGAGGAACGCTTCTTCGATGACTTCCTCACTGCCGACGACAGGCTCGGTGTCCCACCCGAAAGCTGGCATAGCCTTCTGAGCCTTCTTCAACTTCTTGGTCATGTCAACGTTCTGGGCAGGCCACGACGAAATGGTGTTGGCCAACGGACTGCTGAACTGGAGAGTGGCACTGAGTGGAGCATCCATACGGGTAAAGCCAGCTGAAGAGAAGTCGTTCCATGACAGAGTCTGACGCTTGGCAGCACGTTCCTGTACATTTTAGTTTCAAAGTGAGCAGAGAAGAATCCCACATCAAAAGAGATATCATACGGTTCTCGCAGTCTCGGTAAGGTCGAATTGTAGTTTCTTGTTATTGTCATCGACACCAAGTCCGCTGAAACCCATGGACTCGAATTCACCCCACTTCAGATCGGTAAGACTCCTGAAACGATCTTCATTCTCTCTTCCTTCACCCAGTCCAAAATAGTCATCAGGGGAGGAAACTGTGTCTGTCGTTGATACCGATTTATAAGACGAAGTTGATTGCGATAAGCCCATGCCCGGAGCGTTGCCGGGCGCGACGTCTGGATGGAAATTGGTAGGCATATCCATCCGCTTCTTGTACCCTTCCGAATAACGCGGAGGCAATTTCAGGGTCGACGGCGCTATTCTATCCCATTCTTTAGAGGTGGCCAGCCCGTTATTGACCGTAGAACCAGGGGGTCTGTAAGCCCATGTCGACGCCGTTTTAACAAGGTCAGGGGAATACATCCTGACGTTCCTGCGGACACTGACGACTCGGAGTGTGCGCGCTCCTCTGCGTGGTTGTGGCTTTTTGTGCTCGAGGAAAGGTAGCATAGAGGGGTATCCTTTAATCCATTCTTTGAGTCGAACGGGGACGCCCAAAGAAGATGCACTGGCGGTTGGATGGGACGCCGTGCCTGTGGTGGAGGAAATAGTGACGCGAGGTGCGTCTTGCCACCTAATGAAGGCGAGGATAATGTGTTCCATAGCGTTAACTGCGCGTAGATAGTGAATATAAGCATGATGGAAAGCGAGTGTAGCGGGGCCAAGGCCAAAGAAAAGGGGGCCGAATAGTGGTGAAAGCGTTGGAGGAGTATGCCCGGACGAAGTACTGTTAGCTGTGAGGCGGGCCAGAAGCGAAAGGAGTCTAATGATTATCGCCTGAAGTTGGGGCGGTAAGTCTGGCAAAAATGCAGCCGCGAAATGTGTTGGGGGATATCCTTGGGCTAGAGAAAACACAAGTCAGAGAATGGTTTGCAAGGCCAAGACAAAAATAGAAATTTATGAAGCTAGTGACAGCCTTCGCCAAGAAAAGCGGAAGTGACGATTTTTTGACGATGAAAGAAATCTGAGCTCACCTGCTTCTGAATCGCGGAATTCGACGTAGTGTTCCCAAGAGACGAGTCCGCGAACGTCCTGGCCACCGACAGATCGGATAACTCGGGCAAGTCCCCATCGAAGGCACATTGCCAACTCATGCGGACCTACGTATCTAGCCTCTTCCCTCCACTTCGCCTCCGCCTGGTGAGCTTTCTGACCTGTCAAAGCTTCACAGGTATTGAGGAAGCTTCGAATCAATCGTTTGATAGCAGATGACGAAATATCGAGTGCCGTCGTAGAAAAGATGAATGGGGTCGTGACACCGCCTCTCGTCTCCAACTCTTCCGATATGACTTCTACCAGGCGTTCAACCTGCTCTATACCAAGGACCACATGCCTTTCATAGGAAAGGTAGCCATAGTCGTGTTCTTTCATGTGTTCCACGACAACAGCATCATTTCTTGGCTTCTCGAGGTTCAGAGGCAGGAAAGCGCCGTCAGGGAATTGCGATTCCAGTCCCAGTTCAGGCTCCTCCCGACTCGAGGGTAGTGTCTTTGACCGTTTTTCATTCTCTTTCGCCCTCTTCTTGTCCTTTTTCGAGGGGGAGGTGAGGGTATGATTCGAGAGCCTGCTGGAGACCCTCCCGAACTCGTCGGACGAGCCTAGGCCGTAGTTGGCGTCAGGAAGTAGGGTATTCTTTTTGTGGGTAGTAGAGATTGTGCGGGCGCGAGAAAATAGACTCTGCATCGGGTTGAACGATGAGAAAGAGGGCAACGAGAAGGTCGCTAACGACGAGCACCAAAGTCAATCTCAGGGGGTAAACAGCGGCAAATACCGTGCACGACCTGATCTAACACGGTTTCGTAAATCTTACTTAGTGGCGATCTTTCCAGCGAGTCTTCTCCCAGGGATTCACTTAATTACAGGCTGTATCGAATACCATCACCAGGTTCGTAAAGAACCGAATCTTCACCGTCACGAACTTCAAGGAAAAGTTAATCGGCATGCTATTCAGAGCCCTACTGACAATATGTAGGACGAGAACGTATCGGACATTGTTCTCATCACTGTTCCAAGTGCCAGCCTTGAAACAGAATCAGACGGCGTGCTTGCAAGAGCGATGGAGGACCACATCGCGAAGCAAGCAACTACTGCCGATCGACCAGACCTTGGGTGGTTGAAACTGACGCAGGTCGTTCCTTGAGCCTGTCCTTGAGCCTATTTCCGGCCAGCAACGGCCTTGGGAATCCTCCGGTCAAAAAGGCCGTTTTTGGCGCAGAAGGTCCCATGCGCTGTGCAAATAAGATGCAGTCAGATATTGATTCCATCTGGAACAAAAACGATGACTTACAGGGGAATAGCCAGTGAAGGGATATGGCTGGTCGGGGAACGAAGCCTGGGATACAGGAGCTGTGTAGTTCTGATTATTACTGTAGTGAACTTGAGCTGCGACAGGGTAAGCTGGCCCGGTCATTTGTGGACCAGGACTGTTGCGCCCGCTATAAGCTGGAGCGGTCATTTGTGGACCAGGACTGTTGCGCCCGCTATAAGCTGGAGCGGTCATCTGTGGACCAGGACTGTTGCGTCCGCTAAAGTGGCCGCTCTTCGGAGGACCACTGTATCGAGCTGATGGTCCTCCAGAGGTAGGGTTGTATTCAGTGGCAATAATCGTCGGTGGCCCGTCAACCTGACTAGCCTCCACGTTATATTCTTGCTCAGAGGTTGCAGCACGACGGCGGTTTTTTATGCAGCAGAAAACAAAGGAGCCCAGCAAGATCAATACAAAGACTGGAGCAATCAAATCGTGTCAGGATTCCCTTCTGTCAGGTGAAAGTGTGGTGAATCTTACCACAGGCAACAGCAATCGCAATCCGGGCTGACCGTGGTATCCTGCTCCTGCATACCTGCGCACCCGTGCTAAAAAGATATCAGACGTCAGCTACGTTTCATAGAAGTTGATGAGCAGCATGGTCAATGCCAAAAAGAAATATCATGGCAGGGTAGTGACGTCTTATATGACACACAATCTACAGCGTTTGAAATGAGGCGTCGCCAGGCTTCATTCAGGTCTTGGTACTCTGCCTGTGCCTGAGCGATGGGGTTATGTGGTCACACAAAACGTGGAAAACCCACGACGCATTTCCAATACGCAATTCACAGAACAAGGACTCACTCATTTGTGGTACATATATCCCAGCTTAAAGCCGCTGCAGTGGGAAGATATGAAGCCCATATTCCCAGTGCGATAGAGACAGCAAGGTCTACAGAGAGCAAAGTGACATTAACATGACGGTCCGAAGAGCTGAATGTGATTATATCCGCGCACTTTTGAACATTCTGAAGTCCTTCCCAGAGGTTCTATGGGAGTCGATTTGGCGTGTAAGTTCGTGCAGTCGTCGTTAGTATGTATTGCGCGTCAGTAAGAGTTGATTGGAAGTCTTCCGCTGTCCAGCAGACGGAGAAGGTGGTTTAGCCGATGAGGGTACGAGTTCAACTCGAGAGAAACCTCTTCGCACATCGGTGGGATACAACAAAATGATGACAAACCGAGCTTTGATGGCCTGTCACCAGGGAGAGGCGGTGCAACTGGCACTGCTAACAATTCACTAGCACCAGTTGAGCACCAGTGACTGCACCTCGTTGTGGGATTGCTCAGATATTGTTTTGCACTCTAGGATTTGAGCTATGAGCAAGTAACAGGAGACTCACCAACCGTTTGTGCACTCATTGCGTTGGGCACCTACAAGCTATCAATACCATTGCATGAAACACTATCGTCTACTCGATGTCAGCACTCAAGAGATGACGCTTGCGATGTGGATAGACGCTATCCTGCAGCACATCCCTTCCTTGATGTCGGACAATCTGACGGGTGCACCGTTTGTTCGAATGAAGTGTATTCTACTCCATACTTGCTCCTTACACAACCAGTTTGGCACCAGTTAACAATATGACGGTCTCCGACACACCCGGTAAGGATTGGGCTCTTCCCGCGTGCCCGGACTGGTCCATGGGGATCGAACCAGAATGCACCCATGTAGAGGTGCATTGTTGTTCGGTTTCAATAGCTCAACGCGACCACATGAAGCCTTTCGTCAGCTAGGGAATCAGAGTATGTTCCTAGCACATCCTGTGAGCTTTCGCGATCTTTTGGGTTCTTCAGCGGCATCATTCGCATCCACTGTAAGATTGCTAGGTCTTGAATCACATATGGCTGGATTTCACCGGCAGTCCATGAAAGCGGCATCTCGACCCGAATCGTAGTAACATCTATGACTGGGCGTACTCCGCGCCTGTAATTTATGTCCTCCCAGTGAAAATGATCCATTGTTTACATATTATACAGAGAGATAAGTGATGGAATTTATAACAGACGCATCGTCGAGATAACGATCACGTTGACTGGCATAGAAAATAACATCCTAATGCCAGGTTCGAGGGCTGTTTTCACCACATCAGAATTCGATGCCACTGCAGGGACTCAATGAATACTCACCCGAAGAAATCACCCTCTTTCAATGTCAACATTGGAGTACCCAGGGCATCAGCGGTCGTGAAGGGAACACTGTCATAAAAGATTGAGGACAGTTGGGAGCTAAGACGTTGTCAAACATACCTATTACCCCACCAGGTTTGAACAGTGTTAAGCCCGATTGAGCCATTCAGGGGATATTGAAGACAGAAGAAGATCAACACAGCACTGATAGCCACTCCGGAGTCGAGGGCAGCAGAAAGAACGTAGTTGTACTTGGTCCACCACGAGAAATGACGCCTTCGGATAACATACTGGAAAACGAACCCGACGATGGCCCAAGGTACGTAGTTGACGGCGCTTGCGGGAGGAATGGCTCCAGTTCCCGAGAAGATGACTGGGAAGCTGTAGGGACAGATTAATAAGATTGTCCAGCATGCAACAACGTGGGACTAACTTGAGATATCGGAGCCAGGTGTTGGGGAATTTCAAGCTGATGAGGTAGGTAATCAAGGGGCACAAGAAGCCGACCAGGAAGAAGAACGTGAGTGCTGCAGAGAAAATCAGCCGCGTGCTCGACATAAAAGTCTGTGTGACTAACCGTAATACACCTCGCCCTTTGAGAATTGTCTAGCTGGGCCAATGACACCCCAGATAATACTGGCGGTACCGAAGACCTCTGTCGAAGGACAAATAAAGCCATCCTTCTGGTGAGGGCTACACATTTCGGGAATGTTGGTGAACATCCAAGCTTGAACGCCAAGCTGTACAGTGCCAGCGATGACCGTTGCAATAACCTGGGCCCAGAACATTGGCCTGTGTGTCATGAATAATTAGGCCCATGGCTAGCAAAAAAGGAGGTGTTGACAAACCTTGGCGGAATCTTCATGTAGTGTCCGAGTTTGAAATCGGATGTGAATGTTAAAGCTGTAGGAATTTTGAGATGACAGAGTTGAAACCAACGATGAACAAAACAAACCTTGGGCCATTGTTATGTAACCCCAAGTCTTGAACATCATCATTGCGACGGGTCGGCCAGGGAGACCATATCCGATAACTAGTTCTGTGATGACATTAAGACCAACTTGCTGATTTGTAATTGCTTGAATCATTCCGATAGGAATGACATAGAAGAAGGCTATCGTCGGATATTTTTGAGTACTCAGAAATCTCTTCGAGCGTGTATGGACATACCGATGACGAGAGCAAGTATGAACCATTGACTAATGATTGAAGCATAAGCACATCATGAATCAAAGGAAGCAATCCGAACTTACACGGGGAACTTAGTATCCCAAACTTCGATGGAGATGATACCGAATGTGAACATGGACACTAGGATGAGGGTAAATAAGGTTTGCTATTGACTCCCCTGACTCAAGATGATACTCACGGAAGATGACAACATACCACCACTCGGGAACTTGTGGATAGCGGGACATCAAGCGGGCGTGGACATCCGGTTGCTCGTGCATTGCGCGACGGGATTGAGTCCAAATTTGCTTGCGGAAATACAGGAAGGCATGTGTAAGGGTCGCTGTAATCGAGGCAAACGAAAGGCCGTAAGAGATGGCGAAGGTGGTGGACAAGAACAGGGGACTATAGGCTTCGTAGTCCTGCTGGTTGAATGTGGCGTCCGAGCCGAGAATCCTGCTGACATTGTATGCTGATCCAGTATTGTCGAAAGAGCCGCGTGATGAGATTCTGAAAAGAAGTATTTGCTCATTAAGGAAACTCGTGAAACAAAATGGGATGGACTTACGGCATGTAGTTACTCTCCCAGGCATTGGTGAACTATGGTAAAATGTCAGCAATAGCCTCCAAACCAGGTAAATTTGCGATGTACATGAAGGACCGGTGTCAAGAACCCTATCGATGGAGTCGTCAGTGGTTTATCTTTTGCGAGAAAAAGCAAGAATATCTTACAGAAAAAGAATACAAATCCTGCTAGAATGTTGGCTTCGGCCCACCATGGGGTAGCAAGAGGAGAACCAATATAAGCGATCTAATTCCTACGTTAGTTCGACCTGCGGAAATAAAGTGAATATAACTGTTTACCTGAGCCCAGTCAAACGTGACTAAACTCATGCCCATTCCGTGGACATAACCGAACATCTGGTTGACGGGGATGTTGTTCGGAACAATCCAACAGACCCAAGAGAAGTAGCTCAATCCCTGGAATAGATAACCGGGCACGGTATACCAGATAGCAGACCCCGCGAAGGCGTAGAAGAAGAAACGCTCTCGGCTGAGACCTCCGCGGTTTCCCATACCAGCATATTCCTGCGCATGGAGGGTGTTGAAAAGTGCGCAAGTGACCAAGTTGTAAGGCCAGACTAATAATTCGGATGAGCCTATGAGGATGTCGAACGAACTTAATACTTACTCATGGAAGGCGGCTGCACCAAAAAGCGGCGCGCAATGCCTCCGATGGAGAAACCGATGAGCTGGGTAGACATAACGACCATCCATTGGTCTGTATCGGAAATATAGCAGTGAGAAGAACGAACATCTGGATGATGTGGATTTTACTTACAGCCGAAATTGTAGTTTTGGTTGTAGAAAACACGCTGGACGGCGACAATATCCGTCGCATATGCACTACCGGCGCCAACGGATGCCATGATCGTCGCCAAAACATGCTCTTTAATTGTGAATGGACCAGGATTGATGGCAACACCGAATATTGTGACGTTGGGGAGGAAACTAGCCCAAGCTCTACCGAGCGGAAAGATCAAAAGCTGGGCAACAATCTAAATCATAATGTTAGTAAGCGGTCGTATATGTGTTGTTTAATTGATCAATTACCCCAGTAACTGTGACCGAGGGGTAACGGAAGAAGAAGAATTGATTAAGACCCTATACAATGGAAGATAAGACATTGGCAACATTCATGTCGAAGGAGAAAAACATACGGGGATGATGATGGCCCAAATCAGGCCAAGGGTCCAAGAACGGAGGGTCGATACAGGAATGGTCGGGTCATCTGTATTGGCAACAGCGGATCGGACCTCAGGGTAGGGGGAATCATCCTCTACATTGATATTAATCGTAAGGACTCATCAGCAGACAAGACATGCAAGTTAGTTATCCAACCTAGTACACCGGCAATAGCAGCCTCCTTGTCAATGTTGGGATCATCAAAGTCAGGGAGCGCAATGGCTGCAATGTCCACTGTGAGGAAGTTGTCAGTATGCGGGCTCGCAACTCATTGAACAAGACTCACCTTCGTCCAGAGGGGGCTTCTCGACGTCGGAGCTCTCATCGTGCTTAATGTCCTGAGGGAATGACATGGTGGAAAGCTGAAGCAGAAGGCTTGAAAGCACACATCAAGTATCGAGTCTTCTTGTATGGTTTCCAATTGAAACGCATGTGGCAACAAAGATAAGAACCGAAGACACCTCGGAAGTGACAACTTCTTTTGGATAGACGTAACCTTCAACTCCTCTGTACGGAGTGGTTTCCACGGGTTCAGGAACAAGAACATAAGGCGGTCTCGGAGTGCTAAATGAGTTAAACCAGATTAAACCGCATTCATATCCTGCTCTGCCACATAAGCGGTGCCCCTTCGAAATTCTTGGGGGCAAAAACACTTGGCTTTTTGAAGCTCCGTAGTGCAGGCGGAACGAATCATCCAGAATCAACCTTTGAAAGTGGAGAAGTTGGTATGCTTCCCTACAGATCAAATCTCATTGCCTCTACTTGTCAAGAAGAGTTATGCCCTGACGCATGAGGGACCGCCCAATAGCATATGTGGTTGGTATTGAGGAAATCGTAGATCTGTTTCCGAAGGCTAATATGGCGAGTTACTGACATCCGGAGGTGAATGAATAAATCGTCGGAAGTCAGGGATAGCGCCATATAATACCCAGATTGGGATTGATGGAAAAGTGCTGATAAGTCGTGGTCATCAAATTGTTAGATAAAGCTAGACCAACCGTGCTTACTGTATCACAAGGAAAACGGGTTCTTCCTCTGTTCTCCACAGAGCCCAGTTGCACACGACCAGGACGAGCACATGGCGCCATGTGCGGTGCTATCAATGGAAGCGCCGTGCATCGCCCGGCCTATCAAACAGGTGTCAATATCACATAACACGGGGATCCAAATGCTTTTGTTGGAGCTAAACCCTGCTAAACCCTGGGTTGATGTTGTGTAGCCGGACTTTGTATCTGCTCAACGCGGGAACAAAGCTGTGATCATGTGCAAACACAATCTGAACTTGACCATTGAATTCCCTATCGGTGGTTGTGATGAAGCAAAATCATGTAATGAATCCATCAGGATTTAAGCCCAACAGTTGTTACCATTTGGAGGTCAGAGGTTCCTGTTGCTGTTTGACGTTATCCTGACGTTTAAGACCTTGCGCCACGCGAACGCAAATATGTAAATCGGTATCGACCATTCAATGACCGCACGCCCTTGTGGGTGAACCAAGGATAAGCCTGGACCACTGTTCTGAAAGGTGTACGCAAACGAGGTTATTAGATCGGATGTAGTCACTGCCTTTCGAATGGGGGATCCAGAAGGTTTGATCGCACATCTGGATGAGAGCGCGACCGAACGTACGGTATTCTCGTACAATGCTCGCCTCACACCAATGTCATCAGAAGGGAGTCTGGAAAGCACTGCGAAAAACGAAGTGACATGGTGAACCGATGTCTGGCTATATTTCAAATACAAGTTATCGTGAAATAAATATACTCAATCGTTCATCTTGAAGGCGGTCCGGTTACCGGTAGGTTCCTTGAGAGGGCGAAATATCTCCGCTGAAAGTCACCCAAGCCTCGGGCTTACGCGCCACTGTACGAAGCCAAACGCGGGAGTACAAGATGGTTTACCGATGTCATTCATGGATATTGTTATTTCCATTTCTCTGAGTTATCGGCTTCCCTACTGGGGAAGCTGCATATCCGAGTAGCAGCTCCAGTTATCCATCACAGAACTACATAGGTGGCAGCGGACTCTTTGAGAAGAGGACGCATGGTGTGCTCAACATGTCTCTTTCAATTAGTTCGCAGACCTATTAATAGACCCGTCCAGACAATCTTGGCAAACGGTTAAGTGTAGAACTCACCGATGCGGCTGTAAAAATATGATGTGGACATTGACGGCTGAGATATATGTAGATATTCAGCGATAAGAAGTGAGTACTCAGGTGCACATCAAGTCTGATAAGTTGCGATCACAGGTTTTCAGATCTTAGAATGACATCGAGCCAACCGTCAACGTCCCACAGATATCGCTCGGATATCATGTGGCAACACTAGCCATACCTGGGAGGCGCATGAGCACTCTCAACAATGTCACAATGAGCATCGCGTTTCACGGCGTGTTGAAGTGGTTGAAGTAGGTTGAAGTCGGGGAAGGAGCACGTTGATCAAGGGGCTAAGTAGCCGAGGACTACACAGGCCAGCTGGACACCGCTTTGTCTCTTCACACCCGTCTCCACGACGACCGACAACCCTGGTGCCGATTTGGCTGCCCGACCCTCGAAGATCCTCATCACCTTTTCATCACATGCCCGCAATTCCAATCGCTGCGAGCCTCCCGCACCATGGAGCTCGAATCAGCAATATCGCGTATCCTTCAAGCGTCCGTCATTTCACCTGCTGACCAGACGATTGTCCTGGAACGGGTCCGAGACCTCTTCTGCGACTCAATTACATGGCCAGCCCGACGTTCGCTATACTATCTCGGTCTCTTACCACGACTATCACCCAACACGAACTTAGACCACAGAATCTACACGCGCATTGCATATGACTGCCACATTACCTCAATCAGGCTTGCAGGTCAAATTTGGGGTTCCGCTCGTCGACATCACTTTGATACTTACTGGGCTCAACAACAACATCCACCAAGCGCTCGTAGCTCTATCACCTTACCTCTTTTCTTATCCCGTATTTTACCGCCCCTTCCCGCAATTCCTACCCTACATATAAACCTCACGTGAACCTTCCCTTATCTTATCTTATCCCGTTTTATACTATCTTACCTCTCTACAGCTGGCGAGGTGTAATTACCTGAGTTGCTTATGTAACGTAGTCAGCGAAAATCAATTCCATTCCATTACACAACTGTTACGTAAACATATATTTCCACGCCACGTTTGGAAGGCAAGTAACGTGTCAACCAACGACGGACATCACATCGTCGGCAACATCGAGGACGAGATTCATTCATCATCCAGCCGTACGGCTTTTACTCATCTAGACCATCCACTTGTACGACAAGAAGACCTGGTTCTCTATAATGGTGAACTCGACCGAAATCCTGTGAACAATGTCTAACCAAGGATTGTTCTGCAGTCCGCACTGTTTAACTTCCAATCGCTACTGCTCGTTATTCTGTTGTTCATATGTACGTGCACATACGTCCGTGCGGTAGCGCCCCGGCTAGTCGACAGGAACCAAGTCGGGTGAGTTGCTAGCTACATAATTGACAGTCTTTTTTGCACACTAACACAACGTCATTAGCTTCTTTGGTTTATTATTTAAGGCAGCACGAATAGGTCCGTCGACGCGTTTCTTCAGTGCATAGACTACTCACCATACCTATCTATCATCAGGAGAACGATTGTCACCATACGTCGGACTGGCTTGTATAGCTATGGCCGTCACGATCCTCTTGAAATGATATACATTATTAGCACAGCAATATTGACAAACACAAGAAAACTACACAGTCAAAAGCAACATATCACAGTCTATACAACCCTTCTTGCCCTCCTAGGATTCCGCTCATCATCTTCATTCGCATCTCTGTCGCCATTATAGAGTGCCGACGTCGACCTCTGGGCCGTTCTTTCCACAACCGAAGTCCCGTCACGGAAACGCGCGCGGAAAAGCACGTTCGCATTCGTGAAGAGACCCTCTTTGAGGGACACGACAATGAATTGGGAGCCCTTGAAACGCGTGCGGAAGAGTTGGCCGATATGTTGGGTGTGAGAGAGGTCCAGAGCTGCGTCGATTTCGTCAAGGATATACATGGGAGCCGGTTTGAATTGGAGGAGGGCCATGATAAGGGAAAGGGCGATCAGCGATCTACATTGGGTGTTCTGGAGTTCAGTTGTCATGTCATTAGAAAATGGATTCATATCACCTTTGACCTCCACTCAATTCGGTTAGACTCTGCTTCCATACGGTACCAAGCTGGACTTTGACTTCCAAGCCGTCCATGAGATCTTGACCATCTGGTGGTTGGAGCTTCGCGAAGTTGCCAGGGAGTAGCTCCGCGAAGATCCCTCCGAAGTCCCTAAAATGATGAGATAGAATCCGTCAGCGTAGAGTCCGTCAGCCTCGATGAGTGAGCACCTAGCCCGATACTCACGTGTTAACTTTCTCCCAAGTTTTCTGCAGGGCGTCTCTCTTGTAGCGATCAAGTTCTTCGATGGTTTCCTCGATCTTTTCTTTATCCTTTTCCACTGTCGTCATGTTTTTTTTGAGAGCCGTTTCCCTTTTCTCAACGCTGCATGGGCCATCTTTAGATTGAGATATGGATTTATGGAAAAGATCGACTTACTGGTCAATTGTGTTCATGACCTTAGGATTGATTTTCTTCTTCAAACCCTTCTGGACTTCTTCGAGTTCAAGGGCTTTCTTTTGCAAACCTTTAAAGTCGACATCTTTGAAGTCATATTGCGTGCCAGATTGTCCGAATTGACTGCAAACATCACGGTTAGCCTGTGGGTGTCCGAAAACCAGCGAGTTCAACCCACTCTTTGTCTTGTTCTATCCACTCGTGCTCCTGCTCAAGCTTGGCAATAGCATTTGTTACGCCGGTCTTCTCCTTCTTCAAAGTCTGGATATGATGCTCCAAGTCCTGCGTGTCAACCTCGGCTTGTGTCACAAAACTCTTCTTCTCCTTGATGACCCGGTCAAGCTCTTTCAACTCTGTATCGAACCGACTCAAAGTCGCCATCTCCTCTTGAAGCTTTTCCTCCGCCTTCGCATGTTCAGCCTGTCGATGGGGCAATATGAGTAAGAATGCATCAAATCGACGCTACTCCGAAAAACCCGCACCTCGCTCGAATTGACTTGATCGCCCAACTTCTCGAGTTCCTTGTGCAATTTGGCAACTACCGCCTTCGCTTCTTCAAGGTTTGCTTTCTCAGCCTCGATGTCACTTTCAAGCTGTTCTGGAAACAGACGAATCAAAGAACCATGTGGGGCGCATGTCAGCGGGAAATCCATGTCAAAAGATATATTTAGCTGCCCGTACCTAGCTCAAGCGTGGCGGTCTGCAGCTCCTTATGTTGCGTTTTGACAGTGACCGCGTGCTTCTGCAGGACTGACTTTTGCTTCAATATGCTGGCCTGAGTTAAACGCAGAAAGCTCAATGAAGATAAGACCCCTGATGGTTAATTAAGGAACGTACTTTGAGTTCGTCGATCTTGCCATCTTTGTTGTTTTTGAACTCATCCATATCACGCTCGAGCTTCTTGCATTCGTCTTGCGCGTCCTTTTGCTTCTGTTTCGCAGTTTGCACGGCATTTCGAAGCTCTTCGATTGTGGATTTGACTTTCTCGACTTCGCTTGCGTTCTAGAAATGTTGGTGAGCTTGGGTTATATGCCAGCATAGATAAAGATAGAGAGGAAGGCACTAACCAGCGAAGCATTACTGCCATCGACCTGCTGTTCAAGCAGCTTAAGCTCATGCTGCTTCATCTCCAAATCTCTAGCAAGGTTCCTCCACGCATTGCGCATGTTCCGTGACTTCTCTTCCTCCTTTTCCAGCGCCCCAAGCCGCCTCTGTGCATCCTGGAGCTTGCCCTCAATCTCCAAAAGCTCTTGGACCTGAATGAGAACACGACTGCTGCTAGGTGCCGCACCCCCACTCAGTGTGCCCGAAGGATCGTATATATCGCCCTCGAGGGTGACCGAACGAACGCCGACGTCTGGCGCGAATGTTACGCGTTTGGCTGTCTCGGCGTCGTCGCAGATCAAGGTGTCACTGAAGATGTAAGCTACGGCTTTGGCGACTTCGTCTTCGTAACCAACTAGAGAGAGGGCTGTTCGTACTTTGCCAGGTGCAAGTCTGGTGGCTGCGTTCAGTTTCTATAATAATGAAGATGAATTATCAACATGCCATTCTTGGCACAAAAGACACATGTAATTCGAACCTTTTCAGAAAGCGTGTACGCGTTGATTTTGTTTAACGGAATGAAAGTAAATCGTTTCTTCATCCTTCCATTCTTGATTAGGTCCTTGCCGACCTTCTCGTCCTCAATGACAACATTGAAGAGTTTACCGCCACCAGCGATCTCCAGAGCCGTCGCCTTGTTATAGTGCTCTTCTGGCAGAGATATCAGCTGTACTGCGACACCTTTGACCTTCCGACGGTCAAAATTAGGAGTAGGATCCTCGTAGTCAAAGTTGAGCCGTCCGATTCGGTGCTTGACGTGTTCCCGTTGCTAGCCATAACTCGTCACCCGAAAGCACGAATGACCAAGGACAGGGTTGCATACCTCGCTCAAATTCTTGACCTGCTCTCGCGCCTCTCGCAATTGCATGTCAAGCTCCTGATCTTTCTCAGCACTCCACCCAGAGTTGACGGCTTTCGTTTGGCAGGCCTGTACTGCAGCCCTCAGATTTTCGAGTTTCTTCAAGTTATCACCAGCTTCTTTCGCGAAAGCCTTCATCCTGCCCTCAAGCGCCACCAATTCCTTCTCGCCCATGCCTAGCTTGACTTTACTTTGCTCCTCCTCCGCGGTGGCCTGTGCGATTCGCGCTCTGGCGTCGGCAAGTTGACCCATGTAGCCTCCTCCTTTGTTCTTGGCTCCGGTGGAGGATAGCCCTGTGAGGAGTGTTTGTAGAAGCTCTTCATCTGAGGACAGTTTGGTTTCGAGGGTGGTGTGAGCATCTTTCACTTTGCTATGGGCTTTAGTCACTTCCTCAACGTCTTTGCGTTTTTGGATAAGAGACTCGTCTAGCTTTGTAAAGAAGTCAGTCAGATTATATAGATAAATGAAGATTCAGACGTACGTCTTGCAGTTGACCCTCATGTGTTCCGATCCTCGTTTCTTCATCTTTAATGGTGCCAACTTTAATCTCAGCCTGCGTTTTGATCTTCGCCAGGACCTTTCCTAGATCACTGACATCGTCCTGCAGCTTCTTTAGCTTCCCACCCTTGCTCATCTCCGCATTCCTCTTCTTCGTCACTGCCACCACCTCCTTCTCCGCGATCTCACAGTCCTTGACTGCCTTCTTCTTGTCACTCTCCAACTTCTTTATCCCAACCGCCGTCTCGTCGAGCTCGACTTGTTTGTTATGCAGCTGCTTTTGACGTTCTGTCCACTCATATGCTCGTAGGGTTCGACCGATACGCTCGAGTTCGCTTTGGGATTTCTGGAATTGCATGAAGGATCGCTTCTCCGCTCGGAGCTTTTCGAGCTTGGGTGTAATTTCTTCGTCGAGAACGGATTTGATTTCTGCGACTTTCTTATCTTTTTTGCTCATGGTTTTCTTGGCCTTGTCCTTCTGCTGTTCAAACATTCGAGTACCGGCAGCTTCTTCGACCATACCAAGGATCTCTTGCGGGCGCATGTTCAGGACCTAGGTACGTGACCTTGGTTCGAGCTCCATACATACACTGTGGGAAGCTAGAGATATGCTCACCTTCGTAATGCGACCTTGCATAATTACAAAGTTAGGATTGTTGATATTCAGCTGCACACCCTGGAATAGCGTTTGGATGTTGGCTTGGAGAGCTTTGTGTCCATTCAAGAGATATTTAGACACATTTGGAAGCGCTATCTACGAGTCAAAGGTCATTTCTCAAAAATTCGCGGAGTGAGAGTACAAATCGCGCACCTGGCGAGTCACAGTAATCTGTTTGAAGTTCTCAAAACCCATAGGACTTTTAGACCTCTCAGAGTTGTCGAACACGATTGAGACGCTAGCTTTCGTTACTCCAGCTTGGCCACGCTTGTAAATGAGGTCCTGCTGGTTCGCAGCGCGCATCTGCACCAACGCATTTTAACAATCCGGTTGTGAGTTATATGTGCATTATAGCGCACCGTGGACATGTTGGTGATACCAAGGACGAAACATATCGCGTCGAGGATGTTTGACTTGCCTGAGCCATTGAGGCCAGTGATCGCGTTAAACGAAGGGTCCCATCCAGAAATTGATGTTCGAACTGGATACGATTTGAAGCCTAAGGGTCCAGACAGTCACTCTGATGCCTAAAAACGAGAAAAACGCGTCTTACCCTCGATAATGAGTTCTTCTATCCGCATCTCCGATGAAACGGTGTGGTTGAGAAACGCGTCGTAAGTGATCAGGTGCTTGTGATGTGAAGGGTGGACAGTGTATTACGTAACATTTGCTTTATTCGTCCTCTCGGTTCAGTTTGTTTGGATTCGTGCAGGATTCGTGACAGGTTCACTATTTTTCCCCGGCAAGCGAATGGCAACATACGCTGAAACCAATGGACTGTGAATTATTGTTCGTGTAGCCAACGAGATAGAGAAGGTATGTGTATAGTTTGTTTTGCCAGGGGAGCGTCTCCTTGAGACAAAATTCGTTGTTCATTTCAAATTTTGCGACACCCTGATTATGATAGTATGTTAATTCTTCCCTGGGTCGGCACAATTGCCTCTGGCGATGTGCCTTGACTTGCATTCCATCCGTCATCCGACATCCGTCTTTGATTCGTCCTCCCTATACATGTTTTCTTCCAAGGAATATGCTTCGTTCGCCCGCTTCGTTCTCCCCGGATGGCTGCTGATTCACTTATGGTTTGTTCCATCCTTGTCATATCTCTTTCTGATCATCAACGCAATCATCCAAATTTCGTCATAGACACTAGACAATATTGATACATCTGTTTATACTTCCGTCCAAGTAGGTATATCTTCTTTCTAATTTTATCAGTAACTTTGTCATATACCTCGACATATAGACATCTTGTCGCTCAATCATCTAGCTGAGTTGCAGTGGAGATGAGCATGTAGCCCCCGGTTCATGTGATTCGTAGCTCCTCCAAGCTCTGTGTAGCAGGCAGTAGCAAGCCATTCGCTTGAGGAGCAAATATGAGCTTGTAGCGTCCGCCCAGCAGAGGAATCAATCATTCATGTATGTAATTTAGTGGTTCTAGCAGTGGATAGCGCCACTGCGGCGTCGACGTAATTGGCTGGGCGGACTTGTGATGCTATGGAACCCCGGCTTTTGTATGCCAGGTAGCTCTGTAGTTACAACTTAGATGCCTGTGTCTGTAAATCGGAGAACCTGCTCCAGCACTCAATATCCATCATGCAAGTTTCGAGCTCAAAACATGAACCGAGGCACGAAAGGGAACGAACCGTTTATGTAAAATTCAATACGATCGACGGGTGAATTGGCGCGGCGCGGGACGCCGATACAGGAGGAGGTTGCCATGACGGTATGACAGAAACAGAAAAGTCGCGTATGAACTCACCGTAAGCCAGCACACCAAGGTCCTTCTTGTCATCGGAGAGAGCGTCCATGAGCTTTCTTCACCGCCAACGTTCGCTTTCTGCGTTTCACAAAGTCGACAAAGAGCAGAAACTATCGTCGAAACCTCTTCCGCTGGTTCCGTCACCGGCTGCTATTGAAAATGTGCCTCAAAAACATACAAGACCTCGAACGTCGAGTAATATCGCAGCGAGTCGTATTATCCGACGCGTTTCTAACATTTTCTCGCCACGGAAGAAAATGCCAAGCAACTTGAAGCTCGTCAACTCCCCCGTGCGCAACGCTTCGTCCTCCCACAGGTCCTGCTCCTCGTCAATCCATGAGTCTGTTGAGTCTGAAGACGACATACGAAGACCAAGTGGGCTAGGTAGTGCGGTGTCGATAACGTCCAACCGGTCGTTACCGCCGTCACCTTTCCTGCCTCCACCTCGGGAGGATGACCCATTCCAACCAAGCGAGGAATTCTCGCGAATGCGGGCCATTAGCTCACCCAACCTACTTAGGTCAATAAGCCTCAAAGTCAGAGGCAAGCCGCGAGTGCGGCGTGTTTCTATTGCACCAACACCTGGACCAGGTGTAGGCCTTTTAGTCCCACAAATACTACAATCTCCGCCCGCTGATCTCCAAAAGTCATCCTTCCCACTTCCAGAGGAAGTCGTTGTTCTTATCCTCTCCCACCTCCCTCGATCCGCCGTAGCTTCATGTGCTGCCGTATCTCCCCTCTTTGCATCGGCCGCTTGTGCCTCTCTCTACAGCGTCCTCAACCTAGACGCTCTTGCCCTTATCCAATTGGAAAAGCTGGTTGCACTATTAGCATCGCGACGAGACTTGACAGATCAGGTAACGACATTCATATGTCGTAAATGGCCACCCTTCTTCCTCGCAGACTCTCATGAACACGGCGGAATTAATCGGAATGGCTATGTCATTCAACAGAGTGATGCTCTGCTGACAGCCACATTCACACTCGCTCTCGAACGGATGTCCAACCTCATCTCATTGACTTTACCGTCCTTCGACCTCTCGCTTCTCGCGCATCATACGGCATTCGGGCTCAAAAGCTTGACATTCCTGAATCACACCACCTCAGATTCAGAAACCAGAGCACTATTTACCTGGCTCGATGGCCAAACGAATATCGATTCGTTACTCTTTCCAAACCTCGAAGATGCAAGTTCGACGGGCAAATTAGACACACGTTGTGACCTATATAATTCCCGACCGGGAACAGCACCTTCCAGTCCTTTCCTTCAACCTTTCCCAACGTCAATATCAGCTCCTTA
Organism: Crassisporium funariophilum; assembly: GCA_014925845.1. Taxonomy (NCBI): domain Eukaryota; kingdom Fungi; phylum Basidiomycota; class Agaricomycetes; order Agaricales; family Crassisporiaceae; genus Crassisporium; species Crassisporium funariophilum. The sequence goes on from JACGCL010000013.1 coordinate 1,401,793, forward strand.
CGCATCACCATCCTCCTCTCCTCGCTCCGCACGCTTCCATATGCCCTCCTCTTCGTTCTCCCCGCCGCCAGTTACAAGCTCCCCAACACCCTTTGGATCTCCGACCCTCTTGCCTAATTTAACGACATTGCATGCAACACCAGCATTCTGCACTCTCCTTTCACTACCCACGGCCGACAATAGTTCAACTTCAACCTCACAGGAGCCACAAAGGCCATTGAGAAGCGTTCGTTTGAACATAAATACGACGCTTTACACCGGACTCAGACCCGCCGCCCTCATGTCTTCCCTTCGTGGCATCGACCATCTGTCTCTGAAGTTCAGCGAGAACGTCGATAGGAGGACATTCGAGAAAGTCATTGGCGCTGCTGGAGCGTCATTGGGGCTCAGCGCGTGTGCTTCGTCGTCGTCGTTGTACAAGAAAGTAGCAAATGCTTTCGATGTCTTTGGTCCGACAACGACTTCCAAATCGAAGACCAAGACTCGAACAGATACGGAAACGGAACAAGAACCAAGACCTGAATCGGAAGCAGCGTGGTTTGGTCTCCGGTCACTTGAGGTTGCTTTCCATACGAGTGCGAGTTTGCAGTCGGGAAGAGACGAGGTATGTGCAACTCTATTCGCCAACCTGTATTATTTATCTAACCGACTCATCAGGCTCTTTACAAAAGCTTGCAAGTCTCCTTCCCTCGTTACAAACATCTTCGATCTTTGCGGCTCTTTATTTCCCCGCCCTCTTCTCCATCAATGACCCCCTCACCATTGTCGGTCACCTCACCCCTGCCAGTGGCAGAAAAGGAAAAGGATGCCACTCATGCCAGCACCGAGGATATTTTGACCAGGGACCCATCTGCGCTCGAACAGCTGTTGATTGAAACATGGGTAAAAGCATGTCCTTCCCTGGAGAGCGTGACCCTCTTTTCAGGTGCAAGTTGGCAAAAAACTACGGGTGTGGATGAGACAGAGCCCGTAGTGGATGTCTACTGATGCAGCCACAGGAGACTTCAGGCTTAGTGCACTTGGTTGCAACCCCCCCACACTCTTTTGGTCGTGATGACCTAGGATTCCTTGTTGACTCCTTTCAAGTTTGCCATACTCTAACGTACATACCCGACCATGCCATATCATACCATGACGCACTATACTTACCTTCGTACTGTATTTATCTCAGTTTCAGTTACTTTCAAAAAGTACAATACTGATTACATCTTCAACACTGACTTATCGAGTTGATGAACTTATTGTACATAACAACTTCCTTCGATTCACTTTTCGATTAGTCGATTGCACCTCCGCGAAAAGTTCCGTCTCTTTTTTTCATGCTGTATCATAGCCATCTATTTTCATCCTACATAGCACACAATTCAAGTTCTTTCTACATAATTGTCCGTCTGATTTTCTGATTTCGAAGTATACTGTTGACTTGAAAACTATACCTGGCAATTCTCTGTTCCGCCGAGCACACCAGCTCGCCCTTTCATTCTAAGGTGATGTACAAATGCTTAGTTGTCACCACCGCCTTCGCCCCCGGTACAACCACAATAGTCTGTGTATCATCGATTATCATGGCTGGGCCCTCCACAACGTCACCAATCTCCAATTTGTCGAGATGATACACGGGAGTATCGTCCACTCGGCCGATTTTGTCAAAGTACACGGAATGTCGTGTGGAAAGCTTGTTGCAGTCTTTTGGGAGGGGTGTTTGGGTCAGTTGGGCGACTTCGGCGTAGACGGATTGACCGAGGGTGTCGAAGGTTTTGCCGATTCCGCGGACCTGAGGTAGAGAACAGATAAGGTCAAAGTATGGTCGAGAACGATTTGAAACTGATTACCTTGACATCGTCCACGATGATACTCTTCGTGTCCAACAAGAACCCAAATTCTACTTTATACACGCGCTTGAAAGCAGCCTCAAAATCTTCTTCTTCACCATCTGCTGCAGTCGGAAGCACCATCAATGCCGTATCCGTCCCCTCAAACCGCATGTTCAGCATGCGTTCGATATGTATGCGATGATCTTCAAAACCCTGCTTTTGGAGTTCTGTACGGACCTGCGTGGTCATTTTGTCAAGACGGGAGATGAGGGTTTGTTTGTTTTGGGGCGTATAGAATGTTGAGGAGGGTTCTTGGAGTTCATATGCACTATCAAAAGAGAAACAGACTCAGAATTAGATGGTACGTCGATAAAAAAATGTGAACTTACCGGTCAGCAAGTGCGAGTCCATAAGCGGATAGGATAGAACTATAACGATGGATTAGGATAGTCTTGATACCTAACAGACGCGCAATCTCGCAAGCGTGCTGGCCACCTGCCCCACCGAAGCTAGCCAGTCTATTCATCACAATTAGTCGATTGATCCTAGATACTGGACAGGCCCGAGAAACAGATACCTACGTATGTTTTGAGGTAGCATGCCCTCTCGCTTCTGTCAGCGCGCGTATTGGACGACACATGGTTTCATTTGCCACTTTAATGAACCTATAACAGAATGATATTTAGCAAACGAAGGAAAGAGCAGCAGAGCGAAAGTACCCGTAGACAATCTCGTCTAACCCCAGTTGCTTGTCTTGGCTGGCGTTGATGTCTTTCACGAGATCTTCAAAAGCGACTCGTGAAGCCTCAATGTCGAGCGGTTCCTTTTCGGATTTACCAAATATTTTCGGGAAATATTCTGGTATCAGCCTTCCGAGAAGGAGGTTGGCATCCGTCACCGCCAAAGGACCTCCCTTTCTGCACAAAAGACGATGTTCAGCATTTTAATACCTAAAAAGAGGAGAGGGCAAAGTGATTTACCTGTAACAAGCAGGTCCAGGCTGAGCTCCTGCGCTATGAGGCCCTGCGAGGAAGAGACCATTTCTGAAGGTCAAACATGATCCGCCACCTGCTGCGACGGTGTTGATGTCAAGCTGAGGTGATTGAATCGTCACCCCGGCAGTGGTGGTTTCATACACAACCTCGTAGCGGCCATCAAACCTTGATACGTCGGTAGACGTGCCACCCACGTCCAATCTATGATAGAAGAAAAACAGCGGTTAGGTGGTTCCTATGGTACAGAAGGTAGATCCAGACAAACCCGATGATGGGATGTTTCAGTTTTTCATCCCAGCTTGTCAACGCATAACCCACCACACCACCCGCTGGCCCACTCAGAATGCTTTTCAAACCCGAGAAGTTGTTTAGGTCTACCAACCCGCCGTCACTGCCCATAAATTCCACCCTCGGGCTCCTAAGAGTCCCATCTTTCAATTTTGCGTCGAAACCTCTGAAGAAGCCGTCCAAATATTCCCGTAGTATCGGTGTGAGGTAGGCGTCGGCGGTGGATGACACCCCACGGGGGACCATTTTTATCATTGGGAGGAGTTGGGCTGATTCCGATACGTGGGTGAAGCCTATTGAGCGCGCGAGGGCTCCGATGATCTGTTCATGCTCAGGAAAGGTATATGAGTGTACTAATACGATGGCGAGGGAGCGGTAGCCTTCGGAGTAGAGTGCTCTAAGGTCGGTTTCTACTGCCTTGAGGTCTGAAACAGGTTAACTACCACCAAACTTTGTACAATGTGAGATTCATACTTGGCTTTTTCATGATTCGCACTGCTTCTCCAGAAAGACCTTTCACGATCTCTCCTGGACCTTCCGCGTCACCTTGTCCATCCCAGCCTTTCCCGCGATAACCCCTCACAACTTTGCCCTCCTCATCGAACTGCACCGCGTGTTCTTCCGCCTTCGGGTCCGACGTGTAGCCTACGAGCGTGACGCGTTCGTCCACTTCAAGAACCTTGGAGTAAAGGGGTGGTAGTCGCCTGATGTTCAAATCAAAAATCTTGGGACGCGACTGGTTCCCGATGAGTAGGAGGTCTTTAAACCCCCGAGTTATAAGAAGCGCATGTTTATGTCCTTTACGCTCTAGGAGGGCGTTTGTAGCCACTGTGGTTGAAAGACGGATATAGTCTGGCGGAATGAGAAATGAACACAGCAGTGAAGGCAGAGCGTATCTTGACCTACCAATTTTCTCGGTTTCGAGAATGCTTTTCCTAGGTATCTGTTCGCCTGTAACAACTTCCAAAACGCGTCGAATGCCTTCGGTCGGCGCGTCTTCATAGTTCCCTGGGTCTTGTGACACTAATTATAAAGGAGTGAGAGAGTGAGATGTGTCCGATTATATACCACATTGCTGTGGGTTGAGCTCAACTCACACAATTTCACGACCAGCTCTTTCCTCTCGTTCAGGTTTTCGGGATCTGGATACGATCTGCATCCCTCCCGGTCGGATGCGCCACAGTGATACAATTGGGCAAGACTCACGCATGCACATCGCAAAAGGTACCGCCTCGGTCAGCACAAATGCGTATTGAGCGGTCAGGGATAGCTGAAGCACGAGAACCCATGGTCGCGTCGGTTCTTAGGCTAAAGCGCGAATCTGCAAGATGGTTGAAGAGCTTGGTATGTGGGTCCCCTTTCTGGGTAGAGAGCTTTGGACTTTTAGACGGAAGGGATGAGTTACGCCAGCTTACACCCTGCCTATTTTTGTTTGGATTTCGGAAGAGATACGGAACCAAGCACGCGGAGCCAAGTCACGGTGCGCTACGGTGCGACACGGATATACGCCATTGTTGAATAAGTAGGTGGGATAAGCTCACCATTTTCGGAGGAGACCAAAGATGTGAGAGTTGCCTGTTCCGCATTTCCGAATGCTCCTCCATTGAGTTGCCGTTGGTAGGTTGACTTTAGGGTTTCCGTTATCGTAACATCATCCCCTGCCAAGCCATCTCAACCTCAACTTTGTACTTAACTTGTGGCAGAACTTCAGAAAAGTGTGTGTTCGACAATCAAAGGAAACATTTGGACTCAAGTCTTATCGATCATGAAAGATAGCTTTTGGTTTGATTTCCAACTAACTTGTGGCGGGATTCGTCACCTGGTCTTCATACTAACTTTACCTCCACAAGAGCCAACAACTGTATAGAAGCGAATGACGCCAGTCCTTGTACCTCTCGTTGATCTCCATAGTGGACTCACAACATACCTTCTTCGTGCTGCAGACGCAGCGCTCCTCGGGACCACCGAGGAACAGGAATCCGTGCTGTCATTCATATTGCTCGGGAACCTATCTCTATATATTGGTCAGCTGGTTCTGCCTGTAAAGTGCCATGGCCGGCATGACATTCGAAGGCGAATCATTAGGGCTGCGCAGTAAGGGATGACTACAGGCTTACGAGGACTTCAGAAAACCTATGGCCTCACTTGAGGGAACTAAATTCGGCAAGATGCATTGCAACTCGTTCGTCAATTTCCTCCAATAAGAATTATATACATGATGTTCCACTTCTGAAATTTAATCTCTCTTCTTGTTAAGCAGAAGCTCAATTAGGGAAATCAAGGAAAGTCAAATGGATGTTTGACCCTTTACCTCTTCCACACGCTTTTCCATTTGCACAGCCCACTCCCTCCTCCTTACCGCAACAGGATCTTCACATTCTTCCTTGACGAACATGAACCAAGACGGCAAAGGCCGTAGTGTATCCCGCCCTTCCCCTTCGACGAGACTCGCAAGGTGTCCAGAAACCATCATACAGTCGAATTCTGTGCCATTATCATCAAGCTTCACATCAACCTCGCAAAATCCCCCAGGAACATCGTTTTTTTTTATCACAGCGTATTGTGCCCCATCCAAGACTAAATTCGGGACTTGTCTGCGACTCATCAAGGTGATCTGCCTTAATGGACCAGAGAGCGGTGGGCCTTGCCATTTCCCTTCGTTCGTCCATACACAGAAGGCGGTGATCCATCCAGATAGGTACGTGGGTCCAGACCCTTGCGGATGGTAATGACAAACTCTGCTCCAAAAATCAATGTCTGGTTGGCCATCGAACGCCTTCACGAATCGAGAGATGATGGCGCGTAACTGAGCTGCCCATGCTGTTGGCTCGGGTCCAAAATCTTCAAGTTTGTCCAGGCGAGAAAGAATATTCTCCCAGTCCGATTTCTCCCCTTCGAGAGTCACCGATGGGAGACCGCACATCAGAGACATCTTGAAGTCGAAGTAGCTTCAAACACAATGCTTAGCAAATTCTTGCTTCTGAAGAGAAAATCCGAGCGCAGCTTACGCTTTGAGCGTCGCCATCATGAGGACAGCAGAAATGACAGTGTCGCTGTCAGTCGTAGTGGTGAAGTCTGGAAGAATCCAGTCTTTGAGTTTGGCGTCCACGACCTACCGAGAACGAGATCTTCAGTCGACTGAGGCTAGTAGAGCACATTGAGACTGCTGCACGAATGTATCCACTGACATTTTTGTGAATTTCACCAGTCATCTGACGAGCAAGATCACCAAAATCGACGGTATATCTTGTACCCACAGCTTTAACGACAAGTTCCTTTTTACCTTCATGCTTTACGAAATGAGATCGAAGCTCTTCCGCATGAGCATTCACGCTATATTTCTTATAAGCATCTTCAGAGATCCAAATAGTGGCAGCGCTCGACTTACTAGAAGTTAAATTGGCCGAGGATCGCGATCCAGATGTCATCTGGCCTGAAGACGAGCAAGTTAAGATGAAAGCTGTACTGAGCTAGGTCAGAACGAACCTGATAACGAGGTGATGGTGCTCATTGTAGGCCAATATAACAGTATCGACAAACCCATTGTTCCTGGCATGGACCGAGGAGAAGTCTTGCTTCACGAACGAGCTTTGAAGCAACTCGGCGCTTCGCACAGTCTTTGCTTTGACGCCCCAAGTATGGTGGAGTAGCTCTTCAGCTTTCGTGATAGCTCGCGATTGCTTAACCGGGTTGGATTTATGTGTTGCGACTGTGAAGTGTACGGGCATGTCTAGGAAACACTGCGCAAGGTATTACACAAAATCGATCAGGATGGAGTATGGCTCGAAAGCAGGAGGTAGTTGGGGTGGGGTGCCGAAGACTCCATTTATGCATTCCAAGTGTCAAGGTTCATATTTGGCTCATTGAGGCAGTACCTGTCAGTCCAGGGAAATAGATATATATCAAGCAGTCTTGTTAACGGATACCCACAGCTATGCAATGCACTGTCGCTGGTTATGGCAGTATATTCCGTGATGGAGTGTGCATTGTGGACTCGCAATGCATCACTATTACCTAGATGTGACCCAGAGTAAATGCAGAGTAAATGTACGCTCCACATCTGCTAAAAGCTTCCCTCGTCCGACTCCGACCTTTCTTCACATTCTTCCTTGATGAATATAAACCAAGACGGCAAAGGCCGTAGTGTATCCCCCCCTTCCCCTTCGACGAGACTCGCAAGATGTCCAGAAACCATCATACAGTTGAATTCTGTGCCGTTGTCATCCAGCTTCACATCAACCTCGCAAAATCCCCCAGGAACATCGTCGCTGTCGATCACGGCGTAATGTGCCCCATCCAGGACCAGATTTGGGACTTCATCGCCACCCAGTAATCTGATCTGCCTTGGTGGACTAGAGAGCGGTGGGCCACGCCATTTCCCTTCGTTCGTCCACACACAGAAGGCGGTGATCCATCCGGATAGGTACGTGGGTCCGGACCCCTGCGGATGGTAATGACAAACTCTGCTCCAAAAATCAAGGTCTGGGTGGCCGTCGAACGCCTTCACGAATCGAGAGATGATGGCGCGTAATTGAGTTGCCCAGGCTGTTGGCTCGGGTCCAAAGTCTTCAAGTTTTTCCAGGCGAGAGAGAATATTCTCCCAGTCCGATTTCTCCCCTTCGAGAGTCACCGATGGGATACCGCACATCAGGGACATCTTGAAGTCGAAGTAGCTTCAAACACAATGCTTAGCAAATCCTTGCTTCTGAAGAGAAAATCCGAGCGCAGCTTACGCTTTGAGCGTCGCCATCATGAGGACAGCAGAAATGACAGTGTCGCTGTCAGTCGTAGTGGTGAAGTCTGGAAGAATCCAATCTTTGAGTTTGGCGTCCACGACCTACCGAGAACGAGAATTTCAGTCGATTGAGGCTAGTAGAGCACATTGAGACTGCTGCACGAATGTATCCACTGACATTTTTGTGGATTTCACCAGTCATCTGACGAGCAAGATCACCAAAATCGACGGTATATCTTGTACCCACAGCTTTAACGACAAGTTCCTTTTTACCTTCATGCTTTACGAAATGAGATCGAAGCTCTTCTGCATGAGCATTCACGCTATATTTATTATAAGCATCTTCAGAGATCCAAATAGTGGCAGTGCTCGACTTACTAGAAGTTAAACTGGCCGAGGATCGCGATCCAGATGTCATCTGGCCTGAAGACGAGCAAGTTAAGATGAAAGCTGTACTGAGCTAGGTCAGAACGAACCTGATAACGAGGTGATGGTGCTCATTGTAGGCCAATATAACAGTATCGACAAACCCATTGTTCCTGGCATGGACCGAGGAGAAGTCTTGCTTCACAAACGAGCTTTGAAGCAACTCGGCGCTTCGCACAGTCTTTGCTTTGACGCCCCAAGTATGGTGGAGTAGCTCTTCAGCTTTCGTGATAGCTCGCGATTGCTTAACCGGGTTGGATTTATGTGTTGCGACTGTGAAGTGTACGGGCATGTCTAGGAAACACTGCGCAAGGTATTACACAAAATCGATCAGGATGGAGTATGGCTCGAAAGCAGGAGGTAGTTTGTGGGGTGGGGTGCCGAAGACTCCATTTATGCATTCCAAGTGTCAAGGTTCATATTTGGCTCATTGAGGCAGTACCTGTCAGTCCAGGGAAATAGATATATATCAAGCGGTCTTGTTAATTTGGTCAAAGGAATCCCCACAGCTATGCAATGTACTGTCGCTGGTTATGACAGTATACCCCGCAATGGAGTATGATTTTGGATCGCAATGCATCACTATTACCTAGATGTGAGTAAATGCCGAGTAAATGTACGCTCCATATCTGCTAAAAGCTTCCCTCATTCCAACCTTCTCAGGATCCCGTAGCAGAATATTAGACCCAGAGGGCGACACTCGAAGCGTATTCTTCGCCTTGCCCTCGATGAAGCTTGCGAGGTGCGGCTACTGTTGCGTTGCCTTCCCTTTAAACATCGTCGATACTCTCCTGGTCACCCTCTCCACACCGATGGCGACCCCCAACAAAACAGCCACATCCACAGCCAACAACTCCAGAATGGCTGCCATAAATCGTGGGGCGAAGACCTTCCAAACCATCAAATGCCTCCTTAAGATTGCTGCACTGACCGAAGTGCCAAGCAAGAGTGATGCGTAGTAAATCATCATACCCAACGCCGCCAAAGTACTCTCATGCTTAACCTGCATGGCAGAATCCTGGGTGTCAACGCCAGTGGATAAGGGCGCTCGGTTCCAAAGTGCCAGTAGCGGTGCCGCCAATGCCATCATGAAGATTGGTCCAACTGAGTTAAGCACAACCGTGACAACGGAGAAGGGATATGAGAGGGTGGGGGTCAACAGGAATGCAGACTTCCACTGGATCGAGGAGATAGTCGATTGATGACCGGTCCCGTAGAACGCGTGAAGGCCAAGGAGGGCTACAGGTATGATGTCTGCGAATCGTATCGGCGGCGACAGGTTTGACGAAGCGGATGGATCAAGGACGGCTGAAGGCGTAGCTGCTACTACGAAGGCTGCTTCAATGCCCTTTACGTCGCGGGCGCTATCCACCACTTCGAGATATGCTATCAGTGCAACTGTACCGAGGGCCAGCACAAGCTGTCCGGTAAGCTGGGTCGAGACATAAACAAGGCCGAGGAAGACAGTCCAGAAGATGAGGTAGGGTGATCCAAAGGCATTGGCATAGCCCATTACTTTGATTTGGCGTTTCTTTCCTTCGTCCGCGACCTCAATGCCGATGCATAGTGGAACAAGCCACCAGAAGGTGCCGCCCACGACGAAGATCCATCCAAACGCAAACCTAGCCACCCAGGTTCTTCCTATCCTCAACGATGTTGTCCACTCATCGCCCAAAATCATGGCAGAATCGGCCCATTCCAAGGTCCAGTATAACGCTCCTGCCATCAAAGTCGGCGCCAGGATGGTTGGTAGGTACATTTGGGCAACTCCCTTGTCCGAACTGGTAATTTGCAAAAACCGTTTGATTGAGAATGGAAGCGCCAATGCCACCGGTACGGCCAGCAGTAATGCTGGCAGACGAGGAGAAGGTAACGTCGACGATGCATAGAAGGTGACGTGGCAATAAGGTTGCTGCTCTTCCCTGCAGATCGTGCTGATTGACATCAGGCGAACACAGACGCCAAAAAGAAGGGAGAAACCTAGAATGCGATATCGGAGGCGCTTATTGGGTGCACTGATCCCTGTAAGAACGAGTGGAATGATCGAAGAGATCAGAAGGAAAGGGACTAATCTATCCTCCCAGAAGGCGAATGAATTTGAGAGAAATGCAATGCCATGGAGGATAAGAATCACAGGAGTGGATTTCAGCGACTGCCAAGTGACAACTGGAGGAGTTGACATGATCAAAGTTATTGCTGAAACCAGAGCAGCACCGAATAGGACGCAATCAAGGGCGTCAACGCCCGGAATATGAAGGTGTAGGATCAAGTGGCCTAAAAGACCCAAAAAGGCACCTCCAGCAGCACCGCGGAGGCTACGGGAAAGTTGGGATGTCAACCAGGTATCCCAGCCATCCTTCATTTCCGAGAGGCCGGAATAGACAGCCCAGGCTGTGCAAATTCCCATTCCGAGCAGTGAAAGCCCTAGACTCATGAGGATAGGATTGAATTGAGCCCACATCGCGCGACACGCAGATAGAGCGACCCGGTTGAAGTTCATCAAAGTCATCAATCTGCCTTCTCTGCGCAGGCTAGATGATTGAGTAGCCTCCCAAGCAGTTAAAATGCTTTTCCATGCCTCGTCGAGTTCCCCTCCGGACGGGCTGGAACGGTACGTGTCGAGATATCTCATAATTTGAGCAGCGTTGGTTTGAAGTGCCTTTTCGAGTGATTCACCATTGCGGTCGCGCCAGAAGAGTTCGGGGATGACTGTCCCGAGGTTGTTATACGGAATTGGAAGGCCAAGAAGGAGGGAGAGGGTGGGCAGAATGTCAATCTGCTGAATGGACCGGTGGGGAGTGGCCGTTTCAGGGAATGTCTTGTACTGGAGAAGACCAGAATGAACAGCGTGCGTCGTTGTCAAGGCCGGTCCTTTGCTATATATCCACATAGCGGACGAGGTCTCGTGAGTACCGTCTCCGCCGTGGTCGCCTGAACGATCCATCCCATGATCCCCAAGAACAACAAGGAGTGTGTCTTCATCCATTTTGTCCACCACCCGGGTCAAAACGTCGTTCATCTGTTGTAATTTTGCTTTCATGCTTGGATGATCTGGACCGACTCGATGGCCTACATGATCGACACCGAGAAAGTGGCCAATCAAAAAGTCAAAGGGCTTTGTCCGATCCTCCAGGAGGGGAAAGAGATGCGTGATAACGCCTTCGTCCACAGTATGAAGATCTTCAACGTTGAAAGAGTCGTACGGGAATGTCATGTTAGCTTCGAAGGTGTCAGGAAAAACAGACATCCATGTGTCGTCACCCATAAACGCCAACTTGCTTCAACTCGTCATAAGCTTGATACGAAAGGGGCGATCAGGCAACTTACCTTCTTCCCTGCGGATCGCAATTGCTTCAATATAGAGTCCTCCGCAATAGAAGATCCACCGAAGTTGTTTCCCAAATCGACGAATGTCGGCAGAGATCCTGTTGTTATGCCTTTAATACGTTGTAGAGTTGTTGTTGGTGGGTCGGCGTAGGCATTGAAGATGAAAGAGTGTTCGGGCCGCTTCTTCGTGAGCTCTCGGGGTAGGGTCAAAATGTTGTGGTGGTAAGGAGACGCGGGCTGTGGTGGATTCGGTGTGACGAAGTCAAAACGCAACGCGTCAATGATGAGAAATACTGCCCTTTTGTGACTAGGGGCAATATCACAGCCCTGGGTAGAGCAGACGGATGCATCTGGAAGGGATAAACGAGTCAAGAGGAATCCTCGCGTGAAAAGATAAATTCCTGCAAGGTGTATGGAAAACACCCATAGGAGAAGGACAAGCCGCGAAGACAACATCTTCTCCAGGAGGCGACCGTAGCCAAGTAGAATTTATCAAAGGTTTTCACACTTGTTAATTCGTAGCCCAAGTGTGGCAAGCAGGGGTTGTTGTCAAACGTCGCAGGTCGCCGTCCGGAATGAAGAAGATAGTTCGTGGGAATCGTGGCTGACACTCAGCGGCAAAGCGGGCCGCCTGACCTTCAAATAAGCGCCGGAAGACACGTTGAATTTGATAGCAAAGAGAGAGAATCAAGAAATCATATTATCTTTACTATAGAGTTAGAGCTAGCTTCCAGTGATAAAGCCTTCAGACTTACAAGAGCGAGGAAAAATAGTTCTGAATGAAGCATTATCAGAAAGCACAGAACATCCGACATAACAACTGCGAACAAACTACGAATTTGTTGTAAGGTTCGGTACAAGTTCAGTATGTAGTAGCAATTTCAATAGTGATGTTCTGTCATGAGTAAGGTCCAGAAGTCAAAAACTTTGGTGGGCTAATTAGTAGTGCTAGATCTATAGAAGATTTAATCTCTTTCCCTTGACGTACCATTCAAAAGGTTTCGCACTTATTTCTGATCTTGTTCACCACCTCCTTTAACCTGATTGCGCCGTCATCATCTAACAAGTCACAATCCCACCACTCCATAGGTGTTTCGTCGTTCCTGGTGGGAATTTCTGGTGGCGAACGCGCTGGTTTAATATTATCTCCAAGAGCTACCGTGTAAAAACAAAGTCTTGTCCCGAATGCGCTCACGGCATGCAAAACTGACATTGGGCAGTACGGCAGGAGGTCTCGCATGTGCTTCCGGATGTGATCATCTGCAGCTTCTCGCACGGATGTTCGGCGTAGGGCGTGGTATGAATGAAGATCAAGCAAGAACACCGGTGAGTGTCGATAATAGATCGTGAAGGTGGCACTGGAGGAAGATTCTATGTTGCGTTGGACTTCAGGATATACAGCATATGGTGTATTGACAGGGAAAAGGCTATTCAATAGTTTGTTGTAAGCTGCTGGTGTGAAATCTGGCTCAAGATCGGGCTTGATCGACTGGAAACTGTCCATGATCTGCGAGGTCCAGGGCGGCATCTCGTTTCCCGGTATTCCCAACGAGCAGTTTCGAGACTGGAAAGCTTATCCACAAAGGGACACTGCTATAACCCACTGTCCCAAAACCGCAGATGGCATGTCGGACCGTATTTACCGTATGTCCATAAGTTCTTCTAATCCTGTCTGATCCCGTCAACGTACCACTATTCCAAATTCAATATTGTGACTTGATAAGTGAAGTGCATTGTGTGATTTCTGGCGGCACTCTCTGAGTCTTGACAGACATCAATTGTAAGAACGTAGCGGATGTCGGGGAATGTGGATGACTGACAACCAAAGTAGTAATGCCACTCCATGCCAACTTCAGCTGAGATGTTAAGGCATGGTCTTTGTCGGTCGAGTTCAAATTTGGTTCAGAGGGGCAACAACGCTGACGGATACCTATGATTCATGAACAGGAATGGCCTGTCAGCAGAATAATTGGCTGACAGTGGTAAATAACTTTTACCAACTCTTACCTGCCTAAGGCTTTTCCCTCTGGTACTCTATCAATTATAAAGTCGGCCCAAAGTCGGCCGGCATGCAAGAAGGGAAATCTTTGATACATAAGATCAGGCTATATCAGGCTCTACTTTTCAGATTGCTGGACAAACTACCACTAGCGCTGTTTGAGCTTGTTTGCAAACAAACGCACTCCAACTGCACTTGCACAATCCCCTGATCTGTTCCTTCCAAGATACCAAACCATTCTATCTTTCAACACGCGACGCATGACTCATCCAACACGATCTATGATTGAAATGCTCCCTTACGATATTTTGGATACCATCATACAGGAGTTGGCGGAAGAAAGTGGAAGGGATATGGAGGGAATGGAAGACCTTTCTGCGTGCTCTCTGACTTGTCGAGCTTTTCTCCATCCTTGCCGCACCCACCCTTTTCCAGCATTGAGCTCACCAGGCATCACGGAGGGCGAGACATTGGGCACTTTCTAAAATTGCTACTTAGAAATCCCAGTTTGGCTGATCATTGCCGAACACTGGTCTTGAGATTAGGACCACACCATGAAACTGATGGCATGGCTGAAGTGTTGTTGCAGCTCAAGAATATTCGTTCTTTCACCTTGCTCGGTCGCTGCCTACACGGCGGCTGGAATGCATTGAGCCAGGGCATGCAGCAAGCACTTATTCCACCTGTTCGGCTTGCCCTCGCTCACCAAGGTTAAAATCGACTTCCTTAACAGGATACCACGAGACGAAGGGTTCCCAGCCTTTCTACTTTCGTCTTGTAGGAACTTGGTGGATTTTCAGCTTTGTGCTTCCGATGCCCCATTTACTGCTGCGAGCTGTCTTACTGAACTTGGCCCCCCACCTCGTCCACTCTCGCTTCACTTGCGCCACTCGGTACCCGCCATGAAGAGTTTGCTCGATATAAGGCGTAGTGAGGCAGTTCCGATCATCGATTTTTCACACCTTCTGAGACTAACTGTTGAATGTTACACCGACCCCGATTAATAAATATTGGAAAGAATCCTACTCATGACCCGGAAACTGGAATGGCTTGGCTTTAAAGGTGTGTCTGTTTTTCGGTGCAACAATCTGCCTGTCATGAACATCAACCAGTTTTAGCGCCCGTTACCTACCACAATCTCGCTCGAATGTTAGATCTTCAGTCTTTTCCAACCCTGAGATCGATGTATTTTAGCCTCACGGTATTCGAAGAGAGGGGGAGGCAAAACCATTTCTGTGGTCTGATCACCGAACTGGAAGAGTTGAGTCACCAGAACAACACTGGTATTAAAGAACTCTTTCTTGATCTTCGCAACAAATGGGACACCACTTACCGAATCATTGACCGAGAATGGAAGAAATTAGACGATGTTCTCGGCAACCCCTCAGCCTTCCCATGTCTTTATCTTTTCACCTTCAAGATTACCTTGGAGACAAAGTTCGAACACGCTCAGGGCGGGGAGCAGCTGAAGGAATTCAAACAAGTGAAATCAAAACATCTCACTCGACTGTCAAGTCGGGAGAATCAACACTTCCGTTTTGATTTCTTGGTTGAAACAGAACCCTGGCCTGTTTATGACAGGACCAGATACGAACCGTAGCCTCTTCCGTAAAGGGTGCACCATCACAACGTTGCATTAGTAGGCGACCCAAATATCTAGTACTCCTACCTACCTGACTGCATGTAAGCTGCACCATGGGCGCCCTGTGCCCCCGCAGAACAATATGATACAAATAAAATAAAATGACAGGGTTCTTTCTATATCGGGAATGTAAATGGTTTTATTCCTGGATACGCACGAGATTTCACAGAGACGTTGTATGTTTCTTAGAATGCAAGCAACATCAAGGACGACCAGTTCAGGTACCAGCCCCAACAGCAAGATTGACCGACCAGGATGTGATAAGTGAAGTTGAATCCCAATTGAGGAGACGTCATCAGACCCACCAGGGATCTTCATCTTCTTCCCCGGAATCAGGTTGGGAATCAAGCTCCACTTCTGTGCTAAAACCGCAAGTCATGTTTAGAAAATCAAAGGTCGTCAAGGCGTCACCAAGCCCATACGCTGATACATTCCGGCAAGAAACCTTTTGGATAACCTTGTGGCGTAGCGTAGGTTTAGGTGACTAACGACGAGTCGGAGATGCTTGAGAATAGGTCAGAGTCACTCTATACCTCTTGAAGTATCCCCTTAGTCGTATGCCAAAGCTCTGGAAGGTTATGGATGAAAAAAAGGATGTCGTGATCTGTGCGTTGGAGAAATCTCACATTTGACAACAAACTTCTTTTCGGGTTTATGTTGCACTTGTGAACTATATTGAGAGCAGACTTCATCACGTTCATGGGTTCTATAAGATGGTCATTCTTTTTCCAGGCATTGATGCACGGATAGGACACCGGAGGAGAGCGGTAAATTTGTCGACTCCACACTGCCAGAAAAAGACCTTAAAGCAGCCCAACCCACGATGCTCTCATGCCACTTTTTCACATTCCCACGTCGACGTAATGAACGTGCAGATTCAGAACCTTCGATAGTTCCATTTTTGGTCTGGCAATAATGACCTGCCCCTTGTGCATGCGGTGAAAACATTACGGAAACCTTCTGGAGGTCTGGAGTTCAGATGATATTCTCGCTTACACCGGACTTGACTCAGCTTAGATTTAATTTCTCAGTCTCCCTACTGCGTGTAGTCATATATATGCAAAGACTTCCCAGGCGACAAGCATATACCACGGTCCAATGCAATCGTCCGCTGTTTGTTAGCTAATCCTGTAGGGAGCACCATGTGGGCTGAATTCTTGATAGGTGATATTTCCTCCTGAGGTTCTTCAGCAGTGCATTAGCCTTATATAACGGGGCAGAAGCCTGGAAGAAAATCCAAGTCTACTCACCGTCCAAAGAATGCGGATTTTCATTGGGTTGTATGCGTTCTGCCTCTTGGCGATGCGAGGTATGGACCAGCCTGAAGGAAATAATTAACACTAAGTCAATCTTTCACAGTTCAATCGCAATCGTTCGTCCAATCAGTTGACGTTTGGCCTCCTGGTCCTGGGCAAGTTCTCGTCAACCAAGTCCCTGACGCGGAGCTCACTGAAATCCTCAATCAAATTGACCCCAATCGCATCAAAGCAATCATTGCAAAATTGGGGACATTTGGCACCCGTCATACTCTGTCGAGTCAAACAGATCCTGTTCGCGGGATAGGGGCTGCAAGAGATTGGATCGCGGCTGAGATGAAGACGCTTGCCGCCCCCTCCAAAGGACGCATGACTGTGACTGTCCAAAGTTACACCCAGCAGCCAGCATCCGGGATTCCCAACGCAACAGTGATCAGCAACGTTTTCGCCACCCTCACGGGTTCGCAAGAACCTAACCGCGCCTACGTCATATCGGGCCACTATGATTCGCGCGTAACAGATATCATGAACTTCACAGACGACGCGCCTGGTGCAGATGACGATGCATCCGGCGTTGCAGTCTCTATGGAGTTGGCTCGTGTCATGGCGACTCACCAGCCGAAGGCAACAATAATCTTCGCCGCCGTTGCAGGAGAAGAGCAGGGCCTCTTTGGCTCCAACTTCATGGCAACTCAGCTGAAGGCAGCTGGCGTCGACGTGCAGGGTATGCTGGATAACGACATCGTTGGCAGCTCGAAAGGTGACGATGGAACTGTCGACCCATTTGACATTAGGATGTTTGTCCAAGGCATGCCCAAAACCATCACAGCTAGCCAAACCTCGACTCTTGAAACAATTGGCGGGGAAAATGATGCACCAGCGCGACAGCTGGGACGATTTGTAGCTGAGGTTGCGCAGAATTCTGTCACACAGATGAATGGTAAGAGTGTTGTCTTTCGCTTTCAATTAATCAACTCTCACCACAACTTCTCGACACCAAGTTCGAACTATATATCGTCCGGATCGTTTCTTGCGAGGTGGAGATCATCTCTCTTTCCTTTCACAAGGTTTCCCAGCTGTCAGATTCACTGAGCCACACGAGAATTTCGCCCACCAGCACCAGAATACTCGAATAGTCAATGGCACACAATTCGGCGATCTGATTGAATTCGTCGACTTCGACTTCACCGCTCGCGTAGCCAAAGTCAACGGCGCTGCGCTGTGGTCACTTGCGCAAGCACCAGGAACACCAAAAAACACCGTCATTGACACCAGTGTTTTAACAAACAATTCGACTCTGAAATGGACTGCAGACCCTCACGCTGATGCCGGCTATGAGGTGGTTTGGAGACAGTCAGACGAAAATCTTTGGAGCCGCGTCGTACCTGTCGGACAAGTTAGTACGGCCAACCTCAAGCTTTCGAAAGACAACGTTCAAATGGGGGTTCGTGCGGTCGGCAAGAACGGATTTAAGAGCCCGGCTGCGTTCCCATTGCCAGGTTAACCTACCCATCGAGTTGAAGGTGGATAGACCGAAACATTTGCACAAAACATTGACATGTAGCCATATATCCTATAAACTATATGCACAAAAGAAGTTAGCGTCGATACGATGAGTGCGGAGGAGGTTGTTTCCTTGACGGAAATTCCAATTCCGTATACGGAAGAAAAACAGTCCTAGGTTTCAAGCATAGATCATTCATACACCATGGTCCATTTTTCTGGAGGGGCGCCGAGTACTCATTCAAGCCACACCGCTCAAGGTTTCGGGGAAAGAAGTTCAGATAAGACCAGTGCAATAGTAAGATAGGACGCGTGTGATTGAAATATACATTTACGGACGCCGTGAGCGAAGGTGATGAAACATTGATTGCGGTTTCTTGTGTCATGCCCCTTCCTAAGGAGAACTGAAGTGAGATCCCCCGACCTCTGCAAAATGGTTAGTTAGAGAACTGTTTCCAGCATTAGATAGAACGTACGTTCTACCATGACATCAATGGTATCTAAATTTCGTCAATTGCTGTAAAATTATGAATCTTGCAACCGAAACATACCATTATCCTCCATTTCAAGGGAACTAGGAGTGTCCTCATCTTGTATCCGAGCACCATCGTACAGGAACCTAGTGAAACGAGATAGGTTGTCAGTAGAGAGTTCCAGATGAACGGACGTATTGAAAGCGCCTGATTGGTCAAAACTTGACGCGCACGGATCCTGTGCACCAATACGAAGGAGAAAATGGATGCAGCCTGAATGACTGACCGAATACTTCCAACGTCTTTGCCAACCTTGCTGGCATAAGCGCCTTGAAGCTTCGTCAACTTGGTGCTTCGTTTGATCTTGAAGAAAACCTCCTCGCCAGTGGAGCTCACGACCTGAACAAGACAAAGAAACAACGACAACACGTCAGCAACGACAAGCGGCGCGAGATGCTCTTGCGCGACACGGAATTGAACGGGCCTTAATGTTTATGGTCTGGTTTTCTGTCTCCCGCTCCTCTTTCTGTTGGGTTTGGTCTTCGTCAGACATTATTACGTTCCAGCGATGGGATATTCAAAGATTGGGCTTTTGGGGGGGCAGATGCGGAGAAAGCGAGCAAGGGTTATTCAGAGTACTCTAGATTTGGCACGATGGGAGTTCTCAAGATTGAGGTGAACCGCTGTGTAGGAAGGTGGTACTGAGTCGGGGTGAGGTGTCGGAAGACAGCCACAACTCCTTGATTACGTAAGATAATCCAAGAAAATTCATGAAAGCCTTCTTGTGAAGCTCTCTTCATGCTCGACAATTTGACTAGGAGTCCATC
The DNA here is from genome assembly GCA_014925845.1 of Crassisporium funariophilum. Classification (NCBI taxonomy): domain Eukaryota; kingdom Fungi; phylum Basidiomycota; class Agaricomycetes; order Agaricales; family Crassisporiaceae; genus Crassisporium; species Crassisporium funariophilum. The sequence continues at coordinate 1,421,078 of JACGCL010000013.1, forward strand.
AACTATTAAAGTAGAATGTTGTTGAAACAAAAAAAAATTGCACTTCACGCTGAGGAAGGCTAAGGACCGCTCCCAAACCGCTGCCTGGAATTTCCGAAGATTCAAAGATTCAAGCCTAGCCACAGCCCCGCTACAGGAAGAACCGCGAGCGTCTAATTGAAGCACAGCACTAGCACAGCCTAGCACAGGTACAATGCTTGTAAGTGCATAGAAATATATGAAGTGGATACAGTAACACCGAGTAGAAATATATGTATGTAGAAGATTTCGGAAAGATAAAATAATGTGGTTTAGAAACACGTCCGAGATATTAAGACCACCCCAGCCTCAGCAAGAAATCTGCACACTGAACACAACCCATCCTACGCCCTCCGCGCCCTCTTCAAAGCCGCGTCCTTCTCCCGCTTCGCCGCCCTCGTCAGCGCCCTCTTCGCCTTCTCATACTCCTCATCCTCATCCCCCGAATCCGCCCACATATCCCCAACCATTCCCGTCGTCACACCCGCATTCGCATCCGCCCTCTTTCCCTGCCCCGAAGACGAAGCAGAAGTAGAAGCTGCCGGCAACGGTATCGGCGCAGCCAGCCCAACCTGCCGCGCGAACCTCTCCTCCTCATGTTCAGGCTTCCACACCCACGGCTTATGCTCCCTCGCCTCTTCCTCATCATCATACTCGACCGCCGGCGGGGACGGGGAAAAGGTCGGCTGCAGAGAGACTCTAACGCTCTTCCTCCTCCGTGGTTCCTGGTGCTGCTGCTGCTGCTGAGAAGGCCTAACCACAGCGGTAGAAGCAGTCGAATTCGACAATTCCGACGACGCACCCCCATGCCCATTGCGATTGAGCGCAACGCCATTAACGGCTACGGCAGGCTTAGCCGGCGGAGCAGGAACAGGAGCTGGCGCGCCCTCCCCGTCCGTGTCGGTATAGAAAACCTCATTCCCAGTTTCGTAACTCGACACCGAATCCCCATCTCCACTGCTCTCCTCCGGGTTCTCAGCAGAAGCCTTGCCTTTGCCTTTACTCCTTTTCCGCTGCAAGCTACCGGTCTGGTCCCACGGCAACGCACCGTCAACAGGCGGCGGCAACGCATTCGCACTCGAACTCGAACTCGGGGCATTCCAAGTCCCAACGCCAGATTGCGATTGCGAGTTCGACCCCGTTCGCGGGGCGTAGGAAGATGCCCCAGCACTGAAAACGCTAGGCGGAGCCGCCAAAGGCATACCCATCCCCTGCCCAGGCCTGCCCTGCGCACGAGCGCTATCCTGCTGATACGAATACGAATGACCTGGATCTGGAACCGACAAACGAGCACCACCAGGCAGCGGCGACGGCGTCCGACTGGGGTTCCGCAACGCACTACGCAGAGGCGACTTCGCAGGGCGTGGGCCTGTACCGCTTGCTCTTCTCTTCCCAGTTCCAGTTCCATTTCCAGTCCCAGTTCCAGTTCCAGTTCCAGTTCCTGTTCCGGTTCCAGTGGACAATTGACTTTGACTTTGACTTCCACTTTGGCTTTGACTTTGAACGGGCCCTTGTCCTTGTCCTTGTCGCGACTGCCGCGTCCCAGCAGTCAGATCGGGAGCAGAAGCCGACGCTTCTCTATGTGCGCCGAATGATCGTCCTTGGCTTTGAGAAGACGGTGGATCGAACACTGACCCTGGAGCTTTGATCTCGAATAGTCCGCTGCCAGTGCCCGCAGTACCAATCGCAGCACTTCCAGTCCCACCCCCACCCCCACCTCCACGACCCGACATAATGCTAGAGGTGGTGGTCGTCGGAAGTCCAACTCGACTCTTAACACCAACCGAATCCATAGCCACCAACTCCTCCTTCGTCACCCTCCTCGGCGCCCTCGCCACCTCCAGCAACCCACCACCCTGAGCTCCCACCCCACCCACACCCTTCCCTGAGACCTGCCCCTCCTGCGCCCACCACCCCTCCTTATTCACCCTCGCCACATCCGCCACGATACTCATCAAACTCTGCCCACCCTGCCCCGCCGCACCCACACTCGGCCCGCCCGCCTTCTCCTTCTGCGCTCTCGCCCCACCCTGTCCTTGTCCAGGCGCGCTACCCAACGACCCCCTCCTCGAAATCCCCGCACTCCCACCCATCCCCTGCCCAAGCCCCGTCTCCTTCCCTCTTCCCCTCCCACCTGTCCCCCTCCCACCGTCCCTCCCACCAACCCCAGCACTAACCGCACTGCCCACCGACCCATTCCTACTCAGCCCCCCTCCCGGCCCCCACCCAGGCTGCGCCACAAGCGTCCCACTCACATTGGCGCCGCCTGCGGGGAGGACCTTGGCGCTGCCGATAGCGCTGCCGAGGGAAGGGGTGCGGTGGGGTTGGTGCGGTTGGGGTGCGAAGGGGTTGTTGTCGAATGCGATCACGCCTGGGGGAGGTTTGTGTGTTGAGACGAGCGTTTTGGAGAGGGAGGATTTCCTTGCCGGCGTCGCATTCGCATTCGTAACAGCGATAGAACCACCGGGCGATTTTTTCGTGAGGCTCTTCTTTTTCTTCAAGGGCGTGGCAGAGGTGAAAGCAGCTGTATCACTCGAATATCCCTTCCCCACCACTCCTCCTCCAGGTGCTTTCCCCATCGTCGACGCCACACCAACTGACTGAGCACTCCCACCAACCCCAACACCACTACTCGGCCCCGCAACTTCACTAGCCACCCTCCTCCTCCTCCCAAGATCAACGATCCTCCCAGGCCCCTCATCCCACTCTCTCGTATTCGTATCGCCCTTCTCCCCTTGCCGCTCCTGCTCCTGCTCTTGCTCTTGCTGTTGTTGGAGAGAACTCTTCCTCCTCTCAACCCCCACATCCACACTCGCACTCCTTCCCGTCCCCGACTTCGTATTCATCTTCGTATTCGTATTCGACCCCGCTTTCGCCCCCGCGTTCGCAGGATCCCGCAAGCTAGGCCCCCGACTCGGCGTAGGCGTAGACGGCGCGGACGACATCGGAGACGCAAACGCTGCCCCAGCCCCCGCACCAGCAAACGCAGATGCGGAGGCGGAAGGAGCGGACGGAGGACCGGCGCGTGTTTTCTTCAATCTCCTTCCAACGACCGGACTCGCGTTCCCACCAGCAGCAGACGTAGTCGTAGCAGCAGCGCCCTCTCCACCAACACCAACACCGACGTCACTAACCGCCCTTCCTCTCGCCTTCCCACCTCCCACTTCCGCCTGTGGATCAACGACCCCTGCCCTTACGACCGCAGCGCCCCCAACGCCCCTCCCAACTCCGCCCACCTGCACCTCCCTAACACCCCCGCCCCTCGTCTCCCCACCACCACCCCTTTGTAAAGCCCTAACGTTCGCATCCGTCCTCGTCTCCCACCTCCCTACAACACTGGGCCCGCTGGCACTATCCACCGACTTGGACTTCTCCCGCTTCTCATGCTTCTCATGCTTCTCAGGTGCGCGGAACAGGCCTTTAAGCCCGCCCGCACTTGAGAAGCTTTTTGAGGGGGCGGTGTCGCTATCGTCGGAGTCCCCCGCTGCATCATTCTCGCGACGCCGAGGCAGCGGCGAGCGGGATCGGACGGGAGAGTGGGAGTGGTATGTCAAAGCTTTAGTTCCATGTTGCGGCGACCCATGCGAAGTTGGCTTCACACCGAACAGCCCCCGCAAGCTACCCATGAACGTTTTTGATGAGGAGGAGGTGATGCTGGTCTTGCTCGGCGATCCTGGTACGAGCTTGGATGGAGAGGCTTTATCTTCCGCTTTATCTTGGGCGAAAGTGACGTGCCCCGCCTGCGTTTGCGTTTGGGCAGCGTGTACTTCGGGTTGAGAGGAGGTTTTGGAATGCAAGAAAGAGAACCTTTTCTTCTCCTTCACCGGCGACGGCGTTGAAATTCCTTCTGGCTCAACACCCCGCTTGGCCTTCGCCAACCGATCGGCCTCCTCCCGCTCCAGTTCTCGCTTCCGCTGCTCGCTCATGAAGCGCGGATTCTCGACCACCGCCAATTTACCCTCTTTGACCATCTTTTTCTCGTCCTCGCTCTCTTCCCCATCCCCGTCCTTATCCCCATCCCCATCCGCATTCACACCCACACCCACACCCACACCCACACCCACACCCACACCCACACCCGCACCCGCACCCGCACCGACCACCCCACCCGACTCCCCGCCGGACGCGCCCGACCCCGACCCCGACCCGCTCAGCCTCCTCAGCTCCTCCTCCGTTATCCTCCTCTCCAAAACGTGTCTCTTTTGACTAGAACTAGCGAGTCGTTGGGGTTGGGGTTGTGGTTGTAAAGTAGCCGTCGAACGAGCAGGCGTCACGAACCCCGCCGACCCTAAGCCTATCGCTACCTGCGAACCGTTGGGAGAACGGGGCCACCCAGACGGACCGGCCACAGGAGCGGGAACGGGAGCAGAGGCACTGGGCATGTCGTACTCGCTGATAGCATGTGCAGCTGGGAACTTCATCGTAGTATGCAGATTCTCGTCTGGGGCGTGTGGCGAGCTGGAAGAGCCATTAGGGTGCTCGGCGGTCGGCGTGGACGCGGAGGCGTCCTGACCGGGGATATGGAGCGCAACAGCAGGCGCGTAAGTCACCGTCTCGAGCTTATACGTCGCCGGCGTGATGGGCGTGTAATACAACGAACCCACAGTCGACGCGGACGATTGCGGTCTCGCTTCGGTAGAGGTCGATACCGCCAGCCGATTTTGATTTGACGCAGCCTCCGCGTTGACGTTGTTCAAGTTGGTGTGAAAGTTCCCATAATCCAACGACGTCTCCCCACCACCACCAACCCCAAATATCTCCGCATCCATCACCATCCCAATCGCAGGCGGTGCGTTGGCGTTGGCGTTGGCGTTGGCGTTGGATTCGAATTCCGATTCCGAGTTGACCTGCGAGGCGGATTGCGAGGGCCCGAGGGAGGAGAAGTCGGAGGAGGGGCGTGCGGCGTACTCGGGTTCGGGGTGGTGGTGGTCGGTTTTGGGGAGGGTGGGTTGGGGGGTGGGTGTGTGGGTGTGGGGAGAGTGGGGAGAGTGGGGAGAGTGGGGAGAGTGGGGAGAGTGGGGAGAGTGGGGAGAGTGGGGAGAGTGGGGAGAGTGGGGAGAGTGGGGGTGGGCGGGGATGTGGTCTGTGGGATGGATGTTAGTTTGGGCGTTACGAGGTATGGGGCTGAGTAGTGGTAAAATGTTGAATTGAGCGATGGAAATAATGCGAATACGCAATGCTTTTCGGGTCTGTCGAAGACATGTGAAAAGATGGGTCTCTCCGCAACATCCCTGCTCTGAAGACTAGCATAGATATGACGCGTTCTTATGCCAATTCGCCACCATGGGCCAGCACCAAAAGTCTGAAGTAGTTGAAAACACGAACCTAAATAATTCGAACCTCCATTACCCAACGACTCAAGCGCCCTCAAAGTCTCCTGCCCAATCTCGCCCCAAGCCCAACCACAATCAATCATAGCCCTAGCCCTTGCCCCCAACCCATCGCGCACAGCAACCGCGCGCTTCACCTCAAGCTCGCGTTCCTTCGCCGCAAGATGCGCCTCGCACGCCTGCAACTCCGACTGAGCAGCCGCGAGTTTCGTGGAAGACGAGAAGGATGACGACAGGGGACCTATTATGGGTTAGCACGGTACGGCGCAGGGCGCCAGAGCGCCGGAGATGGAGATGACGTACGGGAAGAGGGGGAGGGCGAACGTGATTCGTGCTGCGCGATGGAGAGGGAGAGCGAGGAGGAGGATGGGAAGCGGTTTCCGTGTCCGTGTCCGTTCCCTAGGAGAAGAGAGTCCCGGAAGTTGCTACCCGAGTTTGATTTTTGGGAGGACTTTGAGGCCTTGATCAACCGCGTTACACTGGGAGCAACGAGTGAGTGAAAACGTGTGACAGCAGCAGAAGCCACGTACAGGATTTCTCTGTCTCTCATGATATTCCCGACATCATCCTCCATGTCTTTCAATATCCGCATAGTCTCCCTCCACTCATCAACACCCACCGCATACCGTCTCAGCGCCTCATCAGCAGCGGCCAACGACCCCGCCACGGACAGTATGACATTCGAAGCGGGCGGCGGCGACGCAGACGCATAAGCGGTGAACGAAGATAACGACGCATTCGACGCCTCGAGGAGCTGGGTGAGCTGTTTTGAGTAGTCCTTTTCTTGTTGGAGGAGGTTTGTGAGGAGGCGAGAATCCGCTGGACGGTGGACCATGCCCGCTGAGCACTAGGAGGAATATAAAGTACAAGGGATAGGGAGGAGGAAGAGGGAAGGTTGGGCCGAGACACCGTTCTGAAACGACCATCACTTGCTCGCCCCTGCGTTGTGTTATGTAAGCTTACGTACGTCATTTGCTTCCGCGTCCTCATGCCCTTGTACATCGACATCATTCACCGTACATACAAGTACGCTCTGACTGGCCCAGAGCTGGAGTCGGCACACTCGAGCTGAAAACTGATTGTGGGGCCAAGACGGACACTCTCGGAAACGACACGCTCAGGTCCGCGACCCAACCGCGACCACTCTTCTTTCCCTTCCTGCCCATTCGGGTGTGTTAACCCCTGAACGATGAACAACACGCAGGCTTTGTGGTACATAAGTGCAAGCGCACACCTGCATCGAATCGATAACGGCTATCACACAGTACCACACCTTTGACACTGGCACCTAGTCGTACACGCGCCATTCCCGAGACATACGCACAAACATGACCGTAATCGTTGTCGACGCCGACCCCCATACCGTAGAGTCGTCATTGTCTGATCCTTGTATTTCATTTCCAAGTCCGTTGTATTTGTAGTGAAAAAAAACGAAATTTGATACGTAGACGTGGGGTCTCCCTCCTTATAAAAAATCCCAAGAACAATACTTCTCCCTACCCGAAGGTTGGGAGAAGCATTGAATCGGTTAGTATGATGTAGTACCGTTTGCTGTGATGGTAGGAATCGTCATAACCCTCTTGTTGCGACGGCAGTTGATATGTCATGTTGGCCATGTAGGGAGAGTCGGGGAGAGAGTCGCGTTGGTGATAGGTAGGGCTCGTTGCACTTCACGGAGAGTTTGCTGTGATGATAGGTAAGGTGATGGTAGGAAGTCGATACATTGTCTTGAAGCGTAGCGCCCGTCTTGTTGCAACGGCACTTGTCTTGGCCATGTAGGGAGGGCCGGAGAGGTTGTAGCATTCACGGTGGCAAGAAGCTGATAAGATTACGTGAGTACGGTCTTAAGCATGATACAAGACAAAGCTGTTTACCATAATGTATCCATGCCCTGTCTTGTTGCAACAGTGACCGCTGGAACTTGATATGTCGTGTACAGTCTGCGAGGAGCTACACAAGCGCCGTCTTGTGGCAACGGCAGTTCCCGGAAGTCGATGTGTCGTCTGGAGGATGTACATTGGCCAACAGTGGTTCCCTAGAACCCAAGTCATACCATTAGTACGACATCAAAGGTAGTACGAAATGTAAAGATGTACCTCAATTAACACGAGCGCCGTCTCGTGGTAACGGCGATTGCCGGACGTCGATGTGTCGTCTCGAGCCAAGTACAGCGTCGAGAGGTGGTTTGAAACCCCACGGACATCGTGCAGCACATCCGTACCCTAGTCCTACAGCGATTCCCGGAACTCGATACGTCGTCTCGGGCCTTGTACAGTGACGAGAACGAGTGTAAGAACTTGAATGGAACCTAAGATTGTCACTGTCAGGGTAAGTATGTTCTCGAAACGGAAACTGCTCACCTGTATCCATAGCCAAGTCCAACAGCGATCCCCGGAACTCGATACGTCGTCTCGGGCCTTGTACAGTGACCAGAACGAGTGCAAGAACTTGAATGGAACCTAAGATTGTCACTGTCAGGGTAAGTATGTTCTCAAAACGGAAACTGCTCACCTGTATCCATAGCCAAGTCCAACAGCGATCCCCGGAACTCGATACATCGTCTCGGAGCATTTACAACCGCAAGAAGCGGTTTGAAGCCTCAGAGAGGTTGTAGTGTAAGCTAAGATAGTAACCTTGGTTAACAAGTCCTCGAAACAAAGAACGTAAGTTCTGCTTACCTGTACCATGTCCGAATGCCGTCTTGGTCCGCCAGCGATTGCCGGAAATCCATACGTCGTCTTGGGGCAAGGCGGTGACAAGGAGTTGGTTGGAACCTCATGACAAGCCCATGAATCTAATCATGTAACGAGTCGTTATTAAGATCGCAAACAACGTCGCGACAGACATCTGCATACCTAAATTCGAGACCTATCGACAGCGCAGTGCAATGGCGGTCGCCGGAAATCCATACGTCGTCTCGGGGCATGTGCAGTGACAAGGGGCTGGTTAGATCCCCATGACGAGCTTGTTACAATGAGAGAGCGCCCATGAACCTGTATTAAGTTGTTAGTAAGATCACAAACTAAACCGTGACGGAGATCAACATACCTGAATTCGTGGCCTAGTGACGCCTCCGTGCAATGGCGGTCGCCGGAAATCCATACGTTGTCTCGGGGCATATGTGGTGATAGAACCTCATAACATGAGAGAGTGCCCATGAAGCTGTAACAAGTTGTCAGTAAGATCCCAAACTGAACCGTGACGGAGATTTACATACCTAAATTCGTGGTCTAGCGATCGCCGGAATTCCATACGTTGTCTCGGAGTGTGCACAGTGGCAGGAAAGACGAAATCTATCACACTGCATCAATATCTTGAACCAAAGATGTACCAGACTACTTACATACCAGTGCTGCCGTCGCAGCGCCCTGCGCTGCTCCTTCGCTCCCCCAATACCAATACAAGATATTGTTGTATTATAACGCAAGGTTCTTGTAAGGCTGGTTTGCGCTCGCCGCGCGGCCGAAACCTTGAAAAAAAGCGACACGAAAAGACTAAAAATGTGTATTCAGTGACACATCACAGGATAGGCAGTGGACAGTACTGACGGCAGTGTGAAGACATTTCCCGGAACTCCAAATATTGCGTTGAACAACGGAAACGGTGGTCGCAGCGCACTGCGCTGCTCCCTCCTCCCTCCTATACCAATCCAATGGTTGTCGGGTGATGACGCAAGCTTGAGAGAAGGGTATGGTTGCGCTTGCCGCGCGGCCGAAACCTCGGAGAAATGCGACTCAAAAAGACCTAAAATTGTGTTACACTTTAGAATATAAGCAATGGACAATACTCACAAGGGTGTGTGAGGGAAAGAGAGCACATTGGAGTTGAGAAACACATCAAAGGACAAATATGAGTCGGTCAACGACAACGCAGGAAGGAGGTGTTGCATAGGTTTGGCATAAATTGGACAAGCGGGGGATGTTGGTGTAAAGAAAAATTCTACTCTTTATACTTTACTACCGCCAGGGCTGACGGCCGCTTCCGCAGGCTTTGTCATAGGTATCCTCGCTTCCGTGGATCTGCAAGCAGGGAATTTGCAGGGAATACACTAGCGCTTCGGCTGTTCTATTCTCAAGTAGTTATCGCAACACTCTGTTCATCCCCGTTAGATATCAAGGGTTTACACATTGTTATAGGGGGCCTATAAGCATTTCTAAATTCAGCCTCGGTTTGATTCATCCTGCAAAAACAAAGACAAGTGTATCTTTCAAAGAGAAATCTTGCCTCCACCCGTATCACCAATTCATTCCATTTCTGCCCAGCTTCCAAATTTCTACTGACCTTGGCAGCTTTGCAAAGGTGGCGTTTGTACTCTGGGTAGTCTGCTGACGGTCAATACGGCACAGAATTGAATTTACCATTGTCCAATCAGGCATCTCACCAATTCCCCATCCCTGCTTCCATGTCCATGGCGGCCGTGAAAAGAATACGAAGTATTGTTTTACTCTTCGTCAGGGTCAACTGACAGCTGTATGCAGCATCTGGTAAGGGGGGATCTATGTGCCAGCGAGGTCAAAGTTGTTTACCCACTAGTATTATTTACACGCTACCCCATTCACCTCATGAACCACCCGAAATGCAAACAAGCGCCTAGGAATGGCACGGTGAGTTACACATGCTTGATGTCGAGTTTCCGAGAACTGACCGTTGTCGCACTCACTGTACAGTGGCAGTCCATCTACCTCCTCTGGTGTTCAACATCACGACACGCTTAGGTGCAGCGCGCAGCAGACAAGCTCCTAGGGACATGTCTGGTGAGTAACGCACGGTTAACATTGAGTTTTTGCAGTACTGACCTTACACCGTTCTCCCCGCTCTTCTGCGAACCCTCCATGTTCCCTTCGCCGTGGAGAGTGAGAACATCCGCAGTTGACAAGTTTGAGCTGTCGTACTCACTGTTTACCATACATATCCACTCAGCGGCTTAGTTTGGCGCTCCACAGTGAGTGAATTGGCCCATGACGTGTCGCTTTTTTGCTAACAAAGCTAAGCGCCCGTAGAGTACAAGGTCTTACCAGTTGCAGGAATCGTTGTCCGTGTACGGTGGTGTTTGGGAATGATTGGTACGTGGCCAGAACATTTCTCGTTATCTCATACCGTGCATGTGTTCAAAGGTCGAGGAAGTCCGCAGATGAAGATTGAAGCCATTCCGCTTGCCATAGCGATTCCATCCGGCACTTCGTAGTGAGCACGGATCCATGATGTTTCATCTTGTCGCTGACAGCGCCCGCAGATATGAAGGACTTCCCAATTGCAGGAATCGCCATTGAGAGACGGTGTTGTTTGGAAATGACTGCCACGTGGCAAAAACATGTTGAGAGCGCCTTTTACCTCCCGTTACGATTCAATCAGTGTACTTCTCATCTTATTGCATTGTGTATTTAGTGTCACGAACATCTGTTGTAGATACCTCACCGTTGAATATACACTGAATGCCTCGGATATATATTGCTTCTTGAGATTTTGGCGGTGAGAAGGCTGTTTGTGGATTTGTTTCAACGACGCAATGGAACTTGAAATCCAATAGAGACAGTTGTTGTTGCCCGGATTGACAAAATGCGACACGGCGCAAGCCGTTGCTTGTCTTATGATGTGCCACTGAATACGCATTTTCAGGTCTTTTTGTCTCGCTTTTTTCCAAACCCTTACACGAAGCTTGCGTTAACGTACAACAACACTTGGTATTGGTACTGGGGGAAGGAAGGAGCAGCGCAAGGCGCTGCGACATTAATCTTCATTGTTTGATGTGCTTTAGAAATCCAATACGATATTTGGAGTTCCGGGAAACGCCTCCACACTGCAGCCAGTACTGTTCGTTGCTTATCTTGTATTGTGCAACTGATTGCACATTTCTAGGTCTTCTTGTGTCACCTTTTTCCAAGGTTTCGGCCGCGCGGCGAGCGCAACTCAACCTTACAAGAAACATGTGTTATAATATTTTGTATTGGTATTGGGGAATGAAGGAGCAGCGCAAGGCGCTGCGACATTAGCGTCAACTGCACTACAGCAGCACTGGGATGTAAGTAGTTAGATACATCTTCGTTTCAAAATGTCGATGCAGAGTCATGGATTTCCTCTTTCCTGCCACTGCGCACACTCCGAGACGATGTAAAGATTTCCGGCGATCGCTGTTATACTGAGGCGTCGCTAGGCCACAGATTCAGGTATGCTCATCTATTACAACTTATTTAGAGATCTTACTGACGTTGTAAGCCTCTTGTCATCGTCCATGCGCTGAGACGACGTATGGATTTCCGGCGAACACGGTTGAACCAACGCGGCATATACCACTCACAAACACGCTTGAGAGTCGTAGACCTACTCCTTCCACTCGATAGTTTGGTCTTGTAACATCTTGTAATGCAACTACAGAAGATCTTGATGCACCATCTTCATTTGTACTTGACCGAAGTGTCAGTATTGCCTACTCACATTCCTCAACACCTCACCCCGTTCAAGAGGTACAGATTGACCGTTTCAACCGATAAATATAGTGTGAATCAAGTGAATTTCTACTTATTGAAGCAATCGACAAAACAGTCGGTGAGTAGAGCGTAGATTGGAAAGTCAAGGCATTCATCCCCTGTTCTCCCATCCCCGATTCGCAACCGTCTCACATGTCAACAGCGTTCTTTGCTTCTATGTCCCTGAATACCGCTCATTGGGATCTATCCGTCTCGGATATCAACTTGGTTAGCGAAAGATTATACGAAGTTTCGAGGTAATGGATAGGACTGACCTACATCCCCCCCGTTTCCATCACCGGGAATATCTGCACAAGTCTGCGTAACCCAAATACTCCTGAGATAATTAGTACACATGAGCCATACCGTATAGCGTAGAAGTTATCGTCGCAAAATTCAGCGGCTCTTTGTAAAATGAAAGTGGCGACGGCACGCACCTGTATCCTTCCAGTCTTCCGCATTCCACCTATCAACCCGCCGAATTGCTTCCAAGGAGTGAACCGAGGTGGTTACATGTAGTCAGTCAAAGCAAGATAGCGGGGAAACGACTCACAAGGTATCAGCGCGACGCAGGTGGTTTGACCCCCAACTTCCGCCCTTCATCCGGATGGCTCCTTCCCCCCATCCCCCCATCGCAGTTCTCTCCTGTTTCCTACGGCCATCTTTTTTTCTCTGACCCTGAGTACCCTACACTTGGGCCTGCTCGCTTCCGGCAATGAATTGATTGGTGAAAGAATTTCCGAACCTTCGAGGTAACTGGTGGGTCCACTGAACCTACTCCCCTGTCCTTCCGGAGATCTGCACGAAACTGCACGATTCAGAATAGCGCTCAGGGTATGACACTGGGAGGCGTACCATATGGTTCAGCCGTCTGACTGGACCATCGAAAATTGGAATTGTCAGTAAGCTATGTGAACAGGACGGTAACGATGGTACTCACCCGAATGCTCCCTCCTTCAAAGTGCACCGATTCAAACGCTCGAAAAACTGGATCGTAACTTCTTCAAAAGCGGAACTCTCCGACGTGATCTTGCAGGGCTTATGAGGCGCTAAGGCTGACGGAAGCAGGTACATGGAAGAACCGGAAGAGCGAGCACAGATCCAACTGTATAACCATCTGTAGGTCCCCGTGGTTCCCCCTTCATTTGCAAAGCCTCCTATTTCAATGATATCCCACGGGCTTCCATCGCATCGCTAGTATTGGAAGATGTACCTGTAGAGTTGTGTGCAAAATTTTGGCGGATGGGATGTTGGGTGAAGCAAAGTCGTTTCGCGGTGTTTGGCCTATTTCGCCGAATTCACGTAGTTTTGGATCCATGAAAACGTCTGTAAATTCATGACTGTCTTCATCGTATAAGTCACTTCTATAAAACGGCGGTGTTCAAGAGCACCAGAGAGGGGTATCGATTTCAAGCAGGAGGGCAAGCGGTAGTACCGAATCGGTCATGTTCAACTTTACCCGATGTTGTCATTTCCCCCCTTGCAGGGCCCAAAATCTTGTTTAAACGCCACATTCGAAGCAAGATCTTGCACACTGACCAGTATTTACACAGGGTGGGGTTTCGGTATAAGAACCAGCCGTATAGGTATTAAATTTCCAACATACCTTTCTCCCTCCCACTTCTCTCCTCCTCCTCCTTCGTTCTTCTTCTTTATCTCTGCTGCCTCTCCACCTTTGAACCCCTTCCACGTCGGCAGCGCTGTCGAGCTCAATGTAAGTCCAACGACAATACCGACGCCGCTTGTACTCACTGACAACCCCATTGTGCCCATAGACTCACAACGACCGGAGTACCGCCCTCGGTATGTATAAGTTTCCCTTCCCTGACCACCCATGCTCACGCACGTCCCTCTCTTCTCTTTGACAGCGTCGGGAATGGCGATGCCTTTCTAGTAGGAAGGAAACCGTGTCTTCATCATCACGAACACCGCCTGCGTCCTTTTGAGACGGCAATCCACGACACGGAATCGGCTTTCTCGCCGTTCGGCCCCCTTGCACGTCGCCAGCGCTGTCGAGTCCGCTGTAAGTCTAGCCGTAGAATCGATATCACTGCACTCACTGACAACTCGTTTGTCCACGTAGACTGACGCCCAGATCGTCGTCCTTGGTATGTGCTATGCATATGCCTCCATCCCTGACCACCCATGCTCACCCTCGTCCCTCCCTTGTCCCGCTTGCAGCGTCCGCATCACCAGAAGACCGACTGCGCCCTGATACGAAGTTGACTAGAGCGTAACGTGGCTGGGGGTGGAGACGACACCCTGCTAAACAGCCAGGACATCGACTAGGTATGTCCTAACCCTTTCTCTCCCTGCCCACCCATGCTCACGACGTTGCTCCCTTCTCCCTACAGTGTCCCCATCACCACGAACATCCCCTGAACCCTTGACACTGCGATCCACGATACCAAGTCGCCTAGAGTGTGGGTGACGTGGCAGAGAATGCTGAGGATGGACAAAGGATGGCTAGAAAGGATGGGTTAGGAATGAAAACAACGAGAAAAGGTGCAAGCGCCCACTGACCTTCCCGCCGAACATCAACAGCTGACCGTTGCCCGTCCTCCTAGACGCGCCGTGTACGCTCCAAGCTTGATTCGACAATGAGTGCCGTTCAGCCCCCTTGCACGTCGTCGGTACTGTTAAAGTCGTTGTGAGTCGAGCCGTAGATTCGACATCGCCCGAACTCACGGCTGTGCACATAGGCTGGCACCCTTGCTGAGCGGGCAGAACATCGACTCGGTATGTCTGTGCCTCCCTCCCCTGACCACGCTTGCTCATGCCAGCTCTCCCTTCTCCCGCTTGCAGAGTCCGCCCCACCACGAGAACCGACTGCGCCCTTCGATTACGATCCCCGGTACTGAGTCCCCCAGGCCGTGTATGTCGTGGCATAAGATGGAGAGAGGGATAGCGAGAGAGAAGGAACAAGGATGGCTAGAGGGAGAAGGTCACGAATGAGAACGACGATGAAAGGTGCGCAGGCGGAGTGACCTTCCCGCCGAACATCAACATCTGACCGTTCCCCGTCCACTAGACCCGCCGTCTCCGGTCAACGCATGGAATCGCTTGATTCGACGACAAGTAAGTCGTTGGCCTGTTCGTCACGACTCGTGTGTGATGTGCTTACCGAAACGTAGCTGCAGGCCACGGCGTGCGCATGCCTCTGCCCACCTGGCACTGTCACCCACACACTCCTTCTCCCCCATTTGCCGACGGAAAGCGCCGTCCTGACGGGGAGACCGTTATCCGCTCATCGCCACGACTGGGAACCCTCCGCCTTGTCGTTGCTGACACGGCATGGGCTGTCTCGAGCGGATGCGACGTGTCTGCGGATGTGGAAGGGGGCGCAACCTGAGATACTAGGAGAGGTCAGGAAATCACGACGATGGAATGGTGAGCCCTTCACCTTGCTCTCAACGAACGAAAGCTGACCGTTCCGTGTGCTTCCCAGTCAGCCGTCACCTTGCACGGTCCCTATCGTCCTCACGGCGTCGTAGATCGATCGTGTCGCTTGCCTTGAGCGGGTGAGAGTCTGACGAAGGTGGAGCTAGGGGTGAGGTGAGAGAGGTCAGAAGAAACACAACGAGTGTAAGGTTAGCCGACTGACCATTATCTCGACAAGCACGAGCTTACTATCCTTCTACGCAGACAGCACCAAGTTGACTGATCCGACGATAGGGAAGGAGTGGGTGTTGATCAAGCCCCGAGCGAGTCGCGCAGAGATCGTTACACCATCCTTATTCAGCTGCTTTCCTTCGTGTACGTTGTGCTTAATTGGGACCTTGCGAGGCACTGTGGACTTGTGAGACGAGGCAGAAGCTGTGAAAAAAAACGAAGGGGGTCAATGAGTGGTTTACGAGGCCCACGCCGTGTCAACTGACCTTTTCACCGTCGCGTTCGCTCATCCGCTTATCAAGTCAAGTACGAGGCATCAGATTCGATGTCTGTGTCTGTGGACGACGCCGATGTGTTGAGAAACGTGATGTTTGTAGTAGTCCGTGTATGCAGATACTATGTGTTCTTTGTATGCCTCCCATGTTTTGGGTCCTTGGGGTACACTGTCTTGTGCAGTGGGTTGATATCATTCGTAGAGTCACGTAGCAATGTGTAGACAGTGGAGTAGAAAAGGGATGTGGCAAAACATTGAAAATGTTGTTATAGTTGAAGGCAAGGTGTATCAGCCAAACTCGGATTCACACCAACGCTACGAAGCAAGGTATATTTATTGTCATGTACACGAAATACATGATTTATGAACTTGTGTGTTACGTGCGTACCATTCTTACTTGCTACCGTGCCCCAACGCCTTCAACTCACCTTGACGAAGCCGCAATATCGACGCATTTGCCACGGCGTCAACGTCGCACCCAAACCCACCGCGTCTTCTCGGTCCATCGTCGTCGTGTCGTGCGCACCGCCGCCCCAGGAAATCCAAATCCACACATACAATGGTAATGAGACGTCGCAGCCAAGGCTAGTGAAGCATTGCCTTTCCCCCAAGGGAGACGCATTTCGAGAACCAAAGCATGGGTGCCGTCAAATGTCGGATCGTACAGGTATGGCACGAGACCGCGGATCGTTCCTTGTGCGTGGGAGGGGACAATGAGACCATTAGGTGTGGCGAAACCCGATGGGTATTTCGAGTCGGGATCGAATGACAGAATAGACGAGCCGGAGGAGGACACCACAGAGTCGCGATTGAACCTGCTCGACGGTGGTAAGAGCCCGCCGGGGCTTTTAGGGTCATCGGCAAGGCGGTAGAGCACCATTGAGCGGCGCTGTGATCCCGAACCCGAGCCGGCGCCGAGGAAGGGCGGGGGGAGCGCAGAGGGGTTGCCGAGGCCGAGGGCGGAGATGAGGTGGTCGTCGTGGGGGAACTTCATGCTGCTCCCCCGGGATACGGGGCGGGAGGCCGAAGCTGATGCGCTGGGTCCGCGGGAGAGGAAGGGGTTGCCAAATGACGATGGTGCGGGCGCGGGGTTCAAGGGACTAGATTTGACGCACCCTCCACGTTGTTCAAGTCCAAGTTCAAGTTCCCATAATCCAACGACGTCTCCCCACCACCAACCCCAAATATCTCAGCATCCATCACCATCCCAATCGCAGGCGGCGCGTTGGATTCCAATTCCAACTCCGATTCCGAGTTGACCTGGGAGGCGGATTGGGAGGGCCCCAGGGAGGAGAAGTCGGAGGAGGGGCGTGCGGCGTAGTCGGGTTCGGGGTCTGGGTGGTGGTGGTCGGGTTTGGGGAGGGTGGAGGGTTGGAGGGTTGGGGTGTAGGGAGAGTGGGGAGAGTGGGGAGAGTGGGGAGAGTGGGGAGAGTGGGGAGAGTGGGGAGAGTGGGGAGAGTGGGGAGAGTGGGGAGAGTGGGGAGAGTGAAGAGAGTGGGGGTGGGCGGGGTTGTGGTCTGTGGGAGGGGTGTTAGTTTGGGCGTTATGAGATATGGGGATGAGTAGTGGTAAAAAGTTGGACCGAGCAATGTAACCAATGCTTTGCGGTGCTGACGCGTCTGTCAAGCCACGTGAAAAGATCGGTTTTCTGCAGGATGACTGCTCTGAATATGACGCGTTCATATGCCAATTCGGCACCATGGGCCAGCACCACAAAGTCTGAAGAAATTAATAACACGAACCTAAGTGATTTGGCCCTCCATTACCCAACGACTCAAGCGCCCTCAAAGTCTCCTGCCCAATCTCACCCCACGCCCAACCACAATCAACCATAGCCCTAGCCCTTGCCCCCAACCCATCACGCACAGCAACCGAGCGCTTCACCTCAAGCTCGCGTTCCTTCGCCGCAAGATGCGCCTCGCAGGCCTGCAACTCCGATTGAGCAGCCGCGAGTTTCGTGGAAGACGAGAAGGATGACGACAGGGGACCTGTTATGGGTTAGCACGATACGGCGCAGGGCGCCAGAGCGCCGGAGATGGAATGACGTACGGGAAGAGGGGGACGGGGAGCGTGATTCGTGCTGCGCGATGGAGAGGGAGAGGGAGGAGGAGGATGGGAAGCGGTTTCCGTGTCCGTGTCCGTTCCCTAGGAGGAGAGAGTCCCGGAAGTTGCTCCCCGAGTTCGATTTTTGCGAGGACTTTGAGGCCTTGATCAACCGCGTTACACTGCCACAGTTGAGTGAGCGTTAAGATGTGAGAGAAGCAGAAGGCACGTACAGGATTTCTCTGTCTCTCATGATATTCCCGACATCATCCTCCATGTCTTTCAATATCCGCATCGTCTCCCTCCACTCATCAACACCCACCGCATACCGTCTCAGCGCCTCATCAGCAGCAGCCAACGACCCCGCCACGGACAATATAACATTCGAAGCAGGCGGCGGCGACGCAGAGGCATAAGCGGTGAAGGAAGATAACGAAGCATTCGACGCCTCGAGGAGCTGGGTGAGCTGTTTTGAATAGTCCTTTTCTTGTTGGAGGAGGTTTGTGAGGAGGCGAGAATCCGCTGGACGGTGGACCATGCCCGCTGAGCACTAGGGGGAATATAAAGTAGAAGGGATAGGGAGGAGGAGAAGAGAAGGTTAGGCCGAGACACCGTTCTGAAACGACCATCACTTGCTCGCCCCTGCGTTGCGTTATGTAAGCTTACGTACGTCATCTGCTTCCGCGTCCTCATGCCCTTGTACATCGACATCATTCACCGTTGATACAAGTACGCTCTGACTGGCCAGAGCACACTCGAGCTGAAAGCTGATTATGGGGCCAAGACAGACACTCTCCGAAACGACACGCTCAGGTCCACGACCCAACCGCGACCACTCTTTCCCCTTCCTGCCCATTCGGGTATGTTAACCCCTGAAGGATGAACAACACGCAGGCTTTGTGGTATACAGTATGAGTGCAAGCGCACACCTGCATCGAATCGATAACGGCTATCACACAGTACCACACCTTTGACACTGGCACCTAGTCGTACACGCACCATTCCCGAGACATACGCACAAACATGACCGTAATCGTTGTCGACGCCATACCGTAGAGTCGTCATTGTATTTCTAAGTCCGTTGTATTTGTAGTGAAAAAAACCGAAATTTGATACGTAGACGTGGGGTCTCCCTCCTTATAAAAAATCCCAAGAACAATACTTCTCCCTACCCGAAGGTTGGGAGAAGCATTGAATCGGTTAGTATGATGTACTACCGTTGTACGGAGAGTTTGCTGTGTCATAACCCTCTTGTTGCGACGGCAGTTGATATGTCATGTTGGCCATGTAGGGAGAGTCGGGGAGAGAGTCGCGTTGGTGATAGGTAGGGAGAGTTTGCTGTGATGATAGGTAAGGTCTTGAATGCCGTTGTGATGGTAGGAAGTCGATACATTGTCTTGAAGCGTAGCGCCCGTCTTGTTGCGACAGCACTTGATATGTGTCTTGGCCATGTAGGGAGGGCCGGAGAGGTTGTAGCATTCACGGTGGCAAGAAGCTAATAAGGTTTTGTGAGTACGGTCTTGAATGTGATGCAGATTGAAGGTGCTTACAGTGCTCTTTCCTTTGATTCCCGGAACTTCATATGTCGTGTACATGACATTGCGTAGAACCTAGGATGTACACAAGCGCCGTCTTGGGGCAATGCCATTCGCCGGACGTCGATGTGTCGTCTCGGGGATGTACATTGGCCAACAGTGGTTCCCTAGAACCTAAGTCATACCATAAGTACGATATCAAAGGTAGTACAAAATGTAAAGATGTACCTCAATGAACACGAGCGCCGTCTCGTGGTAACGGCGATTGCCGGACGTTGATGTGTCGTCTCGAGCCAAGTACAGCGTCGAGAGGTGGTTTGAAACCTCACGGACATTGTGTAGAGCCTATCCGTACCCTAGTCCTACAGCGATTTCCGGAACTCGATATGTCGTCTCGGGCCTTGTACAGTGACGAGAACGAGTGTAAGAACTTGAATGGAACCTAAGATTGTCACTGTCAGGGTAAGTATGTTCTCGAAACGGAAACTGCTCACCTGTATCCATAGCCAAGTCCAACAGCGATCCCCGGAACTCGATACGTCGTCTCGGAGCATTTACAACCGCAAGAAGCGGTTTGAAGCCTCAGAGAGGTTGTAGTGTAAGCTAAGATAGTAACCTTGGTTAACAAGTCCTCGAAACAAAGAACATAAGTTCTGCTTACCTGTACCATGTCCGACTGCCGTCTTGGTCCGCCAGCGATCGCCGGAAATCCATACGTCGTCTCGGAGCATGGGTGGTGATAGAGCCTCACAACAAGCTTGCTACGACGAGAGAGCGCCCATGAACCTTACCATGTA
Organism: Crassisporium funariophilum; assembly: GCA_014925845.1. Classification (NCBI taxonomy): domain Eukaryota; kingdom Fungi; phylum Basidiomycota; class Agaricomycetes; order Agaricales; family Crassisporiaceae; genus Crassisporium; species Crassisporium funariophilum. The sequence goes on from JACGCL010000013.1 coordinate 1,441,151, forward strand.
ACAAGTTGTCAGTGAAATCGCAAACTAAGCCGCCACGGAGATCTGCATACCTAAATTCTTGGCCTAGCAACGCCTCAGTGCAACGTCGATCGCCGGAAACTCATACGTCGTCTCGGGGCATGTGCATTGACGAGGGGCTGGGTAGAGCCTCATGACAAGCTTGCTACAATGCAAGAGTGACCATGTCAGTAAGATCGCAAACTAAGCCGTGACGGAGACTTACATACCTGGGTTTGTGGCCTAGCGATCACCGGAAATCCATACGTCGTCTTGGGGCAAGGCAGTGACGAGGAGTTGGTTGGAACCTCATGACAAGCCCATGAATCTAATCATGTAACGAGTCGTTAGTAAGATCGCAAACAACGTCGCGACAGACATCTGCATACCTAAATTCGAGACCTATCGACAGCGCAGTGCAATGGCGGTCGCCGGAAATCCATACGTCGTCTTGGGGCATATGTGGTGATAGAACCTCATAACAAGCTTGCTACAGTGAGCGACTGCGGCTGAACCTGTAACAAGTTGTCAGTAAGATCACAAACTGAACCGTGACGGAGATTTACATACCAAAATTCGTGGTCTAGCGATCGCCGGAATTCCATACGTTGTCTCGGAGTGTGCACAGTGGCAGGAAAGACGAAATCTATCACACTGCATCAATATCTTGAACCAAAGATGTACCAGACTACTTACATCCCAGTGCTGCCGTCGCAGCGCCTTGCGCTGCTCCTTCACTCCCCCAATACCAATACAAGATATTGTTGTATTATAACGCAAGCTTCTTGTAAGGCTGGTTTGCGCTCGCCGCGCGGCCGAAACCTTGAAAAAAAGCGACACGAAAAGACTAAAAATGTGTATTCAGTGACACATCACAGGATAGGCAGTGGACAGTACTGACGGCAGTGTGAAGACGTTTCCCGGAACTCCAAATATTGCGTTGAACAACGGAAACGGTGGTCGCAGCGCACTGCGCTGCTCCCTCCTCCCTCCTATACCAATCCAATGGTTGTCGGGTGATGACACAAGCTTGAGAGAAGGGTATGGTTGCGCTCGCCGCGCGGCCGAAACCTCGGAGAAATGCGACTCAAAAAGACCTAAAATTGTTACACTTTAGAATATAAGCAATGGACAATACTCACAAGGGTGTGTGAGAGAAAGGGAGCACATTGGAGTTGAGAAACACATCAAAGGACAATTATGAGTCGGTCAACGACAACGCAGGAAGGAGGTGTTGCATAGGTTTGGCATAAATTGGACAAGCGGGGGATGTTGGTGTAAAGAAAAATTCTACTCCTTATACTTTACTACCGCCAGGGCTGACGGCCGCTTCCGCAGGCTTTGTCATAGGTATCCTTGCTTCCGTGGATCTGCAAGCAGGGAATTTGCAGGGAATACACTAGCGCTTCGGCTGTTCTATTCTCAAGTAGTTATCGCGACACTCCGTTCTTCCCTGGTAGAAATTCAGTGAGCACAGAACATTGCAGGAAATTACAGAATTTAGTGTCGGTTTGTTTCAACCTGTAAAAGTAGGGACAAGTGTATCTTCCAACCAGACATCTCTCCTCCACCCCTATGACCGATCCACTCTGTTTCTACGCAAGCCGCCCTCTATTCCAATACCCTTGGCAGTTCCTCAAAGGTTGTGTTTGTGCTCTGGGCGGTCTGCTGGCCGTTAATCCACCATTGTCCTATCAGTCATCTCGCCGATTCCTTGCCCAGCCTCATCCCTGCTTCCATGTCAATTGCGGCGGCGAAAAAAACTTCCTGGGATTGTTTTACTCTCCTTCAGGGTCAACTGACAACTCTATGCAGCATCTGGTAAGGGGAGATCTATGTGCCAGCGAGGTCAAAGTTGTTTACCCACTAGTATTATTTACACGCTACCCATTCATCGCATGAACCACCCAAAATGCAGACACGCGCCTAGGAATAGCACGGTGAGCTGCACACGTCTGTCGTTGAGTTTACCAACACTGACCTTTGTCTCACTCATTTTACAGTGGCAGTCCATCTACCTCCTCTGGTGTTCAACATCACAACACGCTTAGGTGCAGCGCGCAGACAAGCTCCTAGGGACATGTCTGGTGAGTAACGCACGGTTAACATTGAGTTTTTGCAGTACTGACCTTACACCGTTCTCCCCGCTCTTCTGCGAACCCTCCATGTTCCCTTTGCCGTGGAGAGTGAGAACATCCGCAGTTGACAAGTTTGAGCTGTCGTACTCACTGTTTACCATACGTATCCACTCAGCGGCTTAGTTTGGCGCTCCACAGTGAGTGAATTGGCCCATGACATGTCGCTTTGTTGCTAACAAAGCTAAGCGCCCGTAGAGTACAAGGTCTTACCAGTTGCAGGAATCGTTGTCCGTGTACGGTGGTGTTTGGGAATGATTGGTACGTGGCCAGAACATTTCTTGTTATCTCATACCGTGCATGTGTTCAAAGGTCGAGGAAGTCCGCAGATGAAGATTGAAGCCATTCCGCTTGCCATAGCGATTCCATCCGGCACTTCATAGTGAGTTCACGGATTCATGATGTTTCATGTTGTCGCTGACAGTGCCCGCAGATATGAAGGACTTCCCAATTGCAGGAATTGCTATTGAGAGTCGGTGGTGTTAGGAAATGACTGCCACGTGGAGCGACTTTTGCCTCATGAGCCATCACGATTCAATCCGTGTACTTCTTATCTCATTGCATTGTGTATTTAATGTCACGAACATCTGTTGTAGATACCTCACCTCTGAATGAAACACTGAATATTTCGGATATATGTTGCTTCTTAAGATTTTGCTGGTGAGAAAGGCTTTTGTGGATTTGTTTCCACAACGCAAGGGAACTTGAATTCCAATAGCGATGGTTGTGGTTGCCCGGATGACCAAAACGCGGCATGGCGCAAGGTGGATCCTTGCCACATCGCACATCACGCCTCTGAGGAGCAGATGGCGACATCTACTGAGAGCAGAGCGGCAGTTAACAAGAGGAGGTATCCGAGCGACGGTCAATGCAGCACTCAAGCATAAGAAGGGAAGAAAGGTCAATCAAGAATCAAGTTGCGGCTCAGAAACGATCACATATATTTAAGTGAGTGTGTAGGTAACATCTACTATCATTAGATGCGTAGCAGAGGGAGGGAGGAGCGCAGCGCGCTGCGACACTAATCTCTAACCTTCGAGATTCCAACACGATATTAGGAGCTCCACGAAACACCTTCGCACTGCAGTGAGTACTGTCCGTTGCTTATCTTGTAGTGTTTGACTGATTGCACATTTTTAGGTCTTTCCGTGTCGCTTTTTCCCAAGGTTTCGGCCGCGGGGCGAGCGCAACTCAACCTTACAAGAAACATGCGTTATTATACAGAACGGAATTTTGTATTGGTATTGGGGAATGAAGGAGCAGCGCAAGGCGCTGCGACACTAGCGTCAACTGCACTACAGCAGCACTGGGATGTAAGGTAGTCCAATACATCTTTGTTTCAAGGTCTTGATACATTTCCTCTTTCCTGCCATGGTACACACTCCGAGACGACGTATGAATTTCCGGCGATTGCTATTATACTGAGGCGTCTCTAGGCCACAGATTCAGGTATGCTCATCTATTACAACTTATTTAGAGATCTTACTGACGTTGTAAGCCTCTCGTCATCGTGCATGCGCTGAGACGACGTATGGATTTCCGGCGAACACTGTTGAACCAACGCGGCATATACCACTCACAAACACGCTTGAGAGTCGTAGACCTACTCCTTCCACTCAATAGTTTGGTCCTGTAACATCTTGTAATGCAACTACAGAAGATCTTGATGCACCATCTTCATTTGTACTTGACCGAAATGTCAGTATTGCGTACTCACATTCCTCAACACCTCACCCCGTTCAAGAGGTACAGATTGACCGTTTCAACCGATAAATATAGTGTGAATCAAGTGAATTTCTACTTATTGAAGCAATGGACAAAACAGTAGGTGAGTAGAGCGTAGATTGGAAAGTCTAGGCATTCAACACCTTCCGTTCTCCCATCCCCGATTCGCAACGAATTCGCATGTCAACAGCGTTCTTTGCTCCTATGTCCCTGAACACCGCTCATTGGAATTTATCCGTCTCGGATATCAAGTTGGTTAGCGAAAGATTATACGACGTTTCGAGGTAAATGATAGGATTGACCTACATCCCCCCCGTTCCCTATGAAAGAAGATGTGCATTAAACTGCGTGAGTTAAGATACACCTGATATGCTTAGTATCGTTGGAACATACCGTATAGCTCAGGAGTCATCGTCGCAGTATTCAGCGGCTATATGAGAAAAGATGTAGAGACGGCACCACCTGTATCCTTCCAGCCTTCCGCATTTCACCTATCAACCCGCCGAATTGCTTCCAAGGAGTGAACCGAGGTGGTTACATGTAGTCAGTCAAAGCAAGATAGCGGGGAAACGACTCACAAGGTATCAGCGCGACGCAGGTGGTTTGACCCCCAACTTCCGCCCTTCATCCGGATGGCTCCTTCCCCCCATCCCCCCATCGCAGGTCTCTCCTGTTTCCAACGGCCATCTTTTTGTCTCTGACCCTGAGTACCCACCCTGGGCCTGCTCGCTTCCGGTAATGAATTAGTTGGTGAAAGAATTTCCGAACCTTCGAGGTAACTGGTGGGTCCACTGAACCTACTCCCTGTCCTTCCGGAGATCTGCACAAAACTGCACGATTCAGAATAGCGCTCAGGGTATGACACTGGGGAGCGTACCATATGGGTCAGCCCTCTGACTGGACCATCGAAAATTGGAATTGTCAGTAAGCTATGTGAACAGGACGGTAACGATGGTACTCACCCGAATGCTCCCTCCTTCAAAGTGCACCGATTCAAACGCTCGAAAAACTGGATCGTAACTTCTTCAAAAGCGGAACTCTCCGACGTGATCTTGCAGGGCTTATGAGGCGCTAAGGCTGACGGAAGCAGGTACATGGAAGAACCGGAAGAGCGAGCACAGATCCAACTGTATAACCATCTGTAGGTCCCCGTGGTTCCCCCTTCATTCGCAAAGCCTCCTATTTCAATGATATTCCACGGGCTTCCATCGCATCGCTAGTATTGGAAGATGTACCTGTAGAGTTGTGTGCAAAATTTTGGCGGATGGGATGTTGGGTGAAGCAGAAAGTCGTTTCGCGGTGTTTGGTCTATTTCGCCGAATTCACGTAGTTTAGATCCATGAAAACGCATATCTGTCTTCATCGTAAGAGTCACCTCTATAGAACGGCCGTGTCCAAGAGCACCAGAGAGGGGAGGGGTATCTTCGAGCAGGAGGGAAAGCGGTAGTACCGAATCGGTCATGTTCAACTTTACCCGATGTTGTCATTTCCCCCCTTGCAGGGCCCGAAATCTTGTTTAAACGCCACATTCATTCGAAGCAAGATCTTGCACAATGACCAGTATTTACACAGGGTGGGTTTTCGGTATAAGAACCAGCCGCATAGGTATTAAATTTCCAACATACCTTTCTCCCTCCCACTTTTCTCCTCCTCCTCCTTCGGTCTTCTTCGTTATCTCTGCTGCCTCTCCACCTTTGAACCCCTTCCACGTCGGCAGCGCTGTCGAGTTCAATGTAAGTCCAACGACAGTACCGACGCCGCTTGTACTCACTGACAACCCCATTGTGCTCGTAGACTCACAACGACCGGAGTACCGCCCTCGGTATGTATGAGTTTTCCTTCCCTGACCACCCATGCTCACGCACGTCCCTCTCTTCTCTTTGACAGCGTTGGGATAGGGATGCCTTTTTGGTAGGGAGACTTGTCCTCATCATCACGAACACCGCCTGCGTCCTTGAGACGACACGGAGTCGGCTTTGTCGCCGTTCGGCCCCCTTGCACGTCGCCAGCGCTGTCGAGTCCGCTGTAAGTCTAGCCGTAGAATCGATATCACTGCACTCACTGACAACTCGTTTGTCCACGTAGACTGACGCCCAGATCGTCGTCCTTGGTATGTGCTATGCATATGCCTCCATCCCTGACCACCCATGCTCACCCTCGTCCCTCCCTTGTCCCGCTTGCAGCGTCCGCATCACCAGAAGACCGACTGCGCCCTGATACGAAGTCGACTAGAGCGTAACGTGGCTGGGGGTGGAGACGACACCCTGCTGAACGTCCAGAACGTCGCACTCGGTATGTCTCATCCCTTTCTCTCCCTGACCACCTTTGCTCACCGTGGTCGCTCCCTTCCCCCACTTGCAGCGTCCGACTTGGGCCTGACAGGGGATGTTCTCCAGATTACCCACTGTCTGCGCCCTGGAGACTGTGATCCACGATAAGGTGTCGACCTCGCCGCCCCTAGGCCCCCGTGCAGGTCGTCGGCGCTGTCGAGGTCGATGTGAGTCTCGAACCACGGAATAGACACCACTGTACTCACCGACATTTCAGTTTGTGCCCATAGTTTGACACCCTGCTAAACAGCCAGGACATTGACTAGGTATGTCCTAGCCCTTTCTCTCCCTGCCCACCCATGCTCACGACGTTGCTCCCTTCTCCCTACAGTGTCTCCATCACCACGAACATCCCCTGAACCCTTGACACTGCGATCCACAAAAGCAAGTCGCCTAGAGTGTGCGTGACGTGGCAGAGAATGTCGAGGATGGACAAAGGATGGCTAGAAAGGATGGATTACGAATGAAAACAACGAGAAAAGGTGCGCAGGCCGACTGACCTTCCCGCCGAACATCAACATCTGACCGTTCCCCGTCCTCCTAGACCCTCCGTCTACGTTGTCACCCACACAAGCGCCCTCCCATCTCCTTCTCCCCCATTTGCCGACGGAAAGCGCCGTCCTGACGGGGAGACCGTTATCCGCTCATCGCCACGACTGGAACCCTTCGCCTTGACGTTGTTGAGACGGCATGGGCTTCTCGAGCGATATGGAAGGGAGCGCGACCTGAGATACAGGGAGAGGTCAGGAAATCACGACGATGGAATGGTGAGCCCTTCACCTTGCTCTCAACGAACGAAAGCTGACCGTTCCGTGTGCTTCCCAGTCAGCCGTCACCTTGCACGGTCCCTATCGTCCTCACGGCGTCGTAGATCGATCGTCTCGCTTGCCTTGAGCGGGTGAGAGGTGTCTGACGAA